>OY821518.1:247224907-248662407 GCA_963682025.1 Cordilura impudica
ATATGAAACATCCAATAATTCTACAAAATTCTAAATTAACAGAATTGATTTTAAACGAAATTCATCATTCAACACTTCATGGTGGTAATCGGCTCGTCGAAAGTATAATCAGAAGACAATATTGGGTATTCGGTCTTAAAAACGCTGTCAAGAAGATTATTCGGAAATGCACTAAATGTTTGAGATATAAGAAAGACCAACAACATCAGCTTATGGGTATACTTCCGCAACATCGTGTAAATGTTTCACACCCGTTTACGCACTGTGGAATAGATTACGCTGGTCCGCTCTATATAAAATGCTCGAATGGACGGGGACAAAAAACGTTTAAAGGATATGTAGCAGTATTTATATGTATGACCACAAAAGCTGTCCATCTTGAAGCAGTCAGCAGCTTAACAACAGAGGCATTCCTTGGCGCCTTAAGAAGATTTTTTGCTAGAAGAGGCAAGAGCAGTCATTTATACTCAGATAACGGCACTAATTTTGTGGGTGCTGCTAAAAAACTGGATACCGATTTCATCGCAGCGATTAAAAATAACGTAAACATCGCCCCTATTTTAGAGGAAGAAAAAATAAGTTGGCAGTTTATCCCCCCCGCAAGTCCTCATTTCGGAGGAATTTGGGAGGCCGCCGTCAAATCAATGAAATATCACCTTAAAAGAATTATAGGTGAAAATAAGCTTACTTATGAGGAGCTCAGCACACTACTATCACAAATTGAAGCGGTATTGAATTCTAGACTACTACATAATCTAAATAGTAGTCCAGAAGGAATTGATGCTTTAACTCCAGGTCATTTTCTGATAGGGCGACCAGTGATAGAGTGCCCTGAGGAAAACCGAGAGAACAAATTAACCTGTTTAGATCGATGGAAACTTCTCCAGTAACTGAAGACTCATTTTTGGAATCAATGGAAAGAGGACTATTTATCCTCTCTACAGCAACGTTTTAAATGGAAAGCGAAAACAAGAAACCTTGAAATTGGTCAAGTGGTTATTATACAAAATGAAGATACGCATCCAGCTCGTTGGCCACTTGGAAGGGTGACTGAAGTTCATCCCGGAAAAGATGGCATAGTAAGAGTTGTAACTTTGAAGACAAAAAACGGGGTATTGAAGAGACCTATCCATAAACTATGTCCATTAGAACATTATACCACGGAAGATACCAATGGAAATAACAACTCCCTTAACAACCAAGACGAAGATGAACTCCCAAGAAACGCCAGATCGAATTTAACGAGAGCGCGGCCATCAAATACAACACTAATTACGCTTACATTGTTAAGCTTATGTATTCTTTTAACTGCAGGCTCAACTAACGCAACAATGGTACGAGAGGTGAAGGATAATACTGCAATCTATTTAGATCCCATAAACCAGATAAATGTTGTATCATCATCCTGGAATTTAATAATTTACTATGAGATGCAGCCTTATTTTGATGTACTCGATAAAACCTCTCATCTAATAAAAGTATGCAAAGAAATTTGTCCCAGACTCCAAACATTTAAGGATCACTGTTCATCAGTTCTCCGAAACATAGAGTATCAGATTGAAAAAATAGAAAGCAATAACCGTTTACTAATCATAAAGATTCCAGACCTAAACGAAGTGCCCCCCTAAGTTTCATTGGATCATTTTATCACATTATCTTTGGGCTGATGGATGAAGATGACCGCCAAGCCTTTGAGGACAACATGAATAACTTATTAGCTAATCAACGCGATCTTAAAGAACTAGCTAAGAAGCAAACATCTGTAGTAGATTCCACAGTAAATCTACTGAAAAGAACAACCGATGACGTAAACCTCCACTTTTCAGATCTCAAAGACAAAATAGAAAATATTAGTTCAACCATGAATGAACAGTTTTATGTATACAGAGAATCTATTCGATTTTTCATGTTAACAAAACAAATGCATGATCTTATTGATGAGTGTAACGATGTTCAAAAAGAGGCGATTGATTTATTGCTGGATATTAATCATGGAAAGTTTCATCCGGCGCTTATTAGTCCCCAACAACTACAAGCAGAAATTGCTGAAATTCGAGACACGCTTCCAGATAAATTTGTATTACCTGGAAGGCATACTAGTACTGAATTAAAGGAAATATGGCACCTTTTAACTGGCACAGGAATCTTTATTGGAAGTCAGCTTATAATAGATTTGAAAATTCCACTGTTCAATAGGCAGGTGTCTCAATTCTATAAAATCATCCCAGTACCATTTGAACGAAACGGACTTGCTATGGTCGCTCGAATAAAAGCGCCGTACATAGTATACAATTATGAGTTGGATTCATATCATTTCTTAACACAATCGGTGCTAAACAATTGCAAAACAACATTAAGCAATCAAATTGTTTGTGAAGAAAATTTCCCCTGGATTGATGCTAATAGCAACCACTGTGAACTATCTCCTATCAAGCGACAGAATAAACTCAACTGTACATATGATGAAATAGAAAAGATGCCCTTCTGGGTGGAGTTACGTTCTAAATGCAACTGGCTTTTCAGGATTTTCCTCAATACTTCGGCTCATGTTAAATGTTCAAACCAACGCCAAACAATCATGCAGCTTCCAAGACAAGGAATTTTTACCCTAGAAACAGACTGCACTGCTAGAATCGACAAAATAACTCTTGTGGCAATTCATGCAGCTCATGGTAAAATTGATAATAAATTTCAAAACTTTTTGACGAAGGATGTAAATCCGAATGAGGAAGGCTTTATTAAACCACTGGGCAATGTAATCATCACCCATGAGACAGAAATCTCTAATTTGAAAGATCATGTTAAGGGTCTTAAAAACGAAAACATCAAGCTAAGAGGACTCACGTTTCATCACGTTTCTGGACACACTTCCCTGATCCTGGTGACAATTGTAATAATAATACTTGTTATAATTTTTATAAGAAAAATAATCAAAGTACGGCAAATAGCAGCAATCACTTTTGCCCCCCCGCAGAATGTTCAAATATGAACATAATTTAAGTATGTTTTTATCTTTCAAATACTTTATATACATAATATACATAAGATCATTATTTTTATTATCTACAGATGTACATTAACCATTATCATTAGGAAAAATTCCCAAAATGTGTTTTTCACATTTTATGGTAATATTTATTACTTTAGGGCATGTAGTAATATATAAGTTAAGGTATGTCTCACATACTGTGAAAGACATACCAACAATTATGGTAAACAAGTCCGTCCGCCAATTAAATCGTCTAAAATGGTATCATTCATTTACTTTTTATTTTTATGTGCAAAGAAAACAAATATGTTACCACCCAGCTTGACGAATATTTTATTTCGTCATTTATTTTATGAATGTTTTGCCCGCATCAAATTACTCTCCACGGGCACGAGTATGTTGCAATATCACATTGCATTGTTTTACATTTATTTTTATGTCGCAATATCATATTGCATTCCCAGGCATTTTTTATTTATTATTTTTCTGGCACCAATTACGGCCATTCACACTTTTATTTGTTTTGAGTGTCAGTTTCACAAAACATTTCCTCAAACCGCTGCATTTTATTTTGTCCCCTAATTCTGCAACGTAAACAGTCCTCAAGTCAGTACACTTGAAACTTTCACGATTTATGATTGTGAAACCAAGGCACTTGACTTGAATTTATGTCAACCATATGTTTTGATTGAGTTGCGTTTTTTTATGGTTTTCAGGTTTGGCTTGCGTTGGCATTTTTTTCGGTGGTGTTTCTCTGTCGTTGAGGAATTGACCATTCTTTATATTTATTATGATTAAGTAAAATAGAGTCAGTATGAAGTAAGACTCAGGCCTCATAGTAGGTAAAATAAAATAAATGGAATTTAACTAATTATGATTCAATTAATGAATTTTAAGAATAAGTAAGATTTAAATAAATCGACTCTATAATTTGTGAAAGTTTAAAATAAATAAAGTTTAAATAAATTAACCCAATACTTTGTGAAAGATTAAAGTAAAATCAAATTTAAATAAATTAACTCTATGTTAACTCTACAATTTATGAAAGTTTGAAATAAATGAAATTTGCTCTACAATTTATGTGTTACAATTTATTAACTTACAACCCGCAAACGCACTTTAAAATAATTTATACAACGCATGTGTGCGACCAGTAGGTAGATTAGTTCTAGTTTAGTTGTTAGATTATTGTACATGTAGTAATAAAGACAACGCATAGAATTTTATGACTATTCATTATAATAAAAGCACTGGTACGCATGTGTGCGACCAGTAGGTAGATTAGTTCTAGTTTAGTTGTAAGATTATGGTACTTAGTTCTTAAGGTTTTATTTTCAATAAAGAAATCAGTATTGTACATACACTCAACCAACCGAGTTGTCTCTCCAGATATTAACACACACATTTTAGGAATTTTTCATGTTTAGAAACAAAAACAATGAAAAGATTGCAAAGCTATAAAATTACATCTCTTAATTTTGTATAAAAACCATATCTAGTTTTCTTTAATTGTTATTCAAGTCAAGTAAATCAACAGAAATGGAAGCACATTTAAAAAAATTTTTTAAAAAATGCCAAGACAAAAGCATTCTCCCCGTAAAGGATATGCTTTTTAACCATAAACATAAAATATCAAAGCTAGAGCGTGTACAGACACGCTTTGGAAGAAAAATTCGCTGTTTGGTGGAAAACAGCAAATACATATGCCTACCCGGTATATTTAACGATACCCTTGATGATGACTGTATTGCAGAATTTCATAACAATACCTACTATCTTAACAAAGATAGAAAAGGTAGCAGCGATGTATAATACGAACTAAATACACAGGCAGCAACAACAGGTAATTTTAGGTAAATAGTTTTTATTTATTATAAAAATCTAAATATTAATTATTATCGTTTTAGCACAAGATACACCAAACAAATAATTTGATTATTAAATACCATTGACGATGACGACAAACAGAAGCCGAAATTATTTGTTTAATCGAATATTATTAAAATTAAAAATTAAATATTATCCGAAATTATTTGCTTAATCGAATATTATTAAAATTAAATATTATTGATATATTGCATTTCTAATACATAAAATTTAAAAATTAATAAAAAATAAAAAAATTTTTGAAGTAAAAAAATTAATAAAAAAAAAACAAAATATTTGTTATTATTTTTGTTAGATCGTAAAAACTTGCACTTGAAATATATTCATCGGGCTTAAGATCATATAACAAAACTATATGAAAGAAACCAATAAACAAATCTCAAACACCAGCGCACCCATGATAGAGGTGATTGATAGAGCTGTATGTTGAACAGACAAGAACAATATTCTGTTATTATGCTAATAATAGTATAGTATGAAATATGTACTGAATTAAAAACGTGATTAAAAAATGTTTTTTTATTTTTTTTTATCATTATCTCTGAACTTGACCACAACAATTTTAACAAAGTTTTAGTTTAATAAGAATACAAAAAGTATATAAGAACCCTTGTTAATGAGTTTTAATGAAACAATCGAATTTCGTCATTCTGAGAAAACACATCGCTCACAAAAATAATAAGCATTTTTTAAAAGCTGATATAAGTGGTTTTAAAACTATTAAAAAAAGTATTCTTAAAACACAAAATTATAATTTTTATATAATTTAATTTATCTATATTTATATAAAAAAAAGTGGAAACGATATTTGACTTAATTTAAAAACTATCGAAATTGCGAGATATTTAAATACATATATATATATATATATATATATATATATATATATATATATATATATATAAACATCTACACTAAGTCCAGGTATGTTATAGATATTAACAGCAAATCTATAATTTATGTTTTCAACTTCAATTTCAAATACTTTCAGAACGTTACTTTCATTTCTGTTGTTGTATTATGTACATCTGCGAGATATGTGGAACGTCTTTCGTATCCAAATTTAATTTTAAGAGACATTTAAATAATAAACATATTAACTCAAAAACAAATAAAACAAAATTAAATTTAAAAAATGAAAAAAATTGTTAAAGTAGAAAATATTGAAGAAACTCCATCATGCAGCTATACACGATGTGAAACTTGTAAATTAAATATAAGAAAAGGTTCTTGGTCTCATCATTTGAGAACTAATGAACATAAAAAAAAAAATAATCGTTTGTTTATAAACAACTGTATATATAAGCAAAAATTTATTTAATAAGCGTATCCAAACTTTTGTATACGAAAATAAAAAGGAAGGTGAGCTTTCAGCAAACATTTTATTTTCGAATGCAAAAGAAAGCATTATAAATATTTTAAAAAATATGTTATTAGAACATCTAAATATAAAATTCAATATAGAACTTTTTGCAGAATATATAACATTCTCAAAAACTAATGAGAATGAAAATGATGATGATGATAGTGCTCTAATTAGTATGAAATCTTTTCAAACGAAAATGGTAATAGTTCAATTAGAACAAGATCTATCAGACGTGTACGATAGTCATAGTATAGAAATAGTTACCAAAATGGATGAATTTCAAGAGCGAGATAGTGGTTGGGATCTAGTCTCTATAAATAGAATTGAGATAAACGTTAACAAGTATTGTCCAATAAAATGATCTAAATATTTAGAACTACTACTATTTATCAGAAATAAAAAAAAGTGCATCAACATTAGAAATAATGATAATTATTGTTTTAAATGGGCTCTGATAGCTGCATTAGAAAACAAACGTTTAAATCCAAAGTATTCACATTTTAGTAATGTTATCACACAAAGCTTAATAACACTAACGAATGGAATAACAATTGATTTCACCGCCTTAACCTTTCCTCTATCTGTTGGTGATATTAAGATATTTGAAAAAAATAATTTAAATATAAGTGTGAATGTTTTTGGATGTGATGTGAAAAAAAAAAGAAATCGTTGGACTATATTATAAGACAGTTGATGAAAAAATTAATCATATCAATCTACTATACATTCAAGATGATAAAAACGATGAATCACATTATATTTGGATAAGAAACATAAGTAGTTTATTGAGCACACAGGTTTCAAAACACAATGGTGCTAAATATTTTTGTAATGTTTGTTTACAATATTCAAGTAGTGAACTCTTGCTGTTAAAACATAAACAAGAATGCAATAAAATTGTCACCAAAATGCCTACGGGTGTTGATAATGATAATATATTGCAGTTCAAAAATTTTAAAAATCAATTAGATGTACCATTTGTTATCTATGCGGATTTTGAATGTATATTAAGTAAAATTAACAACAAAAATTCTAATAATGTTACCAGCATTCAAAAACATATACCTATAGCTTACAGCTACTACATAAAATCATCTTTTGATTCTAAAAGTTACGATAACACCCCATAGAATCATAATTTAGTTATTATGATTCTTGTAGTGTGTTTGACTAAGTCTTAGTTACCATGCCTTATGCATGTAACTAAATACTCACATTCCGCTGAGTTATTTGTCCACACACTCTATAGCTGGCTCACCTGTAAACCGCTGAGCCAGCTAAATCCCACGGTTATGTATTATTATAATTATCTATAGATATACGTGTGAATGTGTGAGTGAATGTAATATTTGTAGGTAGATTTAAGTTGAGTAATTAATAAAGAGTTTTCAGTTCAGTCCGGAGAGCCAAACTGATGTGGTTTTATTATATGGCGACCGTGACGAAAAACAAAAAAAAACTTTAAATATAAAATAACAAGAACAAGTGTGTAACAATTAAAGTGATCTAAAAAAAAAGAATAACCAAAAGTGCAAACATGAAAAAAGGAAAAAAAAACTACGACAAAGTTTAAATACAGGGAAAAATGATAATTTTTTTTTAAAGTAAACTTTTAACTTAAATAAATTAATAAAGTACAAACAAAATATAAGAAAACATTTGAACATTTAATTAAAAGAAAAAACACAAATGTATTCTTTTAAAACACAACCAAAAAAAATACCGCTACCTATGAATATAATAAGGAAATATTGGTGCTGTGTTCAATTATATTCTTGGAGTTAATATTTTAAATTTATAAAATAAAACAACAAAATACCTAAATTACAAAAAAAAAAGCGGAAAACAAAATTTCAATTACGAAAAAAAATACAGTTAAAAAAAAAAAAAGAATGTTGAAAAAAAAAACACAAAATTAAACAAAATTCTTAACTTTGGAAAAAAAAAAGAAACAACAAAACCTACTACAAAAAGCAATCATATATTAATACAACGTCTATATAATCTCCAAGTGACAAATTAAGGAATCATCAATATTAATCTTTAACCTTATTGCCATAACAACATAACAACAACATAACAACGTTGACAACGATTATCAATACCAACAGCAGAAACAACGGCTAACGGAAAGTTGAACGAGTTAAGATTATCTTAAATTTAAAAATTTAGAATTCAAAATGTTATTTTGTAAGTGTTTGTATATAGAGTTCTTATTAAATTATTTATCAGCAATCACATTCATCAACTGTATTTTCATTCTTAACGTTTCATTATAATATATTTAAATGCTTTAATTTTTTTTGAATAACTAACACCATTAAAATTGTTTTTTATATATATACTTTTTCTATAGGGAAAAGAAGAAAATGTAAAATTTTCCAAAACTAGTGTAAAAATTAAAATGTAGATAAAAAAAAATAATTCAATTTTAATCTCTTTTTTTTTTCAAATATGTGTACTTAGTAAAGCAATTTAATTTTTATTGCGTTGAGGATATGTTAGATATATATTGAGGTAAATTTTTGTTAGGAGAAGTTTAAAGAATAAGAGATATAATTCATAGGTTACTAGGTAGATAATATGGGCAACCCAGAGTCAAAATTGGAGAAACCGAACGCGAACGTGATAACAAATGTAGAAGTTGTTGATCACACGGCGCGAATCGACTCATTATGGTTCCTACTCCTATGCATTACAGTAATGACTGGTGCAAATCTTTTACTTAAATTGTACCTACTCCATAAGAGATCACTGCGTAAGAAGTACGCAAGTAGGTCCGACAACTTAGACAAAATTTAGGTTTATGGAATCAGCATAACACAATTTGGCTTGATGAAAAGATAACTACAAAAATTTCGATTTATATTAGATATTTTATATTTTTTTTTTTTTGTGTTTTGAGTAAATGGCCTAATGAGCCAGGATGAATTTGTTTTTTATATACGGCGTCTCTGAGCGCAGATTCGTACTTCAATGATTATTGACTTTAAGCGCCAATATACATTTTTTTTCCTTCCTGTTTCATAATTTAATATATGGACTGGCCAACGATTTTGAGCCAGTGTAGGAATATTAGAGAGGAATTCGACAAATCCTACAAGTGCCTAAATACAGATAGACCGGCTAGGGAAGATACTGTCGAAAGACATATAAGAAACCTTTCCTTGCGGCTAGAAGAGATAAGGGTGGTACTTAACGTCCATTACGAACGACTTACGACTGCACATAAAGTTGCAGCCGAAGGGTTCTTCTTTGACGTGAGGAACAGACTTATTGCGGTAGCGGCAAGAAGGGGCATAGAGGTAAAATTGCCTCTAACACTCCATGAACGAGTGTCCTTGGAGGTTTTGGAACAGGAAATAGACCCTAGTAGAGACCCACAGTCATTGGGAGAAAATATAGACCGAAATAGGGAACCACAAATGATAATGGCGCAGACACCAGTTCAATTTTTAAATATAGCCTCGAAGTTAATACCTGACTTCGATGGCAAAGCGGAAAACTTAACGGCATTTCTAGATGCCATTGCATTAGTGGATTCGATAAAGGAGGCACATGATGCTCTAGCAGTTAGTCTAATTAAGACAAAACTAAAGGGTTCTGCCAGGAATATCTTGTCCACTGAGACCACGGTACAAGAAGTGGTCGCAAAACTGAAAACTTCTGTTAAAGGAGAATCAGTTGATGTATTGTCAGCAAAGCTGATGAACATCAGGCAAACTGGCAAGAGTGCGAATGCCTATGTAAAGGAAGTTGAAGACATCACCAAGGCATTGCAACGTGCCTACATTTCGGACGGTCTATCGGCCGAAATTGCCAATAAATATTCGACACAATTGGCTGTAAAAGCCATTGTTAAAAATGCCCAAAATGACAGGGTTAGGCTCATAATAGAATCAGGACAGTTCGGGAACATGAACGAACTGGTGGCTAAATTCGTTAATAGCTGTACCGAGGCATACGGACAGCCTAATACAATTTTGTATACAAATAGCCGGGGACAGCGAAATTCCAATAGGGGAAACAACCGCGGTAGTTACCGTGGGAATTTCTACAATAATTCAAATAATCGAGGTAGAGGAAACTACCAAGTTAATAATAATAATAGTCAATATAGGAATAATGGAAATCGTGGTGCCAATGGTGGACGACGATATAATAATGTAAATGTCAGACTGATCAATGATCAATATGAGGTTCCGGGAAACGGGGACCAACCTCTGAGAGAATAATTAATAGAATATATAAGCTCAATCTCAGTCTAGGTGTATTTGTGAAACTTCATAACACAACAAACAAATTATTAACATTGCTTGTAGATACAGGAGCAGATATATCGCTGCTAAAAATTGAAAATGTAAACCACAACCATTTGAATTCAGGGGAAATAACAACCCTTAGCGGTATAGGTCGAGATACGGTCCAATCAATTGGCTGCACGCAAATTGACCTTAGAGTTGAAAATATACTAATAAAGCATAAATTTCATGCAGTACCGAATGATTTTCCCATACCATGCGATGGAATCATCGGTATAGATTTTCTTAAGGAATTCAATTGTAAACTCGACTTTATGGAAAATAAGGATTGGCTCGTTTTACGACCACACAATTTCCAACATTTTGCAATACCAATAAAAAACACCTGTATCAATAATTCGATCATGCTACCGGCAAGATCACAAGTGGTGCGAAAAATATACATTGACTCAGAGCATAAAGAATTGTTGATTCCTAATCAGGAAATTCAACCAGGCGTATATATTGCAAATACAATAGTTCAAGGCAATAACGCGTACGTAAGAATACTGAACTCTAACAACTACGATACGGCACTGAGTACAATGAATATAATGACGGAGGACCTATCAAATTATGATATTCTACAAACGACCAAAGAATTGGGGAAGCGATCGGGAAAAATTCTGGATAAACTTAGCAGAAATTTCCCAGATCAATTCAAAGAAAATTTAACGAAACTCTGTACCACATACAGCGACATATTCGCCCTTGAAACGGAAACAGTTTCTACAAATAATTTTTATAGGCAAAAACTTAGTCTGAGTGACAAAACACCGAGCTATATAAAGAACTATAGAATACCACACGCTCATAAAGCGGAAATCAATAGGCAGGTTGAAAAAATAGTAAATGATGGGGTAGTAGAACCATCAACTTCGGAATATAACAGCCCTTTATTGCTAGTTCCTAAGAAATCATTACCAGACTCAAAGGAGAAAAGGTGGCGATTGGTAATCGACTATCGCCAGGTAAATAAAAAGTTAATAGCGGACAAATTCCCCCTGCCAAGAATAGACGATATTCTTGACCAGTTAGGACGAGCAAAATATTTTTCCTGTCTAGATCTAATGTCTGGATTTCACCAGATAGAATTGCATGAGGATTCAAGGGACATAACATCCTTTTCCACCGTAAATGGCTCTTATCGTTTTAAACGACTCCCATACGGTCTTTTCAACGCATGATGACCCTTGCATTTTCTGGTTTAACACCATCACAAGCATTTTTATACATGGATGATTTAGTAGTACTAGGATGTTCGGAAAAACATATGTTCAAAAATTTAACAGATGTTTTCGAACTATGCCGAAAGTACAATCTAAAACTGCATCCAGAGAAGTGCACATTTTTCATGCACGAGGTCACTTATCTCGGGCATAAATGTACTGACAAAGGTATCCTGCCGGATGACAGTAAGTACACAGCAATCAGAGACTATCCAGTCCCGACTAATGCAGACGAAGCCAGGAGATTCGTTGCCTTCTGCAACTATTATAGAAGGTTCATTCGGAATTTTTCTGATCATTCCCGTCACTTGTCAAGACTGACAAGGAAAAATGTTAAATTTCAATGGAACGAAGAATGCCAGGTGGCATTTAAATATCTCAAACAGGCGTTAATGAATCCGGGAATTCTACAATATCCTGACTTTGATAAACCTTTTTGCATCACAACGGATGCCAGTAAACACGCCTGTGGGGCGGTACTTAGTCAGGAGTATGAAGGCAAACAGCTTCCAGTTGCTTACGCCTCAAAAACTTTCACTAAAGGGGAAAGTAATAAGTCCACAATTGAGCAAGAGCTCACGGCAATTCATTGGGCAATTACACATTTTAGGCCATATATATATGGTACACATTTTTTGATCAAAACAGATCATCGCCCCCTAACCTACCTGTTCTCCTTAAAGAACCCAAGTTCTAAATTAACCCGTATGAGATTAGATCTCGAAGAATATGATTTCACGGTGGTATATCTCAGAGGTAAGGAAAATGTCGTCGCGGATGCACTTTCAAGGATAACAATAGATGATTTGAGGGAGATGGATAGAACCATCTCAAGTATACTAAAGGTATCAACAAGGTCATCTACGGAACGGACAAATACGGACGAAAATCCCCTCAATCAGCAAAAGGATTACAAAAGGCCCAATGTATTGGAGGTCATAAATTACACTGACGTCAGGAAACATCCGAAATTAAGAATGACTCCAACCCAATGCTATTTGAAGCGTGGGGGAAAAATTATCCAAAGGATAATGATAGACGACCTGTTTGTTAATGGGAAAATTGACCTAGGACAATTCTTCCCAAGGCTGGAATCATTGGCCGGCAAACATGGTATTGTCAAAGTACAAATGTCACCCAGTGAACAAATTTTCGAATTTGTCACATTAGATGAATTTAAGGCCTTGGGCAATGAGAAATTAATAAATTTAAGAGTAGCGCTACTACCAGGGGTGACCAAGCTGAAAAATAAGGGTGGTATAGTGAAAATTATTGAAAAATATCATGATGACCCAATTCAAGGGGGACACTGTGGTATTACAAGAACACTGAATAAGATAAAAAGATATTTCTATTGGCCAAAAATGATTAAAGATGTATCGAAATACGTCAAATCATGCCAGAAATGTCAGAAAGACAAGGTAACTCGGCATACGAGAACACCCATGACCTTGACGAAGACGCCTGCTAAAGTTTTTGAAACTGTATTAATAGATACTATTGGTCCGTTACCTCGGACGGAAAAGGGCAATGAATATGCGGTGACGCTTATATGTGATCTTACCAAATATTTGGTTGCTGTACCAGTACCAGACAAAAGCGCGAAGACCGTTGCGAAAGCTATATTTGAATCTCATATACTAACGTACGGTCCTATGATGACGATCATTACGGACATGGGTACGGAGTATAAAAATTCAATAATTAATGATTTGTGTAAGTACCTCAGAATAGAGAATATAACATCGACAGCTTACCATCATCAGACCCTTGGTACTGTGGAACGCAGTCATCGAACGTTCAATGAATACATACGATCGTATTTATCAGTTGATAGAGATGACTGGGATGAATGGTTATTGTACTTTATGTACTGTTTCAATACAACCCCTTCGGTGGTACATGGATATTGTCCATACGAATTGGTGTTCGGGAAAATACCAAATGGGTTTGAGTTATTCAACACAGTCAATGACGTAACACCTCTCTATAACGTCGACGATTATTCGAAAGAGATTAGGTATAGATTAGAAATAGCCTATAAAAGGGTTAGACTTATGCTTGAGAGGGCAAAGTTAAGGCAAAAGGACTTCTATGACAGGAAAAGTAAGGAGATAATATTGAAGAAAAATGACTTGGTTCTGCTTAGAAATGAAGCAGGACACAAGTTAGAGAATAAATATTTAGGACCTTTTAAAGTAATAGAATTAGGTTACAACAATAATGTTGTTATAGAGGATAATAAAAATAAAAGGCAAAATATACATAGAGATAGATTAAAAATTTATAATAAATAGGTAATAATTTTTATTTCTTTTTTTTTAGTCTTAAACATTACAATTGCACAATTATTTTATTCGTTTAGTTCGTTATTAGTTATTTTTAATTATTACTACATTTTTTTTTAAATATAATAAATTTTAATATTAATAAATTTATAGGAAAAAAAGAAAAAAGAAAATTAATTTTAAATTGAAATTCTCAACTAGAACTAAAGTTAACAATAATACAAAACTTAAATTTGAAATTTGGAAAATTAAAATTAAAAACTTTAGAATTAACATCAAACTTAAGAAAATAAACTTAATATTGAAAAAAAATTTTTTATTAGATGTAATTTTACAGAAATTGTAATTATTTTTAAAAGAATGATCAACCAGTTATTGATCATTCTTTTTCTAAAAATGGGAGGTGTAGTGTGTTTGACTAAGTCTTAGTTACCATGCCTTATGCATGTAACTAAATACTCACATTCCGCTGAGTTATTTGTCCACACACTCTATAGCTGGCTCACCTGTAAACCGCTGAGCCAGCTAAATCCCACGGTTATGTATTATTATAACTATCTATAGATATACGTGTGAATGTGTGAGTGAATGTAATATTTGTAGGTAGATTTAAGTTGAGTAATTAATAAAGAGTTTTCAGTTCAGTCCGGAGAGCCAAACTGATGTGGTTTTATTATATTCTATTCTTTGCCTCCCTTTTGCCTTTCTTGGGCATTCATTTAAATACAAGTTTGTATTATGTATTATGTATTATTCTTACATACAAAAATGTTTTTATCGACGAATTCCAACTAATTCATTTTTGCCTAGTTGCAATATTTGCAATTTTTCATTTCAACTTATTACCGGATGTTGCCCAACATGTGCCACATTTATTAAAACATAAATTAATTGGAATTCGTCACGATAAACATTTTAATAATGATAAGTGTGTGAAAATATTAAAAACAACAGTAAGCATTTTTGATAATTATAAATATATGAAATTGTTAATTTTAAGTTAGTAGTAAAACAACTCAACTAAATAAAGTAGCACTAGCTACGGAGAAAAAATATAAAAAACACTAGTTTTTTTTTTTACCAAACGTCACACAAGTGACAACAAAACTGGCGACGAGGATAAAGGATTATATCGGTACCGCGATTAAAAGAAACTAAGTCCTAAAGAAAAAAAAATTTTTTTTGTTTTAAAAGTGAATTTTTTTTCTCTAAACTAACTAGTAGAATCAAAATTGAAACTACAATAAGAAGAAGTGAACACTCTGGTGAATTACAAATTTATAAAATAAAATTTTGTTTTAAAGAAAATATTTTTCTGAAGAAGACTAGAAATTAATTAAAGTAAAACTCTAAGCAAAAATCTGTGAATCCAAAAAATATATAACTAAAATTTAAATACAAAATAAACACAAATGAAACTTTGAACAAATTTTGTAGAAAAAAAAAAGAAAAGATCAAAAGTGAACTTTACAAAGTTTTATAATACCGTGAACTTTTGAAATCAAATAAAACATTGATATAAACTGGCATTAAATTACTTTTGATAAAAGTCTGACCAAGACCATACGAAACATTGAAATAGAGGAAATACAAACTGTTATTCCGTGAGTGAAACCAAACTATCTATCCAAAAGAAGGAAGCAGAGGAGAAGACCCTAGAACCACCCAAAGGACAACTCTAAGATCTCTATGAATAACCCTTTTGTTATAAAAGTAAAATGAATTGAATAAAGAGGACAGTTGAAGTCAAGTACTCAAATAAATAACATAGTTTTATTTATCTTACATACACTCAACCAACCGAGTTGTCTCTCCAGATATTAACACACACATTTTAGGAATTTTTCATGTTTAGAAACAAAAACAATGAAAAGATTGCAAAGCTATAAAATTACATCTCTTAATTTTGTATAAAAACCATATCTAGTTTTCTTTAATTGTTATTCAAGTCAAGTAAATCAACAGAAATGGAAGCACATTTAAAAAAATTTTTTAAAAAATGCCAAGACAAAAGCATTCTCCCCGAAAAGGATATGCTTTTTAACCATAAACATAAAATATCAAAGCTAGAGCGTGTACAGACACGCTTTGGAAGAAAAATTCGCTGTTTGGTGGAAAACAGCAAATACATATGCCTACCCGGTATATTTAACGATACCCTTGATGATGACTGTATTGCAGAATTTGATAACAATACCTACTATCTTAACAAAGATAGAAAAGGTAGCAGCGATGTATATTACGAACTAAATACACAGGCAGCAACAACAGGTAATTTTAGGTAAATAGTTTTTATTTATTATAAAAATCTAAATATTAATTATTATCGTTTTAGCACAAGATACACCAAACAAATAATTTGATTATTAAATACCATTGACGATGACGACAAACAGAAGCCGAAATTATTTGTTTAATCGAATATTATTAAAATTAAAAATTAAATATTATCCGAAATTATTTGCTTAATCGAATATTATTAAAATTAAATATTATTGATATATTGCATTTCTAATACATAAAATTTAAAAATTAATAAAAATAAAAAAATTTTTTAAGTAAAAAAATTAATAAAAAAAAAACAAAATATTTGTTATTATTTTTGTTAGATCGTAAAAACTTGCACTTGAAATATATTCATCGGGCTTAAGATCATATAACAAAACTATATGAAAGAAACCAATAAACAAATCTCAAACACCAGCGCACCCATGATAGAGGTGATTGATAGAGCTGTATGTTGAACAGACAAGAACAATATTCTGTTATTATGCTAATAATAGTATAGTATGAAATATGTACTGAATTAAAAATGTGATTAAAAAATGTTTTTTTATTTTTTTTTTATCATTATCTCTGAACTTGACCACAACAATTTTAACAAAGTTTTAGTTTAATAAGAATACAAAAATTATATAAGAACCCTTGTTAATGAGTTTTAATGAAACAATCGAATTTCGTCATTCTGAGAAAACACATCGCTCACAAAAATAATAAGCATTTTTTAAAAGCTGATATAAGTGGTTTTAAAACTATTAAAAAAAGTATTCTTAAAACACAAAATTATAATTTTTATATAATTTAATTTATCTATATTTATATAAAAAAAAGTGGAAACGGTATTTGACTTAATTTAAAAACTATCGAAATTGCGAGATATTTAAATACATACACATATGGTCAAAAAAATAAGTACACCTGCTTATTTTTTCTTTGTATGTAATTTTGGTTACTTTAACACAAAGTAAACATGGCAATTATTTTTTCTTTAAATAACTATAATATGGCAATGCCTTTAAAAGTAAAAACAAAACTGGGGCTTCCCCATTATTTTCATTGTGTGTTAGTTTTGTGCAGATGTGTTTTCAGTACTTGGTCAAAATAATAAATACTTTGCTGAATTCTTTAATATTTTCGAAGTCTACTCTATTTTTTTGAAAAGGCTAGTTATTGCACTGTTGTTAATCTCTATTTATAAAGAAATATTTGGAAAAACTATCAGCGATGGGTCGAAAAAGTCATTGTTCATCGGAGGAGAGAAGAATTGTTTCAAGACTAAGAGAAAGTGGCAAAAGTCTACGTTCTGTAGCAGAAATTATGAATCGATCGCTATTTTTTGTACAAAATGCTTTAAAGCCTAAAAATACCCTCGAAACTCGCGGAAGACCCAAGAAAACATCAAAAACAACAGATATCCTTATTGTAACTCTTGCGAAGAAGGACCCATTTGTGTCTTCAAGATCGATTTCAGCAGATATTGGAAATGTAATTTCATCGCGAACGGTTCGTCGTAGACTACAAAAAGCTGGTTTACCAGGACGGATAGCCAGAAGAGTCCCTCTGCTTAGACAAAAAAATTTAAAGGCTAGGTTGGCGTTTGCAAGAAGACATTCCAATTGGTCCGGAGCAGATGGTGAAAAAAAATGGCGAAAAATTTTGTGGAGCGATGAAACAAAAATTAATTTATTTGGAAACGACTGTGCCCGGAATGTTCGACGCCCTAAAGGTAAAGAATTTCATGTTCGCTTTACAAAAAAGACTGTCAAGCACGGGGGCGGCAATATTATGGTATGGGGTTGTTTCTCGTGGTATGGTGTCGGTCCGATACATCGAATTACCGACACTATGACCAGAATCCACTACAAAGACATATTGGAAAATACGATGTTGACCTATGCTGAGGAAAGTATGCCTCTTAGATGGATATTCCAGCAGGATAACGATCCAAAGCATACTTCTAAGTTGGTAAAGGATTGGTTCCAAGATAATCATGTGGCCCTTCTCGACTGGCCAAGTCAATCTCCGGACTTAAACCCGATCGAAAATCTTTGGGGAGAGTTAAAACAAAGAATTGGAAAGGAGGTTTTTAAAAATAAGGATCAATTATGGGATTTTGTTAAAAAAACTTGGTATGAAATACCAGTAGAGACCTGCAGGAAACTTATTGCCAGCATGCCAAAAAGAGTCAACAAAATAATTGAAAATAAGGGTGGATATACCGGCTTTTAACGAACTCACCTTAAATCACTAAATTTAAAAAAAAAACTTGAATTTTGTATTGTTTTGCTTATTTTAACTAAATGTACTTATTATTTTGTCCAATGTTTTTTGATTAATTACTTACTTTTTGAATAAGACTGAATTTAATTTTTGTTTTTTGTTATTGTTTTAGTATTTATTTTATTTCTAATGTTATAACCAATCAAAATAGTATTTGTTTTTTCTTTTAATTTTAATAAATTTTCGGCTACGAGCCTTTAAAAAAATTTTTCAGGCTGTACTTATTATTTTGACCATATGTGTATATATATATAAACATCTACACTAAGTCCAGGTATGTTATAGATATCTATAATTTATGTTTATTTCAACTTCAATTTCAAATACTTTCAGAACGTTACTTTCATTTCTGTTGTTGTATTATGTACATCTGCGAGATATGTGGAACGTCTTTCGTATCCAAATTTAATTTTAAGAGACATTTAAATAATAAACATATTAACTCAAAAACAAATAAAACAAAATTAAATTTAAAAAATGAAAAAAATTGTTAAAGTAGAAAATATTGAAGAAACTCCATCATGCAGTGTTCAAATATGAACACGATTGGTTTTAGATATAAGTAAGGATAGTATTTAGTAATAAAATTAATGATTATCTATTAACGGAAATAAACACATCTGGATGTTTTTTCCAATCATTAAAAATATATTAATAGGTTGTTTGCAAAGGGTAAACCAACTTTCTTCGTGTGTACTTAGTTTATGGTAATTAGATGCACATTGAGGAAAAAACCCAATATCATAAAAGAACAACGGGTGGTAGACAATTATCAGTTGTGTGCGTTTCTGTAGAAATCCCACACAGTAATAAGGTCACACACAAAGATAAGAGTACAGCCTAGATTAGTTTTAAGATTTTCATGTTTAGTATTTAAGGTTTAATTTTGTAAAATAAATCCAGTGTCTTACAAGCATTCAACTTGTACGTGTTTTATCTCAAAAAGTATTAATACGTACATTTGGTCCTTCAAAAATATAAAGAAACCAGAGAAAGCGTCAATCTCGGCTTAGACAGAGATTGTAAGTGTGCGATTGTTCCTTCAAGGAAACTTAAAAAAAAAAGACGTTCTCCCGTTAAAAGAGTGATTGGGTGTAAGTCTTGTCATTAAAAATATATAAAAACGTTTTAGCAGAATGAGCCAAGAACCCATTTTGAAACGCCAGAAAGAGCTGGGTGGTGTGTTAGAAACAATACAAAAAAAATGTCAAGACGGGCTGTTGCGGCAAACACAATTTAGTGAAACGGGAAGAAAAGTAGAGGAATATTGGTTGGAATTTGAGAACAACCGTCAGAAGTTGCAGTCTACTGGAATAAAGAAGATCAACTACTATGAAGTGCATTACTATTCCCAAGTCCAAAATGACGTTGCAAAAATTCGTGAGTACCTTCAAAAGGAGGGGAATGATGATTCGTCAGCAAAGGCGACAAAAATAGAAGAAAAGGAGCAAAAGAGCTCTTTAAGCCATACACAAGGTGCGTCTAGAGAGTTAAGTTATGAAAATGATGAAGTTTCTAACTTTCTGGAGAGTGTATACATCTTCATGGATCAACTGGAACAAGCACACGAAGAAATTGATACCTGCGACACAATCGAAATTGTACTAAAGCAGATAGAAACAGGCTTTAAGAATCTGGATATCGACTATACAGGTCCAGTAAGGCGTAATACCGAGGCTCGGCGTGAGTTTAACAAGTTAACCACACGCTACTACAACATACTACGAATAATTAAAAAGAAATCCAGCTCTGAGCAAGCTGAAATGTTATCAACACCAGTTACGAAGTTGCAAGAGATAAAAATTCCTTGTTTTGAAGGAGGCAGTAGCGAGTGGGCATCATTTTATGATATTTTTAAAACGTTAGTGCATAAAAATGATCGGATTCCCAAGGCTGAAAAAATGCAGCGGTTAAAAACAGCACTAAAAGGTGACGCTGCAAAATTAGTATCTCACTATAATTGCACAGAAGACAACTATGATGATGCTTTAGCTGAACTAAGAAATCGGTATGAAAATGAAAGGTTGCTGTTTTCAACGTTGGTTGATAAATTATTAGACCAACCAAATTTAAATAGTGAGAACGCAGCTAACATAAGACAAATGCTTGACATCACAAATACAAGCATGAGGTCAATTCAGAAGATGGGAATTGACGTTGAAGGTGCGAAGCCGTTTATCGCCAGAATTATCATGAGAAAATTTGATAATGAAGCAATTCGGCAATATGAATACATCATTAAGAAGACAAGAAAAATACAATCATTAGAAGACGTTCTTGGTTTCTTGGAACAGATGTCGCAAGCCCAAGAAACCTTAAAGGGGAAAAAGTTTTCAACAAATCAACAGACCAAGGTAGTACCCAAACAGCACAGTTATTTGGCAGCTGAAACCATTTGTGGCTTCTGCAAGAATAAGGGACACAAAGTTTATGACTGCAAGAAGTTCATACAGCTAAGTGTTCAAGATAGACATGCATGGGCAAGCAGATCAAAGGTATGTTTTACTTGCTTGTATCATCCGGCAGATAAAAAGTGCTTCAAAGCAACATCGAAATGCAGAAAATGTGGTAAAGATCACAATGTTTTGTTGCATTACGAAAACTCGAGCAGAGAACTGCAAGCGACTGAAGGAAGATCTGGGTCATTTGTAGTAAGGAAAGAAAAAGGTAAATCCTTGTTAGCTACAGCCTTAGTAAAAGTAAAAAGTATTTTCGGAGAATTAATACCCATGAGAGCGTTGATAGATCAAGGCTCTGAATCAACGTCAATATCAGATGAAGCGGTGCAGATTCTTCAACTCCCAAAAAGGAGAGCTAGAACTGATCTTTTTGGGTTTGGTGATACTCTTGTGGGTGTATCAAAAGCAACAGAATTGCGTCCAAGAATTATGAGCAACGAAGTATTTTGCATTGAGGCACTTGTGCTTCCCTCGTTAGTTGGTGTTCAACCTGCGGCGTCATTCCAATACGACATATCAAGATGGAAAAATTATTGTTTGGCCGATCCTAACTTCAATAAATCGGACAGGATTGATATAGTTATTGGTGCTGATATGATTCATATGATATTAGAAGAAAAAGTTGGGCCCCAAAAAATTGACACAATTGTTGGTCAGAAAACAAAGCTTGGCTGGATGTTATCGGGCGTGTTGAAAAATTCTGAGCACACAAACAGAAAATATGCAGCAGTAACTACAGTAATGGAGAAATTTTGGGAAATTGAAGAGATTCCTGAACGAAATGAGACATCAGCCCAAGACGAATGTATTAAATTCTTCGAAAATACAACAACAATTAATAATGAAAACAGATTTGTAGTAAGATTGCCTTTTGAAGAAGATCACGAACTTGGGGACTCAAGAAAACAAGCGATGGCTCGATTTTTAAGCCTAGAGAGGAATTTGGCGAAAAATTCGGTCTTAAAGCAACAATATGTGATGTTTATGCGAGACTATCAAGACAGAAGTCATATGTTGGAAGCAGTCAAAAATTCTGGAAAGTATTATCTTCCTCATCAAGCAGTCATTAAAGAAGATAGTGTAACTACTAAGCTACGTGTAGTGTTTGATGCATCCACTAAATCTACAAATAAAAGAAGCTTAAATGATGTCTTAAAAACTGGTCCAAAGCTCCAAAAGGACATTTTTGATATAATAATTAAATGGAGACTGTGGTGTAATGTTATTACGGCAGATGTGGAGAAAATGTACCGCCAGATACTAGTTCATGAAGAAGACCAGCCGTATCAACACATTTTATGGCGTGAAAAGAAAAGTGAACCTATATGTGAGTTCAAGCTAACTACTATTACGTATGGAACTTCATCAGCACCGTTCTTAGCAAAAAAGGCGTTGGCACAAATTGGGACACACTGTGAAGACGATACGATTAAAAATGTAATCAACAATGATTTCTACATGGACGATCTAATGACGGGAGCAGACTCAGAAGAGGAATGTATAAATATACAACAAAAAATATCACTGCATCTCCAGAAATTTGGATTGCCGTTACGAAAATGGATGTCCAACAACAACAAAATATTAGAGACAATTCCTGATGAAGGAAACATAGAAGTATTACAAATAAATAATGATGAAACAATCAAGACGCTTGGAGTACAATGGCATCCAAAAAAAGATATATTCGAGTTCAAAATCAAGACTGATGACGAAGGAAGAGTTACCAAGCGACGTGCTTTATCAACATTAGCTAGAATTTTTGATCCTCTTGGATGGCTTGTACCAGCTACAACATGTGTCAAGCTGTTTATACAAAAATTGTGGCTGATGAAGACTGATTGGGATAACGAACTAGATGATGACCTGCAAACAGAATGGGAACTTATCATAAAAAGTCTGCCATCGTTAAGAAAAATAAGTATCCCGCGCTGGTACGAAACGACGATGTCTACAAAAATAGAACTTCATGGATTCGCAGATGCATCTCAGAAAGCGTATGCAGCCGTTGTTTATATCAAAGTAGGCTCTGCTATAAGTTTGGTAGCAGGGAAGAGCAAGGTTTATCCTGTGAAAAATAAAAAGACGCTGCCAAAGTTAGAGCTAAGTGCGGCTCATTTATTGTCAAAGTTGATTGAAAGAATTTTATCAACAATGCAGCGGCATGTGGAAGTTAATACTTGGAGTGATTCAACAATAACATTAGCTTGGATCAGCAATAACAAAAGCAAAGATCGATTCATCAAATCCAGAGTAGAAGAGATTAAAACATTGTTACCAAAAGCATTCTGGAGGCATGTCGATTCGAAAAACAACCCAGCTGATATAGCTTCAAGAGGTGTTACGGCTGACAAAATCAATGAAATGTGGTGGACTGGGCCATCTTGGCTAAAATCTGATAAAAGCAACTGGCCTAAGCAGAATTATCAAATCATCAGTTTAACAACAAGCGTACGAAGAACTGATTGTTGGCTGGATGCATTATCCAAAAGATGTTCATCCTTTAGGAAATTGGAAAGGGTGCTCGCGTATGTGAAACGTTTCGTTGGCAAATCAAGACGAAAGAAGTATCCCAACTGGCTTACATCCGAGGAGCTTAGAGAGGCGAATACTATGATAGTTCGACAGCATCAAGAGGAAAATTTTTTCACTGAGGTGAAAAACTTAAGGCAACAGAAAGAAGTCGACCCAAGGAGCAAAACTGCAAATTTGCATCCATTTTTGGATAAATATGGAATTCTAAGAGTCGGCGGTCGATTAAGAAACTCCGAGCTGCCATATGATCACAAACATCCAATGCTATTAGAGAAGTCCTGGATAGCAGAATTATTAATAAAAGATACCCATGCAGCAACCCTACATGGAGGTAATAATTTGGTAGCATCTACGATTCGTCGAAAATATTGGATAATTGGTATGAAAAATTCAGTAAAAAAGGTTCTACGGTCCTGTATTAGATGCATCAGATATAGAAAAGCTAATTCTGGCCAAATTATGGGAGACCTACCTCAAATTCGGGTTTCAATTTCACACCCATTTACACATACTGGCGTAGATTATGCTGGACCTATACAATTGAAATGTTCACGAGGCAGGGGACAGAAAACATATAAGGGTTACATAGCAGTGTTTGTCTGTATGGCAACGAAGGCCATTCATCTGGAAGCTGTAAGTGATCTGACCTCTGAAGCGTTCCTTGCAGCATTAAGGAGATTCTTTGCTAGAAGAGGCAAAGCGAAGTGCATGTATTCAGACAACGGTACGAATTTTGTAGGAGCATCACGAAAACTAGAAAAAGAATTCATAGAAGCCGTAAGGAAGAAATCCTCTGTTTGCGAGGTACTTGAAGCAGAAAAAATTGAATGGCGTTTTATCCCCCCGGTAAGTCCCCATTTTGGAGGAATTTGGGAAGCTGGCGTGAAGTCTGTGAAACATCACATGAAGAGGGTTATTGGAGATAATATGCTAACCTATGAAGAGATGTCAACATTTTTGTCTCAAATTGAGGCAGTACTCAATTCGCGGCCAATTTATGCGATCAGTGAATGTCCAGATGAGTTCGACATTTTAACGCCTGGCCATTTCTTAATTGGCCAACCACTGGTGGGCAGGCCGGAAGTCAATGATGATCAATCCTGTAGTCCCCTCAATAGATGGAAAATTATTCAAAAAATGAGAAGAGACTTTTGGCAACGATGGAAAAATGAATATTTGGTAACATTACAACATAGATACAAGTGGCGCAGTGAAAAGGAAAACTTGAAGCTAAATCAGGTTGTTATTATTAAAGATGAAGCGACATCCCCAGCAACATGGCCCTTGGGTAAGATTATCGAAACCCATGAAGGCAAAGACGGGAAAGTCCGTGTTGTAACTTTGAAGACGCACAGTGGAGTATTAAAACGCCCGGTGCACAAGCTTTGTCCATTAGAAACCCTCAAAGAAGATGCAAAAAAAGATGAAGACCCTTCAACAACAACTGCATTTTTTGCCAGGATGTCCGAGAAAAAAAGTCGTCAGCAGTCAAACTCTTTATATTTACTTTTAGCGTTACTGTTGATGTTGGCAAGTTCACGTGCAATACAGATATCTAAACACAAAGGCTCAGTACGTGGATTAGGGAATGGAACGATTATGTATCTCGACAAAGTTGGCACGATGAATCGGGTCACATCTTCGTGGAATCTTGTATCCTATTATAATATGGAGGCATATTTTACCACGGTTCGGCAGATTGATGTAGCATTGCAAAAGTGTAGACGCTTATGTAGCAAGCTACGAACATTTGAAAGTCAATGCAGCTTCGTTCTTAACAGCATGGATAACCGACTTAACGATATAAAAGATAATGACAAGTTGTTCTCACACGAAGAAAACATAAGAACGAAGAGAGCTCCGTTTGAATTTATCGGCTCATTCTATCATATCCTTTTTGGGGTTATGGACAACGATGACCGACAGATGGTTATGGAAAATATGCAGAAGATTTTGGATAACGAGCATAATATAAAGCATTTAGCTGAGGAGCAAACATCGGTGGTAGAATCCACTTTAAATATTTTAAAGAAAACAACAGGTGAAGTAAATGAGCAATTTCATTACATCACTGA
The DNA here is from genome assembly GCA_963682025.1 of Cordilura impudica. Lineage (NCBI taxonomy): Eukaryota > Metazoa > Arthropoda > Insecta > Diptera > Scathophagidae > Cordilura > Cordilura impudica. Next base: position 247,250,597 of record OY821518.1, read on the forward strand.
AAGGGTGAATAACATCAGCGATACACTAAATACAGACTACTTCGTGTACAAGGAGTCTATTAACTTCTTTATGATGATCAGGCAGCTAGAAGTTCTGTTAGATGAGTCTGAAAAAATACAGATACAAGTGATTAGCCTGCTTATCGATATTAATCATGGCAAGCTTAACACTAACATAATACGGCCTAATAAGCTGCAGGAAGAAATCTTCAAGATCAAAGAGCAACTGTCTGGAAATTTGCGGTTGACGGGGAAATCAAAAGATACGGTTCTTCAGGCGATATACCGTTTAATGACAGCAAAAGGTTTATTCGTTGGCGGAAAATTAGTGATCGATATCAAAATACCACTACTAGAAGGTCATTCATCTGATATATTCAACATCATGCCTTTGCCTATTTTAAAGGAACGCGTTAAAATGTTAGCAGTTCTGAGACAGCAGTTTTTGGTGTACAACTATGAATTAGACTCGTACCATCTTACTTCTCAGCCAATTCTTAATCAATGTCAGAAGGAAGGCGAAGATGAGTATATTTGCATAGGAAACTGGGCATGGGAAGATGCTAATGATAACTCATGCGAACTATCATCGCTCAAACCGAGCAATAAGTATAACTGTACGTTCAACGAAGTTATGTCCAACAATGTTTGGATGGAGTTACATCTAAGAAGCAATTGGCTCTTCCGAATATATCATAATTCAACAGCTCATATTGTATGTCCACCTAAGATGCAAGAAATAATTGAACTGCCATTGCAAGGAATCCTTACGTTAAGTGCAGGATGTACTGCCCGCATTGGGCGTACTACTTTAGCTGCATCACAAGATGTTAAATCCGAGCAAATTAATGAATTCAGAACATATTTTTTCAAAGAAGTCAAAGATGTCGAGATAATTAGGCCATTGAGTTCTTCTACAGTTAACCATACTATGGAAATCGCAACACTACTGAAGGAGATTAAGGCGATTAAGTCGGAGAACATTGAGCTGAAATCTCTAAACTGGCACCACGTTAGCGGCCATTCATCTCTGATATTAATTTTCATATTTATTATTATTTTATTAATATTTGTGGTAAAAAGGTATTGTTTGAAAAATAGCAAAAGAGTAGATGTGATGTTTAATATGCCCCGGCAGAATGTTCAAATATGAACACGATTGGTTTTAGATATAAGTAAGGATAGTATTTAGTAATAAAATTAATGATTATCTATTAACGGAAATAAACACATCTGGATGTTTTTTCCAATCATTAAAAATATATTAATAGGTTGTTTGCAAAGGGTAAACCAACTTTCTTCGTGTGTACTTAGTTTATGGTAATTAGATGCACATTGAGGAAAAAACCCAATATCATAAAAGAACAACGGGTGGTAGACAATTATCAGTTGTGTGCGTTTCTGTAGAAATCCCACACAGTAATAAGGTCACACATAAAGATAAGAGTACAGCCTAGATTAGTTTTAAGATTTTCATGTTTAGTATTTAAGGTTTAATTTTGTAAAATAAATCCAGTGTCTTACAAGCATTCAACTTGTACGTGTTTTATCTCAAAAAGTATTAATACGTACATGCAGCTATACACGATGTGAAACTTGAAAATTAAATATAAGAAAAGGTTCTTGGTCTCATCATTTGAGAACTAATGAACATAAAAAAAAAATAATCGTTTGTTTATAAACAACGGTATATATAAGCAAAAATTTATTTAATAAGCGTATCCAAACTTTTGTATACGAAAATAAAAAGGAAGGTGAGCTTTCAGCAAACATTTTATTTTCGAATGCAAAAGAAAGCATTATAAATATTTTAAAAAATATGTTATTAGAACATCTAAATATAAAATTCAATATAGAACTTTTTGCAGAATATATAAAATTCTAAAAAACTAATGAGAATGAAAATGATGATGATGATAGTGCTCTAATTAGTATGAAATCTTTTCAAACGAAAATGGTAATAGTTCAATTAGAACAAGATCTATCAGACGTGTACGATAGTCATAGTATAGAAATAGTTACCAAAATGGATAAATTTCAAGAGCGAGATAGTGGTTGGGATCTAGTCTCTATAAATAGAATTGAGATAAACGTTAACAAGTATTGTCCAATAAAATGATCTAAATATTTAGAACTACTACTATTTATCAGAAATAAAAAAACGTGCATCAACATTAGAAATAATGTTAATTATTGTTTTAAATGGGCTCTGATAGCTGCATTAGAAAACAAACGTTTAAATCCAAAGTATTCACATTTTAGTAATGTTATCACACAAAGCTTAATAACACTAACGAATGGAATAACAATTGATTTCACCGCCTTAACCTTTCCTCTATCTGTTGGTGATATTAAGATATTTGAAAAAAATAATTTAAATATAAGTGTGAATGTTTTTGGATGTGATGTGAAAAAAAAAAGAAATCGTTGGACTATATTATAAGACAGTTGATGAAAAAATTAATCATATCAATCTACTATACATTCAAGATGATAAAAACGATGAATCACATTATATTTGGATAAGAAACATAAGTAGTTTATTGAGCACACAGGTTTCAAAACACAATGGTGCTAAATATTTTTGTAATGTTTGTTTACAATATTCAAGTAGTGAACTCTTGCTGTTAAAACATAAACAAGAATGCAATAAAATTGTCACCAAAATGCCTACGGGTGTTGATAATGATAATATATTGCAGTTCAAAAATTTTAAAAATCAATTAGATGTACCATTTGTTATCTATGCGGATTTTGAATGTATATTAAGTAAAATTAACAACAAAAATTCTAATAATGTTACCAGCATTCAAAAACATATACCTATAGCTTACAGCTACTACATAAAATCATCTTTTGATTCTAAAAGTTACGATAACACCCCATAGAATCATAATTTAGTTATTATGATTCTATTCTTTGCCTCCCTTTTGCCTTTCTTGGGCATTCATTTAAATACAAGTTTGTATTATGTATTATGTATTATTCTTACATACAAAAATGTTTTTATCGACGAATTCCAACTAATTCATTTTTGCCTAGTTGCAATATTTGCAATTTTTCATTTCAACTTATTACCGGATGTTGCCCAACATGTGCCACATTTATTAAAACATAAATTAATTGGAATTCGTCACGATAAACATTTTAATAATGATAAGTGTGTGAAAATATTAAAAACAACAGTAAGCATTTTTGATAATTATAAATATATGAAATTGTTAATTTTAAGTTAGTAGTAAAACAACTCAACTAAATAAAGTAGCACTAGCTACGGAGAAAAAATATAAAAAACACTAGTTTTTTTTTTTACCAAACGTCACACAAGTGACAACAAAACTGGCGACGAGGATAAAGGATTATATCGGTACCGCGATTAAAAGAAACTAAGTCCTAAAGAAAAAAAAATTCTTTTTGTTTTAAAAGTGAATTTTTTTTCTCTAAACTAACTAGTAGAATCAAAATTGAAACTACAATAAGAAGAAGTGAACACTCTGGTGAATTACAAATTTATAAAATAAAATTTTGTTTTAAAGAAAATATTTTTCTGAAGAAGACTAGAAATTAATTAAAGTAAAACTCTAAGCAAAAATCTGTGAATCCAAAAAATATATAACTAAAATTTAAATACAAAATAAACACAAATGAAACTTTGAACAAATTTTGTAGAAAAAAAAAAAAAAAAGATCAAAAGTGAACTTTACAAAGTTTTATAATACCGTGAACTTTTGAAATCAAATAAAACATTGATATAAACTGGCATTAAATTACTTTTGATAAAAGTCTGACCAAGACCATACGAAACATTGAAATAGAGGAAATACAAACTGTTATTCCGTGAGTGAAACCAAACTATCTATCCAAAAGAAGGAAGCAGAGGAGAAGACCCTAGAACCACCCAAAGGACAACTCTAAGATCTCTATGAATAACCCTTTTGTTATAAAAGTAAAATGAATTGAATAAAGAGGACAGTTGAAGTCAAGTACTCAAATAAATAACATAGTTTTATTTATCTTACATACACTCAACCAACCGAGTTGTCTCTCCAGATATTAACACACACATTTTAGGAATTTTTCATGTTTAGAAACAAAAACAATGAAAAGATTGCAAAGCTATAAAATTACATCTCTTAATTTTGTATAAAAACCATATCTAGTTTTCTTTAATTGTTATTCAAGTCAAGTAAATCAACAGAAATGGAAGCACATTTAAAAAAATTTTTTAAAAAATGCCAAGACAAAAGCATTCTCCCCGAAAAGGATATGCTTTTTAACCATAAACATAAAATATCAAAGCTAGAGCGTGTACAGACACGCTTTGGAAGAAAAATTCGCTGTTTGGTGGAAAACAGCAAATACATATGCCTACCCGGTATATTTAACGATACCCTTGATGATGACTGTATTGCAGAATTTGATAACAATACCTACTATCTTAACAAAGATAGAAAAGGTAGCAGCGCTGTATATTACGAACTAAATACACAGGCAGCAACAACAGGTAATTTTAGGTAAATAGTTTTTATTTATTATAAAAATCTAAATATTAATTATTATCGTTTTAGCACAAGATACACCAAACAAATAATTTGATTATTAAATACCATTGACGATGACGACAAACAGAAGCCGAAATTATTTGTTTAATCGAATATTATTAAAATTAAAAATTAAATATTATCCGAAATTATTTGCTTAATCGAATATTATTAAAATTAAATATTATTGATATATTGCATTTCTAATACATAAAATTTAAAAATTAATAAAAATAAAAAAATTTTTTAAGTAAAAAAATTAATAAAAAAAAACAAAATATTTGTTATTATTTTTGTTAGATCGTAAAAACTTGCACTTGAAATATATTCATCGGGCTTAAGATCATATAACAAAACTATATGAAAGAAACCAATAAACAAATCTCAAACACCAGCGCACCCATGATAGAGGTGATTGATAGAGCTGTATGTTGAACAGACAAGAACAATATTCTGTTATTATGCTAATAATAGTATAGTATGAAATATGTACTGAATTAAAAATGTGATTAAAAAATGTTTTTTTATTTTTTTTTTATCATTATCTCTGAACTTGACCACAACAATTTTAACAAAGTTTTAGTTTAATAAGAATACAAAAATTATATAAGAACCCTTGTTAATGAGTTTTAATGAAACAATCGAATTTCGTCATTCTGAGAAAACACATCGCTCACAAAAATAATAAGCATTTTTTAAAAGCTGATATAAGTGGTTTTAAAACTATTAAAAAAAGTATTCTTAAAACACAAAATTATAATTTTTATATAATTTAATTTATCTATATTTATATAAAAAAAAGTGGAAACGGTATTTGACTTAATTTAAAAACTATCGAAATTGCGAGATATTTAAATACATATATATATATAAACATCTACACTAAGTCCAGGTATGTTATAGATATCTATAATTTATGTTTATTTCAACTTCAATTTCAAATACTTTCAGAACGTTACTTTCATTTCTGTTGTTGTATTATGTACATCTGCGAGATATGTGGAACGTCTTTCGTATCCAAATTTAATTTTAAGAGACATTTAAATAATAAACATATTAACTCAAAAACAAATAAAACAAAATTAAATTTAAAAAATGAAAAAAATTGTTAAAGTAGAAAATATTGAAGAAACTCCATCATGCAGTGTTCAAATATGAACACGATTGGTTTTAGATATAAGTAAGGATAGTATTTAGTAATAAAATTAATGATTATCTATTAACGGAAATAAACACATCTGGATGTTTTTTCCAATCATTAAAAATATATTAATAGGTTGTTTGCAAAGGGTAAACCAACTTTCTTCGTGTGTACTTAGTTTATGGTAATTAGATGCACATTGAGGAAAAAACCCAATATCATAAAAGAACAACGGGTGGTAGACAATTATCAGTTGTGTGCGTTTCTGTAGAAATCCCACACAGTAATAAGGTCACACACAAAGATAAGAGTACAGCCTAGATTAGTTTTAAGATTTTCATGTTTAGTATTTAAGGTTTAATTTTGTAAAATAAATCCAGTGTCTTACAAGCATTCAACTTGTACGTGTTTTATCTCAAAAAGTATTAATACGTACATTTGGTCCTTCAAAAATATAAAGAAACCAGAGAAAGCGTCAATCTCGGCTTAGACAGAGATTGTAAGTGTGCGATTGTTCCTTCAAGGAAACTTAAAAAAAAAAGACGTTCTCCCGTTAAAAGAGTGATTGGGTGTAAGTCTTGTCATTAAAAATATATAAAAACGTTTTAGCAGAATGAGCCAAGAACCCATTTTGAAACGCCAGAAAGAGCTGGGTGGTGTGTTAGAAACAATACAAAAAAAATGTCAAGACGGGCTGTTGCGGCAAACACAATTTAGTGAAACGGGAAGAAAAGTAGAGGAATATTGGTTGGAATTTGAGAACAACCGTCAGAAGTTGCAGTCTACTGGAATAAAGAAGATCAACTACTATGAAGTGCATTACTATTCCCAAGTCCAAAATGACGTTGCAAAAATTCGTGAGTACCTTCAAAAGGAGGGGAATGATGATTCGTCAGCAAAGGCGACAAAAATAGAAGAAAAGGAGCAAAAGAGCTCTTTAAGCCATACACAAGGTGCGTCTAGAGAGTTAAGTTATGAAAATGATGAAGTTTCTAACTTTCTGGAGAGTGTATACATCTTCATGGATCAACTGGAACAAGCACACGAAGAAATTGATACCTGCGACACAATCGAAATTGTACTAAAGCAGATAGAAACAGGCTTTAAGAATCTGGATATCGACTATACAGGTCCAGTAAGGCGTAATACCGAGGCTCGGCGTGAGTTTAACAAGTTAACCACACGCTACTACAACATACTACGAATAATTAAAAAGAAATCCAGCTCTGAGCAAGCTGAAATGTTATCAACACCAGTTACGAAGTTGCAAGAGATAAAAATTCCTTGTTTTGAAGGAGGCAGTAGCGAGTGGGCATCATTTTATGATATTTTTAAAACGTTAGTGCATAAAAATGATCGGATTCCCAAGGCTGAAAAAATGCAGCGGTTAAAAACAGCACTAAAAGGTGACGCTGCAAAATTAGTATCTCACTATAATTGCACAGAAGACAACTATGATGATGCTTTAGCTGAACTAAGAAATCGGTATGAAAATGAAAGGTTGCTGTTTTCAACGTTGGTTGATAAATTATTAGACCAACCAAATTTAAATAGTGAGAACGCAGCTAACATAAGACAAATGCTTGACATCACAAATACAAGCATGAGGTCAATTCAGAAGATGGGAATTGACGTTGAAGGTGCGAAGCCGTTTATCGCCAGAATTATCATGAGAAAATTTGATAATGAAGCAATTCGGCAATATGAATACATCATTAAGAAGACAAGAAAAATACAATCATTAGAAGACGTTCTTGGTTTCTTGGAACAGATGTCGCAAGCCCAAGAAACCTTAAAGGGGAAAAAGTTTTCAACAAATCAACAGACCAAGGTAGTACCCAAACAGCACAGTTATTTGGCAGCTGAAACCATTTGTGGCTTCTGCAAGAATAAGGGACACAAAGTTTATGACTGCAAGAAGTTCATACAGCTAAGTGTTCAAGATAGACATGCATGGGCAAGCAGATCAAAGGTATGTTTTACTTGCTTGTATCATCCGGCAGATAAAAAGTGCTTCAAAGCAACATCGAAATGCAGAAAATGTGGTAAAGATCACAATGTTTTGTTGCATTACGAAAACTCGAGCAGAGAACTGCAAGCGACTGAAGGAAGATCTGGGTCATTTGTAGTAAGGAAAGAAAAAGGTAAATCCTTGTTAGCTACAGCCTTAGTAAAAGTTAAAAGTATTTTCGGAGAATTAATACCCATGAGAGCGTTGATAGATCAAGGCTCTGAATCAACGTCAATATCAGATGAAGCGGTGCAGATTCTTCAACTCCCAAAAAGGAGAGCTAGAACTGATCTTTTTGGGTTTGGTGATACTCTTGTGGGTGTATCAAAAGCAACAGTGGATCTAGAATTGCGTCCAAGAATTATGAGCAACGAAGTATTTTGCATTGAGGCACTTGTGCTTCCCTCGTTAGTTGGTGTTCAACCTGCGGCGTCATTCCAATACGACATATTAAGATGGGAAAATTATTGTTTGGCCGATCCTAACTTCAATAAATCGGACAGGATTGATATAGTTATTGGTGCTGATATGATTCATATGATATTAGAAGAAGAAGTTGGGCCCCAAAAAATTGACACAATTGTTGGTCAGAAAACAAAGCTTGGCTGGATGTTATCGGGCGTGTTGAAAAATTCTGAGCACACAAACAGAAAATATGCAGCAGTAACTACAGTAATGGAGAAATTTTGGGAAATTGAAGAGATTCCTGAACGAAATGAGACATCAGCCCAAGACGAATGTATTAAATTCTTCGAAAATACAACAACAATTAATAATGAAAACAGATTTGTAGTAAGATTGCCTTTTGAAGAAGATCACGAACTTGGGGACTCAAGAAAACAAGCGATGGCTCGATTTTTAAGCCTAGAGAGGAATTTGGCGAAAAATTCGGTCTTAAAGCAACAATATGTGATGTTTATGCGAGACTATCAAGACAGAGGTCATATGTTGGAAGCAGTCAACAATTCTGGAAAGTATTATCTTCCTCATCAAGCAGTCATTAAAGAAGATAGTGTAACTACGAAGCTACGTGTAGTGTGTGATGCATCCACTAAATCTACAAATAAAAGAAGCTTAAATGATGTCTTAAAAACTGGTCCAAAGCTCCAAAAGGACATTTTTGATATAATAATTAAATGGAGACTGTGGTGTAATGTTATTACGGCAGATGTGGAGAAAATGTACCGCCAGATACTAGTTCATGAAGAAGACCAGCCGTATCAACACATTTTATGGCGTGAAAAGAAAAGTGAACCTATATGTGAGTTCAAGCTAACTACTATTACGTATGGAACTTCATCAGCACCGTTCTTAGCAAAAAAGGCGTTGGCACAAATTGGGACACACTGTGAAGACGATACGATTAAAAATGTAACCAACAATGATTTCTACATGGACGATCTAATGATGTGAGCAGACTCAGAAGAGGAATGTATAAATATACAACAAAAAATATCACTGCATCTCCAGAAATTTGGATTGCCGTTACGAAAATGGATGTCCAACAACAACAAAATATTAGAGACAATTCCTGATGAAGGAAACATAGAAGTATTACAAATAAATAATGATGAAACAATCAAGACGCTTGGAGTACAATGGCATCCAAAAAAAGATATATTCGAGTTCAAAATCAAGACTGATGACGAAGGAAGAGTTACCAAGCGACGTGCTTTATCAACATTAGCTAGAATTTTTGATCCTCTTGGATGGCTTGTACCAGCTACAACATGTGTCAAGCTGTTTATACAAAAATTGTGGCTGATGAAGACTGATTGGGATAACGAACTAGATGATGACCTGCAAACAGAATGGGAACTTATCATAAAAAGTCTGCCATCGTTAAGAAAAATAAGTATCCCGCGCTGGTACGAAACGACGATGTCTACAAAAATAGAACTTCATGGATTCGCAGATGCATCTCAGAAAGCGTATGCAGCCGTTGTTTATATCAAAGTAGGCTCTGCTATAAGTTTGGTAGCAGGGAAGAGCAAGGTTTATCCTGTGAAAAATAAAAAGACGCTGCCAAAGTTAGAGCTAAGTGCGGCTCATTTATTGTCAAAGTTGATTGAAAGAATTTTATCAACAATGCAGCGGCATGTGGAAGTTAATACTTGGAGTGATTCAACAATAACATTAGCTTGGATCAGCAATAACAAAAGCAAAGATCGATTCATCAAATCCAGAGTAGAAGAGATTAAAACATTGTTACCAAAAGCATTCTGGAGGCATGTCGATTCGAAAAACAACCCAGCTGATATAGCTTCAAGAGGTGTTACGGCTGACAAAATCAATGAAATGTGGTGGACTGGGCCATCTTGGCTAAAATCTGATAAAAGCAACTGGCCTAAGCAGAATTATCAAATCATCAGTTTAACAACAAGCGTACGAAGAACTGATTGTTGGCTGGATGCATTATCCAAAAGATGTTCATCCTTTAGGAAATTGGAAAGGGTGCTCGCGTATGTGAAACGTTTCGTTGGCAAATCAAGACGAAAGAAGTATCCCAACTGGCTTACATCCGAGGAGCTTAGAGAGGCGAATACTATGATAGTTCGACAGCATCAAGAGGAAAATTTTTTCACTGAGGTGAAAAACTTAAGGCAACAGAAAGAAGTCGACCCAAGGAGCAAAACTGCAAATTTGCATCCATTTTTGGATAAATATGGAATTCTAAGAGTCGGCGGTCGATTAAGAAACTCCGAGCTGCCATATGATCACAAACATCCAATGCTATTAGAGAAGTCCTGGATAGCAGAATTATTAATAAAAGATACCCATGCAGCAACCCTACATGGAGGTAATAATTTGGTAGCATCTACGATTCGTCGAAAATATTGGATAATTGGTATGAAAAATTCAGTAAAAAAGGTTCTACGGTCCTGTATTAGATGCATCAGATATAGAAAAGCTAATTCTGGCCAAATTATGGGAGACCTACCTCAAATTCGGGTTTCAATTTCACACCCATTTACACATACTGGCGTAGATTATGCTGGACCTATACAATTGAAATGTTCACGAGGCAGGGGACAGAAAACATATAAGGGTTACATAGCAGTGTTTGTCTGTATGGCAACGAAGGCCATTCATCTGGAAGCTGTAAGTGATCTGACCTCTGAAGCGTTCCTTGCAGCATTAAGGAGATTCTTTGCTAGAAGAGGCAAAGCGAAGTGCATGTATTCAGACAACGGTACGAATTTTGTAGGAGCATCACGAAAACTAGAAAAAGAATTCATAGAAGCCGTAAGGAAGAAATCCTCTGTTTGCGAGGTACTTGAAGCAGAAAAAATTGAATGGCGTTTTATCCCCCTGGCAAGTCCCCATTTTGGAGGATTTGGGAAGCTGGCGTGAAGTCTGTGAAACATCACATGAAGAGGGTTATTGGAGATAATATGCTAACCTATGAAGAGATGTCAACATTTTTGTCTCAAATTGAGGCAGTACTCAATTCGCGGCCAATTTATGCGATCAGTGAATGTCCAGATGAGTTCGACATTTTAACGCCTGGCCATTTCTTAATTGGCCAACCACTGGTGGGCAGGCCGGAAGTCAATGATGATCAATCCTGTAGTCCCCTCAATAGATGGAAAATTATTCAAAAAATGAGAAGAGACTTTTGGCAACGATGGAAAAATGAATATTTGGTAACATTACAACATAGATACAAGTGGCGCAGTGAAAAGGAAAACTTGAAGCTAAATCAGGTTGTTATTATTAAAGATGAAGCGACATCCCCAGCAACATGGCCCTTGGGTAAGATTATCGAAACCCATGAAGGCAAAGACGGGAAAGTCCGTGTTGTAACTTTGAAGACGCACAGTGGAGTATTAAAACGCCCGGTGCACAAGCTTTGTCCATTAGAAACCCTCAAAGAAGATGCAAAAAAAGATGAAGACCCTTCAACAACAACTGCATTTTTTGCCAGGATGTCCGAGAAAAAAAGTCGTCAGCAGTCAAACTCTTTATATTTACTTTTAGCGTTACTGTTGATGTTGGCAAGTTCACGTGCAATACAGATATCTAAACACAAAGGCTCAGTACGTGGATTAGGGAATGGAACGATTATGTATCTCGACAAAGTTGGCACGATGAATCGGGTCACATCTTCGTGGAATCTTGTATCCTATTATAATATGGAGGCATATTTTACCACGGTTCAGCAGATTGATGTAGCATTGCAAAAGTGTAGACGCTTATGTAGCAAGCTACGAACATTTGAAAGTCAATGCAGCTTCGTTCTTAACAGCATGGATAACCGACTTAACGATATAAAAGATAATGACAAGTTGTTCTCACACGAAGAAAACATAAGAACGAAGAGAGCTCCGTTTGAATTTATCGGCTCATTCTATCATATCCTTTTTGGGGTTATGGACAACGATGACCGACAGATTGTTATGGAAAATATGCAGAAGATTTTGGATAACGAGCATAATATAAAGCATTTAGCTGAGGAGCAAACATCGGTGGTAGAATCCACTTTAAATATTTTAAAGAAAACAACAGGTGAAGTAAATGAGCAATTTCATTACATCACTGAAAGGGTGAATAACATCAGCGATACACTAAATACAGACTACTTCGTGTACAAGGAGTCTATTAACTTCTTTATGATGATCAGGCAGCTAGAAGTTCTGTTAGATGAGTCTGAAAAAATACAGATACAAGTGATTAGCCTGCTTATCGATATTAATCATGGCAAGCTTAACACTAACATAATACGGCCTAATAAGCTGCAGGAAGAAATCTTCAAGATCAAAGAGCAACTGTCTGGAAATTTGCGGTTGACGGGGAAATCAAAAGATACGGTTCTTCAGGCGATATACCGTTTAATGACAGCAAAAGGTTTATTCGTTGGCGGAAAATTAGTGATCGATATCAAAATACCACTACTAGAAGGTCATTCATCTGATATATTCAACATCATGCCTTTGCCTATTTTAAAGGAACGCGTTAAAATGTTAGCAGTTCTGAGACAGCAGTTTTTGGTGTACAACTATGAATTAGACTCGTACCATCTTACTTCTCAGCCAATTCTTAATCAATGTCAGAAGGAAGGCGAAGATGAGTATATTTGCATAGGAAACTGGGCATGGGAAGATGCTAATGATAACTCATGCGGACTATCATCGCTCAAACCGAGCAATAAGTATAACTGTACGTTCAACGAAGTTATGTCCAACAATGTTTGGATGGAGTTACATCTAAGAAGCAATTGGCTCTTCCGAATATATCATAATTCAGCAGCTCATATTGTATGTCCACCTAAGATGCAAGAAATAATTGAACTGCCATTGCAAGGAATCCTTACGTTAAGTGCAGGATGTACTGCCCGCATTGGGCGTACTACTTTAGCTGCATCACAAGATGTTAAATCCGAGCAAATTAATGAATTCAGAACATATTTTTTCAAAGAAGTCAAAGATGTCGAGATAATTAGGCCATTGAGTTCTTCTACAGTTAACCATACTATGGAAATCGCAACACTACTGAAGGAGATTAAGGCGATTAAGTCGGAGAACATTGAGCTGAAATCTCTAAACTGGCACCACGTTAGTTATTAATTTTCATATTTATTATTATTTTATTAATATTTGTGGTAAAAAGGTATTGTTTGAAAAATAGCAAAAGAGTAGATGTGATGTTTAATATGCCCCGGCAGAATGTTCAAATATGAACACGATTGGTTTTAGATATAAGTAAGGATAGTATTTAGTAATAAAATTAATGATTATCTATTAACGGAAATAAACACATCTGGATGTTTTTTCCAATCATTAAAAATATATTAATAGGTTGTTTGCAAAGGGTAAACCAACTTTCTTCGTGTGTACTTAGTTTATGGTAATTAGATGCACATTGAGGAAAAAACCCAATATCATAAAAGAACAACGGGTGGTAGACAATTATCAGTTGTGTGCGTTTCTGTAGAAATCCCACACAGTAATAAGGTCACACATAAAGATAAGAGTACAGCCTAGATTAGTTTTAAGATTTTCATGTTTAGTATTTAAGGTTTAATTTTGTAAAATAAATCCAGTGTCTTACAAGCATTCAACTTGTACGTGTTTTATCTCAAAAAGTATTAATACGTACATGCAGCTATACACGATGTGAAACTTGAAAATTAAATATAAGAAAAGGTTCTTGGTCTCATCATTTGAGAACTAATGAACATAAAAAAAAAATAATCGTTTGTTTATAAACAACGGTATATATAAGCAAAAATTTATTTAATAAGCGTATCCAAACTTTTGTATACGAAAATAAAAAGGAAGGTGAGCTTTCAGCAAACATTTTATTTTCGAATGCAAAAGAAAGCATTATAAATATTTTAAAAAATATGTTATTAGAACATCTAAATATAAAATTCAATATAGAACTTTTTGCAGAATATATAAAATTCTAAAAAACTAATGAGAATGAAAATGATGATGATGATAGTGCTCTAATTAGTATGAAATCTTTTCAAACGAAAATGGTAATAGTTCAATTAGAACAAGATCTATCAGACGTGTACGATAGTCATAGTATAGAAATAGTTACCAAAATGGATAAATTTCAAGAGCGAGATAGTGGTTGGGATCTAGTCTCTATAAATAGAATTGAGATAAACGTTAACAAGTATTGTCCAATAAAATGATCTAAATATTTAGAACTACTACTATTTATCAGAAATAAAAAAACGTGCATCAACATTAGAAATAATGTTAATTATTGTTTTAAATGGGCTCTGATAGCTGCATTAGAAAACAAACGTTTAAATCCAAAGTATTCACATTTTAGTAATGTTATCACACAAAGCTTAATAACACTAACGAATGGAATAACAATTGATTTCACCGCCTTAACCTTTCCTCTATCTGTTGGTGATATTAAGATATTTGAAAAAAATAATTTAAATATAAGTGTGAATGTTTTTGGATGTGATGTGAAAAAAAAAAGAAATCGTTGGACTATATTATAAGACAGTTGATGAAAAAATTAATCATATCAATCTACTATACATTCAAGATGATAAAAACGATGAATCACATTATATTTGGATAAGAAACATAAGTAGTTTATTGAGCACACAGGTTTCAAAACACAATGGTGCTAAATATTTTTGTAATGTTTGTTTACAATATTCAAGTAGTGAACTCTTGCTGTTAAAACATAAACAAGAATGCAATAAAATTGTCACCAAAATGCCTACGGGTGTTGATAATGATAATATATTGCAGTTCAAAAATTTTAAAAATCAATTAGATGTACCATTTGTTATCTATGCGGATTTTGAATGTATATTAAGTAAAATTAACAACAAAAATTCTAATAATGTTACCAGCATTCAAAAACATATACCTATAGCTTACAGCTACTACATAAAATCATCTTTTGATTCTAAAAGTTACGATAACACCCCATAGAATCATAATTTAGTTATTATGATTCTATTCTTTGCCTCCCTTTTGCCTTTCTTGGGCATTCATTTAAATACAAGTTTGTATTATGTATTATGTATTATTCTTACATACAAAAATGTTTTTATCGACGAATTCCAACTAATTCATTTTTGCCTAGTTGCAATATTTGCAATTTTTCATTTCAACTTATTACCGGATGTTGCCCAACATGTGCCACATTTATTAAAACATAAATTAATTGGAATTCGTCACGATAAACATTTTAATAATGATAAGTGTGTGAAAATATTAAAAACAACAGTAAGCATTTTTGATAATTATAAATATATGAAATTGTTAATTTTAAGTTAGTAGTAAAACAACTCAACTAAATAAAGTAGCACTAGCTACGGAGAAAAAATATAAAAAACACTAGTTTTTTTTTTTACCAAACGTCACACAAGTGACAACAAAACTGGCGACGAGGATAAAGGATTATATCGGTACCGCGATTAAAAGAAACTAAGTCCTAAAGAAAAAAAAATTCTTTTTGTTTTAAAAGTGAATTTTTTTTCTCTAAACTAACTAGTAGAATCAAAATTGAAACTACAATAAGAAGAAGTGAACACTCTGGTGAATTACAAATTTATAAAATAAAATTTTGTTTTAAAGAAAATATTTTTCTGAAGAAGACTAGAAATTAATTAAAGTAAAACTCTAAGCAAAAATCTGTGAATCCAAAAAATATATAACTAAAATTTAAATACAAAATAAACACAAATGAAACTTTGAACAAATTTTGTAGAAAAAAAAAAAAAAAAGATCAAAAGTGAACTTTACAAAGTTTTATAATACCGTGAACTTTTGAAATCAAATAAAACATTGATATAAACTGGCATTAAATTACTTTTGATAAAAGTCTGACCAAGACCATACGAAACATTGAAATAGAGGAAATACAAACTGTTATTCCGTGAGTGAAACCAAACTATCTATCCAAAAGAAGGAAGCAGAGGAGAAGACCCTAGAACCACCCAAAGGACAACTCTAAGATCTCTATGAATAACCCTTTTGTTATAAAAGTAAAATGAATTGAATAAAGAGGACAGTTGAAGTCAAGTACTCAAATAAATAACATAGTTTTATTTATCTTACATACACTCAACCAACCGAGTTGTCTCTCCAGATATTAACACACACATTTTAGGAATTTTTCATGTTTAGAAACAAAAACAATGAAAAGATTGCAAAGCTATAAAATTACATCTCTTAATTTTGTATAAAAACCATATCTAGTTTTCTTTAATTGTTATTCAAGTCAAGTAAATCAACAGAAATGGAAGCACATTTAAAAAATTTTTTTAAAAAATGCCAAGACAAAAGCATTCTCCCCGAAAAGGATATGCTTTTTAACCATAAACATAAAATATCAAAGCTAGAGCGTGTACAGACACGCTTTGGAAGAAAAATTCGCTGTTTGGTGAAAAACAGCAAATACATATGCCTACCCGGTATATTTAACAATACCCTTGATGATGACTGTATTGCAGAATTTGATAACAATACCTACTATCTTAACAAAGATAGAAAAGGTAGCAGCGATGTATATTACGAACTAAATACACAGGCAGCAACAACAGGTAATTTTAGGTAAATAGTTTTTATTTATTATAAAAATCTAAATATTAATTATTATCGTTTTAGCACAAGATACACCAAACAAATAATTTGATTATTAAATACCATTGACGATGACGACAAACAGAAGCCGAAATTATTTGTTTAATCGAATATTATTAAAATTAAAAATTAAATATTATCCGAAATTATTTGCTTAATCGAATATTATTAAAATTAAATATAATTGATATATTGCATTTCTAATACATAAAATTTAAAAATTAATAAAAATAAAAAAATTTTTTAAGTAAAAAAATTAATAAAAAAAACAAAATATTTGTTATTATTTTTGTTAGATCGTAAAAACTTGCACTTGAAATATATTCATCGGGCTTAAGATCATATAACAAAACTATATGAAAGAAACCAATAAACAAATCTCAAACACCAGCGCACCCATGATAGAGGTGATTGATAGAGCTGTATGTTGAACAGACAAGAACAATATTCTGTTATTATGCTAATAATAGTATAGTATGAAATATGTACTGAATTAAAAATGTGATTAAAAAATGTTTTTTTATTTTTTTTTTATCATTATCTCTGAACTTGACAACAACAATTTTAACAAAGTTTTAGTTTAATAAGAATACAAAAATTATATAAGAACCCTTGTTAATGAGTTTTAATGAAACAATCGAATTTCGTCATTCTGAGAAAACACATCGCTCACAAAAATAATAAGCATTTTTTAAAAGCTGATATAAGTGGTTTTAAAACTATTAAAAAAAGTATTCTTAAAACACAAAATTATAATTTTTATATAATTTAATTTATCTATATTTATATAAAAAAAAGTGGAAACGGTATTTGACTTAATTTAAAAACTATCGAAATTGCGAGATATTTAAATACATATATATATACAGTGGAATGTCCCACAACGGACACCTTCCTTAAGCAGACACCCCCTAGGGACGTACACAGTTGCCAGATCCCGGCAACGTTCTATAAGAAAAGCATTGCCATCGCTCTCCTTTGAACGGACTCTCTCATGAGCGGACGCGGACACCCGCTTGACAAAAAATAATTCCGTTGTACGGACATTTCATTTGTTATTTGAGAGTTTGTAATCTATGCCCTTATTTACGCGATTTAGGTGATTCCCCAAATAACATAGATGTGTATTTGTTTACTATAGTTTGGAAATGCAGTGCTCATTGGCTTGTAGTATACATTTGTACGTACATCGAAACGTTTGAAAATGGATAAAAAAGGTCTATATTAACACTGAAGCAAAAAAATAGAACTGATTGAAGTGTACAATGAAGAAAAATTAAGTGTGAGGAATTTATCGAAGCGTTTTAGTATTAGTAAAACTCAAGCTTCTGACATTATAAAGAAAAGAGAAGTGCTAATGAAGTGCTGAAGGACTAACAATTGATCAGTTGTGCTACGATTGGTTTGTTGCAGCACGCAATAAAGGAATTCACTTAACTGGTAAGTAATTTAGGTTTTTTAATTCTATACAAAGGATTTACTGCAGGTTGCGTCATATTATCACTGATTTACTAAATGGACTGTTTGGTGGATTACATAATATGTTTTATTCAAATAATTTTACTTTTAAAAAAATAACGATTATCTTATGACACGATATAAAAATTGTACTTTTAGGTCCATTGATACGAAGCAAAGCTAAAGAAATAGCTGAAACCTTGGGTAACAACATTTTCAATGCTTCGTCTGGTTGGCTTAACAAGTTTAAAATTCGACACAATATTACGTTCAAAGCGATATGTGGCGAAGCCGCCTCTGTTAATCCTGAGGATGTTTTTTTTTTTTTATATGCTCCTGGAGATGTAACATCATTCATGATGAAACTGCCGTCTCTAATAAAAGGGTACCTACCAAGAGATATTTAAATGCTGATGAAACTGGTCTCTCTTCTAGAGCATTACCAAACAAGACCATATATTTAAAAAATGAAAAATGTGTGGGAGGAAAATTGTCTAAAGAAAATATAACAATATTGCACTGTGCAAACATGGCTGGAGATAAAGAAAAACTGCTGGCTATTGGCAAGGCATCTAAACCAAGAGCTTTTAAAAGTTAAAAAAAAAGAAAATTTACCATGGAAATCAAACACCAAATCGTGGATGACGTCTGAAATTATGAGTGAATGGTTAGAACATTTCGATCGAAAAAAATTAGCACAAAAAAGGCAAATTTTACTCTTTTTGGATAATGCGGCATTGCATCCAAAAAACAGTTATTTTAAAAACATTAAAATTCATTTTTTGCCTCCTAATTGTACTTCAATCAGCCAACCACTTGATCAGGGTGTTATTAAAAATTTTAAGAATAATTACAGAACTTTGGTACTGAAGCATTTACTAGCAAACATTGAAATTTCTGATACAGCCCACGATTTAGTAAAACGTATAAACTTATTGGATGCAGTTTATTTTGCTAAAAGTGCGTGGGATCAAGTTACTTCTGAAACAGTTCAAAATTGTTTTCGCGAGGCAGGATTTACGTTTGACAGCCATGAACGTCAGCCAACATTTTATGTTGATTTTGAGCCTGAATATGAGTTGCCATTAAACCTAATAGCCGAAATTCAGAAAAAATTTTTTTCAGGGGTCACTGTGCAAAGCTTAAATAATTTTTAACATGTCGATAAGGATTTAATAGTTGAGGGATCACCTTTGTATTTACAGGTACCATTACCCGAACAAATTTCTGAAGTTCAAGAAATTTCTGATGACTCAACAGATGAAATTGAACCTTTAGGTCATCAAGATGCAAGAAACAAACTAAAACGCATGATCTCATAGCGTTTGTGAAACGCCAAGGTGATACAGAAGCTACGAATATACTTTCAACGGTTGCCTTACATTTTCAAAATGTTATTATCAAGACCAAAAGACGCCAAACTAGGATAGAGGAATACTTATTGAAATAATTATTAGATACATACTTATTAATGATTTCTTTTTTTTTGTTATTAAAACCAATTGAATTCTTTATTTGTTTTTTTTTTTTATTTTTAATAAAAGGATGTTTAAATAAAAACTCACCATCTTAGCCAAATTTTACTGATTTAAATTTGTAGTTTTCTCTTGAGAGGACATCCCCCTTGTCCGGACACATTTCAATGGTCCCTTGGGTGTCCGCTCAAGAGAGATTCCACTGTATAAACATCTACACTAAGTCCAGGTATGTTATAGATATTAACAGCAAATCTATAATTTATGTTTATTTCAACTTCAATTTCAAATACTTTCAGAACGTTACTTTCATTTCTGTTGTTGTATTATGTACATCTGCGAGATATGTGGAACGTCTTTCGTATCCAAATTTAATTTTAAGAGACATTTAAATAATAAACATATTAACTCAAAAACAAATAAAACAAAATTAAATTTAAAAAATGAAAAAAATTGTTAAAGTAGAAAATATTGAAGAAACTCCATCATGCAGTGTTCAAATATGAACACGATTGGTTTTAGATATAAGTAAGGATAGTATTTAGTAATAAAATTAATGATTATCTATTAACGGAAATAAACACATCTGGATGTTTTTTCCAATCATTAAAAATATATTAATAGGTTGTTTGCAAAGGGTAAACCAACTTTCTTCGTGTGTACTTAGTTTATGGTAATTAGATGCACATTGAGGAAAAAACCCAATATCATAAAAGAACAACGGGTGGTAGACAATTATCAGTTGTGTGCGTTTCTGTAGAAATCCCACACAGTAATAAGGTCACACACAAAGATAAGAGTACAGCCTAGATTAGTTTTAAGATTTTCATGTTTAGTATTTAAGGTTTAATTTTGTAAAATAAATCCAGTGTCTTACAAGCATTCAACTTGTACGTGTTTTATCTCAAAAAGTATTAATACGTACATTTGGTCCTTCAAAAATATAAAGAAACCAGAGAAAGCGTCAATCTCGGCTTAGACAGAGATTGTAAGTGTGCGATTGTTCCTTCAAGGAAACTTAAAAAAAAAAGACGTTCTCCCGTTAAAAGAGTGATTGGGTGTAAGTCTTGTCATTAAAAATATATAAAAACGTTTTAGCAGAATGAGCCAAGAACCCATTTTGAAACGCCAGAAAGAGCTGGGTGGTGTGTTAGAAACAATACAAAAAAAATGTCAAGACGGGCTGTTGCGGCAAACACAATTTAGTGAAACGGGAAGAAAAGTAGAGGAATATTGGTTGGAATTTGAGAACAACCGTCAGAAGTTGCAGTCTACTGGAATAAAGAAGATCAACTACTATGAAGTGGATTACTATTCCCAAGTCCAAAATGACGTTGCAAAAATTCGGGAGTACCTTCAAAAGGAGGGGAATGATGATTCGTCAGCAAAGGCGACAAAAATAGAAGAAAAGGAGCAAAAGAGCTCTTTAAGCCATACACAAGGTGCGTCTAGAGAGTTAAGTTATGAAAATGATGAAGTTTCTAACTTTCTGGAGAGTGTATACATCTTCATGGATCAACTGGAACAAGCGCACGAAGAAATTGATACCTGCGACACAATCGAAATTGTACTAAAGCAGATAGAAACAGGCTTTAAGAATCTGGATATCGACTATACAGGTCCAGTAAGGCGTAATACCGAGGCTCGGCGTGAGTTTAACAAGTTAACCACACGCTACTACAACATACTACGAATAATTAAAAAGAAATCCAGCTCTGAACAAGCTGAAATGTTATCAACACCAGTTACGAAGTTGCAAGAGATAAAAATTCCTTGTTTTGAAGGAGGCAGTAGCGAGTGGGCATCATTTTATGATATTTTTAAAACGTTAGTGCATAAAAATGATCGGATTCCCAAGGCTGAAAAAATGCAGCGGTTAAAAACAGCACTAAAAGGTGACGCTGCAAAATTAGTATCTCACTATAATTGCACAGAAGACAACTATGATGATGCTTTAGCTGAACTAAGAAATCGGTATGAAAATGAAAGGTTGCTGTTTTCAACGTTGGTTGATAAATTATTAGACCAACCAAATTTAAATAGTGAGAACGCAGCTAACATAAGACAAATGCTTGACATCACAAATACAAGCATGAGGTCAATTCAGAAGATGGGAATTGACGTTGAAGGTGCGAAGCCGTTTATCGCCAGAATTATCATGAGAAAATTTGATAATGAAGCAATTCGGCAATATGAATACATCATTAAGAAGACAAGAAAAATACAATCATTAGAAGACGTTCTTGGTTTCTTGGAACAGATGTCGCAAGCCCAAGAAACCTTAAAGGGGAAAAAGTTTTCAACAAATCAACAGACCAAGGTAGTACCCAAACAGCACAGTTATTTGGCAGCTGAAACCATTTGTGGCTTCTGCAAGAATAAGGGACACAAAGTTTATGACTGCAAGAAGTTCATACAGCTAAGTGTTCAAGATAGACGTGCATGGGCAAGCAGATCAAAGGTATGTTTTACTTGCTTGTATCATCCGGCAGATAAAAAGTGCTTCAAAGCAACATCGAAATGCAGAAAATGTGGTAAGGATCACAATGTTTTGTTGCATTACGAAAACTCGAGCAGAGAACTGCAAGCGACTGAAGGAAGATCTGGGTCATTTGTAGTAAGGAAAGAAAAAGGTAAATCCTTGTTAGCTACAGCCTTAGTAAAAGTAAAAAGTATTTTCGGAGAATTAATACCCATGAGAGCGTTGATAGATCAAGGCTCTGAATCAACGTCAATATCAGATGAAGCGGTGCAGATTCTTCAACTCCCAAAAAGGAGAGCTAGAACTGATCTTTTTGGGTTTGGTGATACTCTTGTGGGTGTATCAAAAGCAACAGTGGATCTAGAATTGCGTCCAAGAATTATGAGCAACGAAGTATTTTGCATTGAGGCACTTGTGCTTCCCTCGTTAGTTGGTGTTCAACCTGCGGCGTCATTCCAATACGACATATCAAGATGGAAAAATTATTGTTTGGCCGATCCTAACTTCAATAAATCGGACAGGATTGATATAGTTATTGGTGCTGATATGATTCATATGATATTAGAAGAAGAAGTTGGGCCCCAAAAAATTGACACAATTGTTGGTCAGAAAACAAAGCTTGGCTGGATGTTATCGGGCGTGTTGAAAAATTCTGAGCACACAAACAGAAAATATGCAGCAGTAACTACAGTAATGGAGAAATTTTGGGAAATTGAAGAGATTCCTGAACGAAATGAGACATCAGCCCAAGACGAATGTATTAAATTCTTCGAAAATACAACAACAATTAATAATGAAAACAGATTTGTAGTAAGATTGCCTTTTGAAGAAGATCACGAACTTGGGGACTCAAGAAAACAAGCGATGGCTCGATTTTTAAGCCTAGAGAGGAATTTGGCGAAAAATTCGGTCTTAAAGCAACAATATGTGATGTTTATGCGAGACTATCAAGACAGAAGTCATATGTTGGAAGCAGTCAAAAATTCTGGAAAGTATTATCTTCCTCATCAAGCAGTCATTAAAGAAGATAGTGTAACTACTAAGCTACGTGTAGTGTTTGATGCATCCACTAAATCTACAAATAAAAGAAGCTTAAATGATGTCTTAAAAACTGGTCCAAAGCTCCAAAAGGACATTTTTGATATAATAATTAAATGGAGACTGTGGTGTAATGTTATTACGGCAGATGTGGAGAAAATGTACCGCCAGATACTAGTTCATGAAGAAGACCAGCCGTATCAACACATTTTATGGCGTGAAAAGAAAAGTGAACCTATATGTGAGTTCAAGCTAACTACTATTACGTATGGAACTTCATCAGCACCGTTCTTAGCAAAAAAGGCGTTGGCACAAATTGGGACACACTGTGAAGACGATACGATTAAAAATGTAATCAACAATGATTTCTACATGGACGATCTAATGACGGGAGCAGACTCAGAAGAGGAATGTATAAATATACAACAAAAAATATCACTGCATCTCCAGAAATTTGGATTGCCGTTACGAAAATGGATGTCCAACAACAACAAAATATTAGAGACAATTCCTGATGAAGGAAACATAGAAGTATTACAAATAAATAATGATGAAACAATCAAGACGCTTGGAGTACAATGGCATCCAAAAAAAGATATATTCGAGTTCAAAATCAAGACTGATGACGAAGGAAGAGTTACCAAGCGACGTGCTTTATCAACATTAGCTAGAATTTTTGATCCTCTTGGATGGCTTGTACCAGCTACAACATGTGTCAAGCTGTTTATACAAAAATTGTGGCTGATGAAGACTGATTGGGATAACGAACTAGATGATGACCTGCAAACAGAATGGGAACTTATCATAAAAAGTCTGCCATCGTTAAGAAAAATAAGTATCCCGCGCTGGTACGAAACGACGATGTCTACAAAAATAGAACTTCATGGATTCGCAGATGCATCTCAGAAAGCGTATGCAGCCGTTGTTTATATCAAAGTAGGCTCTGCTATAAGTTTGGTAGCAGGGAAGAGCAAGGTTAATCCTGTGAAAAATAAAAAGACGCTGCCAAAGTTAGAGCTAAGTGCGGCTCATTTATTGTCAAAGTTGATTGAAAGAATTTTATCAACAATGCAGCGGCATGTGGAAGTTAATACTTGGAGTGATTCAACAATAACATTAGCTTGGATCAGCAATAACAAAAGCAAAGATCGATTCATCAAATCCAGAGTAGAAGAGATTAAAACATTGTTACCAAAAGCATTCTGGAGGCATGTCGATTCGAAAAACAACCCAGCTGATATAGCTTCAAGAGGTGTTACGGCTGACAAAATCAATGAAATGTGGTGGACTGGGCCATCTTGGCTAAAATCTGATAAAAGCAACTGGCCTAAGCAGAATTATCAAATCATCAGTTTAACAACAAGCGTACGAAGAACTGATTGTTGGCTGGATGCATTATCCAAAAGGTGTTCATCCTTTAGGAAATTGGAAAGGGTGCTCGCGTATGTGAAACGTTTCGTTGGCAAATCAAGACGAAAGAAGTATCCCAACTGGCTTACATCCGAGGAGCTTAGAGAGGCGAATACTATGATAGTTCGACAGCATCAAGAGGAAAATTTTTTCACTGAGGTCAAAAACTTAAGGCAACAGAAAGAAGTCGACCCAAGGAGCAAAACTGCAAATTTGCATCCATTTTTGGATAAATATGGAATTCTAAGAGTCGGCGGTCGATTAAGAAACTCCGAGCTGCCATATGATCACGAACATCCAATGCTATTAGAGAAGTCCTGGATAGCAGAATTATTAATAAAAGATACCCATGCAGCAACCCTACATGGAGGTAATAATTTGGTAGCATCTACGATTCGTCGAAAATATTGGATAATTGGTATGAAAAATTCAGTAAAAAAGGTTCTACGGTCCTGTATTAGATGCATCAGATATAGAAAAGCCAATTCTGGCCAAATTATGGGAGACCTACCTCAAATTCGGGTTTCAATTTCACACCCATTTACACATACTGGCGTAGATTATGCTGGACCTATACAATTGAAATGTTCACGAGGCAGGGGACAGAAAACATATAAGGGTTACATAGCAGTGTTTGTCTGTATGGCAACGAAGGCCATTCACCTGGAAGCTGTAAGTGATCTGACCTCTGAAGCGTTCCTTGCAGCATTAAGGAGATTCTTTGCTAGAAGAGGCAAAGCGAAGTGCATGTATTCAGACAACGGTACGAATTTTGTAGGAGCATCACGAAAACTAGAAAAAGAATTCATAGAAGCCGTAAGGAAGAAATCCTCTGTTTGCGAGGTACTTGAAGCAGAAAAAATTGAATGGCGTTTTATCCCCCCGGCAAGTCCCCATTTTGGAGGAATTTGGGAAGCTGGCGTGAAGTCTGTGAAACATCACATGAAGAGGGTTATTGGAGATAATATGCTAACCTATGAAGAGATGTCAACATTTTTGTCTCAAATTGAGGCAGTACTCAATTCGCGGCCAATTTATGCGATCAGTGAATGTCCAGATGAGTTCGACATTTTAACGCCTGGCCATTTCTTAATTGGCCAACCACTGGTGGGCAGTCCGGAAGTCAATGATGATCAATCCTGTAGTCCCCTCAATAGATGGAAAATTATTCAAAAAATGAGAAGAGACTTTTGGCAACGATGGAAAAATTAATATTTGGTAACATTACAACATAGATACAAGTGGCGCAGTGAAAAGGAAAACTTGAAGCTAAATCAGGTTGTTATTATTAAAGATGAAGCGACATCCCCAGCAACATGGCCCTTGGGTAAGATTATCGAAACCCATGAAGGCAAAGACGGGAAAGTCCGTGTTGTAACTTTGAAGACGCACAGTGGAGTATTAAAACGCCCGGTGCACAAGCTTTGTCCATTAGAAACCCTCAAAGAAGATGCAAAAAAAGATGAAAACCCTTCAACAACAACTGCATTTTTTGCCAGGATGTCCGAGAAAAAAGTCGTCAGCAGTCAAACTCTTTATATTTACTTTTAGCGTTACTGTTGATGTTGGCAAGTTCACGTGCAATACAGATATCTAAACACAAAGGCTCAGTACGTGGATTAGGGAATGGAACGATTATGTATCTCGACAAAGTTGGCACGATGAATCGGGTCACATCTTCGTGGAATCTTGTATCCTATTATAATATGGAGGCATATTTTACCACGGTTCGGCAGATTGATGTAGCATTGCAAAAGTGTAGACGCTTATGTAGCAAGCTACGAACATTTGAAAGTCAATGCAGCTTCGTTCTTAACAGCATGGATAACCGACTTAACGATATAAAAGATAATGACAAGTTGTTCTCACACGAAGAAAACATAAGAACGAAGAGAGCTCCGTTTGAATTTATCGGCTCATTCTATCATATCCTTTTTGGGGTTATGGACAACGATGACCGACAGATGGTTATGGAAAATATGCAGAAGATTTTGGATAACTAGCATAATATAAAGCATTTAGCTGAGGAGCAAACATCGGTGGTAGAATCCACTTTAAATATTTTAAAGAAAACAACAGGTGAAGTAAATGAGCAATTTCATTACATCACTGAAAGGGTGAATAACATCAGCGATACACTAAATACAGACTACTTCGTGTACAAGGAGTCTATTAACTTCTTTATGATGATCAGGCAGCTAGAAGTTCTGTTAGATGAGTCTGAAAAAATACAGATACAAGTGATTAGCCTGCTTATCGATATTAATCATGGCAAGCTTAACACTAACATAATACGGCCTAATAAGCTGCAGGAAGAAATCTTCAAGATCAAAGAGCAACTGTCTGGAAATTTGCGGTTGCCGGGGAAATCAAAAGATACGGTTCTTCAGGCGATATACCGTTTAATGACAGCAAAAGGTTTATTCGTTGGCGGAAAATTAGTGATCGATATGAAAATACCACTACTAGAAGGTCATTCATCTGATATATTCAACATCATGCCTTTGCCTATTTTAAAGGAACGCGTTAAAATGTTAGCAGTTCTGAGACAGCAGTTTTTGGTGTACAACTATGAATTAGACTCGTACCATCTTACTTCTCAGCCAATTCTTAATCAATGTCAGAAGGAAGGCGAAGATGAGTATATTTGCATAGGAAACTGGGCATGGGAAGATGCTAATGATAACTCATGCGAACTATCATCGCTCAAACCGAGCAATAAGTATAACTGTACGTTCAACGAAGTTATGTCCAACAATGTTTGGATGGAGTTACATCTAAGAAGCAATTGGCTCTTCCGAATATATCATAATTCAACAGCTCATATTGTATGTCCACCTAAGATGCAAGAAATAATTGAACTGCCATTGCAAGGAATCCTTACGTTAAGTGCAGGATGTACTGCCCGCATTGGGCGTACTACTTTAGCTGCATCACAAGATGTTAAATCCGAGCAAATTAATGAATTCAGAACATATTTTTTCAAAGAAGTCAAAGATGTCGAGATAATTAGGCCATTGAGTTCTTCTACAGTTAACCATACTATGGAAATCGCAACACTACTGAAGGAGATTAAGGCGATTAAGTCGGAGAACATTGAGCTGAAATCTCTAAACTGGCACCACGTTAGCGGCCATTCATCTCTGATATTAATTTTCATATTTATTATTATTTTATTAATATTTGTGGTAAAAAGGTATTGTTTGAAAAATAGCAAAAGAGTAGATGTGATGTTTAATATGCCCCGGCAGAATGTTCAAATATGAACACGATTGGTTTTAGATATAAGTAAGGATAGTATTTAGTAATAAAATTAATGATTATCTATTAACGGAAATAAACACATCTGGATGTTTTTTCCAATCATTAAAAATATATTAATAGGTTGTTTGCAAAGGGTAAACCAACTTTCTTCGTGTGTACTTAGTTTATGGTAATTAGATGCACATTGAGGAAAAAACCCAATATCATAAAAGAACAACGGGTGGTAGACAATTATCAGTTGTGTGCGTTTCTGTAGAAATCCCACACAGTAATAAGGTCACACACAAAGATAAGAGTACAGCCTAGATTAGTTTTAAGATTTTCATGTTTAGTATTTAAGGTTTAATTTTGTAAAATAAATCCAGTGTCTTACAAGCATTCAACTTGTACGTGTTTTATCTCAAAAAGTATTAATACGTACATGCAGCTATACACGATGTGAAACTTGTAAATTAAATATAAGAAAAGGTTCTTGGTCTCATCATTTGAGAACTAATGAACATA
This sequence comes from Cordilura impudica, assembly GCA_963682025.1. Classification (NCBI taxonomy): domain Eukaryota; kingdom Metazoa; phylum Arthropoda; class Insecta; order Diptera; family Scathophagidae; genus Cordilura; species Cordilura impudica. Next base: position 247,278,992 of record OY821518.1, read on the forward strand.
AAAAAAAAATAATCGTTTGTTTATAAACAACGGTATATATAAGCAAAAATTTATTTAATAAGCGTATCCAAACTTTTGTATACGAAAATAAAAAGGAAGGTGAGCTTTCAGCAAACATTTTATTTTCGAATGCAAAAGAAAGCATTATAAATATTTTACAAAATATGTTATTAGAACATCTAAATATAAAATTCAATATAGAACTTTTTGCAGAATATATAAAATTCTCAAAAACTAATGAGAATGAAAATGATGATGATGATAGTGCTCTAATTAGTATGAAATCTTTTCAAACGAAAATGGTAATAGTTCAATTAGAACAAGTCATAGTATAGAAATAGTTACCAAAATGGATGAATTTCAAGAGCGAGATAGTGGTTGGGATCTAGTCTCTATAAATAGAATTGAGATAAACGTTAACAAGTATTGTCCAATAAAATGATCTAAATATTTAGAACTACTACTATTTATCAGAAATAAAAAAACGTGCATCAACATTAGAAATAATGATAATTATTGTTTTAAATGGGCTCTGATAGCTGCATTAGAAAACAAACGTTTAAATCCAAAGTATTCACATTTTAGTAATGTTATCACACAAAGCTTAATAACACTAACGAAGCTTAATAACACTAAATAATAACAATTGATTTCACCGCCTTAACCTTTCCTCTATCTGTTGGTGATATTAAGATATTTGAAAAAAATAATTTAAATATAAGTGTGAATGTTTTTGGATGTGATGTGAAAAAAAAGAAATCGTTGGACTATATTATAAGACAGTTGATGAAAAAATTAATCATATCAATCTACTATACATTCAAGATGATAAAAACGATGAATCACATTATATTTGGATAAGAAACATAAGTAGTTTATTGAGCACACAGGTTTCAAAACACAATGGTGCTAAATATTTTTGTAATGTTTGTTTACAATATTCAAGTAGTGAACTCTTGCTGTTAAAACATAAACAAGAATGCAATAAAATTGTCACCAAAATGCCTACGGGTGTTGATAATGATAATATATTGCAGTTCAAAAATTTTAAAAATCAATTAGATGTACCATTTGTTATCTATGCGGATTTTGAATGTATATTAAGTAAAATTAACAACAAAAATTCTAATAATGTTACCAGCATTCAAAAACATATACCTATAGCTTACAGCTACTACATAAAATCATCTTTTGATTCTAAAAGTTACGATAACACCCCATAGAATCATAATTTAGTTATTATGATTCTATTATTTGCCTCCCTTTTGCCTTTCTTGGGCATTCATTTAAATACAAGTTTGTATTATGTATTATGTATTATTCTTACATACAAAAATGTTTTTATCGACGAATTCCAACTAATTCATTTTTGCGTAGTTGCAATATTTGCAATTTTTCATTTCAACTTATTACCGGATGTTGCCCAACATGTGCCACATTTATTAAAACATAAATTAATTGGAATTCGTCACGATAAACATTTTAATAATGATAAGTGTGTGAAAATATTAAAAACAACAGTAAGCATTTTTGATAATTATAAATATATGAAATTGTTAATTTTAAGTTAGTAGTAAAACAACTCAACTAAATAAAGTAGCACTAGCTACGGAGAAAAAATATAAAAAACACTAGTTTTTTTTTTTACCAAACGTCACACAAGTGACAACAAAACTGGCGACGAGGATAAAGGATTATATCGGTACCGCGATTAAAAGAAACTAAGTCCTAAAGAAAAAAAAATTTTTTTTTGTTTTAAAAGTGAATTTTTTTCTCTAAACTAACTAGTAGAATCAAAATTGAAACTACAATAAGAAGAAGTGAACACTCTGGTGAATTACAAATTTATAAAATAAAATTTTGTTTTAAACAAAATATTTTTCTGAAGAAGACTAGAAATTAATAAAAGTAAAACTCTAAGCAAAAATCTGTGAATCCAAAAAATATATAACTAAAATTTAAATACAAAATAAACACAAATGAAACTTTGAACAAATTTTGTAGAAAAAAAAAAAGATCAAAAGTGAACTTAACAAAGTTTTATAATACCGTGAACTTTTGAAATCAAATAAAACATTGATATAAACTGGCATTAAATTACTTTTGATAAAAGTCTGACCAAAACCATACGAAACATTGAAATAGAGGAAATACAAACTGTTATTCCGTGAGTGAAACCAAACTATCTATCCAAAAGAAGGAAGCAGAGGAGAAGACCCTAGAACCACCCAAAGGACAACTCTTAGATCTCTAGGAACGCAACAACAAATAAAGTAAGAATAGTTATAAACCATTTATAATAATTTATATATATTATTTACAATAAACCTTAAATATTGCTGTGATTCCTACGGGACCCCCCAATGATAAGAATAAAACAATATTAAAAATATTAAATAACAATTGTAAACTACTTCTTAAATCTCATCTCCCACATTATCCCTATTAAATATGGCAAATCCTAATCCTAATCAAATACAGTTAGACCCAATAAAACATTTAAACTCTATACCATGCTAAAATGTCAATAAGAGTGACTTGAAGACTTTTACCAGACTTATAGACAGGATCCATCCTTTGCTTACAACTTATGATGAGTTGTCGCAACTAGTTTTTTCGGACATCATTAAAAGTAGGATGTTAGGAAAGGCTAGGGAAGTTATGGAAATCAATACCCAAGCTCGATCTTGGATCTCAATGAAAAGCGTCCTAGAAAACAATTTTGGCGAAAAGAAAAGTTGTGAAGAACTTTTCGATGAATTAAGGGCGGTATCATTTAATACGACAACAGTAGACTTCTACAATGAAATAAAATTCAGATTAAGAAAGCTTTGCAATAAAGCAGTAATGGTCCTTGAAGAAGGGGAAGCTGCGAACCAAGTTGCAATCAATAACCAAAGGTCGGCATTACACATATTTAAGAATAAGATGCCCGAACCGATGAGGACTGTTTTAGCCTGTAGAAATCCAGGTACCCTAGAAGAGGCGATGGACATTTTGTTCAAAAATGGATATGATCGAATGGGAAGAGATGGCCGTGTAATAAAAAAACAGATTAACGAAAATATGGAAAATGGATCAAATCAAGATGGCAGAAATAATTCGGAGAATGCCAATAGAAATTATAGAAATAACCAAAATCGAAATAGAGAAAGCAGTAATTTTAATAATAGAAATAATAGTCACCGAAATTATCGTAGGGAAAATAACCCATTTAATCAGAATAACCGCGAAATAAATGGAAATAGAAACCAAAATTTTTTCAATAATAGAAACAATAATCGACAAAATTACCGTAGGGAAGACAACACTTTTTATCAAGGAAACAATGGAAATAATAATCAACAATTCTATAGTAACCACAATTGCCAACAACAACTTCCACAAGGACATCGACCAGAACCTATGGAAGTGAATAACGTTCAAAATTTTCAGGAAGCAGCCTCAACGGCAAACTTCCATATATAACCATAAAATCTAAATTAGGTCGGTTGAAATTCATAATTGACACAGGAGCGACGCATTCCATAGTAAACCCAGGATTATGCCATCCTAAATGGAAGATACCCTGTGAAACTATGAATATTAAAACACTTCAAAATACGGTTAAAATAGATGAAAGAGTATCAGTACCAATTTCCGAAGAATTTGGTAGTACACCAGATATGAAAATTGAATTTTTAGTGTGTAAATTCCACAACCAATTTAATGGTTTAATCGGAAATAATATTTTAAAAAATCTAAATGCAATAATAAATTTAAAGGATAATATACTAGAAATTGGTGAACGAAAACTTCCTATTCGATTTACCAATGATGGTGTCGAATACTTCTTTGAAAAGAAGGGTGTATATGAAGTTAAGTTACCAGCAGAACAAAAAGAGGGACTAATATATAATCCCCAAACTATATTGAATAGAGATCGAGTTGAAATATTAGAAGGAGTGTACGAAGCTGAGAACTACAAAATATGTGCCTTCGTAGATGTAAAAGGAGATTTTCGAAGAAAAGTTGTATTAGAAGCACAAGATACTGACAAAGTAACAAACGAAAATTTTTATACGCTTGAGACCAATGAAACAAATGGAACAGTTTTGGAACAAATTCGTACAGATCACCTCAATTATGAGGAACGACAAAAACTTTTACCAATCATCAGGAAATTTAGAAAGATTTTCTACACTGAAGAAAGCGATTTATCATTTACCTGTGCAATGAAACATGAAATAAGAACAAATAACAATATTCCTATAGCTGCAAAAACATATCGATATCCGTATGTGCACAAAGAGGAAGTGAAAAAACAAATTGAAGAAATGTTAAACAAAAAGATAATTAGACACAGCCATTCTCCATACTCAGCACCAGTTTGGATAGTACCAAAAAAACTGGATGCTAGCGGAAGGAAGAAATGGAGGTTGGTTGTAGACTACAGGAAACTTAATGAAGTTACAATAAACGACAAATATCCAATTCCAAATATGGATGAAATTTTGGAAAAACTCGGACGTTGTCAATACTTCACAACGCTTGACTTAGCAAAGGGATTCCATCAGATCGAAATACATGAAAAGGACATTCCGAAAACGGCATTTAGCGTAGAAGGCGGCCATTACGAATTTCTTCGTATGCCATTCGGGCTGAAAACAGCTCCAGCCACCTTCCAACGGCTAATGAATAATGTCCTAAATGATTTAATAAACAAAATCTGCTTAGTCTATTTAGACGATATCATCATATTTTCGACATCTTTACAGGAACACTTGGAATCACTCTCGAAAGTATTTAAGCGACTACAAGAAGTAAATCTTAAAATACAATTGGACAAGAGTGAATTCATGAAAAGGGAAACAAACTTCATTGGTCATGTTGTTTCAGTTGAAGGTATTAAACCTAACCCTGAGAAAATTAATTGTGTCCAGAAGTTTCCTTTACCATCAACACAGAAGGAAATAAAACAATTTCTTGGTTTAGCCGGATATTACCGGAAATTTATAAAAGACTATTCAAATATTGTGCGCCCCATGACAAAATTTCTAAGAAAAGATGCAACTGTTGAAATTAAAAATCCAGATTATAAAGAAAGTTTCGATTCTCTTAAAAGACTACTGACCAATTCTCCTGTCTTAGCTTATCCCGATTTTAATGAAAAATTTATTTTACAAACCGATGCGAGTAATTATGCTCTAGGAGCAATATTATCCCAGAAAGATCACCCTATATGCTTTGCGAGTAGGACATTAAACGGCGCAGAGCAGAACTATAGTACGATCGAGAAAGAGTTGCTCGCGATCGTTTGGGCCACTAAATATTTCAGGCCATACTTATTTGGAAGACGTTTTATTATTGAAACGGACCATAGACCTTTAACATGGTTATTTTCAATAAAAGAACCTAACTCGAAGTTGGTGAGATGGAGGTTGCGTCTGCAGGAATATGATTATGAAATCAAGTATAAAAAAGGTTTGTTAAATGGTAATGCAGATGCATTATCTAGAATTGTGTTAACAAATGAAAATGACGTTGAAAATAGTAATGAAAATTATAATGATAATGAACATGAACATGAAAATGAAAAATAAACGAGAATGAAAATGAAATTGAGAATAATTCATCAAATATGGTTGAAACTGGAAACCCATCAAACTTTTATCGTAGGCAAATTATACTTCGAAAAACAGCATCCGGATCACTTAAAATAAAAAATGAGGAAATATTTAAAAATAGCCGAAAAACAATATATGCAAAAAATTTTGATGAAAACACTACTATAACAATACTGAAAAATCATTTTAACCCTGATAAAACAAATGCACTATTTGTGGATGATGAAACAGTGTATGAAAAATTAAATGAAATTGTGAAAAAATATTTAGCGAAAATCCAAATTTTAAAATTGTAGTATGTAGAAAAGTTCTCACGGATATTGTAGATGAAAACAAATTAACGGATATAATACAAAAAGAACATTTGAAAAACAATCACAGAGAAATTTACCATCCGCAACTGAAATTGCGTATTACACAATATATAAATAACTGTGACATTTGTAATAGAGAAAAGTATGAAAGAAAGCCTGTCAAGCAAAAATTTAAGTTAACGGAAACTCCGGAGAATCCAGGAGAGGGAATACATGCCGATGTTTTCTATAGCCTTGAAAAAACATTGTTCCTGACATTTATAGACAAATTTTCTAAACATGCACAGGCCATAAAAATAAAGAGTAGATCATGGATCGATTTTAAAACAGCATTAACGCAATATCTATCAACAGTTGGAGGCATCAGAAAATTAATAGTTGATAACGAATTTAGAATTCTTAAGAGAATTCTTAAGAGAACGGGGAATAAAAATTCATTACACTTCAAATAATAACCATACGTCAAATGCGGATGTATAACGATTGCATAATAAGTAGTGTCATGGGGAGAGATCTGGAAAAAAGAGCAGGGAGCAAAAATTTTATACTAATTTTGTATGGCAAAACTAACAGTGACGTCAAAAAAATCAACCCTGTTTTGTTATTCTGTTGTGGTTTTGATTGGTATGTATGAATGTGTGCTTGAAATAGGTTGACACTTATATACCTGTAAGTTTTTGAAATAGTGTGTGAGTAATGAGATTCGGCAACTGGCCTGGTACGACTTGGCTTGGTTTGGCTTGGCTCGTCTTGGCTTGGCTCGCTTTGGCTTGGCTCGCCTTGCCTTGCCTTGGCTTGGTTTGGCTTGCCTTGACTTGACTTGGGGCTTGTCTTGGCTTGGCTTGACTTGGGGCTTGTCTTGGCTCGGTTTGGTTTGGCTTAGCTTGGCTTGGCTCGGCTCGGCTTGCCTCGGTTTGGCTCGAGTTGGTTAGGATTTGTATACTAATTTTGTATGTGAAAACTAACAACGACGATATAAATGTCACCCCTGTATTGTTGTTCTGTTGTTAAAAGTTCTGCTGCGGTTTTTCGTTGATATGTATGAATGTGCGTGTTTTGAAAGAGTTGATATAATTAAATTGTTTGAATACAAAGACTTGTTCCTATCAGTTCATGATGTTCATTTTGAAAATTGTCTTATCTTGAAACAAAATACGACTGATTCGCATATTGTTTGTGATTGTAAATTATTTTGTTTGCAAAATGCAAAAATTGTTTTTAATATATATATATATATAAATAAATATTGTTTTTGTAAAATAAAAACTGTTTTTTTTTTTTTTTTGTTTGTATGATTTAGACTTTATTAAAATTTCAATTGTTGTTTATTTTGAAATGTCCCCAAGCGTAGGTATTAATACCATCTTCTCTTATATAACGTTTATTATCATCATAACTTAATACAACTTTTGATATTTGTTGTGTATAAATTTCATGTAGAATAGATTTAAATATGTACATTTTATCATAATATATAGTTTTATCTATCAGACAGTTACGATAATCATTAATAGTTAGTTTTTTTAAAGCCGAGTTTTTTACACCTTTAGCTTTTCTGATTTCTTCTTTATCAACAACAGCTGTTGAATACACTTTTGATCGAAGCCCAATAAATTCTAGCATTACATGACCATTGTTCTCATCTTTCATCATTCCCAACACCTTTTTGTTTTGCAAGGGGAAATTGAAAACATTATTAATTGAATAGTCTGATGTATCAAAGTTTAGATGAAGATCATTGTAAATATCTTTATAGAAATCGTCTGTTCTTATTGTGTAAATAAAAGAGTCAGTATCCATATAATTTAATGTTAAATTTTCATTAAATTTTGATTGCATATACTGATAGTGAAAATCATACATTTTATGTTTAGATAGTTCTAGAACTGAAAACCCTAAATATATAGGTTTATTAAACGTTACCCTATCCATACTCATTTGAATTGCAATCATATTATCGGTAAAATGTTTTAAACTATGGAAATTAGGTTTTGCTATAAGAGCTCGTGCACCCAAACGATTATGTTCATTCTCCCAAGCATGAACGATTTTCACATTTTTACGTTTTTCAACGTTTTCCATCGTTTTTCCGTATACTGCATTATTTAAAAGTTTAAAAAAATTTTTCTCAAATTCATTTTTGGCATTTGTTCGATGAAAGGTATTTAAATCGATATACTGTTTCAACCAAGCAGATTGTTTAAATCTTAATATTCTATGAATTTTAACTAATTTTAGACCATTTCTAATACACTGCTGAAGATTTCGATAGTGAATTATATATGATTTTTTGTTAGTTAAATCGGGAATTAGTTTCTTAATATTATGATGTGTTATTGGTGGACTTTTAAGTTCAGCACAAAACGGTAAATCATTGTGACTATCGTGAAGTTCTTGAGGATAGTCTAAATCAACTTCTAAAATGTAACCAAAATCAGAGTTTTCGGTTACTTTCAAAATATCGAAGCTATCTATATCTTCAATCCATTCAAATTTACCTTCTGGTAAAGATTCAGACATTGCCCAACCATATAAATTGTTGGCGTCTAAATACATAAGATATTGTGTGGGCTTAGAACAATCATATGTTTTCATATATTTATGATTTGCAACTGTCCGACGTGTTGAGCATTGAACAATACCACCTCTAATTCCTTTTTTAATGAAATTATACATATTTATATCGGTGAACAATTCCAATTTAATTTTCGTTATTTTTAGCATGGCATCCCACGACAAACCAGGTGTCGTATAGTAATGACATGGATCAAGATGATATATTGATTTACAAACAGAACGAAAATTTTCAAATACATCAGTCAAAAGAAGTACATCTGTTTTTAGATATAAAAGCATATACTCATTTAGAGATTGACAGTTAAATGTAGACCAAACACTTAACGCATGTTCATAATCAGCAATAGCACATTCTTTATTATTTAATGTAGAGAAAAACTGTTCGCGAGAAGGTAAGGAATTTTCGTTTAATTTCTCAGCTGAATCAATATACTCATAAGGAAATATACCTTTTCTTTTCAAAAGATTAAATTCTAATTGATTTGGAAATATCGATTTTAATATTTTAAAGTCATCATTATGTAAATAATTAGATAAACTATCTAAACTTGATGACATAAATTTAAAAGAATCGAGAAAACGTAATTCTAAACTATATTTATCAGTTATTTGAATTCTTTTCGTAACAGATATATACAATTCTTTATTAAGAGGTATAACATTTATACCACCCGGAAAATCTGCTAGTGCCTTTACAAACAAATGACAATCATAACCAGAAAAGTTATGAAAAATTATTGGGATATAGTTAGGCAATTGATAATTAATATTACATCTCAAATGAGCTGGACCGCGATATTGACCAGTTAAATGACAATGATCAGCACATCTATCATCACCTAAAAATTGATTACATATATGACACACATTAGTATTATATTGTTTTTCAAGTTCATGGGGTAACAGAGAATTCATTGGTACTACTTTCATTAAAAAGTTTTCACACAAAAAACGTGTATCATCTATCAAATTTTGAACAAAATCTTTAACAACATCGTCACCCGTATACGTTCTAAACTTATTCAGTTTAGAATCAAAAGATGATTTTATGTAGTAGCTGTAAGCTATAGGTATATGTTTTTGAATGCTGATAACATTATTAGAATTTTTGTTGTTAATTTTACTTAATATACATTCAAAATCCGCATAGATAACAAATGGTACATCTAATTTATTTTTAAAATTTTTGAACTGCAATATATTATCATTATCAACACCCGTAGGCATTTTGGTGACAATTTTATTGCATTCTTGTTTATGTTTTAACAGCAAGAGTTCACTACTTGAATATTGTAAACAAAAATTACAAAAATATTTAGCACCATTATGTTTTGAAACCTGTGTGCTCAATAAACTACTTAAGTTTCTTATCCAAACATAATGTGATTCATCGTTTTTATCATCTTGAATGTATAATAGATTGACATGAGTAATTTTTTCACCAACTGTCTTATAATATGGTCCAACGATTTCTTTTTTTATCACATCACATCCAAAAACATTCACACTTATATTTAAATTATTTTTTTCAAATATCTTAATATCACCAACAGATAGAGGAAAGGTTAAGCTGGTGAAATCAATTGTTATTCCATTTGTTAGTGTTATTAAGCTTTGTGTGATAACATTACTAAAATGTGAATACTTTGGATTTAAACGTTTGTTTTCTAATGCAGCTATAAGAGCCCATTTAAAACAATAATTATCATTATTTCTAATGTTGATGCACGCTTTTTTATTTCTAATAAATAGTGGTAGTTCTAAATATTTAGATCCTTTTATTGGACAATACTTGTTAACATTTATCTCAATTCTATTTATAGAGACTAGAGCCCAACCACTATCTCGCTCTTGAAATTCATCCATTTTGGTTGCTATTTCTATACTATGACTATCGTACACGTCTGATAGATCTTGATCTAATTGAACTATTATCATTTTCGTTTGAAAAGATTTCATACTAATTAGAGCACTATCATCATCATCATCATCATCATCATCATTTTCATTCTTATTAGTTTTTGAGAATTTTATATATTCTGCAAAAATTTCTATATTGAATTTTATATTTATATGTTCTAATAACATATTTTTTAAAATATTTATGATGCTTTCTTTTGCATTCGAAAATAAAATGTTTGTTGAAAGCTCACCTTCCTTTTTATTTTCGTATACAAAAGTTTGGATACGCTTATTAAATAAATTTTCGCTTATATATATATCGTTGTTTATAAACAAACGATTATTTTTTTTTTATGTTCATTAGTTCTCAAATGATGAGACCAAGAACCTTTTCTTATATTTAATTTACAAGTTTCACATCGTGTATAGCTACACGATGGAGTTTCTTCAATATTTTCAACTTTAACAATTTTTTCATTTTTTAAATTTAATTTTGTTTTGTTTGATTTTGGATTAATATGCTTATTATTAAAATGTCTTTTAAAATTAAATTTGGATACGAAAGACGTTCCACATATCTCACAGATGTACATAATACAACAGAAATTAAAATAACGTTCTGAAAGTATTTGAAAAATTAAAGTTGAAATAAACATAAATTATAGATTTGCTGTTAATATCTCTATAACATACCTGGATTTAGTGTAGATGTTTATATTTAAATATCTCTCAATTTCGGTTTAAGAGAATACTTTTAAGAATTAAGCTTTTACGTAGTTTTTCAATTAAATCGAATCCCGTTTCCACTTTTTTTATTTTAATATAGTTTTAAACAACTTTTAAATTATACAAAAAAAATATATATAATTTTCTGTTTATGTGTGTGATACGTTTTCTCTAAATAACAAAATTCAATTGTTTCATTGAAACTCATTAACAAATGTTTTTATATACATTTTATATTCTTACTAAAATAAAGCCTTGTTCAAAAAGTTGCGGTCAAGTGTATATATATATATATATATATATGTTCGCATGTTATGTGAACATCTGTATATACAACAAAAAAAAAAAAGTCTTCTAAGTATGCTTAGTGTTTAAAAGAATGAAGACTTGGGGGACCGTCCCCAATGTATGCAAATATTCCCGCAGTATACAGAGCATTGAAAATCAGTTCCCAGCACTATGCTCTATGTATATATATATATATATATATATATATATATATATATATATATATATATATATATATATATATATATATATGTATGTATATACATACAATCACGTATACTTTTTTTTAATATCTATGCTTAACCGCAATTGATAAGAAGTTATTGAAATATCTAAAAACGTCTTATACCATCAATTATTGAATATAAAGAATCAGTTTGAAAGTTCGTTTTATTGTGAAAAGTTGAAAGCAAAAAAAAAAAAAAAAAAAAAAAAAAAAAAAAAAAAAAAATGAGAGCAAGCTTAAGAAAATTGTTTCAAAATCCTAATATTACATACTTATCTTTAAAGGATATGGAAGAAAATACTGCATATGAAATCAACAAGATTGATCGAGTAGATACAAAATATGGTGAAAGTATAAGATGTCTTCTAAATAAAGAATATCATATTTATTTACCTAAACGATTTCTGATTATTACTAAAAATCAGATGGATTATCTAAACACAACTCCACACATTTTAAAGAAAGTTAAAGAAGTGAAGGGATTATATACTCTAATCATTAAAAAGAAGAAGCAATATATATTCTACAACAACTTGTATGACAGTACTGAAGAAGATGATGATGATCATGATGATGAAATAGAAAACACATTTTAAATGGAAACTTTATTTAAAAAAAACTTTTGAAACAGAAACTTTTTTAAAATATACATCATATTTATCAGTAAAAAAAGTATATTTATAGTATATATATATATATATATACAAAACAACAAATTGGATTTTTATTTAGTAATTTATTTCTAAATACTTTAACAACATAAAATTAAATTATTATCAATATCAAAAATATGTAAAAAGTGTGGAGTAAAGCTTAACAAATATGGTTACCTTAAAGGGGAAAAATAATAATAATAAAAATTAATAAAAAAAAAAAAAAAAAAAAAAAAAAAAAAAAAAAATATATATTTTATTTATTTATTTATTTATGTTAATTACTATACAAATTAAATTTGTATTCTAATTTGGGTCCAGAGATAAGCCGGGTGACAAAGACCATTTGGCTGGTTTTTGCAGCGACAGACCAAAGCCTCTGGTGGGAATCGAACCCACGACCCCCGCATAATAGGCGAGCACGCTACCTACTCACATACCGGGGCGCTTAAAAAATGTATATATAAATGTGGTTTTATTCCATATTATTATTAGTTAATGAAATTATTAAATTAATCTAAAATTTTTTGATTAAATAGAAAAACCGCAACAGAAGCTATTTAAAACTAAATTTTTTTTTGTTTCTCACGCATTTAATAAATTTGCAACTTTATAAAAACAAAAAAACCGCAACAGAAAAAATTACATTTCTTAATTTTGTATAAAAACCCCCTCTAGTTTTCTTTAACTATTATTCAAGTTAAGTAAATTGCTAAAGATGGAAGCACATTTAAAACAAATATTCAAAAAATGTCAAAACAAAACAATTCTCTCTATAAATGAGATGGTTTTCAATCACAATTACCAAATAATGAAGATGGAGCGTGTACAGACACGCTTCGGGATGAAAATTCGATGTTTGGTTGAAAACAACCAATATATATACCTACCCGGTATGTTCAATAATACAATTGATGACGATATTATTGCGGAATTTGACCACAACACCTACTATCTTTCCAAAGAAAGGAAAGGTAGTAGCGAATTAAATTATGAATTAACTATAAATGCGAAAACAACAGGTAATTTTTGGTAAATAGTTTTTATTTATTTATTATTAAATCTAATTATTAATTATTATTGTTTTAGTTCAAGATACACCAAAGAAGTAAATTGAAGAATATTGAATGTAATCAAAGACAACGACAACCGAAAGCCGGAGTTATTTGTTTTGAATTGAATTGAATATTATTAAAATTAAAAATTAAATGTTATCATATATTTTATTTCTAATATATTATATAAAATTAAAAAAGAAAAGTATAAAAATAAATAAAAAATTTAAATAAAAAATTGATTAAAAAAAAAAATAAATAAAAATTTGTTATTATTTTTTGTTAGATTAATAGATTGAAACCATATAACAAAACTATATGACTGAAACTGACAAACAAATCTCGGACATCAACACGCTTATGATAGAGGTGATTGATAAAGCTGTATGTTGTACAAACAAGATTGATATTCTGTTATTATGTTAATATATATATATATATATATATATATATGTTATTTATAATAAGAGATTCAGTTGAATTAAAAACTTTGATAAATATGTATTGGGGTCAATTTTTAAAAACTGGTGATAAATATTGTATTTGTCATGCACAGTGGAAAACATTTCAAATAATAAATGCAATAGTTTTGGATATTATAATGCAGGTGTTTCTAACCGCAGAAGGAGGGACTAGAACGCAAATTTTTTCTCTTAATAGAGGACAACAAATGCCAACAAATATTCCAATATTTCAATTTAGTCACAATCAACATATAAAAATTGAGGTTATTGGTGGTATGATATCACTAGTTGGAACAGTATATGAAGGCGGTTTTAAAGATATAAATGTACATTCATACAAACCATCATGCGTTTATAGTGAAATAGATGATCATGTTTTTAGAGGTGCAACTAAACTTTATAATGGTAAGACTGATATCCACTCATTGAATAAAAATCAGCAAAAACCTCCCCTCTCTCAAAAAATGGCTAATGATAGTAAAGTTAAGAAAGTAGCTGGTGGTGGTGGTGGTGGAGATAACTCATTTGAATATGGAGATTATTAAATTAGTATATAAATATGAGAAACAATTCTTATCATCTCATTCAAAAATATATCGCTAACTTAAGAACATATCTATTAAAAAGAAAAAACTAAAATGAAAAATATTTTTATTATATTGTTTTCATATATCTATATTATACAAGTGTTTTCAGCTTCATTACCTATTGATTTGAGTGAAAATGAACTTAAAAATACTGAATTTGCAATAAAATTACCAAATAATGATACTGTAAGCATACAACTAAATTTCAAACTTTTAAAGTTTAGTAATGATTTAAATAAAAACATCGAGTCAACAACAAAAGCAGAATCTAAATCAATCGATGATTTAAATAAAAACATCGAGTCAACAACAAAAGCAGAATCTAAATCAATCGAAGAACAAGAAGACTCTCAACCACCTATAAATCAATCTTTTACTGTTGAACAAGCTATTGAAACATTTAGGCAAGATTTATTAAAAAAAGAAAAAAATATTGCAGGAATAATTGAAAGTTCGGCTCCATTATATAGGCATTTTCAACTCCAATATAAAGATAATATAAAATTGAGAATCCGTTGTACATATGACAGCAATTACTTGAAACGTCGATTAAATATTTCATGTTTCGAATATCGTCAAGTTGAATATGAGAGAATTTTAAGTAATGGTGAAATTGAGGTGGTTTCTGAGGATGATACTACATACCGATCCGATGTTACATTAATCAACATTCAAGATTATACACATGATTTAGATATGGAAATATTATAAATTAGCTGATATGATGAAATACATTTACTACTAGTTAATATAAACTTTAACGTTGATGTGTTAAGAAGTTTTATTTAACATAAATAAAAAAATATTAAAATAAGAAAAATAATGAATAATCAGTTTTATTCGAAAATTTTACATGACTTCTTGAATGAAGAAAGGTTTTTGTGGTATGAACATGAGATTATTTTGAAAAAATTAAAAACTCAATTCGATAAATATGCATTTTATAAGAAAAGTAAATCAAAATTTGGATATCATTATACCAATTGTGTGTGTGTGGTCCAACGATGAAACAACTTGTGGAGCTGATACCTGTAATTGTTCTCTTATCGATAAAAGTTGGGAACAAGCATTATGTATAATGAATTTTTATAATAATTTAAAAGCATAGACTTTATCAACAGTTCTACAGTCGTCGATGTGACCTGATTAGTATTAAACAATGTCTGAGGAGAGAATATTAGTTGTAGACGTACAAGGCTTTTATCTCAACAATAAATTCATTGTAAAAGAACTGAGTATTTCAATTGACGACACACAAGTACAAACATTTATTATTAAACCACCTTTTCAATATTCATTGTTGACAACAAAAGAAAAATATTCAATTAATTGGCTTTATAATCATCATCATGGATTAAAATGGAAAGATGGCGATGCAACCTTAACAAATATTATGGAATACTATATTACACATGTTAAAGATAAAAATTTTATTTATTATGTCAAAGGATTAGAAAAAATTAAGTGGATTCAAAATATTATTAAAGATAAAATTAATTTTTATAACCTAGATGATCTAAATTGTCCAAATTTGAAAACGTTATATCAAAAGGATAAATCTGTAAATGTTTGTTGTTATCATAGAAAATATTGTATATGTGCTCAAAAAAATGTAATACTCTTAAGAAAGTTTGTTAAATCAAATATTAATAAAGAAAACATAAAATTATAAAAAAAAAAAAAAAAAAAAAAACGTTTTTTGGTTATTATTATTTAACACTTAAATCAGGTAAAATAAACATCAATCATCAGTTTATTCTGAATACTTGTAATGTCAATAACAATCGCTTTAAACGGAAACACTTCAACTCTGGTTGGAGAATATTTTCCCCCAATTGAACTCCCTACAAAATATGTTTGTGGACTTATTGATTTTGTAACATTCAATTCCATACCCAATGTAGATGTTTACAACAATTTGTTTCATATAGGAGATTATATTATTACTATTCCAGTGGGTTCATACGAACTTGAGGATATTGATTTTTTCTTAAACACAAGCTTAAGAGACATTGATGAATCAATTAACCTAATAATTGAAGCTAACAATAACACACTTAAAACTGAAATAACTACATCTATGAGTATAGATTTTTCACAACCAAACAGTATAGGAAAGTTGCTTGGATTTAGCAAAAGAAAGTTAGAAGCAAATTCAACTGAATATTTTGAATCTGATTTACCTACACATATTACGAATGTTAACACAATACGCATTGAAAGCAACTTAACAACCGGATCATTTATGAATAATACTTCAAATCATACTATTCATGAATTTCCTCTTGATGTTCCACCAGGATATAAAATAAACGAAAAACCTCAAAATGTTATTTATTTACCAGTCAACTGTCAACAAATAAACAACATAACGATTAGAATCTTAAATCAAGACGGTGAACTTATAAATTTTAGGGGGGAAAAAATCACTCTTAGACTCCACTTAAAACCAGAATAATGATCATTTACAATAAAACCCTAATACAAAGAGGATTTCCATTCAATCCTTCATCAACTCACGTTCGAGAACGTATAAAAAATAAAAAACTGTTGTCATCATCTAATACAGAATACTTAAAATCATTAGGATTTATTCTTCAATCATGAATGAAATACTAAATGTTCTTCAAAAACCTATTTATGATGAGAGCATTGTAAAAAGGGAATATCATAGTTACTCTCCATATCTAAAATCATTCAACAACAATGATGAGATACGTATACCAATTCAAAATCAAGATCTATTTGTCTTACCAAGTGAGAGTATGATTTACATTCATGGTTTTATAGTAAAGAAGGAAGCAACCAAAGAGGTTCCAGCTACAGATGTGAAATTTAAAAACAATTTTGCTGCATATTTGTTTGATGAAATTCGTTATGAAATTAATGGTTTTGAAGTTGATCGTACACGCAAACTTGGAATTTCAACTATAATGAAAAATTTTGTATCGTTGAATAAGGCTGAAAGTGATACATTAAAAAATGCTGGTTGGTGTCTTAAAGAAACTTTTACTTTGGGAAAAAGTCATTTTAGTTGTTGTATACCTCTGAAAATGTTGATGGGTTTTGCTGAAGACTATAACAAAATACTATTAAATTCGAAACATGAGCTCATCCTTCAACGTTCTACATCCGATGAGAGATCATATTATTGTACAAATGCAGCTGATCAGTTGAGATTAACAATTCTGGATATAACATGGAAAATGCCGCACATTCAACTATCGGACTTTGCAAAATTGGAAATGTTTAAGATAATCAACAGCAAACATTCTATACCAATTGCGTTTAGAAGTTGGGACTGTCATGTAAATCCTGTGTTACCAAAGAGTACAAAGGTTTTATGGAATGTAAAGCTTTCTCCACAAAACGAAAGACCACGATTTCTTATAATTGGTTTACAAAAAGAGAAAAGTAAAGAACAAGAAAATATATTTGACCATTGCAATATATCTAATTTAAAAGTATATCTGAACTCAGAGTCATATCCATATGATGATTTAAATAATCGTTTCGAAATGGGTCAGTATTCTGTTCTATATAATATGTATGCAAAATTTCAACAAAGCTTTTACATGCGAGAACCTGAACCATTGCTAGATGTTGATGAATACAAGTCTTATGCACCGCTTATTGTTGTTGATGTTTCACATCAAAATGAGACTGTTAAAATTGGACCTATTGATGTACGAATTGAATTTGATACTGAAGCAAGCAAACCAATTCCAGATAATACATCAGCATACTGTTTAGTTATTCATGATCGCTTAATTGAATACACACCTCTAACAAGTGAAATTAGAAAAATTATTTAATTATAATATTTCTTTTGAAATTTTTAATAAATGAAAAAATATGTTTATTTATAAATAAAACGAAATCTTTTTAATTTTTAATTGATGTATTTTATTAAAACAATTATAATTTCTTTTTAGTTTAGTTTCGAAAACAAAAATTTCAAACATAAATGACCACAATTTATTGTATTAAAATTTTGATATCTATCATAATTATAACTAATGTTTTTTCCTAAATATTTTATTAATTGTTTCGGTGGTTGCAAGTTACCAAAGCTATCAAAATATTCAATTTGATTGTTGCTTTTCCAGTACGCTACCCAATGTGTGCCAGATCCCTTTGAAGTATCCAAATTAATTATTCCACATTCTTTTTTAAATGGTGTACTTGGAAGAGTATTGCACATAAACACACCTCTAAAATTTGGAATATGTTTTGCATATTTTCTCAAGTCTACATCAGAAAGGGCTCTTTTAGGTAGCTTCATTAAAAATTTTGTTGATAAGGCTTTAAATATAATCCAAAACCTTTTTTATATGGTTTTAAGAACATGCCTTTTCCCATCGCAATGGCTTCCATTGTATTATTGTGTCGTTTTGCTTCAGTCAGCTGTTCCTTCCCATTTTTAACTGCATTGATTGCTTTTGTAATACCAGATACACCACCAGCTAAACCACCAAGTGCACCCAGTACAGCAAATATAGGGGCAAGTGGAAGAAAACCTCCAGATTTTGGTAGCGGTATTATTCGAGGTGTTTTTATTAACGATTTTTTCTTCCCCTTGAAAATATTGTTTACAACTTTTCGTGAAATCTTTATAGCATCTTTCAAGTTTTCACTTTTCTTTATATTCTTTCTTGCACTTTTCAATGCATGTGTAAATAGTTTGTGGGTATTTACTGGAGACGACTTTTTAGTTTTACTAATAACGTTACCCATACCGAATTTTGTTTTTGCTTTCATTGCAGTAGCAACAAACCAAGCATTTGATTTTTCACCCAAACTACTATCGCTTGCTTTGACCCTTTGCCAAGCCTTTTCAGTTAAAATTCTATCAGCAATATGTCTTTTCTCTAAATCTTTATTGTTTGAGTATGCTATATCGTGCTGTCTGCAAGCAGTATCCAACGGATTGATTCCTTGATCACCTCTAGCTAAACGTTTCTTTAATTTTGTACCAGGTCCGCAAAATTGATAACCGGGTAGATGAAGTTCAATGGGAAGTTTATTAATTATTTTATTTAGAAAACCTTTACCAATGAAGGATGGATGGCGACTGAATAACTTTTTATAAATGATAGTCATATCTATTGATACTTTATCGATTAAAGATTGAAATGAAATTGATTGAAAACAAATAAAAGAGACTGGTTTATATATTATGTTATCATTAGATTTCAGAATGCGTTTTTTTAAACAACATAAAAGGATTGATGTAAAGAATATCGAATCAAAGTTCGATTCATCAAATAAAATTCGTCATAGTTCATTACTACCGAATTCTATTCGAGCTCTTATTGTGGGTCCATCAAATTGCGGAAAAACAAATGTGATGATCAGTCTTATTGAAAGTCCTCATGGATTGAAATTTAAAAATATCTACTTATATTCAAAGTCAACACAACAACCGAAATATAAGTACTTAGAAAGTCTAATTAAACCCATTAAGGAGATAAATTTTTCATCATTTTCCAATAATGATGATGTTCTATCCCCAGACGAAGTTAAACCGAATTCAATATTTATATTCGATGATATAGCTTGTGAGAAACAAAATCATGTACGTTCTTACTTCTGTATGGGTCGCCATAAAGACATTGATAGTTTTTATTTATGTCAAACTTATACACGTATACCAAAACATTTGATTCGCGATAATGCAAATATGATTATAATTTTTAAACAGGATACAATGAATATTAAGCATATTTACAATGATCATGTTGGTTCTGATATGACTTTAAAAACATTTTATAAGTTATGTGCTGAGTGTTGGAAAGAAAAATATGGTTTTCTAGTTATTAACAAAGATGATCCTATGAATAATGGTCGATATAGAAAAGGTTTCGATATATATATAAATCTATAAAAGAAATATTACAGATATTTTGAAATCAGTACAAGATTAATTATTAAACTAATAACTTCTCAACTATTAAACCGCTAACTGCTAAACTGATTTGTTTTTTGAATCTGTTTCTCATTCAATCTATAAATATGAATACAAATCTAGTTAATAATCTTATTAAAACTCGAAATATTTTGAAAAAGAAATATAAAAATATTTTGCTTGGAGAAATCGCAAATGATGAGATGTTAGAAAAAACATTTAAACCAATATCAAAACCATTAAAAGAAATAGTTCAATCAACTAATAATAATAATACTATAAAACATGAAAAGTATCCGGATAACTCTTTTAAACATGATCTTGAGAATAATAAAGTTGTCTTCAGTACCCCATATAAAAAGAGTAAGCTTGATTATAATACGTTTTCTCCAAGCTTTGATAACAAGAAAATCGAAAAAAGTTCAAACACGTTTAAATCATTTGATGGTGAAAATAATGTTGATGACTATGATGATGATAATGTTGATAATAATGATAATATTGTTGATAATGATGATGATGATGATGATAACACCATTGCAATACAACCTGATCAAAGTATTCAATATGATTTATCAAAAGTTCATTTAAATATATATGATAAAACCTATGGGCCTCGTAAAGATAAAAAAAATCAAATATGGAGACTGGGTAATGAACCCATTACTTTCAATTCAACCAATATTACTGTAGGTAATTCAAAATGGCCCTTCACATCAGGTTTATATGAATTGTTAGTCTATAAAAAACCAATCAGTTATAATAAAACAGATTTAAATAATTATAAACAAATATTGGAGATGACTAATGTTTATAAGCGAAATAATAGCATAAATGGTCAAATTAAAGGAAATCGTTCAACTAAATATACAACGATTATTAAAAACCTATTTAAACAACAGACAATTCATAAGGGAAAAGGTTTAATGAAGTTGAATAGAAAAAAGACCAATTATGTTTATTGGGATGATCCTAACGAATTGGTTGATAGATTGCGTCTATTGATTTCATCCACAACAGCTGGTCACTCAAATCATAATAATGAAATTGTGTCAATTATTGAGGAATTGAGAGAAGCAAAGATTATTATATAAATAGACTTAAAAATATTTAACAATTAATATTCATAAAATGCCTATCGATAAGTTTGGACATTATATTGAACAATCTGCAAGATATCAAAATCCGCATTTCAAGATTCATTTGGATAGTGATCGTAATTTCAACTTTAACTTGCGGAGAATAAAAAATATTGCTAATCCTGTATTGGAAAATGATGCTGTAAACAAAATTTATATGAAAAGTTATTTTAATGAAATAAAGAAACAACTGGATGCAATGTGTATGGGGAGAATTAAGGAAACGGAGAATCGTTTTAACGAAATAATACAACAACAAAACGTGTTGTGTACAGAAAAATTTGTAAATTTAGAAACAAGTTTAAGTAAACTAATACATGATCAAAGTATCTTACAAAATAATCTCGATCAATCACTAAAAGAAATGAGATCATTATTTAATTATAAAATTGATTCAGTTGAAGAACGTCTTAAGCTCATTACAAAGCATTTAAAAATAGAAATATAAATCGTTTTTAATTTAAAACCTATATCAACAGCATTTAAATTGATGTAATCTAAGATAGATGTTAGAAATGGAACGACAAGAAGTGGTTCAGGAGCTTCATAAGCAAGCACGTAGAAATTTCATTCGACGTCGAGTGGTGATCAAGGGAATTGATGATCTTTGGCAAGCAGATCTTGTTGAAATGGGTGTTTACTCAAAATATAACAAAGGCTATAGATTTATTTTAACAGTTATACATACATTTTCAAAGTTTGCTTGGGCTGTTCCCGTAAAATCTAAAGGTAGTGAAGATATTACCAATGCTATGAAATCTATTTTTTCATTAAAGAGAATTCCAAAAAACTTGCAAACAGATAATGGTAAAGAGTTCTATAATAAAATATTTCAAAACCTGATGAAAAAACATAATATCAACCACTATTCTACATATAGTATCATGAAAGCGTCTATTGTAGAACGATTTAATAGAACTCTAAAAGGAATGATGTGGAAAAAGTTTAGTCTACAAGGAAATTATCAATGGATACATATATGCAAGAATTTAATTAATCAATATAATAATAAAAAGCATAGAACAATTGGAATGACGCCAAAGTCTGTTAACACAGAAAATGAAAGTTCTATACTAAAACAAGCCTATAATCATCCCAAAATATATAAATTTGGTAAACTAAAAGTTGGAGATCACGTTCGAATTAGCAAATATAAACATATTTTTTCAAAAGGATATACTCCAAACTGGACAACTGAAATTTTTAAAATACGTACTTTACAGAACACAAACCCCATTACTTATTTATTGGAAGACTATCAAAAGAATCCGGTTGTTGGTGGATTCTATGAACATGAACTATTGAAGACACATTTTCCAAATACATACTTGATTGAAAATGTTATTAAAACTAAGGGACAACAGGCGTATGTTAAATGGTTGGGATTTTCCAATCAACATAATTCTTGGATTAATAAAGATCAACTTCAATAATATATACTTCAGTATGTGTTTTTATTTTTTTACTATTTTTTTATTTTTATTATATTATAAAATTCTCAAACAAATTAATAAATAAAATATATATATATATATATATATATATATATATATACACATAAATAGTGTTGTTTTGATTTTTATTTCTAATCAACTTTGTTGAGTATGATTAGAAACAAGTCTTTGTATTCAAACAATTTAATTATATCAACTCTTTCAAAACACGCACATTCATACATATCAACGAAAAACCGCAGCAGAACTTTTAACAACAGAACAACAATACAGGGGTGACATTTATATCGTCGTTGTTAGTTTTCACATACAAAATTAGTATACAAATCCTAACCAACTCGAGCCAAACCGAGGCAAGCCGAGCCGAGCCAAGCCAAGCTAAGCCAAACCAAACCGAGCCAAGACAAGCCCCAAGTCAAGCCAAGCCAAGACAAGCCCCAAGTCAAGTCAAGGCAAGCCAAACCAAGCCAAGGCAAGGCAAGGCGAGCCAAGCCAAAGCGAGCCAAGCCAAGACGAGCCAAGCCAAACCAAGCCAAGTCGTACCAGGCCAGTTGCCGAATCTCATTACTCACACACTATTTCAAAAACTTACAGGTATATAAGTGTCAACCTATTTCAAGCACACATTCATACATACCAATCAAAACCACAACAGAATAACAAAACAGGGTTGATTTTTTTGACGTCACTGTTAGTTTTGCCATACAAAATTAGTATAAAATTTTTGCTCCCTGCTCTTTTTTCCAGATCTCTCCCCATGACACTACTATAATACCATAAATTAACACGTTAGGATATTAAAACATGATCCCAATAAAAACACGGAATCTGTAGAAGAGAAAATATATAGAACAATATTGTACTACAATAACACAATTCATTCTACCACGGGCAGGAAACCTATCGACTTAAAAAATGGTACAATAAGTCATGAGGATTATCCTTCAATCAGGGCTAAAATTGTTAAAATGAAAGAAAGGACAATAGAAAAATTAAATGAATTAAATGAGTGTGCGTACATGAATGTGCATGAGTAATTTTAAGATTGAGTAAATTTTATTCAAACCTAGTAATAGTAAATTAATATATAAGTTTTTACAATTTTAAAATAAAGTCAGTCTTAATCTAGAGACAGAAAACAAAACAGCTCCAGTCTTTGAATCAAAATAGAAACCTGTGACTCTCCTACTTTCCTTCATTAAATGACGATACTGCTGTTCTTTCACCATAATAATAATCCTTAAATTGAATTTTTTTTATTATTATTAGAGTTGTGGTTAATAAATAAAGTTAAAGAAAAAGTGTTATGTGAGGTATAATAACAACATAGAACAAAACTAAGAAAGAAACAAAACAAAACAAATACTAAAATAATTAAACTCTTTCAACAGCTTGTACAGACATCAGTTGCATCAAAGGCCTTTAATGTCAACATCGATGGAAACCAAAAAAATTGTAAGTTTAATTGGAACAAAATATGTAAACTAAAATTTTTTTTATAAGTATAAACTTTCATTAATCCATATACTCGAAGACAATTTTCGTATTCTTTGGTAGTGCGGCGAATCCAGCCGAGATACAAACCATCTCATTTGTTTTTACATTCTCGTTCATTGATATTCATTAAGTTGAATGACTACCTAAAGACATTGCAATTTGTTATATACTTAGTAGTACTTTTTTTTACACTTGTCCTTCAACTATTTTTCTAGACACACGTATTATATACAATTATGAAATAAAATTCACAATTAATTCTAATTCCACATTTAAAATTATTTTAAGATATGATTTTTCTATTTTAAGTGAACTTTGTTTAAAAAAAAAAAATGAATTACTAAAATAAATAAAAGAGGAATGTTAAATATAAAAATTATGTGGCTAAATTAATAGATCTGATTATAGGGGCAATTCATTGAAATGTAAGTGCATAAGAGTTGCCATAGGTGTTTTAACGTATTCTATGGGCGGGTAAATTGTGCTCCGAGGGTCAACACCAACTGACTCTAATACTATGTAACTTACGTTATTTTAACAGATTTTTTTTTTTTTACGCTATATGTGGCATTTTTATACGAGGCATGAATTAGAATTTTTCTATTGTTACGTAGGTCAGTGTAGCTGGATAAAAGAACCACGCCAGACTGAAGATAGCCGGAAGACAAACCAGCATGCCTCTCCTATCCAAGCTTCACGTGTAGACCTCAAAATTTGACGAAGTGCGTAACAGTTTATGACAATGATAGCCAAATTTTCAAAACACGCGGTTGCTTACAAAATCAACAGCAGAACTTGGACGGAATTCAAAACTAAACTCTTACAGTACATAAATACATACGGTAATATAGAAAAAATAATTGTCGATAATGAGTTGGGATTCAAAGCTATCCCAATGCAAGAATTTTTTAAAGAAGAAAATATTAATATACACTTTACATCAAGTAGTAATCACACATCCAATTCAGACATCGAAAGGCTACACAACACTATTAACGAACACAGAAGACTATTAAACACGACGAGAGGAATAAAGACGAAACTACTGAAAAAAAAATTTTTAGAACAATAGGATTTTATAACAACACAATACATAGCACCACTAAAATTAAACCAATAGACTTTTTAAACGGAAAAGTGAACGAAGACAAATACAGTGAAATACACGACCTAATTGCTAGGAAAAAGGAAGAATACATAAATAAAATAAATAAAAACAGGAAAGATGTAAAAATAGAAGAAGGTATAAATTACATTAAAGAAATTAGAGGAGGTAAAAACCATCGAAAGTATAGGAAAATTGAATCAAGGAAAATTGATGAAGAACATGTCGAAAGTACTAAGACAGGACACAAATATTATAAAACACACATCAAACAAAATAAAAAATTTCAAGACAAAAACAATCCCAAAATAAAAGCTAAATAATAAACCTTTCTATATACAGATGACAACGTGGATACTTCTGATTACCCTTTTTACAATTACGAAAGCACAATTCATCGACATACAGGACCTAACGAATAACCATGGATATATACCAATCAAAATAAAAGACGTAAACATCGTC
Organism: Cordilura impudica; assembly: GCA_963682025.1. Classification (NCBI taxonomy): domain Eukaryota; kingdom Metazoa; phylum Arthropoda; class Insecta; order Diptera; family Scathophagidae; genus Cordilura; species Cordilura impudica. Next base: position 247,304,958 of record OY821518.1, read on the forward strand.
AACAAATATATAAAAATAATACATGTTATTAATACAACACAGTACCTAGAAACAACAGATATATTACAAGAAAATATTCATAAACTAGCAAACACTTACACAAACATTGGCCCACTATTGGACAGTGTGAATAAAAGTATGGAAGTATGTAAAACAAAAATAAAAAACTTGACACCTAAATTCAGACAGAAACGAGGACTAGTTAACGCAATAGGTAAAGGACTGAAATATGTGACAGGAACAATGGACAGCGACGACGAAAAAGAAATATTCAACAAAATCAACAACCTTATGAAAAATAGTAGAGACACAATGATAGCTCTAGACGAAATTTCATATCTAAGCACTTCTATGTCAGACAAAATATTTAATATTACAAACCACATAAATAATCAACAAAAAATCGTGCAAAAATATGTAAATAAATTCAAGACAGAAATACAAAATAAAATTCTTGACTTGGAGGACGAAACCATTTTTCTTCAAAATGTCTTTCAAATAAATAACGATGTAAACCTATTAATGGACCATATAAATGAAATTGGACTTCTTATTTTTAATTCCAAATTGGGAATAATCCCATCGGACATACTGACGAAAGAAGAATATAATTTTATAGATGGAATAGAATCGTATCTTCAGACAAAAGTATCCCTAGCATACCGAGAAAATTTCGTAGTTTTAACATTGTGTGTGCCAAGATTTCTAAATGAATCATTTTCTGAAGTAATATTTGAACCACTTCCTAATAATGAAAACAAAACCTTAATATTAAACCAAAACACTGTTCTTATTTACAAAAATGAAACATATAAATCAAACACATTAGAATACAAAAACCTAGAAAAAATAAATGATAATTGTTTAACAGATATTATACGAAATGTAGAACCTAAATGTAATATGAATATAACAAAAAATCAAGAAGAAAGAGAAATTTTCCCTGGTTTACTTATATTTAAGCATTATAAAGATAAAATTGCAACTAATTGTAAAAATCCATACAAATTGGAAAATTTTAAGACTTATATATCAAAGTTCGAAAACTTTATTGTTAAAACACAACTTAGAATTTACGAAAATTATAAAATAAATGTCAAAGAAATGTTCATTTTAGAGAAATTTATTTTAAAAATCAAAGAAAACAATTCTTCATTTAATGACCTAGACATTAAAGAAATACACTTTAACGAAACGATTAAAATAGTTAAGCATAAACTTTTAAAAACCACTTTAATTAATACTGGCAGTAGTATGGGAATTTCCATCATTCTGATTGCTTTTTTCATTATAATGTATGTTAGAACACAAAGAACAAAAACTTACATTGTTTCTTCGTCGGAGCCTCACTCTAACGAAGGGGGAGTTATAGTAACCCCTAATAAAATAATCATATAAACAATATTTTTATCCATAAGTTAACCCCTAATAAAATAATCCTATAAGCAACATTGCTTTTCTTTATAATTTCTTTTAATACCTAAATACTAAACCCGGAATTGAATGTTTACAGAGAAAAAAGAAATTTAAACATTATTTACAATAAAAGCAAACAAAACATACACACGTAAATAAATATAGTTACATACAAATTTTCGTTTAATTGTTCCCATTTAAAAGAAAATCTTTAACATGCATATTTGTCCACAACACTGTGTACAAACATGCATACATAAAACACTTGAAATATTTTAATCATTCTTTTCCAAGAATGCTTGTTTGCAGTTCCAATACATTTTGGGTGGCCAACAATTGACAATAAACTCTTAAGAACTATTGCCCAACCAATAAAATAAAACGATAAAACTTTTTGTAAACATTTGATTTCCTAATAGTTCATAACAAATTATCAATAAGCATTTTTATTTTTTTTTTGTATTAAAAACTAAGATTTTGTAAAAATAAAGTCAGTCACATTTTTGACACAAGAAGGAAAAACACACAACGGTTTTTTTTTATTTTGGAAGGTTTTATTCAAAACCCAAAATTGCTAACCTTAACAAACTGTGGGAGACGTACTCAACAAATCACCATAAACTCCTTGCTCATGGACAAAACACAGATCCTTATTTCAACCGGAAAAGTCTTCAAATAATGGAAGATTTAGTGGCAAAAACCAAAAATCTAATCAAACAAACACTGGCAAGTACTGCACTACAGGGAGCTGCAGGAACCCAGCAACAAACACTGGCAAGTACTGCACTACAGGGAGCTGCAGGAACCCAGCAAAAAACTATGGCAAGTACTGTACATGACGATGCTACAGGAACCCAAGTAGAAAAACTGGCAAGTACTGCACTCATGGGCGCTGTAGGAACCCAGCAACAGTCGCCTATATATCAACTTGAAGAAAAAATGCAGCGACAAGTATTGCTTATGCAACAACAAATGCAAGAGCAATTTCAACGACAAATACAACAAATTGTTAAAATGATGGCGGAACAGAAAGCAGAACACAAAGTAGAAGTTCCGAACGATGACCCAATAATTCCCAAAAATGATAGCGTGAATGCTGATGAAAAAGCATCAGCCTGGCTTTGTCAATATAGAAGAGAAATTTTTAAACTCAAAGAAAATCTAAGCGAAGTTAAAAAAGGAAGCAGCATTTATATATTAGAAAATCTGAAGAATTCGTGGCAAAGACAAATGGAATCTATAAATCAGCTTTACATCAAACTCAGCACGGAGCTATTGGTAAAAAATGATATTCTCGAAGATTTGGAAGACATCGAAAAAGAACATGACGATGCGTATTATGCATTAACAGAAAAAATCAGCTCGCTTAAAGAAAATTAGAGGTCAGTAGAGCTAGAAAAAATTAAAATACCATTTTTTTACGGTCATGTGCAAGAATGGGCTTCATTTCATGACCTATTTAACAAATTTGTGCACGAAAACACACAACTACCAAAAATCGAAAAATTTGTACGGCTTAAAACATTAATAAGAGGTGAAGCACAAAAGCTTATTCAACATCTACCCACTACAGAAAACAATTATGATTGTGCATGGGATATTGTAAATCAACGATTTAACAAGAGAATTTTATTTACAACTCTAATTGATAAGATTCTTGATCAACCGAATGTAATTAGCTCATCAACATCCAGCATTAAAAATTTGCTTGATACAACGAATGTGTTCAGGCATTGAATGCAATGGGAATTAAGATGGGAGATGCCGATCCTATAGTAGCACGAATTATGATTAGGAAGCTCGACAAAGAGGGTCTATTATATTATGAACAAACTACAAGGAAATGTAAAGAAATTCAAGTCCTAGATGACGTGCTTAAGTTTTTAGAGCAACAATATCAAGCTTTAGAAGCAACTCAATCAAAAAAGAGCAGCTACGACGATGCCCTAGAAGAACTTAGAAAGCGATATGAAAACGAAAGGTTGCTGTTTTCTGGTTTCGTGGAAAAACTATTGGATCAACCAAACTTAAATAGTGATAATGCTGCAAGCATCAGGCAACTCCTTGACACCACAACCACCTGTGTAAGGTCGATTAAGAAGATGGGATTGGACATTGAAGCAGCCAATCCATTTTTCGCTATAGTGGTATTTAGAAAATTTGACCATGAAGCAATTCGCTAGTATGAATACAGCGTTAAGAAGACGAGAAAAATTCAAACGTTGGAGGACGTGCTTGGTTTCTTAGAACAGCTCTACCAGGCTCAAGAGACGTTAAAGGTTAAGAAGACTTCATCTTTTCAAAATCAAAAGGCAGTTGCTAAGCAATCAAGTTATTTGGCAACAGAAACAACGTGCACATATTGCAAGTATAAAGGTCATAAAGTATACGACTGCAGAAGATTATCTCAACTTAGTGTGCAAGAAAGACGTGTATGGGCAAGCAAATCTAAAGCATGTTTCATTTGCTTGTTTCACACAACAGATAAGAAGTGCAACAAAACTACATTTAAATGCAAAAAATGTGGGAGAGGCCACAATACCTTGCTATGTAACGAAAACGAGGCTATGAAGCAGTTACCAGTACCTGAAGAAAGGTTGGGATCTTATGTTACCAAGAAGAAAAAAATGTAAAGCGCTTTTGCCTACAGCGCAGGTTAGAGTGAAAAATATTAACGGAGAATTCATCACGTTCAGGGCTATGGTCGATATATGTTCTGAATCAACTTCAATTTCAGAGGAAGCGGTGCAAATTCTAAAGCTTCCAAGGATGAGTTCTAAAACTAATGTGTACGGACTCGGTGAAACTCTGGTAGGAAGATCAAAAGCAGCAGTGCAAATAGAGGTACGATCAAGATTTAATGATGATAAACCATTTTATGTTGAAGCGATTGTGTTACCTACTTTATCAGATGCACAACCGGCAGCTTCATTCGAGTACGATGTTTCAAAATGGAAAAATTATTGCTTAGCTGATCCGAACTTCAGTAAAGCTGACAAAGTTGATATCGTGATTGGTGAGGACCTACTTCATTTGATTCTAGAAGAAGGTGTTGGTGTGAAGAAGATCGGCACAATAGTTGGTCAAAAAACGAAATTTGGGTGGATGCTATTTGGCATGCTAACGAATACTGCAGAATCATCAAAAAAAAATATACTGCAGTTACAACTATGATAGAGAGATTTTGGGAAATTGAAGAAATCCCTGAGATCAATGAAGCGTCACTTCAAGACGAATGTGTCGAATATTTTGAAACAAACTACAACAATTTCTGAAGACAATCGATTGATAGTGAAGCTACCATTTAAAAAAGATCATACACTTGGAGACTCTAGAAAACAAGCAGTAGCTCGATTTTTAAGCTTAGAAAGAAGGTTGGAGAATGATCCTGCCCTGAAGCAACAATATGTCACCTTTATGCGAGACTAACAAGAAAGGGGGCATATGAAAAGTGTAACCACCAACTCTGGAAAATATTACCTACCTCATCAAGCGGTCATCAGAGAAGATAGCATCACATCGAAGCTACGTGTCGTATTTGATGCGTCAGCTAAATCAACAAATAAACGCAGCTTAAACGACGTATTAAAAATTGGTCCAAAGTTGCAGAAAGATATATTTGATATAATTATTAAATGGAGGTTGTGGCGTAATGTGTTAACAGCAGATGTCGAAAAAATGTATCGGCAAATCTTGATTCATGAAGATGACCAGCCGTACCAGCATATAATGTGGCAAGAAGACAGGAACGCACCAATACGAGAATTCGAATTATTAACTGTTACATATGGAACAGCATCGGCACCATTCTTGGCAAAGAAAATCTTGGCTTACATTGGGAACGACTGTGTTGACGAAAAGGAAAAGATAAAAGAAATTATAATCGACGACTTCTACATGGATGATCTTATGACAGGAACCGATTCAATAGATGAATGCAAAGAGATACAGCAAAATGTATCGACACAACTGGCGAGGTCGGGTTTCCGTTACGAAAATGGATGTCTAATAATACTAATATCCTAGATCAAATCCCGGATGAGGGAGACATAAAAGTGGTGCGAATTAATGATGATGAGGCAATTAAAACGCTTGGATTGCAGTGGCATCCAAATAAAGATGTGTTTACATTTATTCTTAAAGCGGAAGAGAAAGGAAAAGTTACCAAACGACGGGCTTTACTACTCTTGCCAGGATGTTTGATCCTATAGGTTGGCTTGCGCCATTTACTACTGCGGTTAAGCTGTTTATACAGAAATTATGGTTAATGCGAATTGACTGGGATGAGTTACTAGATAATGAATTGCAGAAAGAATGGGAAAGTATCATTAAGAGTTTACCGTACTTAGACAACATAGTTATACCTCGATGGTATAATACTACGCTTACTACAAAGATGGAGCTTCATGGGTTTGCAGACGCATCACAGAAGGCATATGCAGCCGTGGTGTATTTTAAAGTGGGCCCAATAATAAATTTAGTAGCAGGAAAAAGCAAAGTTAACCCTGTAAAGAATAGAAAAACTTTGCCAAAACTGGAATTATGTGCAGCTCATTTGTTGGCAAGATTGGTGGAGAGACTTCTATCAACAATACCACGGCAAATGGTCTCAAATACCTGGAGCGATTCAACAATAACTCTTGCTTGGATAAAAAATAGTGAAAGCAAAGATCGATTTATCCGTTCTAGGGTGGAAGATATAAAAACTTTGATGCCAGGTGCAATATGGAGGCATGTAGATTCAAAGAATAATCCAGAAGATGCGGCTTCAAGAGGAGTTACAGCGGATAAAATCCCGGCGCTTTGGTGGAGCGGGCCATCTTGGCTCAAAACAGGTGAAAGCACTTGGCCTAAACAAGATGGTCAAATAACAAGTTTTATAGCAAACACAAAAAGAGTTGATGACTGGCTTAACGATGTTTCTAAAAGATGTTCATCATTTCGAAAATTGGAAAGAGTGATAGCCTACGTGCAGCGTTTTGTAGGCATCTTAACCCTTTGACGACCAAAGTTAAACCGCTGGAAAATTTAACTTTTTTTTGCGGATTCTTGCTATGATATGTACATTATTAAAAAAAAAATTTTTTAAAAATTTATTTTTTTACTCCTTATATGAAAAAAAAATGGGACATATATGTCCCATTGGTCGGTAAGTGTCAAAAAGTGTGAACATTTTATTTGCACTGACCAAAGCGAAAATTAATTTTTTTTCTTTCACGTTTGCTTAGCATGCGTTGCAAAATAACAAAAAAATCTTAAATTATTAGTCGCTTATGGTCAGGAAAGAAATTCCGTGTCACGGATTGTACATAAAGTTGTATATTTCAAAGTATATGCAGAGAAGTAGTAGGGTATATTATTACTATTTCTAACACCTGGTGTATTACGACTTAATTAAATATTTGTTATTGTTTTTCTCTACTCCGAGATATTTCCAACGGTATTTTCTAGTATGTACACTAGAATGCTTTTGAGTAACTTCTTATTGAGTACCTTCGTGCTCAATATTATGCACCTGCAAAAGCTCAATGTAACTTGTGCTCCATTTTAAAAATTTGAGTTAGAATAAAGTTTAGTAACTAATTCAGTGTCATATTGATTGTTGAAAGGAAGAGTGCTGATCGCAAGTTTTATTTTAAATTAAACACGGATAATACAGTGTGTTCGGTATGAAGAGAATTCGTCGTTTCTGTAGAACTGATGATGAAATATTACAGGTTATAGATGCATCAGCTAGTGAAGATGATGAAAATCAGTTTGAGTTGGATGACGAAGACATTGGTTTTCTTGAAAACGACATCGAAGACTTAGAGTCTGATGAAGAAATTGAGATTGAAGATGTGCTATCCTCTGAGGAACCATCAACAAGCAAAACGACTGTGACTAAAGGGCCAAGAAATCAAATTCCGCTAAAGTCTGCAACTGTTCAGGAACGGCAAGTGACATTTAAATGGAGAAAAACAAAGGACAATTATGTTCCACCTACATATGAGGATCCAGACTATGAATATGGAAAGGTTTTACTACCAAATTTGGAAGCTGTTGATGAAATGCCCGAGATCTCAGAAGTCTTCAACGCTGTTTGTGATTTTGATACTCTGATGGATATGATCATTCAACAATCAAATATCTATTGTCAGCAAAAAGGCATCGTGTATTCGATAAATAAATATGAATTGAAGGCATTTTTTGGTATTATCCTTGTAATGTCTATACACCGATTGCCAGAAACCAGACTTTATTGGTCAACATTACCAATATATTCAGTACCAATGGTTTCAAACGTTATGACTCGTTCACGTTTTGAAGAAATTCGTTCCAACTTGCATTTTGCAAACAACGCTGTGCAGCCATCCCGTGATGACCCATCGTATGATCGAGCATACAAAATTCGATCAGTTTTAAACCATTTCAATGTGGCATTCGGGAATTCTGTAACTGAAAGTAAACGACAGTCAATTGATGAGCACATGGTGAAATTTAAAGGTCGAAATATAATGAAGCAGTATATGAAAGATAAACCAATATCTTGGGGCTTCAAACTGTGGTGTCGTTGCGATGCCAGCACTGGTTATTTACATAAAATTGATATATACACAGGAAGAAAAGAAAGAAAAGAAGTTGGCATTGGTGAGTCAGTTATCTTGAAAATGTCAGCCGGTCTTGAGAACTTGGGCATAGAGCTGTACTTTGATAATTTTTTTAATAGTCCGTTGCTATTGCATAATCTAAAAGTCCAACGTATTCGAGCTTGTGGCACTCTACGACGTAATCGCGCACAAATGCCTAAATTCGACTCAGACAAAACATTTAAACGTGGCGATTTCATAAGTTTCGAATCAGATGGAGTTACAGTTGTTAAATGGATGGATAATCGAGCAGTTCATATGGGTTACAATTTCTTAAATACGAATGACACAATAACTGTCAAAAGGCGTCAAGCTGGATCAGCAGAGAGAATCATAGTCAAATGTCCTGAAATGATATCCAAATATAATAAAGGAATGGGAGGCGTAGATCTTATGGATCAAAGAAAGGCAATTTTGAATATAACTAAAAATAAAAAAAAGTTATTTACTAATAAACACTCTCATTTCAGTCATATTATGAAAACAGCCGAAAATCGAAGATTAAATTCTATCTTCGCCTCTTTTTTGATTTAATTGATTTTGGAGTGCTAAATTCCTACATTATTTACGACAAATTATCTACAAATAGCTCATCTCCATTTTCGATTTCACTCCTGGAATTTCGCTCACAGCTCGCATCACAGTTGATCAATTCTTTCTCTAGCCGTAAATATGAAACCAGCACAACACCACGAGATGGATCCAAACGAGCAAGACTGAGCACTGCTAAATTGCCTTTATCTGGTCACCATCTTACCAGAATGGATAGTGGAGTGCGAAAGCGATGTATTGTTTGCACCAAAAATGGCATAGACAATCGAACAAATTCAATTTGCTCCACTTGCAATAAGCCATTTTGCTACACAAATGAACGAAATTGCTTTGAAATCCACCACCAATAATTTCTGTGCCAACCATATTTTGACATCTATTTTATTATTTTATAATGAATTATTATTTTAGTTTCTATTCCTGAAGTTACTTGATTTTGTTTTTAATGAAATATTTAAGTTTTTTGTGCAATTGCATTGAAATAAAAAATAAATTTAAAACTAAAAAAAATTCCTTTATTTTTACCTTTGTCGACCAATGGGACACATATGTCCCATTTTATTTTCAGGTCTCCCGGGAAAACTACAAAAGCAAATCCAAAAGTGTTGAATGTTCTGGTTAGATGAGGCATTGGTCCATATAATTCTAAAAGATTATACTAATGTGTTATTTATTTTCCGAGATTTGAGGAAATAAAAATTGAAAAAAAAAAATCACATATTTTTGACTTAGAGATGACTTAAAAATCAATTCGAAGAAAAAAAACTTAAATTTTTAAACGCCTTTCAAAAGACACATTTGTTTTTTATCGAATAAAATTAATTTGGGTAAAATCCGTTGAAAAATGTGACTGTCAGAGGTAAAAAAACAAATGGGACATATGTGTCCCATTGGTCGTCAAAAGGTTAAAAGGAATAAAATATTCATTCTGGCTTACTACGGTTGAGCTTAAAAATGCGAATGACGTGATTGTGCGTCAACATCAAGAGGAATTTTTTTTGCGGAAATAAAAAATTTGAGATATCAAAAAGAAGTCCATCATAAAAGCAAAATAGCAACTTTGCATCCGTTTTTGGACAAAAACGGAGTTCTTAGAGTTGGCGGTCGATTACAAAATTCCGAGTTATCCTATGACCATAAACATCCGATACTATTAGAGAAGTCCTGGTTATCCGAGCTAATAATTAAAGAAGTGCATGCAGCTACTCTACATGGAGGCAACAACTTGATAGCATCAATAATTCGGCGCAAATACTGGATGATTGGAATGAAAAACTCAATTAAGAAAGTATTAAGGTACTGCGTGCGCTGCATCAGGTATAACAAATTTAATACTGGTCAAATTATGGGAAATCTTCCTCAAGTAAGAGTTTCAGTATCACATCCATTCACACATACAGGTGTTGACTATGCAGGACCCATACAAATGAAATGCTCTCGAGGCAGAGGGCAAAAATCGTTTAAGGGCTACATCGCAATATTTGTCTGTATGTCAGCAAGGGCGATACACCTAGAAGCTGTCAGTGATCTGACTACTGAAGCGTTCCTTGCAGCACTAAAAAGGTTTTTTGGAAGAAGAGGCAAAGCAAAGTGCATGTATTCCGATAACGGATCAAACTTCGTGGGTGCTTCGCGTAAACTTGATAAAGAATTCATCGAAGCAATAAAAAGAAATTCTACACTATGCGAAACGCTTGAAGCTGAAAAGATCGAATGGCATTTTATTCCACCCGCAAGCCCTCATTTTGGAGGAATTTGGGAGGCCGGTGTTAAATCGATGAAACATCATTTAAAGAGAGTCATCAGAGATACTATGTTGACATTTGAATAAATGATTACGTTATTGGTTCAAATTGAAGCGGTGCTCAATTCACGCCCAATCTATGCTTTAAACAATGTCTCGGATGAGGTAAACATTCTAACACCGGCGCATTTCCTGATTGGTCGACCACTGGTAGGAAGTTCTGAAGTGATTGATGATCGGGGTATTGGTTACCTTGATCGATGGAAACTTATTCAAAAAATGAGAAAAGATTTTTGGTTTCGCTGGAAAGAGGAGTATTTGGTTACATTACAGCACGATACAAATGGCGAAATGAAATAGAAAATCTAAAGCTGAATCAAATTGTGATTGTAAAACTCATGAAAGCAAAGACGGAAAGATACGGGTTGTAACACTGCAAATGCAAAATGGAAAATTGAAACGTCCGGTTCACAAGCTATGTCCTTTACGAGACGCACATGAAGAAAAGGATGATCATGTTCAAAATTCATCAACATCATGTTTCACCAGATTGGCTAAAGTGAACAGCCATCATCAGTCACCATGTTTGCTTATATTAATGCTGTTAATGTTGTCCGCATCGGGGCGATCCGCACAAACAGTTAAAGTTGGGGGAACGGTCAGAGGCTTAGGAAATGGAACAATTTTGTATATGGATAAAATAGGCGCTATGAATAGAATATCATCAGCATGGAATTTGGTTGCATATTATGATATGAAAGCTTATTTTATGACGATAGACAAAATTGATGACGCTTTGGGGCAATGCAAAAGAGTGTGTGAAAAGCTTCAAAAGTTCGAAGAACAGTGCGGAGCGGTTCTTAAAAGTATGGAAGATCAACTCAGAGACATTCAAGACAACGATAGATTATTCTCTCACCAAGGAAAACAAAGAACTAAAAGAGCGCCGTTTGAGTTTATGGGGTCTTTTTATCATGTGTTATTTGGGATGATGGATGCTGAAGATAGAAACATGATACAAGAAAATATGCGCAAGGTTCTGGAAAATGAACACAACCTAAAGCACCTAGCTGACAGGCAAACCTCTGAAGTAGAATCCACCTTGAATATTCTTAAGAAACCTACTGGCGAAGTTACAGCGCTATTTGAAAATATCAATGGAAAAGTTAAGAATATAAGTGATACTCTTAACACAGATTACTTTGTTTATAAGGAATCCATACATTTCTTTATGATGACAAGACAGTTGGAGATTCTAGTTGAAGAAGCAGAAAAAATCCAAATGCAAGTAATTCGGTTGTTAATGGATATCAATCATGGCACGATCAATCCAAATTTAATTCGCCCCAAAAAATTACAAGAAGAAATGCACAAAATAAAAGATCACCTCCCAGAAAAGTTACGGCTGCCTGGGAAATCCAAAGATACTATTCTCCAGGCAATATATCGACTGATGACCGCAAAGGCAATATTTGTAGATGGAAAGCTTGTAATTGACATATCAATTCCACTACTTGAAAGGCAATTTTCTGATATTTTTAATATCATGACTTTGCCTATAGTAAAGGATGGCAAAAATAAAACAACAGTTCTTAGTTTACAACTATGTATTAGACGCATATCATCTTATTTCACAGTCTATGCTGAACCAATGTAAGAAAGATGGTGAAGACGAGTATCTGTGTGAAGGCAACTGGGCTTGGGAAGATGCTAACGATCACTCTTGCGAACTGGCATCGTTGAAGCCAAGTAATCCGTATTACTGTTCTTTTAGGGAAATAAAATTTGGAAATATATGGTTAGAGCTGCACGAAAAAAGTAACTGCCTCTTTAGGAAGTTTGATAATGCCACAGCACACATTTTGTGTTCAACAAAAACGCAAGATATAATAGAATTACCCTTTCAAGGCATACTGAGGCTGAGTACTGGTTGCACTGCCAGGATAGGACGAACAACTTTAGAATCACCTCAACATATCACGACGCAACAGCACAACGAGTTTAGAAATTACTTATTTAAGGAAGTGAGAGATGCTGAACTAATCACACACTTGAATTATTCCAAAATCAACCACACTGCTGAAATTGAAGCATTGCTGAAGGAAATAAAGGCTATTAAATCAGAGAATATTGAGCTGAAATCGCTAAACTGGCATCATGCAAGTGGTCATTCATCACTTATTATTATTGTTATAGCTATAATAATTTTTGTAATATTAGTAATTCGTAAAGATTGTATGAAAAATTCTGAAAGGGTGGACATTAAGTTTCACGTGCCCCGCCAAAATGTATGAACACATTTTTTGTTCTTTTATCACTAGATATAGAAAATTCCATGTTCAAGATAATAGAACATATTTTTAACAATGTTTATATTACAGTTGAAGTAAGGGATGTTAGATTTTCCCAAAATTAGATAATGAGATTTTAAGTGTTTTATGTGTGTGTTTAGGATTTTACATCTGGTTTGCACATGTGTGAAATACCGATAAAGCATTTTATCACAAGAAGAAAAAGGTTTTATGGTTGCATTCCTATCATGCACATTAAATTTTTATGATCCCTCACAAAGATAGTTGCTGTTATATTTAAGTATTTAGTTTAAGAATTTCTGTTTAGTATTTCAGTGAATTTATTTGTAAATAAAATTTAGTAACTTACAACTACTTGAACTGTGTGGTCTATTATTTTAATAAAAGATTATACAATTGTTTCACATTGATCTTAAGACTGAATTTACAAAAATATTTTTCTTTTTAAGTCTAACTTCAGAATTCAGTTTTATTTTATCAATACTTTTTTTAAGTGTCAGCAAAAGATACAATTATTGGGCAATCAATATTCCTGTTTTTAAAACACTTATGATTGCTAAACACAATTTCGATTTTATTTATCAATACTTTTTAAGTGTCAGCAAAAGATACAATTATTGGGCAATCAATATTATTTCTTTATAAAACATTTATGATTGCTAGACACAATAGGTTGTTGTGTTTGGTTCTTTTTTTTTGTGGGCAACGACTTCTTGTAGTTTTACAAGTGTCGTTTGCCTAAATTTTTATTTATATTTTATTGTCATGGTTTAGTGTTTCAACTTTTTGATCAACGACTTTTTATGTATTTTCAAAAGTGTTGTTGACTTAAGTTTTTATTGAATATTGATTTAATATGGTTTCTATATCTTTTGTAGAGGTTCGTTGTGTATGTGGAAGTACATACGTAACTCACGCGCTTAAACACCAATCGAAGCTACAATCACTCATCAAAGGGAACGTCAAAAACGACAACACACCTATTTCATGGACCCCTGAAACCGAGAAATATTTTATAAAATGCAAACGGGAGCTCGCTGATGCAACGGTCTTGGAACATCCAGCAAAAAACGCACAGTTGGCACTTTTCGTTGATGCTTCTGACATCGCAGTCGGTGCTCATTCCATTAATGTATAGACGGCGAATTACGACCGCTCGGATTTTATTCCAAAAAGCTAACAGATGCTCAACTAAAATACAGCACTTATGACCGTGAGTTAACTGCAATGTATCAAGCTGTTTGTCACTTTCGATACATGATCGAAGGTAGAAGCTGCTACATCGTCACCGACCATCGACCTCTGACCTTCGCATTTTCTCAGAACCTAGAAAAAGCTTCTCCCCGAAGAGCAAGGCAACTCGATTTCGTTGGCCAGTTCACTACGGACATTCGCTACACGCCCGGTAAAGAAAACGGCACAGCTGACTTCATGTCCCGCATACAGACGCTCAACCAGTTCGTGGATTATACCAAAATCGCAGCGGCCCAACGGGACGATCTGGAAATTCAACAATTAAAGTCAGCTATACCCTCAAATTCACTCTTATTGAAATCTTTTGCCGTTGCAGGGAGTGACCTCGAACTTATTTGCGACACTTCCACAAATAATGTTCGACCGTTCATCCCGAAAGAGTTTCGCAACCAAGTGGTATCAATGGTACACAATTTGGCTAACTCTGGTGTACGTGCTGCAATCAAGCTAATGACGAGAAGATTTGTTTGGCCAGCTATAAACAACGATAATACGGCTAACTTCGTCCGAAATTGCATCGCATGTCAACGCTCAAAGGTGCAACGTCACACAAAATCAACACCAGCAAAATACGAACCGTTAAAACAACGCTTTTCTCACATCAACATTGATATCGTTGGTCCATTTCCATCGTGCGAAGGATATTGCTTAACGATGATTGACCGCTTCACACGTTGGCCAGAAACCGTTCCCATACCCGACATGACAGCTGAAACAGTAGCTAAAGCCATTTTGTTCCATTGAATTTCAAGGTTTGGAGTACCGGCAAAATAACATCAGATCGCGGCAGGCAGTTCGAGTCAGCTATTTTCACCGAATTGATGACAACAATTAGTGCAACACATCTGCGGACCACGCCATACCACCCACAATCGAATGGCATTATAGAAAGGTGGCATCGAGTTTTTAAAGCAGCCATACTTTGTGCTGACCCGGGAAAATGGATTTACAGCCTACCAACTATTCTCCTTGGATTACGAGTCGTTTTTAAGTCCGACATTTGTGTATCCCCAGCCGAACTAGTCTATAGTACAATATTAAGATTACCTGGCGAATTTTTCGACACGATCGAACCAACCGAAATTACGAGTGAAACCGTTTCACAATTTCAAACTTCAATGCGCAATTTACGACCAACTCAAACATCTCATCATGGACAGGTAAAAACCTTCGTCAGCTTAGCTTTGTCTTCATCTACACATGCCTTCGTTCGCAATGACTCAATACACCCGTCTCTAACTCATCCTACGATGGTCCTCATCCAATAATTCGTAAGGCTACAAAGTTTTATACCGTCAACATTAGAGGTCGTTCAGTCAATATAAACATCGACCGACTTAAACCAGCGTTTACTACAAGGATGAACTTAGACACCGACCTTTCATCAGCCGCTAAGGCACAACAAAACATTGATATTGACTCTACAAATAAAATCCTTGAAGAAGATGATTCAATAGTCGAATCGTATCAAGATGAAGAAGCTTCGATTCCAAATGAAAATATCGACATCAGATCCGAATCTCCGGCCTCAACAACAACAATCTCCGACACTCCAACAATTTCACCGAAATCTATCTGTTGTGGCAGACGTGTCACCTTTCCAGCAAGATTCAGGTAGCTTTCGTCTAGCGGGGGAGTACTGCGGCGCCCTGTCATTTGAACAACTCTGTTGACATCGTTAAAGCTATTAACAACTCAGCTACGTTTTTTACTGACTTAGAAAAACAACGCGGTAACTCGTTTTTCTTATTACTTTTGTTCATTCGAAGACACCAGTTGGATACACGCAAGGAAAACAATAAATTATAATTTTTAACTTTGTGAACCTATTGTGGTGTACGCATGAATAAGAGGGTCAACTGTAAACCCAAATCAATGATTCACAAGTACACATGTACGTATGTATTGAGTTAGGTTTACAATGCGTATGTTTGTATGTTCTTAAAGAATGCAAAACGCAAGCAAACATTTTGTAAGCTAAATTTTAATGACCATTTTTTTTATATATCACCAATTTGTGTAACATTACGCTAAATTGTATGAATGATTGATACTTTGTTTTCAGTGACGCATTGACGAACTGACTATTTAACGATTAGAGAACACACTCAATAATTTGTGAGCGTAACATAGATATGCATGAGTACAAAACATTTTTACTCAGAATGTAAATAATCAATATATATATTATACAAAAACAATATTAATATAGTGAAAATAAAAACAATTTAAACAATATTAACGCTAAATGCGCTGAAATATGAATAAAAGAACTAAAACTAATAACAACAATGCACAAAATTCAAATTATTTTTCGCCTCTTCAAACTGTCGAAGACGAGAATCAAACGAAAAAAGTTCAGATTCCTCCCATTACCATTTTAAAATGCAAAACCGAGGAAGTTCATAAATTATGCAAAGTTAACAAAATTGTTGATGATTCCATCAGGAAAATTTCCATTGGTCACAAGCTGTTTCTCAAATCTAAAGCAGATTTTGATACTATTTATGCTGGACTTTCAAATAAGTACGAGTTTTTTACTTACGCCACCAAAAATGATAAACCATACAAATCTATTTTGTTTGGCCTTGATAAGCATGATCCATTGGTTATCAAACAGAAACTAATTGAAATGGGTCTCAAATGTTTAGACGTTAAACTTGTAGTTAAAAAAAATCAAAACAACACTGAGTATGTATTTTACGTCGTTTACTTCCAACGTCAAACAATCACTTTAAAGGAACTCAGGCAAAAATATTCAGTAATTGAATATTTAAAGGTTAGATGGGAGTTCCAACGGGCCAATAAAACACAGATAACTCAATGCCACAACAGCCAAATGTTTGGGCATGGCTCTAGTCGTTGCAAGGTTAAAACCTTTTGTGCTAACTGTGCTGGAGAACATAAGACTTCTGACTGCAATTAAAACTGAAGTCAAGTGTGCAAATTGTAACGAAAGCCATAAATCCACTTTCGATCAATGTATAAGTAAGATTAATTACGTCAATATTAGACAACGTTTACAACAAGTATCAAGACATCGCATTCATGAAAATGTCAGTCGCCCTACTAGAAGTAATTACAACAACAGTTATCCCGACACATTGCGGCAACAGGCACCTGCTCCAACTGGTATTTGGCAAGCTCAGAGAGGAGTTATCAACTACGGCAACAACACCGGCAGTAACATCCCTAGTAATATAAATACTCCTAATGAATTATTCTCTTTACAAGAGTTAAAAAGCCTAACTTTAGAATTAATTACTAATCTTAGGAATTGTAGAAATAAATTAGATCAATTTGAGGTAATCACTAACCTTGCATGTAAGTTCTTATCTAATGTATAATGATATGAGTATTATAACATGGAATGCCAGAGGCATTCGTCATATAAGCATCGAACTTTTTCAATTTTTAATAACTTTTAATATTCATATTTGCTAAGTTACTGAAACAGGTCTTAATTCGAATATTTCTATTAGGCACAATGAATTTTACGTTTATAGAAACGGTAGGATTAATGCCAGAGGAGCTGGTGTAGCCGTTATAATAAAAAAAAATGTACCACACCAACTTTTACCTATTGTTAACACTGATGTTATTGAAAACATTGGCATCACAATTTTCACAAATACAGATTGTATAAACATTTACGCATGCTACTTCCCTGGTGGCTTAGCGGGGATAGATGGTACAAGAAAACGACAATTTGCATCTGATATTCATAAATTGAGCTCAAGCAATAATTATCTGTTAGGTGGTGATTTTAATTGTAGACACCAATCATGGGGCTGTACAAGAGCTAATTGTTGGGGAAATATGTTGCATGAAAAACTTGACTCGTATAATATTGATATTATATATCCATGCGATCATACTTACATACCTGCAAGTGCTGGTAGGCAGGGTTCTACACTTGATCTGTTTCTAACTAATATTGTTGATTCATTTTCTTCCGCAGAAGTCATACATGACTTAAGCTCCGACCATTTACCCGTAAAAATTTCTTTAAGAAGGAATTATAATAATTCAACAATGCTTAACTTTGATTTTAATAAGGCAAATTGGAGTCAATATTCAAATTTTTTAAACAGACATTTAGTTATCCCAGACATTAATAATATTGTTTCTAATGAACATATCGATCGAATACTATCAAATTTTAAAAATGTTCTAAATAATGCGATTACTCTTTGTGTACCTAAGAAACGACCTCCACATGTGAGGAACTCAATAACTAATTATGTTAAACATTTTATTCAACAAAGAAACTATTATCGACGTAACTGGCAACGGCACAGGAGTGTGCACGATTTTTATGAAATGAAAATACTAAACCTAAGAATTCGTGAAGAAATAGCTAAGTTCAAGAATTATTCATGGAATAGCTTACTGTCTACTTTAGATAAGGCTCCTCACCTTTCTGGAACTTAACAAAAATATTAAGGAAGAAATCAAATAATATTCCCATCCTGAAACAAAATGGAATTCGTTATACCACAAACTCCGAAAAATGTGAATTATTTGCGCAAACATTTGCTAAACCATTCGATTTCTGCTAATCTTGGTGATTCTGTCACAACATCACAAGTAAATGAATCGATTAGGTTAATAAATACAAATTCAAACTATCCAGAAATTTTACAAACAAATATTTCAGAAATCTCTAGAATAATAAAATCATTAAAAAACAAAAAGTCGCCTGGAATTGATGGCATTAACAATAGGTGCCTTAAAGCACTTCCATTTAAAGGTATCAAGTTTATGACAATTTTTATAAACTCTTGCCTTAAACTTTGTTATTTTCCACAAGACTTTAAAGAGACCAAAGTTATCCCAATTAAAAAGCCTAGTAAACCATCAGAGTGTCCATCTTCTTACCGTCCCATTAGCTTATTATCTTCAGTAAGTAAAATCCTTGAAAATGTACTGAAAAATAAATTAACAGATTTCATGTAAACCAATAACATTATTCCACCTCAACAGTTTGGATTTCGAAGGGAACATAATACAGTCCACCCTCTGATTAGGATTAGGAACTTAGTTAAAACGAACTTTAACCACCAAAAATCCACCGGCATGGTATTACTTGACGTCAAAGCTGCTTTTGATTCAGTATGGCATGACGGCCTCATTTTTAAAATGGTTAATCTTAATTTCCATATACACTTAATAAAGATAATTCATAGTTTCCTTTCATGTCGTAATTTTAAAGTACATATTGATTCAACATGTTCCGAGCGTACTGTTATTACCGCAGGTTGTCCCCAAGGTTCATGTTTATCACCTATATTGTACAACTTGTATACAGCTGACTTTCCGCAGTTAGTTAGATGATACAGCGGTCCTAAGCTCTGAAATACATCTCGCAGATATTTTAGCTAATCTACAAAGAGCGTTAACTGAGCTATTATCTTATTTCAGAAAATGGAAAATAATGTTAAATGGCGATAAAACAAAGGCAATATATTTTACTAGAAAAATTAAAGCATGTTATCTGCCACAATCAAATATTAATTTCGATAACTACTCCATACAGTGGGATAAAAATGTCAAATATTTAGGCGTACTACTCGACCCCAAACTAAAATTTAAGGACCACATACCTTATATAATAAATAAGGTAAACATTTTAATCCGAATCCTATATCCGTTTTTAAATCGGAACTCTCTTAGTCTTAGTCTTAGTCTTAGTATTGATAACAAAAAATTAATTGGTCCACTAGTGCAAGTTGTCATATCAAGAAACTTCAAATATCCCAAAACAAATTATTAAAATTAATTTACAACCTCCCATGGTTCTTTTCTACTGAAAGACTTCATGCTCTTGCTGGTTTAGAATTGGTCTCAGGAAAAATAATGAGACTCACTCATAACTTCAATATCAGATGCTTAAATTCTGAATACGTTCATATTAATGATTTAGCATCATATTAGGTAGTTTAAGTAGTATTAGTGTGTTTTTATTAAAAAAATTAAAAAGTCAAATAGGTTTTAATAAGTTTTTCCTCCAATAAAATTATGTATGTTTTAAAATTTTGTAAATTACAACTAATTTTTAAGTTCTCTGTAAAAACAATTATATATAAATGAAATGTTAATATTATAAATTTTAATAATAAATTGAATTGAAATTGAATATTATACATATTTGAAAAATAAAGGCAGTCTTAAGACAAAACCCAAAACAACAACAAGTTCTAATTTTTACAACACACGGAATTTGCTTTGGACAGTCAACACACTATATTTAATTAGAATTATAAACATTAAATAAAACAAATATAATATTAATGCCCGTTTTCTCAATAGGCGATTATCTTTTATCCCAACAAGAAACTGCCGATTAAACAAATTTGGTTTTCTCAATGTCTGGTTTGCTTCTATTTTCTAACCGGCACTCATCTGCTAAAGGCCAGTTTACACTATCACACTTTGTAATACGATCTGTCAGAAATTCGAGTATTATGAAAAAGTCGTATGATGTAAAAAGCTTTTGTTATGAAATTGACAGTCTGTAGGATTTCATTTTCGAAGTCTGATGGTTTTTGAAACATTTCTAAAAACTTGCCATTTTCATCGGACCAGAGTTGTTTTTTTTTTTGGTAATATTAAAAAAATGGTAAACAGAAACAAAGAAAGTGAAAATAAAATATAAATTTCAAAATAAATTTGCTTATTATTCTAAACAGTTGTTTTCATAAGACTTGAGTGTTATGGTGTAAATGGCCTAAGTATGCAGAAATAATGTCGGTACGACTTTATGACAGTCCGATGAATTTCATCGGATTTTTATTTCGAAAAATCATACGACTGAGTGGTATCATGTAAATGGGCCTTAATTATTTATTTATCGTACAGATAAATTATTCTCCCAACTTTCATGTCAAATTTGAGAGGCATTGCCAACTGATAATAATTCTCCCAACTTTCATACGTATTTTGAGAGTATTGCCAACTGAAATTAATGTTTTTGTCGGTACATTGAGAAAACCAAAATTGTTAACCGGCAGTTTATCGGTCCAATAAATTTATGTCCTGGTTAAGTAACAGGCAGTTTGACGATACATTGAGAAAACCGGCATAAATATAGTAAAACCGGAGTCGTTAAATATAATTATCATTCTTTTGTTATTTGAAATATTACAATTAAATTTTTTTGCATATATAATTTCAGAAAATTTTTAATTTTTATGAAGGTATAAAAATAATTTTCATTTGTGTGATACGTCCGTTACTGACAAAAAAATACTTTATTTGAAATATTACAATTAAATTTTTTTGCATATATAATTTCAGAAAATTTTTAATTTTTATGAAGGTATAAAAATAATTTTCATTTGTGTGATACGTCCGTTACTGACAAAAAAATACTAATAAATATTGTTTGAGGAATTTTTCAAAACCTAATTGCATCATATAGAAGTAGAGTCCTTGTTTTTTCATAAAGTCCATGTAAGAAAACAAAAAAATAACAATTTGGAGTCTTTGTAAGGTATTTTGTGTACCAATTTATACGTCTGTTACCGTGGAAACTTTTTTATTATTATTTTTAATTGTTATTATACACAATGTTAAATTTCCTTACTGATATGTACCTAGTACTAATCCTGTACTTTAATTATAAGATTTTATGTCTTGTATGGGATTTCGAAATAAATAAATTAAATAAATAAATAAAAAATCCCCCGGACTGGAAATATATTTTTTTTTTCAAAAGAAAAATAGTTTAGGAACTTAAATTTTTGTTTTAAAGCTTGTTGGTTTGAAACTGTAATCATCGACGCTGCCCTGTTATGTTATTTGTTTGTTGAGTTATCAATTATTTAAAGATAGTCAGCATTTACTAGCAGTATTAGATAGATATTTACTACTAGTATTATTATTCAACATTACATTTCGCATATAATAATAATGTGTTTTAAAGAAACAATTTTTCTGCATAGGGCAAGGATCTTTTACTTAAACAAGCATGTGGTTAACACAGAAATAAATTTATTTTCAGATTAACTTATCGGTTCGTTAATCCGGGCATAACTGAGATCCCAAAAACTATTACTTAATCATTGAATAGAAAAAAAATTTAATTCTAAAAAATTTTTAAATTACTAGAAAAAGTATTTCCTCAATTTATTACAATTTGTTTTTGCTTTAATTTTTTAGAAAATAAAAAGAAAAAGATCCAACTTACATTATTTATAATGATGATAATTTTTTACAAAATATTTTACTATATTTGGTTGAAGATGTGGCTGTTCACGCCATGTCATGTGTCTTCCTGGTTATAACTTAACGCTACCATGACCGGCAGTCGTTGATATTGAGGTAACTGAAGATATAGACGGCGGTGATTTGAGTTTTGGTTGGGTGATGGTGGATTACGACGATTTGTAAGATGCATGGTATTTGCGTATAACACCACTAAAAACACTAATATGAAGATATGGTGATATTGTTGTTTATGCCCATAATGTTGCTAGTGATGTTTGGTTATTGACAACGTCTTAGATGATATAAGGTTATTAGTTTTGTGTTTGCCAACGCTACGACAAAGTTAGATGTGGGTGAAGGAGAAAAAAAGAGCAATCCGTTCTTGTACCACAGATTCATTTAAGACCCACAGCTGAGACAGTGAAGATTAATGAAGCTGTCTTAAATCATATGTCCAGTTAAGTATCTAATTTGGATGTTGTATTCGAAGCTAAAGTGCTGTCAGTCACTGCCCGTACCTGACTGATGATGACTATTATCTGCTGTCATTTGTATGATTATTGGCGGTGGGTGTATTATGCTGTTCGGATTGATACAAGTGATGTTGTCCACTATGGGTGGAAGAGGTTTGACTGTACATAGTGTCTCGGTCGCTTAAAGCTTCTTGGGTCGACGTTGTGAAGCAGCCGCACTTGCAATAAAAGTTCATAATTTTGAATATGGTATCCAGTGTCCATGATCAGTGTTACTGTTTTGACGGTCCTTGACTCTTTGTGCGACTTTTTCAAACTCATCGAATTTCGACTCTTTTCTTAACTTTGTGCGACCTCTCCCCTTTTTTGTTAAGTCAGCATACATTGAACATTTTCATATAGTTGAAATTTTTATTCCAAAAAATCTCAGTCAGTTGATTTGTTTTGTAGTGTGAGTGTGAGTTTGTCATTTTCTTAAACACAGAAACAAACATCATTCTTCTCTTTTGATACTGTTTTCTGAAAAAAAGTAATAAAATAAATTGAAATTAAAAAAAAAAAATATAGTTATTCAATTAATTTTAAGTTTTAATTAAGTTTTTTTTTTGACATCATTAATTTTTGTGGAAAATATTATTTATTAATTTAATCTTTAAGAATATAATTCTAAGACTAAATATTAATTGAGAGCACTAGCTGCATAGGCCATCAGCTCTGGTATAAATATATGTATATTTCAAGGTTCAGAAAATACACACATGAAACACACAATGTTCTGTTCTAAAGCAGCCAACACATATTTTTATTTTCATATCAATTATGTGTGTTTCTAAATTTTGTACGGTGCCGAACACATCATGACTGTGTTTCGTATGAATATTTCGTTATCTACACGAACATTTTTCTATCACGTGTTTTTTGTTTCGAACACACATAAACCACACAGATTCGTGTGTAGCTTTATTTTAAGTTCGTGTTCTGGTACGTGTTCAGCGAAAAAACAGAACATGAACAATAAATAGGTTCGAGTTCAGTTATATTTTAAGTTCGTGTTCTGGCTCGTGTACAGCGGAAAATAGAACATGAACAATAAACAGGTTCGAGTTCAGTTATATTTTAAGTTCGTGTTCTGGTTCGTGTATTGCGAAAAAAACAGAACATGAATAATTAACAGGTTCGAGTTCAGTTATATTTTAAGTTCGTGTTCTGGTTCGTGTATTGTGAAAAATTAAAACATCAATTCGCGATCTGATACACCCCGATAAAAACGACGACAATTGTTTCAACCGAATTTATTCAACTTTTATTGACCCTTTTTATGACGTACGTTGAAATTTTTACAATTGTCAAATATTTTCAAATTTTATTGACCCTTTTTTATGATTTACGTTGAAATTGTTTACAATTGTCTACAAAAAATCATTGAGAAAAGGATTGTGCATTGACACTAATTGGTTCGCAAATTAAGGGTGGGTGATTGTGTTAATGCATGCAAAACATCCTAACAACCAGCAAGTGTTTTTATGATGCAAAATTGTGTTTGTGTCTAAAGTTATGAAATGAAATGAAAATTACGAGAAGAAACCAATTGTGAACAATTGCAACGAAAATCATAAAAAAGGATCAATGAAATTTGGAAAAAAAAACCCATGAAGCCTTAACTTAAAAAAAGGATTGTAAATATTATTTCTATTCACACTCATTGGTTGGCAAAATAACAGAGGGAGATTTGTGCTAATATATGCAAAACATCGCAAATAACCGAAACAATAAAAACAGTATGTAATTTTAGAAAAGGATTGTAATTGTTATTGTAATAGGCTTCATAAAATTCTTTTCTGAAGAAAGTTACACATGTGAAATTTTTATGAAGCTAAATTGCGTTTTTGTTTTAAGTCGTTTGTTACGAATTTAAAACACAAACAGGAAAAAACAATTGTTTAGTACTTCATAAAAAATGGTCAATATAATTTCACCATTAATTCTATTGACACTAAGTGGTTGCGAAAATAGGGGTGGGTAATGTAAACAAACCTAACAACCAACAAGTGTAACTTTATGATGCTAAATTGTGTGTGTGTTTTAAGTCTTTTATTACCATCTTTTATTAAAATGAAAACCAGCCAATAAAAAACAATTGTAAACAATTTCATCGTAAATCATAAAAAAGGGTCTAAAAAATTTTAAAATATTTGACAATTGTAAACAATTTCAACGTAAGTCATAAAAAAAAGGTCAATTAAATTTGAATAAATTCGGTTGAAATAATTGTCGTCGTTTATATCGGGGTGTATCAGATCGCGAATTGATGTTTTAATTTTTCACAGTACACGAGTCAGAACACGAACCTAAAATATAATTGAACTCGAACCTGTTCACGTTCTGTTTTTTCGCAATACACGAGCCAGAACACGAACTTAAAATATAACTGAACTCGAACCTGTTTATTGTTCATGTTCTGTTTTTCGCTGAACACGTACCAGAACACGAACTTAAAATAAAGTTACACACGAATCTGTATGGTTTATGTGTGTTCGAAACAAAAAACAATTGATAGAAAAATGTTCGTTTAGATAACGAAATATTAAAACGAAACACAGTCATGATGTGTTCGGTACCGTACAAAATTTAGAAACACACATAATTGATATGAAAATAAAAATATGTGTGTGTTGGTCTGAGCTATGTTTGTTTACATATGTATATGTACGAGTTTTTTATTCAGTGTGTGTTTTTTACTGAACTCTGGTTTATTTATATATATGTATATCATTCTAATATTAATGGCAGTAATTGAAAAATGATATTTATGGTGGATGGTTCTTTAAGGAGTTCTAGGGCTGATCTGTTTCCAAATATTTTGAGCCTTTGATTATGGTATGATGAGCATTCAATAAGAATGTGTTTGATTGAGAGAGAGCAGTTACATGTACGACAAGTTGGGGGCAGATTAGGTTTTTTTTAGAATCCATTCGTGGGAGAATATAGAGTGGCCGAGACGTAACCTTGAAAATGTTTTTATTTTGACTTTATCGACATCAGTGGGTAGATTGGAGAGGTGTTATGTGAGTTTATAGAGTAGTGCTGATGTGTCGATTTGCTAATTTTAAATTTGAGTTTGACATAGCTGGAAATGTGCCGACGTATGTGAATTTTCTCCAGCGTACCGTCCATAAGAATTGGTGCATATGAACCGTATTTGGCTGCAATGTCTGCTTTTTCGTTGCCAATGATGCCGATGTGACTAGGAATCCAGTATATTTTTATTCTATCTTCATACCAATAAGGGTGTCTCTGAAAAATATATCTATAATATTAATAGGCTAGGCGATTTCTTGTGACTGATGTTTTGTTCTACCGTTTTATCCTGATTTTGACCAAACGTATATAATTTGAAAGGTATTTCTTTTTAGCCGATTTGCAGATTTAAAAATTTTTCCTTTGTTTTGAGTAAATTGCATTTAAATTTGCTACTAACACATACATAAAATTATACAATCCCTATAAGCGACTACCGACGACCACAAAAAAAAAACACACTTCTAGTTAACTTTTATGAACTAACGATAAGCTAACTACAATGTACTGCAGAACTTCCCCAAAAATATAAGCATTTGTTTAGTGACTTTTCCACTTGTTTTTCACATTTTCATTTCAAAAATCAGTGTTGTTCGTGCGTGCAGTTAGAAAGGTTAAAGTAAAATATTTTTAAAATTTTTTAAATTTAAATTATTAAAACTAAAATGTGTGGCACAAGTAAGAGATATTTAAGAAAGCTATTTAAAAAAGAAAAAGAAATTTATTCAAATAAACTAATTTCAAATAATGTAGTTGAAGCCACCTGCTCCTTTGCCGATTTGCAGTGTCAAAGTAAAAGTCGTACTGAAAATATTAGTATTAGCAATATGTTAGAAGGAGAACCTGTAATAAAAAAAACACATTGACAGAAGAAATTGGTGATTGGTTGTTAAGTATTTTAGTTGAAAAAACTTTAGGTTTCAAAGCAGTTCCTTAATATAAGTATTAACTAAAGATGTATATAATTTGCTCTAATAAATAATGATTTTACAGATGTCAAGGACGCAGGTCACTGCGAAGGTTGTTCCAACCTCAAACAACTGTTTGAACAAAGATTTAAGGAAGTAAACAGTAAGATATTCCAAAAGTAAAATATGCACAAAGCTTAAATTAATTAATATTTATATAATTTTCAGATACTATACAAAAGCTTCAAGGTATCTTACTTTTTGCAACACATTTTCCTAGTTTTACCAACTAATATCACCTTGTTTATTACTTAACATATTTAATTACAGAAATTGTAGTCAAGCAAAATGATGTTATAATGAAGTGCCTGGCTGAGCAGAAAGTTTTTACTGAAAGGGTTCTTCACCAAGAAGTAAAAAAACAATTAGTGAGGACAATCATGAACTTTATGTAGGTTTTCAAAATTTTATTTCACAAATTTAATACCTCCCTAAAATTTTATTTCACAAATTTTATACCTCCCTAATATACTAACAGAGATTAATATATATTTCAATAACTCCACGATTTAATGATGAAGTCATTGTTAAAAGGACGCCTGTCAAAAACTTTAACAGAGGTAATTTCTGTCAATATCTGTCTAGAAATAAATATGGATGGAATCCATGGCAAGAAGAGACTAAGGGACTTCAAAGTTTTCTTCCAAGCTTTAACGGGTAACCTATATATTAAAAACATATTGATTTCACATAATATAGGACATTTATATTTTAAACAGATGCCTGTCGATCGCTTGGATCTAATGAGGTGGAAAACGACATCAGAGATGCTCTAAGAGTCATTAAAAAATGGCATATCCATGCTGAATGCGTTAAAAATAAAAAAAATTAAATTGTTAAATTCGGCTATGCCGAACCTCTGATACCCTCTACCTTAGTTTTACGTTTCTACATATTTCACTAATTATTTATAACAAATGTAAACAAAATATTTGTAAAAGTTCTTCTTTTGACTAAAGTAAAGACCATTATAAGCTAACTACTATTTGATTTTAACTAAGTCAACTTATAGCCAACTACAATATATGTATAAAATATAATTAGTTTGTAGCTAACTCTAAATTAGTTAACTTTAAGTTAGTTGAAAAGTCATGCAGAGTCGGACAATTGACTACCGCCTAGGACATCGCAGTTTGCTTCATTGAAAGTAATCCAAGTATCAACCACCAGTAGTTGCGTAATAGTTAGACATAACTGCATTAAAAGTAGGTTGAGTTTTTTGTGTTGATTTGTGAATTGGCTATAATTGATTAGGATACCTTTAGGGTTTTTATTTAATGAAAAAATAAAATTTCCTAGAACATGCGCTCGAATTTCGAGGGCTGGAATCTGCTAGTATATATAAAACTTCTTTAGATATATTCTAATATTAATGTTTATACTCAATAGATTTCTTGTTAGATCAGAAAGGAACCCTAAAAATAAATTCCAAAGCAGATAAAAAGGTACCATTTATACAAGTTCAGAATCAGAAGACATCGTTGAGACCGCAAATGTAAACCCTACATTTTCTTCCAAAAGACGCAACTTTTCCCGATATTATTCTAAAAAATGGGATTTACAGTATAAATGGCTGAAGCAAGTTAAAGACACAAAGCAGCCCTTTTGCTTTCACATCATATCATCACGTTTCTTTAATTTTTTAGAGTAATTTAAAATCACTTAAAAATGAGAGCAAATACTTTCTAATATTTTTATTGATCATCAAACTTTATTTCGACTTATGAAAGCGTAAAGAAAATATACTAACAATTGAAATCGATGCAATATTTTAGTTTTATAAATAATAAAGCTACCATTAGCCTTCGGCCCTCAGTTTGTCTTTCGGGTTTGCGTTTCGGTTCTAATTTGTATAGAAATATTCGAATTTTTGAAATTCATTTCAAATTTCAAATTCAAAAAAAGTGTTTTGGTCAAAAATGTAAATAGGTGTAAAAGAAATAGTTTATTTTCGAATATTGATTATAATTAATATCCTAAACTAGAGATAACTTAGAAATTTCAATTAATTAAAAGAATCGACCGAAAATTATGGAAACTTTAGAGTTCTTTTGCGATATAGGGCAAAAGGAGATGAAATATTTAAAAATAGTTCAGTAAAAGCAATAAAAAATTATATTAGTTCTTTTATACAAAATGAAGTAATAAATATAATTGGAAAATAAATTCAAAAAACATTGTCAAAGAAGTTAACGATGCTTTTTTTTTCCTATATTAGCTGATGAAACGACTGACATCAGTGGAAAAAACAGTTGACTTCGTGCGTTAAATTTTTTGACAAGTTCGATTTAAAATAAAGAATATTTTTTAATTTTTGTCGATATAAATGGAACAGCGGGAAAAGAAATTTTACAAACTTTACTTGAGATCGTAAAAAACATAGGCCTTGATTTGAATATGTTGAAAGGACAAGGGTATGATGGTGCCGCAATCATATCTGGACGGAGCAATGACGTTCAAGCCATAGTAAAATAAACTCATTCAAGCGCTATTTATGTCTATTGTGACTCCCATACCATTAATTTGTGTCTAAATATGGCATCAAAAAGGACGCGCATTTCATCAAACATATTTCAACAAAGCGGACAATCTGTCGAAAAGAATGCAATTGTACTACTCGATGGGGTTAACGGTACGGCTGTGTACAAATATTTTAGAATTCAATACCACAATTAATTGAAGCCTTGGAAAACATGGACGATAAAAGTAAGTTTTTAAAGAAATACTTTTTAAAAATAGAAGAATTAATGTAAAAGTATTGGGTAAAAGCCAAGGTTCAGAAAATACACACATTAAATACACAATGTTCTGTTCTAAAGCAGCCAACACATATTTTTATTTTCATATCACTTATGTGTGTTTCAAAATTTTGTACGGTGCCTAACACAATCATGACTGTGTTCGTTTTAATATATCGTTATCTACACGAACATTTTTCTATCACGTATGTTTTATTTCGAACACACATAAACCACACAGATTCGAGTATAGCTTTATTTTTAGTTCGTGTTCTTGCACGTGTACTGCTAAAAAAACAGAACATGTTCTTGAACGCGTACATCTAAAAATAAAAACATTATCCACTCGCGATCGGAAAAGTCTGAAACACCCCTATAATAACGACAACAAATGTTTCAACCAAATTTATTTAAAAAATCAAAAGTAATTCATTAGCAGTTATAAAAAAATAAAAATTAAAAGGTAATAAAAATAAAAAAAAATAAAAAGATAGTAATAAAAAAAAGGAAATTTTATATGTTGTTTATGTTATAATTACTCATGTGGAACGAACATAATCCACTTTTTAATTGTTTTTAAATAAATCAACGAATTGGAGATAATTGTTTGTTGAAAACGATTTTAAAAAATATCTTCAGAGAAACTATAATATTCGTGACATCTCTTATAATAAGTAAGTTTTTTATTCAAAAGGAAGACTTCAACATAAATTTCGTAAATAATTTTACCACGAAATAATATATAAATCCTTTTTTAATGTATACTAGGGGGTCATGCTGCTCCGCAGCATTATATTATATTATATTAATTTTTATAATATAATACCAAAATTTGCCAAGAGAAGTTAACGTACAGTAAAAGTAAAGTTGATTGTCCACGCATAACTTTCCTCAAACCCAACGAATTTGCCAAGAGAAGTTAACGTACAGTAATGCCAAAATATGCCAAGATAAGTTAACGTACAGTAAAAGTAAAGTTGATTCTCCACGCATAACTTTCCTCGAACCCAACGAATTTAAGCAGTTAATAGCTCATCCACTGAGTGTTTTTAGACCTATGTCAACAGACTACGTTAATTAGAACTCTAGTTTTTTTCAATTATATATTCTTCCTTTATTTACATATTTTAACAAATTTGATATTTACATATGAGATCTTATCTTTACATAGATATTTCAACAAATAATATATAGGATCTAAAGACATTAAATAGTTTTTATTTTATTTTTTAATGATTTTTAAAGGAAAATGGGAGGGAAAAAACCTTTATATGATTTAATAAATTCAAATACTATCTGAAAATATTTATATGCTTATAGAAGGTTTATTAGAAATAATAGACCTCTATAAGCATATTATTTTCAATTTGGTGATTTCTTTTTAATTTTACGTTACTTCTCTACATTCTCTTATCAGTGGGTAAGAGGAATTTTCAATTTTGGCAAAATAATTGTTGTTAATCCTTGTTATGAAATCGATAATTTTTTCATAACCTGTTTCTTCATGAAGAAGATTTGTAGGATACCTCCAGGACTTTTTATTTATCATTTTAAGACATTTGTTTTGTATAATTTGTAAGCGTTTTAGGTGGCAGTTGGCAGCGTCACTCCAAATAGGACACGCGTATGTTAATATTGGCCTTATAACACTTTTGAATAGGAGATTTTTGTTTTTGGGGTTTAGAAATGACCTTCTATTTAGAAGTGGCCATAATGCTTTAAATGATTTTATAGCTTTTTGGCACGTAGCCATAATATGTTGTTTAAAAGTAAGCTTTTTGTCCAAGACAACTCCGAGATATTTGACATGATTAACTACATTTATGGTATTATTTCCAATATGAAGATGACGTCTTGGCAATCTTTTGGGAGATTTGTTGAACGGAAAAATAATTGCTTGGGTCTTGTTTGGATTAATTTTGATTTTCCATTTGTGAAAATATTTACTGCAATTTACAAGTCCCTTTTCCATTTTCTTCAGGAGTGCACTTGTAAGTTTGTTTGAAGAAATTAACGTAGTATCATCTGCGTAGTAAGCAATTTTCATATATTTCGGGACTTTGAAATCGGATGTATATATCGAGTAAAGCAATGGCGACAAGACTGATCCTTGAGGTAACCCTGTGGTAATGGTTTTTGGAGATGATGTTTCATTATTAATCGCAACTTTAAAGCTTCTGCCGTGAATGAAATCTGAAATAAGTTTGCATAAATATTTTGGTACATTTGCATCAAGAAGTTTAAATACTAGGCCATTATGCCAAACGGTGTCAAACGCTTTTTCGATATCCAACAATATTAGACCCGTTGAACGTTTATTGTTTTTATTGCTGATTATTTGATTTTTAATTCTGTTTATTTGGTGAGTAGTGCTATGCCCTTTTTTAAATTCAAATTGTTCTTTAGCAACAATAGAATTGGTCGTTACAAATTCACTAAGACGAGAATGTAGAATTTTTTCAAATATTTTACCAAAGTTACTTAATAGACTAATAGGTCTATAGCTATTTGGGTTATTTTTGGGCTTGCTAGGTTTGTTGACAGCTATAACCTTAGCATTTTTGAAATGGTTTGGGAAATAGTTGAGTTTGATGCAGCTGTTAAATATTATAACCAGTAATTTTAGAGCTTTGAGTGGTAGTTTCTTTAAGAGCAGGTTGGGAACATTGTCAAAACCAGGAGATTTTGAGGGTTTTATTAATGAGACAATATTCATTACTTCTTCTAGAGATGTATAAATTGCTGACTCAGAAGTGGGATTTTCCTTCTTAAAATTATTTACTGTTGAATTTATTACTATATCCGCTGAGTGGTTGTAATTCGAAGTGAGGTTATTTGCTTTGACAAATGTATTTGCCAGGACTTCAGCCTTGTCCTTATCAGATGTTATCCTTGTATTTCCAACCTCAAGGTGAGAGATTTGATTTTTTCCTTTTCCTCGCAAGTTCCTGCTTATTCTCCAAAATGATTTATCACCTGGTTTTAAATTGGATAATAATTGACACCATTTGTTATTGCGTTCCGAATTAATTCTTTTATCAATCATGTTACTTAGAAACTTAGTACATTGATTATAAAAAGTTTGCTCGGCTATATTTGAAGATCGTTGGCTTTTTCTTTTAAAGCTTCTTCTTAGTTTAATATATTTCACAGTACTTTCTGGTAATGTGTAATTATTTTGTTGGGTTATTTTAGGTGTAGACGCATCCCTTGCTTCGAAGACTACATTTATAAATTTTTGTATTTCCTGATCAATTACTACCTTGGTATTGTATATATCCGAATTTAACGTGATTTTATTTTCTAAAAAATTCATATAAATGTTCCAGTTGGTTGCACTATAATCAAAATAGTTGAGGTCAACCTGCGAGGCCACTGATCTTTTAAGTGTACACATAATAGGGCGATGGTCTGATGGTATTTCGTAATCCATTGTCTTTACGTCTATATTTAAAGCGGTATTGCTTAAAATAATATCGACTGTGGATGCTTCGCGATTGTGTTGATGGGGGAATAGGGTTGGACTATTAGGATAGTGTATAAAAAAATTGCTTGATTGCTGTAGATTGTTGAGTGCTATTCCTGCAGTATTATTTGAACGGCAATTCCAAGAGCAATGTTTGGCATTTAGGTCACCAAAAACTATGTATTCTTTGGTGGAAGGTGTTAGGTTCAAGATATCAGCACAGAAGTTATGGGTATATCTTGGTGAATATAACGAAGATACAACAATAGGTCTATTATTTATAATAACTTCAATTGATATGTTTTCGATTGATGAAGTGTTTGATATAAAGAGGTTTTTATGAGCGACAGATTTATGAATTAACAGAGCTACTCCTCCTCCTCTAGCATCTGTTCTGTCACTTCTATATAAATAATAATTTTTAAAAAAGGGTCTATGATTTTCTGAAAAAAATGTTTCATTCAAAGACGCTATTTTAATATTTTCTCTTTCAATTAGTATTTCAAATTGTTTTAATTTAGAAAAGTTTGAAATGCCATTAGCATTCAAGTGAATCATTTTGAATTCGTTTAAATTATTAGTATAATCCATGGGCGTATTTTACCATTGACATTACAACTTTGATTTGTTGTACTTTTGAAGTGCACCTATGCAAATCATCCATAGCTGTAGTGAAAATATCAAAAAGCTCATCAATGCTAAATAAATCGTTGTTTGTTTTCAGCTGGTTAGCATATGTAGCTTTGCTGTTATTATTGATGTTATTGTTACAATTTGTGTTGTTGTTTCTTAAATTAGGGAAATCTCCCACATTAAATTGAAATGAGTTATTTTGTTGTTGTCTGCTTTTATTCGGACTTTTAGAAGTAACTCTTGTTCTAGTTTCCAAATAGAGAGAACGTAACGGACAGTTGATATCGTTTGCAGAGTGATCAGTTCTCTCTTTTCCTTGTTTTTTGCAATTAAAGCAAGTAAAAACAGCTGGCCTTTTTTCATTTGTGTTAAACGGACACACACTTGTATGATGTTGTTCTGCACATATCATACATGCAGCACTTCGATGGCAATGTTCACCGCCATGGCCATACATCAAGCAGTTCCAGCATTGAGTTGGTCTGTTCTTGGATTTCGTTTTGTATTTTTTCCAAGAAATTATAATGTTAGAAATTGTTCGTACATTTTTTAAAGCAGTTGGATTAAAATTTTTACGAACAAATTGAACTTTATAAACTGCATTATTGTTTGAACTGAATTTGGTGACTATTTCAGTTACGGAAGAGGGGGATAGGTTGTAGTTTTTTAGCTCCTTGGAGATTTCCTCAGAGCTTATGCGGGGTAAACCGTGTAAAAAGGTGGTGTATAACCTATTTTCTTTGGAGCCATAAGAATGAAACTCCATCTTATTCTCTTTAAGTATTTGTTTGTAGCATTCGTACATTTTATTACTAGGAGCAAAAATTTTGGTACCAATTGAAGTACGTTTGAAAATGCAATCCTTACCAAGCAGCTTTTGTATATCTGTAAATGAAGCATTAGCTTCTACAACAATCGGTGGAGGTTTGTGTTCCTTAACATCGTTAATATTTGATACGGGAGTTGCGTCCATATCATTGAGGCCAGCAAGCAGGCTAAATCTGTTGCTTGAAGTTGACGCCATGTTCGGGTTAACAAAACCCGGAGGAAGTTTTGTCATCTTCTTATTCACAAGCTTTCTTTTTGATGAAGACTTGGCCCCTCGGGCCATCGCAAAATTTATATTCCTGTTTTAAGCTGGATTGTCTACCACGTGAGTTCAAATGAGATCAAGAATAGGCAATTGCAAAAACAAAAATATACACTTGTTTTTAATTTTAAATAGTTGTACTCTAAGCGCTTTGATTTTTTACACAACCGTTCGTAAAGAGAGTTAGATTCGAACATATTCATAACCAAAATTTTGGCACTGCGAGTTACGTATCCCCTCCACAACTAATTGTAACGGCTGGCAATGTGTAGTGACCATTTAGAATCTTATTGCATTTTTGTATCGCAACATTTTTTGTATTATATTTCTGTTTTATTCCCACACTTTGCCAGACAGCAACGTAAGCATTTCTGTCTGCGTTGCTTAGCCCTAATTGTATTTTAAATATTTTTAAGCCTCAGTCTTAAGATTCATTTAAATAAAGATAGATATATCACAATTTTCTTTGTGTATTTTATTTTATCTATAATTGGCGCAGTCGTAAGTAACTTATTCCAAAGAATAAGTGAAAAGAATGAAAAAAAAAAAAAAAAAAAAAATAGGACTAAGTGAACGCAAAAACAATTAAATAAGTACCATTAAGATTAAAAACAAAAAATAAATAAAAAGAAATTAATGAATTAAATAACATTAAAAACCAGAAAATTGTAAAATAAAAAATATATTAAACAAAAAAAAAAAACCAAAAACCAAAATTGAAAAGTAAAAAATTAATAAACAACAACGATAAGAGACCAAATTTTTATGAACAACAAACGAAATAATACTTTCGACTCACATCGCAAACTAAACGAAAAAAACATGGCAGAACATTTGCAGCAAAGAATAGTAGAACTTGAAATGGTTCTAAAACAACAGGAGTTGAAAATAAATCAACAACAGCAACAGCTGGAACAACAACAACAAATCAATTTACAACAGCAACTACAACAGGATCAACAACAACAGCAAATACAACAAGCTCAACAACAACAGCAGCTACAATATGATCAACAACAACAGCAACTACAACAGGTACAACAGCAGCATCAACAATTTTTATTTAATATGTCGGCCAAGGACGTCATCGAACAATTTCGGCGTCTTAAGCCACTTGAGGAGAACCACAATTGCAGATCATTTATAAATGCCGTGGAGACAAACCTCACTCTTTGTGGAAATAACCACGATCTTATTAAGTTTTGCGTTAAAATTGTTGCAAACGAAAAGGTTCTTGGGAACGCTGGCCGAAGAGTGAGGGAGTTACAAATCAATGCTACCTGGGAGGAGATGAAAGCCAAAATTCTACAGGAGTTCAGCCCGAAAAGGACTTATGCGGAGGTCTTCAATTCTTGCAGGACTATAAAAGTAAGAAATTTAAGCGAATTATTTAGTTATTTTGAGAGATGTAAATACGAGGTAAATGATATTTATTTAGCTGATCCATTTAAACCTGGCATATATAGACCAGAAAACGTTGATAGGGATTTGGTGGACATATTGTTGGAAAAAATAGATGGACCAATAAGGGCACATATAGGTGAACATGAAACAATGACCGATATAATTGCCAAATATACGAAATTAAAATTATTACATGATACTAGGGCCATAGCTTTTGACCATAGAGTTAATTTGCAATATAAACGGAGACCAGAGAACAATAATAATAGCGGTAACAATAATAATTACAATAGTAATAATAAGAACAATAATAATAGTGGTAATAATAATTACAATAGCAATAAAAATTATAATAATAATAAAAATAACAGCAATAATAATAATAAGAACAATAATAATTATAATAATAATAATAGTTATGATAATAATAATACTAGTAATACAAGAACAATAATAATAATAACAGTAATAATAACCGGTACAATAATAACTATAACCGCAATAATGGCAACAACAGCGGAAGTTATTACAACAATAATAATCGACAAGGGACAAGTTCAAATAGGACTCGTACTTCACACATGAGCGTTGATCGCGGAGAAAGTGTAGGGCACGTTACAAACGATTACAATAACGGCACCATGATGGACATTAGTAATGTCGAGGAAAACGAGGTAAATTTTTTGACAATGCCTCCAAATCTAAACTGCCCATAATAATAATTACTATAGGTAGGCAAAGAATTAAATGCCTTATAGATACTGGCTCAACAACGAGCATTGTTAAGCGGAATAAATTAGTTGAAAATTACCCGGAACAAAAACTTAAAAAACCTATTAAATATCGAACGATAAACGGAATTGATGAAATACATTTTCAAATAGTAACACCTTTTCCAAAAGACTTTAATTGTAGCGGAACGCTTAGTTGGAAAGTAATTGACTTTCAGAATGATAAATATGATGCTATAATCGGACAAGATTTTTTGATACCCCTTAAGGCGAGAATAAATAACGAACATGGTTATGTGGAAATTTTGGGTGATAAATTCCTTTTCGAAGAGATGCACTACCCTTTTCATATAGAGAACATAGGTTTACTCGAACCAATTTTGAAAGAAAATGTTTTAAACAAGCTTGATTTTAGCCATTTGAATGAAGAAGAGACTGGAACGATAACAAATCTTCTTACTGAATTTAAAGATCTATTTTATTTCGAGGGAGATAATCTTTCAGCTACAACTGAAATAGAACATCAAATAATTACTAACACTGACAAACCCTTATATTCGAAAATATATCGGTACCCTCAAATCCATGAAGGTGAAATAGAAAAGCAAATAAATGAAATGTTGAAACAAAATATTATCCGTGAGAGCAATTCTGCTTATAATAGCCCTTTGTGGATTGTTCCCAAAAAGAACGATAATTCTGGGGAGAAACAATGGAGAATAGTAATTGACTATCGAAAACTGAATGAGCATACGATAGAGGACAAATATCCTATACCTAACTTAAATGGACTATTAGATAAGCTGGGTAAAGCACAATATTTTTCGACCATAGACCTAGCTAAGGGTTTCCATCAGATACTTCTTAGGGAAGAGGATAGAAGAAAAACGGCCTTTTCTACTCCTTTTGGGCACTATGAGTTTATACGAATGCCCTTTGGCCTCAAAAATGCACCATCAACCTTTCAGAGATTGATGAATTCGCTACTTAGAAATTTTATAAATAAGACATGTGTTGTTTATATGGACGACATACTAATATTTAGTTCATCCTTAATGGAACATATTAATAACATCAAGGATATACTTAGAACCTTGAGAAATGCCAAACTAAAGATACAAATAAATAAATGTGATTTCCTCAAAAAGGAAACGCAATTTCTGGGTCATGTACTAACAACTTGTGGTGTAAAACCAGATCCTAACAAAATCTCTATAATACAGAAGCTTAAGCTTCCAGATACCGAAAAGCAAATTAAGTCATTTTTAGGAATGACCGGATTTTATCGAAAATTCATCCATAATTATGCTAAAATAGCATATCCAATGATTAGGTATCTAAAGAAGAACGGAAAGGTAAATAAAAATGACCCTAACTACATAGTAGCCTTCGAAAAACTTAAGGAGCTCATAACAAATTCTCCCGTATTAAGATATCCAAATTTTTCTAAGCGTTTCAGAATTGTCACCGATGCAAGCAATAATGCAATTGGAGCTGTCTTAACTCAAGATGGTCACCCAGTTGCATATGCTTCGCGAACGCTTAACAAACACGAAACAAACTATGCAACAATTGAAAAGGAATTGTTGGCAATAGTTTGGGGTGTTAAATACTTTAGGCCATATATATACGGACAAGAATTTGACTTGGAAAGCGATCACCAACCCCTGAAGTTGCTTATGAGCAAATATTCGGGCAGGGATATAAGCCCAAGGCTACAGAGATACCTTATTGAATTAGGCGAATATAATTTTAAAATAGAATATATAAAAGGAAAGTGTAACTATATTGCAGACTTTCTAAGTAGAATTAATGCGGAGACAAATGAGATAAATTTAGCAGAAATATTTAATGAAGATTTTATACATAATGGAGACACAAGTAATGACGGAGATTCTATGGATGTTCAAACGATACACTCTCAAGAGGAAGACTTTAATGATGGTATTCCAATTTTGGATACTGTAGTCAATCGTTTTAAAATTCAAATTATTGTAGTGGAGAATAAGGAAACGGACACGATAACAGTTTTTGGTAATAAACGAATTTATATAGATAGAAACGACATTGAAAACGAGAACCTGTCTAATATTCTAAGGAGAGAAATCATTAAAGGAAAAATAGGAATATATTCGGAGGTGACTGATCATGAATATTATAAGGTTCAGTTGCAATTGATTGAAGAATTTCCCGATAAAGAAAAATTTAAATTTGTTAAGTGTTCCTACTTTGCTAAAGATATAGACGATGACAATGAGCTGAATAGGCAAATAGCATTATTCCATAAGTATGAGAGCGGACATTCTGGTATTATAGCTACATACGAAAATATCAAACATAAAGTATACAACCCGCATCTAAAATTATCAATTCACAAGATAATAAACAACTGTCATATTTGCTCATCAGCAAAATACGACAGAAACCCAATTAAAAATAAATTCAGATTAACTGAAACCCCTTCCACAACGAATGAAATAATTCATGTTGATACTTATGTCAACAGTAAACATTCATTCATAATTTTCATTGACAAATTTTCAAAACATGTAGTTTCATTTTATTTGCACGACAGAAATAGTCAAACCCTAGTTGGGAAGATTCGGGCATTTTTGGCCATTAAGGGCAATGTTACTAAATTTGTACTAGACAATGAATTCAATAACGCAAATGTAATGAATTTCCTTGATCAGGAGGGAATTCAATATCATTTTACAAAACCGAATAGCCATACCGGTAATTCGGATATTGAAAGATTCAATAGTACGATCACAGAGAAAATCAGAGTCTTTAATTTAGAGGAAAAACTTCCGATAAATACCCAAATTAATAAGGCGATAAAACTGTACAATAGTAACTATCATAGCACGATAAAATGTAGTCCCTTAGATGTGCAGAATAAATTGATCAATCATAGCATTATAAAGGAAAGATTAGAAAATGCAAAATGCAAAATGATTCAAAGAAGAAATGAATCTAGGGAAAACTACGTAGAAAATAGGAAAGAAGGTTACATAAAGAATTACAGAAACGTAAGGCACAAGGAACAACCTAAGTTTAGGAAACAAAAATTGGAAAATGTTCATGTTTCTAATATTAAAAGACCTTCGAAATTTTCAGATTCTCATAATAACACTACTGCTAATGTCCCTGACGCAGCTGAGTCGAGCAACTCTGCAAGTTAATAAGATTTCCGAGGAAAATGGATTTGTCGAAATAAAGATGCGAGAAGTCGACATCGTAAACGAAACTATAACAATAGTCCACGTTATAGATATTGGTGAGGTGAGAAACATACTAGATACTATAGAGAAAAATATAGAAACTTTAGATATAAATAACCGAAATGTACTTGAAAATGAGGTACAACTTTGGAAATCAAAAATAAAAACTATAATACCAAAAGACAATAGGAAAAGGAGAGGATTGTTCAATTTTGGAGGAAGGGTATATAAATGGGTGTTTGGAACTATGGATGATGAGGATAGACGGGAAATATATGACCATTTGTCAGTCACTGATCAGAATTCCCATAAGGCTATAGAAACATTAAATAAACAAATAATCGTTAATGATTCTTTTAATAAATCTCTGGGGTATTTAAAATCCGCGTTAGAAGACGACAGGAAAAAAATATTAAACTATTTCGGAAAAATTAAAATGGACAACAATGAGTATATTTCAAGATTTTTCTTTCTGGATCAATTAGCAAAGCTTAAGAATTTGGAACACAAATTAGATCAGATCCAGGATAACATTGTGTCAGCAAAAAATAACATAATTCATCCCAGTATATTTTCTCCGCAGGAAATAAATGACTTTGAAATAGATTTTTATAAGTTAAAAATGTTAAAGGTAGGAATTATGACATTTAGTGACCAGGCTATCATTGTAGCAATACAAATCCCAAAAACTTTTATAAGAACTGAACTAAAACTAATTACTAGAATCCCCAATAAAAATAGCCTAGAAATAGATTCAGAAGACCAATATATAGTAGATATTAACGGCCAGAATTTAATTTACAAAGATAACGTAGCAATAAGAACCTTGAAGAAAAGCAAAAATTGTATTTTTTTTAATAATTGTAAATTTATATATAACAATGAAACGGAAATAGTTAATATAGACGAAGAAACCCTTATTGTTAAAAACTCTAATTATGTAAAAGTCGATCAAGATTGTGACGATAGAAAATTTAATCTTACAGGCAATTTTTTGATTATTTTCAACAATTGTAATATTTCTATGCTTAACGAAAGTTTTTCAAATAAAAAAGTTCTGTACAAGGAAAAATATTTTTATCCAAACAACAACAAATTAGATGTAACAAATATAGATTTTAAATTCAAAAACATTGCCACTGAACATTTTGAAAATATTAAGGAAATAAAAGAACTAAAATTCCACAGAAATGTGTCGTATGGGATAAGTTTGACACTTGTATCTGTAATTTTTGCTCTGTTCCTCATTTTATATTGTCTAACTAAGAAAAATAATGTAAAAGTAAATATTAGACAAGAAAGAGTCCAGGAAAACTTGCAAATTAGGGAAAGAGAAGTTTTGAACCCTTCGCCCCAGATAAGTGAAATAATCGCCAAATACTCAAAATAAAATATTTTTTTTTATTAATCATATATCACAAAAAAAAAAAAGAAAAAAGATTATTGTCTTTAGAATATATAATTTAAGAAATGAAAAAAAAAAGGAAATTGTTAATAAAACAATTAAAAATAAAAACCGAATCAAATGAATAATAATAAAAATATAGAAGACTCAGGAGAGTCTTCATTCAACAGGGGGAGAAGTTACGTATCCCCTCCACAACTAATTGTAACGGCTGGCAAAGTGTAGTGACCATTTAGAATCTTATTGCATTTTTGTATCGCAACATTTTTTGTATTATATTTCTGTTTTATTCCCACACTTTGCCAGACAGCAACGTAAGCATTTTTGTCTGCGTTGCTTAGCCCTAATTGTATTTTAAATATTTTTAAGCCTCAGTCTTAAGATTCATTTAAATAAAGATAGATATATCACAATTTTCTTTGTGTATTTTATTTTATCTATAATTTGCGCACCATTTAACAAATTTTGTTTAACTTATGCACAAATACTACTTAACTCTTGACAACTCTCAAGAACATTTAGTTGAAGTAACAAAATTAATTGAGAAATCTCTGTAAAATATTAAATATTTATTTTAATAATAAACTAGAGGACCCCTGCTGCTCCGCAGCATTATATTATATTAATTTTTATAATATAATACCAAAATTTGCCAAGAGAAGTTAACGTACAGTAATGCCAAAATATGCCAAGAGAAGTTAACGTACGGTAAAAGTAAAGTTGATTCTCTACGCATAACCTTCCTCAAACCCAACGAATTTGCCAAGAGAAGTTAACGTACAGTAATGCCAAAATATGCCAAGATAAGTTAACGTACAGTAAAAGTAAAGTTGATTCTCCACGCATAACTTTCCTCAAACCCAACGAATTTAAGCAGCTAATAGCTCAAAAGAAGGAGCTTGATCCACTGAGTGTTCTTAGACCTATGTCAACAGCCTACGTTAATTAGAACTCTAGTTATAGAGGTTTGAGAGAAGAAAAATATTGAAAAAAATCTTGAATGCAAAGTTTATTCATAAATTCTTTTAATATATAAGATGGTATATGACGAAAAACAAAAATTACTTATCAGAACCAATAAGCAATGGATTCGGAGTGCCACAATGTTAAATCCTGGGAGAACTCAATTTATTATTTACATAAATGATATGCCAAACATAATAGACAAATGCGAAATAGTATTACATGCAGATACTTTAATTTTACCAGAAGCAATTACAAATGTCCCGTGAACTTAGCAGATGACATAAAAACTATAAATAATTATGTGTGTGAGGATATCCTAAGATTTCTATTCAAAGACTTTTATTTTTTACAAGTGGAATTTAAGTGGAACGAAAGCAAAAACTGATATTAAAGCAAAAAAAAAGGAGTTGCCACGTATTTCAACATTTTGATAATATAGTAAATAATATTAAACAGTTCGAAATCTTTACGAACGGTCGTGTAAATAATTAAAGCGCTTAGAGTACAACTATTTAAAATTAAAAACAAGTGTATATTTTTGTTTTTGCAATTACCTATTATTGATCTCATTTGAACTCATGTGGTAGACAATCCAACTTAAAACAGGAATAAAAATTTAGCGATGGCCTGAGAGGTCAAATCTTCATCAAAAAGAAAGCTCCTTGCGATCAAGATGACAAAACTTCCTACGGGTTTTGTTAACCCGAACATTGCGTCAACTTCAAGCAACAGATTTAGCCTGCTTGCTGGCCTCAATGATATGGATGTAACTCCTGTATCAAATATTAACGATGTTAAGCAACACAAACCTCCACCTATTGTTGTAGAAGCTAACGCCTCATTTACAGAAGTACAAAAATTACTTAGTAAGGATTGTATTTTCCAACATACTTCAATTGGTACCAAAATTTTTGCTCCAAGTAAAGAATTGTACGAATGCTACATTTCAAATGCAAATACTTAAAGAGAGTAAGCTGGAGTTTCATTCTTATGGCTCCAAAGAAAATAGGTTATACACCACCTTTTTACACGGTTTACCCCGCATAAACTCTGAGGACATCTCCAAAGAGCTAAAAAACTACAACCTATCCCCTTCTTCCGTGGCTGAAATAGTCACCAAATTCATTTCGAACAACAATGCAGTTTAAAAGTTCAATTTTTTCGTAAAAATTTTAACCCAACTGCCTTAAAAAATGTACGAACAATTTCCAATATTATAATTTCTTAGAAAAAATACAAATCTAAATCCAGGAACAAACCAACTTAATGCTGAAACTGCTTAATGTATGGCCATGGCGGTGAACATTGTC
This sequence comes from Cordilura impudica, assembly GCA_963682025.1. Taxonomy (NCBI): domain Eukaryota; kingdom Metazoa; phylum Arthropoda; class Insecta; order Diptera; family Scathophagidae; genus Cordilura; species Cordilura impudica. Next base: position 247,348,562 of record OY821518.1, read on the forward strand.
ATCGAAGTACTGCGTGTATGATATGTGCAGAACAACATCATACAAGTGTGTGTCCGTTTAACACAAATGAAAAAAGACCAGCTATTTTTATATGCTTTAATTGCAAAAAACAAGGAAAAGAGAGAACTGATCACTCTGCAAACGACAACAACTGTCCGTTACGTTCTCTCAATTTTGAAACTAGAACAATAGTAACTTCTAAAAGTCATAATAATAGCAGACAACAACAAAATAACTCATTTCCATCAAAGGTAGGAGATTTCCCAAATTTAAGAAACAACAACACAAATTGTACCAATAGCATCAATAGTAACAGCAAAGACACATATGCTAACCAGCTGAAAAGAAACAACGATTTATTTAGCATCGATGAGCTTTTTGATATTTTCACTACAGCTATGGATGATTTGCATAGGTGCACTTCAAAAGTACAACAAATCAAAGTTATAATGTCAATGGGAAATACGCCCAAGGATTATACTAATTTAAACGAATTCAAATACTAATTGAACGAGAAAATATTAAAATAGCGTCTTTGATGAAACATTTTTTCAGAAAATCATAGACCCTATTTTAAAAAATTATTATTTATATAGAAGTGACAGAACAGATGCAAGAGGAGGAGGAGTAGCTCTGTTAATTCATAAATCTGTCGCTCATAAAAACCTCTTCATATCAAACACCTCATCAATCGAAAACATCTCAATTGAAGTCATTATAAATAAAACACCTATTGTTGTATCTTATATTCACCAAGATATACCCATAACTTCTGTGCTGATATCTTGAACCTAACACCTTCCACCAAAGAATATATGGTTTTTGGTGGCCTAAATGCCAAACATTGTTCTTGGAATTGCCGTTCAAATAATACGGCAGGAATCGCACTGAACAATCTACAGCAATCAAGCAATTTTTTCATACACTATCCTAATAGTCCAACCCTATTCCCCCATTAACACAATCGCGAAGCATCCACAGTCGATATTATTTTAAGCAACTCCGCTTTAAATATAGACGTAAAAACAATGGATTACAAAATACCATCAGACCATCGCCCCATTATATGTACACTTAAAAGATCAATGGCCTTGCCGATTGACCTCAATTATTATGATTATAGTGCAACCAACTGAAATATTTATATGAATTTTTTAGACTATAAATTCACGTTATATTCGGATATATACAATAAAAAGGTAGTAATTGATTAGGAAATCCAAAAATTTATAAATGTAGTTTTCGAAGCAAAAAATAACTCAACAAAATAATTACACATTACCAGAAAGTACTGTGAAATATATAAAACTAAGAAGCTTTAAAATAAAAAGCCAACGATCTTCAAATTTAGCCGAGTAAACTTTTTTTAATCAATGTACTAAGTTTCTAACTAACATGATTGATAAAAGTATTAATTCGGAACGCAATAAGAAATGGTGTCAATTATTATCCAATTTAAAACCAGGTGATAAATTATTTTGGAGAATAAACAGGAACTTGCGAGGAAAAGGAAAAAATCAAATCTCTCACCTTGAGGTTGGAAATACAAGGATAACATCTGATAAGGACAAGGCTGAAGTCCTGGCAAATACATTTGTCAAAGCAAATAACCTCACTTCGAATACAACAGTAAATAATTTTAAGAAGGAAAATCCCAGTTCTGAGTCAGCAATTTATACATCTCTAGAAGAAGTAATGAATATTGTCTCATTAATAAAACCCTCAAAATCTCCTGGTGTTGACAATGTTCCCAACCTGCTCTAAAAGAAACTACCACTCAAAGCCATAAATTTACTGGTTATAATATTTAACAGCTGCATCAAACTCAACTATTTCCCAAACCATTTCAAAAATGCTAAGGTTATAGCCATAAACAAACCTAGTAAGCCAAAAAATAACCCAAATAGCTATAGACCTATTAGTTTATTAAGTAACTTAGGTAAAATATTTGAAAAAATACTACATTCTCGTCTTAGTGAATTTGTAACGACCAATTCTACTGTTGCTAAAGAACAATTTGGGTTTAAAAAAGGGCATAGCACTACTCACCAAATATATAGAATTAAAAATCAAATAATCACCAATAAAAAGAATAAACGTTCAACGGGTCTAATATTGTTAGAAATCGAAAAAGCGTTTGACACCGTTTGACATAATGGCCTAGTATTTAAACTTCAAAATATTTATGCAAACTTATTTCAGATTTCATTCACGGCAGAAGCTTTAAAGTTGCGATTAATAATGAAACATCATCTCCAAAAACCATTACCACCGGGTTACCTCAAGGTTACCGCCATTGCTTTACTCGATATATACATCCGAGTTCAAAGTCCCGAAATATATGAATATTGCTTACTACGCAGATGATACTGCGTTAATTTCTTCAAACAAACTTACAAGTGCACTCCTGAAGAAAATGGAAAAGGGACTTGTAAATTGCAGTAAATATTTTCACAAATGGAAAATCAAAATTAATCCAAACAAGACCCAAGCAATTATTTTTCCGTTCAACAAATCTCCCAAAAGACTGCCAAGACGTCATCTTCATATTGGAAATAATACCATAAATGTACTTAATCATGTCAAATATCTCGGAGTTGTCTTGGACAAAAAGCTTACTTTTAAACATCATATTATGGCTACGTGTCAAAAAGCCATAAAATCATTTAAAGCATTATGGCCACTTCTAAATAGAAGGTCATTTCTAAACCCCAAAAACAAAAATCTCCTCTTCAAAAGTGTTATAAGGCCAATATTAACATACGCGTGTCCTATTTGGAGTGATGCTGCCAAGTGCCACCTAAAACGCTTACAAATTATACAAAACAAATGTCTTAAAATGATAAATAAAAAGCCCTGGAGGTATTCTACAAATCTTCTTCATGAAGAAACAGGTTATGAAAAAATTATAGATTTCATAACAAGGATTAATAACAATTACTTTGCCAAATTAACAAGTAAGAAAATTATAGTCGGTCCAGACCGACTATACGATACCCTATACCATGCGTTTAGAGACCCTATCTCTTAGGCCCAACTAATTGGCTATAGAAAATATGCATAAACCAAATTTGAGTGGCATTTTTATTAATTTTTTTTGGCTGCAGATATGAAAAAGTTCATATCGGATGCTATATCTATATATGGGGACTAGGTCCAAAAATGGACCGATCCTGACCATGGTAGGTAAAGTCTCTTGTATTTTGCAAAAAATATAAACAAACAAAATTTGAGATGAATCAGTGCAATATTTTTGTTTTTTTATAGATTTAAGTGAAGGAATGGGAAGCAGCTCTATATGGGGCCTATGACTAAGAATTGTCCTATAGGGATTATTTTTGGACTACTGATTAATGGATATAATAAACACATACAAGCCCAATTTGGCTGAGATCTATATCATAATTTGGGTCTTATGGCATATGGGACATTTGTATGAGGACTAGGTCTGCACAGAATTTCACCAATTTCTATAGCGTTCATTCTATGCCTGACAGCGTTGCCATTTTTGAAGATTTATCTTTTTTTTGAAGTTTTTTGAAGTGCTGAAAAGTTTTTCAGATTTTTTCAAAAAAAAAAAAAAGTTTTTCAAATTAATGAAGATTATTATTTTATTTTTATTTATAATGAAATATATATATTATTAATTTTATATGGAATTATTTTTATTATTTTAATATTCATTATATATTTATATTTATTTGCTACATGTGCTTAGATTTAAAACAAATTTGTTATTTATGGTTGTGGCCTTTTTTATGCAACAATGGTATATTCTTGCGATTTGTTTTGAATGAAGTGCCAATTTACATATAAATTCTCTTTTTTTTTTGTGAATTTTACATTAGTTTTTTTTTTAAATATGGATAATTAGTTAATACAAAATTGTATTGTCTATTTTATAATAATTTTAATTGTATGTAATATCCAATTATTTATTTAATCAAATGCCAACATAGGAAATAAGGATGATATGTGCTTAGAGCCTCGGCCTATAAGCTCGAAAAGAAGAAAACCAGATTAATCACATCGTGGGAAGAGTGTGAATTATTAAAATATTTGATACGGAAAGTAATTTGGCCTTTTGCAAAGTTTGTAATTGTGAACTAAAAGCGCTAGGCGGAATCAAAGATATAAAAGCACACGTTATGACACTTAAACATATTGATAAAGCGAAGGCAATTAAATTACATATTGGATCCAGTACTTTTTTTCAACGATGCAGAAAAATTCAATTCAAAAGTGAGTAATATTGGGGTTCTATTGGCACCTTTCTGAGCCGAGCATAACATTTCATTTTCGGCAATAGATCACTTGGTTCCATTGCTACAAAAAACTGTAGAAGATTCTGATCTAATAAAAAAAAACAACATGCGATAGAACAAAACTAAAATTAATTAATTTACTAAAATTTCAAAGTGTGATTTATTGAAAATGTATGTTATGTTATTTTTACTTTTAGTTTTATTATTTATGTAATGTTTCAATATATTTGAACTAAAAATTGATTTAAGTATATTTCTTTATATGTATGTAGTTATATGATTAATAAAATTGAATAAAATTTAATTAAAAGTGGATTATATGTGATTTCATTATAATTTTTTTAAAACAGTTTTTTTACTAAAAAAAAGTTTTTTTTTTCAGAAATTGTCAGTTTTTCTAAAAAAAAAATATGGCAACACTGATGCCTGATAAAAGCTTATATATCAAATTTAATCAAAATATATTCATATTTGCGACCTGCAGTTTGATTACAAGGTTTGCATGGGCACACAGACGGACATCGCTAAATCGACTCAGAATATGATTTTAATGGGTCTAGGCCAAATATTTTTGGTAGTTACGAATAGCAGCACAGTCATTATACCCAAACCACAAAGTGACATAGGGTATAATAAATAGTAGTTTACATTATTCTACTGAACTATAAATAATGCATTACAAAAAAAAAACTTTAAAGTAAAGGTAAAATCCCTAATATATCCGGCTCTGAGAGGGTTAAGAGGTCAAAATATACATCAAAAAGCTTCTAGAGTCTAGAATCTAGACCCAGCTTTTATTTCTTGTAAATAAATACATAATATTAGACAATGCCCCGTTTTCCAAAAAAAAACTGCAAAAGAAATGTAAAATCTTAAATAATTTAATAATAATGGGTTAATAGCTTTTCAATTGCGAAATATCAAATGCACTGAAGTAAGCTTTCATATCTAAAGGGCTAGTTAGCCAGACGTAACCTTAACCAAACGTGTCAGCTGTTTTTTTCTGTTACATGAAAAGCAATTAGAGCAGTTACCGAACTCAACTGTCACGTAACCGGAACATTCATATCTGTTGAAAATAGATTTTTGCTACGTTTGTACGTGACACTTGTGAACAGCTGATAAAGTTTGGGTAATTTTACACAGCAACATGCTGATCCGTTTTTTACGTTCTATAATTGCACTAAATGTCAACGTTACATTTACGGTACGGATAAATTATAGCAACGTGTGGCTAACTAGGCCTTAATTCTAAATATCAGTTATATAAACAACAAAATTAAAGCTTTTCCGATACGTAGCTCAAAAAATGTGATCAACCACTAAAGAAATATTTTGCTAGAATCGCAATAAAAAGTTTTATGAGTGGTAAAAATTGGGGCTTAAGTCTAGTTTAAGGGCGATGCCCCGATCGGTTCAAAATTTTTACCACTTATAAAACTTTTTAATGTGATTCCAGGGAAATATTTTTGGAACAAGTCTCGTTTAGGTGCACCACCCCGATTTTTTTTTTTTTTTTTTTGGAAATAGGGGTATTTGAGGTGATTTAGAAAAAAAAATTTTTTTTTGTCGGAAACCCATATTTTCCGAGTTATGGACCTCCAAAGTTTTGACATTGATTTCGATATAACTTGAACAATTCTTATCGGATTTGAGCAATATATGTATCATTTGAAAGCTTATTGAATTGCCTTTATTTCAAAATAAAAAAGTTCGAAATCCTTTAACCCATTGTGAACCTATTCAAGATTGTGCATTTTTGATAAAGAGTTTTTGTGAAAAGCTGTAATTATCAGACGAAATTACGTATATAAGGTATGTATTTGCACATTTACAATAAAAGTGGGGGTCAGAAGCTATTTTTTGGTGTCTGTTATGACTTTTTGACTCTTTAAAGTGCTGGATATATTAGGAGTTACTAAAGTTAAGTATTGAAATCTGGCTTCGCATACTAAAGTTTTTCTGCGTGGCGGCCTGCGGCCGCGCTTAAGGGTTTTCTCCTCCAGTAGGACACGGCAGGTGGCTTCGCTGAATAAAGTTTTCCTGCGTACGTCACAAGCGAATTCCCCAACAAAATTTTCATAATAGGACGGAGAAGATATGAGGGGATGCTTTAATACCATGTGAGATAAGGCCATGATGGCTTTATCTTGTCTTATGTCTTCCCGGAGACACTAAAGTTAGGTATTGAAATCTGGCTTCGCATACTAAAGTTTTTCTGCGTGGCGGCCTGCGGCCTCGCTTAAGGGTTTTCTCCTCCAGTAGGACACGGCAGGTGGCTTCGCTGAATAAAGTTTTCCTGCGTACGTCACAAGCGAATTTCCCAACAAAATTTTCATAATAGTCTCATTAAAAGTCAACAATATCTCCGGTCCTGGAAGGGTTAAGAGGACAAAATATAATGCCACGTTTGCGAAAAAAAACTTTCCAAAAAAAAAAAATTCCATTTCTAGTTAGAATTGTTAAGTCAAATTTTTTAAGAAAGTGTTGTTTTTAGTGTTACGGGTTTTTGTTATTTGTGCAATAAAAAAAAAAACAAAGTTGTACCCCTAATATCTCCGGATTACAAAGGGTTAAAAGGTCAAACTATGTCTTAAATAAAAGCTGTTAATCCTATGAATGTACTAATTAACATATATTTTGTTGTTGTAATAGCGTTTTATTGAAATAAAATGAATTATTTACAAAAAACTGCATCTTAAAAAGAAAGAAAATTATTTTGGTCCATAATGGGTTAATGGATTTCGAAAATTTTTATTTTAATTTAAGGGACTTTAATAAGCTTTCATATGATATATATATTGCTAAAGTCCGATTAGAATTGTTCAAGTTATATCGAAATCAATGTCAAAACTTTGGAGGTCTATAACTCGGGATATATGGGCTTCCGACAAAAAAAAAATATTTTGCTGGAATCGCATTAAAAAGTGGAACGAGTGGCGAAAATTTGGATCGGAGAGGTGCACCTAAACGAGACTTAAGCCATATTTTTTTTTGTCGGTCGAGCCTATTTTCCGAGTTATGGACCCCCAAAGTTTTGATATTGACTACTGTATAACTTTGTTATTTAGTATCGGATTTCGACAATTTATATATCGTTGGAAAGCTTATTTGAGCGCCTTCTATGTGGTATAAAGAATTTTGTTGTGTTGTTTTAAAGCGCTGCAGGCTAGAATTAGGAATAAATTTTTCAAAAAGCCTTAAAAATGAAGATAAAATACCAAATATATCCGGTTCTGAAAGGGTTAAGTTGCCATGAGATACATCAAAATAAAACTTATGGACCTACCTTTTATTCAGTTAGTATAAAATCATATATGATATACGTCAATTTATGAGATAATCCCATATTTAAAAAAAAACTCTCTCACAAAAATGCAAAATTTTCAATAGGTTCATAATGGTTTAATGGATTTCAAATTTTAAAATACCAAATAGAAGGCTTTCCAACGATATATATATTATCGAAATCCGATGCTAAATAACAAAGTTATACACTAGTCAATATCAAAACTTTGGGGGTCCATAACTCGGAAAATAGGCTCGACCGACAAAAAAAAATATTTCCCTGGAATCACCCCAAAAGCCCCTACCCCCAGCAAAAAAAAACTAAAATATCGGGGCATCGCCCCTAAACTAGACTTGTTCCAAAATTGGGAACGGATCGGGGTATCGCTACTAAAATAGACTTGAGCCTTTGTTTTTAAAACTACTTCACTTTTTATACAATTTTGAGCACAAAGCACTGTGCGTCGGCAGAAAATTTTATACAAATACTTACACTAAATCATATATTTTAGGTCTTTTATCGTGTTCTGTTCTTGTTGCCAAATTATTATCAAAATTATTGAAATAATTGTACTTGTATATATATTTTTTAACTTGTGACGTCATAAAAAGGAAACTAGAAAAGATCTCATTGATAGCTACATCCATATATGTATATATATTTAACTGTAAAATTATGTTCGCGATGTTTAAGAACACATAAACTGGCCGGGTTGCACCTCTAATCAACCATTGCCGTAGCATTTGAGGCAAAGGAACTATATATGTAATTATTCAAACTTGAGTTCTTATAGGTACTCCACAGTAACAAATTCTAACACACAAATTATTACACTTATTGCCCGGTAAACAAAACTATAGCGTAAGCCGTCATTACATAAAAATGAACCGCATATAAACGATATACGATAGATGTATGTGCCACCGGCGAGCAAATGCAACTGAAATTAAATCGCTTTTTTTAACAAAACTAAACACATTATTTTTTCTCAAATGATAATTTGTAATCTCTAAGCTAGCCGTTGCTGCAGTGGCTTTCAAACATTATTAGGGGTATAAATTTATAGGAAAAGTATTGAAATATATTTCATTTCTGTTTTCGTACAAATTTAAATTGTTTCGTTTCATATATTTTTTGGTTACATTGGAAATAGGTAAATAAAAACTTTTAAAACACCAGTGTTTCTTTTTAAAAGAGTTTTAAAATTAATTTATTGAGCTAGAGTACTAAAGTGAGTCAACTCAAAATTTACAAATTTTCAGTAGAGGAAAAAAACGGTTTTTTTTTATATTTACTATAAAATGTAAAAACAGTTGTTGCATTATAAAGAATTGGGAAGAATAAGTGTACAACAATAGTATGTTTTGCGATTTTTTCAGTGATCATCAAAAATTACAAGTTTTTTGGGTGCAACTGAAACTATGTCTTTTTAGTGGATTCTAAAGAAGCTACTCTTATAACACAAAGAGGGTAACAACTGTATTTTTTTTACGAAAGACTTGAAAACCCGATGTAACATTTTTACAGTGGATAGATATGACCACTGTGTATCGTTTTCTTGCAAACGTGAAAATTGAAAAATTTTGAGTTGACTCTCTTTAAAGGTACAGGTGCGATATATTAGAAGATCATTGCCACTGGACCGATATTAATATATATAAGACAGAACCGATCTTTCCTTACCGATTCCAACAATATCGTTACTATTTCTTGTCTAAAAGTGCTTATTATACAATTTTGATATATACAAAAAATATTTGTGTAAGTTTAATACACTACTTTTTAAATAAATTTTTGATGTGTAAACATCTATACGCGCAGGGGGGTAAATTTCTATTTCACAATACAATTACAAAAACAGCGTAACACAAATCGGTGAGAGCTGTAACACAAATCGGTGTGTGACTTATGATGATATAAAATTGTTTTTTATGCCACTTTTATAAAAGCGTCATCTATGTATCACTTATATACGTTTATATTGGGATGTTTTTTTTAACGTTTTACAGCAAAGGGTTGTTGAATTAGCTGAAACAGTTTTTGTTGTAAGTGATACATAGATGACGTTTTCTGTTTGATTTAAAAAATGACATAAAAAATTTTTAATTACTAGATGTTTACACATCTCCCCTGTGATCGAACTCACATGATTTTTTTTTTACATAACATTTTTTAATGGATATCTCTTTTACAAGTATGGCTTAGAGCGAGTTTATAATGTGAGTTAAGGTGCTATTACACGAAGTGTTTTTTACATATGTACTGTCACTTTTTTTTATCCATATGAAATTCCTCATGTCTGTCAAAATTGTCTTTTACATACGATTCATAATTTTTGCTATCACACGTGCATATGTATTTCCGTATGACATAACCTCTAAATGTAAACAACAGCTGATTTAATTTGTGAATTTACAAAAATTTATTGTTAAAAAAAAAGTTATATATCTTTTAATTGTTAATTAATACTACAGTTCGAACCTAACTCTCTTTACGAACGGTTGTGTAAAAAATCAAAGCGCTTAGAGTACAACTATTTAAAATTAACAACAAGTGTTTATTTTTGTTTTTGCAATTGCCTATTCTTGATCTCATTTGAACTCACGTGGTAGACAATCCAGCTTTAAAACAGGAATAAAAATTTTGCGATGGCCCGAGGGGCCAAATCATCAAAAAGAAAGCTTGTGAATAAGAAGATGACAAAACTTCCTCCGGGTTTTGTTAACCCGAACATGGCGTCAACTTCAAGCAACAGATTTAGCCTGCTTGCTGGCCTCAATGATATGGACGTAACTCCCGTATCAAATATTAACGATGTTAAGGAACACAAACCTCCACCGATTGTTGTAGAAGTTAACGCTTCATTTTCAGAAATACAAAAGCTGCTTGGTAAGGATTGCATTTTTAAACGTACTTCATTCAATTGGTACCAAAATTTTTGCTCCTAGTAATAAAATGTACGAATGCTACAAGCAAATACTTAAAGAGAATAAGATGGAGTTTCATTCTTATGGCTCCAAAGAAAATAGGTTATACACCACCTTTTTACACGGTTTACCCCGCATAAGCTCTGAGGAAATCTCCAAGGAGCTAAAAAACTACAACCTATCCCCCTCTTCCGTAACTGAAATAACCACCAAATTCAGTTCAAACAATAATGCAGTTTATAAAGTTCAATTTGTTCGTAAAAATTTTAATCCAACTGCTTTAAAAAATGTACGAACAATTTCTAATATTATAATTTCTTGGAAAAAATATAAATCGAAATCCAAGAACAAACCAACTCAATGCTGGAACTGCTTGATGTATGGCCACGGCGGCGAACATTGCCATCGAAGTGCTGCGTGTATGATATGTGCAGAACAACATCATACAAGTGTGTGTCCGTTTAACACAAATGAAAAAAGACCAGCTGTTTTTACATGCTTTAATTGCAAAAAACAAGGAAAAGAAAGAACTGATCACTCTGCAAACGATATCAACTGTCCGTTACGTTCTCTCTATTTGGAAACTAGAACAAGAGTTAATTCTAAAAGTCCGAATAAAAGCAGACAACAACAAAATAACTCATTTCAATTTAATGTGGGAGATTTTCCTAACTTAAGAAACAACAACACAAATTGTAACAATTACATCAATAATAACAGCAAAGCTACATATGCTAATCAGCTGAAAAAAAACAACGATTTATTTAGCATTGATGAGCTTTTTGATATTTTCACTACAGCTATGGATGATTTGCATAGGTGCACTTCAAAAGTACAACAAATCAAAGTTGTAATGTCAATGGTAAAATACGCCCATGGATTATACTAATAATTTAAACGAATTCAAAATGCTTCACTTGAATGCTAATGGCATTTCAAACTTTTCTAAATTAAAACAATTTGAAATACTAATTGAAAGAGAAAATATTAAAATAGCGTCTTTGAATGAAACATTTTTTTCAGAAAATCATAGACCCTATTTTAAAAATTATTATTTATATAGAAGTGACAGAACAGATGCAAGAGGAGGAGGAGTAGCTCTGTTAATTCATAAATCTGTCGCTCATAAAAACCTCTTTATATCAAACACTTCATCAATCGAAAACATCTCAATTGAAGTTATTATAAATAATAGACCTATTGTTGTATCTTCGTTATATTCACCAAGATATACCCATAACTTCTGTGCTGATATCTTGAACCTAACACCTTCCAGCAAAGAATACATAGTTTTTGGTGACCTAAATGCCAAACATTGCTCTTGGAATTGCCGTTCAAATAATACTGCAGGAATCGCACTGAACAATCTACAGCAATCAAGCAATTTTTTTATACACTATCCTAATAGTCCAACCCTATTCCCCCATCAACACAATCGCGAAGCATCTACAGTCGATATTATTTTAAGCAATACCGCTTTAAATATAGACGTAAAGACAATGGATTACGAAATACCATCAGACCATCGCCCCATTATGTGTACACTTAAAAGATCAGTGGCCTCGCAGGTGGACCTCAACTATTATGATTATAGTGCAACCAACTGGAACATTTATATGAATTTTTTAGAAAATAAAATCTCGTTAAATTCGGATATATACAATACCAAGGCAGAAATTGATCAGGAAATACAAAAATTTATAAATGTAGTTTTTGAAGCAAGGGATGCGTCTACACCTAAAATAACTCAACAAAATAATTTCACATTACCAGAAAGTACTGTGAAATATATTAAACTAAGACGAAGCTTTAAAAGAAAAAGCCAACGATCTTCAAATATAGCCGAGCAAACTTTTTATAATCAATGTACTAAGTTTCTAAGTAACATGATTGATAAATGTATTAATTCGGAACGCAATAATAAATGGTGTCAATTATTATCCAATTTAAAACCAGGTGATAAATCATTTTGGAGAATAAGCAGGAACTTGCGAGGAAAAGGAAATCATCAAATCTCTCACCTTGAGGTTGGAAATACAAGGATAACATCTGATAAGGACAAGGCTGAAGTCCTGGCAAATACATTTGTCAAAGCAAATAACCTCACTTCCAATTACAACCACTCAGCGGATATAGTAATAAATACAACAGTAAATAATTTTGAGAAGGAAAATCCCAGTTCTGAGTCAGCAATTTATACATCTCTAGAAGAAGTAATGAATATTGTCTCATCAATAAAACCCTCAAAATCTCCTGGTTTTGACAATGTTCCCAACCTGCTCTTAAAGAAACTACCACTCAAAGCTCTAAAATTACTGGTTATAATATTTAACAGCTGCATCAAACTCAACTATTTCCCAAACCATTTCAAAAATGCTAAGGTTATAGCTGTCAATAAACCTAATAAGCCAAAAAATAACCCAAATAGCTATAGACCTATTAGTTTATTAAGTAACTTAGGTAAAATATTTGAAAAAATACTACATTCTCGTCTTAGTGAATTTGTAACGACCAATTCTATTGTTGCTAAAGAACAATTTGGATTTAAAAAAGGGCATAGCACTACTCACCAAATAAACAGAATTAAAAATCTAATAATCAGCAATAAAAACAATAAACGTTCAACGGGTCTAATATTGTTGGATATCGAAAAAGCGTTTGACACCGTTTGGCATAATGGCCTAGTATTTAAACTTCTTGATGCAAATATACCAAAATATTTATGCAAACTTATTTCAGATTTCATTCACGGCAGAAACTTTAAAGTTGCGATTAATAATGAAACATCATCTCCAAAAACCATCACCACAGGGTTACCTCAAGGATCAGTCTTGTCGCCATTGCTTTACTCGATATATACATCCGATTTCAAAGTTCCGAAATATATGAAAGTTGCTTACTACGCAGATGATACTGCGTTAATTTCTTCAAACAAACTTACAAGTGCACTCCTGAAGAAAATGGAAAAGGGACTTGTTAATTGCAGTAAATATTTTCACAAATGGAAAATTAAAATTAATCCAAACAAGACCCAAGCAATTATTTTTCCGTTCAACAAATCTCCCAAAAGACTGCCAAGACGTCATCTTCATATTGGAAATAATACCATAAATGTACTTAATCATGTCAAATATCTCGGAGTTGTCTTGGACAAAAAGCTTACTTTTAAACAACATATTATGGCTACGTGTCAAAAAGCTATAAAAACATTTAAAGCATTATGGCCACTACTAAATAGAAGGTCATTTCTAAACCCCAAAAACAAAAATCTACTCTTCAAAAGTGTTATAAGGCCGATATTAACATACGCGTGTCCTATTTGGAATGACGCTGCCAACTGCCACCTAAAACGCTTACAAATTATACAAAACAAATGTCTTAAAATGATAAATAAAAAGCCCTGGAGGTATCCTACAAATCTTCTTCATGAAGAAACAGGTTATGAAAAAATTATCGATTTCATAACAAGGATTAATAACAATTACTTTGCCAAAATTGAAAATTCCTCTTACCCACTGATAAGAGAATGTAGAGAAATAACGTAAAATTAAAAAGAAATCACCAAATTGAAAATTATATGCTTATAGAGGTCTATTATTTCTAATAAACCTTCTATAAGCATATAAATATTTTCAGATAGTATTTGAATTTATTAAATCATATAAAGGTTTTTTCCCTCCCATTTTCCTTTAAAAATCATTAAAAAATAAAATAAAAACTATTTAATGTCTTTAGATCCTATATATTATTTGTTGCAATATCTTTATGTAAAGATAAGATCTCATATGTAAATTTCAAATTTGTTAAAATATGTAAATAAAGGAAGAATATATAAAAAAAAAAAAAAAAAAAATTAATACTACACAATTTATTTTTCTTTCAATATTAATCTTTAAAATTTACTCTGTTTTTCTTTCGCCACAAGCAGTGTTGTATTTTCATATGTTTGTCATGCAAAAATAGAAGCTGTTCTAATTGAAAAATGTACATGTGACTTTCCTCATGTATTGTACATAAACAATGTTTCATATGTATCACACGATATGTACAACTTTTGTTGTGGGAAAATTTGACAGTACTTATGTAAAAAACACATCATGTAATAGCACCTTTAATATTTGCGATTAGTTAGCCCCTATGGATTCAGGATTTATGGATTTTTGTTTTTAAGATGTGAGTTAATTCGAGCTGAACCCAGCAAGATTGGGGAATGGAACTCGTGATAGAATGGTTAAAATGTAAACAGCTGATAAAAAGAACATAGTACCTGTTGTTAGAAGTTTTCAAAGCTGCCCTTATTTTATGCATATATTATGACAGCATTACTTGGTTAACAATTTCTCAAACCAGCAATTAGATTTGTTTCCACATTGGTAATCCGGTTGTTACACGATTTCTACTTCAGACTGAATTTGAAGTTTGCTGATAGAAAACTATTCAAATAATTATCTGGTGTAGACATTGTGTTAAAAGTTTTTACAAATATTACTACCAAAATTTTATATTAAAACATGAGCTGCCCTGTTTGGGTTTGGGAGCCACTGGAAACAACTTTTAATCATCAACAGTTAATCTTTGCTATCGATAGCTCAACAGCTGTTCTCTAAAATCCATTGGACAGCGGCTGGTTTTATTTGTTTATCTCTAAATATCTTTACAAAATTAAATTAATAGATGAGGAAACTTTTAATTAATGTTTTTTTTTTATTTAGCTACCTGTTATTGGGGCATCATATTGGCAAATCGTATTGGACGTGCAAGACTTTCTCAAAACTGGTATGATTTTCGTAAGAGGACAATGAAAATTATGTATTTTAGGAATTTGTAGCAATGTGGTACATGGTTCTGCATTCATGGCTCCTGTTATTAAAGGCATGTTGATCTTGTATTGATAATGTCAAAAAATTTCAGCAACATAGGCATTGAAACTGTAGGTCAAAGATTCGGCGGCGCTAGTGCGAAGATGAGTTATATTTATTTATATGATATTAAGTAAATAAAATAATATTGATCAGCTATTATTAAGTGTTAATATTTACAAAATCTAGATTTGTATTTTTAAGCTAGGTATGAAGTTGTAGAGTTAATATTAATATTCCTTAAGGAGATCAAGACCATTATTTAACAGGTGTTGGAATGATGACTTCTTAAATTAGGACAGTTTTTCTTTATGAGGTGTTGATGTGTGGTGATTGTATGAGCCACCGCCTAATAGTAATCTGTGGTATGACCCATCGTAATCGAGATTTTTATTTCGTTTTTGCTCACATCTGTTTGGTATATATTTTGGTAATTTAATATTTGGATATATTTGTGAATAGTGAAAATATTTGGAGTGCGAGTCGGTCTATGTTTTGGAGATCAATTTTTTCAGTTATCATATCTTTTATTATTGGAGTCGAGCATGCATACTTCGCAGCTGAGTCGTTATAGTCGTTTCCATGTACACTAGTCGGCATAATTATTTTGACAAAAACAAAATGGTAAATTTTTGTATTCAATTTTTAGTTGTCTTTATACAATATAACTATTATTTTTTTATGTTTTGTTTGGATATTGCTAATATTAATTAAAAAATAACTCAATAGAGTTTCTTTCATAAAAAATTAAAAAGATATGAATGAATGGAATGAATATAAATTAATAAGAAATATGTATAAAAATAAAATTGAAAATGAAAAAAAAAATATGTTAACAACAAAATAAATAATTCCAAAGATCAGAAACAAATGTGGAATGAAATAAAAAGTTTAGTACTTAAGAAAAATGCCAATGTGATAAAAAAAAATGTGATGTTTAACAATATAGAGTATAAGGATGACTATCAAATCGCTACCCAATTTAATAATTATTTTGTCGATAATATTAAATCAATAACGGATTGCAATACAAAAAGTGCAATATACAAACAACATACCTGTGATATTTTCTAGATTTTAACAAAGTCTCCATTAAGGTAGTTTAAATAATTGGAACATTATTGGTAAAAATATGCTTTACATTATAAATCTTTCCCTGAAAATTGGAAGTATTCTATGGTAACACCTGTAGAAAAAATAGCCAAAACAAACAAATGTGAAGAATTCCGACCAATAAACGCCTTAAAAACATTTGAAAAAATTATAGAAAAAATTGCTAAAGAACAGTTGGAAAGCTATATGGAAGAAAACTATATGTTTTCAAAATATCAATCTGGTTTCAGAACAAAATGCTCATGCGAAACAACGGTAAACTATGTGATAAATAAATGGAAATATTGTAATAAAAATAATAAGGTAATGGCAATTGTCTTCAAACAGAAAAACCCTAAATATTTAAACGAAAAATTTTAATGTAAATAAAAACAAAACAAAAAACAAAAAGCCGCGCCATATGTTTAAAAAAAAATATATATATAAACGTCAAAATGAAACAAGAACACTCGTCTGAACACCTAGGTTCACAATCATGATTCAAATTGAAAAAGTTAATCAAATAAAATATCTGGGTTTCATAATCGATGACTTAAAATTTAAACATCACGTCGATTACATATGTAAGAAAATTGGAAAAAAAATCGGCTTTTTTAAACGGGTGTGAAATAAAATATCGATAACAACGGCAATAAATATTTATAATAGCATGTTCAGACGGCAAAATCAACCACTTGATTCGCTCTCTGAATCATGATTGTGAACCTTGGTGTTCAGACAAGTGTTCTTGTTTCATTTTGACGTTTATATTTTTTGTGCAAATATTTGAAGACATTCTTGTACACTTTATGTTTCACTATTTCATTTTTTCCATTATTATTTGAATATATATATATGTAAATATATACTTTTTATTTGTTAAATGTTTCTATTTATGTTATTGCACAAATTAATTTTCAGTTTTTTTCTTTGTTTATATATTTTTGACAGCTAGTTCAGATAAACTAGCGATAATTTCTTATCATACTTGGAGGTGACACTCAATGTTTCTAGGTTCACAACTAGGTTCATTTTGAACCAAGTAGATTCGCTCTCAAAATTTTGTATGGCGAATAATGTAGATTCAATCATGATTCGGGCACGAACCGTGAATGGGAGAGCGAACCGCGAATCTTGCTGTCCGTGTGAACATAGCATAATAGCATGTTCAGACGGCAAAATGAACCACTTGATTCGCTCTCTGAATCATGATTGTGAACCTAGGTGTTCAGACGAGTGTTCTTGTTTCATTTTGACGTTTATATATATATTTTTTTTAAACATATGGCGCGGCTTTTTGTTTTTTGTTTTGTTTTTATTTACATTAACATTTTTCGTTTAAATTTTTTCTGTTTGAAGACATCCTTCTGCACTACAAAATATGTTTCACTATTTCCTTTTTTTTACATTTTTTATACCCTCCACATCTCAGTGGCAGAGGGTATATATAGGTTTGTCATTCCGTTTGTAACGCATCGAAAAACTAATTTCCGACCCAATAAAGTATATATATTCTTGATCCTTATCACAGCTCGAGTCGATATAGCGATGTCCGTCTGTCCGTCTGTCCGTCTGTCCGTGTGTCTGTTGAAATCACGCTCATTCAAAAAAAAAAGCATTTACTTAGGTCAGGTTACGAAAAAATTATTTGCCATAATTCCCACCAGGTTGGTATTGAAATCGGAGTAAATCGGGAGCCTCTGCGCTGAGAAATGAACAAAAGTTTATAGATACCTCTAAAAAAAACATGAAACCTAGTGTTTTCTTGTAATAGTTTAGTGGTTGAACATACAACAACATAAAAAAAGCCACAAAAAAAATGTGATTCATACATATTAACAATAACAAGAACACAACTACCATGAGCTATGTTAATAGTATTGCCACAAACCGAGGTGGAGGGTATCAAAGATTCGGCACAGCCGAATTTAACACTCTTACTTGTTTAATTATTTATATGCTTTATGTAATATATGGCTTTTATTTGTTTCTATTTATTTATGTTTCTATTTATTTTTTTGTACACGTTAATTTCTTGTTTTTTTTGTTTGTATTGTTTTGTACACGTTAATTTATTGTTTTTTCTTTGTTTATATTGTTTCTTACACATTAATTTCTTGTTTTTTCTTTGTTTATGTTCTTTGTACACATTAACTTCTTGTTTTTTTCTTTGTTTATATTTTTTATTTGACAGCTAGTTTAGATAAACTAGCGATAATTTGTTATCAAACTTGGAGATGACAATGAATGTTTCTAGGTTCACAACTAGGTTCAAAATGAACCAAGTAGATTCGCTCTCAAAATTTTGTATGGCGAATCATGTAGATTCAATCATGATTCGCTCGCCAACCGAGAATAAGAGAGCGAACCGCGAATATTGCTGTCCGTGTGAACATAGTATAACACGATGATAAAACCTCATTTTGAATTCGGCTCCACAATTCTGTATACCTGCTGCACAACAACACAATTGGAAAGATTGCAAAAACTTCAAAATAAGGCTATGTGTGCTATTTTAAAATGTAACAGATATACTCCCATCCAAAATATGCTAGATACATTGAAATGGTTAAACATACAACAAAGATTAGAATTTAATACGTTGAATTTTGTCCAAAAGATGAACATGGGTAATGCTCCAGAATACTTGATGGACCAACTGATGTACGTGGGAGAAGCTCAACCGTATAACTTAAGAAACGCGGAAAACTTTAGGTTACAAAGGGTGACAACAACAGCAATGCAAAGATCCCTCTTCTTCAAGGGACTAAAAATATATAATACGTTACCTAACTATGTCAAATTAGAAAGAAATGTTAATGTTTTTAAAAGAAATGTCACACAATTTTTAAGATATAATAACACAAATCAAGAAGTTGTATAAAAATTGTTAAATATTAATTATTAGTTTTAAATTAAAGTATAATAAATACTACTACTACTACAAAAAAAAAAAGTAATTTTGAGGTGTTGGCATAAGTATTTTGACAAATTATTATTAAAAAAAGAAGCTTAATATTAAAGAAATTATAGAAATTTGATTATGAGTTAATAAAATGCATGCATAACTTTTTGAAGGCGTCTTGGAGCTGAGTTCAGTAAATTTTGAAGGATCCCAGAGGATATCTTATTCCAAAGGGAAGTGACCTCGGAAATTGTCTCTTCTTAGATTTTGTGTAAATAACCAATTCTTTTACGTTTGATAAGAAATTTGATTATGAGTTAATAAAATGCATGCATAACTTTTTGAAGGCGTCTTGGAGCTGAGTTCAGTAAATTTTGAAGGATCCCTGAGGATATCTTATTCCAACGGGAAGTGACCTCGGATTTTGTCTCTTCTTTGATTTTGTGTAAATAATCAATTCTTTTATGTTTGATAAGACCACACGTTTTCGATGGTATTCAAGTCTGGACTTTAGGGTGGCCAGTCCAGAGTAGTAGCACCAATATCCTTCAAATATTTTGATATCATCCTGCTTTTGTGGCATTGTCCTGTTGCAGGATAAATGATTCGCCAATCAACCTGTCACCGGAAGGGAAAGTGTTATCATTTAGGGTGCTCAAATATTGGCCTTGGTTCATCGAGCCGGCGATGAGAACCAAGCCACCTAACCCATTGTTCGCAATGTACCCCCAAAACAGAGCCTCCACCATGGCTCGCTTTCTGGCTTTCGTACCTGTGGCAGCCTTACAAAAATCTTTTGTTTTGACGAGTTGAACTCAAAGGAGCTTTGATCTGTCCATAGAACGCTTCTCCAAAAATCTTTTGACTTCTGAAGATGCTCCTTTGGGAAGGCCAATCTTTTCAGCTTGTTCACATCTGATATGGAGGTATGTTTTTGTTTTGTATGTTTTAAAATCTCCGTTTTTTAAACGTCGTCGAACAATATGCTCACTGATTGGATTCTTGGCCGACTATTGCATTGATTTGTAGCAGATTGAGGCTTAGTTGAATAATTTTATGAAATTCCCTTAGAAGCATTCGGTCTTCAATTAGCGTTGTTTTACGTTTAGCGCCTGATTTAGGTAAGTTCCTGATGTCATTATGTTCCTTAATTTGTTAATTTGATAGTACACCGTTTTTCGCGACAAATTAAATTCAATTACAATGTCTTTTACTGCGACGGCAGAATTTTAAATTGCCAATATTGAAGCTCTAGCAACACAGCTTAACTCAGCCGTTTTTCCCATGGTCTCCAATAACTTGTTTTATATTTTAGTTTGTTATATTGGTTATTGATGAGGATTGGTGACTCTTCTGGAAACAGCTGTACAACCTGTCATGCAGAATATATAGTAGATCAATCTTTTGAAACAAATGTGCCAATGTTTTTGCTTTATTTAAAGTAAAAACATTTGATCTTGAGCCTGAATAATTTCAAACTCAATTTATAATTTTCTATATCTGCTATATTTTCAAAATATATTCTTTGATTATTCCTTTACCTAATTCAAAAAAGTCCAGCTGCTCCTTCGAATGCTACAGATAAAATAGGTAAATAATCTAACCCATAAAAACAAAGTTTTTATTAAAACTCTTTACTTATGCATATGAGTTTTGAATATCTCCGTGACTGTGCGTGACTGTGTGTGACTATCTTAAAATTAATCTTTGGCCACAACAAGTCTATGGACAAAGTTTCAGATCCATCGGATGAGGGGAAGTGGGGTTTTAATCTCTCCGTGGCTATGTCAAAGTTAATATTTTTTCACAGCAAGTCTATCGACGCAAGTTTTAGATCGATCGGATAAGGGAAAATGGGTTTTAAATCACTCCATGACTGTGCGTGACTATGTGTGACTGCGCGTGACTATGTCGAAATTGATCTTTCTTTACAGCAATAATATTGACCAAGTTTCAGATCGGTCGGATGAGGGTAAATAACATTTAGATCATTCCGTGACTGTGCGTGACCATGTGTGACTGTGCGTGACTAAGTCAAAGTTAATCTTTTCTCACAGCAAGTGTATAGACCAAGTTTCAGATCGATCGGATGAGGGGAAATGACATTTAGATCACTCCGTGATTGTGCGTGACTACCCCAAAATTAATCTGTAGTCACGACAAGACTATGGGCAAGTTTCAAATCAATTGGATAACGGGTATGGGGTCCACCCATGGCAGTCAGACAGAGAGTATGAGTTAAAAGAAAGAGTTTAAAAAGACATTGTTCCAGAAATTGTATGGCGTGCATCCCTGGTAAATTCAGGTACAGATAAGCTTATATCGGCATAGGATGAACGCTATTAATTTTGGTAAAAATTGGTTCATGTTCAGACCTAGTCCCCATACAAATGACCTCTATGGATGAACGCTATTGAAATTGGTAAAAATTGGTTCATGTTCAGACCTATTCCCCATACAAATGGCCCCTATGAGATCGATTAAATTGTCATAATATCCAAATTATGACATAGATCTCGGTCAAATTGGGTTTGTGTATGTTTATTACACCGATTTATCAGTACCCCAAAAATAAACTCTATATGACAATTCTTGCACAGGTTTTTCTCAAATTTGGTTTGTATATGTTTTTTTTTTTCAAAAATAAGTGACCTTACCAAATATGGTCAGGATCGGTCCATATTTCGACCTAGTCCCTATATAAATGTAGCATCCGATTTGAACTATTTCATATCAGAAGGCAACAAAATTAATAACAATGGCATTGCCAAATTTGGTGTACGCTTATGTTCTACATCTAATTAGTTGGACCTAATAGTTCGCTAACTTTTTTTCATACAAATTTTGAAATTTTCGTATGAAAAAAAGTTAGCCAACTGCTAGAATTTGATTATGAATACGGGCGATGGTCTCTCAACGCATGGTATATTTTTTTTATTTTAATTTATGGATAATAATTTTGAAACGTAAAAACCTTGAAAAAGAAACAAAAAACTATCCCAGAAAAACCAAGTTTTTATTTTACTCCCTTTCTTTGCAAATTAAATATACCGCATCGTTTCGGTCTTGCTCAAAAATTGTAAATCTTCAGTCAAATATTTTTTTTGCAATATTTTTTTTCATCGTTGCCGCGAGTCTGCCTGCAAAGTTTCAGTTAAAAATCGATCCAAAGAGTTTTCGGCAAGCAGACACTACGAGTTAATAAATATAAAGGGAGTAAAAATATAAAATGGTTAACAATCATGTTTTTTAGTTAACATAAACAGGGGTTTTCAGGCCGGTAACAACTTTCAACTTTGATAATCCATAAGTAAGCATCTAGAAGGCATAGCTCCTTGTTGAAACACTTATTTCATATGTTGGACAATTATCTATCATATGCCTTTTAACTTATTTCATTATTAAGTTCGAATCTAATTTTCTTTACGAACGGTCGTGTAAATAATTAAAGCGCTTAGAGTACAACTATTTAAAATTAATAACAAGTGTACATTTTTGTTTTTGCAATTGCCTATTCTTGATCTCATTTGAACTCACTTGGTAGTCAATTCAGCTTAAAACAGGAATAAAAAATCTAGCGATGGCCCGAGGGGCCAAGTCTTCATCAATAAGAAAGCTTGTGAACAAGAAGATGACAAAACTTCCTCCGGGTTTTGTTAACCCGAACAATACTTCAACTTCAAGCAACAGATTTAGCCTGCTTGCTGGCCTCAATGATATGGACGTAACTCCCGTATCAAATATTAACGATTTTAAGGAACACAAACCTCCACCCATTGTTGTAGAAGCTAACGTTTCATTTACAGAAATTCAAAAGCTGCTTGGTAAGGATTGTATTTTCAAACGTACTTCAATTGGTACCAAAATTTTTGCTCCAAGTAATAAAATGTACGAATGCTACAAACAAATACTTAAAGAGAGTAAGATGGAGTTTCATTCTTATGGCTCCAAAGAAAATAGGTT
The DNA here is from genome assembly GCA_963682025.1 of Cordilura impudica. NCBI lineage: Eukaryota > Metazoa > Arthropoda > Insecta > Diptera > Scathophagidae > Cordilura > Cordilura impudica. Next base: position 247,371,862 of record OY821518.1, read on the forward strand.
ATACACCACTTTTTTACACAGTTTACCCCGCATAAGCTCTGAGGAAATCCCCAAGGAGTTAAAAAACTACAACCTACCCCCTTCTTCCGTAACTGAAATAGTCACCAAATTCAGTTCAAACAATACTGCAGTTTATAAAGTTCAATTTGTTCGTAAAAATTTTAATCCAACTGCCTTAAAACATGTACGAACAATTTCCAATATTATAATTTCTTGGAAAAAATACAAATCAAAATCCAGGAGCAGACCCACTCAATGCTGGAACTGTTTAATGTATGGCCATGGCGGTGAACATTGCCATCGAAGTGCTGCGTGTATGATATGTGCAGAACAACATCACACAAGTGTGTGTCCGTTTAACACAAATGAAAAAAGACCAGCTATTTTTATATGCTTTAATTGCAAAAAAAACATGGAAAAGAGAGAACTGATCACTCTGCAAACGACATCAACTGTCCGTTACGTTCTCTCTATTTGGAAACTAGAACAAGAGTAACTTCCAAAAGTCATAACAACAGCAGGCAACAACAGCACAAATTGTAACAATAACACAAATAATAACAGCAAAGCTACATATGCTAACCAGCTGAAAACAAGCAACGATTTATTTAGCATTGATGAGCTTTTTGATATTTTCACTACAGCACGATTTGGACGATTTGCATAGGTGCACTTCAAAAGTACAACAAATCAAAGTTGTAATGTCAATGGTAAAATACGCCCATGGATTATACTAATAATTTAAACGAATTCAAAATGCTTCACTTGAATGCTAATGGCATTTCAAACTTTTCTAAGTTGAAACAATTTGAGATAATAATTGAACGAGAAAATATTAAAATAGCGTCTTTGAATGAAACATTTTTTCAGAAAATCATAGACCCTATTTTAAAAATTATTATTTATATAGAAGTGACAGAACAGATGCAAGAGGAGGAGGAGTGGCTCTGTTAATTCATAAATCTGTCGCTCATAAAAACCTCTTTATATCAAACACCTCATCAATCGAAAACATCTCAATTGAAGTCATTATAAATAATAGACCTATTGTTGTATCTTCGTTATATTCACCAAGATATGCCCATAACTTCTGTGCTGATATCTTGAACCTAACACCTTCCACCAAAGAATATATGGTTTTTGGTGGCCTAAATGCCAAACATTGTTCTTGGAATTGCCGTTCAAATAATACGGCAGGAATCGCACTGAACAATCTACAGCAATCAAGCAATTTTTTCATACACTATCCTAATAGTCCAACCCTATTCCCCCATCAACACAATCGCGAAGCATCCACAGTCGATATTATTTTAAGCAACTCCACTTTAAATATAGACGTAAAAACAATGGATTACGAAATACCATCAGACCATCGCCCCATTATTTGTACACTTAAAAGATCAATGGCCTCGCAGGTTGAGCTCAATTATTATGATTATAGTGCAACCAACTGAAATATTTATATGAATTTTTTAGACAATAAAATCACGTTATATTCCGATATATACAATACCAAGGCAGTAATTGATCAGGAAATCCAAAAATTTATAAATGTAGTTTTCGAAGCAAGGGATGTGTCTACACCTAAAATAACTCAACAAAATAATTACACATTACCAGGAAGTACTGTGAAATATATTAAACTAAGAAGAAGCTTTAAAAGAAAAAGCCAACGATCTTCAAATATAGCCCAGTAAACTTTTTATAATCAATGTACCAAGTTTCTAAGCAAAATGATTGATAAAAGTATTAATTCGGAACGCAATAAGAAATGATGTCAATTATTATCCAATTTAAAACCAGGTGATATATCATATTGGAAAATAAGCAGGAACTTGCGAGGAAAAGGAAAAAATCAAATCTCTCACTTTAAAGTTGGAAATACAATAATAACATCTGATAAGGACAAGGCTGAAGTCCTGGCAAATACATTTGTCCAAGCAAATAACCTCACTTCGAACTACAACCACTCAGCGGATACATTAATTAATACAACAGTAAATTATTTTAAAAAGGAAAATCCTAGTTCTGAATCAGCTACTTATACATCTCTTGAAGAAGTAATGAATATTGTCTCATCAATAAAACCCTCAAAATCCCCTGGTTTTGACAATGTTCCGAACCTGCTCTTAAATAAACTACCACTCAAAGCTCTAAAATTACTGGTTATAATATTTAACAGCTGCATTAAACTCAACTATTTCCCAACCCATTTCAAAAACGCTAAGGTTATAGCTACTAACAAACCTAGCAAGCCTAAAAATTACCCAAACAGCTACAGACCTATCAGTCTATTAAGTAACTTTGGTAAAATATTTGAAAAAATACTACATTCTCGTCTTAGTGAATTTGTAACGACCAATTCTATTGTTGCCAAAGAACAATTTGGATTTAAAAAAGGGCATAGCACTACGCACCAAATAAACAGAATTAAAAATCAAATAATCACAAATAAAAACAATAAACGTTCAACGGGTCTAATATTGTTAGATATTGAAAAACCGTTTGACATAATGGCCTCTTATTTAAACTTCTTGATGCAAATGTACCAAAATATCTATGGAAATTTATTTCACATTTCATTCACGGCAGAAGCTTTAAAGTTGTGATTAATAATGAAACATCATCTCCAAAAACCATTACCACGGGGTTACCTCAAGGATCTGTCTTGTCGCCATTGCTTTATTCGATATACATATACATCCGATTTCAAAGTCCCGAAATATATGAAAGTTGCTTACTACGCATATGATACTGCGTTAATTTTTTCAAACAAACTTACAAGTGCACACCTGAAGAAAATGGAAAAGGGACTTGTAAAATGCAGTAAATATTTCCACAAATGGAAAATCAAAATTAATCCAAACAAGACCCAAGCAATAATTTTTCCATTCAACAAATCTCCCAAAAGACTGCCAAGACACCATCTTCTTATTGGAAATAATACCATAAATGTACTTAACGATGTCAAATATCTCGGTGTTGTCTTGGACAAAAAGCTTACATTTAAACAACATATTATGGCTACGTGTCAAAAAGCTATAAATTCATTTAAAGCATTATGGCCACTGCTAAATAGAAGGTCATTTCTAAACCCCAAAAACAAAAATCTACTCTTCAAAAGTGTTATAAGGGCGATATTAACATACGCGTGTCCTATTTGGAGTGACGCTTCCAACTGCCACCTAAAACGCTTACAAATTATACAAAACAAAAATGATAAATAAAAAGCCCTGGAGGTATCCTACAAATCTTCTTCATAAAGAAACCGTTTATGAAAAAATTGTCGATTTCATATCAAGGATTAATAACAATTACTTTGCCAAAATTGAAAATTCCTCTTACCCACTGATAAGAGAATGTAGAGAAATAACGTAAAATTAAAAAGAAATCACCAAATTGAAAATTATATGCTTATAGAGGTCTATTATTTCAAATAAACCTCCTATAAGCACATAAATATTTTTCAGATAGTATTTGAATTTATTAAATCATATAAAGGTTTTTTCCTCCCATTTTCCTTTAAAAATTATTAAAAAAATAAAAAAAAAAAACTATTTAATATCTTTAGATCCTATATATTATTTGTTGCAATATCTATATGTAAATATAAGATCTCATATGTGAATATCAAATTTGTTAAAATATGTAAATAAAGGAAGAATATATAATTGAAAAAAAATATTTTAATGTATACTAAACAGTCTCGGAGTTATCCAGAATGCTTTTGACAAAAATTGCGAAATTGTATTTAGTTCAGTTGTTTTATTAAATAAGTTTTACAAAATTTAATAAATGATATAGAAATGATTTCGACTTTTGCGTTGTCTGCTGTGAACGTCAGGTTTTGATTCTCTTAAAAGACACCAAATTAAATGTCGCATCATATTTCCGTTCCATAATCCCTGATCCAAGAGCTTAAGTTTTTGGTGAAATCGTTGCTAACTTTACCAAGGTTTTTCGGAAAAAATCCAAATGCGAATGTAAGAAATTTTTTTTTAGAGACATTAACGCCTGAAATTAAACAGTTTTGCATCTGAAATTAGCTTGACTTTACAAAAAAAAAATAAATCTTACAATTATATGTATTTACCGATGGTTAGTAAGTGACGAATGATTTCCTCATAATCTGTACTGCTTTTATTTCCTTAAAAGTTCGAAGCAATCAATCGAAATGACTTCCAGGCAGCTTTCCCATCGGCTGCTAACAATGTCTCAACTTTTAAGAATAAATTTTGCGCATAGAAATATTTGTAAATATTGCCTCAACAAAATTTTTTACTTATCCCAGATTGACATGGTGGCATAATTACATTCAACCTTTTGATTAAGGGCGAGGACACGCAATGAGCGGCAAAGTGGCAGAGCGGCGAGTTTTAGCGGCAAGTGGCTTATTACTGAGCGTCATTTGTGAGCGGTTAGTTGTCAAAATGCCATTGTCAATGTTATTATTTATATAAAAAGTTTTTATAATAAAAGCAAAATACATATTTTCACTATTTTATGATTTTTATTTATTTATGACTACATTTTAACCTTTTTAACTTTTTATCGATTGAAAAACAACACAAAAATGGTTGTCGTTAAGATAACAACAACAGCTAATAGCGAATATCGTTTAAAAATTTTACGGAATACTAAAATCGATAATTTTGTTGTTTTCTTTTTTTAACGATTCGATTATCGTTAAAAAGAAGTTACTGAAACGTGCTACAGATTGACAAAACAAAGAAAAGACATTTTTTTTGCCATTTTTATTCTTTGCCGCTCAGAAAACTTTCTAAAAATTAGAACAAGTTCTATTTCTGAGCGGGGCCACTTAGACTTAGATAATTTTGTTGTTTTCTTTTTTTAACGATTCGATTATCGTTAAAAAGAAGTTACTGAAACGTGCTACAGATTGACAAAACAAAGAAAAGACATTTTTTTTGCCATTTTTATTCTTTGCCGCTCAGAAAACAACTAAAAACAAGTAAGAAAATTATAGTCGGTCTAGACCGACTATATGATACCCTATACCATGGCTTAGAGACCCTATCTTTCGGTCCAACTACTTCGATATAGAAAATAAGCATAAACCAAATTTGAGTGGGATTTTTATTAATTTTTTTGGCTGCAGATATGAATAAGTTCATATCGGATGCTATATCTATAAAGGGACTAGGTCCAAAAATGGACCGATCCTGATCATGTTTGGTAAAGTCTCTTGTATTTTGCAAAAATATGTACAAACAAAATTTGAGAAGAATCAGTGCAATATTTTTGTTTTTTAATAGATTTAAGTGAAGATCGGGAAGCAGCTCTATATGGGGTCAAAGGGATCATTTTTGGACTACTCATTAGTGGATGTAATGAACGCATACAAACCCAATTTGAGTAAGATCTATATGACAATTTGGATCTTATGGCAATTTATGTCGATTTCATATACAAATTACTATGGGGGCTAGGTCTGAACATGGACCGATTCTCACCAATTTCAATAGCGTTCATCCCATGGCCGATAAAAGCTTATATACCAAATTTCATCAAAATATATTCATATTTGCGACCTGCAGTTTGATTACAAGCTTTACATGGACACACAGACGGACGGACGGACATTGTTAAATCAACTCAGAAAGTGATTCTGATTCGATCGGTATAATTAAAGATGGGTCTAGGTCAAATATTTTTGGTTGTTACAAACAGCAGCACAAAGTCATTATACCCAAACCACATAGTGGTATAGGGTATAATTAGAACAAGTTCTATTTCTGAGCGGGGCCACTTAGACGCTCAGAAATGCAATTTTTTGTGCGATTGGGATTCACGATACGGAGAAGGTATTAAAGGAAGAAACCAGTACAAACAGCATAACTGGAATAGTCGCATTGGACGGAAATGGCCTAAAGACAATAGGCTACACGAAAGTCTTGTTCCTGAAATGAAAATTTTGTTGCCGTTGCTCCACATTAAACTTGGCATTGCTAAAAATTTTTTGAAAAGTATCGCAAAAAGACCAGCAGTATTCAACCGCTTAAAAGACATTTTCCCAAGACTAAGTAACGTCAAAATTCAGGAAGGGGTTGTTAATGGTCCCGACATACGGAAACTAATGAGTCGTCAAGATTTTGACCAAGTTCTGACAGACCGAGAATTAAATGCATGGCTCGCATTGAAAGCAGTCATTAAAGGACTTTTGGGTAAAGAACGCAAAGACAACTACAGGCAATTTGTTGCAAACATGTTGGCAGCTTTCGATGAAATTGGGGTTAATATGTCGTACAAAATTCATCTCTTGCATCAGCATCTTGATCAACTCGCTCAACAGTTGCCAACTGAATCTGATGAGCAAGGCGAACGTTATCACCAAACTGCGCTTCCATTTGAAATAAGGTAACTATAGAGTGTGCATATTTTGAATTCCTAGATTATTCTAATATCTTTGTCAGAGTGAGTGCACAATTTAAACATGTTAACGTTTGAAAACTATTTTCGTTTCAGGTACAGAGGAAAGGAAAGGTATAAAAACACCTTTGAAGAAGAGGAAGACGAGGAAAAAGAGGAAGAAGGGGAAGACAAAGATGAAATTCCAGAATATCTGTTGGACGAAATTATCGACCTTTCTGATGATGATGACGATGACCAAGATATTAGAGAGAGCAGTGATGTTGATCCACAGCCGCCTGCTAAACGGCATTATCTCTGACAGCCTTTTTAAACTCTTCGTTTCTTTCATTTGGCAACTTAGAATTCAAAATTCTATTTGAACGGATTTTGCCCAGACTAAAAATTTCCTTTGCACGCAAGATAAATTGGAAGAGGTAGTGAGGTATAAAAATTGAAAGTAGACAATATGGTTTCGAAATTCAGGAACCGATTGGGTGAGACGCACAACCACGTTTGCTGTGGGACCAAGGTCTGGTGCTTCTGTCAAGAGAGTATTTTCGGCAGCTCCTATAAAAATTTAAAATCTATACGAATATCCGAAGGTATCGCACAAAACAAAAAATTTTACATCCCACTTATGAGGCTTATTCGGCATATACTGTCGTAGATGATGCTTCATTTTTGTTGCGCACATTTGCTCATCAACACAAAGTCGTGCTGTTTTCGGAACAGAGTCAAATCTTTGGTTGAAAAGTTCAGAAATACTCCTGATACGATATAAAGGGTCATAACTAGGGATTGCAATACCGGTATTCCGGTATTTGAACTAAAATAGCAAATCTATAATACCGGTATTCATGCCCTTCAATACCGGGATTTACGGTATTGGGTTTTTTTAATATTATATATAAAATGTTAAGAAAAATTATTCCCAATGAATTTTGCAAAAAAAATTCCTTAAAATTAAATTTTTAGATAAAAATAATTGTAGTAGGCACTAAGCATATATACAGAAATAATTTTTTTTTCTAAAATAATTTTTATTAAGAAAAAGTATTCGCAATGAACTTAGCACAAAAATTTTTCCGCTAAATTTTGAATGTTACATAAAAATAATTGTAGTAGGCATAGAGAAGAGTGAGTAATTATAGCATAACAAACATTTCAAAAAAATTCCTTATATGTATATTTGCATCACAGAGTCAAAACACAAATTCATTCTATTCCAAGTTCTAAGCTTGTTAAGTTTATACAATTTTTTCGTCTTTTTCATTAATAATAATAAGTAAATAAATATATATATATATATATTAATATAAATACAAATTAAAATTGTTATAATTTTCAATAACAATTTTAAATAAGTGAACTAATATAATTATTATAAATAAGGTAAAATTTATGAAATTAATTTTTTCTGTTTAGTATGTAAAAAACTGAAAGTTTTTCAGCCCTGTGGATAAAAATTCGCCGTGGTATTATTTTGATAGAACAGAATGTAGGAATGCAGGCCTTTGTAAAAAATGTGCAAAAATAATCAAAGCAACTGGGGGAAGTACGAGCGGACTCCATACTTATTTACGAACTAGTCATGATATTAATTTGTTAAAACTAGGAAAGGCTGCTGATAATCAAATTTCATCAATAATAATAACAAATAATTCAGCAAATAGTCAAGCTTGTCTCTCGATTGATTGCTCGTGATGGTATACCATTTAGTAAAATTTGTAGTTCCTATGATTTGCGGAAATTTTTGATGAATAAATATAAAAATGTTCCAACCTCTCCGAACACAGTTCGAGAAATCGTTTTGAAATACGGCGAAGAAATGCGCAAAGCGGTTACAGAACATATTTCAAAACATAAAATTAGAAATCGGCGCTATATGAATATAAATATTCATGCAGCTGACAATTTTTGGAATATTGGTTTAACGCGTGTTTCTGGACATCTACCAGCAGAAAAATGTATTATACTGTTGGAAAAAAAAATCGAAGGGTTCGGCATCTCTTTCGAAGATATTATTGCTATGACCACGGATGGTGCATCAATTATGCAAAATGTAGCTAGAAGCATTCAAATAATTCATCAACTATGCTTGGCCCATGGCATACAATTGGCCATTCTAAAAATACTTTATAACAATAGTTTTGCCGATTATGAAGAAGAACCCATAAATGAAGAAACACCATATGTATTTGATTCAGACATAGAAGAAGACGAATATGAATTCGCCGAAGGTTTTAATATTCTTAATTCATCTGGATCGGAAACTAATCAACTTCGATATACAGATTTGGCACCCCTAGTTTCAAAAATTCGAAATGTAATAAAATTATTTCGAAGATCTCCAACAAAAAATGATGCCATATTGCAAAAATACGTCAAAGAAGAATTTGGTAAAGAACGGAACTTAATATTAGATTCCCGTACGAGATGGAACAGTTTGCTGTCAATGTTGGAGAGGTTCTCTGAACTAAAGCTTTGTGTAAGAAAAAGCCTAATTGATTTAAAATCGGACATTACATTCACTGAAAATGATTTTGAACTTCTATCAAATACAATATAAGCATTGCAACCAATTAAAGTAGCAGTGGAAGCATTATGTTGCGAAAATGTTAACTTATATATGGCAGATGTAACTCTTAAATTTATGCTTAACGAGTTAACTGAGCAAAACACAATTTTAAGTAACCGGCTTAAAGAAGAGCTTGTTATTAGAATAAAAGAAAGACGTACAGTATATTCAGACATTTTAGCATATTTCTTTGATCGGAAGGCGTCAAGCGCTGAGGAAGATTACGACATTTTTCGCAAAACCAGTGTAACGACGAAAGTCGGTACACCTCGTTTTCGTCTACACCTCATTTATATATATGTATATATATAAATTAATCATTTATATATTAATATATAAAAGCAGTAACGAACAGTAGTTGCAATCCACATTTACGTCTCTAAACCATAGCCTTTATATGTTAGAGCGAGAAAGAAGATAAACACACCACTCCGAGGTGAGTTATAAAATTATTCACCACATCAACATACTATAAAAGGTGAAACAATAACCAAATTCGAGGAGTCGATCGTCGGCGGTGGTCGAGTACACATCGCAGTACTAGTGCGCGTGTTTTCATCATAAGAGAAGTGCCTTCGCAGGTTTCTCCCCGTAGTTTAGAGAAGTGCCTTCGCAGGTTTCTCTCCGCAGTTTAGAGAAGTGCCTTCGCAGGTTTCTCCCCGCAGTTCTGAGAAGTGCCTACGCAGGTTTCTCCCCGCAGTTTAGAGAAGTGCCTTCGCAGGTTTCTCCCCGCAGTTCTGAGAAGTGCCTACACAGGTTTCTCCCCGCAGTTTAGAGAAGTGCCTTCGCAGGTTTCTCCCCGCAGTTTAGAGAAGTGCCTTCGCAGGTTTCTCCCCGCAGTTCTGAGAAGTGCCTACGCAGGTTTCTCCCCGCAGTTTAGAGAAGTGCCTTCGCAGGTTTCTCTCCGCAGTTTAGAGAAGTGCCTCCGCTGGTTTCTCCCCGCAGTTTAGAGAAGTGCCTACGCAGGTTTCTCCCCCCCCCGCAGTTCAGAGAAGTGCCTACGCAGGTTTCTCTCCGCAGTTCAGAGAAGTGCCTTCGCAGGTTTCTCTCCGCAGTTTAGAGAAGTGCCTCCGCTGGTTTTCTCCCCGCAGTTTAGAGAAGTGCCTTCGCTGGTTTCTCCCCGCAGTTCTGAGAAGTGCCTACGCAGGTTTCTCCCCGCAGTTTAGAGAAGTGCCTTCGCAGGTTTCTCTCCGCAGTTTAGAGAAGTGCCTACGCAGGTTTCTCCCCGCAGTTTAGAGAAGTGCCTACGCAGGTTTCTCCCCCCGCAGTTCAGAGAAGTGCCTACGCAGGTTTCTCTCCGCAGTTCAGAGAAGTGCCTTCGCAGGTTTCTCTCCGCAGTTAGAGAAGTGCCTCCGCTGGTTTCTCCCCGCAGTTTAGAGAAGTGCCTACGCAGGTTTCTCCCCCCGCAGTTCAGAGAAGTGCCTACGCAGGTTTCTCTCCGCAGTTCAGAGAAGTGCCTTCGCAGGTTTCTCTCCGCAGTTTAGAGAAGTGCCTCCGCTGGTTTCTCCCCGCAGTTTAGAGAAGTGCCTACGCAGGTCTCTCCCACGCGATCAAACGAAGTGCCTACGCAGGTTTCTCCCCGCAGTTTAGAGAAGTGCCTTCGCAGGTTTCTCTCGGCAGTTAAAGAAGTGCTCTCACCAGGTCTTACTATCCAACGACAAGGGTCCAGGATTTTTGAAACTAGAGAAGTACCTACTCCAGGTTTCTCGCTCTTCCCAAGAGGAGTACCAACCTACCATTATATTTCGTAAAATTATAAATTACCATTATTAATTGTAAATCATTAGTTATAATCGAAAATAAAATAAAATAAGCCACGACACTCTAAACATTGAGAGAACTCGTTTTTATTCCTCTCTGTCCCGTGCAAGAATATAAATTTCTGCAACGACCCTGACCCCCGCGAGCTATACCCCAGCAACCGGAGGGAAACTCGTCGTTACAGTGGCGCCCGAGCAGGGACATTAGAGAGGAAAAAGATACAACAACAACGAGTCGCCAGTTCTGGTTTAAAAAAAAAAATAAGTAAAATTAAAATTTTTTCCATATTACCCTGTGAAGACAAACAAAAAAAATATCGGTGACAACCACACATATTGTGTTACCGCAGTACCTGGATAAATATATCAGTGAAAGCTACAATTCAGCGAAATAACTATTAATATTTACAAGAAAAAAAAAAAAAGAAAGTAAAAAAAAAAAGCTCAATGACCCAAAGTTAAAATTAAATTCCAAAAAAAAAAAAAAAAAAAAAATTGTTTTTTTTGAACCAAAGATAAAAAAAAAATTTTTTTTAGTGAAAAGATATTCGGACCTAAAAATGTTCCGTGTGTCATGGGCCTACACACTGAGGAAGGAGGAGCTTGTGCTTTATCTTGCCGAATTTGGTTTTGGGACCTCCGGAACCGTGGAGGAATTACGAAAACGATTTGCACAATTTCTGGGCGGAGAACATAAACCCGAAATACTTGAGAGGCTACTACAGCTCCAGGCCAAACATGAAGAAATCGCGCCTGGTAGCTCCCAACGAAATCTACCGAATATTGTCGTAACTACAGGAAATGAGGAGTCTAGTACCAATAGACATGAGATAAATATAACTAGAAAGCAAAGCGATGACATGGCGGCAAAGACTTCATCAACACCAGGGTATCAATTAGCGGACTGTAAGATGATAATGGACCAAGTGCGTAAATGGAGCATACAATTTGGAGGAGATCACGGACCACTAGAGTTCATCGAGAGGCTGGAGGAGCTAACTTATATGTATAGAATAGACGTAAACATATTGCCAAAGATTATGCCTGAAGTCATGACCGGAAGAGCACTTACCTGGTTTCGCAATAATAATCGCCAGTGGACCGAATGGGTTACTTTCAAAAAGGACTTCCTGAAATTTTTCCTACCTCCACGATATTTGGAACGTCTCGAAGATGAGATCCGAAAACGTCATCAAAAAACCAAAGAGTCCTACAAAAATTATATTTTGGCGATGCAAGATCTAATGCGGTACACAAACTATACCGAAGAACAAAAGCTAGAACGGATCTTTAGAAACTCACTACCTGAATATCTTAGGTATATTCGCCGGAAAGATTTCCGGTCTCTAGAAGAATTAAAGGAACTTGCGGAAGATTTAGAAAGTATCCCAGTAAAACTGCATCCCCGAGAACATCACCGCTTAATGACGTCCCCAGAGAACGAAAGTAAGCCATTACACCAAATCAACCCACGAACTGCATGTCGCAAATGTGGTCAAGAAGGCCACCTCCGGATATGCTGCCAGAACAAACCAATTTTATTCTGTTGGGAATGTGGACGTCGTGGTATTCGAACAATCCAGTGTTGCCGGCCACAGTCGGGGAACGAAAGATGGACTGATACCAAATGTACACCACCATTGAAAACTTCGGTTGTATTAACCCCAAACCGACTCATAGCTAATATTATAATAAAGGGAAGAAGTATTAAAGCAACGATTGATACCGGAGCCACTAGCTGCTTCATTAGTGAGAATATTGCTAACACCATTGAGCCCATTAACAAATGGCATTCACATAGCGTCAGCGTAACACTAGCAGACGGATCCTACAAAAAAATTACTCATGCAATGGAAACAATGATCGAACTAGGCCAACGACAAGTTTTGCAAAAGTTGCTAATTTTGCCAAATACAACAGAGGAAATAATTCTTGGACTCGATTTCCTCAGAAAATGTGGTGCTACCCTCACTTGTGCTGGAATGTCATGTAAATTCACAACCTTGCCAGTAAATCAGCCAAATCAACAGGAAAGGCTCAAAATGAGAGTTAACTCCCTATTGATCGCTACCCGTGAGCCAACCCAAGCCCCATCGTACAACCGAGTGCGTATACCTTTCATCACCCAAGATGTCTTTCCAGAAGCAGCACAAAAGCAGATTGACTTCACAATCCGAAACATGATCGCTGTTCCAAAAATACCTAAATATACCCAGCGGACAATTATGCTGGAAAAGGAACGCTACCGCGTTACCATGAAACACTTTGGTCGAACTTTTTTGGTAAAGCACTTACTTAATTCCCCCCGAGGAAAGGAGGATGTGTAACGACGAAAGTCGGTACACCTCGTTTTCGTCTACACCTCATTTATATATATGTATATATATAAATTAATCATTTATATATTAATATATAAAAGCAGTAACGAACAGTAGTTGCAATCCACATTTACGTCTCTAAACCATAGCCTTTATATGTTAGAGCGAGAAAGAAGATAAACACACCACTCCGAGGTGAGTTATAAAATTATTCACCACATCAACATACTATAAAAGGTGAAACAATAACCAAATTCGAGGAGTCGATCGTCGGCGGTGGTCGAGTACACATCGCAGTACTAGTGCGCGTGTTTTCATCATAAGAGAAGTGCCTTCGCAGGTTTCTCCCCGTAGTTTAGAGAAGTGCCTTCGCAGGTTTCTCTCCGCAGTTTAGAGAAGTGCCTTCGCAGGTTTCTCCCCGCAGTTCTGAGAAGTGCCTACGCAGGTTTCTCCCCGCAGTTTAGAGAAGTGCCTTCGCAGGTTTCTCCCCGCAGTTCTGAGAAGTGCCTACACAGGTTTCTCCCCGCAGTTTAGAGAAGTGCCTTCGCAGGTTTCTCCCCGCAGTTTAGAGAAGTGCCTTCGCAGGTTTCTCCCCGCAGTTCTGAGAAGTGCCTACGCAGGTTTCTCCCCGCAGTTTAGAGAAGTGCCTTCGCAGGTTTCTCTCCGCAGTTTAGAGAAGTGCCTCCGCTGGTTTCTCCCCGCAGTTTAGAGAAGTGCCTACGCAGGTTTCTCCCCCCCCCCGCAGTTCAGAGAAGTGCCTACGCAGGTTTCTCTCCGCAGTTCAGAGAAGTGCCTTCGCAGGTTTCTCTCCGCAGTTTAGAGAAGTGCCTCCGCTGGTTTTCTCCCCGCAGTTTAGAGAAGTGCCTTCGCTGGTTTCTCCCCGCAGTTCTGAGAAGTGCCTACGCAGGTTTCTCCCCGCAGTTTAGAGAAGTGCCTTCGCAGGTTTCTCTCCGCAGTTTAGAGAAGTGCCTACGCAGGTTTCTCCCCGCAGTTTAGAGAAGTGCCTACGCAGGTTTCTCCCCCCGCAGTTCAGAGAAGTGCCTACGCAGGTTTCTCTCCGCAGTTCAGAGAAGTGCCTTCGCAGGTTTCTCTCCGCAGTTAGAGAAGTGCCTCCGCTGGTTTCTCCCCGCAGTTTAGAGAAGTGCCTACGCAGGTTTCTCCCCCCGCAGTTCAGAGAAGTGCCTACGCAGGTTTCTCTCCGCAGTTCAGAGAAGTGCCTTCGCAGGTTTCTCTCCGCAGTTTAGAGAAGTGCCTCCGCTGGTTTCTCCCCGCAGTTTAGAGAAGTGCCTACGCAGGTCTCTCCCACGCGATCAAACGAAGTGCCTACGCAGGTTTCTCCCCGCAGTTTAGAGAAGTGCCTTCGCAGGTTTCTCTCGGCAGTTAAAGAAGTGCTCTCACCAGGTCTTACTATCCAACGACAAGGGTCCAGGATTTTTGAAACTAGAGAAGTACCTACTCCAGGTTTCTCGCTCTTCCCAAGAGGAGTACCAACCTACCATTATATTTCGTAAAATTATAAATTACCATTATTAATTGTAAATCATTAGTTATAATCGAAAATAAAATAAAATAAGCCACGACACTCTAAACATTGAGAGAACTCGTTTTTATTCCTCTCTGTCCCGTGCAAGAATATAAATTTCTGCAACGACCCTGACCCCCGCGAGCTATACCCCAGCAACCGGAGGGAAACTCGTCGTTACACCAGTAAACCTGATATAACAAAACATATTCAAATTGTACAAAAAATGAATTTGCACCAAATTGTAGCTCTAGAAATAATAATACAATAAATGAAAATATTCCAACGGAAATGCAACCGTCAGCATCAAATATATCTATGAAGGAAAAATTACAATTGGTTTTAGTAGAAAAGTCTAAACAGGCACTTGAGCTTGAAAATAAAATCACCCAGGAGCCAAAAGATATTGCGCAAATTGTAAGAAGAGAAATTTTATTTTTTTGAAGAAGAAGGAATTAAGGGAAAATATTTATTAATGGTTTTTGAAAGTCTAAAATCTATTCGGCCAACAAGTATAGATTCCGAAAGAGCGTTTTCTACAGCTGGGATGTTTTGTACGAAAATAAGGTCACGTTTGGGCGATAAAACCCTAGACACATTATGTTTTTTATGCGCTTATTCACTAAAAATAAGTGAAATAAGATCTTTGACAATAAAATATTATTTAATGGTTTACTGAATTTAATGCCAATACTGTTTTAATGAATTTATTGTTTTATTGAATCATTTTTATGTTCTTAATAAAGTTTTGTATACGTTTAGCTCTTTCTATTATTGTATTTCAGATTTTTTTTTAAATATCGGTATACCGGTATTCTTGTAAAAAGAATACCATAATACCGGTATTGAAAAATCCATCTGCCTCTCTCTTTATACGTTGTTCTTCATCGGCAAAAGATAAATATCGTTTTATGTTTGCAAGACATCGTGCTTCGTAATGGTTGAAATGCATTCTTGCTCCAATGACTTTCCATGTTTGGGTATCGATATAGCGACATATACAGAATAATTCCTATAAACTTGTGAACATCTGCCTCTGAAACTGAAGACAGAGTATTGATATTTTCTTGATGCGCAGCACGGTTTGTTTCCGAAACAATTAGTTTGACTATTTCAGAATTTCAGACGTGAAAAAGTATTTGAAGCATTGTAATGGCGTTTCTAAATTCTTAACAGCTTGTGGCAAAGAACTATTGCCTCGAAATGCAACCTCATTGACATGAAGCTGTAATAGCTTTTTTTCCACACAATTTCTTGAATTTCTTTTGATTTTATATCAATTTCGGTCAAATCTTTGCGATTGAAACAGTTTCAATTTCTGGTAGTGGAGATCGAGGTCGCTTGGATGGTTTGAAAGACGCTTCTGCCGATGTGGTGCTGGTGCTTCTAGTAATTAAAATTTGAATTCAACAGATAACAATTGAACAATTTACCAAAATGTTACCTTGTTCTATAGAGCTGTCATTCAAAGAAAAATTTATATCATTCAACAGTGCGGAGCTTTCTCACAATGTTCCATTTCATTCAAGCACTCCGATATTGCTGTGTTAGTAGTCTCTCTGCATTCCATGCAATCTTCAGGTTAAAAGTCCGCGTCAGAAAAATCATCGTCACTGTCAAAACCATCACCGCTTAGTTCAACATCAAGAGATAACATAAATTATCATCAGCAATCCTGGAAAGCTTATTTTTTCGATAGTTGCCTTCTGGAGATTTCATTTTATGAAATTTTGACCCTTCGTTATCCATTGCTTAAAAACGCAGTTAAAAAGGCCGATATATCAGTCAAAGAGCTTTGAAACGTCTCCTAATACGGTACGCACACGAATATATCAAAGTTGGCGTTAACCGTTATGACCGTCTACAAACGGTCATCAGAAAACATTATGAATATACATATATATATTTTTTTTATTCGAAGTAAAACCATATATTATGAAAATAAATAATATTTTACACTTATCATAAATTTTTCAAGCCTTTAGAAAAATAATAAATATATAATTTTTGCAATTTAAAATGCCATCTTTTGCACAATAATATATTTCATTTTTTGCCCTGACCTACAACATCCAACATTATAATTTGAATTCGCAAACAAAATGATCACTAAAAACCGTTATAATGGTTTTTAAAACTGCTGTCGCATGAGAATCATTTATATAAGCAAAAAAGCAGTGACCGTCTAGAGACGGTTATAACGGTTAGAGGGTTAAATATCTAACAATTAATTACAAAAATTTTAAAAATATTCATGGTAAGTAATTTTTCTTGTACAAAGCAAATGTGATGTCTTATATTTTGTATGAACATCTAATTAGGTTACCTGAAAAGAAATTGTTAAAATTTTGTTTAGATAGTTTTAGTTTTAATTCAAACTATTTCGAACCTTTACTATTTTGTTGGGTACTCTTGGGATTACTTTGGCACATCTGTTTGGCATTGTTTTAGCTACATCGTAACACTGTTGAGAAGTAATGCTGTTCCATTCTGACTAAATAATATCCCAGAGTGCATTTGTATTTGTAGGTTTTCTGGCCGCAACTGCCCGTTTTACGACCCCATATCGATTTTCTATGGGGTTTAAATCGGTACTTTGAGCTGCTCACTCAAGAACCCTTTTTTATTTTCATCAAACCAAGTTTTAACGAACCGAGATGTATGCTTCGGGTCGTTATCCTGCCGAAATAGCCATGCTAGTGGTAAATCATCAACATTTACATTGTCTAGATTGTTCTGCAGGATATCGTTGTATATTTCCCCAGCCATTTTCCCATTGATTTTAACTAAGGGACCAACCGCGGTAGAGGTAAAACAACCCCGCACCATTACTGACGACCTTCCGATTTGGCGACTGGTCGTCGCGTATAGGGTCTGCCGTCGTAAACATTGAACTTTGATTCCTCACTCCACACTTAATTTCCAAAAATTTGCATCCTTACGGAGGTGGTTTTTTGCAAACCGCAAGCGCAGCTGAATGTTTTTCTTTGAAAAATTTGTTTTTTTTTGCTATGCGGCCATGAAGATTATTTTCACTCAGACGTCCTTGACGATCTAATCTGAGTTGATATGAGAAATGTGTCAATTTTACTCATCCTGGATCTTTTGCGTTGTTTATGTCTTTGCAAATTATCGAAAGTCTTACATTTTTGATAATGATTAATAGCGTTGACAACATTTCACCGCCTTAATGGGAATATTTTCATCACTTCAGCAATTGAACCAACATTTTTGGAAGCAATTCCAAATGATCTTCCTTTCATCGGGAGTGGAACTCTTATATTAGCCATAATTTAACAACATCAAATAGAACAAGTAAGAAAATTATAGCCGGTCTAGACCGACTATACGATACCCTATACCATGCGTTTAGAAACCCTGTTTCTTAGGCCCAACTAACTGGACATAGAAAATAAGCAAAAACCAAATTTTAGTGAGATTTTTATTAATTTTTTTGGCTGCAGATATGAAAAAGTTCATATCGGATGCTATATCTATATAGGGACTAGGTCCAAAAATGGACCGATCCTGATCATGTTTGGTAAAGTCTATTGTATTTTGCAAAAATATATACAAACAAAATTTGAGAAGAATCAGTGCAATATTTTTGTTTTTTAATAGATTTTAGTGAAGATCGGGAAGCAGCTCTATATGGGGTCAAAGGGATCATTTTTGCACTACTCATTAAGGGATGTAATGAACGCATACAAACCCAATTTGAGTAAGATCTATATGACAATTTGGATCTTATGGCAATTTATGTCGATTTCATATGGGTAATTTGTATGGGGGCTAGGTCTGAACATGGACCGATTCTCACCAATTTCAATAGCGTTCATCCTATGGCCGATAGAAGCTTATATACTAAATTTCGTCAAAATATATTCATATTTGCGACCTGCAGTTTGATTACAAGGTTTACATGGACACACAGACGGACGGACGGACGGACATTGTTAAATCAACTCAGAAAGTGATTCTGATTCGATCGGTATAATTAAAGATGGGTCTAGGTCAAATATTTTTGGTTGTTACAAACAGCATCTCAAAGTCATTATACCCAAACCACATAGTGGTATAGGGTATAACTACAGCAAAAGATGCTAAAACGTTTTAAAAGACCGTAAAGTTTTCTTTATATAAAAATTTACCTTCGATAATTAAAATGACTTAATTATTTGTCCACTTAGAAATGACTGATTATTTACAAATCAAAACACTGAAATGCTAAAATTGTTTTTATATTTTCAAAGAATTATAACGGTACTTTATATTTAACATTGCATGAGTAACTTAATTGCATGTCCACGAGTGTGTATCTGCACTTTATTAATAATAAAATCAACATTTAACCGAGGATTTTCATGGTATATGGCTCGTTTTATTAGCAGTGTATGTAGTTTTAATATTTTCGATTTTTTATGAATTAAAAAAAAAAAATACAAATATTTAAATTTTGCTCAAAAAAATTTTTTTTTTCATTACTTCACTCTGAATAACTCTGAAACTGTTGCGTACATAAAGAAATTATCTTAGCATAAATTAGAAGTAATTTTAATTAAAATTATTTGATGTTTTTATAACAAAATTGGTCAAGTTGGTCTCAAGTTATGATAAATCGGCGGAGTATCTTTAAAAATTAAAAATTTTAGAAAAAAAAATTAGAAAAATAACATATCCAGAGAATTTTAAATTGACTATTTTTTGTTGTTAGGAGACCATAAGACATAAAAAAACAAGTAAGAGAATTATAGTTGTTTTAGACCGACTGTGCGACATCCTATACCCTACGTTAAGAAAATTGTTCTTAGGTCCAACTAATTGGATATAGAAAATAACCATACCAAATTTAAGAGGCATTGTTATTAATTTGTTTGCCTTCGGATATGAAAAAGTTCATATCGGATGCTATATTTATATGGGGACTAGGACCGAGCCTGACTGTATTTGGTAAGAGCACTTATTTTTTGCAAACACCTATAAAACAAACCAAATTCGATCTTATGGTAATTTAAGTCGATTGATTTTCACCAATTTCAATAGCCGACCGAATCTCATATACCAAATTTCATCCAAATATATGCATAATTGCGACCTGTAGTTTGATTACAAGCTTTACATGGACATACAGACGAACGCACGGACATCGCTATACAGACTCAAGGTTTTTCGGGAAAAAGTCCAAATGCGAATGTAAGAAATGTATATTTGGAGACATATTTACGCCTGAAATTATACATTTTTGTGTCTGAAATTAGCTTGACTATACAAAAGAAAAAATCTTACAATTATATGTACTTACCGATTTTTGAATAGTTGTTAAGTGACGAAATCATTCGTCATTCATCATAATCTGGACTTCTTTAATTTCCTGAAAAGTTCGAAGCTTCGTTATATCCACTCAGAAAGTTATTCTGAATCGATTGGTATAATAAATATTTTTGGTAATTACAAACATCAGCACAAACTCATTATGCCCTGACCACATAGTGGTAATACGAGGGCGGATCAGTAGTTATATGAAATGCAACACTGCTCCCATCAAGTACCACCTGTTAGTGGACTACTGTAAAATTTTGAGCAAGTTCCGTCATTTACTTTGCGTTTAACAGCTGTTCAAATCATCCAACCTCGTGTTATTTTTTTTTTTTTTAAATGGATTAAAGTGAATTTCGAGTGCTCATCTATAATATTAATAGGCTAGGCGATTTATTGTGACCGATGTTTTATTCTACCGTTTTATCCCGATTTTGACCAAACGTATATTATTTGAAACGTATTTCTTTTTAGCCGTTTTGCAGATTTACTGATTATAAAATTTTTTCCTTGATTTTGAGTAAATTGTATTTAAAGTTGCTACTAACACATACATAAAATAAAATTATACAATGCTATGTGTGTGTTTATTAAATTTGTTAATGTTTTTGTAATAAAAATGAATTTGTTTTTTGGTTTGATTTGTGAATTGGCTATAATTGATTAGCATACATTTCGGGTTTTTATTTAAGGAAAAAATAAAATTTCCTAGAATTTGCACTCGAATTTCGAGGGCTGGAATCTGCTAGTTAAACATTATTTTTTTCGAAAAAAAAAACCGTAATCAAACCAAGGAAAAGTTTGATAAGTACCACGGGGACTCTGCACCTTCGATTTTAATGGTAAAAAAAAGTGGTTTACTGACTTTCATTTGGTCGCACAAATACAAATGACGCTGAACGTTCTGGAGGGCCAATTGAGGTCAATACACCCGAATCGTGTAAAATCCATGATATGATTTTAGCCGATCGAAGAGTAAAAGTGCGTGAGATTGTTGATGCCATAGGCATTTTATATGGCGGTGTGGTTTTGATTTTAAATGATCAGTTGGGTTTAAGAAAGCTGTCTGCAAGATGGGTGCCGCTTTTGCTCTCAATTGACCATAAACGTAATCGTGTGACAACTTCAAAATTCCATGAATTGGGTTACGAATTGGTACCTTACCCGCCATATTCTCCAGATTTAGGCCGCAGTGACTATTTCCTATTTCCAAACCTAAAGAAATGGCTCGGTGGAAAGAGATTTTGCTCCAACGATGAAATTATTGATCAAAAATGCCTATTTTATGGACCTCGAAAAATCATATTTTTTGGAAGGGTTACAAAATTTGGAGAAACGTTGGACTAAGTGTATTGAGCTAAAAGGAGATTATGTTGAAAAATAACTTTCATTTTTGCAAAAAAAAAAAAAACTGTGTTTCATTCACGGACTTATTGACCCGCCCTCGTAGGGTATAAATATAGTGGTTATCTTTGTTTTTTGTTGCATAGTGTTATTGATATTTATAACTCTTATCCTCTTAGTTTAAAAATTCTTCTTTCTTAATAATAATTCTATAAGGAAAATGATCAACTAAAACTGAATAAATTTAACTTTTGTCTATTTTTGGGAATTTATCCCGATTATTGACTTAAATATAATAAATACTAACATTTATTATTTTAAAGAATTCCCTATAATTTATTATTTTTACGAAAAATGATAAAATTGCTCGAATTTGCATTTGGTTGTTTTCAGCAAATGTATATGAATTTAACTTTTTACCAAACAAACTATCGGGTTGGTGACTCTTCCCGAAACAGCTGTATAACCTGTCATGCAGAATATAGATCAATTTTTTTGAAACAAATGTGCCAATGTTTTTTGCTTTATTTAAAGTAAAAACATTTGATCTTGAGCCTGAATAATTTCAAACTCAATCATTTAAAGTTTCATACAAGTATTCTTTGAATACGGTCGTTTAAAGTAAACTTGTCGCGTTGAAAAACTAATCTCTTTATTCTCTATCCATTATTTTAATTTTTTTTCACTATTTTTCTGTGTTAAATTAATTACTTTTACTTTTGCTTACGGTATTTAAAACTATTGTCTATTGTCGGGTGAAGTGCTAACCATGGAGTCCTCCTCGGGAGGCAACTATTATGCGATCCTTGATCCATCGCCAAAACGGAAAAAAAAAATAATACGAATACCACAGAATTTAATATAAACAATACCATAGACTTTCCACATATTAAGAACAAACAAAACTTCAACAACAGCAATAAAAGCCAATGTCCTAAGTTTATTGTACTAAAAAGTAAAATTCCTGATAAACCAATACAAGGTTACAATATTTTTTTGGTTTCTAATGCACTTGAGACTATCTCTAGTGAACCAACTCATAAAATAACATTTACTAGAGACGGTTATTTACTTATACTCACTAAAAGTGAGGCTCAAGCAAATAGATTCCTCAAGACTACCAACTTACCAGGCATCTGCCCAATAGAGTGTATTTTACATCCAACTCTAAATATCATAAAACGTGTTGTATTTGCCCCAACACTACGTGACCTCAGCGAGGAAGAAATAAGAGAAGGACTTAAAGACCAAGGGGTGGTAGACTGTAAAAAAATTACTCGATTTGTGGAAAACACCGTAACCAATACACCACTACATATTCTTCATTTTAATCTGTATCAGTTACCTAAAGAAATTAAAATTGGCTTCTTTAACTGCAAAATTGATCCTTATATTCCAAATCCAATACAATGCAAACAATGTTTTAAACTCGGCCACACTCGCAAATATTGCAAAGGCAACCTAAATTGTGATATTTGTTCTTCAATGATACATGACCCTATACCATGCACAAAAATCCAATGTATAAATTGCAATCATCCACACCGCTCTACCAACAAAAATTGTCCAATTTTTAGAAAAAAACAAGAAATATTAAAAATAAAAACAGTTAATAATTGCTCATACAAAGAAGCTTCACTTAAATTAACAGACACACAAACATATGAAATACCATTGAAGACTTAAAAACAGCTATAGAAGAGAGAAATATGAAATTAAAAAAAACAACAAATATTAATTCAACCAAAATTAATAACAACATACAACACAATTCCACAATTACAGCAACCTTACACTCAAAAGAAACAAATATCACTCAACAAACACCTACAAAAACAAATGAAAAATTCTCATCAACTGTTAACGATATTCTAACAAAACACCAAAATATACATCAAACTACAACATTTAATACCACAACAAATGATAAAAAAAAAGTTCTCTACATATAAATAAGTCAAACACCTCTAATAAAAAAATAACTTTAAATGATCCCCCTAAGTCTAGAGATAACTCTCTTGACAAATTGTATGAAACATCAAAACTATCAGAAACACAGGAACCAAAACAACCAGGAAAAATTAAACACAGAAGAAATGCAATCGATTCAACAAACCCAAACATGGAACTCTAAATTAATAACATATACATTACCCTTTTCTTATTTATGTTTAATGTCAATAAAAATTTTACAGTGGAACTTAAATGGCTTTTACAACAACCTACACGAACTTCAAATATTAATTCATGTAAATTCACCAGATATCATTGCACTTCAGGAAACACACCACTCAAATAAACCAATACGCCTTAATGGATATATATCATGTTTGTTTAACACAAATGGATTCAGTAGAGGAGGTACTGCCCTATTCATAAAAAACAACATTAAACACAACTTCATGACTTCGTCAAACAACTTTTCCGTTATAGTTGATGTATTTATTGGTTTTAAACTAAAAATCATTTCTCTTTATCTTAATCCATCAGAACCATTACCAATAACAGAACTAACATCGTTTTTCTTAAATAACCAACGCACTATTATTCTGGGTGATTTAAATGCTCATTCTACACTATGGTAGAATAACTAAAGGTAGAATAATTGAAAACCTGCTAACGCAGTCAAATATGATTCTACTAAATGATGGATCTGCAACTCATTTTTCAACACGATCTATGTTTACTCACGTTGACCTCACCATAGTTTCTGCAGAAATAGCTCCATTTACTTCATGGACTATTGATCCACAATTAAACGGCAGTGATCATTTCCCTATTCATATTCAGATTCAACAACCTAACTATACTACCGTAAACCACAACCATACCCAAACAAGATTTAACGTAGACAAAGCAAACTGGGAAAAATTTCAACTAAACCTGAGTAATATACCACAGAGGCAGCTATCTTCAAACATAAACAAAGAAACTGCTTATATACAAAAAATTATAAAAGCGGCTGCAAATACCGCTATCCCACACCACAAAAATAATGAAAATAAAAAATACACATACTGGTGGAATAACGAACTAAAAGCCTTACGTGACTCTAAACAGAAGCTATTCAATAACTTCAAGAAACATCCAACCATAGAGAACAGAATATCATACAAAAAAGCAAACGCCCTTTTCAAACTAAAAAGTAAAACTGCAAAAAGAGAAGTATTTCTTGCATTCACAAGTAAAATAAACCCAAATACTCCAATTACCAAGATCTGGAACAACATTCGTAAACTAAACGGCATTAACTCATCCAATCAAATCCACCATATAGAGCACAATAACCAAACTATATACAATCCATTTGATATTGCGGACACTATCGCAAATACATGGTCCCTACAATCTAATGATGAAAATTTTAATGACTCCTTCAAAAATAACAAATACTCAGTAAATACTTCGGTTAGTTACGAACTAAATAATTTAACGAAACTTTTAGAAGAAAACATAACCCTTTTCGAATTTCAATCTACCCTCCTTCTACTTAAGGGAAAAACACCTGGGTTTGACAACATATCTTACCCCATTCTAAAACACCAACCTCTAAATATTAAAATGTTAATACTACAACTATTTAATTAAATTTTTACCACCGGAATTATCCCTCAACAGTGGAAGACCTCTACAATTATACCAATACTCAAACCAGAGAAGGATAAAACATCAGTAGACGGGTATCGTCCCATATCTTTAATACCGTGCGCTTCAAAACTACTTGAAAAAATTATTGCAACCAGAATTACTTGGTTTCTATTAAAAAAGAAACTCCTAAGTAGCTTTCAAACCTAATAAAGCTACAGTCGATGCTCTTACATACATCGACCACATTGCTGCATCCACCCTATCACACAGAAATCATTTATCCATCATATCCATTGACTTCGAAAAAGCGTTTGACCGTATTGGAAAACACACAATAATTATGCAATTAAAAGAATGGAGGTTTGGACCAAAAATTCTTAAATTCGTATACTCGTTCCTATCAAATAGAAAAATACGGATTAAAGTCAACAACGTACACACAGCTATAAAGCCCTTACATAATGGGATTCCCCAAGGATCTCTTCTATCGGTTGTATTATTTCAATTTGCGACTGATAGACTTAGTAAAATCATAGAATAATAACAGATTCTTTAAACATGTTATATATGCTGACGATTTATACATAATATATAAACACAGACAAAATTCGGATATACAACAAGAAATTAATACACTTTTCATATCGTTGGTGCAATGTAAATGGTGGTAAAATATCAATCCCCAAAACTAAATGTCTACACATATGTAAAAAGAAAAACTGTAATAATAACATTGCACTCCAAAGTTACCATGGTCCTCTCACATCGATTACTTAAAAAAATCCATTCAACCCCGTTTAAACATAATTAAATGCCTTGCTGCTAAAAACAGTAACGCTCATCCAGACACTATTTTAAACATCGTCCGCAGCCTGGTTTTAGCAAAACTAGATTATGGCTTAGTCATCTATGGTAAAGCTTCAAAAACTCAACTTAAAAAAATATATCCGATTTACAATTCCTCTATCAGTTTTTATTAAAATAAAGTTTTTATTAAAATAAAAATATAACACTTCATTAGAAAAACGTAAAAAAAAACACGACAAACATATTATAATTTAAATTACAGTTCGTATGATGAGCAAATTATTTGTCTTGACAAAAGTCAAAATTTATATGAAGAAGTAGCACTAACATTTTTCAGAGTTTTTTATAAATGAAGTTTGACAAATGTTGTAACAAAAAATTTGTTCGTCAAGACGCCCTGTTAAAAATAAGAAATTCAAAGTAAAAAGCAAAAGTCTACATCGTTGTGTTGATTTTTTTATTCTGAGTTTGTGTCATCTAAATCGATTACCATTTCTATGGTTGGATTTATCAATCTTGCTGATTTTTGTATGAAGTTATCCAAAGTTTGTTGGATTGTAACAGCTTTTTTTTTTCCAAATAAATTTCCTTATAACAATTAATAGCGTCGGCCACATATCTAGACACTTTTAAACTGTGATCTTCGTCCGGGTCATTGTTTTCAAAAATGTACATTGCTTGCGATATCAACTGCATCGCTTCAGAAATTTTAGCAGCAGTAAGTTTTTTTTCTTCTGTTTCGACCTCAAGCGGAAGTGCTTCATCAACCAGCGCATTGTTACTCTGAATTGCAATCAAACTTTCATTATTTAGCTCTTCGTCGTATAATAGGAGCTCATTAATATCTTGTTCTTCCATTCAATAAAAATTTGCATTTCTAGCTGACTCTGCAAGTTCTTTACATATGTGTGGAACATCATTAATATCTACCATATCTCTGAGAATGCATTCGGGCCATAATTGACGCCAAGTTCCGTTCATGCACGATTCTTTTACTTCTTTCCAGGATAGGTTTATATCATCAATAGCCATCATGATATTGTAATTCTTCCAAAAATCTTTCATGGAAGGCAAATTATCTCCGTCAGTTGCTTTTAGAAGTTGACTAAAAGTTCGTCGCAGATAGTATGACTCGAAGTTGGATATAACACCTTGATCCATTGGTTGTATCACAGATGTAGTATTTGGGGGGCATAAAAATAACTTTAATATTTTCCGAATAATCGTCAGAAAAAAACAGGATGACCTGGTGCATTGTCAAGTAACAATAGCACTTTAAACTGAATATTTTTTGAAGAACAATAAGCTTTTAGCTCGGGAACAGCACAATTTTCCATCCAATCTCTAAATAAGGATGCCGTCATCCATGCTTTTTTATTTGCACGCCAGTGAACAGAGAGGTCGCTCTTTTTAACATTTTTAAAAGCTCTCGGGTTTTCAGAGTGGTAAATTAAAAATGGCTTAAATTTAAAATCTCCCGCTGCATTTCCTCCCAAAAGAAGTGTAGGCCTATCTTTACTAGATTTACAACCAGGCGAAGATTTTTCGGACTTAGAAATGTACGTTCTTCCTGGCAAACGCTTCCAAAAAAGTCCCGTTTCATCAGCGTTTAAAACTTGTTGTGCAGAATATCCGCCTTCTTCAATAATTGCTTTTAATTCAAGTTTGAATTTTTCTGCAGCTGAAGTATCTGCACCAGCAGATTCCCCTTTTAATGTAATGCTGTGCAAATTTCCACGGGTTTTAAAACGGTCAAACCAACCTCTGCTTGCTTCAAATTCTTCCGCACTTTCAGCACTTGTTAACGGATAACTTTCTTTCAAATCTTCAAATAAAATTAAAGCTTTCTCGCCAATTTTGGTCTTCTATCCAAATGCTAAGAAGTGACTCCATTTTTTCCATTAAAGGGCTTCTCATTTTTCTGACCTGCTTATGTTGTAACGATGTTGCGGTTTCAGCAAATTTTTTAATTTTATCAGCGTCTCTGGAACAAATGGATTTTATTGTAGAAGGGGCAAGTCCAAGGTTTCTTCTAATATCAACGGCCTTTTCCCTTGATTTAAAACGTTTCAAAATGTCCAGTTTTTGTTCTAAGCTTATTTGCTTTCTTTTTTGACTCATTGTTGCAAAATATTTACATTAAACTTCACTTCACCAAATGGAATTTCAAACTGCTAAAGATCTTCAACTTGCAAACAGCAGACAACCTTCTCATACATATGTATGTATTTGCATTAGACTTAAACGGGATTCCCCTTTTTCTGTTTTGGCTTCGTACAAACATTTTCATGTTAACGACGAAACGAAAATTATTTTCCCTGCAGAACAGCTTCTCTTAAAACGCATTTCACTCATTCCAACATAATTACCACTTAGATTTCCGTCCACAATATATCTAGCCCTTAAACATGTGGATAAAAATGTGGATATTGACACAAAACCACAAAAAGTTTATTCTTCCTCCGAACCGCCTTGGAATTTAAAAAGCTCCAGCTTCGTAGAAAACTTAATGACTCCACCAAAAAACTCTACACACGATCATTACTATACATCTCTATTTGAAGAAATTTCTTCTTCATACAAAAATAAGAATTGGAAAATTCTCTACACAGATGGTTCAAAAACAGATACTTCCACCGCAATGGCGATTATAAACGATAACCTTCAAACCGACTTTCTAGCAATTCTCGATCACAGGTCTTCTATTTTCACAGCGGAAGCAACAGCTATTTATTATGCTATAAACAAATAGAAAAGTTTTCCTGGTAAATACTTGATATGCTCGGACTCTAAATCTACAGTAACATCAATTCAAAATATCAATAAGAAAAATACAATCACCTCTAAAATTCGAGACATCCTAATCAAGTATCCAACCAAATTCAAAGTCATGTGGATTCCTAGTCATATTGGTATATTGGGAAACACATTAGCCGATAAAGCCGCCAAATACGCTACACATGCACCAATTATAGAATATCGTTCTACAAACAATAAAGATATTCACAAATTTATTTCATATTACATTAATGAAATGGATATCGATGAATGGGCAAACTACCAGCATCACTACAAAATCATCAACCCTAATAAAAATAAAACCAACATATCCCCATAATACGTCTAGCTTGAATTTACAAAAATACACCAGATTAAGGCTATGACCTAGCCTACATAACACATCGACATATTTTCAGTGGATCGAGACCAGAAATTTGTCCGCTATGCAACACAGACATCATAAGCTCAAACCATTTCATTTTCAACTGCAGTTCCATTAATGAAGCCCAAATCAACCTATTGGGTAAACTATGTTTACCCGATTTGCTATACACAGAAAAAAATTTTACCAACCGAATTGTTCAAAAGTTCCATAACTGTATTTTCGATTGTATCAACAGAAATTTAAGAAGAGTTACATATTTTGTATTGTGATAAAACATTTACTGTTCCGACAACAGAATTTAATTCGTAAGTAACTCGGAATTCAGTTAATAGCTTCATCGCAATTCGGTTGGCAGTAAACTCGGTAGCCACAATTAATCTGTTTTCTGTGTGTACGCAATGTAAACATAGAAAATATAAATTTAGTAAAAAACATTCTTAAATATTGTAATATATATCACCTTATATAAAAATAACTCTCATGTTTATAAAAATTGGGTCAAAAACCTCTGTCGTTAGTACCTAATAAAATAAATATATTTATACTCATAATTTATTATGATTATAAGTGCTGTTAAATAAATAAATAAATAAATGATAAAAATCGAAAATTAAAATTTTTAATTTTTATAAAAAATAATAAAATTAAAAAATTTACTTTTGACGATTTTTGAGATCCGTTTTGGTAATTGAGGTAAAAAAAAATCATGTGAGTCCGATCACAAGGAAGATGTGTAAACATCTAAAAATTAAAGCATTTTTTATTAACGTTGTGCTGAACGCTATTGAAATTGGTGAGAATCGGTCCATGTTCAGACCTAGTCCCCATACAAATGACCGGCATGTTTCCCTTAATGATCCATCGTGTGTAGTAATGTTTCATGTCCAAATTTATGTTTCAATTTTGGTTCGTCAAAAATCAAATTATTTTGATATTTTATGTTTCCAACCTGAATGTTCCACGGCTGTATCAATGTTTACTCTATTATTTAATTGAGAGCAGTGCTGTAATGTTGTTTTGTATATCGGACTAAAGAAAATAAAAGACAAAAATGGAGAACATTTAAGATAATGTAAATTTTAAGAATTTTATTAATAATAATGAATACTGATAATTGAAATTTTAAGAATTTTATAAACTAATATAAAAATGTATAAATTTTTATTAATTTTTGAGAATTTTATAGCTGAATATAAAATTTATTTTCTTCCACATATAGTTCTTTAGTATGTACTAATATATTCAATAAACAAACAGAATTGATGTTTCCATCGTCTGTATTAAAAAAAACGTTTTTATAACGCTATTCGCTCCCTGATTTAATCTCCTTACACTTCATTTTGTCTCCAAACACTTCCAATAAAGTGTGCCTTCATTTTATCTCCAAACACTTACTTTTGCCTAGGCTATTAATATTATAGATTTATTGTATTATTGTATTATTTAAAAAAATTTTGTTTTATTATGAAAAATAGTAATAACTACTAAAAATGTTTATTAATGAAAGTTGTCAACATATAATTGTGTCAATATTACTATATTGAAAAAAGAAAAAAACAGAAAAAACATTTCCAAATAGAGTAAAGACGCGTTTTTCTTTAGAACTCAAATAAAACTAAACAAAATACCGAAATATTTTGGTGCAATTCTGGAAATCATTGTGGTTTGTGAATAAAAACATCTATTCAAGCAGTAAGCGCTATCTACATGTGTATAGCAAGCAACTGCTATGTTTGTCATACTTGATGGTTGCAGTTGTATGCTATACATTCATGGCGCTTTCTGTTGGTTGATGAATCAGCTAAATAATTGTAGCTTCCATTTCCGTAAATAGTTCCGCTTCCGTAAGGGAAGTTTGTGATTTTTACCCCCCTGATCGCATAGATGTTTACACATCAAAAAAAATAACTAACAACCCTGGTAAATACTACGATATGGAGGTTTCAGTTAACATGCAAATACTCAAATGTTGAATAGTGTTTTTATATCCTATACCACTATGTGGTTTGGGTATAATGACTTTGTGCTGCTGTTTGTAACAACCAAAAATATTTGACCTACACCCATCTTTAATTATACCGATCGAATCAGAATCACTATCTGATTCGATTTAACGATGTCCGTCCGTCCGTCTATGTGTCCATATAAAGCTTGTAATCAAACAGGTCGCAAATATGAATATTTTTTGACGAAATTTGGTATTTGATCTTTTATCGGCCATGGGATGAACGCTATTGAAATTGGTGAGAATCGGTCCATGTTCAGACCTAGCCCCCATACAAATGACCCCTATGAAATCGACATAAATTGCCATAAGATCCAAATTATCATACAAATCTTAGTCAAATTGGGTTCGTATGTATATATTACATCCATTAATCAGTAGTCCAAAAATGATCCCTATTGGACAATTCTTAGTCATAGGCCCCATATAGAGCTACTTCCCGATCTTCACTTAAATCTATTAAAAAACAAAAATATTGCACTGATTCTTCTCAAATTTTGTTCGTATATATTTTTGCAAAATACAAGAGACTTTACCAAATATGGTCAGGATCGGTCCATTTTTGGGCCTAGTCCCCATATAGATATAGCATCCGATATGAACTTTTTCATATCTGCAGCTGAAAAAATTAATAAAAATCCCACTCAAATTTGGTTTATGCTTATTTTCTATAGTTGGGGCTGAGAGATAGGGTCTCTAAACGCATGGTATAGGGTATCGTATAGTCGGTCTAGACCGACTATAATTTTCTTACTTGTTTTTATTAAAGAAGTTTACGTGCTTACTGTGAATGAAATTTAACCTGCAACAAAATGAAATAAAAGAATTTTTCATTTATAATTTTAATATATTTCTTTATTTAAACATGTTGTTTTGATACCAGTTACGCATGTTTTATAATTTTTTTTTTTATATTTTCATACAATTTTAAAAACACTTTAAACAACTAAAGTGTATAAATAACTTTAAATGCAGCATGTATGCATATTGTTTATGATATTCAAATAAATATTTTTAGAATTGAAGATGTTTGTTTATATATGTATTTGTTTAAAACAATTTTATTTTACTTTTTATAACAATTATATGATGATTATACTATAGAAATATGTCAGTAAGAATTTAGGAATTTATTTTTTCTTTGTACATAGTAAAATAATTGCCAATAATTTGATGAACTAAAATTTTTTTTAATTTTTTTCAGAATCAGGAATTTTTAAATTATTCAAGGATTTATTTTATTATCTATTAATATATGATATATATGTATAAGAAATTTAACACTTAAATTTACATGGATTAATAATAATAATAATAATTATATATAGAACTATAGTTTTTGATTGAACTACTTAAGAAAGTGGTAGGAAATAAATAACATGTATGTAACTACTTAAGAGTTTCTTTTATACATACATATTTTAGCATGATTATTTTTCTTTTTAAGATTCAAGTTTTATTTGATATTATGTTTTAGGATTTTTAGCAGAACTAGTGTTGAGTATAGAGTATTTTGATAATTTTTTTTCTTTGTATGAATTTCTTTTAATTTAAAATAGGAAACAAAATCTTTAAGTTATTTTTTATATTGATTTTAAATTATCAAGAATTTTATATTATTTGGTGATTTAGAAAAGTTAAATTTTAGATAATTTTATAAGTTAAAAAATAACAGACAGCTTTGACTGAGAGTTATTTAAAAACACGATTCATTTTATTACAACATTTGTCTTTGTATGAAATATAAGAGTTAGAATTAGGACAGTGGGATTATTTAACCATTTTGATTAATCAATTTTTCATAATAATAAATAACGACTGATAAATTATTCAAACAATTCCATAGATCATGCAAAAATTCTGGTTAATTGAAATAACGTGTATTCTGAATACCGAATCCACAATTTTTTTTTTATTTTTTATTTAGTTGTTTATATTTATTTTTTTTGAGTTCTTATGCCAAAAAGATAAAAGGCATGAATTGTTTAAAAATTTTTTTGTTACCTTCGTATTAAAACTTCCATGACAAATGTACATTTTGTATTGTCAGTTTTTTATACGAAAATATACTTAGTACGAAATTCAAAGTTTTTTTTTTTAATTCTTCTCTTAATGTAAATAAACAAAATTTTTTGTAAATTTTAAGTACCAAGTGGAACTGAAATCTAGAACACAACAATTGTTTTCTTTAATGTGAATGTCAGAAAGTCAAAACAGGGATGAATGAATAACCTTTGAAAAATTTTAAACCATTAAATTATTTAAAAATTTCATGATTACTCTTTTAGTTTTTCGAACGATTTCCTTTATAAATTAATAGAGTTTTACTACTTCGCTGTATATTCCGGAATTCCAAATAATCAATTAGAAATTAAGGGTATTGATGATTTAAGCTCAGATCACACTCCAGTACTGGTAAATTGTTATACATTTTTAAATTTAAAATCATTTAACGGAAATATTTTAACTACTCATACTGACATTCAGTCATTTCAATTTTGGCTTGATCAACATATAAAATTAAACATACGTTTGAAGAACAGTACTGAACTCGATTAAGCCGTTGAAATGTTTACGAATCTAATACATGAAGCCGCATCTATTTCGACACCAATTAATGTTAAATCCAAAAAAATAATCTTCAAATTTCAACAGAAATAAGGCAATTTATTGCAGAGAAAAGAAGACTACGGAAAAATTGACAACTTAGTAGAAATCATACAGACAAGAGATTGTTCAATAAAGCATGCAAATACCTTAAAATCTTGCTATATGAACAAAAAAAAAAAAAAAAAAAAATTAGGCAACGGCGGCTTTTGTCGACAAAATTAATAATTCTAAATATGACGAACATTTATTGTGGAAATCAACCAAATATATAAAAAGGCCTATTAACATTCGTAACATTCGGATAAAAAATTCTGATGGATCATGGTGTAAATCAGATAAATGTACATCACATGCATTCGCTCTTCACTTATGTAACATATACCAGCCCTATTGTTTTAATAGTGTTGAAGAAAGAAATTAAATACTCGAGTTCTTATGCTGGCTACTAGAGATGGGCGCGTGACGTGAATTTTACGTGACACGCGTGATCACGCACGCACGTGAAATAATTTTCGCGTGAACATGCGTGAGCGTGATATATTTGTAAGTGTCCGTGTGTGTACATGCGTGATTCAACTTTCTAGCATTACTTTACCCTGCCTTTACACATGCCAGTAGTGGCATGCCATTGTTGCCAAGAGACAAATGAAATATGCAGGTTTGGCATCACTACGTAGCAGCTGATTAATGTAATTTCATATCATAAGTTTTTTTTTCTTTTGGCTGCGCCACAAAAGTGTAAAAGCATTCCAAAATGTCTTCTGCGAAAAAATTAAAGGTTGAAATAGAAAATGATTTAAAGGTCAATTCTAAGGACGCACGGTATGAGTTCGTCATACCAAATAACACCAAAAGCAAGGTTTGGCGTGATTTTCGTGCTGTCAAATACGAAGGAAAGCAGCTTGACTTTGCTCAGTGCAACAAATGCAGGGAAATTCTATCATATTCATCCAAATTTGGCACTGGCAGTTTGATCCGCCACTCCTGTAATAATTTGACAATCGCAAGAAACACAACAACAAATGTTATGGACACGTTTTTGCTACGCAAGGTACCGATACAATCTAAGGCTGAAATTGCGCAGCATCAACTCGGCTTTGTAACGAAAGACTTGCGCCCATTTTGTGTTACGGAAGGTTTGTAAAAATTTTTAAAAAGCTTTAAAGTATGCAGCTGAAATTCTGTTTTGTAGGTTCCGGATTCAGGAAATTTGATCAAGCGTTGATTGACATTGGAGCCAAGTATGGCAAACAAAATATTGAAGACATATTGGTATCCAGAAGGACACTAGTGCGGACCACAATGCCTCCTGAATATGAAAAAATCAAAGCAGTACTTTCAAAAGTTTTGCAAGAGAATAACTTAGCGTTTACAACCGATTTGTGGACGGATGAATATAGCCAACGCAGCTTCTTCACTTTGAGCGCACATTACATTAATGAAGATTGGGTATTGACTGCTTCTGTTCTTGCCACGCGAGAATTTCCTGACGATAAAAAAAACTGGCGAAAATATTCTGAGAGCTGTTACTGAAGTTTTAATTAAAATTGAACAAAAATTGGAAAATGGTTTTATCGTAACAGATAATGGAGCTAATGTTGTTAAAGCCTTTAGATCATACAAGCGTCTTTCCTGTGCATGTCACAATATCAACCTTCTTATGGAAGATGTTCTTAATAATGATCCGATTGAGGACATCAAGGTCTTAATTTTCGAATCGAAAAAGATAGTCGAATTTTTCAAACGATCCCAGCTGAATACTAAGCTGACAAAATCATTGAAACAGCACGTGAAAACTCGCTGGAATTCCATTTTTATCATGTTACAAAGCATCGATGAGTCATATAGAGAAATGCTGGAGATACTTAACAAAAGAAGTGAGCTTTATCGGTTGGGTAAAATTGATCAAGGCTTACTTCAAAAAGTTTTAAAGTTTCTCGAAATTTTTAAAGAATGCTCGGAACGACTTTCTTCCGATACACTTCCTACTATAAATGAAACAGTTTTAGTCTTTCAGAAAATTAAAAAACATTGCGAAGCCTCCTTAAACGGTTAACACCTAATGACATTGTTTAAACGGTTAACACCTAATGACATCAGCCGTGTAGCCCTTTTTTTTAATCCACCCTACAAAAAGTTGCATTTTATGAGTGACGAAGAACGGACCAATGTAATTACCACTGTTAACTTCTTGATGGATATATTTAATGAAAGTACATCTAATGCAGTCAAAAATTCGGAAAGACATTTAGGTCCATCTACTTCAAAAGACGCTCTATTTTTGGAGTTCACAGATTCCTTCAATGTAAAAGAAAGTGATGGAAGCCAGTTGGATGAAATAAATATTTATTTAAAAAAAACGTGTGGAAATGAAGATATCATGGCATTTTGGAAAAATGTCATTGATTTACCCCGTTTAAAAGCTGTTGCTCGACATATTTTGAATATTCCTGCAAGCTCTGCAACAAGCGAGCGAGTTTTTTCAGTATCGGGACGGGTTTTAGAAGAACGCAGGACCCAATTAATCGGTGAAAATTTAGACAAGCTTTTATTTTTAAATAAAAATATGTAAGCAATTGCAATGCAGTGCTTTATATTACAGTTAATTTTTCTTTAATTTAGCTCTTATTAAAAGAATATAATTTTTTCATTTTTAATGTGTATCAACGCTCTTATACACAAATACATTTCTTGTATAAGTTGTAACAAAAAGTTTTTATGTAATTATATAAATAATAATACAAAGATTTTTCCATAAAAAAAAGATGGATTGAACGCTTTTTGAAATTTGCGTTGAGTCATCGTGCGTGATCCAAAAATTTGCAGCCGTGAGCGCGCGTGACGTGAGCTTTAAATATTTTGTTTAACGTGACTGTGCGTGAACGGAAAATTTTGGAGCGTGAGCGTGCGTGCCGTGAGCTGAAAATCACTCACGCGCCCATCTCTAGTCTACAGTGAAACATGACATCCAGCGATTCAGCGAAAACTACATTCAAAGATTAAGCAATCATACAAACCCTTTAGCTATTGCTCTCTTAAATGACATTAATGAAACACGAAGACTAAAGCGTGCACATGTGTTAGATTTGCCATATCGAAATTAATAAATATGTATATAATTGTTAACTATATTTTTTTGATCGTAAATAGTTATGCAGTTCCTGTTATGTATTAACTAAGCTATTAAATTTGCTTATTGTCTTAAAATAGATAGATTGCAAATAAAAGAAATAAAAAAAAATATTATATTTTATATTTATATTTGGTTAACATAATTATGTTACAATTGTTTTTTTTTTTTCAACTTATTTATTTCTACAATAAAAATTATTCATCTTCTGATTATTCAAATTCACCATTAATAGCATAATAAATTATGTTTTACTATCAATTAATTGATTAACCAAAAAATTGGTTTCCCTTCAAGAGTTATTTTTTTTTATATTATTTATGCTATTTCAACAAATTATTTTGATTATTTCCTTCAAAAACATGTTTAAATATTTCAAATTGATTTTTCACTAAATATACATTTTAAGGATTTTATCCTTTTTTTAACTTTTACATATTTATAAAATGTTATTAAAGTTTAATATTAATATTACATATTTTTTAATACAAAATTTACAAAAAAAGGTATTAAATAGCAGTGTTTTTTTTTTTTGAACAATTAAATTTTTTTACAAAAAAAATGGCAAGATTTTTAATGCTAATTACATATTTTGTTTTATTTTATTTTTAAAATGGTTTGTTATTGATTTTGTTGTTTTCGTTAGTGGGCTGCCCATACAATATACTTAATTGACCTGAAAATGACTTTAAGTACACCATAAAATTGGTGTTTAGGTTTACATGCTAAATTTATTGTAGTTGGATTTTCTTTTCTTATTATTTTTAAAGCAAAAACATATTGTGTCAAGTAATAATACACTTAATGGCAGACATTTGAATGTTTATTTCTTTTTTATTAAATAAATTATTTTAAAATTTTTCGGCCTGCTTGAGGTCGAGTTTTTGGGATGTTAGTTATACTTAGTGTGGTCTAACGCATAAGGTTTAAAGTGTGAAAGTTTAAATAAAAAAAAAAAGAAAAATAAGTTAAGATTATATGAGTCTTTTTTTTAACAACTTCAAACAAGCAGGTAAAATTTATGAAGTCTAAAAATATAATGTATTGTTTTATTGGAATATATAGGAGATACAACATATATGTAATAAATAACCCGTTTTAGAATCGTAATGATAACTGATTGATTCCAGCGCAACATTTGGAGAAAAATGAATGAAGGATATTCTTCAAACTAGGCTTTAATACAAACTAAAAACTAATATATAAAAACATAAATAAAATAAATTATCCCCTATGGATACCAAAGGTTTTTGAAACAAAGAAATGCGGCACTAAAGAGCGTGTACAATTACCCTGATTTTCTAAATATCGCAAATGGGGAGAAATATTAAGTATTGGACTAATTTAAATTATTTTATAGGGCACATGTCAATTAGTAAATATTTTTTTTATTATAGATTCGAATTTTTTTTTTTTTTTGTTAATAATTAATATTTTATTTCCTTATTATTTAACTTGTTTGCTCTTGTTTTTAAATGTTAATTTTTCAGTCACTGCGTTGTAATTTTCTACTACAATATTAAAAAAATACAGTAGTATCATTTGGTAGTGGCCAAGTTTGACAAGATTTTGTGAGATTTTGCACAAATCTAGTAAAAATGAGCTAGATTTCGCTCGAAATCTCGTATATACTAGATTTTGCTTGGCTGTAAACCAGACATGGGCATACTGCAGTAAATAATTACTGCAGTAAAAAAACAGTAAGCAGTAAAATTTTACTACTTACTGAAAAAAATTGCAGTATTCAGTAAAATTTTACTGCTTACTGAAAAATTTCCAGTATTCAGTATAATTTTACTGAATACTGAAAAAAAAACAGTAACCAGTAAATTTTTACTGAAAATTAAATTTTTTTTACAATATTTTACTGATAATGAAATTTTGTTGCAGTATTTTACTGATAATGAAATTTTTTTGCATTATTTTACTGGTTACTGAAAAAAATACCAGTAACCAGTAAATGTTTAAATACTGTAGCGTGACTCTTATAGAGTTATTATAAGTCGAAGCAACCAACACCAAAAATACACGCTTTGCTTCAATTAGAATAAAAACAAATTGCAATAACACAAAACATAAGTAATCGAAACACTTCGCTTAAACATACGCATCTGCACTGCTGCTAATAATAAAGTGAAAAATTCAAAAAAAAAAAAAAAAAAAAAAAAAAAAAAACTAAGTAGGGTCAAATTAATAAGTGTTTTTTTAACTACAAACTTCAACAATTTTATTTAAAGAAAAAATATGAGTGAAGAATATTTGGATAGCGACGATTCTATTAAAGATCCAGATTTTGTTTGTGAACAAAATCATCCAAGATGTTCCAAAGATCGGGACAATTATGTTTTGGAACAAAACGACTCAAGTGATATAAGTGAAACATCGAGTAGCACACCCGAGTTGGTGAGACATGAAGAACTGATTGGTGTAAATAAGGTTCTCTTTAGTGAAAAATATTTCAAAATTGTTGAGAAGGTAATGGAAAAACATGTTATTATTTGTCATTTAATACTTTACAAATTAATTAAAATGTAGCTTAACAAAACTCTCCATCAAAAAACAATGTGTGGCTTGATTGCTGTTTGCGAAGTTTGCGGTAAAAAAGTAAAAGGATCGCTGCGTATTAGTTCCAATTACATCAAACATTTAAAAAAGGAGCATCCACAAAAATTTAGTGCCTTTAAGTTAGAAAAGGAAGACAGCAAGCAGAGTACAGGACGCAAATGCTCTTTCAATCGTGATATCTTGAATTTCATTTGCAACACAACGTCTCCCTTGTCCATTGTCACTGACCCAAGCTTTAAAAAACTATTTCCCGGCAAAAGCATTCCGAGTAGGCGTTCAATTACCAGGTTACTTGTGGAGAGTCTAAATAAAAGTATCGAAAAGCTTGATATTGAGCTGAGTAAGACCGAATACGTCTGCGTAACAGCCGATTTGTGGTCAAGTGGAAAATTTCAAAAGGAAGTCTGCAGCACTAGCTTGTCGACGGTTTAAAGGAACTCATTCTTTTGATCGGGTGACGAAGATGATATGCAACATAAACATGCAATATAAACTTCCACTTGAAAAAATCGTTTATACAGTCACTGACAATGGATCAAACTTCATTAAGGCATTTAAAGAGTTTGGAGTTGAAATAAGTAAGTGATATAGTATAGCAGATATACCTTTTTCTTTTCAATGTAACGTTTTCTATTGACGATTTTCATTGATTTAGGACCTATAAATGAACATGACAGTGATGAGGAATCTGACTCCGATTCTAATGACTCGATTGATGCTTCAGCTCCTCAGTTTTAATCTATAACTCCACGACTGTCGAAGCATTTTCCTTGTGCGAGCCACACTTCAAATCTTCTGGCTACAACCGATTTCAATAAAATAATTAATTCTTCAACCCAGGATATTAGAGATATTCATAAAAGATGTTTCAACAGGTAAAATATGACTATTTCAACTGCATACTTTCTACATCTATTTTTCATTTGTGTAGCACAGATTTGGAACAAGTGCAACAGACCAAAATCTGCGGAAGTAATCAATGCAGTACTAAACACGAATATATTAACTCCATGCATTACAATATGGAACTCTCTTTATGATTCCGTAACGAAGTTGCTCCAACACACGTCAAATTTAGCCGATATATGTTATCGTCTGCAGATTCCCACCATCCTTACTGATGATATCGAGTATTTGCAGGAGTAGACAAAGCTTATGAGACCTATAGCAGAAGCGATTGATTTTCTTCAGGCAGAAAAGACCATGTATTTTGGTTACTTCATACCTACTATAGTGACTCTAAGAATAAAAATGCGTCGTTTGGAGCCCGCAAGCTTTAAGTATTTATCCGAAGTGAGCGAACAAATGCAAAAAGCATTGGTTAAAAGATTTGACAAATATTTTAAGATGCAGCCTGAAGCTTGAGATGCTGTTATAGCGGCAATATCTTTACCTTCTATAAAATTAAGATTTTTAAAAGCCCTTTTAGAAACAGCAACAACGCAAACAGAAGAAACAGTGAAGACAATGTTCAACACTTATGTGGGGTAGTATGCCAAATTAGCTGATGTCGAAACTCGCACTTTGCCTCAAAAAGCGCAAAAAACATTCCTTTATTTCGGGGAGGAAAGTAATGGTAAGTTTTTAAACTTTATTTTCATATATACCTGGTCGAACGAGACACAACGACAAATAGCCTTAACAATCATCCAGCAGTTAAAAACGTATTTCTGAAATACAATACCCCCTTACCATCATCAGCACCTGTAGAACGGTTGTTTTCATTTGCCGGGATTGTGAATCGTTCCAGAAGACAAAAACTCAACGATGAAAATTTTGAAATCCTTGTATTAAGAAAAGCCAACAGCGTATACAATAACTAATACATGGTTGTAAACCACCTAAATTAATATTATTTTCCTGTTAATAAAAGAAAATACAGTGTTTTTAACACAAATAACGTTTTTACGGTTCCTAAGAAGTTGTCGAATATACAAAAATGAGTAATAACTTTACGTAGTGTAAATCTTTACTTCCCTGATGGGAATGTATTAAATTTGCAGTTCCAGTAAACATTTCAGGATTCCCCAGGAAATAGTGAGACCACATCTAACGAGAACATCACTTCATCGTCTTCAATATACTGCTCTTTCACCATTTCTTTGAATTGTGCCGAATTTTTCACATTGTATATATGTAGATCCTTCCGTGATCTTCGTTAAAATGTTAGTTATATACTTACACAGATTCATTGAAGGTGCATCGACCGAGGAGCATATAGGCCTTAGAGGAAACCCCTTTTTATGAATTTTAGGCAGTCCATATATAAAATTGTACTGAATACTGGAATTTTTTCAATAACCAGTAAAATAATGCAAAAAAATTTCATTATCAGTAAAATACTGCAACAAAATTTCATTATCAGTAAAATACTGTAAAAAAATTTAATTTTCAGTAAAAATTTACTGGTTACTGTTTTTTTTTTTCAGTATTCAGTATAATTTTACTGAATACTAAAAATTTTTTCAGTAAGCAGTAAAATTTTACTGAATACTGCAAATTTTTTCAGTAACCAGTCAAAACGGATTTTTTACTGCAGTAATTATTTACTGCAGTATGCCCATGTCTGCTGTAAAAGCACTATTAGACACAAATATATTTTTTTTTATTATTAATATATTAGCGAGAAAATAAAGTTTTTCAATAAACCCAAAGCATAAGACATAAACGGTGTGAGTTAAGACATTTCATATATAAATTTTGTGTGTGTATCATTTATCGACTTCTTTAAAATGTTTATCAATACCTAACCGAACAATTTTATATTCTCGAATATCAAAGTCTTAAATTACAATAGGCAGGCTTGATAAACGTACTGTTTTCAAAACTACGCGTATTTTTTTTTTTATACTAATTGTACTTCTTTCTGCATAACACTGGTCAGTTTTTTTACATAATCAAGAAGATTAGAGAAAAGCGAGTAATCGGTGTAGGAGGTTAACTAGCAAAAATTATATAGTTAGTAAAAAAAAAATCCTATCATATGAGGTAATACCGTGTTTTAGTATTCGGTTCTGTATACTATTCCATCTACTAGTCGTCAAGTCCTACTCGAGCACCCGCATTACAAGAACATATTGTGTTTCGACATATGTTACCAAACCAAAAGTTTCCGTAATAGTCTTAATATTGATAAATACGAAAATGAAAGTGAGCATTTTTAAAATAGAGAACAAACTTTAACGAGGCAGCAATAAAGTCTTAGAAGTTATGATTTTTTTTTATTTGGCGTTTGTTGTTTTTTCACACGCCATCTAACTAATTTGACAGTGATTGTGGTATGAAGTACCAATAATGTAATGTCGAAAGTTTGGTACTTGTGTTAAGTATCGTTCAATTTTCGTTAACAGTCTCGAACCAACGCTTTAAATAGTTCGACAACGGCACGCCATATTCTTCTTGAATTGAATGTGATCATAAGCCTTGGGTACGGATTGAACCCCACCACCCGACTGATTAGCTTTTCCAAAGGCTCCCATCGTCCTATTGTAGTGTGTTTGATAAGTCATAGTTACCCTACCTTCTGTACGGTAACTAAATAGTAAAATTAAATTACTAATTGTAACTAAATATATCCACCTGCACCGAACTCAAGCGTGAGAAAAGTATTTCTCACAATTGTACTGTAGTATAGTTACGTGTGAACTGCTTAATACGCAAATTCACTCGTCTACTCAGTTACACA
This sequence comes from Cordilura impudica, assembly GCA_963682025.1. NCBI lineage: Eukaryota > Metazoa > Arthropoda > Insecta > Diptera > Scathophagidae > Cordilura > Cordilura impudica. The sequence goes on from OY821518.1 coordinate 247,414,628, forward strand.
TAATGTAAGTGTATGTGTACGCGTGTACAATGCATGTGCGCGCGTACGTAGGTAGATATACGTTAAAATTAGTATAGAAAAATAATTAATAAAGAGACGTGAAAGTAAACAGTCGCATGAGCGGCTGTTTTTAAACAAATAATAAAAAGTGTAATTATTTAAATTATATGGCGATCCTGCCAATGAAAAAAAATAAAATATGAAAAAATTTAATTTGTGAAAAAATCAGAAAAACAATAACTACATATACCAAGCATGAAAAGTCGAAAAACGTATATTATTAATCAACATTTAAATTTAATCAACAATTGAAAATTTGTTAAGAAGGAATACCAAAAGTGTAAAAGCCAAAATAATTGTAAAAAAGTGAAGAGTCGAAAAACGTACATTATTAATCAACATTTAAATTTAATCAACAATTAAAAATTTGTTAAGAAGGAATACCAAAAGTGTAAAAGCCAAAATAATTGTAAAAAAGTGAAGAGTTGAAAAAGGTAATAACGACATGAATAAGCAACCGCAGCAACAACGGATTCATCAAACTGGAATACCAAAAGTGTAACAGCCAAAATAATTGTAAAAAGTGAAGAGTCGAAAAACGGTAATAACAACATGAATAAGCAACCCCAGCAACAGATTCATCAAACTCTACGTCAACAACAGTAACCATCATCTACAGCAGCTGGAGAATAAAACAACAGCTAAGTAGCATATTTTATTTTTTTAAATAAGTTGAATCATACATATTACATAGTAGTTAAATATTGATTTCTTCGATACTCGTATTGATAACATTTTTTTTGTTAAAATCAATCAATTGAAAAGAAATTTGAATACAAAATATTAGAAAAAAAATTATGTATTTAATTATATTAAAAAAAAAAAAAAAATTTTTTTTAAAAACAAAAAAAAAACATGATTATTAATATTGAACTCACTTTAAAATTAATTAAACTGTGAATTTTTCTATAAAATAGAATAACTTAATATATAGAACAGAACATAGAAAAGTCATCATATTTAGGAATAAATCGACAATTTAAAATATTTAATGTATCATTAAAACTAAAATATTGATTCTTTAATATAAATTTAAATATTGATTTTTATTGGGAATAGGAAATTAAAAGATAAATTATATTTTAACATGGGTAAGCCGGAATCAAAATTAGAAAACCCGAACGCAAATGTAATAACCAACGTTGAGGTTGTCGACCACACAAACCAAATACAATCCTTGTGGTACCTCACATTGTGCTTGGTATTGATAAGCGGGGTAAACTTAACGCTAAAATTATACCTACTGCACAAAAGATCTCTCCGTAAGAGATATCTAAGTAGAGGCGACAACCTTGACAAGGTTTAAAAATGGGCCCATAAGATTTTAAAATTATATACTCCTCGAATAGATTTAAACAAAAAAAAAAAAAGAAAGAGAACAAAGCAGAGACTGCGATAACATCATGTTATATATTATCAAAATTTTTTTATTTTGTCATCATTATTAAAAATACTGACTAAAGAGAATAAAATTTTACATAAAGTGCCGGAGGAGTCCTATTATTGAATTACTTTATTTTGTTGAATATTTGAATTAATTGCTAATATAGCAGGAACTTTGGGGGACAAATCCTAAATGACAAATATTTTGAATATTTTTTTTTTTGTGCGATTTTCTGGTAAGATTTTCTGTCCTAGCAGACAAAAGTCAATTTTAATCTGCATGTATGGACTGGTCTGCGATACTAGGCCAGTGCAGACTTATCAGAGAGGAATTTGACAAGTCCTATAAATGCCTCAATAGCGATAGGCCTACCAAAGAGGAAACTGTTGAAAAACATCTAAAAAACCTCTACTTACGACTTGAAGAAATAAGAGTCGTATTAAACGTAAATTATCAGCGTTTAACACCCGCACATAAGGTTGCAGCAGAGGGTTTTTTCATTGACCTAAGAAGTAAACTCATCAGTGTAGCAGCTCGTAGGGGTCTTGAAGTAGAATTGCCCAACTCATTACATGAAAGGGTAGAATTTGCGGATGACAAAAATAAATTAGCAATACAGACAGAAATAATAAGCGCAAACATGCCACAAACAGCAACGGAATTTTTAAGGACAGCATCCAGAATCATACCTGATTTTGATGGTAGGGCAGAGAACCTACAAAGTTTTCTGGATGCATTAACACTGGTGGATTCAATTGCGGAAGACCAGGATGCGGTGGCCGTCAATTTAGTAAAGACTAAATTGAAGGGAACGGCACGTACTCTCATAGAGGGTAATGAAGTAAATTTAGCCGGCATAATAGCTAGGTTAAAAACAACAGTCAAGGGCGAGTCCGTTGAGTTGCTTTCGGCAAAGATAATGAATCTCAAACAGTGTGGTAGGACACCAAATGACTACACCAAAGAGATAGAAGAACTGGCGAAAAGATTACAAAGCGCCTACATAGTGGACGGTTTAAATACTACACTAGCCGAAAAATACACAACAAACATTGCTGTAAAGGCAATGACAAAAAACAGTACCAACGACAGAGTGGGACTCATACTAGAAGCAGGTCAATTTAACACTCTCAATGATGCGGTAGCTAAGTTTATAAGTTGTTCAACCGATGCGCCTAAAAATAGTACAATAATGTACTATAACAGGGATATGCACAATACCCAGGGTCAAAGACGTGGGCGATCCTACGCAAATTTTAGCCGACGTGGAAATTACACCGGAAATAGCGGTCGTAGTAACAATAACAGGAGATACAACAGTGGGAGTAACCAGTCCCACAATGGTAACAATGAGGTCAATAGGCAATATAATGGCCGTGACAGTTACAACAGGAACAATAATAACTACAGCGGGAACTATAACAACCGCAATAATAATAGAGGACGTGATGTCCGGGCTTTGCATGGGAGTACGGAAAACGTACAATCCCCGGGTACTCAATAGATGAAATAATTAGAAATAGTAGAATCTTAAACGTTAATCTGAATTCAGCATCATATATTTCACTAAAATCAAAATTCAATGAAGGAGTGTCGACATTTTTGGTAGACACAGGTGCGGACATATCAATAATAAAAAGCGGACAGAATAAATTTGAAAGAATAGATACATCCAACACAATTAGCCTACATGGCATAGGAAAGGGTATAACCTATACTAGGGGAAAGATCACAACGGATCTGATATTTGAAAATCTGTTAGTTAAACATAAACTCCATGTGGTAGATGATGACTTTCCAGTTCCATCTGATGGAATATTGGGACTTGACTTCATTAGAAAGTACAATTGTAAACTAGAATATGGAACGGATCAAGATTGGATAGTATTAAGACCAGATGATTTCCCACAAAGTATACGGATGAAAATGCGAAAATACCCAAACATCAACACAATATCATTACCTGCGAGATCAGAGGTAATTAGAAGAATAAATGTAGGAGATTCAAAGGGGGACATATTAATTCCTAACCAAACCCCTAAGGAGGGGATATTTATAGCAAATACAATTTCTAACGCCTCACAAACTTTTGTACGTATAATGAATACAACAGACGAAGAAGTTGTTATATCTGATGCTCAAATAGAGACTGAAAGCTTGGATAATTATGAAACAGTATCAATGGTCGAGTGTCAGAATAACGATGATAAATTTAAGATATTGTCCGAAAAATTTCCTAAATTCATTGAGAATGAACTAAAGGAAATATGCATGAAATATATTGATGTTTTCGCACTAGAAACAGAAAAAGTATCTGCGAATAATTTTTACAGGCAAAAATTGCGTTTAAAAGATATAGAACCAACATATATTAAAAACTATAGGATACCTTATGCGCATAAGGAGGAAATAACAGGACAAGTGGATAAATTAATAAAAGATGGTATAATTGAACCATCAGCTTCTGAATACAATAGCCCAATATTATTAGTACCGAAAAAATCTTTAGCTGGAAGCGTTAATAAAAGATGGAGATTAGTAGTAGATTACAGGGCGGTTAATAAAAAATTGATTGCAGATAAATTTCCATTACCAAGAATAGATGACATTCTTGATCAACTTGGCAAAGCGAAATATTTTTCTTGTCTAGACTTAACGTCTGGGTTTCATCAAATTGAATTAGATGAGGACTCCAGGGATATCACATCATTTTCAACAGATAAGGGATCATTCCGTTTTAAGCGCCTCCCATACGGGCTTAAAATAGCCCCAAATTCATTTCAGAGAATGATGACAATTGCATTCGCTGGTTTATCACCAGCTCAAGCTTTCTTATATATGGATGATTTAGTTGTAATTGGTCGTTCAGAACGACACATGATTAGGAATCTGGTAGATGTTTTTGAAACCTGTCGGAAATATAACCTTAAACTACATCCAGGAAAATGTTCATTTTTCAGTCATGAAGTGACTTATTTGGGACACAAATGTACAGATAAAGGCATTCTTCCAGACGATAGCAAATTCAAAATAATTCAAGACTATCCCACACCTAAAAATGCCGATGAAACAAAACGATTTGTAGCATTTTGCAATTACTATAGACGTTTTGTTCCTAATTTTGCGGAACACGCTCGTCTCTTAACGAGATTATGTAGGAAAAATACAAAATTCGAATGGAGTAGAGAGTGTGAGAAAGCATTCGAATATTTGAAAAACTCACTACTGAACCCAAGAATATTACAATATCCCAATTTTGATGAACAATTCTGTATCACAACCGATGCAAGTAAATATGCATGCGGTGCAGTGCTAAGCCAAGAGCATGATGGAATACAACTTCCAATAGCATATGCCTCACGATCGTTCACGAAAGGTGAAGCGAACAAATCTACTATTGAACAGGAATTAGCAGCTGTACACTGGGCGATTACATATTTCAGACCATACATATATGGCACGAGATTTTTAGTGAGAAGCGATCACAGACCACTGTCGTACTTGTTCTCGATGAAAAACCCTTCCTCAAAATTGACGCGAATGAGATTGGATTTAGAAGAGTATGATTTTACAATAGAGTACCTGAGGGGAAAGGATAACCATGCGGCAGACGCTTTATCCAGAATAACAATAGCAGACATAAAAACTAGCAGAAACATTTTTATGGTAACCACTAGAACAAAATCTAGAAAAACACAACCAGGAATAGATGAGAAAATAAAGAGTATAACGACAACCCCAAGGGTTTATGAAACACTTAGTATAAAGGAAGTAAGAAAAAATGTTCGCCTAAAGTTTGACTTACAAGGCAAAACACCGAGGTGTTACCTTAAACACGGGAAAATAACTTTAGAGGAGCTTAGGATAGATGACCTTATTGTTAATGGGAAAGTTGATCTAAATCAATTCTTCCCTAGGTTGGAAAATATGACCGACAACAAAGGCATCAAAAAGTTGCAACTATCACTAAATGACAAAATATTTGAGAAGATTCGAATCAATGTGTTTAAAGAAATAGGGAACAAAGAATTAAAAAAATTAATAATAGCTCTAGCGCCACGGAGAATAAATGTTACTGCTGACGAGCAGAAAAACACACTCCTAGAAAAATATCACAATGATCCTTTATACGGAGGTCATCCAGGGATAACAAGGATGACAGCAAAAATAAATGAAAAATATTTCTGGAACGGAATGTCAAGAGACATACGTAACTATATAAAAGGATGTAAGCAGTGTCAGACAAATAAATCCCTACCGAAAACAAGGGAACCAATGGTGATAACGGAAACACCAGTGAAAGCATTCGATATAGTCGTTATTGACACAATTGGTCCTTTTATTAAATCTAATAACGGCAATGAATATGCCATAACCATAATATGTGATCTAACGAAGTATTTGATCACTATACCAATTCCTGACAAACAGGCTAAAACCGTAGCCAAGGCTATTTTTGAAAATTTCATTTTAATATACGGTCCAATGAATAGAATTCTGACTGATATGGGAACGGAGTATAAGAACCAGACCATACAAGAGCTTTGTGGATTGCTGAATATTGAGTACACAACATCGACAGCATACCATCATCAAACGTTGGGTACTATAGAAAGATCACATAGAACATTTAACGAATACGTTCGTTCATATCTTTCAGCGGACAGAACAGATTGGGACGAATGGTTGACATACTTCACGTATTGCTTCAATACAACACCTTCTACTGTCCATGGGTACTGTCCGTATGAACTGATATTTGGTAAGAAATCACCTAACATACCATTTCTTGATAACAATATCGTTGACCCAATATATAACATAGAGTCATACGAAAAAGAGGTAAAGTATAGGCTTCAGACGGCGCAGCAGCGAGCTGCGAGTATGATAGAAAGGCAAAAACAAAGTAGTAAGACTCTGTACGATAGAAGAATTAATCCCATTGAAATAAAAATAGGAGATTTGGTTTTGATAGAGAACAATGCGGGCCATAAACTGGAAAGCTTGTTTAAGGGACCTTATTCGGTAGAGAAAATAGACGAATTAGGTAATTGTACCCTATCAATGAGTGACGGTAAAAAAGCCAATGTACATAAAAATAGACTAAGACAAAGTAGCTAGAAAAAAAAAATTTTTTTCATTCTAATTTTAAAAATACCTGGCCAGGTCAAAATAAGTTTAAGATTAAAATTTAACAACAATTCTAAATATAAAATTTAAAATTTTTAAAATTAACATTATAATTAATTTAAGAAAAAAAGAAGAATTTATTGTAAACCAACATTAAAAATAAAAGAAGAATTTATTGTAAACTAACATTCAGAAAAAAAGAAGAAAACATTTTACATATAAATTATAATTTTACCTACAACATTAATTTTAAATAACTTTATAAAATTTAAATTAAAATTAAAAATAAATTTCAAAATCGAATTAATTAAAATTTAATTTTATTTTAAGGAAAAAAGGGAAGGTGAAGAACCCAAAATAGATTTTGAGACCTAATATTTTTTTTTCAAACTAAATTTAAAAATACTATAAGTATATGAAAGAATGATCAGGAATATATATCATTCTTTTTCTGTAAAAGGGAGGTGTAGTGTGTTTGATAAGTCATAGTTACCCTACCTTCTGTACGGTAACTAAATAGTAAAATTAAATTACTAATTGTAACTAAATATATCCACCTGCACCGAACTCAAGCGTGAGAAAAGTATTTCTCACAATTGTACTGTAGTATAGTTACGTGTGAACTGCTTAATACGCAAATTCACTCGTCTACTCAGTTACACATAATGTAAGTGTATGTGTACGCGTGTACAATGCATGTGCGCGCGTACGTAGGTAGATATACGTTAAAATTAGTATAGAAAAATAATTAATAAAGAGACGTGAAAGTAAACAGTCGCATGAGCGGCTGTTTTTAAACAAATAATAAAAAGTGTAATTATTTAAATTATACTATTCTTAATTATTTCCAAGAACAAATTTATCAAAATTTAAAAATTAGTAATTTATTTCGAACTGGTCCATTGCAACACCTAAAAATAACTTTTTTGCCTCTGTACTTCTTTTTGTACTTTTTTTTCTGTTAAAAACAAAGAAATTTTTGAGTGTGTAAAAAATGCAAGTAGTTTGAAAAGCACTGTAACAATATCTTCCAAGACATGAGATAGTCTTCACGACAATTAATGTATGGGAATCAATTTCCATTTGCCAGTTTGCCAGTCAATATTGCTTTTTTATATTATTACACGCTGTTGTCTTCTTCTTAACAAAGCGTGATTGACTTATTTTGTTTAAAATTATAATTTGAATTAAAAGGTTAAAAATATTATTTTTATATATGACATAAATTTAACTTTTTATAAAAGGTAAGTAATTTAATCATTAGTTTGAATTAGTCAATTTTAAAATTTTATACTTTTAGACATACTTAGAAGAAAGTAATTCGGATGAATCCTTTTTGTGTAGCTCAAGCACAGAGAATAAGGAAGTTAGTAACGAATCTCTTGTAAAAAAGAAAGTTGTTAATCGATGACAAAATAAATTCAAAGGCAAGTGGAAAAATTATTTTAATTGGATTGCTAGAACATACGAGGCTTAGCTGTTATTTACCGACTCATGCAAAAAACAACAAAACATAAATGAAACATGGAGAGCAGTCAACAAAAATCTGTTAGCGCTTTGTTGTTGTAAAGGTGATTTTTTAAGAGCTATAGGAAAGTTTCCCAAAAAAAAAAAAAAACATAAAATTCAGAAAAATGTATGAAATCTTTATTTGAATCGATAGTACGGTCCATATAATTTAATGTTTGAAGATTATTTCATGCAAATGTTGAGCGTGACTGCGCCTCAAATGGTCCATCCGCTTAGTCCAATTTTGGCATACTCTTTCCAACATTTCGGCCGGTATCTCACGAATAAATGCTTCAATGTTGTCTTCCAATGCATCAATTGAAGCGGGATTGTCTGTATAGACATGAGCTTTAACATAGCCCCACAAAAAATAGTCTAAAGGCGTTAAATCGCACGATCTAGGCGGCCAATTGACCGGTCCCGAACGTGAAATAAAATGTTCGCCGAACTCGCCTCTCAATAAGTCCATTGTTGCGCGTGCTATGCGGCATGTGGCACCGTCTCGTTGAATCCACATGTCATGCAAGTCAAGCTCTTGCATTTTGGGCAAAAAAAGTTGGATATCATTTGAAGAAGTACGGTCCAATGATGCCACCAGCCCATAAACCACACCAAACTGTTACTTTTTCTGGATGCATTGGTAGCTCTTCCAATGCTTCTGGCTGATATTCACTCCAAAATCGACAATTCTGCTTATTTACGTACCCATTGAGCCAAAAATGAGCTTCGTCGCTGAACACAATTTTTCGATAAAAAAGTGGATCTTCGGCCAACTTTCCAAGAGCCCATTCACCAAAAGTCTACGTTGCGGTAGGTTGTTCGGCTTCAATTCTTGCACCAGCTGTATTTTGAAAGGCTTCACACCTAAATCCTTCCGCAAAATTTTCCACGTTGTTGAGTAACAGAGGCCCAATTGCTGCGAACGGCGACGAATCGATAATTGATGGTCATCATTAACACTGGCCGATACAGCTGCGATATTTTCTTCAGTTCGCACTCTACGTAAGCGTGTTGGTGGTTTAATGTCCAACAATGTAAATTTGGTGCGAAATTTAGTCACAATAGCCCGAATAGCCGCTTCAGTGGGTCGATTAAACTGACCATAAAATGGAAGAAGCACGCGATGAACTTTCTTAACAGAGCACGCATTTTGATAACAAAATTCAATAACTTGCAAGCGTTGTTCGTTTGTAAGACGATTCATGGTTAAATTATAGACCAAACTGAAGATGTTTGACAATGAAACAAAACACCAAACGTACGTCAGCTGCTTAAACCAGTGTTGCCAAAAAGATAATAGCTAAAAAATCACGCTTTATAAAACATTTCATTACAAGAAAATTTTTGGAAGTGTGCGAAGTAAGCCCCCCATTTTTGGAAATACAATTTTTTGAAGATTGTTCTGAATTGTTCTACAATGTTCCAAAACGATGAGTTTCTAAAATGTAATTTGTACCGGTAAATCGAAAAAAAAAAAAACGAATTTTAAGATTTGTCCCCCCCCCCCCCCCCCTTTTGAAAAAAAAAAAATTCCCGGTTGTTCTAAACATTGTTCCAAAATAGATATGTCTCAAACTTATTTTGTATTTTTTTTTGTGATTTTTGTATATTGTTTTTTTTTTTTTTTTTTTTTTTTTTTTTTTTTTGCGATTTTTGTATTTTTTTTTTTTTTTTTTTTTTTGTGATTTTGGTATATTTTACATTCAGGTGCCATTCAGGATACCCTGTATGAAAGAAATTTTGGAATCTGTACGTTAACTATTGTGTTTCATATAAATATTGATATCGTTTAATAACGTTGATATCGCGGAAAAAATGTTTTTCATTCTGATTTGCGTAAGTTACGGTTTGCGACATATCTATTTTGGAACAATTAGGCTTACCACTTACAGGGTTTTCGCCTGGAGACTCCGGGAGAGCATAGAACACTTCCTTTGCTATTGCCCGGTGCTCTCCAGAACGAGACTTCGAACATTGGGATCGCTGTTTCTTCACGATCTCTCTGATCTCTTAAATGTGGATATTTCACATATCAGGGGCTTCAACAGGAGCTCGTCCCGTGGTATCACAATGGACCCCAGAGTCTATGTGTGCTTTTCCTTTGGTTTAGCAGCCACTTTCAACCTAACCTAACCGACAAGATGGCTTAGCTTGCAAGCGGCTGTAGACAGAGTTCTATTGTGTTGGTCAGCCCTATACGAAAGATCACTAATTTACATAAACAATCATTATGATTTTGAAAATAGTCCTATGGAAACATTTGGACATCTAAATATTTTAAAGCGTGATCTAAAATTTAAGAACGTTTTAAAAATTGGAAATGTGCTTAACTTAGAAACAGATGAGGATAAACTCTACGATGAAATTAACAATGTAAACGAAATTTTGCAAAATATTAGAAAGACGCACACATCAGTAGAAGAAGCATGGGTTTTTGTTCTTAAAACCGCATATAAGTTAACAAACAAAACATTTTGTTTAGTTAATTCTAAATACTCCCTCCCATTCTCTTTAATTTCTCATGTTTGCTGTGTTCGCTTTGTTAATCAATTTGTTTAAGTTCAATAAATTATGTTGTGGCTCAAATTGCATTGTGTGTCGCAGCTATAGAATATTTTGTCACAAGCCAATCGATAATATGCTTTGTGGGCGAAAGAACAAAATTCAATGTAAACAATAATTGTTGCGTCTCATATTGCATTATGTGTCGCAACAGTACTCTGTTCTTTCGATTGGTAAACTAGGTCATTAATGCAGACGATAAAATGTTTAACTTATTATTTTTAACAAAAAGTCCCAAAAATTGTCAAGTGGGCAATAAACTATTGAGAAAGACCCAATGTTGTCAAATGGGCATTAATTATTGTATTCCATAGTTTTAAGTTTAAATAAGAAAAACAATTCAATAAAGAAAGCAGTTGATTAGTAACAATCACACAAAACACATCATGTTTCATTTATGAAATATAAAAAGGAAATAACTGGCGCCCAACGAAAAAAAAACTGACAGATTACCTAATCCTTAAAAAGCCCTAAAGTAGTGCATAGGATTATGGTAGTAAAAGTGTTTTTATAAAACTTAATCCTTTAAAAGCCCTAAAGTAGTGCATAGGATAAAAAGTGTTCTAATTAATTTAAAAACCCTAAAGAAGTGAAAAATTAATTTAATAAAATCTAAAAAGCCCTAAAGAAGTGCAGATTTAATTTAAAAGCCCTAAAGAAGTGCAGAATTAATTTAAAACCCTAAAGAAGTGCAGATTTAATTTAAATTAAAAGCCCTAAAGAAGTGCAGAATTAATTAAAAGCCCTAAAAGAAGTGCAGAATTAATTTAATAAAATTTAAAAGCCCTAAAGAAGTGCGGAATTAATTTAAAACCCTAAAGAAGTGCAGAATTAATTTAATAAAATTTAAAACCCTAAAGAAGTTCAAAATTAAAAAACTCTACAAAAATTTTTTTAAAAACTTTAATTTATACGAAACTATCAAAACAAAAAAAAACTATAATTCCAATAAATTTTTAAATAAAAGAAGAACTCTAATTTACACGAAACTAATAAATTTTAAATAAAAACTCTAATTTATACGAGACTATCAAAAACTATAATTCCAATAAATTTTTAAATAAAAGAAGAACTCTAATTTACACGAAACTGTCAAATTATAATTACAATAATTTTTTTTTAAATAAAAGAAGAACCCCAATTTGTATACGAAATTGTCAAAACTAATAAATTATAATCCCAATAAATTGTTGAAAAATAATATTTCAATTAATTACAAACTCAACTTGAAGTGGAAAACAACATTGTCACCAGGCAACGATTTTGTCTGGGCAGCAAAGAGGATACAAATTACGAATCAACACCATCACCAACATCGACACAAAATTCAACAATGAAGTATTTATTGACTATTCTAAAGTAAGTCAAACAAATAGCTGTAAGCATCCAAAAATATATATTGCGCTCAATTTAAACATTTTAAGAAGCAAAAAAAAGAAAAAAAAAAAAAAAGAAGGATTTTCTATATTTAAATTTAAGAATAAATTTTGGATTCTTTTCAAAGATACATTTAAGAAAATAACAAAACAAATTTTTTTTTGGAATTAAAATATATTTTAAGAAGAATTTTTTTTTTGACAATAAGACATTAAAAATTCTGTGTTTAAGTTTAAAAATAAAATTTTTTTTTCAATACTTTTTCTTAAAAAGGAAAAAAAACATTAAATTTTTTTTTTATAAGCTAACAAAATTAAAGGGGAAATTAATACTTGGATATGGCCAACCCAAATAATCTGATTAGACCCCCAGTCCTAGTTCGCAATCCCGAAATAAATCCCCCTAACATAAATCCACAACTAGAAGCCACTGTAACAGACATAGTGACTAGGTTATGTAGAGAACAATGTGATAGCCTGGTTAGGGAACTCTTAAATCCCGGCGCATCTATGACAGGTATAGACCAAGTTATAGAAGATAGGTATATGGAGAATTTGACTGACCTAGACAAGGTACCGGATGTGGTACGATGTCTGAGGGAATTTTCAGGCAATCCTTCCGAATTTAGCTCGTGGAGGAAAAGTGTGGAACGTGTACTTAAATTGTACGAATCAAGCAGAGGGACACCAAAATACTACGGAATCCTCAACGTAGTAAGAAATAAGATCATAGGCCCAGCAGACGCCGCTTTAGAATCGTACAATACTCCCCTTAATTGGACTTGCATATCAAAATGCCTTACTCTGCATTACGCAGATAAACGAGACCTTGGAACATTGGAGTATCAAATGACAACCTTGATTCAGGGAAACACCACAATCCAGGAATTTTACCAACAGGTCTATACTCATCTTTCACTTATAATGAACAAACTCGCCTGTATGGACATTGGCAGAGAAGCTATGGACCTTTTAACCCAGACATACCGAGATAAAGCACTAGACACCTTCGTCCGTGGACTCAAAGGAGACCTGCCACGTTTGTTGGGAATTCGAGAACCAGCGGATCTTCCACAGGCATTACACTTATGCCTCAAACTGGAAAACCAAAACTATAGAGCTCAACATGCCTATACCCATAAGGTTACCAAAATCCAACAACCTTTACCTCCGAAAAGTTACAAACCACTATTCCCACAATCAACCTTTACAAGACCTCAATTCTACCCACACCTCGCACACATGCCTTCAACATCCCAAAATTTCTACAGACAACCACAACAACAATATACTCCCAATCAAAATTTTAACAGACAGCAACGACAATTTATGCCATCAAATTCATTTAACCAACCCAGAAATTTCAGTTCTAATACTCCACCACAGAGACCAGTTGCCCCAAAACCATTACCAAGACCAGAGCCTATGGACATAGACCGCTCAATGCAAACCCGAACGATCAATTACATGAATAGACCACGACCAAATAACGATTTCGCAGGAAAAAGGCCACCAGACAATACATACCAACAACCCCAAAAGTTTCAAAGAAACTTTCATATAAACACCGATAACTGGGAAACGGATGGTCAAAATGTTAACCTTTACAGCGAAGACGATTTCGAATCGTATAACAATCATGTACTAGCTAGCGGCACTGAAGAAGATCTTCAGGAAATGCAAGAATATCTTGACGGTCAGAACGACGAACATAATGAAAAAACCTTCATCGAGGACCATGACTTCACTGACATTCATTTTTTAGATTAGCGAACTCGTCTTTGCCATATTTCGAAGCTAAGACGAGCTCCGGAGAAATACTTAGAATACTTGTCGACACAGGATCGAACAAAAATTATGTACAAAATTCCTTAATAAAAAAAGCAATACCCAACGAGGTCAATTTCTATGCTAACTCCATTGGAGGCAAAACCTCCGTAACTCACCACACCTTTATAAATCTCTTCGGCTCAGATATTAAATTTTTCTTATTGCCTTCGTTGAAATCATTTCATGCGATATTGGGTAATGACAGCCTTAAAGAACTGTCAGCAATTATTCACGCAGCAGGAAGTTATATGATCGTTAAGGACCATATCAAAATAAAATTGAAACAGAAAATTTCCCAATCTGTTAATTCAATACAAATAAGGACACAACACATGACAATAGAACAAGAAACAAAAATCGGAAACATAATAGCAAAACATCCCAATTTATTCTCAGAACCAAACGAAAGTCTTACCTACACGACATCAGTAAAAGGTGAAATTAGAACCACCACCGATAACCCTATATATTCTAGATGTTATCCATATCCTATGAATTTGAAGGACGAAGTAGAAGCTCAGATTAAAGAATTGTTGGATCAGGGTGTTATAAGACCTTCAAAGTCACCTTACAATTCACCAGTATGGGTTGTCCCCAAAAAAATGGATGCTTCAGGTAGGAAAAAATACAGAGTAGTTATCGATTATAGGAAATTAAATGCGGTCACAATCGCCGACCGATACCCTATACCAGAAATAAATGAGGTGCTTTCTCAGCTAGGAGAAAATAGATATTTCTCCGTTCTGGATCTGAAAAGTGGGTTTCATCAGATTCCTCTGAGAGAAAAAGATATGGAAAAAACTGCATTCTCGATCAACAACGGCAAATACGAATTTACGAGGCTTCCGTTCGGATTGAGAAACGCACCCTCAATATTTCAGAGAGCCCTTGATGATATTCTGCGGGAACACATCGGCAAAATCTGCTATATTTATATAGACGATATCATAATATTCGGCAGAGATGAGAAATCACATCTGGAAAACATCGAGCAGGTATTCCACACCTTAGAGATAGCCAACATGAAGGTTCAGCTTGATAAATGTGAGTTTTTGAAGACGGAAGTAGAATTCTTAGGGTTCTTAATATCCACAACCGGAATACAGGCTAACCCTAAAAAAGTAGAAACGATAAACAACTTTCCGACCCCAAAAACGCTTAAGGACCTCCGATCATTCCTTGGCATGGCAGGCTTTTATCGCCGTTTCATCAAGGATTACGCCAAACTGGCAAAACCTCTAACGGCTCTTTTGAGAGGGGAAGAGGGACGAATGTCCAAAAATGTTTCAAAAAAGATAAATATATCACTAGATGACAACGCCATAGAGGCACTGAATAAAATCAAAAGAACATTGACATCAGCAGATGTTATGTTATCCTACCCTAATTTCGAAAAAGAATTCCGACTGACAACAGATGCTTCCAACTATGCGATCGGAGCTGTATTGGAACAAGATGGTAGGCCCATAACATTTATTTCAAGAACTCTCAACAAAGCCGAAGAACATTACGCTGCAAACGAAAAAGAAATGTTAGCGATTGTTTGGGCCCTTAAGAGTTTGAGAAACTACCTTTACGGAGCAGCAAAGATAAAAATTTTTACAGATCACCAACCGTTGACACACGCTCTGAGCAACGGAAATACTAATAGCAAACTTAGGCGATGGAAAGCAATATTGGAGGAGTATAATTACGAATTATCGTACAAACCTGGTAATACTAATGCTGTGGCGGACGCACTCTCTAGACCTCCACAGCAAATATTTGAGATCATCTCGACAGACGCCACGCAACATAGTGACCATAGCCTACCTCGAAACCTTATCCAACATACAAATGCTCCAATAAATGCTTTTAAAAATCAACTGTTTATAGAACAGAATGAAACTCAATCATATGAATTTCAAATTGTGTTTCCAACATACCACAGACATATCATATCAGAACCAGACCTCTCCAAGAAAAGACTAAACGAAATATTCACTAAATACCTAAACCCATCAGTAACGAATTGTGTGAAAACAACCGACGAGATATTGGGAAAAGCACAAGAAGTGTATTCCGATAATTTTTGCAAATACAAATTCCTTTACACAAGAAACATGGTAGCCGACATTCTTAACGAATCAGATCAGGAAATAGAAATTATAAATGAACATAACAGAGCTCACAGAAATGCCAATGAAAATAAAGCTCAATTACTCGAGAGATGTTATTTCCCACAGATGAATGCAAAAATAAAAAAAATAGTAACATCATGCAAGGTTTGTAAGGAGAACAAATATGAAAGACACCCTAACAATATTTCTCTGCAAGAAACCCCTATCCCACAATATCCTGGTCAAATAATACACATCGATATTTATATTACGGAAGGTACTTCTATTCTGACAGCAATCGATAAGTTGACAAAATATGCTCAGACAAAAAAACTTAATTCAAGAGCGACGGAAGACATCAAACAACCACTTAGAGAAATACTTTTGAACTTTGGTATGCCAGAAATTGTCGTGATGGATAATGAAAAGTCATTTAATTCAAAGGCCATCATATTCATGTTGGAAAATCAATTTAACGTAAAGGTTTTCCGAATTCCACCATACGCCAGTACGGTTAACGGACAGATAGAAAGGTTTCATTCTACTCTTTCCGAGATCATGCGATGTATAAAATCGAAAGGAATTCATAATAACTTGTCCGAACTTTTGGATAAATCTACTTACGAGTATAACAACACTGTTCATTCGACCTTAGGAAGAAAACCGTACGATGTATTTTTTGGTAAACGGTCATCAAGAGACCCTGAAGAACGGGAAAAAGACAGGATCAAGTTGATAGAAGATTTTAAGAACCGACAACTATCGGACTTGGAATACCATAATCGCGGTAGAAAAGTCGCCAGGGATTATAAAATAGGAGAAGTGATTTTTGTCAAACAGAATAAAAGGTTGGGAACAAAGCTCAGTAAGAACTATAAGCAGGAGATAGTCAAGGAAAATCGACATACAACGGTGGTGACAGAAAACGGAAGAATTGTTCACAAAAACAACATTCGTAACTGAATGAATTCAAATTTTGGTTAAAGAACTTTTTCTTTTTATTTTTTCTTTTTTTTTAGTATAATTTTGTTGCCCTTAGTCCGACCTGAGGTAAAGATCTTGGACTATACTAATTCGCGAATTGTAGCAATTGATACAGGTGTGGCAAAACTCCAAATGGGGTCTGTAAGATTGATACATGATGTGGACTTAAACGATTACCAGATGTTTATTGACGATATGAAGGCAACAGTGATTTCAAAAGTGGTTACATCCCATCCCTTACATCCCTTTTTAATCCATGAAATATCCGAATTACAAGAGAAGCTAAACCAATTGAAACCAAGATCAAAACGATCCCTAAATTTCATAGGTTCGGCATGGAAATGGATAGCAGGTAATCCTGACCATGACGACTTTGAAATAATAACACAAAAAACAAATAATATATTAAAAAATAACAATAAACAGGTTATAATAAACAAATTATCTTTAGACAGAATCAACGAATTGACCTCAAAAATGAACCAGGTAATAAAAGTCGTGCAAGAAGATGTACAGACCTTCCGGAATTTAGATATTACCGAATTGAAATACAAACTGGAAATAATAAAGGAAGAAATAATTAATCTACAATATGCCATCCATTGGGCCAAAGTAGGTGTAATTAATTCGTTTATTCTGTCTCATGATGAAATAGAAACCATTAGGAAATTGTTCGAAAATAATAAAATTCCATACCTCAACATAGAAGAGATACTGGAATTTAGTGAAATAAAAATAGCTACTAACAATAGTTCCTTAATTTATATTGTCAGCATTCCTACAACAAATGATATATTGTGCAATAAGCTACTTATAAAACCTGTGAAAATTAATAGAACTGCTACTAAAATTATTTTTAATGAAATTTTGAATTGTAATGAAAAGATGTTTGGAATAAAAAATGATTGTAAGAACTACAACAAATTGACAATATGCAAAGAGGACAGTATTGAGGACATCAGCGGATCTGAATGCCTCCCCAATTTAATCCACAGCAAACCCTCTAATTGTACCTTGACAAGTAACTTCCATATACCCACAATACAGGAAATATTCCCTGGAACACTTTTACTGAACCAATTTAACGGTACGATTCTGATAAGTCAAGAGCCATATGATTTAAATGGCACTTTCATCATTAAATTCCATAATGAAACTGTATCAATCGGTGATAAAGCTTTTTCATATTCTGAAATTAATTTTTCTAACATTCTCCCAGCCGTAGTGCAACCAGTCATGGGAAACACACACGTGGAAGAAATTCTCACCTTGGAACTAATCAAAGAAATGCATGTGAACAATACTGAAGCAATAGAACTTCTGAATGTGGAAAGTAGATTGGGTGACACTATCACTTACGTACTAGTGGTTCTCATAATCATCTTAATGTTATCTGTCTGTCTGAAAAAAATGTGTAATGGAAGTGGCTCTAAATGCTCAGGAATAATTAATATCAATACTCCATTACCACCGCAGAATATTACCTTGAATGAAAACGAGCCGAGAGGGTACCCTATATCAAGGATCTCTCAAATACCCTATTTTTGATTGAGGACAATCAAAATTTTAGTGGGGAAGAGTTAACAAACAAAACATTTTGTTTAGTTAATTCTAAATACTCCCTCCCATTCTCTTTAATTTCTCATGTTTGCTGTGTTCGCTTTGTTAATCAATTTGTTTAAGTTCAATAAATTATGTTGTGGCTCAAATTGCATTGTGTGTCGCAGCTATAGAATATTTTGTCACAAGCCAATCGATAATATGCTTTGTGGGCGAAAGAACAAAATTCAATGTAAACAATAATTGTTGCGTCTCATATTGCATTATGTGTCGCAACAGTACTCTGTTCTTTCGATTGGTAAACTAGGTCATTAATGCAGACGATAAAATGTTTAACTTATTATTTTTAACAAAAAGTCCCAAAAATTGTCAAGTGGGCAATAAACTATTGAGAAAGACCCAATGTTGTCAAATGGGCATTAATTATTGTATTCCATAGTTTTAAGTTTAAATAAGAAAAACAATTCAATAAAGAAAGCAGTTGATTAGTAACAATCACACAAAACACATCATGTTTCATTTATGAAATATAAAAAGGAAATAACTTATATGAGTGAACTTCAAAAAATTATTATTATTATTATTATCAATCTAGAACTTTTATACCTGTTAAGAAACGCATTTATGTAAAGAATTATATTGTGCGACAATAAAAAAATTTTATCAAAGACTTTAAGTATTCCTGTGAACAATGCTTTCGTTGAACGGATTTTTTCAATTATGGAATCAGTTTGGGGAAGTCACAGGGGCAAAAAACGAGTAGAATTAGTAAAGGCTGAATTAAGTATAAGAATAAATTTTGATAAGGAATGTGATGAGTTTCTTGACTATTTAAAAAAACCTGACCGAAAACATCTTCTCAATGCAACCTTAAAAGAGCGAAAATATAATTTTAGAAAACAAAAAAAACGAAGTTTTAATAATTCAATTATTAATTTATTTAGTACTTATGTATTAAACTTTTTTTCGTTATTTTATTTTTTTTTTTTGTTAATATTCTTTAATTTACTAAAATTTAAAGTACTTTAAAACATTGAAGTACAAATGAATTAGTGTTTTATGTTTTTGTTTTCTGTCATTCTTTTATTTATGTTACTGAATTTTAAGTGCAACTTGAAATTAATTGATCTGTTTTAGGTTTTTAATAAAAATTCTAGTTATTATTCCCGTTTGTTCTAGGCTGTTCTAGTTGTTCTAAACATTGTTCCAAAATAGATATGTCTCAAACTTATTTTGTATTTTTTTTTGTGATTTTTGTATTTTTTTTTTTGTGATTTTGGTATATTTTATTTTTTTTTTTTTTTTTGTTTTTGTAATAACTATATATATTTTACATTCAGGTGCCATTCAGGATACCCTGTATGAAAGAAATTTTGGAATCTGTACGTTAACTATTGTGTTTCATATAAATATTGATATCGTTTAATAACGTTGATATCGCGGAAAAAATGTTTTTCATTCTGATTTGCGTAAGTTACGGTTTGCGACATATCTATTTTGGAACAATTAGGCTTACCACTTACAGAGTAAAAAGTAAGTTTTATAAAATCTTTATGAAATCATTAAAAATAAAACTTTTTTTAATAGAATGTAATGGATTCCAATGACAAAAGAAAGAAATATTTAACATCCTTTCGGGAAGAGTGGCTTTTTATTCCTACATACAAAAGTTGGCTTCAGAAAGAAGGTGCATATTCAGGAAAATGTAAACTATGTTTGCAACTTTTACGGTAAAGTATGACGGAAGGAAGGCTGTAGATAAACATGCAAAATCCGCAAGACATATGGAGAAGGAGAAATTAATAAGCAAAAATAATTTAATGGAAGTTTATATGCCAGATTTGTTTTGGAAGACAACTGTGCTGTTATCCCAGAGTTGGCAATGGCTTACCATGCAATTAAATATCAGCGCAGCTATATTAGCACAGATTGTGGAATAAAACTCAACTGTAAAATATTTAGTCAGACTGCCTTATCTAAGTCCATTCATTGTGGTCGGACAAAATGTTCTGCAATGGCGGAAAATATTCTGGGTCCGAAATCTATAGAACTAGTTCTGAATGACTTAAAAAATTGTGATATGCAAGTGTACTTTTCAATAAGTTCCGATGCATCGAATCGTGGTTATAAAAAATTGTTTCCCTTTGTTGTTACTTACTTTGCTGTTGATGCAGGTATTCAAAACAAGTTGATCCATTTTTATTCCGATGAATATGAATCCTCCCAAGGCATTTTTGATCAAATAATGAAATTTCTTACTGACCTGGGGGTTACCAGTGGATAACGTAACATCTTATTCAGCCGACAATGCTAATGTTAACTACTGTGTAAAGAATTCCGTGTATAAAAAACTTTTGGAAATAAATTCTCATATCGTGAAAGCAAATTGTAATGCTCATGTTATTCATAATGCTGCCAAATTTGCTTATGTAAAATTACCACTTGATATTACAACACTCGTAAATAAAATATACTCGGAATTTAGTTCCAGTACAGTAAACGTAAGAGAGCTGTAATTTCTTCAATTTAGAGTTTTCACATATTATTAAAAATGTACCGACAAGATGTAGTTGCGGTCTGTGGGCAAGTAGTTGCGGTCTGGGGGTAAATCCGACCAAAACGGAATTTCACGAGGAAGTATAAGATACCTACCTTCGACCCTATTTCTCTTTACGGTGCTGATATCGCCTTCTCTGATGGAGCCATGTATCTTGGCGTATTCCTGGACAGGAAGCTGAACTTCAGACAGAACTTGGAGGAAAGGGCGAAGAAGGCGACTATAGCTTTATACTCCTGCAAAAAGGCCATTGGTAAGCGGTGGGGTTTCAGCCCGAAAATTGCTTACTGGATCTACACAGCGGTGGTTCGCCCAATACTGCTGTACGGGGTCATCGTCCGGTGGCCTGCTCTAGAGAAGGCCTCTAATACCAACCTTCTTGCAAGGGTACAGAGAATGGCTTCCATGTGTATCACTGGTGCCCTTCGTACCACAACTACGGATGCCTTGAACATCCTCTTACACCTAATACCGTTGGATATAAAGCAGTCGGCGGCCTCAGCGGCCATTCGACTAAGAAGCACAATACAATGGCGTGGTCATAATTGTGGCCATGGAGTGATGCTGAATAACAGGAACTTACCATTGAACGTGGATTACACTACTCCGAGGAGTGTATTCGAATGACACTACAAAACTCTGATACCGACCATGGAATCCTGGTTAGGGAGGATTCCAGGCAGCAGGTTGGTTTCGGAGTCTATTCAAAGGAGCTTGGACTAAATCTGGCTCGCAGGTTGCCAGACCACTGCAGTGTTTATCAGGCAGAGGTACTGGCAATAAAGGAAGTTGCTGACTGTTTGGGTCGAAACATTCTGTCTACAACCGCAGACAACATCTACTCCGATAGTCAGGCCGCGGTAAAATCCTTGGAATCAATGTTCCTGAAAACAAGAACCATCCTTAGCTGCCGCACGTCTTTAAATAAGATGGCCAAGCAGTTCGACATCAGACTCATATGGGTCCCAGGGCACAGGAATATACCGGAAAACTGTAAAGCTGACGAGTTGGCAAGACAGGGCACTACCTTATGGGTTCCAGCGGACTTGGAATGTGTTGGTATACCCCTGGAATATTGCAAGCTGGAACTTCGGCTTCACACCGCCGGCATAACCGACAACAGATGGGCTAATGGATCAACGTTCAGGATCACGAGACAGATCTGGGCGGCTCTAAATCATAAGCGCATTAGCGCGCTACTATCACTCCCCCGTGGGGAGATTTCAACAATAGTTGCTGTTATAACTGGGCACTGCCTCATAGGGAGACACGATGAACGCCTCAGGGTCTCGTCAAATGACTTCTGTCGTAGCTCCATGGATGTGGAGGAGGTGGAGAGCATAGAACACTTCCTTTGCTATTGCCCGGTGCTCTCCAGAACGAGACTTCGAACATTGGGATCGCTGTTTCTTCACGATCTCTCTGATCTCTCAAAGGTGGACATTTCACATATCAGGGGCTTCAACAGGAGCTCAAACTGGTTCTACGGTATCAAAATGGACCCCAGAGTCTATGTGTGCTTTTCCTTTGGTTTAGCAGCTACTTTCAACCTAACCTAACCGACAAGATGGCTTAGCTTGCAAGCGGCTGTAGACAGAGTTCTATCGTATTGGTCAGCCCTAAAACAATATTTTTTAAATCAGGGAGAAAATGAATGCGATCCGTTTATTTTTAAAATCATAAAGGACCAAGAACATGAAATAGAAGACGATTTAAACTCGCCTACTCTTAATGAATTGTATTTATATTTTATCGCTCATTTTCTTAATATTATGTGCGAAACAATTTAAATTTTGGAAAAAAAAAAATATCACAGCAGCTGAGCTACATGATGTTAAGAATCACATTAAAAATTTCTCTAAAACCAAACGAAATGAATTCCAAAGAAATGCTCTTAATGTATACGAAAGATCACTAATTTACATAAACAATCATTATGATTTTGAAAATAGTCCTATGGAAACATTTGGACATCTAAATATTTTAAAGCGTGATCTAAAATTTAAGAACGTTTTAAAAATTGGAAATGTGCTTAACTTAGAATCAGATGAGGATAAACTCTACGATGAAATTAACACTGTAAACGAAATTTTGCAAAATATTAGAAAGACGCACACATCAGTAGAAGAAGCATGGGTTTTTGTTCTTAAAACCGCATATATGAGTGAACTTCAAAAAATTATTATTGTTCAAGCTAGAACATAAGAATTTTGATTAAAAGAATACACAATTACATAACCTTGAAGTTTTAACATGTAAAGTAAAGTAATAAATTTGGGTTTTTACTGTACCAGTTTTTATGTATTAGAATAAAGATAAGAACAATGCATTGGTATTCTTGACGAACGCATTTTTGTGTGTTGATCAGGTAACGACCCGTAGTTTGATTTTATTTGTTTGCTTTACAGCTACACATATTGTCGTGTAGCATACATAATATGAGATAAGATTCCTGCTTAGAATTAAAAATAGTTTTATAAGTTGTAATCTTTTATGTAAATACATTTCCCACATGGGTTGGTTTCATGTGGAAAACGTATGTTTAATAGTTTTTAAAGTATTTAGGAAATTATATATAAGTAGGGAAAAATTGTAAATAAAGGTCAGTTCAATTTGAAACGCTCGAACGATTGTGTCGTCTAATTCATTTTATATTCGCTCTCGCTAGCTAGTCGAAAACATTGGTGACCCCTAAAAAACACTAAAAAATTAAATAAATTTTAGTTTCCCCCCACCAGTGGTAAGGAACTCGAAAATTTGTTTTTAGTGGATTTTGAACGCGAAAGAAAGGAAAATAATAAATAAAAAAAAAAAAAAATAATTTTTTTTGTTGTTGAATTAAAAGTAAAGTCGGTCGCGCCGTGCATATATAAAAAAAAAAAAAAAAAAACAAAAAAGTGAAAAAAGAAGGTAAAGTAATTTTTGCATTAATTTTTATTTACATTCTTTTTTATATTAAATTTACGAAATGGCCGCGATTCAAGTTATTAAGGATCAGGAAACGTTAGGGAACGACATAGCGGCCTGCTACAATTCGCTGAGCAAATTAGCTCAGAGTAATGTAGCGGGAAATGAATTTACAGAACAAGTCCGTGAGCTGAGGACATCATTGTATAAGTTAATAATTAATTAATTTATATTAACAAAAGTTCAATCTCCCCTGTCGCAATCCAATTGCTGACACAACTTCTCATATTTATTTTAAAATTCAATTCCCTCTGTCGCAATCCAATTGCTAACACATTTCCGTTGTTCCAAATTTAATTATTTACCTTTCTTAAAATATTTGCTAAAAGTGCTGATGACATGTCTGCATTGAATGCACCTAAAATAGCTCACGTTGCATTCAATGTGATGGTTGATACTCGACAGGTATAATATTAAGTAGATAATAAGTACAAAAATGTTAAGTTGTAAAAATAGAGTCCGAACAAGAAGACATAGTTTTCCGGCAGTAATTTAAACTAAATAATAAAAAGACATAATTGACATAGTCAGTCTTCTCTTTTAAAATAAATATATTTTATTTTTTATATAATAAAAGTTAATCAAATAAAGTTAAAGAAGACGTAGTCTTCTCTTTAAAACAAAATTAACAAGTGTTATATTAATTGGCGTCCGAGCAGCCTGGTATAAAAAAGAATACCACGGAACCTGAGCCTGTACGTGTCCGTCCGCAGGCACCCGTTCGTTTATAGAATTGCATCGAATCCTTAGTAACGAAAAGTAAAACGGAGAAAATTCGTACAATCGGAACGGTTCTAGTTAAGTGACTTAATTAAATGAATGCAATTAGTAATAAGTGTTACTAAACAAATAAATAGGAACTACCACAGTGAAAAACAAAAAAAAAATTTTTTTTAATTAAAAACTTGAAATTGATAAAAGCTTATAATAAATAACTAAACAATTGAAAAACTTTACAAACAATTTAAACTACAACAAAGCAGCATAAAAACCAACAACAGAGAAATCAACATAAAAATCAACACAAAACTCAACACAGAAGTCCGACATCCATTAGAAGATTAATCAGCTCTAACCCGTTGAAAGCCATCCTTACTTAAAAATAAAATCAACGACAGCACCAACATTAATAATTTCATCAGTAAAGCAACAGCTAAAACATGAAGGCAATGTTAATCATATTGTAAGTTAAAATAATATTATGTTAATTTATATTTGAATTTTAAGAAATATCCTAAGCAAAAATATTTAGTTGTTAAAAAGAACGTAAAAAGAAGAATAATAAAAAATTAAACAAGTAAAATCTATATTTTCTATCAAAACCAATTTTAAATAATATTATGGCTAATCCCAGTAATCTAATACGACCACCTGTCCTTAACAATCCAATCCCGAACCCACCAGTAGGGCCACAAAATTTTCAAATAAATGCCGAATTAGAAAATAGGATAGCTTCCATTTGTGCACAACAATGTAGGAATATTGTGCAGTCTATGATAAACCCCAACGCAGACATAAATTACGGAAATGACCAAACCATAGAGGAAAGATACAGGGAAAATTTAAACGACTTGGACAAAATACCTGACATAGTAAGAAGTTTTAGGGAGTTTTCTGGAAACCCTTCCGAATTCAACTCCTGGAGGAAAAGTGTCGATAGGGTACTACAAATCTACAACTCAATGAGGGGAACTCCAAAATATTATGGAATCCTAAGTGTAATTAGGAATAAGATAATAGGGAATGCAGACATTGCATTAGAATCGTACAATACACCATTGGACTGGAATAGTATAGTAAGATGTCTGACCCTACATTACGCTGATAAACGTGACTTAGGCACCCTGGAATATCAAATGACCTCACTTATTCAGGGAAGAAACACTATCCAGATTTTTTATCAACAAGTCTATTCGCACCTATCCTTGATTTTGAATAAAATTGGCTGTATGGAAATGGGACAAGAGTCTTTGCGACTTTTGACTCAGACATATCGAGACAAAGCTCTCGATACTTTTATAAGGGGGCTAAATGGAGATCTACCGAGACTCCTAGGCATTCGTGAACCTTCAGATCTCCCGCAAGCACTACACCTTTGCTTGAAATTAGAAAACCAACATTATAGATCAGAATACGCGAATAAACATCAAAACCATAAACATCGTCAACAGCCACCACTTCCTCCAATGCGTAATTTGAACACACAAAATTATAATAGACCATTTTACCCAGAATTAACATTTCAACACTCTACCAAATATAATACTCCTATGAACAATATGCAACAAAATGCATTTAAAAATCAACAACCCTTCCATTACCATAACCCTCAACCAATGTTTCAACCGCATCAACAAGTGCGACAACAATTCCAATTTCAGACGCCAAGACCGTCAGAACCCAAACCTCAACCTATGGAAATTGATCAATCGGTACAAACAAGAAATATTAACTACCAAAACAGACCCCGTCAAATGATGCAATTCCAGAATAAAAGACCCGCATCAATGAATCACGTTCCACCACCATTTAAACAACAACGAAATTTTCATATACAAAATGAACATCAAAATTTTGACAATATAGTAGAAGCCGAAGAATTTCAACCCGAAAATTTTGAAGACAATTACTATCAGCAAATGCAGAACGAAGATATTGGAAAATACGCTGAATCTTTGGACAAACAGGACCAACAATATGGAACTCCTACCCAAGATCTAACCGACATACATTTTTTAGATTAACGTATTCTTCGCTCCCATACTTTGAATGTAAGGCGAAGAATGGTCAAATTCTGAAAATCCTAATAGACACAGGATCTAACAAAAATTACATTCAATCATCTCTCGTTAACAATCCTAAACAAAACGAAAAACCTTTTTTTGCCAACTCAATTTCTGGCGACATTAAAATCACACATCATATATTCGCGAATCTGTTTAATTTACCCGATCATCCTATAAAACTTTATATTTTACCTTCTCTAAAATCATTTCATGGTATTTTAGGCCATGACAGTTTACAGGAATTAAATGCAATAATTCACATTAAGGAAAAATACATGTTAATAAATCACAAAATTAAAGTTAAAATTCACCAACAAATTTCCCAATCTGTAAACAAAATGGAATTTAGAACTAGTCATATGGACGAAGTTCAAAAATCTCAATTGGAAGAAATTATAAATAATCATCCCAATTTATTCAAAGATCCTAATAAAAAACTTACATTTACTTCTCGAATCAAGGGAGAGATTCGAACCACATCCGATTCACCAGTATATTGTAAATCATATCCGTATCCCATGGCGCTTAAAAATGAAGTTGAAAAACAAATAAATGAACTTTTAAGCGATGGTATAATCAGGCCTTCTAGATCTCCTTACAATGCACCCGTCTGGATTGTCCCGAAAAAAATGGACGCATCCGGCGAGAAGAAATTCAGAATGGTCATCGACTACAGAAAACTGAACGCGATCACTGTAGCCGATAGATACCCCATTCCGGAGATTAACGAAGTGCTTGCAAATTTAGGAAAAAACAAGTACTTCTCAGTGGTAGACCTTAAAAGTGGTTTTCACCAAATTCCTTTAGAGAAACGCGATATAGAGAAAACCGCATTTTCAGTCAATAATGGAAAATTTGAATTCGTCCGACTTCCATTCGGATTAAAAAACTCGCCATCAATTTTCCAACGTACTTTAGATGACGTGTTGAGAGATCACATAGGTAAGCGATGCTATGTCTACATAGATGACATAATTATATTTTCCAAAACCGAGAAAGAACATTTTGAAAATCTACACAAAATATTTGAAACATTAGAATCCGCAAACTTCAAAATACAGCTCGACAAGTGTGAATTTTTAAAAACAGAAATTGAATTTCTAGGATTTATTGTAGGAACCAAAGGAATAGAAGCTAACAAACGAAAAGTAGAAGCGATAGCCCAACTACAACCTCCAAAAACTCTGAAAGATTTAAGAAGTTTTCTAGGCATGTCAGGTTACTATAGGCGCTTCATCCAGGATTACGCGAAACTCGCTAAGCCCCTGACATCCCTTTTAAGAGGGGAGGAAGGACGCATTTCGAAAAATGCCTCCAAAAATAAAAAAATATCTTTAGACCAGAATGCGCTAGATGCATTTCAAAAATTGAAAAACTCCTTAGCCTCTAGTGATATAGTTCTCTCTCATCCTGACTTTGAAAAATGTTTCGAGTTAACGACTGATGCTTCCGACTACGCAATCGGTGCAGTCTTATCGCAAAACAAAAAGCCTATAACCTTTCTTTCCCGAACGTTAAGTAAAACCGAAGAAAATTATGCCACAAATGAAAAAGAAATGTTGGCTATAATTTGGGCATTAAATTCACTGAGGAATTATTTGTACGGATCCCGAAAACTAATCATATTCACAGATCACCAACCGTTAACATATGCTCTTAGTAGTAAAAATACTAACAGCAAAATGAAGAGATGGAAAGCCATCTTAGAAGAATATGATTATGAACTCAGATATCAGCCCGGTCGAACAAACGTAGTAGCAGATGCACTATCTAGGCCACCTCAGATAAATTCAATGACAGCAACGCAGCATAGCGACGAAAGTTCATCAGACAATAAAATACCAGCAGTTGAATGTCCTATAAACGTCTTCAAAAACCAAATTCATATTTTAATAGACGACCAAGACAACTACAAATTTGAAATTCCCTTCCCAACTTATCACAGGCATATAATAAAAAAACCGTACTACACCAAAGACATATTAATTTCGATTCTAAAAAAATATCTTAATCCTAGCGTAATTAATGGATTGTTTACCATTGAACCAATTATGGGAATAATTCAGGAATTCTATTCTGAATATTTCACGAATTATAAAACAAGATTCACACAATCACAAGTCAAAGAAATAACTGATAATGTAGAACAGGAAGAGGTCTTAATCAAAGAACACAGAAGAGCCCACAGAAATGCCAGGGAAAATAGAGAGCAAATAAAGAAAAATTACTATTTCCCAAAAATGACAGAAAAATCCAATAGAATTGTTAAAAATTGTCAAGTTTGCAGAGAACAAAAATATGATCGGCGCCCTGATAAACCACAATTCCAACCCACACCAATTCCACAAAATCCTGGAGAAATCATCCATATTGACATTTACTCCACCGAAGGAAATCTTGTACTAACAGCAATAGATAAATTCTCAAAATACGCTTTAGTAAAAATCTTAAAATCTAGGGCAATAGAAGATATTAAAGAACCGTTAAAAGAAATAGTTTTAGCTTTTGGTATCCCTAAGTCCATAGTCATAGACAATGAAAAATCCTTAAATTCCGTATCAATAAATTTTCTTCTTAAAGATCAATTTGGCGTCGAAATCTACACTACACCACCCTACTCTAGTTCTGTTAATGGGCAAGTGGAGAGATTTCACTCTACTCTTTCGGAGATTATGAGATGCTTAAAACCAGACAAACTTCATACCACTTTTCATGACTTACTTACCAGAGCAATATACGAGTATAACAGGTCAATTCACTCTACCACCGGCAGAAAACCGATAGATATATTTTTCTACAAAAATTTAGGCAATGATCCAGGAAAAGCAATTTTGGACAAACAAGAAATCATCAATCGTTTAACAGAAAAACAAAAACAGGACTTAAGCTACCATAACCAAAATAGGCACGGAATAAAAATTTATTCACCAGGAGAAGAAATTTTTGTCAGAATTAACAAGAGACTAGGTTCAAAACTAACACCAAGGTATAAAAAGGAAATAGTCAAAGAAGATAGAAACTCCACTGTTTTAACAATGACAGGCAGAATTGTGTATAAAAGTAATATTAAAAGAAAATAAATTATCTTTACAGATTTTATCTAACCCTTGTCAAAACTGAAGTCCAAATTTTGGATTACACTTCTTCATATGTTGTGGCAATTAATAAAGGCACAGCAAAAATTCAGCAAGGAACTTTTACTATTCTACATTCGATAGATCTGGCACAGTACGCAATATCCATATCCAATACCCATACATTCATCCAACAAAACATCCCAAATCACCATAACCTGTATCCCATCCTTATCCACGAATTAAGCCTTACTGAAAGTATTTTAGAAAATATAACACCCACTATAAAAAATAAAAGAGCAATAAATACCATAGGTACTATTTGGAAATATATCGCAGGATCTCCGGATCATGACGACTTTGAAATAGTAGCTAATAATATAAATGATCTAAATAAAAATAATAATAGACAAGTGTACGTGAACGAAGCTTTTAATAAAAGATTAAAAAACCTAACAGATATAGTAAATAAAATTTCAAATGTAATAAAAAAAGATGTATTATTAGAAAACGAAATAGTTATAAATTTACAAAATAGAGTAAGACTAGTTAAGGAAGAGCTAATAAATATCCAAAATGGAATTGAATGGGCAAGGCTTGGAATTATTAACCCATCCATATTAAATAAAAAAGAAATCGAAATTGCCACGAGTAAAGTTAGAGAAGAAAATATTGTTTTCGTAAGCCCCGAAGAGGCACTCCAATTTGCCAAAGTATCTATCTTATACAATACTAATAAAAAAATATTTTATTTAGTTAAGATTCCCTTAACGAAAAAGGAAACCTATGAAAATGTAATTTTAAGACCGGTAAAAAGGAAAAACTCTGTAATTAATCTAGAATTTAAGCAGATTTTAAAAAATGAAAAAACTATATATGGTATAAAAAACGATTGTGAAAAATATAATAATATAATAATTTGTAAAGAAAACCAAATAAAGAATATCTCGAATACCCAATGTATCCCTAATCTTATAAGTAGTCAAAATTCTACATGTGTAACGAGTAACGATCATCATATCCCTTTAATCGAAGAAATCGAGTCCGGCATTATCCTACTAAATAATTGTAACATATCCATTTATATTGATGATACGCGGAGAAATATATCTGGAACGCTTCTTATAAAATTTCATAATAGCACTATTAAAATTAGCGACAGAACTTTTAGTAATATAGAGGCCTCACCATTACAAATCATTCCCGCATTAATGCAGCCCGCTCCTTTTGAAAGCGACCATATTAATTTCCTATCACTTGAAGCTCTTAACGAATTACAGATTAATAATACGGAGGTAATTTCAACCATTCAGAAACGTTTGAGAATCGGAGGATGGTCAATCTCCATTATCCTCAGTCTAATTATCATTTCCATAGCATGTTTAAACTTTTTCTTTAAAAATAACAAAAAAATTGTCGTTTGGGAACCTCAAACTCCAAACACTAATAACGAGACTCATGCGACAATAACCTTGCAACGCTATGCTGAATCTCCTAAACCAATAGCATTAGAAGCCCCCATCAAACCACCAAGACTGAAAAATATTCCATTTTTCTAAATGATTGAGGACAATCAATTTAAGAGGGGAAGAGTTAATAATTAATTAATTTATATTAACAAAAGTTCAATCTCCCCTGTCGCAATCCAATTGCTGACACAACTTCTCATATTTATTTTAAAACTCAATTCCCTCTGTCGCAATCCAATTGCTAACACATTTCCGTTGTTCCAAATTTAATTATTTACCTTTCTTAAAATATTTGCTAAAAGTGCTGATGACATGTCTGCATTGAATGCACCTAAAATAGCTCACGTTGCATTCAATGTGATGATTGATACTCGACAGGTATAATATTAAGTAGATAATAAGTACAAAAATGTTAAGTTGTAAAAATAGAGTCCGAACAAGAAGACATAGTTTTCCGGCAGTAATTTAAACTAAATAATAAAAAGACATAATTGACATAGTCAGTCTTCTCTTTTAAAATAAATATATTTTATTTTTTATATAATAAAAGTTAATCAAATAAAGTTAAAGAAGACGTAGTCTTCTCTTTAAAACAAAATTAACAAGTGTTATATTAATTTACATAATATGATATAAGATTCCTGCTTAGAATTAAAAATAGTTTTATAAGTTGTAATCTTTTATGTAAATACATTTCCCACATGGGTTGGTTTCATGTGGAAAACGTATGTTTAATAGTTTTTAAAGTATTTAGGAAATTATATATAAGTAGGGAAAAATTGTAAATAAAGGTCAGTTCAATTTGAAATGCTCGAACGATTGTGTCGTCTAATTCATTTTATATTCGCTCTCGCTAGCTAGTCGAAAACAATTATTATTATTATTATTATTATTATTATCAATCTAGAACTTTTATACCTGTTAAGAAATGCATTTATGTAAAGAATTATATTGTGCGACAATAAAAAAATTGTATCAAAGACTTTAAGTATTCCTGTGAACAATGCTTTCGTTGAACGGATTTTTTCATTTATGGAATCAGTTTGGGGAAGTCACAGGGGCAAAAAACGAGTAGAATTAGTAAAGGCTGAATTAAGTATAAGAATAAATTTTGATAAGGAATGTGATGAGTTTCTTGACCATTTAAAAAAACCTGACCAAAAACATCTTCTCAATGCAACCTTAAAAGAGCGAAAATATAATTTTAGAAAACAAAAAAAAAACGAAGTTTTAATAATTCAATTATTAATTTATTTAGTACTTATGTATTAAACTTTTTTTCGTTATTTTATTATTTTTTTTTTTGTTAATATTCTTTAATTTACTAAAATTTAAAGTACTTTAAAACATTGAAGTACAAATGAATTAGTGTTTTATGTTTTTGTTTTCTGTCATTCTTTTATTTATGTTACTGAATTTTAAGTGCAACTTGAAATTAATTGATCTGTTTTAGGTTTTTAATAAAAATTCTAGTTATTACTTACTACTTATTCAGCAAATGCTTATTTTTTGAAATCTCCAGAAATCTCCGTTTTTTTTTTTTTTAGCAAAAATTTTAAATCTCCGGTTTTTTCCTCTTCAAAGTGAGGTAAGCCTAGGAACAATGTTTAGAACAACTAGAACAACCTAGAACAACCGCCCATTTTTTTTTCCAAAAGTGGGGGGCAAAGTTTAAAATTCTTTTTTTTTTTCGATTTACCGGTACAAAATATATTTTAGAAACTCATCGTTTTGGAACATTGTAGAACAATCCTAGAACAATTCAGAACAATCTTCAAAAAAAATTATTTCCAAAAATGGGGGGCTAACTTCGCACACTTCATTTTTGGTTATAAAATATAAAAAGATCATATTACACACCAAATAATAAAAGTGATCAACACGATAGGCACTGCTTTTACAGTACTACGAAGCTGACGAGTTGGCAAGACAGGGCACTACCTTACGGGTTCCAGCGGACTTGGAATGTGTTGGTATACCCCTGGAATATTGCAAGCTGGAACATCGGCTTCACACCGCCGGCATAACCGACAACAGATGGGCTAATGGATCAACGTTCAGGATCACGAGGCAGATCTGGGCGGCTCTAAATCATAAGCACATTAGCGCGCTACTATCACTCCCCCGTGGGGAGATTTCAACAATAGTTGCTGTTATCACTGGGCACTGCCTCATAGGGAGACACGATGAACGCCTCAGGGTCTCGTCAAATGACTTCTGTCGTAGCTGCATGGATGTGGAGGAGGTGGAGAGCATAGAACACTTCCTTTGCTATTGCCCGGTGCTCTCCAGAACGAGACTTCGAACATTGGGATCGCTGTTTCTTCACGATCTCTCTGATCTCTTAAATGTGGACATTTCACATATCAGGGGCTTCAACAGGAGCTCAAACTGGTTCTACGGTGGGGACTGAGGGGAACACCTATTCGCCCCGTGGTATCACAATGGACCCCAGAGTCTATGTGTGCTTTTCCTTTGGTTTAGCAGCCACTTTCAACCTAACCTAACCGACAAGATGGCTTAGCTTGCAAGCGGCTGTAGACAGAGTTCTATTGTGTTGGTCAGCCCTAAAACAATATTTTTTAAATCAGGGAGAAAATGAATGCGATCCGTTTATTTTTAAAATCATAAAGGACCAAGAACATGAAATAGAAGACGATTTAAACTCGCCTACTCTTAATGAATTGTATTTATATTTTATCGCTCATTTTCTTAATATTATGCGCGAAACAATTTAAATTTCGGAAAAAAAAATATCACAGCAGCTGAGCTACATGATGTTAAGAATCACATTAAAAATTTCTCTAAAACCAAACGAAATGAATTCCAAAGAAATGCTCTTAATGTATACGAAAGATCACTAATTTACATAAACAATCATTATGATTTTGAAAATAGTCCTATGGAAACATTTGGACATCTAAACATTTTAAAGCGTGATCTAAAATTTAAGAACGTTTTAAAAATTGGAAATGTGCTTAACTTAGAAACAGATGAGGATAAACTCTATGAAATTAACACTGTAAACGAAATTTTGCAAAATATTAGAAAGACGCACACATCAGT
Organism: Cordilura impudica; assembly: GCA_963682025.1. Taxonomy (NCBI): domain Eukaryota; kingdom Metazoa; phylum Arthropoda; class Insecta; order Diptera; family Scathophagidae; genus Cordilura; species Cordilura impudica. The sequence goes on from OY821518.1 coordinate 247,449,041, forward strand.
AGAAGAAGCATGGGTTTTTGTTCTTAAAACCGCATATATGAGTGAACTTCAAAAAATTATTATTATTATTATTATTATCAATCTAGAACTTTTATACCTGTTAAGAAACGCATTTATGTAAAGAATTATATTTTGCGACAATAAAAAAATTGTATCAAAGACTTTAAGTATTCCTGTGAACAATGCTTTCGTTGAACGGATTTTTTCATTTATGGAATCAGTTTGGGGAAGTCACAGGGGCAAAAAACGAGTAGAATTAGTAAAGGCTGAATTAAGTATAAGAATAAATTTTGATAAGGAATGTGATGAGTTTCTTGACCATTTAAAAAAACCTGACCAAAAACATCTTCTCAATGCAACCTTAAAAGAGCGAAAATATAATTTTAGAAAACAAAAAAAAAACGAAGTTTTAATAATTCAATTATTAATTTATTTAGTACTTATGTATTAAACTTTTTTTCGTTATTTTATTATTTTTTTTTGTTAATATTCTTTAATTTACTAAAATTTAAAGTACTTTAAAACATTGAAGTACAAATGAATTAGTGTTTTATGTTTTTGTTTTCTGTCATTCTTTTATTTATGTTACTGAATTTTAAGTGCAACTTGAAATTAATTGATCTGTTTTAGGTTTTTAATAAAAATTCTAGTTATTACTTACTACTTATTCAGCAAATGCTTATTTTTTGAAATCTCCAGAAATCTCCGTTTTTTTTTTTTTAGCAAAAATTTTAAATCTCCGGTTTTTTCCTCTTCAAAGTGAGGTAAGCCTAGGAACAATGTTTAGAACAACTAGAACAACCTAGAACAACCGCCCATTTTTTTTTCCAAAAGTGGGGGGCAAAGTTTAAAATTCTTTTTTTTTTCGATTTACCGGTACAAAATATATTTTAGAAACTCATCGTTTTGGAACATTGTAGAACAATCCTAGAACAATTCAGAACAATCTTCAAAAAAAATTATTTCCAAAAATGGGGGGCTAACTTCGCACACTTCATTTTTGGTTATAAAATATAAAAAGATCATATTACACACCAAATAATAAAAGTGATCAACACGAACCCTTTCGGTGTAAATTTTGCCAAAGATGTTCTGTCCTTTGCTACACTTTCCCACTTTATATCACTTTATATCGAAATTGTAATTTCGGGAAATTGTTTTCGGGAAATTGTAATTTCGGGAAATTGTAATTTCGGGAAATTGTTTTCGGGAAATTGTATTTGGGAAATTGTTTTCGGGAAATTTTCCGCAGAGGAGACTTAGTTCTGAATGGAGTGGCAACAGATTTTGAATAAGGCCAGAACAATTAAGGAAAAATTTGATAAATCATATAAGAATATAAATACCGACAGATATACTAAGGAAGAGACCATAAATAAGCATATAGAAATATTAGTCGATTGTCTAGAGAAAACCCGAGTTCTGTTTAATGTACATTATTCTAGGTTAACGACAGCTCATAAGGCAGCGACAATAGGAAAATTTTTAAAATGCCACAAACTGCAATTGAATTTCTAAATATAGCCTCAAGGCTAATTTGCGACTTTGACGGCAAGTCAGAAAACCTACGCACTTTCTTGGATTTAATCCAACTAATAGATTCTCTGAAGGAGAATCATGAAGGTGTTGCAGTATCTCTAATAAAGACCTAACTAAAAGGATCTGCCAGAAATCTGATCAGCACAGAATCCACAATCGCCGAAATAGTTTCTAAACTGACAAGTTCAGTAAAGGGCGAATCGGTCGAGGTTTTGTCAGCAAAGATTATGAACATAAAGCAGAGTAATAGGACTGCAAATGTTTATTGCACTGAAATAGAATCTCTAACAAAACTACTTGAGAACGCATATATTTCAGATAGTTTGCCGTGCGGTTTGGCGAATAAATATTCTACGCAAGTGGCTGTAAAGGCAATGACAAAGAATTGCACAATTGATAAGGTAAATCTTATCATGGAAGCAGGTCAATTTTCCAGTATGAACGAAGCAGTGTCTAAGTTTGTAAACAGTTGCACAGAGGCAACTGGTCAACAGAATTCCATATTACATTACAGACAAGGCCAAAATACATTCTACCGCGGACATAATAGAAGGTTCCGTAGTGCAATAATCACTCAAGGAGTAATAATAGAAACGGTAATATAAATAACAACCAAAGAACGGCTACAATAATGGATACAGACGAGAACGTGGTAACAGCAATGGATACAGAAATTACGTCCGGGCAATCGACTCCAACGAACATGATTCGGAAAACCCGAATGATCCCCTAAGCTTAGATCAATAAACAGGAAAGTGTACCATCTTAACCTTAACCTAGGTGTCTTCATACAGGTTTGTGTACGTGACGATAAAATTCCTATAACTTTACTCGTGGATACAGGCGCTGACGTTTCACTAATAACAAATAACCATTTTCAACACAATCGGATAAATAGAAACAGAATAGGATCATTAAATGGCATTGGTCAGGGTAACATAAAGTCAATAGGTACTACATTTTTCGATATAAAATACAGAAAATTTTTAATGCCACACCTTTTTCCGTACACACAGAAAAAACCCCAATGTAAAATCAACAGGAAAAAATTTTGATTTTAAGTGATTGTAAATTTCTGGAAAAAATGTTATTTTAACGTTGTTTAATATTAAATCAATAGTTGAATTTGTTAATTTAATATTAAACATTGTTGATTTAAAATTGTTCATGTTGAAATAAAATTGTACATAATAATTTTAACCTTTTCCAAAATAAAAATAATATGATTCATAGTTGAATTACTAAAAATGAATTTTTCTAGTAAAAATAAAGTTCTTCTTGTTAATTTCACATTGGGTTATTGTAAAATTAACATTGAAGCAAGATTGAAATAAAGTTCCGGAGTGTTAAAACCACATAAAAAAATGTTCAAATAAAATGAATTCATGTTGAATTCTAAAAGAAGTACCTGTTCATGCCAATGAACATAAATTGCGAACCCTGCTACGCATTAACGCCCCATAACGCAGCAACAAACGAACGGTCACAGAACATAAAACAAAAAAAGACAAAAAAAACTTCTACAAGTAATCGCCATAGACAACACACCATTTTCATCTAACAGACAACATAAGTCTCGTGAACAAACATTCATCACAAATAAATATAATAAATATAACAAATAATTATAAAATATAAAAGGTTACCAAAATAAAATATTATAACGTTTGAATTGCAAAACTTGTATTAACCTGGCAATATCCTTATATACCCAAGGTTTGTTGACCCCTTAATCTATCCCCCTCGAAACCCTAAAATTCAGTACCGCTATTTTAGAATAATAAAAAAACATTCTTATTGCGATTATTACAGCTTGAAGACGTATAGTGCGTGATTTATTTATAAAGTGCAGTGTTACACATAGTAAGTGAATTTAATTGTTAAAAATATAATTATGTCTGAGGTCAACAATAATAACATAAATGCAGGAACTGCTGTACAAAATTTTGCACAAGATAATATTAATTTCTTCACAGACGAAGCAGGAAATATTATATTAAACATTCCAGTGGTTCAAGATACGAGTCAAAGTTCCCAATTAGACGAGCTGTTGAAAACTTTTGATTTAATTGAAGTAAAACCTTATTTGACACGTAAGTATATAAGACCAACTTACATAAATTTGTATACAAGGAGAACTGATTCCGTGGTTACTAAACAACAAAATTTCAGTAGAGACATTTGTAAATTCAAAGAGTCCCTCAATTATTGGTTAACTCTACGGAGTCTGTTGTTACAACCAAAATGTTCGGTTGTGCAAAAAAAAAAACTATTCAGTTGGACGGAAATCAGTTGTGGCAAATGACATTTATTTAATATATTTATGTTAATTTCTCTAACAAAAACTAAATAATTGATTAGGAGTTGAAATTACATTTGAAAGCTTGAAATATCTATCAAAGAAGGACATAAAGGAAGCTATACCACCTATTGGCCTTCGTGCTTGTTTTCGTGAAAAGTTGTTCTGTTGGAGAAAAAGTGAGGTAAAGGCAAAGAATTTTTAATTATGTATTTATTCGATTTTTGACATCCTTTTTTCGTAATTTTTCCTACACTATGGAATTGATGACGATACCTTGTCTGAAACGATTGCGAATAAAGTAGTATCTTGGTTACAAAATCAATCTAATGTTAGCACAACAACAACACCGACTTCATCCTTATCAACATCAAATGGCAATTCTAAGCTGTCTAAGGTAAACTTAATAATCATAAAATTTTTTTTGTAACTACTTATTATTGTCCATTCTGTTTTTAGAGCCTTAAACTTATTTTAGAAGACAGTCTAAAAGGAAAATCCATTAATAGCTTTTATGAAAAAAATTGCGAATTAACCGATTCGTTTCGTGGATTTAAATCGCTTATCGCGATTTAAAATTATCACCAAAAGATTTGCCAACAATAGTGCACAGAAAAAATTATTGGCCAAAAAATTTCAATTAATATGATTAATTGAATTTAAAAAATATTTCAATTATTTTTTAATTGGATCAATTACATGAGTGCTCAAATTCGCAACTCTCACATAATTTTTTTATTTTTGCTTCTTTGTTATTTCTGTCATATTTCTACACTCAAATGAGTGTGCGCTTGTGGTTTTATAGCGTCTTCAGTTGTTATGTTGTTATTGTTGTAATATGCATACACAATTTTTTGTTTCTATCTATTCTATCTCTTTTGACGTAATGCAGTGTTGCCACCAGACTAATTTATAATTACACAGTCCCATAACGAAAATTATCAAAAATCTCAGATATTACAAAATTTTAAAATATATTTTTTAAATGGTTTTATTTAATTTAATTTTTGTATTTGTTTATTTGTAAGTTTGAAGCGAAATTTTTTATTTGAGTTTTCAGCAACTTCTCGACTAACTAGAGTTCTGAAACTTTCAGCATTTACGTAAAGTGGATGACTACACATTATTTACCGATTTTCAACATGATTCGATCCGTTGTTAACCGGCGAGTTAACAGTCAATTGTTTTTTACTTGTTTATTCTATTTTAAATTAAATTTTGATTGAAATTACAAAGTGCCACGATTGCTTATAATAAAACGTTAAAAAAATTAATACATACACCCAAAAAAAATTATCCAAAAACTTGTATAAATACAACCCCAAAAGAATTTTTATATAATTAAAAAAAAGATCTTGTTAAATTTTTATATAAATTTTTGTTTTTGAGAACTTAAATAAGTTTTATTCACATTCATTTTCGACCACGTTTGAAATTTTGTAGATGTTATAAAGTAATAGTTAAAATTTTAATATGTATTAACTTTTGATGTTGTTTTTTTGCGTGTACAAATGAAAAGTTTCGTAATGCCATCATTTTCATCCGTTTAATATAATCATTGTGTGTATTAAACATGTTTTATTAAAAAAAAATATGTTATATCTTTAATATCAAAAACATATTATTCAAATATCACGATTTTATAAATGGTCCCGCTTTTGCAAAATTATCAGTGGCAACACTGATAATAAAGCAAGGCATATACATATTTTTCATTCAACGCGTGGTAGCAAAAAGCACAAATTATAAAACAATAATAGTTAAATAAAAAAGTGTTAAACATAGGTATAAACAAATAATAAAAAAAATAAGTTATTAAACTTAAAAGTGTGTTCTAACTTTAAAACTGTAAGTAAAAATGGAAAATATTACATGTTTTTTTTGTGAAGAAACATTTAACTTTGGTTTATACATTATTCATCTAAAAAAACATTCAAAACATTGCCCAAATTTTATTTATGAGTGCACATTTGGAAAATGTAACCAAAAATTTTGCAAGAAGTTTAGTTTTAAACGTCATCTTGAAAGGCATATCAAAAACCAGATACCAGAAAAACCTAAAATTATTGTAAATGCAAGTGGCGCATTAAAAGTTTCCGGGAATGAAAATCAGAAAGACGTTGTGGCTACTTTTGAATTAAATTCCACTACCACTCAACAATCTCTTCCACACATGCCTGCTAAATTTTGTTATAAGAAAAAAGTTGACGATATGCGTTATTCTGCCACAAAATTTATGGTTGCGTTAAATGGCCGTAGCAATTTTTCACGAAAGGATGTTGACACAATCAAAGATTTAGTTGAACATTTAATTTTGAACCCTGTACTTGATTTTATTAAGGATTGCGTTTCTGAAAGCGCTTTTTGTGAAAAAACAATATTTGAAGTGGTTGATGATGGGAAAAACTTATTTTCAAATGTTAAAACAGAATATTTGTTAGAAAAAACTCTCAAAGTAAATGATCTAATTGGAAATGTTGAGGAATTTAGTATTTCTGAAACAAATGATGCAAAAGGTACAATTATGCCTTTAGAGTTCCAATTTAAAAACATTTTTGAAAAGGAAAATTTTATTGATTCAGTACTAAAACATATGGAAGAGATTGAAAACAGCAATAAATTCGTTAATTTTTGCCAGGGAGAATTATTTAAACAAAAAAGAAGTTTATATCCAAATGAAATTGTAATTCCATACTTTCTGTATGCAGACGATTTTGGTATTAACAATCCCCTGGGTGCTAAGTCCAACAATACTGCAATTTGTAATTTCTATTACAGTTTCCCCTGCTTGCCTCAAAAGTCTTCAAAATTAGATAAAGTTTATTTGGCTTGTACCATAAAATCCGCCGACGTCAAAAGATTTGGAAATGATTGTTTCATTCCATTAGCAACAAATTTAAAAAAAATTGAAGTGGAAGGAATACTCATTAAGACTAAAGATGGCATAAAAAATATCAAGTTTGTAATGGGTCTTTTACTAGGAGATAATCTAGGTCTCAATTCAACCCTAGGGTTTTCAAAATCATTTAGTGCGAATTACTATTGCCGAATTTGTCTGATGAAAAAGTCGGACTGTCAAAAACTAAATGCTGAAAATACAATGATTTTCAGAAATAGAATTAACTATAGGGAATCATTTGAGCGGCAAATACAGAATGAAACTGGCATCGTAAGTGACTGTGCATTTCAAATAATTCCCTCATTTCACAGCACCGAAAACTTTACAGTAGATGTAATGCACGACATATTTGAGGGGATTTGTCATTATGTTTTGTCTGAATCTCTCTTATATTTTATTGACAAAATGAAATATTTTAACATCGGCACGTTGAACAGTCGCATAAAATCATTCTCTTATGGAAAGCACGACAAAGGGAATGAAAAAGTAACTATTAACATAAAAGAACTTCAGAATAGAAAACTTAAAATGTCTGCCAAGCAAATGTTATCTTTTTGTCATTACTTCCCAATATTAATTGGAGACTTTGTGTCGAATATGGATGAAGTTTGGCTCTTTTTATTGGATTTTTTTGAATTAATAGAAGATATTTTAAGCTTCGAAGTAAAGGAATCACTTATAAGAGAAGTTCGTGTGAAAACTGAAAAATTTAATCACAATTATCAAATTTTGTTTAAAAAAAATTTGACACCGAAATTTCATTTGTTGACGCACTATGCGTTTATTATGAAAAAATCGGGCCCTCTACGGAATTTATGGAGCTTTAAGTACGAAGGAAAGCATAAACAATTTAAAATTTATGCCCATGTTATCACTTCTAGGAAAAACATTCCAAAAAGTTTTTCTTACAAACAACAAATGGTTTTTGCTAATTTTCTGCTTAAAAGTTATAAAAATGAAGAAGTTGTTTTCAAAATTCCGCAGCATAACAAAAATATTAAAGAGGAAATTAGTAACAAATTGAAAATTCCAACCAATTTACTCGCTGTGTATATAGAGGCTGATATTTGGGGATACACTTATAACACGCAAAAATTTGTGGCAAAATTTTTTGGAGATTTCGAAATATATAACATTTGCTTTATTATCAAAACCTCAAGCAATAACATTTTTCTTTGCTGTAGAAAAATGACTGCAATATATAATAAACACTATTCAGCATTTCAATGTGGGCTTATTTCTACTAATTACGTTATTCTAAATTTGACAGAAATTGTTGGCCCCCCCGTGGAAATAATTACAACTGCAAACGGAAAAACTTTTATAAAATTAAAAGAACTGTATAAAAGTATATATTAAAACTGATCGAAATGGATACAGTCGATATGGACTTGAATGAACTCTTAACATCGTGGAATCTTTCACATATATATAACACACTTAGTGGTAAGTTAAGTAAATTCTGAATAACTTAAAGTTAATTATTAATAATTTTTATTACAGAGCATCACATAAGTATAGAAATTTTGAAAATTCTACAGCCGCACCACATAAAAAAAATTTTCTGCAGTTTACCCGCTGGTGATGAGGCACTTTTTGAATACAAATTGAGGGAATATAAAGGCAAATTGGACCACAATGAAAATGTAGTGTGTGACATACAAAATCCGAAGCCGTCCTGTAGTAAAATTACTATTAATAATAACTTACAAAAAAAGGAATGCTCTGTATCACATATACTAAATGAAACAAAGAGTGGACGAATGATTGTGAATTACTACAAACAACACAATGCACTACATGAAGAGCAAAGACATTTATTAGTTAACACTATCGCAACTTTCTTACAAGAGAGGGAAACCGAATGCTCGATTTCACAGTGTTCTGACTTTGAAATAGAAATTTGCTCAATTTTTCCAACAGAAACAGTGGTAAGATTTAATGAAAATGTTCAAGAAATAACTTACTAATTTAGCAATCATTTTATCATGAAAGGAATTTTATAAAGTTGGAAAAAGAGGAAAAATATATAATAAATTAGCAAATTTAAAGAGGAGTTTTAAGCTTAAAAAATTCTTCCAAAGAGATTCAATCACTCACATATGGTAAGTAAAAAAAGGTACTTTTTCAAGAAAAAAAACACTTTTTTTAAGATAGGTACTATTTCAAAAAAGGTACTTTTTTAAGAAAGGTTCCTTTTTTAAGAATTGTACTTTTTTCTTAATATTTTTTTTTCAAAAACTAACATTAATTAATTTTTTTAGAACCAGATGAAAACTGTTTAAATGCAGTAAAAATTTTACGAAATGGGAACATAACTTCAGAAGAATTTGACATCTATTGGACCCAGAGTGCCCAATTGCGCTTCAGACAAATGGCAGAGTCAGTAACAACTAAAGAATTTTTGAAATTATGGCCTGAATATTCTCAACCTTCTGGTATTCATTTGGTAAGAGTTATTTTTTTATTTCATGTTTTATAAAATAAATATCTTGCATTTATTTTTATATATTTCAGATTGAAATAGATTTTAATATAAAATTTCCCATGGCAAAAGACTTTAAATCCAGGTGGTCATTCTATGAACCAAAAATTCTTCAATATTTGAAAACTACAATTTCATCTGCTTTTATTTTGAGAAAGTTAAACTTACCTACAACTTTATCTTCGGATCAAGGTAATACTCATAAATACTTATAATAATAATACTTTACTCATTTACATTTCAATGCATCTTTATTTTTTCAGAGTCAAAAACGTTTACCATATTATGGTATTTACATCATTCTTTTCCCCCGCATCAAAAAGTTGCTTCAGATGAAGAAGGTGCAAAATTTCGTAAAAAGTTCTCCGTTAGTGATTCCCAAGAATCTTTTGCTATTATAGCTGCTACACAAGAAGAATTGGATGCCAAAGTTAAGTTGTTGAAACTGCAAAATAAAAACATCCAACCACGATTATTGGTTGTTGGAGATGTTAACAATATTAAGTCCATAACAATTTTTTTCGACGATCGCAGATATCCATTCCTAACAGTACTAAATTGTGTTGATATTTTATTTAAACTCTTTTTTGTTTTTAATTTGCAGTATCCCGAGGAATCGGAAATTTTTTATAATTTTTTGCAACATTTTTTGTATGAAATCCCTTCAAAAAAGAAATTTGCTAAGGTTTCAATAATTAAAAATGAAATTCAACATATTGAAATATAATACATTTCAAAAAGTATAAACTGTTTGTCACATTTTTCACTGTGAATTTTTAGTTATGTTTTTATTAAAAAAAAAACATTTTAGTTTATTAAAAATAAATATATAAAAAAAGAAGTTATAATATCGCTTCGAAGATATTAACATAGACTTTTGTGATATAAACTGTAAATGTTCCTTATACCTAAAGTACAACTTTTTTATTATACTAATTATAGTTTTTACTTACTTTTTTATTTAGTATTTAAGTGCCTGAATTGTTTGCTTTATTATTTGTTTCATAAGAATTATCCTAATAAAAAAAACCCTAAAACAATAAAATTTTGTTTTTATTTTAGACTTTTGTAGGCTACCCAAATCTTAAATTTGAAATTGGGTCAATTAAAATTTTAATTGAAAAAAAATGAAATTTTTAAGCATTTTTTAATTGAGTCAGTTAAATGTTTAATTAAAAAAAAATTTAAATATCAATTAAATTTTTAATCAAATCCGTAAACTGTTTGCTTGAAAACATTTTCTATTAACGACCTAGTACTTTTGTAATTGAATAAACAATTTTTGTCATTGGTGGAATTTTAAACACAAAAGTAATTGAATACGTTGTTTTCGTAATTGAAAATGGATTTGTGTTTTTTCTGTGTGGATGAAATAATAGATAACTTTCCTTGTGAAATAAGAGTACGTATTTCATTTTTCGTCTCATTAAAACTTATTCAATTATGTTTTCATCTTTTAGGAATATTACTTTATACCACGAGGTAGAAAAGCGAACCCCTGTGGGAAACTTTGGGATAAATACGTTAACCAAAGGGCAAAGCGTGTGCGTTCATCAGGCAAAATCAAAGATAATTTTGAAGCTTCAGATTCGATCCCCCAGAATACTTGTTCGGAACTTGACGATTTGCCAAAAAAACTCTCCAATTGTAAGATACATTTATACGCAGATGACGTGCAACAGAAATCTAAATGCATTATTATACGAAAAAAAAGTTTAAATCCTCAAACTGTTATGTTAATAATTAATTATATTGTAAAATTTTTTCTTTGTAACGCAATACGTTCCTGTACTTTAAATATAAGACTCTATCTTGTTGTACAGGAAATGGAATTAAATAAATAAATAAATAAATAAATAAATAAATCAGTTGTAAAGGCTTTAAAAGCTTCTCTATCAAGAGAGTTTTCTAGAAGATGAAGGACTTGAAATAAAAACACCACTTAAAATACATCGAATATATTTCACCCTGGGCTTAGTTCTAGGTGACAATTTAGGATTAAATTCCATATTGGGTTTTGTTAAATCCTTTAATGCAAAAAGATTTTGCAGAATTTGCCGTCGTGAGCGCAGCGAAATGCAAAAAGATAATACTGAAATTGATAGTTCATTAAGAAATCAAGAAAATTATAATGCCGACCTTTTAATACAGGATTTTAGAGAAAACGGTGTAAAAACAAATTGTTTTTTAAACGAACTGAGAGTCTTTCATGTTAGCCAAAATATATCGCTGGACTTAATGCACGATTTTTTTGAAGGGGTGTGCGTGCATTTATGACATTTATAATACATTAATGTCTTTAATAAATTCTAAAACATTTTCATTAGAAGTTTTCAATAGCCGCAGAAGACTATTTCCATATGGGGAAGACGAGCTGAGAGACATAGGCCCTGATATATTACAGAATGCACTTAAAACATTTAGCATAAAAATGACTGCTCAGGAATTATGGACGTTAACAGATTTCATACTTCTTATAATTGGGGATTTAGTTTCAGAAACTAACCCGCACTGGAAGCTATTAATTTGTCTTGTTAAAATTATGGATAGTCTATTAAAAAGTGAATATTCAGATAACGATATAGATACGCTTAAATCAGTAGTATACGAGCACAATAAAATTTATTTTGAACTGTATGGATCACTCAAACCTAAAGCTCATTTTTTACTGCACTATGTAACTTTTATAAAGAATTGTGGACCACCAAAAATTTTCTTGGAGCTAAAGGTTTGAAGCAAAACATAAGGACACAAAAAGATAATGTAATAATATTAATTCTAAAGTAAATGGCCCATTAACGCTTTCTAAAAAAGCGGGTTTAAGTTTCGGAAGATTTCTTGTAGACTATGAAAATGGAATTCCAGATATCCTTGATTTGAATGATATTAATATAATTGAACCCATTGATGAATTTAGACATATATTTTCAAATTTAAAAATTAATTTTGATAATTTTGTATATTATAGTGAAATAATTTTCGCAGGCAGAATTTATAAAAAAGATTGTTATATAACAATCAAAAGTGAATTTCTAAGTTTGTATAAAATGTCCTATATTACAAAAGTTCATTCAAAAATGTATGTTCTATGTTATGAAGTTGAAATCCCCAACTTTGACGAGCATTTCCAATCATATGCAGTAGGCAAGTTAAGGGAGGGAATAATTTTAAAAGAACTCCATGAATTTACAAGTCCACCTTTACATCTTTTCCCAATTAATAATGACAAAATATATTTAAGAAATAAATTTTTGTAAACTTTACTAAACTTAAGTTATAATATATATATATATATATATATATATATATATATATATATATATATGGGTGTTTAAACAAATAAAATATAAAAAAAAAATTTTTTTTTTATAAAACAACATCCCTGCTAAAGTATAGTGGTGTGCCATATTATTAGACCCATACTAAAAATAAAGTTAATATTTATAAGTTTTGCAAATTAAAACACGACAGTAATAGTATTTGATAAAGTTATGCTGTAATGACGTTAATTATTGTTTTTGTAATATTTTTACGTTAATTTTTTGAACTGGCAATACTGCATTGTTTACTAAATGTGAGTAAGAGTGGCTAAGAAGGCGATCTACAAATAACACGTGTTTTTTTGGTTTGAGTTTAAGTGGCGATTGTTTAATTCAGGTATTGATTTTTATTATTTATTATTGATTATAGTGTAATATTAATGTAACATGCTTGTTTACCATGTTTATTGTTCAATAATAACAATAGAATTTTGAGGTTATGAATAATTTTTAACAATTTATGTGATTTTTTAGCATGGGTAAGTCACCAAAGAAAATCGGTGAAGTATCGGGATTGCTTAAGGCAAATAAGCTATCACAGTATGAAATAGCCAATATAGTAGGAGTTTCAAGAAGCTCGGTAAAAAAATATTAAGAAAAAATGGATTCTGGGAACACTTTGTATAGCCAGCGTAAAGGAAAGTGCGGGAGAAAACGTATCACAACTCCGAGAACGGACAGAAAAATTAGTGATATATGTTGCAAACCCGTAAATTACCTAAAACAATGTTGGCTAAATATGTAAAAGACGAGGAAATCCAGGTTTCACAGCGTACTGTGCAACGGCAGAAGTTGGGTTAATGGCCAAAAAAACCTGCTCGCAAGCCAAAGCTTACTCAAGGTATGATTCGGAAACGGTTAGACTGGGCTAAAAAGTATAAAAAATTTTCAGTTGAAGATTGGAAAAGGGTAAATATCAATATTGTTCATTATTATTTTATAAAAGTAATATAAAAATAAAATTATATAACAATATTTTGCTTCTTAAACAGGTTTGCTTTTCGGATGAGTCGATTTTCCAAGTCATGAGCGTATTATTCCGACTGTATTATTCCGACAGTAAAACACCACACTTCTATCATGGTGTGGTCTGTAATTAATTTTAGAGGCACAGGTCGTTTGCAAATTGTACAAAGTACAATGAGGCAAGACCAGTACAAAAAAATATTGGAGGAGCGACTTTTGCCTCAGCTGAATGAATGGTTCGGTGAAGGGGAGGAACCAATTTTTATGCACGATGGAGCTCCGTGCCATAAAGCTAAGACAGTTAGTAAGTTTTTAGCCGATAAAAATATTACTGTGCTTGACTGGCCTGGTAACTCACCAGATATGAACCCAATTGAGAACGTATGGGAGTTAATGAAACGGGAGATCAGTAAGACGACAGTTACCACCAAACAGGAGTTAATAGAGAAGCTAATAGACGTTTGGCATCGAAATGAACACCTCCAAGAAGTGGTAAAGAGTTGTGCGGAGAGTATGCCACAAAGAATAGCAGCTCTCATTGCAGCAAAAGGAGGTCACACAAAATATTAATATTTTAAGAAAATACTGTTGTTAGCTATATATATTTTTTTTACATTAATAAATGATAAAAACTAACGAAATTCAATTAATTTTATACACTAAGATACCATAGGTAACAAACAAAATAAAAAATAGCACTAGAGTCTACTAATTAAAAAAAAATAATAACAACCAAATAATTGAGTATTTTCTTTGGTGGGTCTAATAATATGGCACACCACTGTAGTTCTATTTGGACCACATAATCCAAGTTAACACTTCCACACGCCCAATACCTTTTTTAATAACATATTGGCGAATGCGCGAGTCAGCAATACCACGGACAGCGCGTGTTGCAGTTGACACCCCGCGCACCACCCCTTTTGTAGCGTGTTTGATCAGTGACTATTGCCATGTCGTAGACATGCAATAGTACACCCATGCATTCCAATGCATGTGTCCATGCTACAGCTCTCTAATCGTGAGAAAATGCTGTCTTCAGCATTCTCCACGATTAGTAGTTGTTTAACTTGTAAGTTATTAATGTTTATGTATGTGTACGCGTGTACAATATTTATGTATACGCGTACGATAAGATAAAATCTTTTTAGTACAGTAAGAATCATATTAATAAAATAAACGTGAACATGAACGGTCGCACAAGCGGCCGTTCTAATTCGAAAATAATTAAAAATGGTTTTAAATAAAATAAATATAATAGAAGAATAAACTTATTTCATGGCGATCCTGCCAAAAATAATTTTTGTTATATGTTAAAAGAAGATTTAAGAAAATTTTAAATAGAATTTTTTTACAAAACACGAAGAAAATATGTGAAGTTAAATATATTAAAAAAAAAAAAAAAAAAAAAAAAAAAGAAAAGAAAATCTTTAAAAAGTAGATAGATGTACATATAATTTTTTTTAGTTGTACGTTTTCATATTAAATCTGAAGAAAAAAAAAAAAAAATTTTTTTTATTAAATCCTTTAAACAAAATTGAAATGCCAGAATTTTTTTGTGAATGCTAAATTTTTTAAATTGTTTTTAATACCAAAATTTAAAAAAAATTTCCCATTAAGAAAAAAAAACTACCAATGAAAACTATTTTCAATTACTGTTGGAGAAAGGAACAATAATTTTACATATGTTGATAAGGAGTTATTGGATATTATAGTAATTGACGTAAAGCGTTAGAAAATTGAGTAAAATAGATTTTTAATAGGGAACCACCGTCAGTGATAATGGCACAAACACCAATGCAATTTTTAAATTTAGCCTCGAAATAATAATTCTTTTTTATATGTTAAAATTAAAAATTTAAAATTTTTTAATACTAATTAAGAGAGAAATTAAAGTGATCCTAAATAATAAAAATAAATTTAAACAAGAAAATTTGTTAAAAAACAATATTAATAAAAGAAAAATATATATATTATTAGAAAGGAAATATTTCATAAAATTGTAAGGAAAAGAAATTGTAAAATTTGGGAAATTTTATAGTGCCTATCAACCTCATCCTCATGATGAATTAGGGGAGGACAAAAATTCATGAATTTTTTTTTAAATTTCTCGCAAAATTTTATTTAATTCGGTTTTTATTATGATCAAAATATTTATAATTTCCGTGAAATTTTTTTAATGAAATTGAGAATTTTTTATTACGCTCCTTTCCCTTAAATTTATTCGGTCAATTTAATTTTCAGATCCACTTTTGGGACAACGTACTAACGTTAGATCAAGTCCTTTAATTTTTGAAAGGTTTTCTAGCCCGAAGAAAATTTTTCAGTAATTAAATTCTCGCGAAGATTATTTTTTTTTCCGATTCTTACTAGCGATTGAAAATTCATTAATTTCCGCGAAATCTTTAAGGACGATTTATTTAATTGGAACATGAAATTAATTTTTGATCATTGATGGGTTAAGGTAGATTTTAACTACACCAAATGAATATTTTTATCATAAGAAATCTGGTTCTGTTTTCTTTTCGTTTTTAATCAATGTTTAATGTTCGCGAAATTCCCTTACGCGATGAAATTTTTCTTAATACTTAATCCTCTCGATTTTTTTTTTAATTCATTCTCAATTCTCAATTCAACTTATAATAAACAATAATAATTTTTTTTGGAAAATTTTTTTATAATAATGTTCCTTTCATTAATTCTGTAAGGGAGAAAAACATGATTTTGTAGAAGCAGAACTCTTACCTGGTCATAGATAATTTGAAATAGGAATAAGGTCAATCGAGATAGGAGGGAAACGAAAAATAAAGAGCAAATAAATCTTTCTAATATTTACTTGGAATTTTTTTTTCTTTCTCAATCATTTATATTGCATTAATTTTGACCGCGTAATGCAGACGTGCTGATCGTGGTTTGAGTTAATGATTCCTTTTTTTTTTTTAATAAATATACTAAATGCCCTAACTGATAATATGTTAATTCTAGAAAATTTCTGTTGACATATTATAGAATTCTTTAAACTTTTAGTGCATCCTATAATTTTTACTCACTGAAACACTTTAATAAATTGGAAACACAATTAAAACAATTTAAATAGTGACTTTGTAATTGAATTTGATTTACATCCAGTTACTTACACTTTTCTATTGATTTCCAAATACAATTTTTTCAGGTTGCAATATACGACCTGGTAATTCAATTAGAATTCTTACACTTTTCTATTGACTTTCAAATACAATTTTTCAGGTTGTAATATACGACCTGGCAATCCAATCAGATTTCTTACACTTTTCTATTGATTTCCAAATACAATTTTTTCAGGTTGTAATATACGACCTGGTAATTCAATTAGAATTCTTACACTTTTCTATTGATTTCCAAATACAATTTTTTCAGGTTGTAATATACGACCTGGTAATTCAATTAGATTTCATACATTTTTCTATTGATTTCCAAATACAACTTTTTCAGGTTGTAATGTACGACCTGGTAATTCAAATGGATTTACATCCAGATACACTTTTCCTTTTTTTTTCAGGTTGTAATATGCGACCAAATAATTCAATTAGTAGAAAGTATCTTTTAGATGCAGAACAGAAAAGAACTTCATTTTTTTCTGTATAAATTGGATACGTAAATTACCTTAGTTTGCTGAGCAACTCAACTCAAAATTATTACGGAATTTTTGGACTTCCAATAAATAAAGATTACATATTTTTCCCCTCCTAAGAATGGTCTCGATTGACCCTATCAGATAAATAATGGGCTAAAGAGGGCGATGCATAGCCCTAAAATGCCCAAGAGCACAGCAAAATGTTGCCAACATTTTGCAAGATAGAATAATAATAATAATTTATGAATTTATGGAAAAGGTGCTGACTTGGTTATTAATGGAAAGTGACTGAGGCCACTCTTTCTCAAGCTTGGAAAATAGCTGGTAACCACAGTCTGACACTAATAAGCAACTGTCACGATGACAAGTTAGCTAATAGCCCATGACCCCGGGGGATAGAAATAAAATAATGAAGATATATATAAATAAAGGTAGATTCGAATCAATAAAATGTCCATGATGTTAATGGGAAATTGATTGAGGTCAATTATACTCTAGGTTGTGATATAACCGACATCAATTAATGGCATTAATAAAGTTGCAACTATATAAATAAAATATGAATATTGAATAATATGAAAATGGGTATAATAATAATGATAATAAAATGAAAGTGCTATAAAATAATGACCAAGGGTAATAGAGATAATAGAAGCAATAGGATATTGATAACTAGTGGAATATAATTTTTATAAAATTTACAACAATAAATATTTGAAATGAAAATGAAAATTGAAAATGGGAATGAAAATTGAGAATGAAATGAAAATTGAGATAATGACAAGATCGTAAAATAATTTAAACTATTGAGAGTTAGTTCCGATATTGATACGGAAATTTTTATAATGTTTATAAAGTATTGAAAAGGGAAATTGAACGAAAAATTTATAATGAACATTTTTAATAATTTTGAAAGAAAATACTTATTTTTTAATAGAGAAAGAAGTTCGAAGGAAATAAAATTATTGCATAATGAGATCCATTGAAATTGGTTTAAAGCAAATGATAAACATTTTTAACATTTTTAACAAATAAAGGAAAATCTAAAAACTAAGATTAAATTTAAAAATCAAATTAAGAATTTAATAGTTGGAATTAAATTATACTTGGAATCGAAGATTACAAACAGAATTTAATTTGAAGCATAGGCTTGAAAAATTAACTAGAATTAAAAATCTGGAAATTAAAACTTAAGCTTTAAATTGAAAATTAGAACAACCAATACACATAAGCATAGGTTAAAAATAGAATATAAAAATATAGAGTACTTAATATAATAAATATAATTTTTTATAAAGTTCTACAAATTTCTAGGAATAGAGAAAAACCTAAAAATTACAATTAAATTAAATTTAAAAATTTAGAAAATAGAACTCAAAATAAACAAAACTAAAAGTAAAACTTAAATTAAAATTTAGAAATCAAAAATCTAAATAAATTTTATAATTGGAACAACATAAAATTCCAAATTAAAATTATTTTTATAAATTATATAAAAATTTGAATAAATTCTATTACAAAAAAATGAGAAACAAAGTTCTTTTTCAGACGATTGCCTGGCCAGCGGTCGTTTGCAAAGGAAATTTGTAATTAAAATAATGTAACTTAAACCAAAAATTTGAAAATGGAATAATTTTGATTTTGAATTATGATATATAAAAATAATTTTTATAAAGAAAAAATTAATAATAAAATTAAAAATTGTTATTCTAAAATTAATTTTAACTACGAAAAAATTTTAATTATTACAGAAATAAAGTTTTATTAACAATATAGAATTTACAATGATAATTAAAATTAAAAATTTTTAAAATTAAATTAAATTCATTAAACATAAAACTAATACTAAAATTATTTCTTAGACTATTTTAAAATTATAATTATATCAGATTAAGTTTTATCATTATTAAAAATATAAAAATAAATATTAAAAATAACAAATGGAATTAAAATTGTATCTAATGTTGAAAAATTTTTAAAATACAACATTTTCTTAATCTATTACTATGTACAACCCTAATGAGACTACCCTGATGTGACTACCTGAGTTGACATATACATTTCTTAATGTTTACCATTATATGGAAAAACGAAAAATGTAATTAAAATTTAAATTAAAGTTAGATTTAAAAACATACAAATTAAATTAAATTAATATTAAAACTAAAGTTAACGTAAAATTAAAACTAAAATTAAAATCACAAAAATAAAAATTCGTTTTTGAAACTAAATATAAAATTTGATTTACAATATTATAGAAATTAATTAAAATTAATTTAAAACAAAAAAAAAAAAAAAAGGGAGGAATAATACCCTTCGAAAATAAAAATTTAATAATATAAGTAAAATTTTATTGTTAAAAATAAATTAAAAGAAAAAAAAAATAATAATATATAAAAAAATTGTAAGCCTATATAAAAGAATGATCAAGCAGTTATTGATCATTCTTTTTCTGAAAAAGGGAGGTGTAGCGTGTTTGATCAGTGACTATTGCCATGTCGTAGACATGCAATAGTACACCCATGCATTCCAATGCATGTGTCCATGCTACAGCTCTCTAATCGTGAGAAAATGCTGTCTTCAGCATTCTCCACGATTAGTAGTTGTTTAACTTGTAAGTTATTAATGTTTATGTATGTGTACGCGTGTACAATATTTATGTATACGCGTACGATAAGATAAAATCTTTTTAGTACAGTAAGAATCATATTAATAAAATAAACGTGAACATGAACGGTCGCACAAGCGGCCGTTCTAATTCGAAAATAATTAAAAATGGTTTTAAATAAAATAAATATAATAGAAGAATAAACTTATTTCACTTTGCTCACCAATATACAATGCGCTATACGATACTTGCATTCTTTTGTACACGCGCAAGCTATTGGGAAATGAGTAAGTTAGTGTTCTAAATTAAATTAAGCTAGCGTATGCAAATATTTGCACACGCGAATTATTGGGAAACCATAGCATGTTATGGTTCCCATGAGAATAAGCTGGCATAGGCAAAATAATATTAGTAAATTTTTAGTTATATTAATGTGCAAGAGACGGAGAGCAGTTGGTTCAATTCTAGACTGCAGTAGAGCAACGTCGTGTTTATTTAATAAAATAATAGTCAACATATTAAATAGTGTTTTTTATTTAAAAGGCGAGTTGGGCCCCATGGGCGGCCCAACAACAGTAATTTTTTTAAAACATGGCTGACGCCATTGTTAATTTCCATATTCAAAAATTGAGGATATATGTGAATATATATGCTCCATATATCCTCAAATTTTAGATATGGATATATATGGTCCATATATAATAATTTTGGCAGGTACTGTAGGAATGTAGGAATCATTTCAAATTAACATGAAATTTCATGTTATTTCAATATGTTTTCATGTTATTTTAATATGACCGTCATATTCATTTTAAATAATTTCACTGTTAATTCAAAATTAAATTCGTATTGATCCAACATGAAATTCATGTTATTTTAACTTTGCACAATATTGATTTAATATGAACCTCACATTATTTCAACATGATTATCACTTTGATTCAACTAGAACTACAAAATTAATTTAACATGATTTCTAGTTGTTTTAAAATGAAAAAATTTCATTCTTCTTATATTGTAAAATCATGTTAAATCAACATGAAACGCTAATGAAGCAAAATCATTATTAAAAAAAAATGTTGAATCAACCTTGTTTTAGTTGATTTTACAATGATTTTTTTTTGTGTGTATATATACCATAGAAATAGCTAGTGTTAAGTCAATTTATTTTTACACTTCAACAAAGCAGTTGAAATAAAATAAAGTATTTCAAAAAAGCAAATGTGTGTTTTACAAAATTTTCTGAGAGGAAAACTTAACTTCTAAACGCGAAGATGGGAAAACACCAATCAAAGATTGATAGACCTAATGCTAACGTAGTAAAGGAAATAGAAATGACCCAATCCTCTTCCAACACGGGCACTTAATAATAATAATAATAATTACATCAGCACAATTAGCTACAATTTTATACCAATTACATAAGAAATTTCTAAGAAAGAATTATTTTATAGACGCATCAGTAGCAAGTCATTTAGATAAGATTTAAATTTATTGAGACTGAAAGACAACCCGAATATAAAAAACTACGTGAAGTAGAGAAAAAACTAACCACTATCCCCAACATAGGCTTTCCGGTTATTAAGAAAATTATTGAAAACATAGACTCAAATAAAGAATTAGAAGACTATAGGATATCCCCATACCTTCAGTACGGTAACTTAATGGTAACATTAGACCATTTTTAAATATTAACAATATCCACATACACCAAACTTAACTGTGGGAAAGCCATAACGTGCATTCCCACTAGTGAACGATGATATAGTTGAGTGTGAACTTGTTTAATAAGCAAGTTCACAGCTATTTTTATTTACCTGTGTGGGAACTTGCTGTGTTTGCATGTTTCCACACATAATTGTATTTTAGCATAAGCTAGAATTTTAAGTTAGTTTAAAAGAACATTCAATAAAGTAAGTCTCACAAGCGGCTCGTAGTGTACTGTAGAGTACCTCACTAATCAATATTGCATGCATTGTGTGTCAAACAAGTAAAGTTCTGATAACAATACATACATTGTGAATGAACAAATAAAGTATCAATAACGATACAAATTGTTCTATGCGAATTTGTGCTGTACAAACATTATTTGAGTGACACACATTTGATTCGAAAATTCATTACAGCAATATGATTCTTCATGATAATTGCATTCTGCAATTTATTTAATTTTCCGACAGACATTTTTTCCCAAGAATTATTTTTGCGGTCATAAAAGTAACATAAGTTTGTTTTGTCTCTAACAACGGAAACCAAACTCACTTACGCTTAGTGGCCAGAAACAGACGATTAGCTTTTAATTATATTTTATTATAAATGTAATACATACTATTTTATTTTGAGCAGTCAGTCTTAAGACAGATTCGAATAAAACAAGGATTATTAATTAAACCAAAACCAATGTTATTTTTTCTAAGATAAAATTCTAACGGTAATACAACTCTACAGCTCCAGAATAAAAATAAGTTTTAATTCACATCTAAAGCAGACAACATTGAGTTTCAATACAATAAGTTTTATATTTTTTTGCGTTATGCTACGTATGTATAACAGCACATAACGATATCAGTGAGATGCAAATGCATAACTGAAGATCTGTATTGGACATTTGATGGTGAAGGATTGAAGAGAATTAACTGTCATTGCGGCTTAGGTTCCAGGTGTGACAAATCATTATGTAAGTCAGGCTCCATTGATGAAACAGTTGCAAAAGAGGCTGTTCGAAAACAATAAAAATAATCTAAGACTTGTATTTATAACAAAAATAATTTAAAAAAAAAATTGTTATAAAATATTTCACAGCGTGTAATAGTGAAGTCACAATGCGGCCAGGTGTACCCAAAACACCTGCAACAGATAAGCTTCAAACTCATCAAGTGAAACAATCCTATCTTTAAATAACTCTATGGAGAAAAGTAAAATATATTGATCGTTATACCTATAAAATTTAGAATTTTTTATATTATTGTCAAAAAAAATATACAAATACATTTCCATGTAAAATATATCATTATGTTCAATTTCCTCTCATCTGCCTTCCGTACCTTGTCGACCCGTTTAATGGACCGCTGTTTCTTAACCGAAACAATCACGCAACACCTTGATCTTGCCAAGCGAATTCGAGATTTAGACAATGTTTCTGAAGTCGTACTTTTGTAGGGTGTTTGACTAGTCGTAGTTAACATGCTTTCTGCATGTAACTAAATACTCACATTCCGTTGAGTTACTTGTCCGCACACACTATTACACACTGGGATTTAGCTGTCTCAGCGGTTTACAGGTGAGCCAGCTAAATCCCACGGTAAGGTATAATTAGATATAAATACGTGAATGCGTGAATGCGTGTAATATTTTTAGGTAGTTTTAAGTTTGTTTTAAAATAAATACACAGTCTTGTGTGAACGCTCATGAGAGCAAACAATAACGGTGCGGTTTTTTTTTATTTGTACTATATGGCGACTGTGTAAACTCAAAGCAGCCAACGATACGTTGACACATTAATTATTTCATATTAATCATTTATTTACATTTATTTCTATAACATCTCCACTTTAATTCACATTTTATATACACTGCATTTTACACATATAATTAATTGTATTTATTTTACTTTATTATTAACCTACATATTTTTATTCACGTTTATAACATAGAACATTTAACTTATAATTATTTTTAATAGTAAGAATTTTGGTTGGTTGGAAAACAAAATGCAACAACAAATGCATTGGTTTATTTATTTTAGTATTAAGCATTTTAACTATGGTTTTGGGTATAAAAACCCTAACAAAATAAAGAATCAGTCTAGAGCAGCGTAGGGCAAAATCTGAAAATCGTATCACCGGTGATACGAAAGAAAAATGCTGCCGACGCTCTGCTTACACACAAATAGTATAAACAAAGCAACGACTACTTCGATTTCGTTGTACCAATTCAGTTTAGTTGCTCGTCAGCATTCATGCAAGTCAGACCTCGTTTCGCTGTTTCACTTAACACTTGTCTACAAAAAAAAAAACATGTTTCATGAAGAGTGGGAGAATGATTACTTTGTTTATGAAAATGTTAAGGGTGAAGCACAATGTTTGATATGCCACAGCATTTTCACGAGCTTTAATTTGCTTTTCGTAATAAAGCGACATTATTTTTATGTGCATTCAGATTATGCTTCTTTAGGGGGAAGGGAGAGATATTTAAAACTTTTGGAATTAAAAGCACTTTTTTTTATTAACTTTATTGCTGATGACATGCCCGGAGTAAGCGATCAAGTAACAATACAAAATGCATCAACACATACAGCAGCCTTGAAAAAGGCATCGTTTGTTATATCTTTAGCTTTGGCAAAAAAATGTCGACCATTTGATGACGGCATTTTTATAAAGAATTTACTTAAGGATGTTCTAAATGTGTTTGAAGATAAAGGGAAGGAGATGGGGAAGATAATGGAACAAATACCGTTATCTAGGCGAACTGTTGCTCGCAGAACTGAAATTATTAGTACTTTTCTGTACTCATGCACAAAATGTAGATTATTGGATTGTGTTTTTTATTCTTTGTGTCTTGATGAAAGTACGGATATTAATGATTTGAGCCAACTAATCGTGTGTGTAAAATCTGTTAATCAGAATTTGGACACAACTGAGGAAATGTTATTACTTGAACCAATGCATGGTCACGTCACCGGAGAAAATTTGTTTAAAATTATAAATGAAAAAGTTTTTTTGATTTTTGATAGGAAAAAATGCTCTTCTATTTGCACTGACGGAGCGAATGTTATGACAGGTAAAAACCGAGGACTAAGGGGTTGTTTAATGAATAATGGTATTGAAATTCCAACATTTCATTGCATTATTCATCAGCAATCTCTTTTTTCAAAGGAATTGAAACTATCATATGTCGTGGAAATAGCTACTAAAATAATAAATAAAATAAGGGGAGGTCACCACTCACTACGTCACAGGAAATTTAAAGTGCTTCTTGAAGAACTTGATGCTGATTACGGAGATTTGCTCCTCCATACAGAAGTGAGATGGCTTAGTCGTGGTAGGTCCCTAGGAAGACTTTTTGATTTAAGGCAGGAGGTTTTAATCTTTTTTGAGCAAAACACATATTCCGATTCGGCAGAAATCATCGATAATCTTAATAATAAAGATTTTCTGTTAGATTTGGCATTTTTATGTGACATTTGTAATATCTTAAACCAATTAAACCTCTCACTTCAGGGTAGAAATAAATCCATTCTTCAATTATTATCTTCTTTGAAATATTTTGAAAGAAAACTTCAAGTTATAATAACCCAGTTAAAAAATTTTGATATATCTAACTTAGAAAAGACCAAAGAAATATTCAATGAACTTTCCGATAGAAATAAATTGACAGCATATAGTGGTATTATAACAGACTTATTTAATAGTTACAATAGGAGATTTCAAGATTTTAAATTAATAGAATCTACGATAGAGCTTCACGATTATCCTTTGAACTGTGATATTAATAAACAACCACCACATTTTCATAATGAACTACAGTTGTTAAGAAACGATTTGTCGCTTCCACTTGAAATGGGAAACGTTTTTTGGAAAGAGGTTTCTGAGAAAAAATATCCTATTCTCAAAGAAGAAATTTATAAAATTTATTCAATGTTTGGCACTACTTACAATTGTGAAGCATCATTTTCGACTTTAAAAATAATACTAACCAATCTGAGAAATCGAGTTTCAGATATTCATATATCAGATTTAATGCGCATAAAATGTTGCGAAACTGATATAGACATTGACGAGGTAATAACTTTTGAGGAAAAAAACTAAAGCAATTTTGATGGCTTATAATTTTTTTTTTCTAATTTTAAATTTTTGAAGTTATAAAAAAAACCAAAAAAACCACAAAAAAATTTTTTTGTTTGATAGTGTAATGTGTGGCGCAGTCAGCTTATGTGACACTCACACAATGATAGGTTTGTCAGTATTAGTGTTGCCCACCACTGGTCTAGAGGTGGCCGTGATTCACACATACAGTGTGTTCACGATGGAATCACACGTGAATGTGCAAAATTAAAAAATTTTCACACGTGAGTGTGAGTGAATGTGCAACAGCCTCTTCGTGAGCGTGAGTGAGTGTGAAAATGTTGTTCGTGAACGTGTTCACAAGAATTCACGACAAATAAAATATTTTTTTTACTCTAATTCAGATTTTTTTGGCAACACTATTTTTATGATTAGTCTGGTAACCCTTAGTGCGCGAAAAAAATTCACATGAAACAATCTGTTTATTTTGACATTTGATTGTCAAAGTTGTAAAATAAATAAACCACAATTAAAATTACAAAATGAGTATTAAAAAACAAAAATTGGACATTGAAATTGATATTAAAAAAACGAGCATTTATATACATTTGTTCAACCCAGTGGAACTACAAGTGAAGTGTGGAAAAACTTTAAAATAGTTCAAAAAGACGAAGAAAGCGTGGGTTTTGTCAAATGCAATAAATGCAAAGCATTGATAAAATTTTCACCAAAAAGTGGGACAGGAGGATTGTTAAGACACAAATGTCTTGCAAAAGGTCATGTTCAAGCATCAGTTACCAATTTTTTGGTGAATGCAAAAATCTCCACGGAAGCCAAACACATAATTGGTGAGAAGCAATTGAATTTTATTGTAAAAGATTTGCGGCCGCTTTCTGTCACTGATGGTAATTAGTTTTTTGTATTCGATTTTATTTTATTCTTTAATTAGTTGAACTTTTTCTTTCAAGGTGAGGGATTAAAAGAACTTGCACAGGCTTTGATAGCAGTTGGAGCGAAGCATGGTAATATTCCAGTAGCAGATGTACTGGTGTCTCGCAAAACGTTGACAAGCAGAATTCTTCATGAAAAATATAATGATACTAAAGATGAATTGATAAGTATCCTAAGCAATGCAAATATGGCATTTACGACTGACATGTGGACTGATGAGTACAATCAAAGGAATTTTTTAACATTATCATGCCATTTTATTAATACACAATGCAAGCTTAACGTCTTAGGCAATCGCGAATTCGATATCGGTAAGCATAAGATTTAAATATGCAATTTCATACAGAAAATTTTCAATAATTTGTTATTTGATTTGCAGGACGAAAGACTGGAGCTCATATATTAGAATTCGTCAAAAATATATTAAAAGATTTTCATGTTGAGGACAAAATTGAAAATAGCGTATTTGTTACTGATAATGGGGCCAATGTCGTTGCTGCTTTCAAGTCGTATAAAAGGATATCCTGTGCATGTCATAATCTTAACCTGGCAATGGAAGACGTCCTATTTAAGGATAAGATTTCTGATGTACAACGATTGATAGATGGTTGTAAAAAGTTAGTTGGATACTTTAAACATTCTGGTTTAAATAACAAATTAACTTTTTCGCTCAAACAACACGTTAAAACAAGATGGACTTCTGTATATTACATGTTGCCAGTGTTGAACGAATGAAAACAGAAATTAAAACAATTTTGAATGAAAACGATGAACTTGAAAGAATATCTAATATAGATTTTTCATTTTTGACAACCATTTTAAAATTTCTTCAACTATTCACGGAATGCTCTGAATTTTTGAGCATGGAATCTATTCCCACAATTAACATGTATTTATTATGGTATGAAAGACTGAAAAACCATTGTGAAGCAGATACTATCGACTCCAAATTAATGCAAGAACTGAAACTTTGTGCAAAACTTGCAATTCAAAAACGATTAAAACCGGAACTCGTTGCGTTGGTTTTGTATCCTCCATTTAAGGAATTGAAGTTTTGCACAGAAGATCAGAAAAATATGGTTTATGCAACTATTAAATCCATGGCGCAAGACATTCCTAAAGAAACAATTGTCGAAATAGAAAATGAACCATCAACTTCCAAAAATAACCCATTTTATGAATATATGGACGTATATCAAACTACGTCAAGTCAACATAATGATATCGATCAAGAAATTCAAAATTATTTACTCAAAAAAATCAAAGCAGAATGCGATATTTTAAAATTTTGGAAAGAAGCAAGTGATCTTCCTATATTGAAGAAAATAGCATTAATAATTAATCTGTATACCAACCAGTTCAGCAACGAGCGAACGAGTTTTTTCGACATCTGGAAGGATATTGGAAGAAAGACGAAGTAAACTACTTGGAGAAAATGTAGATATGCTTTTATTTCTAAATAAAAATATATAATAATTTTATATATAAAAATACAAATCATAAAACTTTACATATGTATATGTATTACACTTTCTTGTATAATATACAAATAAATATGTTTTTTGTTCTAACAAATTGATTTTAAGTTATATGTGTTTTACCAATTTCTCTAAAATTTCTCTAAAATTGTTATAGGTAGATACTTAAATAACAGACTTCCGATAATTTTGCCACGTTTTGCTTTCAATAGCATTATTTGTCAGTTGGAATTTTATATTTTCTCTATTTTCTGTTTTTTTTTCTTGTCGTGAATTTTCGTGAATATTCGTGAACACGTGAATGTGAGTAAATATGAAAAAATATCTTCGTGAGCTTTCGTGAATGTTCAAAAATGGTTCGTGATCACACGTGATTGTGAAAAATTAAAAAATTTTCACACGTGAGTGTGAGTGAATGTACAACAACATGTTCGTGAGTGTGCGTGAGTGTGCCAAAATGTATTCACGAATCCCACCTCTAAATCAGTCTAGTAATATTGCACATCGATTGTGTTTTATTACTACGCCAACACCTTTCAAGTTCAAGTGCTTGAAGGGACATCAAAGGAATAAAGATTAATGTCAGTACGGATTCATGTGTTCGGGCTGATCAACATTAACTTAATTCCTTCAACAATAAGAACATATATTATCATACAGCGACCGTGACAGTGAAAACAAAATTTTTTTTTATTCAAGTTAAATAGAAAGTTGAAAATATATTAACTTAAATGCCTAAAATTCATCCTACAAATAAAACTATATTTAAATCTATGAAACATATTGAAAAATTTCACCTAAAAAAAATCACGAATGATAACGAATGTGGAAATGGTTGATCACACGGCGCGAATCGACTCCTTATGGTTCCTCCTCATTTACATTACAGTAATGACTGGTGCAAATTTGCTACTTATATTTAATCTTCTCCATAAGAGATCACTGCGTAAGAAGTACTCAAGTAGGGCTGACAACTTAGACAAAATTTAGGTCTCAACGCCCGATGACTCCGATTGCTAATATATTCGGTATATTTATAATTTTGTAATTTTATGTTTTAGATAAATGGCCTAACAACCAGAATCAATTTTTTTATACTATATGAATTTTCATACACAGTATCTATGAATAAATATTCAGACTTGAATGATTATTGGCTTTAAGTGCCATTAAAAGAAAAGAAAAAAAGTTATTTTTCTTTTTTTTTTGTAATTTAATATATGGACTGGCCAAAGATTTTGAGCCAGTGTAGGAACATAAGAGAAGAATTCGACAAATCCTACAAGTGCCTAAATACAGATAGACCGGCTAGGCAAGATACTGTCGAAAGACATATTAGAAACCTCACCTTGCGGCTAGAAGAGATAAGAGTGGTACTAAACGTCCATTACGAACGACTTACGGCATAAAGTTGCAGCGGAGGGATTCTTCTTTGACGTAAGGAACAAACTTATCGCGGTAGCAGCAAGAAGAGGCATATAAGTAAAATTGCCTCTAACACTCCATGAACGAGTGTCCTTGGAGGTGTTAGAAGAGAAAATAAACACTAATCAAGTACCACAGCTGTTAGAGGAAAATATAGAAAGAAATAGAGAACCACCAGTAGTAATGGCACAGACACCAGTTCAATTTTTAAATATAGCCTCGAAGTTGATACCCGACTTCGATGGCAAGGCAGAGAATTTAATGGCATTTCTAGATGCCATCACATTAGTGGACTTCATAAAAGAAGAACACGATACCCTTGCGGTTAGTTTGATCAATACAAAACTAAAGGGGCCTGCCAGGAATATATTGTCCACTGAAACTACAGTGCAAGAAGTGGTTGCGAAACTGAAAACTTCTGTTAAAGGAGAATCAGTTGATGCATTGTCGGCAAAGCTGATGAACATCAAGCAAGCTGGCAAAAGTGCTTGCTACGTAAAGGAGGTCGAGGACCTCACTAAGGCACTCGAAAGTGCCTACATTTCGGACGGTTTATCTACCGAAATAGCCGTCAAATATTCTACCAAATTGGCTTTAAAAGGCATCGTTAAAAATGTACAGAATGACAGGATTATGCTTATTATTATCAAGACAGTTCGGGGACATGAATGAACTGGTGGCTAAATTCGTCAGCAGCTGTACCGAGCATACGGACAGCCTAATATTATTTCGAATAGCCGAGGTAGAGGAAGCCACCAGGGGAATAACAATAACAATAGGCAATACGGACGTAACTGAAATGCTAATGGTGGACGACGATATAATAATGCAAATGTTAGAATGATCAATGATCAACATGAGATTCCGGGAAACGGGAACCAACCTCTGAGAGAACAATTAATAACATATATAAGCTCAATCTCAGTCTGGGTGTATTTGTGAAACTTTATAACACAACAAACAAATTATTAACATTGTTTGTAGATACAGGAGCAGATATATCTGCTAAAAAATTGAAAATGTAAACCACGACCATTTGAATTCAGGGTAAATAACAACCCTTAGCGGTATAGGTCGAGGTACGGTCCAATCAATTGGCTGCACGCAAATGGACCTTAGAGTTGAAAATATATTGATAAAGCATAAATTTCATGCAGTATCGAATGATTTTCCTACACCATGCGATGGAATCATTGGTATAGATTTTCTTAAGGAATCCAATTGTAAACTCGACTTCATGGAATATTAAGAGTGGCTCGTTTTACGACCACACAATTTCCAACATTTTGCAATACCAATAAAAAATACCTGTATCAATAATTCGACCATGCTACCGGCAAGAGCACAAGTGGTGCGAAAAATATACATTGACTCAGAGCGGAAAGAATTATTGGTTCCCAATCAAGAAATTCAAAGGCAATAACCCGTACGTAAGAATACTGAACTCGAACAGCTACGATACGGCACTGAGTACAATGAATATAATGACGGAAGACCTATCAAATTATGATATTCTACGAACAACCAAGGGATCGGGGAAGATATCTGGAAAAGTTTTGGATGAACTTAGCAAAAATTTCTCTGATCAATTTCCGCAAATGTCTGTTTCACAGCAGACTATTATTTCTGTTTTGTCTCTAATGACCCAAAGGTGATCCATTGGATGGATTCCGTCCTTCTTCCCGCTTCCAGATTCTCCCAATCCTCCTATTGCCATTCATCTCAGCCACTGGAGCATAAGATAACCTGCCTTGAATAAAGTGGCGTTTTCTCTTTTATCATTCATTTTATTTTGCCTTATATTATTATTAGTAGTAAAATGAACAATTACTATGAATTCCGTTGTTCATGCCTTATTTACTTTAATGCCGATGTACTGATCGACGGCAAATTCGATCAGAGCGTTTCTGAACCGCTTTAATCCAGGAAAACTCAACTAGCAATAGCTAGTTTTCTTTAATTTAATATATTTTCTAAAAAGTTCTAAATGAATAAAAGTGAAAACTTATTTTCTATTATTAAACGTTAAACACAAAAAATATAAATATACAGGGCGGGGCAAAAGTCGCGAAGGGATTTGAAAAATTAATAACTTTTCTAATTGATTTTTTTTAGGACTTGTAAAATAAAGCTGGTAGATAATTTATGGAAGGTTTCAACTTTATCCAGCGAACCAAAGTCATAGAACTTTATTTTAAATCAAAACCTCTTGTAAAACCTTTTGAAAATTAAATAATTAAAATGGTAGTAAGTGAAAAATAAAACGGTGAACAATGAATGTTGTGGTGTATGCATACTATAGGGCATTCAAGTAGTGCATGAATTCTGAGCATAGAGCATTTTACTTTGGTAATAAGAACTGTCTAAATTAGAACCACTTGACATACATGTGTTGACCACAAACATTGAAATTGATGGTGCACGTGTTGAACATGTTATTGATATAAACTTTGTGTGTGGCATAACACACAAATAATAAATGAACGCAAAGTAATGATAAATAAAAGAGTTTCAAGTTACGATGGTTCAAGTGACGGCTACACAAAGCAAATACGGAAATGTATGTTTTGTGTATTTGATATTGTCGCACTTGACATATTTGTGTGTTCATGATAATTGACCACCCAAAAGACACGTGGTGCAAGTGTTCCACTTAACTATGTATTTATGTCACAAAGTGAATTACCAAAGTCGCTCGCAATGCTGCTTTGGCACTTAGAAATTTTAAGAGAATGTTTTAGTATATAAGAAGTAATTATTTTTAGTATTAGAGCAGTATCGGATTCGAGCACAATGAAATTTACTTAATAATTAAAATAGTAAAACTAAAGTTAAAAGAAGAGTTGCATTTGCTACCAAGATACCAATTATTTCATCCCCTCGACAATCATCTTTTGTTCACATTGTAGTGAGTTGAAGTAGTGTAAGCTGCATTGTCAGCTAGTTCCCACAGTTAAAATATAATTAATTCTCACGCTAGCTAATGTAGGTTAAGAGTGTGTGTGTGCGCGCGAGTTATGGTACAGCCTAACCAACAGTACCCTATTATTTAATGGCACCTTATTATAAACCTTGGTGTGTGGTATTGTTAAACTGAAATCACTTATTGCAATTTATATTTATTAAATTACTAGTTGTTCCACATACATATGTAAACCATAAAATTCATGTTATAATTGACAATTTTTGGAAATTAAATGTTTATGCAAACAAAAGTATCCATTCGATACTTTTGTATGTGACAAACTGCACTACATATGTTAAACATAAAAAACCCACTTACAATAAAACACTTATGTAAACAAAAGTACCTTCTCGATACTTTTGTAGTTGAAATAATGCAAACTAAACAACATATATAACCCATAAACCTACAGAACACTTTCTTCCGCATTGTAAACAAAAATACATATATGAACCTCTTGCAATAAATGCTTGTAGACAAAATGCAAGCTGGACAACATATGTATATTTTGTACTTTCTTCCGCATTGTAAACAAAATACACATATGAACCTCTTGCAATAAATGCTTGTAGACAAAATGCAAGCTGGACAACATATGTATATTTTTGTACTTTCTTCTTCATTTTGTAAACTAGTATTTAAACACCAATTTTATAATTTTTAAGTCAGTCTTGAAATTAACATCAATAAATGAACTAAATAAAGCATATCCTCGTTTTTTCATTCCGTAAAAACCTCAGAACGTAACTCGCGCATGCAATAATTTTAAGGCAGCTTTAAGAATGAATTTCAAATAAAAAAGACAGTCTAATAAGAACCGCTCTTCGGAGCAACCATAAAATAACAATTGTTTTAATTAAATACGATAAATGGCGAATAAGGAAACAATTTCTTATTTCTACATGGCAATCTGATCGAATCTACATATATTACAACCATCCTACATTACAATGTACATCAAGCAAAAAACAAACAAAAAGATACATAAAAACCATTAAACTTAAAAAAAAAAAACAATTTAAGACAATATAGAATTTTTAACATATTAAAATAGCACAAGAAATTTGAACAGCAAAATACAAAAAACATAAACATTGTTGAATTCATTATATCAAATTAAAATATTATTAAGACAATAGAAATTAAAAAAAAATTAAAGAATTAAATTT
The DNA here is from genome assembly GCA_963682025.1 of Cordilura impudica. NCBI lineage: Eukaryota > Metazoa > Arthropoda > Insecta > Diptera > Scathophagidae > Cordilura > Cordilura impudica. The sequence continues at coordinate 247,482,541 of OY821518.1, forward strand.
TATAATTTACAAAAATTAAGTCAACAGTGTTTCAATTTAATATAGTCCCAAAGTAAAATTCACAAAATTAAAATATAATTCATTAAAATAAATTTGTAAACAAATGTGTATAAATAGAAAACAAAATTTTTTTATAATACCTAAACTAAATTTGAATATTGAGAATTATGTAATTTTATTGTGAAAACTATTGAACTAACCCATTCGTTTTGATCAAAGCCGAATAAATTACTAAGCCAATTTTTAATTTGCATTCTCAATTCAATTCTTTAATACGCATAGTGGCGCCTTTCCCCAAATAGCGTGGCAAAAATAAAAAAAAATTGATAGAAGCATTCAGTAGAATCAATGAGTGTATAGGATAGATAATTTCTCACAGATTACGAATCAATAAACGGATGATAAAGCTCAAAAATAAAGATTGCGGTTTTGACTTTTGAACTAACAACAACTCCTTTTTATTCAAACGACTAATCGGCGATTACCTTCAACCACTATATGGCGATCCTCTCGACCTATCCTCGCGTTTTCTGAATCCAGCCAATTGCTTAAGGATATAAAGCAGTTAAAATTTACAAATACAGCAATAAATCTTGCTAAGTTTAATTTTTTTTGCTTAATCCAATAGCAAAGGGAAACAAGACAAACAGAGCTTACGCTTAGTCTTGATCCTTTTTGGTTTTAAGGATACCGGGAAATATTTGGATCGATTTTTTTTTCTTATATCGACCACTATATCTGTATGGATAAAGATTCTATGGATGACAACCTCAAGGAATTATGGAAGGAAGTACAACAAGCCGAAATTAGATGGAAGAAAATCAAAGAGGAAGGCAACATCGGCAACCAGCCAAGACCGGAGATTTTGAATATCGGCCCGAGACCGAAGTTCATAATAAATAGGAAACAGACAGAACCACCTATAGTTATTTTCCCGCTGCCCAATTGCAACAAATCCAGGGGAGGGGCGCTAGCACGCAAGAAGAAGCAGATAGCTGTAAAGTCACATGAGCTGACGAGGAAGATAAAGAAGGAAGTATAAAACTACAAATGGAAATAGCTGAATTAAAAAATGAAATAAAAAATATAAAGAAAGCAAAGAAGATTGCCAACAAAATAAATATAAAGTGAACAGAAAATATATAAATAAATGTAAAAATAACATATTTTGTTAAATAATTTTTTTTTTTAATTAAGAAATAAAATAAACTTTGATAAAGGAAGTGGTTACAGCAACGGTAAACGCTCCGACAGCGGTAAGCGTTAGTTTTGAAGTAGTAATGTTGATTTGTGCTATAACACCCATAGTAGTAATTGTTAAATATTTAAAAAAAATATGTGAAAAAACAAATCCGTAGGCATTCAATACAACAACGTTTATAGTTACTATCATTGGATTTTCGTTTGATTCTTTTTGTTCTTTTTTTGTGAGTTGTAGAGCGTTATTGTTATTTATATGCGAAATGGATTTTAATACAAATGAGTTTAATGTTGATGAAGTTCCAGTTGAAGTGGTGACCTTAAATTCGGTGAATGCGCAGGGTGCTAGTGTTGACATAAAGATAAATGAACACGTTATTGAAAGGAAGATTGTTAATGCAATACGGCCAACTAACATGGATTTACGGTCAATTGAACTAATACAGCAGTTTGAGTTATCCGACGAAATGGATGGTTATGTTGTGTATGAGCCTGGTATTACGCGGCTTGAGTCAATGTATCAACCATGTTTGGGTGAGGATACACTTACACGAGTGTAAGTATGGTTTGTGCTAATAGAGTTTACGTTTTACATTCATTGGATAGAAAAAGGTTTGTGCATGATAGTAATCTTCATGTTGTTGAAAATGTATCTATGTCTGACAAGGGAATACAGGATGTCGGTTCGATAGAGGGTGCTGTTGATTATCCTAAGTACTTTAATGGCATTACAAGCGTCGTTGCGACTATAATGATGGATAATAGAGTGCCGTGTAAGGTCGGTTTGGTAACGTCACCTATGCGTTTTTCTTTCATTAGGCCTACCGCTCCGTTGAATCCTCAACCATCTGTTATTATGGCTGCACAATATAATGATGTCTATTGGTTAAAGTCGTTTGTTGATGAATTGTTGTCTGAAGAAGACTTCTCGTTTCGATATGGCAAAACCGCTTCACTTATTGACGCTTCGACGAATGCTAAAATTATGGACTACGTTGCGGTTAACACTGATCAGTATTATGCCTCAATTATGAATATTAATGCTACCAATTTGGTGGGTGATCATGATGTATATGATAAGACTTGAAAGAACGATTGATGCTTATATCCGCCCTGGTGTTAGATATACACTGCCGAGTATTTCAACCATAACGCCTTTTAATTATTTTGACGCGTCCACAGCTGCGCGCGTTGTTATTACGTCTGCTTTCTTTCAGGAGCTTTTTTGTGATATCGTCGTCGCACTGAATTGTGAATACTTTAAAGATGCGAATACAGTAGATATCGGATATAAGCACATCTCATATAAGAACAAATCGCATATAAGAAAGATTAGCAAAAACACCGAGCTTTTTTGCATCTTCTCAGTGTAAAAATTGCTTCATATAAGAAAAACACTTATAAGAAAAACACTGATATAAGAAATGTTTTTCAAACACCAAAGCTGGCAAACGTATTTGAAAAGGTTTCATATAAGAAAGTATTTAAGATTGTTGATCACACTGAATATGTTTACATATTCAGTGCAAGTATGTAGGCAACTCTGAATTACATGAACATATGTAAATATAAATACACGTGTTGTCAAAACGATAATGGACGATAAAAAGAAAAGAAATACAGTTTCCATTAAAACAAAAATTAAAATATTGAAAGACATTCAAAAGGGCAAGCAAAGAAATGAAGTTGCTAAAGAATATAATATTGGAGTGTCAACGTTATCAAAAATAATAAATAATTCAAAAAATATAGAAAATAATTATTTTGCATCGAAAAATGTGGACAAAAAGAGAGACAGAAAACCAAAATTTGAAGCTCTAAACAGAGCAATGTCAATGTGGTTCGAGCAAATGATGCAGAAGGGCGCACTAGTGACTGGACCAGCACTTATGGAAAAGGCTCAACAATTTGCTATAGATTTGGACGTCCCCGACTTCAAACCAAATCCTGGTTGGCTTCAACGGTGGAAAAAAAGCGAAAATATTAATTTTAGAAAACGCCACGGCGAAGGCGCTTCTGCCGACATTGAGGCTGCCACAAATTTCAGGGAATATATTTTGCCTCCATTATTGGAAAAATATGCGTTAGAGGACATTTATAATGCAGACGAAACTGGGCTCTTCTATAAAGCACTGCCAAATGGATCCTATGGTTATGGAGGTCCACAAGTTAGAGGTGTCAAGACACCGAAAGACCGAATAACATTGCTTTTTATAAGCAATGCAACTGGTTCCGATAAATTTGTTTATTCAATCGGCAAATTTAAGCAACCAAGGTGTTTTCGCGGAAAAGTCGTTCCCATTTCATATAAATTTAACAAAAAGGCTTGGATGACCAGCACTACATGGTGTGAAATCATTAAAGAGCTAGATGAGAAACTTAAAAAAAAGGACAAAAGAATTTTGCTGCTGATTGATAATGCTTCATGCCACAAACTTGACTTCACACCAGAAAACATTGAAATTAAATTTCTGCCACCATGTACCACAAGCATAATTCAACCATTAGATCAAGGTATGTACTATGTATGTAGATATGTAAAGCATTTTCAATTCGCATTGAAACGCAACTTAATGTTGTTCATTTTATGTTTTATTTAAATTTATTTCAAGGTATTATTCAATCCTTTAAAGCTCAATACAGAAAATGCCTAATTCGGGAACAAATATTAGCGATAGAAGGTGATTATATGGACAAATTCTTAAAAAGCATTTCAGTTTTAAGGGCGTTGTATATCGTAAAACGCTGTTGGTGGCTTGTAACACCACAAACGATACAAAATTGCTTTAAAAAGGCTGGAATTTTCAAGGAGGACGAATCTGATGAACCTGAGATAACTGAAAATATCTTGGACGATGAATACAACACCTTTTTAACAGAAATGTCTGATTTGGAGAATCATGATTGCTTTGGTACCTTAAATGATACTGAAATAATAAGTGAAGTACAAGATCACAATTCTGACGAAGAGGAAGTAGAGCTAGTACCCGAGACAACATCTAAGCCAAGCAGAGAAGAAGCTATTAAGGCGTTATTTGTTTTAAAACAGTATATGGAGTCTGATGATAGTAATATTATTAACATTGAAAATGTTTTATTTCATCAGCGTGATAAGTCACTAGTCCAAAGAAAAATAAAAGACTTTTTTCATTCTATTTGAAAGATTATTATTTATATGAATGGGAACATATGCACCTATTTTTAGTCAAACTGTGAACTGATTTTAATTTTGTTATTTTTGTTTATTTAAATTTAAGTTTTTTATATACTGAATTGTTTTGTCAAACTGTGAACTGATTTTATTTTAGTTATTTTGTTTTTTTATATACTGAATTGTTTTGTTTAACACTAGATTTACCATACCAGTCAAAATGACTGGTTTTACCTTTTATTTCATAAATATTTACTATGTATATTTATTTTTTTTCGAAACTATTATATGACTTTTATAACAACAATTAAATACAAATAATTTGATAAGTTAATTTGATTTTGTGTTCATAACAAAAATTTTTTTTTTTGTTTTTGGTACTTATACCGAAACCAGTCATTTTGACCTGGTACACGTTTTTGTAGTTCTATGTGCAAATGCTTTATATTCTTCACTTTTAGGAAATTCCCTTGTTTGGAAAATGGCGTGTAAAGAAAAATGTTTGCACATCCCTGGTAAAATAGTATTGTATAACAGCATATTTTTCAAATTTCATATTTTTCGGGGATCTCCCTATTTATTTTTTTTATCAAGAATTTCGTAGGAAACTGTTATAAACCATTTATTCATTGAGTTCTGTTCTGTTCAGTAAGAAATAATTTTCATTGAGTTCTGTTCTGTTCAGTAAGAAATAATTTTATTACTTTTGCTACATACAAATTGCTCATAATGGAAAAACGAAAAATTTTGAAATTGGAAGAAATACAAGATATACTTTTGGATCTATCAGACGTTGATGGTGGTGATAGCGAATATGAGTTTTTGGGATGCGACAGTGATACGGATGATGATGGTAATCAAAGTGTTCATATTGTAGTGTGTTTGATAAGTCATAGTTACCCTACCTTCTGTACGGTAACTAAATAGTAAAATTAAATTACTAATTGTAACTAAATATATCCACCTGCACCGAACTCAAGCGTGAGAAAAGTATTTCTCACAATTGTACTGTAGTATAGTTACGTGTGAACTGCTTAATACGCAAATTCACTCGTCTACTCAGTTACACATAATGTAAGTGTATGTGTACGCGTGTACAATGCATGTGCGCGCGTACGTAGGTAGATATACGTTAAAATTAGTATAGAAAAATAATTAATAAAGAGACGTGAAAGTAAACAGTCGCATGAGCGGCTGTTTTTAAACAAATAATAAAAAGTGTAATTATTTAAATTATATGGCGATCCTGCCAATGAAAAAAAATAAAATATGAAAAAAATAATAAGTCAATTAAAATTTTAAGAAAAAATTTAATTTGTGAAAAAATCAGAAAAACAATAACTACATATACCAAGCATGAAAAGTCGAAAAACGTATATTATTAATCAACATTTAAATTTAATCAACAATTGAAAATTTGTTAAGAAGGAATACCAAAAGTGTAAAAGCCAAAATAATTGTAAAAAAGTGAAGAGTCGAAAAACGTACATTATTAATCAACATTTAAATTTAATCAACAATTAAAAATTTGTTAAGAAGGAATACCAAAAGTGTAAAAGCCAAAATAATTGTAAAAAAGTGAAGAGTTGAAAAAGGTAATAACGACATGAATAAGCAACCGCAGCAACAACGGATTCATCAAACTGGAATACCAAAAGTGTAACAGCCAAAATAATTGTAAAAAGTGAAGAGTCGAAAAACGGTAATAACAACATGAATAAGCAACCCCAGCAACAGATTCATCAAACTCTACGTCAACAACAGTAACCATCATCTACAGCAGCTGGAGAATAAAACAACAGCTAAGTAGCATATTTTATTTTTTTAAATAAGTTGAATCATACATATTACATAGTAGTTAAATATTGATTTCTTCGATACTCGTATTGATAACATTTTTTTTGTTAAAATCAATCAATTGAAAAGAAATTTGAATACAAAATATTAGAAAAAAAATTATGTATTTAATTATATTAAAAAAAAAAAAAAAAAAAATTTTTTTTAAAAACAAAAAAACATGATTATTAATATTGAACTCACTTTAAAATTAATTAAACTGTGAATTTTTCTATAAAATAGAATAACTTAATATATAGAACAGAACATAGAAAAGTCATCATATTTAGGAATAAATCGACAATTTAAAATATTTAATGTATCATTAAAACTAAAATATTGATTCTTTAATATAAATTTAAATATTGATTTTTATTGGGAATAGGAAATTAAAAGATAAATTATATTTTAACATGGGTAAGCCGGAATCAAAATTAGAAAACCCGAACGCAAATGTAATAACCAACGTTGAGGTTGTCGACCACACAAACCAAATACAATCCTTGTGGTACCTCACATTGTGCTTGGTATTGATAAGCGGGGTAAACTTAACGCTAAAATTATACCTACTGCACAAAAGATCTCTCCGTAAGAGATATCTAAGTAGAGGCGACAACCTTGACAAGGTTTAAAAATGGGCCCATAAGATTTTAAAATTATATACTCCTCGAATAGATTTAAACAAAAAAAAAAAAAAAGAAAGAGAACAAAGCAGAGACTGCGATAACATCATGTTATATATTATCAAAATTTTTTTATTTTGTCATCATTATTAAAAATACTGACTAAAGAGAATAAAATTTTACATAAAGTGCCGGAGGAGTCCTATTATTGAATTACTTTATTTTGTTGAATATTTGAATTAATTGCTAATATAGCAGGAACTTTGGGGGACAAATCCTAAATGACAAATATTTTGAATATTTTTTTTTGTGCGATTTTCTGGTAAGATTTTCTGTCCTAGCAGACAAAAGTCAATTTTAATCTGCATGTATGGACTGGTCTGCTATACTAGGCCAGTGCAGACTTATCAGAGAGGAATTTGACAAGTCCTATAAATGCCTCAATAGCGATAGGCCTACCAAAGAGGAAACTGTTGAAAAACATCTAAAAAACCTCTACTTACGACTTGAAGAAATAAGAGTCGTATTAAACGTAAATTATCAGCGTTTAACACCCGCACATAAGGTTGCAGCAGAGGGTTTTTTCATTGACCTAAGAAGTAAACTCATCAGTGTAGCAGCTCGTAGGGGTCTTGAAGTAGAATTGCCCAACTCATTACATGAAAGGGTAGAATTTGCGGATGACAAAAATAAATTAGCAATACAGACAGAAATAATAAGCGCAAACATGCCACAAACAGCAACGGAATTTTTAAGGACAGCATCCAGAATCATACCTGATTTTGATGGTAGGGCAGAGAACCTACAAAGTTTTCTGGATGCATTAACACTAGTGGATTCAATTGCGGAAGACCAGGATGCGGTGGCCGTCAATTTAGTAAAGACTAAATTGAAGGGAACGGCACGTACTCTCATAGAGGGTAATGAAGTAAATTTAGCCGGCATAATAGCTAGGTTAAAAACAACAGTCAAGGGCGAGTCCGTTGAGTTGCTTTCGGCAAAGATAATGAATCTCAAACAGTGTGGTAGGACACCAAATGACTACACCAAAGAGATAGAGGAACTGGCGAAAAGATTACAAAGCGCCTACATAGTGGACGGTTTAAATACTACACTAGCCGAAAAATACACAACAAACATTGCTGTAAAGGCAATGACAAAAAACAGTACCAACGACAGAGTGGGACTCATACTAGAAGCAGGTCAATTTAACACTCTCAATGATGCGGTAGCTAAGTTTATAAGTTGTTCAACCGATGCGCCTAAAAATAGTACAATAATGTACTATAACAGGGATATGCACAATACCCAGGGTCAAAGACGTGGGCGATCCTACGCAAATTTTAGCCGACGTGGAAATTACACCGGAAATAGCGGTCGTAGTAACAATAACAGGAGATACAACAGTGGGAGTAACCAGTCCCACAATGGTAACAATGAGGTCAATAGGCAATATAATGGCCGTGACAGTTACAACAGGAACAATAATAACTACAGCGGGAACTATAACAACCGCAATAATAATAGAGGACGTGATGTCCGGGCTTTGCATGGGAGTACGGAAAACGTACAATCCCCGGGTACTCAATAGATGAAATAATTAGAAATAGTAGAATCTTAAACGTTAATCTGAATTCAGCATCATATATTTCACTAAAATCAAAATTCAATGAAGGAGTGTCGACATTTTTGGTAGACACAGGTGCGGACATATCAATAATAAAAAGCGGACAGAATAAATTTGAAAGAATAGATACATCCAACACAATTAGCCTACATGGCATAGGAAAGGGTATAACCTATACTAGGGGAAAGATCACAACGGATCTGATATTTGAAAATCTGTTAGTTAAACATAAACTCCATGTGGTAGATGATGACTTTCCAGTTCCATCTGATGGAATATTGGGACTTGACTTCATTAGAAAGTACAATTGTAAACTAGAATATGGAACGGATCAAGATTGGATAGTATTAAGACCAGATGATTTCCCACAAAGTATACGGATGAAAATGCGAAAATACCCAAACATCAACACAATATCATTACCTGCGAGATCAGAGGTAATTAGAAGAATAAATGTAGGAGATTCAAAGGGGGACATATTAATTCCTAACCAAACCCCTAAGGAGGGGATATTTATAGCAAATACAATTTCTAACGCCTCACAAACTTTTGTACGTATAATGAATACAACAGACGAAGAAGTTGTTATATCTGATGCTCAAATAGAGACTGAAAGCTTGGATAATTATGAAACAGTATCAATGGTTGAGTGTCAGAATAACGATGATAAATTTAAGATATTGTCCGAAAAATTTCCTAAATTCATTGAGAATGAACTAAAGGAAATATGCATGAAATATATTGATGTTTTCGCACTAGAAACAGAAAAAATATCTGCGAATAATTTTTACAGGCAAAAATTGCGTTTAAAAGATATAGAACCAACATATATTAAAAACTATAGGATACCTTATGCGCATAAGGAGGAAATAACAGGACAAGTGGATAAATTAATAAAAGATGGTATAATTGAACCATCAGCTTCTGAATACAATAGCCCAATATTATTAGTACCGAAAAAATCTTTAGCTGGAAGCGTTAATAAAAGATGGAGATTAGTAGTAGATTACAGGGCGGTTAATAAAAAATTGATTGCAGATAAATTTCCATTACCAAGAATAGATGACATTCTTGATCAACTTGGCAAAGCGAAATATTTTTCTTGTCTAGACTTAACGTCTGGGTTTCATCAAATTGAATTAGATGAGGACTCCAGGGATATCACATCATTTTCAACAGATAAGGGATCATTCCGTTTTAAGCGCCTCCCATACGGGCTTAAAATAGCCCCAAATTCATTTCAGAGAATGATGACAATTGCATTCGCTGGTTTATCACCAGCTCAAGCTTTCTTATATATGGATGATTTAGTTGTAATTGGTCGTTCAGAACGACACATGATTAGGAATCTGGTAGATGTTTTTGAAACCTGTCGGAAATATAACCTTAAACTACATCCAGGAAAATGTTCATTTTTCAGTCATGAAGTGACTTATTTGGGACACAAATGTACAGATAAAGGCATTCTTCCAGACGATAGCAAATTCAAAATAATTCAAGACTATCCCACACCTAAAAATGCCGATGAAACAAAACGATTTGTAGCATTTTGCAATTACTATAGACGTTTTGTTCCTAATTTTGCGGAACACGCTCGTCTCTTAACGAGATTATGTAGGAAAAATACAAAATTCGAATGGAGTAGAGAGTGTGAGAAAGCATTCGAATATTTGAAAAACTCACTACTGAACCCAAGAATATTACAATATCCCAATTTTGATGAACAATTCTGTATCACAACCGATGCAAGTAAATATGCATGCGGTGCAGTGCTAAGCCAAGAGCATGATGGAATACAACTTCCAATAGCATATGCCTCACGATCGTTCACGAAAGGTGAAGCGAACAAATCTACTATTGAACAGGAATTAGCAGCTGTACACTGGGCGATTACATATTTCAGACCATACATATATGGCACGAGATTTTTAGTGAGAAGCGATCACAGACCACTGTCGTACTTGTTCTCGATGAAAAACCCTTCCTCAAAATTGACGCGAATGAGATTGGATTTAGAAGAGTATGATTTTACAATAGAGTACCTGAGGGGAAAGGATAACCATGCGGCAGACGCTTTATCCAGAATAACAATAGCAGACATAAAAACTAGCAGAAACATTTTTATGGTAACCACTAGAACAAAATCTAGAAAAACACAACCAGGAATAGATGAGAAAATAAAGAGTATAACGACAACCCCAAGGGTTTATGAAACACTTAGTATAAAGGAAGTAAGAAAAAATGTTCGCCTAAAGTTTGACTTACAAGGCAAAACACCGAGGTGTTACCTTAAACACGGGAAAATAACTTTAGAGGAGCTTAGGATAGATGACCTTATTGTTAATGGGAAAGTTGATCTAAATCAATTCTTCCCTAGGTTGGAAAATATGACCGACAACAAAGGCATCAAAAAGTTGCAACTATCACTAAATGACAAAATATTTGAGAAGATTCGAATCAATGTGTTTAAAGAAATAGGGAACAAAGAATTAAAAAAATTAATAATAGCTCTAGCGCCACGGAGAATAAATGTTACTGCTGACGAGCAGAAAAACACACTCCTAGAAAAATATCACAATGATCCTTTATACGGAGGTCATCCAGGGATAACAAGGATGACAGCAAAAATAAATGAAAAATATTTCTGGAACGGAATGTCAAGAGACATACGTAACTATATAAAAGGATGTAAGCAGTGTCAGACAAATAAATCCCTACCGAAAACAAGGGAACCAATGGTGATAACGGAAACACCAGTGAAAGCATTCGATATAGTCGTTATTGACACAATTGGTCCTTTTATTAAATCTAATAACGGCAATGAATATGCCATAACCATAATATGTGATCTAACGAAGTATTTGATCACTATACCAATTCCTGACAAACAGGCTAAAACCGTAGCCAAGGCTATTTTTGAAAATTTCATTTTAATATACGGTCCAATGAATAGAATTCTGACTGATATGGGAACGGAGTATAAGAACCAGACCATACAAGAGCTTTGTGGATTGCTGAATATTGAGTACACAACATCGACAGCATACCATCATCAAACGTTGGGTACTATAGAAAGATCACATAGAACATTTAACGAATACGTTCGTTCATATCTTTCAGCGGACAGAACAGATTGGGACGAATGGTTGACATACTTCACGTATTGCTTCAATACAACACCTTCTACTGTCCATGGGTACTGTCCGTATGAACTGATATTTGGTAAGAAATCACCTAACATACCATTTCTTGATAACAATATCGTTGACCCAATATATAACATAGAGTCATACGAAAAAGAGGTAAAGTATAGGCTTCAGACGGCGCAGCAGCGAGCCGCGAGTATGATAGAAAGGCAAAAACAAAGTAGTAAGACTCTGTACGATAGAAGAATTAATCCCATTGAAATAAAAATAGGAGATTTGGTTTTGATAGAGAACAATGCGGGCCATAAACTGGAAAGCTTGTTTAAGGGACCTTATTCGGTAGAGAAAATAGACGAATTAGGTAATTGTACCCTATCAATGAGTGACGGTAAAAAAGCCAATGTACATAAAAATAGACTAAAACAATGTAGCTAAAAAAAAAAAAAAAAATTTTTCATTCTAATTTTAAAAATACCTGGCCAGGTCAAAATAAGTTTAAGATTAAAATTTAACAACAATTCTAAATATAAAATTTAAAATTTTTAAAATTAACATTATAATTAATTTAAGAAAAAAAGAAGAATTTATTGTAAACCAACATTAAAAATAAAAGAAGAATTTATTGTAAACTAACATTCAAAAAAAAAAGAAGAAAACATTTTACATATAAATTATAATTTTACCTATAACATTAATTTTAAATAACTTTATAAAATTTAAATTAAAATTAAAAATAAATTTCAAAATCGAATTAATTAAAATTTAATTTTATTTTAAGGAAAAAAGGGAAGGTGAAGAACCCAAAATAGATCTTGAGACCTAATATTTTTTTTTCAAACTAAATTTAAAAATACTATAAGTATATGAAAGAATGATCAGGAATATATATCATTCTTTTTCTGTAAAAGGGAGGTGTAGTGTGTTTGATAAGTCATAGTTACCCTACCTTCTGTACGGTAACTAAATAGTAAAATTAAATTACTAATTGTAACTAAATATATCCACCTGCACCGAACTCAAGCGTGAGAAAAGTATTTCTCACAATTGTACTGTAGTATAGTTACGTGTGAACTGCTTAATACGCAAATTCACTCGTCTACTCAGTTACACATAATGTAAGTGTATGTGTACGCGTGTACAATGCATGTGCGCGCGTACGTAGGTAGATATACGTTAAAATTAGTATAGAAAAATAATTAATAAAGAGACGTGAAAGTAAACAGTCGCATGAGCGGCTGTTTTTAAACAAATAATAAAAAGTGTAATTATTTAAATTATAATATTGAAAGCAGTGATAACGAGGAATTTGATGAAAATGTTGGAGGCGAATCGAGTGACGAAGAAGACAACATAAGACAACAGCATAATACGCAAAAACGAAGATGTATGCGGCTTTCCTCGAGTTCTGAAGAGGAAAATACACAAAATATGCAAATTGAAGTTTCTGCTGATGGAACAATTTGGAAAAAAATACAAGAAGGGGGTGCCGTTGGAAGGTTACCAAGTCATTGCATTTTCAAAGATTTACCTGGGCCTACAGCACATGCTAGAAGAAATATTATGGAAGAAGAGATAAGCAGTGCCTTCTTACTATTGATTGATCATCATATATTAGAACATATTAGAAATTGCACTGAAATAGAAGCCTCTCGAGTTTTAGGTAAGAAGTGGACCCTTTCGCAGGAAAAACTGAAGGCTTTTATTGGAATATTGTATGGCCGTGGTGCATACGAAGCAAAAGGTTTGAAATTATCATATTTATGGAACAAAAAGTGGGGTCCTGATTTTTTTTCCGAAAATATGAGCAGGAATGACTTTACGGAAATTTTACGTTTTATTCGCTTTGATAAAAGAAATGAGAGGAGTCAGCGCTTGCAAACGGATAAATTTGCGCTGGTATCAACTGTTTGGGATAAATTTATCGAGAATAGTCAAAACGCTTTCAAACCAGGAGCATTTATCACAGTAGATGAGCAACTGTTTCCAACGAAGGCTAGATGTCGATTTACCCAGTATATGCCAAACAAACCCGACAAATTTGGGATAAAATTCTGGCTGGCTTCTGATGTTGAAACGAAGTATGTTATAAATGGCTTTCCCTATTTAGGAAAAGACGAAAAACGAAATTCGTCAACTCCTCTCAGTGAATTTGTTGTAACAAGACTACTAGAACCTTATATCATGAAAGGAAGGTGTGTGACAACCGACAATTTTTTTACCAGCCTCCCCCTGGCTTCAAAATTATTAGCTAAAAATACTGCATTGGTTGGTACAGTACGTTGCAACAAACGGGAGCTTCCAAAAATTTGCAAAGAAAAAAAAGATGGTATGGAACGTTTTTCAACGCATCTATATGAAACAAATGAATGCACACTTACTGTTTATAAGAGTAAGCCTAACAAAAAGGTTGTTTTATTGAGTACTAAACACAAAGGCGTCACAATTGATACCAGTTCCAAGAAACTACCTGAGACTATATCTTTTTACAATAAAACCAAATTCGGTGTTGATGTAACTGATCAAATGGCAAGAAAGTATAGTGTGAAATCAGGATCCAGAAGGTGGCCACTTCAAGTATTTTTCAATATTTTAGATTTGGCCGGCATCAATTCCTGGATTTTGTATAGAAGTATAACAGGAAAAAATATTTCTAGGAAAGACTTTTTGTTTCGATTAGCTGAAGAGCTCACATCTGAATATAAGTCATCAAGACAAGGGAGGGCAAGTGAAATTCTCCGTCCAGCAACCCAGAATCCCCGGCCAGTACGTAAATGGTGCCAAATAGGACTTTGTAATAACAACAAGACAACTACAAATTGTGACATCTGTAAGAAATATGTGTGCGGAAAATGCGTGGAAAAAAAAGTTAGTATTTGTAAAGCATGTAAACATGATCATTCTGAATAAAACTGGAATATAATTGATGAGTTTTTATATTTTTATTTTTTATGGGGGTACGAACTTATGCCTCAAACTGAAACGGAAGTTATGCCCCAATTTTTTTTTGACATTACTTATTTGCCCTGTGACATAAATTGATTTTTGGGATATAATTTCATATTTTTTTGGGCATATTTCATAAATAACCGAGATATTAAACCCCTAAATTTTTAATTTCAATGTTATCAATGCGGGGGGCCTTGCCCCTCACACCCCCCGCTTATTGGAAAAACAACCCTTGCTTCGCCTTAGAACCAATTTTTATATATCTCATCAATTCTCTCAAACGATAAAGCATTATAATATAAATGAATAGAACTTGTCATATACAGTCAAATTGACTGGTTGTGGTATAAATAGGTATGTAAATTTGTTGGTATATCTAGTGTTAATAAAATGTTTTTCTTTAAAACTTGTTTTTTTTTTTACTTTTCATTTAAACATTTTAATTTTAGAGAATATATTCGTATAAGAAACAGATTTCTTATATGCGTAAGTACGCTTATAAGAAACAACTTTCTTATATCCGATAATTCCATATAAGAAAAAATCGCATATAAGAAAGAAATCTCTGACTTTTTTTGAGTTTCTTATATCCGATATCTACTGTATTTTAACTTATGAATTGAAGTTTCGTTTGATTTAACTAGGGATTTTACTTTATCCGCTCGTGGTATTGCTGATTTTATTACTAAAAGAACTGATTTATGTGACTTTAGCTACGTTAGTTATATGATGGCTTTAGAAATTTCACCAGTTTTCTTTATTTTCGATGCTAATAATTGTGGTGTACCGCGTAGCATGGAGGAGTCTGTCATATTGATTTTCGAGATTTATTTATTCCAGCTTATGTTTCCTAATTGCTTTGATCGTATAAAGGGTGCGTTACAAGCGACTCTTTTTAGATGTTTTAGATATTTATGTATGAATGAAGTAAACGTTTTAACGGCCGCTAAGGGCTACAAGTATTCAATATCGGAGGACGGCGACATCATATATAGACCTAATAATAATGAACAATTTATTAATTCTCTTGAGTATTTGGCGTCGGTTTATCCGATTTTATTTGGTGATCTCGCTGATGCAAACGTGCCTGTTATACATTCCATTATGAGAAACATGCTGCCTGTTGGTGAAATGGTGAGAGATGAGGGTGCCATTGCCGCTGGTTTTCCAAGGCTTAATAGGAACCCTCAACATTATATCCCATATAGGCGAAATGAGGATGGTAATTCGACTATGTTTTCAAACAGTGTGAGTACGTTTATTGAAGTGCTAAAGCAGGCGGTTATGAGGTAAATTCTGAACTGTCACGTAGTACGCCGTCAGTAACTGCGACTATTGAATTTTTGAACAATATGCACGTCCATTTTCCCGAGTATGACGTTACTATGTGCACGCTTTTTGCAGATCATTATAGAGTTAGGGCCAACGCAATGTTTAATATTGGTGACACTGTTCCCGGATCAACAAAGTGTAGTGCATCCCTATATATGCCACCCATAATACTAGTAAAGTTAAGAGTTGTATAAAATATTAATATATAGTATAAGTAGTATTTGAGTAATATAAGAATATAAAATAAAGTATGACTGGATCAGGCTGGTGATAAACATAAAAGAAACAATAATAATTAATAATTAATTAATAAGATGTACCTTTATATGGCGACCGTGACAGCCGTAAAATTGTGTAGTGAGAGTGGAGTGTGAAAAACATCAATTAAACATAAAAAGAAAAACTCTCAAAATTAAAGAAATTTACAAAAACAAATAATGAAAGAAAAAAGATAAATAAACCTAGAGACAAACACTGACAAGAGTAAAAAAAAAAAGGAAGAGATCCTTACAAAAATTTGCGAAATAGTAGAATAAAATCAAAACATAAAGAAAATTATAAAAGTTTGGAAAAATATATAATTCGTGGGAAAAAACTACCAAAATTGGAAAATACCCAAAACCAGAATTTAAAAAAAAAAAAACAACGGTAAAAACCTTAACTTTCATAAACACATGTTAAAATAAAATAAGACGAAACTGAAAAAAGAAACAACTGCTTTCTTTGAATTTCTTAAAAGAACAACGTTTTATTATTTTTTATTTGGCATCTAAAAAATAATTTATAAAATTTATTTGTAAGCCAACTATAAAAGTTTTTATTTATAGTTCGTAACATTTTTCCCTCCTTAAGAATCAATGTTATCTCCACGGTATGCCGCCAATCGATCAATATGTTCAATTTTAAATTTTGTTTTTGGAGACTTTCGAATTCGATAAACTACGTCATTTGTTTTGTTTAAATTATTTTGTATGGTCCTTCCCATTTAGGTGTTAACTTAGGCGATGCTCCGACATTTCTTTGTGGATTATAAAGCCAAACCAAATCATTTTCATTTCAAAACTCTAAATGTAGATTTATAGATTTATGTATAATTACAACATATTTTTTTTTGCTATTTTTCTAAAATTACAAACATTGTTTGAAAACTTATAACAGTTTTTGAGAGTGGGATAAACTGCTCTCTTATTGTGTAAAAATTAAGAGATTATTAATTTTATTTAAGAGACAAATAGTGTAATAATATTTTGTTAGTGTTTCATAACTATAATTACATATAACGGTAAACAAAGAAGAATAGCCAATAAATAATAAATAAAAGCATTATTTTTCCTTATTATGCATTTTTCATCAATTTGCAATAAAATGCCTCGTGGTTCATACCTTAGTGATTTTGAAAAAGGGCAAATTTCAGCCTATTTAAAAAGTGGTTTAAGTTTTCGGGAAATTGCAAGAAAATTAAACCGCTCACATGTGGTTGTCACAAATTTTGCAAAGAATCCGAGTGCTTATGGTACAAAGAAGGCTGGCGGACAAAAAAAAAAAACTTTTTGATCGGGACCGGCGAAAAATAATCAATTGCGCCAGCAACACAATAAAGAGTCTCAATCAGATAATCAATGAATGTAAGGTAAATGTATCCAAATCTACCATAAATAGGCTCTTAAAGGATTCCCAGAGAATTACTCGCCAAAAGATGATGTCTTTTCCAAGATTATTTCCCCGCCCCAAAATTGCCCGACTTGCATTCGCTAAAAGGAACTTACAAACCAACTGGAGAAAGGTAAGTCAATAATCGCTGTTGATGGTTGAACTTTCTATACATAAATTTATTCTATAGGTGATGAGAAAAAGTTCAACCTTGATGGTCCAGATGGTTTTAGCAGTTATTGGAGAGATCTTCCTAAGGCACCACGTTATTTCTCAAAAAGAAATTTCGGAGGCGGTTCCTTAATGGTTTGGGGCGCTTTTTGTTTCGATGGTATGATTGATTTGGCATTTCCAAGCACCAGAATGAATTCTTCTGAGTACATTACATTATTAGAAGAGAAATTGGTGCCATTTATTGAAAATAACAACGAAGAAGAATTAATATTCCAACAAGACAATGCATCAGTACATGTAAGTCGCCAGACGATGGAATGGCTATCTTCACAAAATATAGGAGCATTAGAATGGCCCGCTTGTTCTCCTGATCAGAACCCTATCGAGAATATTTGGGGAATATTAACCCGTCGAGTTTATGCAGAAAACCGGCAATATGAAAGCGTTTTTCACCTTAAGGAAGCAGTTATTGATGCGTGGAGATCATTAACGGAAGAACTACGAATAAATCTGGTTGACAGTATGTCTGATCGAATTTTCGAACTGATTCAAAAAAAAAGGGGGCCTTACACATTATTAAAACTACTACTTTAAAAAGTTTTTCTTAATTTTTTGTAAATATTTATGTTTTAAGTTAAGTGTATTTATAGTTATGAAACACTAATTAATTTTGTTATTCTTTTTCTAATAGTAAAATAAAAAATAAAAGTATTTTTTTAAGTGAAATATTATTAATTTTCCATCGGTTTTACATACATTCTGGTTATACTCTTAAATTTTTTTTTTAAATACGAAATTTTGTAAAATGAATGTGTAATTATAGACTTGCAACGCAGTGTAGACATTAAGCTGCACATTTCTTTAAATAATAACGATTCAAAATTTCTTCCTTGATCTGAGTGTAGCTCGAGAGGTATACCAAATCGTGATATCCAGTTATTTACAATTACGTCTGCCACAGTCATTGCTTCCTGATTTGGAAGAGGAAATACTTCAACCTTCAACCACTATAGTTGTAAAAACATCTTCACATACACTAGATAGATGGGTAGACGTGTTTTGCCAGAACTCAGTGAAAAATTAATCGATTTTAAAGTTATATGGCTTATTTTAAAGGCTATAAAATACCAAATAGTATCAAATTTTTGCAGATTTTTATCTTATTTTTCCCGATTTTTTTTTTTGGTGCTTGAAAACAGAAATTTTAATATTTTCATTTTTATTTTGATTTTAATAGGATTGCAAAGTGTTTTTAGAAGATTGTTAATGTTTTGTAATTTTTATGTATTGGCAATAATAAAAACTGTTTTTGCCCTCATCAAATTACTTTAAACGGGCACGCGTATTTCGCAATATCACATTGCAATGTTCTACATTTATTTTTCTGTTGCAGTATCACATTGCAATGTTTTAAATTTTTTTTGCTGTTCTACATTTCTTATTTATGTCATGATATCGTATTACACGCGAGTTAATTTTACTTCCAAAGAAAACAAATGAGGAGTAGGTGTTCGTTTGATGGTTGAAAAAATATTGATTTTATTTTTCTTAAAACATGAAATTATATAGAACGAAATTGACAAAAGCAAAAGTTAAAACATTCAAAATTCAACTTAAACAAAATGCTTTGAGAAACATAAAATTATATAAATGAAATTGACGATAAAAACACATACAAATAAAATTAAAAGCTAAAACATTCAGAATTCAACTTAAACTTAATGTGTTACAAAAATGCTTTGGTAAACATAAAATTATATAAAGCAAAAGGTAACTGTATGTTCGTGTGGATGTATGTAGTGGCCTAGACAGGAAGTAAGTATTATTACAAAAACAATGTTCTATATTTGTTACTTTGGTTGCAAAAGAATAAATATAATAAATATAATAATTTGTAATTATTATTTACAAATTGTAGCAAAAATATACAAAGCTAAATGTTTGTTAATAACTAAAATACTAAAATACATTGTTGTTGTTTATAAATATATATAAAAAAAAATGCATTAAATACAGAAATAATTAGAATGCATGTTGGGCAGCATAATTACTGCTGTCTTGGTGGTTTAGCTGGGGGTTGATGTGGTAACATAACTCGCGTTAATACTTATTTTATTTTTTTTTTTGTCCCAATCCCCTTTGCCGTTTTGTTATTTTTTGTTGTCGGTGCATTTCAATCGACTGCCCAACAAAACATAAACAATTCTCAAGTCACTGCACTTGAAATGCTTATTTCAGCATTATTCAATGGTGTTACAGGTTGCTGAGAATTAAAATTCTTGGCTATATTAACTTAGCAAAAAAGAACAATTGTTTTCAGTTAATCAAGTGTATTGAAAGTCAGTTAATCAAGTGTAGTCAAAGTCAGTTAATTAAGTGTATTGAAAGTGAATATCGATTTTAATAAATAAACATTTAAATAAAATAACTATTTAAAGAACAATGTAGTATTTAAAATTATAAAGTGAATATCGAATTTAATAAATAAACATTATATAAAATAACCACTCAATCAAAAATAATTTATTGTCAAAGATGCTTTTGAAAAATGCCTGATACTCCTGGAGATGTGGAATTAAAAGGTAATGCAAAATTTAAATTCGTTTTTATTCGAAAATAATTTATATAAAACAAAATTTGCTTGCGTAGCGCTTTATAGATTATTTTTTAAAGGTAGAAAATTTACAATGTATGTATTTTGCAACAATTTGAAACATTTGACCTCGTGCTAGCTCAAAAAATGAATTTAACATAATAAAAAATTTGCACTTAAAAATTTAAAACAACGAATAATCAGGACCTTTTCAATATGTTGGCGGTATTTTCAGACCCACTAATTTCATCACGAAGATCTCGAAAAGATTTTGAAGAACATAATTATAGCTCCGATATGTTAAGTCTATTAGATATCGCTCCCAATATTAACGACTATTTTAAAGAGAACTAACTAATAAAAAAAATTATACTAGTTTAAATAACTTATACTAAATGACTTAATATTTATATCATTAATATATTAATGTTAAAAATATTTCAAAGATGTGTATCTGTAATATTAATAAAAAAATTTAATATTAGGCGTTTTCTTTTCTGAAAAAAAATGTTACCTATTATAATGTACATTAGAGGACGCTAACTTTGTAAATTAAAATATGGAAGATTTGGGAAAGACAATAGTGGAAAGTGGAGCTGACGATAGCCCATGTTCCAGCAAGAAAATGCACATCAAACGAAAATTACAAAAAAATTATATTTATGTTTGAAACCATTTTTGTTTAGTATGGAAAGATGGAGACACGAAGTTAATGTTGGACCTATATGGAACATACATGTCCGAAGTTGGCCCACTGAAAAGATTTAAAAATAAAAAGGCAATGTGGGCGAACATTGCAAGTGAAATTCCAAATGTCAATGCCAAACAATGCGAGGAAAGGTATAAAACTGTGCTGCGGCGTAAAAAGGCGGCAATTGACAAGAATGGTACCTCAGGTTCAAAATGAATGAGGATTGATTTCGAAGATGAAATCAATAAAATTTGTTTAATGGATGACTCAATTGAACCCGAGGTACAAATGAGCAGCCAACAGAAATCGATGAAGGCAAAATGTGCGTTTATACCTTCAGATAAAACCCAAAAAAAAAAAAAAAAAATAATAATAATAAATGTCAGCAAACGACTGTTATTAGAAATTGTGGCCAAGAAGGAGGAGGCTAAAGAAAGGCGCCATATAGAAAGGATGGATGAAGTGAAAGACATAAAACATCTTTTAAAACAAATTTTGGAAGATAAAAATAAATGACATGAGTGAAGTTCAATTATTTATTTTTATCTTCCAAAATTTGTTTTAGATTATTTTATTTAATTTAATCAAAACAAGTTATGTTTCATTTTTTATTAGTTTTTTATTACTATTATTTTTTATTATTATTTTTTTTTATATTAAATAAAATTGTTACTGAATTAAATTTTTAATTTCGTTTCTTTTTATTTGCCATAATTGGGAAAGTAAATGGTCTCTTCTGTAGCACAATGGTTCGTTACTAATATTTGCTTTTCTGCCGCTGTAGTGTGTTTAATGAGTGTCTATTGCCATGCCGCAGACATGCAATAGAACACCTTGTATTCTATAGTGAACCGCACTACACAGTCTCTAATGACAATTTGCAATGTTAGCAAATTGTTTCACAGAATTCTGTTCTAACGCTAGCTTAGTTTAGAATTAATTATGTTAATGGATGTGTGCGCGTGTACAATATTTATGTAAGTTAACGACACAAATATTAATCATAATTTCTTGCAATGCCCACATTGCAATTCCTACAGGTAACAATACCCAAATTCTTTACACGCTTATTGCTTTGTATTTTGGTTTCTACTTATTTCCGAGAACTTAGGAAATTGGTATTGCACGAGTTAAAAACATTTTCTCACCATGTCAAACATGCTGACGATATGTCTGCATGTTTATCAGTCTATAATGCTATTGTGAAACATTTGTGTATCCGGTCAATTTTCTTAATTTAAAGACAAAAACAATAATTTCGTTTCATTGGTAATTGTATTAAATTAAGTATCTGTGTGTTTAAAGTTATTTGCACCAAAATTGCTGACACTATGTTGGCCGTTTTGTTTTGTAGTATTTATATGTAAATAAAATTATATTAACAAAATTGCAATGAATAACCCTTTTGTTATAAAAGTAAAATGAATTGAATAAAAGGACAGTTGAAGTCAAGTACTCAAATAAATAACATAGTTTTATTTATCTTGTATGCGCGTACGATAAGTTAGGGTAGTTTTAAGTAAAAATAAATAAATAAAAATCAGTTGATAAATAAAGATACAAAAGAACAGTCGCTGGAGCGGCTGTTTGAAAACCAAAAAATAAGTGTGTTTATATATTTAAAGGACTAATTAATATTATACAGGACATATCATGGCGATCCTGCCAGGCCACGTCATGGATCAGGACTCCATGGCGTGGCCAAAGTTTAAAATAAAATCGTTTGATTAAATAAATAAACGTAATTAAAAAGATCTTTGCAAAAATGACTGCCAATTTTAAAAAATAACACAAATAAAAACAATTCAATAATTAAATCTGAAGGAAAAGAATATAAGCAAATATTTGAAACTTCTTAAACAAAAAATCAAACAAAGAAAACAAAAAAGAATAATAAAACAACAATACTTGAGGAAAAGAATCTAACATACAAAAAAAAAAAAAGTTCCGGAAAGTTAATTCATTAGTGACAATGCAACTTCACAACTTTTAACAAAATATAATTCTGTTTATCAAGTGTTTGTGCTTTAGAACCAAACTAAAATGCATAAAAAGTGGGTTGTTTTCAAAAAATAATATATAAATAAAAACCTAAAAACAATAACAATAATTTTTTTTGTGGCATTGTCGAAGGATGAAACGGGTGTGGCCGATACACCCGCAACGACAGTATCAGCATCAACAACTATAATACTCCACCAACAGCAGCAGCAGTAATAGCAGCAGCAAATACAACTAAGTTTTTTGTTGTTTTTTATAATACATAAAAAGATTAGTTTTAAAATTTAATTTAAAGTTTTTAGTTTTTATAAAGCCAATGTTAAAACTCTCTTTCAAGATAAAACAAAAATCCATATTACATGGTAGTTACCATGAATTTTTTGAATTGAAAAATTTATATATATATAAATTTTTTCCCAAATTGACGTTCGTATGAAATATTACCTACACGTTCACATCCATAACTCAAAAACTATCGAGCGTTGGAAAGGTGAGCTCATTTTGATCAATTTACAAAAAAAAATCTCCAACATTGGTCCAACGGTTCAAAAGTTACGGGCATTTTTGTCCAACTTTTGGAGCATTTTTCCATTTTTTCATGATTTTGTCCAAGAATATTACTTTCATGGCCATTTTTTTGGCTCAATTTTTTTTGACTTACGAAGCTTACGAACCTTACGATAGACTTCTTTATTTTTGTTTGTTTATAATATTCCAGTGCAAGAAGGATAGAGATAAAGATGATGCCAGTCATTTTGTGATGTATGCATGCTATAGCGTGTGATATAATGTAAACATTGACAACATGCTTAAGACAATGCTTTGTTTTGCGGTTGAGTTTCTTTCCACTTTTTCTATTCTAGTAAACATAATTATTACACATATAGTTTGTGGGGTAAACAACCAGTACTATTGACTAATGCAATTGATACTACTGACCCATTAATATTTATTTTTAATTTTGTTTTGAGTAAATGTAATTGCTATACATGCAGTTTCTATTTGGACAATATTTGAATAATTTGAAGTGGATTATGAAACTCCATAAATGAAAACTGAAATGGAGAGAAGCTCCGCCCTACCATAAGATATTGAGTGTACTTTAGAAAGTCACTCATAGAGTAGAAGTCTAGAACTTCTCATAGGGTATTTATAAGCGAGATTTTTAGAAAATAAAACAAGTTCTGGTTTTGTGATCAGAACAACAACTAGCTTAAATTAGCTGGAGTTTTCTTTAAAATTTAAACTAATAGAAAGAATAAATCACTATAATTTACTGTTATATGCTCTCATTTGCTCTCTTTTTAGGGTTTGCATACGATTTATAAAGAATAATTCTTCGCTGACGTCATTTTGACAACAACAAATACACAGCAATTCTAATTGGACGAAACAATCAGCTGTAGTTGGCGGGGTGGTGATTCCAGTGTATGCTAGTTTTGTTTGAGCGTCATTTCAGTGAAGTGTTACTTGAAATAACTAACTAACTAACTATATATATTATATATACATATATGTGATTAAAAAAAAATAAACTTTTTGGACACAAAAATCCATAGAACCAACTTAAAATTCAAGATTGATTGGCACACAAAACCATACTCATCAGGCAGACTAATTAACTTTCACTCGAACCACCTCCGCTACCAAATTATGAACACCGCGAAAAACCTAATAGACAAAGTCTTAAAAATTAGCAACCAAGAATTCCACAGAACAAACCTTACTAAAATTAAACACATCCTGAGACAAAACTGCTTCCCAAATAACATAATTAAAACATTAACAAATACAATAATAAGACCAACAAATAGAAACCAACCAAAAGAAACCGATGAAAAAACAAATATTACAGCAGCATCGCCTATATAAAAAACATCACTGACAAACGAACACTTCACGCAAGCATTGGACAAACGACAAACATAGCACTGAAACCAAATAAAACAACAAATGACTTATTTTCAAATACAAAAAGCAAAATAGAAAAAGAAAGACGATGTAACGTAATTTACCAAATACAGTGCAATGGAAACGAAAACGAAACCTGCAACGACATTTAGAAACAAGATTAAAAGAACGTGCAAAAACAATAGAACAAAAGAAACCAAACACAGCTTTGGCACAACACATGATAGATAAAAACCACACAGCTGACTTTACGACAACAAAAATATTAGATAAAGAAACTAAACAAAACAAACGATTGACATTAGAAAGCCTCTACATCAAAATGTACCAAAGCAAAACAGTAAACAAAAAAGATGATTTTGACAACATAAGCGCGGCTTACAACGCCTTATTAGAACCTTAGAATTGACGTAGAAAAATAGTTTAAGGTAAAATATCTTTAAATGTGTAAATTTCTATTGTTTTACTTATTGTATATTTGTATTATAATATAAAAAATTAGCCCTGAAGATGTCAAAAACTGTTTGACGAAACGTTGGCGAAAATATAAAACTGTGTTTGAATATAAAAAAATACTAAAAAATTATTAAATTGGTCTACAAACAACAATAAGCGATATATTTGATAACAAATATTTTACAACAGACCTCATCGCCAAATGGACCAATCTGCGTATCCAGTTTCGTGGTTATGCCGGCAGAGCCAAAACTAAGTCCGGCCAGGGCGCAGTGGCAGGCCGAGCAGCAATTGGAATTGGAATTGGCTAGTAATTGTAAGTACATATATGTTCATGAAAACAAATTATACGTTATAACTTAAATTATTTCATACATTTCCTTATAGCTCTCGATCATTCCATAACGATAAAACCGCCATTGTTAACACCACGCCGTGTTGCATCAGCTGCTGCAACACAGATTGTAGAAACTATCCGTGTGCCAGTTACTGCTATGAGGGAACGCAACCAAAACGCTTCGGACCCCAATGTTTCGTTTGCAAACTATTTGCTGTGAGCTTAAAATTCTTAGCGACAACGCTGCAGCATCTATACGTAAAATTACATTATTCTGTTTACAGTGTGTAGATGAGGAAACAAAAAAAATTGGAATAAGTATGTGTAAATACTTTTTTTTTTAAATCGCACAAGTTTTTTTATACCCCACAATCAAACATTTGGGCCGTTCCGTAGATTTGACAACCACAGCTTTTTTTTTAAAGTTTGTTTTAAAAAATGGGTAACCATCATTATTAAAAGATTAAAAGATGCTCTTTCCAATGGTGTAACTTATTTTCAAGGCGAAAAATATCTAGGACCAAAATTGAGTAGTTGAAGTGCAGCCTACTAAAAATTTGTAAATTTTAAAGGTGTCAAAATTTATCTTTGGGTGTAGAATTTCACATTTAATGATTATTTGTAAATTTTTTAATATAGCAACCCCTATTCTTATGTATAAATACTAATAAATAACACTTTAAAAATTATCATTACATCTTTTTCCTGCTTACTACTGAACTTCTAGAGAATACATAAAACCACGATGTCACATACATGATAGGAACTTGCATTTATTGTTATATACGACTCAATATTAAAGCTAATATTTTCTTAACCGCAATGCAAAGCTAGTTTGGCTGTGTGACTTTAAATAAATATTGCAAAGTTTTTTTAAATTTTTACTTTGGGAGTTATAGGCTATCATGTTTGTGACTAACCCAATCATGTATGTGACATCACGAATGTGACAATAACAGAAATTACATTTTGCATTATTTGCATTTGCAAAAATCAGGTAAATGTTATAATAATAAGTAATATGATTGTCTGGCAACACAACAATTTGTATTATGCATCTGGCAACACTTCAATTGGTATTCTGCATCGTGCAATACTTATAGTAGAAAGAACATTCTTCTTCCAGAAGGACTGAAATAGTCATTTCCTAAAGTTTATGAGAAAAATTGTTCTAACAAGGATTGTGTTAAATACCTGCTGTAAAAAATAGGTAAGTTTTGCTTTTGTTGTGATTTTATAGAGCCTAAAAGTTGCATGGTTAACGTAATAATATTACATTGTATAAACCATGTGCTTTTCAGCAGCCATACTTGTGAAAATGGACTCCACCAAGAAGCAGAGGTTAGCAAAAAATCAGAAAAAATATTATAAAAAGAAGTGTGAAGACCCAGAGTTCAGAGACAAGGAAAAAAAAAGACAACAGGCCATCAGAAAAAATCAAGCTGAAACTTTGTCAGCTTCTGAAAAGAAGAAACAGAGAGAGGCAGCCAATGAAAGACAGAAACAGTGTAGAAAACGTAGGAAGTTAGCTTTGAGCTCACCCGAAAATCCAAGTACAAGCAATGTTTCTACACCATCTCCTATGCCATATAGAGTACGGCAGACCTATAGTAAAGCTCTTGGTAAATCTTTGAGATCTCTTCCCAAGTCACCTAGCAAAAAGCTAGCCATCGTGTCAGGGTTGGCTTCACATGTTGGACTAAAATTGTCTCAGAAAATGGAAGACGCAACTAATGGCAACAATATCGACGTCCTAGAAACTTTAGTTATTAATTATTTTTCACAATCTGATATTGTGTACACCGCTCCAGGACAAAAAGATGAAATGACGATTTGGGTGAAGGGAGAAAGAAAACGTGTGCGAAAATACTATTTAATGTTACATTTAAAGGAAGCCCATTTCTTGTTTAAAGAAAAATATCCTGATTACCAAATTGGCTACTCTAAATTTTGTAGCTTGCGTCCAGAAAATGTCCTTTTTATTAAAGATACTCCTGTCAACCAGTGTAAATGCTTCAAACATGAGAATTTTCAAATGATGTTGAATGGCTTAAAACTAAAATACAATCACCGATTTTTGGGAAAATTCCTGTGTTCGGAGACTGTAGACAAAAATCAAGTTTTGCAGTCAGACTGCTGGAGAAATGAGTGTGAAAATTGTCGAGATGGAAACCTCCTCACAATGGACAGTGTAGGCCTAATGTTTATAGCCGAAACTCGAGTTAATTGGAACCAGTGGGTTAAACACCAGGACACCAAGAGGCTTGAAATAAAATGTCATGAGGGTTGCGCAGCAGAATTGCTATATGAAATTAAAACTGCTATACCCGATTTTAAAGAACACGTTCGGATTAAGCGAATCCAGGCCTCTGCATTTGAAAGCGACAAAGAGAATAGTTTAGTGCTTCAACTCGACTTTGCAATGAACTATACATGTGAATGGCAAGGGGAAGTGCAATCAGCCTTATGGAGTCGTAAAAGCGTAACTTTGTTTACAGCAGCAATGTTTGATGCCAAAAATACCAAATGTTTCCTCATAGTGTCAGACACACGAGATAAAACTAAAAACACTGTTGCTGTGTTTCTTACCAACCTCTTGTACATGATTGAAACAAAAAGTAAACCTAAATTAATAATTTGGACTGATGGCCCATCCAGCGAGTTTAAAAACAGATACATGGCCTACTTCCTGTACCTGTTAAATTCTAAATTTCAAGAAAAATTTGAGTCCATAGACTGGAAGTACACGGCCACATCACATGGCAAGGGTGTGGTCGACGGTATAGGTGGCTCTGCGAAGTCACGAGTACGTGCAGAAGTAATGGGGCATAGAGAAGTTGTGCAAACAGCTAAAGATTTTTCGATTGTCGCCGCAAAGGTTATGCCCAATGTAACTGTTATGCCAATTATGCAGGAACAAATTGACGCCGAGTCTGGATCGATAGATTGGTCAAACGCAATTAAAATCAAAGGCATTCAAAGTGTACATTCAATTATTAATTGTAACTGTGAACTTCACTTTTATATTGACTGTAGATCCTTGCAACCAGCTATAGTTAAGAGATATTCTGGTGAAACTTAATGTGTGTATATAAATGTAATGTCAATTTTATAAAAATATATCATAACATTTTAACAATATTTGTATTTGGATTAATCATTTAGGAAAACAAATGCTGTAATATGCCTTTAAAAAAAATTCATTTTTTACTCTGTCACATACATGATTTCCCTGTCACAAACATGATAGGCGATTAACTTTTTTAAATAGCCTGGATTTCAAATGAATTAATAAAAAAGAATGTTTATTATAATGTCAGCGCTGGTTCTAACTATTAAAAAAAAAAAAGCATAGAAGCTATTATACATTAGCTGAAATAAATATGCAAAGTGTTGCATATGAAAAGTACTTCTCCAAAATGTCACATACATGATAGCTACAAATTTATTTACTGTACTTTTATTTATGATGCAATGTTTCTGGAAAAATCTGTTAAGGACAACAAGAGCATCCAGTTTCAAGTAAAAATGTAAGTTCAAGAAAATTATCAGCATAACAACCTTTTAAATATGTATTGGGGGTGAAAAACGCGTAAAAGTGTCACATACGTGATCATGGAACGGCCCATTTAATGCTTTTGGGAAAATATGTTAAGGTTTTTATTTTTTTTAATTGAATTTGAAGATCTCGTTTTATTATTTTTAAGTTTTTCTTTGTTTTACTTGTTTTATTATTTTTAAGTTTTTCTTTCTTTAAATAAAATAATTTTATGCATTACAATTTTTTATTTAATTTTTATATATTTATATACAGAGTCATTATTATATTTGTTTGTATTGAAAGTGGACTTCGCCTTCTTCCATAAAATATTGGGAAAATTTCTCTCTTATTGTTGAGGCGTGGGTGAAATGTAGGAACGGTGTGGTTGTAGGTTGAAAAGACTACGGCCGTTTTGTTCATTGCGCCATTCACCTGGAATCAGTGTTCCGTCTTCCGCATAATGGTCTACAATATTAGAGTTAAAGTATACTCAACTTTTGCGACTCATCAAATAGTTATGCAACGTAGAGCAAGCGTTGGTTATCTGTCTTGCCTTTGACGGTTCAAGCTTTATTGGGTTACGCATATCTTGGAAACGAGCTGACAATTCCAAACGCATTTTCTATTACTCGTCTGGCTCTCGATAAACGATAATTAAAAATCCTTTGCATGTCATTAAAATTACGCGAGTTACCTATGGTCACCAACCAAAACCATGTTAACAACAACAACCAAGTCACCTATGGTCACCAACCAAACCAATGTTAACAACCACAACTACAATCACTAACGGAAACCAATGTTAACAACAACAATTAAATTAATAACAAAGAGGTCATCAACAACCAATAAATGCAACAACAATAACTACTTCAACAATAACTACGGTCATCAAATTACCAATGAATACACCAAATTACAATACCACCCACAATGTTTACAACTGCAGTCATCAACATACATAAATGGGGGCAGACATGAATAAGCATTTTACTATTTTATTAATTTCACTTTACTTTTATTCTTTAGTTATTTCCTATAATTATTCTAAGAATTAGTTGAATTTATTGAATTTATTAAAATTGCATTCTAGACATTTAATTGGTATAAAATAGTTGTGCCAATAAATAGATGATTATTAATCAACAAGTGACACTGATCGTTTTTTTATTTCTTACGTTAACTCGCACATTAAAAAGTTTTTAATAGGTTTGGTGTAATTGTAGTATGTTTGACTAGTATCTATTGCCATGTTTCAAACATAGTACACCCTTGCATATTTGCATTATTATTCGCACTGTACAATTTACCTGTGAGAACTTGCTGTGTCAACTAGTTCTAGTTACGTCACCATAACCACCCTACATATATTTTATACTTACAAATAAGCAAACTTAAAGAAATATAAATGTTGTTAGGAGCCCAGAAACAAATGGGACACAGAACAAAAAAGGGATTTTTAAAACTAATAAAATAGGCAAACGGATCAACAGATGCCGAAATAAATACCATATATAAGTGAGAGCAGACCTAATTTTCTTTTTCATGAGTTTCTTGATATTCTAAATACTAGGAATCCAAAATCTGCAAAAGGCCTAGATGACATATCATATAAACTATTAATGCAACTACCACAAGAGGAGAAAAATAAAGTTTTTGAAATTTTGAACGAAATATGGAAACAAGGCAATATACCTGAAAAATGGAGAGAAATACTATCCAGCCAATACCGAAAAGAAATAAGGATTAAGTCTAGTGCAAAATTATCGCCAGATCTGTCAACTGTACACACTACTCAAACTCACGGAGGGTTTGTTTAAGGAGCATATCGGAAAATTATTAGAAGAGCGGGAAATTATACCCAAAAGATCGTATGCGTTTAGAAAAAAACACTCCACATCTCAGTGTACAAACGATTTAATCAACATAATTTACCACCTTAGGGGAAAGGGTTATACTGTCATGGGAGCATGCGTCGACCTGGAAAGGTGTGATGATGTTACACACATCTTCATTTATCTTTATTTATTTCATTTATTCATCTTTATTTGTTTATATTTTTTTTGTTTATTTTTGTTTACTATATGCACATGCACATATTTATTTGTAATTATTTGTTTACATTTATTTATTTTTTTTTTGCATATCTTTTCTTTTCATTCAACACATACCACAAAGTACACTAACCTTGGTTAAAGGGTTGAATTACAAAACAATAAATTATTGTGTAATTAAATATCATTGGAATGTAGAATGACAAATTTGTGAAAATTCAAATTGTGTCAATAACCCATGACAAATAGGAATGTCACTCAAATTTTGAGGGGAAAAATTTAAATTGATTATTGAACGTTTTCTGATTGGCTATTGAGTCCAACGTTCAAAAATCAATGAATTTGTAATATGCGAATGTAAAGAAAAGAGAAGACTATTATTTAAATTAAGTAAAAATATATTAAATTATAATGATATAAAAGACCAGCATTTTAAAATAAATAATCAATTATAATTCTGATTTGAAAGGGTTATAATTAAAACCAAACAGAGATTTTCTTTTTTTTTTACTGGCATATTTTGCCAAAGGGTTCAAACATTGGCATAATCTGCCTACGTGCTATCTCTGTAAAACATTAAAAAGTGCATCTAGCGTGCACGCGGGAACTGCTTTGAGGAAAGCACTTGACAAAATTCCTCCTGAGATCGGTCCGGTTCTCACCCAATCTTAGTGTCCTTTTGTACACCCCTCTTACACTATATGGCGATCCTGCCAAGCTAACACTATATGGCGATCCTGCCCCCTCTTACACTATATGGCGATCCTGCCCCCATACATACACTATATTAAATTTAAATGCCACTATGTACGTAGATTGCTACAAGGCATACATTATATAACGGTCCAGCGATTTTTATAATATTTGGTGATCCTAGCTGGCGTCCCACCTACACTATATGGCGATCCTGCCTTTTACACTATATGGCGATCCTGCCTTTTACACTATATGGCGATCCTGCCTTTTTACACTATATGGCGATCCTGGAAAACGAACCTGCAGAATCCTGAAAAAAAAAAAAGTTCATAAGGACAAACTCGGAATCTAACTAATACAACTCAAAACTGGTAAACCATCAACTAGTATCTAAATGTCTGTCATCAGCGTAGAAGTTCTACCGCCGCTGAAGGACACCCCGTCAAAAGAAGACATCGACGCAATAATATTAAAATACGAAGCGTTAGTGAGTAAGGAACAGATTACAGAGGAGTACATCCCAGAAGGCATACCAGAAAACATACCAACATACAAGGCAACACCAAAAAACTATGGTCCGAGAGCGTTGACCATAGAAGAGTATAGAAAAAGAACATCTGCACCACAATCTCTAGCAACCAAACAACAAAAACCAAAAAGGAGATCGAGAGGGGGTAAAAAGACCCGAATCGACAAACAACGAAAGGAGTTTAGAAGGCTTATAGCAATCAGCAAGGGAGAGCAGAAACATCAATTCTACCAACAACTCAAGCTTCTGAACTAGAAAGATGACCACACCTTTAGTAATAATTTATATTTATTTTGTAATTATTTTATGCTATTAAAACGGCAACTAGGATTTGAGCCGCAAATATTAAAAAATTAGATATGTAAATTAAATAAAACAAAAATTATTTTACTCTAAATGGACAAATTTTATATTATACAAGACTTATTGAAAAACTTGAAGAAAAATATGAATTGATTTTTGAACGTGCACTGATTGGTCAGTTAAGCCCCACCTTCAAAAATCAATTAGAAACAAATGTGTATGATAGTATGTATGCATAAATAAAATAGGGATAGATATAATTATTCTAAGTAAAAGATCCCTTAATTTTTATAATATATAAAGCCAAATTTTTGTAAAAATAAAATCAATCTTAATCATAGTTTTGAATTGGATTCACCAAGAAATAGAGTTGTTTTTATTGGCATAATCTGCCTACGAGCTCAAACTCTGGCATATCCTGCCTACATGTAAATTACATACAAATAAGTGCATCTAGCGTGCACACGTGCCTTGCTTTGAGGGAAGCATTTAAAAAACATTCCTCCTAAGATTGGACGGTTCTCACCAGTCTTAGCCACCCAATCTTTGTGTCCTTTCATACACCCTACCTAATAACACTATATGGCGATCCTGCAAACACCGATCCTGCAAACACCGATCCTGTAAACACCTACACCACTATATAGATGCCTACAAAGAACAGAGTTAGAATCAGCATAGAAATGGATGAACGGAAAGAGCAGCAAAAATTGTTATATGATGACGATAATCTAACAGAAGAAGAGAAGTTAAAATGGTTAATAGGATGGTGGAAGTTTATAGGGATGAAAAGAGCTCCAACCATCGAAGACATTAGAAATCCCACGACGAGGGATATAGAAACTAAGTTAATGATTGAGAAATCGGAAAATTGGAGACATAGGAAATTGCAAAACTAAAAAAAAAAAAAAAATTAATCAAGTAAAAAAAAAAACAACAAAAAATTTTTTTTTTAACTAAAATAATAATGTAAAGTTATCACAACAAAATTGTTATATTAAAGTAATAGCACAATTAGACAAAGAGAAAATTGTAGAAAATAAAATACAAATATTTTAAAAAATGGACAATACAAAACATTATTATGGAATTAATATCAAAATCATAATAGAATTAAATGAAAATTGAATATAATATGTTAAACCAATTAAGAAAATTTATGTATATGAAATATTGTTAACAACATTTTTTTTTGGCAATGACAATGGTGAAAATAAAGGAAAGACTTTTTATAAAAGAAAATAAAGACAATGAAAATAAAACAGGAAATTTATAAAAGAAGATAAACATAATAAAAGAGATAATAAAATCGCTGGTGATGACTGACGAACTAGGACAGACGATAGAGATGGCAGCGCCTATTGGAAATGTTCACTCCAAGATCGGTGTGTGTACATCAGGAAATAATTGATAGGAAATGATATAAAGAATATATAATAGGGGTATAAAATGAATCAATAAAATTGCGCGTTTATGACGTGGTGATAATCCATCGAAACTAGATTCGATAATGGAGAAACTACGTGCCTGATATAATAAGATACAGTGATAATTCTGCGAAATCCAGATTTCGACGTGAAGAAACTGACATCTAATATATATAGGAAATAAATGATTTGATAAACATTGTAGACAAAGGTCGCAATGAAAGATATAATGATAGCTATGATCTAGAAAATATAAATGAAATAATGAATTCGCACTATAATGGAAAAGTGACGAAGAGTATATGAGTATATATATGTTATGTAACGAACCCCAAAAGATAAGATAGAATATGAGAAAATAATGAGGGAAAATCCTCGAAAATTTTAAAGAATCAAAAGGACACACCACGCGACATAGAATAGATGACTAAAAATTTATCGTAATTTCGAAAAGAAAATAATTATTTTTAAAATAAAAGATGAAAATTGCCATGTCATTGACCACATGAAATTATACATGTTTCGATTGATGTAATTAATATGAAATCTAAATGAGAAATTTAATAGATATAAAATGAAAATTCAATTTTATATGTAAAAGGAAATATGAAATCATATCATAATAATACTTTAAAATTATAAACGTAAATGAAAAAGTAAAATTGTATAGATTGTTAATTACTACACATAAGAGCACATAGTTAACTTACTTATTTATATTGTTAATAAATAGATATAGAAATTACTTATTACATTTTTTTATATAATATTATATCACAAAAACAAAATTAGAATAACCACTAAGTTTAAGAGAAACAAAAATAATATTTTTATTTTAAGTAATGAAATTCATGAATTTTCTAAAACCCATAAATTTCATCTTAAGGGTAGGGGTGTGATGATGTTACACACATCTTCATTTATCTTTATTTATTTCATTTATTCATCTTTATTTGTTTATATTTTTTTTGTTTATTTTTGTTTACTATATGCACATGCACATATTTATTTGTAATTATTTGTTTACATTTATTTATTTTTTTTTTGCATATCTTTTCTTTTCATTCAACACATACCACAAAGTACACTAACCTTGGTTAAAGGGTTGAATTACAAAACAATAAATTATTGTGTAATTAAATATCATTGGAATGTAGAATGACAAATTTGTGAAAATTCAAATTGTGTCAATAACCCATGACAAATAGGAATGTCACTCAAATTTTGAGGGGAAAAATTTAAATTGATTATTGAACGTTTTCTGATTGGCTATTGAGTCCAACGTTCAAAAATCAATGAATTTGTAATATGCGAATGTAAAGAAAAGAGAAGACTATTATTTAAATTAAGTAAAAATATATTAAATTATAATGATATAAAAGACCAGCATTTTAAAATAAATAATCAATTATAATTCTGATTTGAAAGGGTTATAATTAAAACCAAACAGAGATTTTCTTTTTTTTTACTGGCATATTTTGCCAAAGGGTTCAAACATTGGCATAATCTGCCTACGTGCTATCTCTGTAAAACATTAAAAAGTGCATCTAGCGTGCACGCGGGAACTGCTTTGAGGAAAGCACTTGACAAAATTCCTCCTGAGATTGGTCCGGTTCTCACCCAATCTTAGTGTCCTTTTGTACACCCCTCTTACACTATATGGCGATCCTGCCAAGCTAACACTATATGGCGATCCTGCCCCCTCTTACACTATATGGCGATCCTGCCCCCATACATACACTATATTAAATTTAAATGCCACTATGTACGTAGATTGCTACAAGGCATACATTATATAACGGTCCAGCGATTTTTATAATATTTGGTGATCCTAGCTGGCGTCCCACCTACACTATATGGCGATCCTGCCTTTTACACTATATGGCGATCCTGCCTTTTACACTATATGGCGATCCTGCCTTTTTACACTATAAAGGGCGTACGACCTCGTAGACATTCCGCTATTGAGGGAGAGACTATATCAGATCGGGCTCAATTCACACATTATTGAATGTATCTTCAACATTTTACGACAAGGAATACTGGTTCTAGGTGATCAGACGGCAGTGATAACGGGTGGCTTTGTGCAGGGCAGTGGTCTAAGCCCCGTACTTTTCAACATCAGAAATTCACGAATTAACCCAAAACAACTCTATTCTATTCCAATTCGTAGATGATTCGGACGTGATCATATAACCACTAATAAGATACTCCAGGAGAGCATTAATAAATTTGTGGAAATTACAGAAAAGCTTAAAATGAAAATAAATCCAGAGAAGACTAACATCATAAACTTGCAACGTTCAAAGAAATATATGAACATAAATATAAACGGTACAAATATTACTTAGACACAGAGATTAAGTATTTGGGCAGAATATTAGATTCAAATAACTCACCAGCAAAACAGGTACATATGGTTATAGAGAAAGTGAAAAGACATTCGGTTTCAGCAAAATAATAAGTTGGTGCAGATATGGAATTAAACCGGCAAGGGCCCTCCATTTTTATAGCGTTCACGAGGGCCAAATTGGAATATGCAGCATCATCCTTATCCAACATCGGATGTAGAGCATTAAAAAACTCAGTACGTGTATAAATGCAAATCTGAGAAGCGCATTGGGGCTGATAAGATCATCTCCGACTCACGTTTTATATCATATGGCGAGGGAACTACCACCCGATTTTAGGTTTGAACGGGCCACGGCCAGGGAGCTGGCAAAGTGCATTGCCTATGATTTACCTGTAACGGAGATACTTTTGGAACCTGACTTCAACATTAAAACAAGCTACGCTAAAATATTCAATAAATATAAAAATATTCTTTTAAAAATTGGCAAGACAACTACAGGCGGAAGAGCACAGTCGAAACTGATCATTAAAACAAATTTTTTTGGAGATACCTGCAAGGGAAAGAACGAGGTAAACAATGAAATCATAGATTGCCTAATGTGTCAAAAATTACATGAATTGGAAAGCTGCGAAATAATATATACGGATGGTTCAGTAGGTGTGGATGGTACGGGTTATGCCTACTGGCACCCGGATAGTGAGTTAAAGGGTATCTTCAGACTGAATGATAGAGTTTCATCAATGTCGGCGGAGCTGGCGGCTGTCGAGGCAGCGATTATTTTTGCGGAGGAAAGAAGATTTAACAAAGTGGCCATTCTCACAGATAGCAAATCAGGCTGCTACGCCTTGGAGAGAGAAAAAAACGATAATCCAAGAACGAGAAAAATTCACAAATCGGTGAAAGAGATAACCTCGAGGAAATCAGCGTACATTATATACCGGGGTATATAATGGGCAACGCAGAAGCGGACAAAGCGGCCATGGAGGCAGCTAGTATTGGTGTAGGAAGAGAGGCACCTTTGAGCATTGATGATGCCTTGTCGAAAATAGAAGAGAAACTCTGGATGGAATGGGATGATAAATATAAACAAACGTGTTTATTAAAAGGGAAAAAATATGCAGAGGTATTCCCCGATGTAATCAGAAACAGGGCATGGTTCGCAAAGTGTAGAAACTTAAACTCAAAAGAAATAAAGACAATAAACAGACTTTTGAGTGGCCACTCCTTTGGAAAGGAAACACTAGCCCGGATGGGGGTAGAGGAATCGGATTTATGCGATGTATGCATGGAAACTGAAGACGATACTCACGTTATTTTCGAGTGCAGTCGGTTTGAAGCTGTTAGAACAAGATATCCACTGATATAAGTTAAGGCATGACACACTTCCATGCCACCTTATCAGTCCGCTAATATGGCGAACAAATATGTCCGCCAATATGGTGAACAAATCAGTCCGCAAACATGGCGAACAAGTCAGTTCGCCAATCAGAGCAGTCCGCCAATATGGCGAACAAATATTTCCGTCAAGAACCAAATATTTTTGAAAATAGGTCCGACCCCAAATTACGAATTTAATATCGTGTTTTCAACCTACCACAGGCACACTATATCCGAACCTGCGTACTCACAGGAAAATTTAATAAAAATCCTTAAAAAATATCTCAATCCGTCGGTTATAAACTGCATTAAATTTGAGGAAAACATAATGGGAAAAATACAAGAACTGTAACATATTCACTTTTGCAAATACAAAGTAAGATTTACTCAGATGCAGGTAATGGATGTCCTTAGTGTCCAGAAACAAGAGGATAAAATAATAAAAATTCATAATAGAGCCCACAGAAATAGGAAGGAAAATAAATCACAAATTCTGGACAAATATTACTTCCCATCAATGGCAACTAAAATAAAAAGAATTATTAAGCAATGTTCAGTTTGCAAGGAGGGTAAATACGACCGACATCCGGTAAAATCCGAGATCCAGGCGACACCGATACCGAAATTCCCAGGGCAAATAGTGCACATGGACGTATTTATAATTGGAAAAGAACTGGTTTTGACTGCAATAGATAAGTTTTCGAAATACGCAATTGCGAAATCTATCCGATCAAGAGCTGCGGAAGACATTAGGCACCCATTAAGAGAGATCTTATTTTCTTTTGTGCCAGAGACATTGTACATGGATAACGAAAAATCATTTAACTCCGACTCAATCAATTTTATGATTGAAAATGCGTTCGGCACTAACATATTCAGGACATCTCCTCATACAAGTTCTTCGAATGGTCAAGTGGAACGCTTCCACCCAACACTCGAGGAAATTATGAGATGCCTCCACACAGAAAATGTACACCGATCTTTTGAAGAATTATTGGACAGGTCTGTAAAAGAATATAACTTCTCCGTTCTCTCGACAATTTCAAAAAAACCTATAGAAATATTTATCGGTAGGAAAATTGGCAATGACCCCTGTAAACTGGATAAAGACAGACAGGAAATATAAACAAGATAATTGAAAAACAAAACGTGACTTAATCTTCCATAATAAAATTAGGTCGACCCCAAGGACGTATTCACAAAACGACCCCATTTATGTGAAAATATACAAAAGAGTAGGAAACAAATTATCACCTAGATACAAAAAAAAAAAAAAAAAAAAATTGTCGCTGAGAATTATAAATCCACGGTGAAAACCAAATCGGGCAGAATAGTTCATAACAGCAATATAAAACAATAGACCAATGTTAAAACTAACCTACATGGTTGACTCTTTCCAGATAACAAAGGACACCTCTAAAATGTCATCGAAAATATTAACAGTGATCGCAACACTCGCGCTAATGACAAACGCACAACAAATTGATGTATAGGACCTTACAAACAATAACGGCTATATCCCGATGAAAATAGAAGAGCTAAAAACAGTAAGCCACTACGACAAAACCCTCCACTTTATTAATTTGACAGCGTACGAAGAGACAATGAAATTAATAGCTAGCAACTTAAACACGCTTTGGGGAACAACTTTCGACGATAAACAACTATTGGACACCATAGACCGAAACTATAGATTGCTGCAGGCTAAGATAAATGGATTACACCTTAACATGCGGCGAAAATATTATAGGTACCGGTTTGAAGTACGTGGCTGGAACTTCTTAGGAAAATACTATAGGTAATATTAACAAACTGGTTTACTCTAATAACTTAATGACGGACCAAATAAACAATATCACCAGGCATATTAACGGACAACAAATTCGCATCACAAAACATTTGAATCAATTTAATGAAATGACACAAAATAGAATCAAAACTTTGGAAGACGAAGTACAATTCATTGAACTTATTTATCGGATCGACAAGGATATATCTCTTTTGAAGGACCACGTAAACGACATAGGTCAAATTATATTTTTTAGTAAGCTAGGTGTAATCCCAACCGACCTACTCACCCAAACGGAACTGGATTTGTTCTCGGACTTTAATAGCTACAAGAATATTAAGGTAGCTGTACTATTTTAAAATAATACCCTAGTGATAACACTACTTATCCCACAATATTCCCTTAACATACTTTCAAAAATCAGATTTGAACCTATACCAGATTCTAATAATAATTCTATCGTCCTTGACGAATGCGAAATTTATGTCGACACGAATAACACAATTTATAAGACGGGGATAAAAGACAGTTTAGAGAACAATTTGATTAAAGTAGAAAATAAGTGTATGCAGGACATTTTTAAATTTAAAGAGGCTGTATGCAAATCAAGAAGAGACACTGAAACCAGCGTAACTGAAATTATGCCCGGAGTATTAATATTCAAAAATTATTATTCTAATATAACACAAAATTGTAACAAGCTAGAATTAAGACGAAATGGTAATTAGATTCGAAAACTGCAAAATAGAGACAATTAACAAAACCTTTACAAATGTGAATTTGAAAATTTATAATACATTGATATTACCGAATGTTATTACAAAGATTAAAGAAAATGTGAATTCAAAATATATTATAAAACTAGAAAACCTCTATGTTGAACAATTAAACCATGACAATAATAATATAAAAATACTTACCAAGAAAAATTAGAATATGAATATTATAAGTCTAAGCTCGGATTTGTTAATTTTAAATTTTATTATAATCATATTCATAATATTATACTATTTTATAAAAAGGAATCAGAAACTGTATATTGCACCAGAAGCAAAGCCTATACTGGTCCATTCCTACAATTAGCAAATCCTATTAGCGCATCGATTTTCTAAAACACATAACGATTGCGGACAATCGATTTGAGGAGGGAAGAGTTAACGACACAAAAGTCAAAATTTTTTTTTATTAATTTGCATCATCCGGTACGCTACCTCGTCACAATAAATATTGTGTTTCGAATTTTAATATTTTTGCTGACACTATGTCTGCAGTTAGTAGAACGAAATAAAACAAAAGAAATAAATTTGATGACTGTTGCTTGATTTAGAAATTCAATTCTGATTTTAAAGCAGAACGGTCTTAGTTTTATTATTATGAAAAATAAAGTTATAAATAAATAAAGAAAAAAAATACTCTTTGTGTTCTATTATTATGTTATAACAAAGTAAATTATAAGTTACGCAAAATATGTTCACATTGCTAATAAGCAAGATCATTCGAAAAAAAAAAAAAACATATTCTTCACTTGACATTGTTATGAAGCAAGAACATAAAAACCCAGTTAGCATTTAATGAAATTATGACACGGGTTTATGAATCAATCTTCAAATGAGATTGTTAAAACAAGCTTTCAAATGCTGACTGGGTATACACACATTGGCACATAGTAAGAAACAACAAACACACACCCATAGTTAATATAAGAAAACAAAACAAATTCTAAAAGCGAACAAGTTGAAGTTTCAATTTTCGAACAGTTTAAATTTTATCAAGTAAAGTTAATTTGAAAAATTTCATAAGACATTTGTTTTATGTGAAATGAAATTTGTCAAACATGGTTGAAAAAGTATGTGAAATTGAAAACAAATTTAAAATCCAAATAAGGAAACAGAAATGTATAATTTTTTCAAAAATTTTATTTTTTAAAAAAATATGCCGTTACGTCCAATTTGTTCGTCAATAAATTCACCGTCCTACTCGTTATGTAAGTATGTTATAAATATTTTAAATAATTTGACAATGGAATCCAGATACAATGTTAAAGACGCGATAGAATTCAAGAATCGGATAAATAATTCATATATAAGTGACGATGAATCGATGATTTCTCTTGACGTAGTCTCTCTATTTCCCAGTATTCCAGTTGACTTCGCGATTAATATCATAGAGAATAAATGGGAAACTATTCAAAAATACACCAAAATGACGAAGCGATTATTTTCTGCATCATTGACAACCGCTATTTTACGTACGATAAAAAATATTATACACAGATGAAGGGTATGCCGATGGGTTCACCAGCATCACCAGTGATTGCTGATATTGTGATGGAGGAGTTGCTGGATAAGAGCATCAAAAAACTTAATTCGCAACCCCGATGTGTAACGAAATACGTTGACGACCTTTTCGCGATAGTAAAAACAAGTGCAATAGATGAAATTATGGACGTATTTAACTCATTCCACTGTGATATTAGATATACATTAGAAATAGAAATTGATGAAAGACTACCGTACTTAGACACCTTAATTATCAAACGTGACAACATTATAAAATTAGATTGGTATCAAAAACCAATGGCATCAGGTAGACTTATAAATTACTTCTCACAACACCCTAAACAAGTGATTATAAATACCGCCACAAATTTTATCAGGAGAGTATTAAATATTTCGGATAAAGTATTTCATGTTCAAAATAAAACAAAGATTATGAATGTACTCAAAAACAATAGTTTCTCACCACATCTTATAAATAGTTTAATAAAAAAACAATCCACATACATAGTACCTGATAAAAATGACAATAAATTAGTATATAAGTCGATGCCCTATATACCTGGTTTCTCCGAGCGTTTCAAAAATTCAAAATTATATGACAAAGAAAAATTCTGCATTGCTTCAAAAACCACAAACACTATGAATAATATATACAGTAACATGAAATCGAAGATTGACAATGAAGACAAATCAAATGTTATTTATGAAATTACCTGTAAGGGTGGAGAAAACAAATTGTGCAATATGGTTTATGTTGGTACAACTAAATCTAAATTAAAAACAAGAATATCTGGACATAAATCTGATTATAAATGTAGAACAAATATTTCAACACAAAAAACAGCATTAACATCCCACTGTGCACAATTTCAACATACACCAGACTTTGATAATGTCAAAATATTACAACAAGAGAACAATTACAGCAAGAGATTTGTTTTGGAGATGCTCCACATCATAAATACACCAGTAGAGAAGAGAATAAACTTCAAAACAGACACTGATGAATGCGCACATAGCTATAGACATTTAGTTAAGCATAATAAAAATCAGTATTCGTCTAAACAATAAAGATAACAGTTGTGTCATTATTTGTTTCATGTCTACTCATGTGGGTTTAATATGTAATTTTGTTATTGTTGTTATATTTATTGTTTTGTAAAATATATTTTTTTCAGATCCTGAAGATGAATGTCAAAGACGTTCGAAATATTGGAATATAAAATAAAAAAAAAAAAATTTTTTAATAAAAACACACAAACTAAAAAAAGAGTTTTTATTTAACTTGACCTTAAGCCTGCGAACATATATATATTACCACACTAAGGTCACAAAAATCATCAATAAAATAAAAAAACTTAAAGTAAATTTAAAATATAAACAAAAAAGTTCTCCGAACTCTGCTCCGAAGTTAAAATCTATGGTGTTTTATTTTGTACTATCGATTAAGAGACTATATCCTGAACTAGGCTCCGCTCTTATGCTTCTTGCTGATGCTTCTATGATTACTTAAAAAAGTTCGTTTTTTAAAAAAAGGTACCTTTTCTTAAAAAGTAGCTTTTCTTTAAAAAGGTGATTTTCTTAAAAATATCTTTTCTTAAAAAATATATTTTCTGAAAAAAGTATTTTTTTAAAGTACTTTTTCTGCAAAAATTACCTTTGTTAAAATATAATATTTGCTTAGAATAGTACCTTTTCTTTAAAAAAGTTTAATTTCCTAAAAAAAATGTAGTTTACCACAAAATTACAAATTGGTTTTGGATAGAAAAAAAAAG
Organism: Cordilura impudica; assembly: GCA_963682025.1. NCBI lineage: Eukaryota > Metazoa > Arthropoda > Insecta > Diptera > Scathophagidae > Cordilura > Cordilura impudica. The sequence goes on from OY821518.1 coordinate 247,526,338, forward strand.
AAATACAGCGCGATTATAAATGATAGCACATTTTTTAATCTTACTAATAAAATATTTAGTTTTCTTTTTTTTTTCTTATTATTAAGCTCTTTGGGAAAACCATGCTATGACGGAAGGTACAAAAGCTCGCCGTCGCTGCTAAGATGCGAAATTCAACATATAAAAGGCCTTCTTCATGGACAAAAAAAATATAAAAAAGGGCCTTTTCAGGGCTACAAAATATAAAAAAGGTCCTTTTCAGGGCCACTACATAGATTCAAAAAGAGAAATTATGTTTTTAAAATAAAATAAAGGCAATGATTATGATGATGAATTAATTTAAAAGTAAAAAGTTCCAAAATATTAATAAAAAAACTTTGTATACTCTTAAAAAAAAAATTTTATTTTTTATTCCAAATTATAATATATAATATATTGAATTTTTTTTAAAACAATTCCAGTTTCACATTTTCTCCTAAAAAATGTTTTCGATATTACGTTTTTAAACTCTTTTTAGCAAATATTTGTCAAACCTGAAAATGGCTGCTTATCGTAATTCTTCTTCATAACTGTGATCCATGTTCAATGCTATGGCAAATGAACATTCTGAGATCTAGTTTGATCAGTGCATTAAATGAAAAAGAAAATATCAGGTGTTGGAGGTGAAGTCGTAGGGAACGCTGAATGGTTAAGATATTTACGTAATGGGCAGACACATGGGTTTGTACTTGATAAAGTTGATCAAGAGAGCTTATTAAATAAACATCAAACAACGGTCGCAATACCAAGATGACATATTAATAACATTAAACACAAAAATTTTATATTTATTTTTAGTGAATCACATAAAAACTGGTCAGTGTTCATAACTCTGTCATTAAATACTTACTGTTATACGACCAGAGATTTGTTTACAAACAAACAGACAATTTATTGAACCAGAATATTTTTTTAAATGTACAGAAAAAACGCATCTGGAACTTCATCGCTCAGGTTCAGTTCTGTGGCACTTGGTCCAAAGAGGTGGAGCATTTTGGCATGGAGTCAGCCAAATTAAGAAATTGACGGTGACATATGTAGCTCAAACATTTTGAACTTACTCCAGATAATATCCAATGAATTTCCTGATGGAAGTAGAACTGTATCAAGTTTCCCCTTTATATTGCAAGATTTTGCACGGGAACTTTATAAAGTGACAATAAGTACACTAACAAGTTCTTAACAAAACCGTGATTTTTAGAAATAACTAAAATTGTGTTTAACGCAAAACAAAATTTTAAAGAGATATATTACAAACGGAAGGCAACGTTTCTTGCCTGAGCAGCGAAGAAGGTCAACATAATCTACAACAGAAGCAACTATAACATGACATCATACATAATTTTTATGTTGCTTCTAATGCTTAAATTTTCTATGAGAGAATTTTAAATAATGAATTACTCATATACAGGGTGGCCCAAAATTAACGAAGGCGTTTGAATTGCTTATAACTTTTTTATTATAATTTTTTTTTTCTTTTCTTTTCAGTATTTTGTAAAGAAGACTTGGGGAATTTAAAATGGAGCAGTACTCAATTGAACAACGTGCCCAAATTGTTGAGCTTTTGTACTAGATTAATTGTCGTCAATATGATTTTGGCAAAAATACGGACCTATTCAACTTGTACAATCAATAGATTTGTTGGAAGTTGATAGAGAAAATGTAAAACGGAATTGAAAAACACAACAACATTGACAGCCCATTATAAATTCTTTTGATACGGTTTTGTCAGGCAAGGTATGAAAATTGCTGCGTCTGCAAATTCAGGGCTTAAACAAAATAAATAAACGTTCACGTGCCAATATGAATTAGCAGTCGCAGAAATTCTTATATTTATTTCTCATAAACAAAGCGTGAGAACTGCTGCGTCTGCCAAATACATGGCTCGAACGAAGTGAACGCTACACGTGCCTATATGAATTGGCAGTCGCAGAAATTCTTATGTTTATTCCCACATGCAAGTGTCAGAACTACTGCGTCTGCAAATTCATGGCTCAAACAAAGCCAATACAAGTTACACGAGCCGATTTGAATTCGCAGTCGCAGTCGCAGCTATAAACTAAGTATTTGCTGTATTGTATTATTTTTTGTTTTATTTTATTTTAATTTCATTCACATACATTTTTTATACATACTTCTTTGTAATTTGTGATATCTTTAAATAGCATGAGTTTATCAATAAAGAAACACTCTTCTGTTGTCATCTAACTAATCAACATCCTGTTTCACGTTATCCTGGTGTACCACTTGGATAACTACACTCAACAAAGCATATATATTATCCCGGTGTACCACTCGGATAATAAAACCCCCTTTTTAGCAAATAACTTGGTGAAACACCAAGTTATCCTCCGTTTACTAAGTTGAGCGAGACAAACGAGTCTTAGCTTCAACAATTACCATTGTAGCGTGTTTGAGCAGTGAACATTGCCATGCCATAGACATGCAATAAAACACTGTGCATTCCAATGCTGATATCCACGCTAACAGCTCTCTAATCTTGAGAAACTGCTGAGTACGCAGTCTATACGATTAGGGTTAGTTTAAGTCTGAATGTATGTGTTCGCGTGTACAATGTTTATGTATGCTGGTTTTAAGTATAATAGAGACAATAAAGACATCAGTCAATAAAAGATTTTAAATCAGAACAGTCGAACAAGCGGCTGTTCGTAAACACAAATCAAAAAGGTTGTTTTAAATAAATAATAAAGTAGAGAAGATAAGGACAAAGTTATTATACCTTACCTATCCTATATAACATCATTGAGCATTGGATTATACCATCAACACCACGCAATCACACAGAAAGCGGAACCCACATTTCGTCATCTAAAACGCAAACCGCCCTAACAAAAAAAATTAAAATTGCGATTTTTATTGATTCTCATGTATTGGATCAAACTACACATCCTCAGAAAAATTTAGAATCCTTCGATGAAATATTACGATTTTATAACCAAAATTCAAAAGGCCCTAACTGCAAGAGCGCTCATATGTTAAACGCAAAAAGACCTAACTAAACGCTTGTACATACAACACGCTGCATAACTGATAAATTTTACCGTTAAATGCTTTTTATTAACGCTGTAAAGGAAAAGTAAGATATACAAAATAAATGGAAATTAATTTCAATACAAGTTAACGAAAAATATTGTATTACTATTTCATGTAATTAAAATAAAAATAGTGTTAAAAACAAGTAATAATACAATAACACAATTACAAACAGTGCCAAAGTGAAGAACAATACATGTGTCTGAATTGAATTTGGATAGTGGTGCAGAAGGAACTTTCAACAAAATTAGAAAAAATTGGCGACTTAGTAGCCAACAAAACCGAAATGTAAGTATTGAGCGCGAGCCTAGAAAAATGAATGATGCATGTAAGTTAATGATGTAATTAATGCTAAAGATGGATTATGTCTTTTACTTTGCATAGATATGCAAGCAGTACAGCTTTTACCACAATCAAAGGCCAATTCATGTTATTATAAAATGAAACTACAGGTTCATAATTTCATAATTTATAACGTTATAAATCATGACTCCGATAATTATGTTTGGGATGAAATTGATGGAAATCTGGTGTCATCTACATTTACCACAATTATCATAAAATATTTAAGAAATTCAATTCAGCAATTTCCCGAAATTCACCACATTATTATTTAATCCGAAGGTTGCTTTTACCAAAACAGAAATGTTGTGCTTTCAAACGCTTTAGTTTCTTTTTGTGTGGGAAAGAAATTACCATAGAACACAAATACTTGGTAGTCGGTCACACGCAAATGGAATGCGACTCAACCCACTATCTGTGACGGTGATCAGTTTTGCTCTTCACTGTAGCAAAAGAATTTCTGGTACAAGCAGAAATAAGAAAGCAGAAAAAAAAAATAATAACCTTGATCTTGAAATTATTTTCAAATTCAAGTATGTACATGTAAACAACACCTTATATGGTAATATGTTAATGGAAAAATTTTTTTTTGGTTCTATTTTTGCAAACTGATTTATGGAGCGATTTTTTTTAGTCTCTTCGTTGTTTTATATGAATTCATGATTATTCATGTATGTATGGGTCAACTACAGCTTGCAATCCTTTTTGTTCTCCCACTTGGTTTTCAGCTACTGTTATTAGCTTACCCCTTCATTCACTCAATAATCCCACTAACTCTCTCTCTGTTTAATATGAGTTGGTATTGTTTTTTCGAAAAGAGTGAGATTATGAACGAATGTCTATATATCTATGTGTATTATGGATAACGAGATGAAATGTTACATAATGACATACATAGGCTTGTGAAGACCAAAGTCGGCCCTTGTTTTGGCCCAAGGGAGCCGATAATGCGCGGAAGGGGACCTTACACTAAAAGATACGACACAATTAATTTTGCTATGATGTGTGATAGATTCGGCATTTCGGACAGAGTTGCCTCGTGTTTAGCTACAGCTTTATTTAAAGACATTGGCTTTACAGATGAAAATGGGGAACCAATTATTATGGATAAATCCAAAGTAGGTCGTGAAAAAATGAAAAGCAGGGAGTCTGTTCGTCGCATGCAAAACAATGATTCAGCCTTATTAGCTTTTTCTTTTGATGGCAGAAAAAATGATGCACTGACACGGGAAGAAATTAGTGGAAAATACCATCCGAGAGTGGAAAAGGAGTCTCATATAGTGATTGTTAAAGAGCCGGGAAGCAAGTTGTTAGGTCACATAAAAGTTGACGCTGAGGACTCCAATACAAAACAGCTGCAATTATGTGATTTCTTCAAGGAAAAAAAAATATCGCTTACCAGCTTGATAGCAGTTTGCTGCGATGGGGAACCCACCAATACTGGAACTGAAAATGGAATTCTACGAAAGTTTGAAGTTTTGTTGAATAAACCATTACATTGGTTTGTTTGTTTGTTGCATTTCAACGAGCTCCCGCTTCGCCATTTGTTCAATGCTTTAGAAAAATCTACTACAAGTGGACCACGTACTGCAAGTGGGGCTTTGACGAAATTAATTCAGACCTGCGAACAACTTCCGGTAAGCATGCATTTATTTTATGAACGCTTAATGTAAGTCCCTTAAAAGTAAAACAAACATTTCGTTATAGGCTTTACCTGATTTTGAACCGATTTTATTGGGAAATATGCCTCCACCTTTGGACGCTAAAGATGAAAAAAAAACTTTCTACTGACGTTCTATATCTCTTTCGAATAGCCAAAGCTGTATCGGAAGGTTCGTGTCCAGAAGATATAGCCAGCATGAAACCGGGACAAATTGTTCATTCTCGCTGGTTAACAAAAGCCAGCAGACTCTTGCGCCTATATGTTGCAACTAGTTTGCCTTCAACAAATTTAAAAATATTGGCTAACTTTATTATGAAAGTTTATGTACCGATGTATTTTAATGTAAAATTTTATAATTCAGTAGTACATGGCAGCGCGCTTTTATATAAATTTATTAAGTCAACGCAATTTTTACCGCAAAATCTTCGAGAAATTGTAAACAAAACGATACAAAACAATGCATTTTTCGCCCATCCGGAAAATATATTGTTAACGATGCTTTTCAACGAAAGGAAACCTGTTCGTGCAAGAGCCATTAACAAAATTTTGTATTGCCGTGAACAATTGTATGACTCAACTAAACTCAGGGCTTATAAAAAGCATTCCATTAATTTTAATTGCACAGACTATATGGATTTAGTCGACTTAGATGATGACAACATATTATCTGAGCCTCCATTTACTGCAAGCATCCCACACGAGCACCTGTTAGAGTATATTAAATCTGATGATGTACCACTGCCAGATCCAGGAATTCCGTCGCACATCCAGGGAACCGAGCGATGTGTGCAGTTGCTAACGCATGTCTCACGCCGAGTAATTGCAAAAAATCGTGACGATGTTATGGCAGTGACTTTAGAAAGTCGAACCCAAATACTCCGAATGGACTGTAAAAAAAACTTAAAAAACTGAAATTTGTCAATGCTTTCACAAATAAGACCAGCTATACATATTAAGAAAATTTTAAAAAAGTTGTGTTTTTTAGAATTGATAATAATAAAAAAAAAATTGTTTTATTATAATAATGAAATTTTATTATGAGATCTAAAAAAAAAAAAAAATTTAATTCTCAAGTGAATTTTCTTCATGTCTCTCGGCGGGAGCTAGGTTTTGATTTTAGACCCCTAGTTTCTTAGGGTAATTTTCTTAGAATTTTACGTAGATTACATTTTTGCTATACGCCTTTTGAAGAAAAAATTTGACCCACCCTAATATATATATATTAATATAATTACTATTAAACTTAAAATCATATCAATCTATTGGTATGTTTACTATCCTTACTACGTAAATATGAATTCATATCATGCCATTAACGGTGCATAATATTTTTTTCCCTTTCTATCTAAACTTAAATTCATTAATATCCTTAATATTATTATTTGAAATCACATTACTCGCATTTGTATTACCACTCATATGTTCTCTAAGTAATACATTTATAACAGAAACAAGATAATGATTTACATAGAAAATCATATTAGTCTATCCAAAATTGTATAATATTAATAGTTTAACATTTGATTTTAGTCCCAGTCACCCTGTTCAAATTATTAGCTACCACAACGACACCTTCCGACAAATTAAATAATTCCAACACGTATACATGCAAACGAACAACAGCTTGCTATCTACCAACAAACAACAGCCATCAATCACACGTCAGCAACGTCGTGATTGGTTGATGGCTAAGCGTCGTTTGGTTGGCGTCGTTTCGTTCGCGTTGTGGTGGCCTATAAAAGAACGACGAGACAAGAAAAGGAGTTCAGTTGTGTGGTAGCCAGCGAGTAGTAAGTTTGTTACGGCTGATACTCTAAGGCTACACGTGAGGGCAAATTGAGATTAATACATAAGGGCTGTTGGTCATATGTCATTGATATTCAATTGGAGAGACACAATATAAATGGTCAATAACTATTTAAATTGTGAGTAGGGAAAGTGGAGATACGCTAACTCCGACAATACTAATTGGACGTTACGCCTTTAGTATTATCGAAGTTAGTCGACCTGGAAGTAGCACGAGAGGGTTGCTGATCACCCGTGTTACCCCCGAAGTCTGACCTCAGAAACGACCCGACATGTTGGTTTCTCTGCCTGAACGTGACCACGCCACATAGACGCTTCACGTCATAAGATTATAAAGTTTACATTATCGTTAAAACGCATATCGCGAATAAATGGAAAACTATATAAGTTATAAGAAACAACAAAACAGTGATATTGTTAACCGTTTACATTGTCGCCTAAACGAATATAAATTACAACAAGAGGAACAGAAACCCATTTTTTTTTTATTAAACTTTGATATTTGTCGCGCTAAATGAATATAATAAATAAGTGAACATTATATAACTTTAAGAAAACCACTAATGCCATTCTATTAACTTTGGATATTGTCGCCTTAAATGCATATAATAAATAAATAATAATTTTATAACGTTTAAGAAAACAAATAAAATTTTGTTTCACTAATTCTGTTAACGAACTCCTGGATTTTCCCACTGAGCCTGCCCCGGAATCAAAGTGGAAATCACATCGTTACAGGCTATTCAAAGAGTGGTTGAGCGTAGGTAATAATACAAAAACAGGTTTAATTTTTTTTGGTTGCGCTGAGTGAGGAAAGAAAAAAAAATTGTTATAATGAGGTCGTTATTAAGATAACGCCAGAATTTAAATTCATTCAAGTTTTGGGAGTTGAAATAGAGTTGTTACGCGAAAAGGTGGAGTAAAAGCCTGTAAAATTTAAATGTGTAATAAATTAAAATTTAAGAAAGTAAAGTGAAAGAACAATTAAATTAAAGACATTAAGAGTTAAATAAATTTAAAATCGAAGACATAACATAGAATTAAAAGTTTAAATAAGTTTAAGAAATTGAAAATTAAGCAAATGAAAAGAGATGGAAATCGAACAAGATACTTTTGGAAATTTGGAAACTAAATTAATCTTGGAAAGTTTGTACTGTTCCTCATCTTAAGCCACAATCATCGTCATCAATATCTTCAGCTGTCTTCTTCGTCATCTATAACCTCAACTTGGGATGGATCCCCTCACAAACTTAAGTATTTGTTTGTAACTAGTTTGAAAAATTCTCTAAATTAATAAAATTACCTATTTCTACATATTAAATTAACTCTAAAATTACAAAGTTATACAAATTTATATTAACATTACAAATTTATACAAATTTATATTCAAATACCATTTTAACCAAATTGACATTAAAAATTACAAATTTATAAAACTTAAAGTGAAATCACAAATTATACCCCTTGAAGCTAAAAATTTAAAAATTTCGATAAACCTTAAATTAAAATTATAAATTACTACACATTTAAATTAGAATTACAACAGTGTATGGAAATTTTCAACAAAATTTAATATAGCAAAATCACATGGGAATAACATTTGTATGTCCTCCACATTAACGGTAGTTAAGAGTCTGAATTGCGGCTATCGATTTACCGCAAATATTTTGTAAACTTTATAATGAAATAAAACAGTAAGGTTCCTTTGGTAACTGCACAAGTTTGGAATCCGAGTACAGTACAAAGCAAAAGTTAAATTAAAATTTAGACATGTTAATTGAAATTTCACATAAAGTTAAATTATATTTAAAACAACTTTAGATCGATTAAATTTCAGCCAATTTAAATCGAAATGTTTAATTTAAATTAAAATTCTTAAGCCAAATATATATTAATATTGAAATTTCAATAAAAAAAAAAAATTTACATTAAAACTTTTTAACCCAATTAAAAATTGCAAATAACAATTTACGTTGATTTTTTTCCTGAATCAACTTAAATTTTCAAATAGACAATGAATTTAAAATCATTCCACCAAATGTTAAATTAAAGTTTCAAATATTTTTTTTAATAAGAATGTTCCACCCAATCTTAAACTAAAATTTTCAAACAAAATTCAATTAAACATTTTAACCCCAACCGATGTAACAAACACCTTAAAATGAAGGTTGAATAAAGAATTTTTGTTAAACCAAATGTAGAAAACCAAACCAAACCAAATCTTTTCAATTGCAGTGGGTTACCTCCAAGTAAGATGGAATATCAGGTAACATGGTAGGGAGGGCAAAAAGGGGCATAACATCTAGTCCCCACCGGAAGGTAAGTATGCCACCCATCCATCCATTTAGTATCCGTTTTTTGACAGTTTTCTTTTATAAATCGCACATGAAAATCTGTACTGCGGTTTCCCTGGGCCTGAGCAAGACCCCACCCATCCGGCGAGCTAGGCCCCTTCGCAAGCACGTGCGACCAGCAAAGGCTCAGGGAAACAGGAAGCGGAAGTTCCACCACCGCCGCACCATTACATCTCTTACTGCAAGAAAGATCCATAATACGCAAATAAACTTGCCATTCGAAATAATTAATTTAATAAAAGCTGCTCGGAAAAAACCCACACTTCTAAAAGTTCATCATTTAGATTACAAATATTTCCTTGATTATGAGTCTGTTCCTAAGCGATATTCATCTATAAGACCAGGTAAATTTCAAATTGTGCTTCTGAAGAACAAAGCCTGGAGATCCCACAGTCAACATGATACGTGCGGTGGCATACGAACAAACTGAAACTATGTACATATTTCAAAACCAATATAAATGAAAACTACGTGCAGCTTCCACACAAAATGGGAAATAAATTCAAAATAGTTGCACCTTCCCAATTACATGAACACAGAAGAAAAATATCAATTAAGAAATGGAAACATCTTCAGGATCTGAAAACATACCAGCAGATTGTCATTATTTTTATGAAAACATTCCCTTTGAAAATTAATTTCTCTAAATATTTTTATTAACTAAACTATTTATCTCAAAATAAATAATTTTTTCCTTTTTTCCCTGAATTAATAAAATTTAATTACCATTTTTTTATCATAAAATATTAAATATAAATAAATTAAAATAAAAACAAACCTTTTTGTCATAAATTTATAAGAGAATAAAAAGTGTGTTTTTGTTGTTGTGACCAATTGTTAATATTTAAATAAGATTTAAAAAGAGGGGTTACCTTACGGGCTATTTTGGTCAATAATCTGTTTTTATGTGTAAATAAAAATCAATTAGATATCATGTTTCTGCTCGACGTTTCGTTTGCTTTATTCAAACTTCCTCAGGAGCGTAAATTTATTATAAAATCTGGCGACATATACAAATTAACATTATTAATAATTTCTAATTAAATATCTTAAATACTACATCACAGTTTAACTTACGATTCTTTGTTACATCGTCAGGGAATATAATTTGTAAAATTTATTTGTAAATAAAAAACTGGACATTACTACACAGAATTTTAAAAAATATAAATAAATTTAATAAATATTGACAACACAGTACACGCAAAATCACAGGTCTAACTTAATATAGTATCACAGAACTTTAACTAATTTCTAAAATATTGCAACGGAGTATTGGAGCTTTGTGTTATCCTTATCTTCTCTCGTGTTCATTGCATGATGAATTCTCTCTTGTATTCGTAGGCTTTCTAATGTATAGCGTTTGTTTACTCTTTTTTCCTTATCTAATATCTTAATGTTATCAAAATTCATATTATGGTTGCATTCTTTTACATGTTGTGCTAATGCAGTTGTTTCTTTTTCCTTCTTAATATCGGCTTTGTGCTCCAATACTCTCGTCTCTAACCTTCGTTTTGTTGTACCAACATAAACTTTGTTACATTGCTCCCTTTCATTGCCATCACATTTTATTTCGTAAACAACGTTGTCAATTTTAAGTATATCTTGTTTTGTTTTGTTATGCGTAAACAGTTGCCTAAGGGTTTGGTTTGACTTGTGTGCTATTCTTGTGTTTTCATCGTTGATCATATGTTTCATTGTTTTTGTCTCCGTTAATTTTGGGATAAATGGTACACTGCAAAAAACCAAATCTTCTTTACGGTCATCATTTTTGTGTTTTGTATTATTTAGTGTTTTGTTGATTAAGTTGTTTATTATAAATATTGGGTAATTGTTCATAGTTAATATGTTTCGTATTTTGTTTATATTATTTTTCTTAAATCTTTCGTCGCTTATATGTAGTACATTTTCAATGAGATTTGTCGCCGTGTTGATCTTCATTTTTATCGGTTGGGTGGAGTTATAGTTGATCATCCTTCCTGAGGATGTCTCCTTTGTGTACCAATTAGTTATAAGTTTATTATCGTCTTTTATTATTTTTATATCAAGGTAAGGAATTTCTCCGTTGATCTCTCGTTCTATTGTAAATTGCAGTTTGTTGTGATACGAATTAAGTGTTTTTAAAATCTTAGTTTCATCTGATTTCTTTATTATAGCAAATAAATATAATATATTATATTTATAAGAGAATGTTTTGTGACTACATCGAAATCTTATCAAAACATAAAAACTGTTTTGTAGTTAGGGCTTTTGGTTTCAGAAAAAGATAAGACAAAGGGACCTAATTACCTTAACTCTTCAAATATTACAAATATATATTTTTTCTTACTGGATATAGGTTTGTCTGTGTTTTTTTTTTTTTAATATTATTGGAGAAATTTATGCAGAAAACTATTATAGTATTCATTTTAAAGCATTTTTTGCTTCTCCTGTAAAATTAATAAAATGTTAGTTAGAGCGGTTTCCGTTTTAGGTGATGATTTGTTTTATATAATAAAAAAACCCCATAATTAGATTATTTCAGCGAAACCTGAATTTTATAATAAAAAAATAAACCACGTTTAAGTATACCGTCAACCCGGCTTGTCTTAATTCATTTTCCTTTGTTGAAGATACCAGAACATGTAAGTTGTTGGATAAAAATCATTTATATATATACTCCCCGACAGCAGGATATCCCCATTTAAAAAAATTTTGTATTTTTTTATGTACTGAGTGTATTTCGATGATTTTTCTTCTTTAATATTCTCTTGTGTTTCTGAATCTTATTCTACAACAATAACATGAAAATTAAACAACCTAAAACTGTAAATTAAATTTTTCCAATTTTGCGGTGCGACATGGTGTTATTCCCACCTATTTTTTTTTTTTGAACTCCCAAGGAGTGAAGTGCTTAGAAATAATTAAAATTGTGTTTTTAGTTAATTGCGGCTGTTGGCTGCTCGGTGATAACAATTTTTTTTAAATGGGTTGCGGTAAAACCTTGACCAAAGAAGAAATTGGTAAAATTCTTGCATTTAACCCATTTTGTACCAGTGGTCGAGATCTCGACACAAACTTTTGCTGTTTTTCATTATACAATTAGAAATATTAGGTATTGGAATTAAATATTTTTTTTAACTTAATTTTTCAGAGATTTCCCTGGACCTGTTCTACCGATTTTAATAATTTTTGAAACAGAAATCTTCCCATGATCTTGGTGAATCATTGTCACTAAAAAGAATCACCCTAGCTATCATATCGAGGGCGTGATCGTGACAATAACAACATAGGAAATCATATTTTTTCAAGACTTTTTCATTCAAATCTCGGGCCCTAATTAACCGATTTGGGCGATTTTATATAGCAAAGTTCGCAGAATTTTAGTGAATCTGTAGCGTAACACGACTTTCGTAGTGTGCTGTATAATACCCACACTGCATAGCGTACAATATTTGCAAATGCGGAAATAACAAATATCAATATTGTTGACCACTGCATTTGCAAAACATTGTATGACTGCGTATATTGTTATTGTATGTTGTTGTTAAGCTGGCACACTTATGTTTATGCTGACCCAAGTGCAGGTAACACATTGTTGTTAATATAGGTTGAAAATATGTATATAAAGAACATTTTATAATCAATACCCATTAATAATTTAGCATTAATCAATAATAATTTAGCTCCTAGATAGAGCTGAAGTATAAATAAACAAATAAATACTATTTAAACTAAAAAACTATCTTGTTTTGCTATATGGCGATCCTGCCAGTGCTCCTTAGATGAGCATTGTAAAAAAAAAATATATATATATTACGAAAAAAAAAAATATATATATATATAATACAAGGATTATGCTCTCAAATTGAGCAATCCTGAAAATAATAATAAAAAAAAAAAAAAAAAAAAACACATAACAATTTTGTCCTGGTGGATCAGCCACAACGATCCATCAGCTGCGTTGAAGGAAGATACTGTCTGGCCTAAAGACAGTGGAGCTTAAAATCAATGGCGGAAGGGCCAAAACCTATCTCCATAGAAGAGTATAGAAGAAGGACGGGCCAGCAGAAAAAGAAGGAAGAACACATCAATATACCCCTGGTGACAAAGAAAAAGAGGACAGGCGGCTACGTCGCCAGACTTAGTAGAGAAAAGGCAATTCTATTAAGAATCCTAAACGAAACACCACCACCGTGGGACCAGGCTACGAGACTCTGGGCGAAAATTGATGATATTGATCATCTAATAAAACAGCGAACAGGTAGTTCATCCTAGTTTTACAAAAAAAAAAAAAAAAAAAAAAAAGTGGAGCATCCCGTTATGCACCCGTAGGCCAGAAAGCGTTAACCGCTCTTGACAAACAAATAAATAAATAAATAAAAAAAAAAAAAAAAAAACCAACAATACAAATAATAAAAGAATGTCCATAGAACAAAATGTTATATGAACATTCTTATAAAAAAGGAAGGTGTAGCGTAACACGACTTTCGTAGTGTGCTGTATAATACCCACACTGCATAGCGTACAATATTTGCAAATGCGGAAATAACAAATATCAATATTGTTGACCACTGCATTTGCAAAACATTGTATGACTGCGTATATTGTTATTGTATGTTGTTGTTACGCTGGCACACTTATGTTTATGCTGACCCAAGTGCAGGTAACACATTGTTGTTAATATAGGTTGAAAATATGTATATAAAGAAGAACATTTTATAATCAATACCCATTAATAATTTAGCATTAATCATTAATAATTTAGCTCCTAGATAGAGCTGAAGTATAAATAAACAAATAAATACTATTTAAACTAAAAAAACTATCTTGTTTTGCTATAAATCATTTTTTAAATATTTTTTTTTTACTTATAATTATTTTCAAAAATTGAAATCAAATTTCCACAAATAACGATGAAATCGAATTCGCTAAGGTATGACCACTGTTTGCTCTTCTGAATACTCGTTTTATGCAGTTTGGTATTTTTGAACCAAATCTTTCGATTGATGAGCAAATGGTAGCATATTTTGGTCGCCATAGTTGCAAGATGTTCATTAGGGGGAAACCAATTCGCTTTGGATACAAATATTGATGTTTGTGTTCATCGAAAGGGTATCTGTTCCAATTCATACCGTATGCTGGAGCATCGGATACATATGAGAACAACTGGGCCTAGGTGCAAGCGTTGTTATGAATCTAGTGTCGGTTTGTGAGTATCCTAGACAACATACTGTTCATTTTGATAACTTTTTCATCGGATACCACTTACTTTGCCTTCTAAAAGTAAAAGGTTTTTGTGCAACTGGCACATTCCCCGCAAATAGACTGGTAGGCGCAGGCCTAAAAACTAAATTACCTAGACATGAAATGGATTACGCATTTGATCAAGAACACAAAATCACACTGGTTCGGTGGAGAGATAATGCAGATGTTACTTTGGCTACAAACTATGACCAGATGGATCCGATAAAAAATGTAATGCGATATGACAGAAAACAAAAAAAAAAGGATCGCTGTACCCCAAGCCAACCTTATTGGTAATTACAATAAGTATATGGGCGGTGTTGACTTACATGATAATGTGTCGCTAATTATCGGATTGGAATCAGAGGCAAAAAATGGTGGTGGCCACTTTGGGTCACCTGCTTGGACAGCGCCAGTGTCAATGCATGGAAATTGCATTGCATGATTACTGAAAAAACCAAACAGAAGCCCATGAGTCAAATTGACTTTAAGAACTTTGTTGTTATCCTGTAACAAACACCTAATTAACTTCGTCTGATGAAGAAAATAGAAGTGACGACGACTTCATAGACCGCCCAACATCATTGCCCAAATTAAAAGTAATGCACATGTCTGTGTGTGTAAAACACTGCTATCGTCGATGCAAAAATGCAAGAAGCATACTGCCTATACTTGCTCTAAGTGCAATGTAAATCTACATGTGGGTAACTGCCTCAAGGCCTACCACAAAAAATTTAAATAAAATAAATACATATTCAATACACGAAAATAAATAAAAATAATAACTAAATTCCTCGATCTTTTTATTATCTGTAAACTTAGGTCTCACATTTACTTAGCTTATATTTCATATCATAATATAGCAGACAGAAAATTGGTTGCATTAATTATCCCAGCGGTCGAGATGTCGACCAGCAGTTTTCTCAGGTAATTACAGCTAAAAAAAAAATCCTACAATTATTTTTGGCCTATTTCTAACTAGCCATGAAAATTTCACTAATAGTACGTTCTCACTGCAGCTAAATCCGCATTTGACTCGCTTTATAATGGATTTAAATAAATCTGCTCAATTTTTGGGTATATTAGTACTGTCAAAATAAATCCCTCGCTTTAGCTAAATCGAGCATAAATCCAACATAAATCAGGCATGTATTTTGCAAATTGCCGCAAAATGAACAAATTTACAACGCTGCAGCGAAAATTTGCATCATTTTACGACTGTGTTTTTTTATTCAAGCAAAAAAAAGCTGCATGTGAGTATAGCAAAAGATTGTGTAAATAAAATATTATTTAATTGCCTGTTTTATTTATTATTTTAACTTGTTATTTAATTTCAGCATGTCAAAAGCCAAGCAAAGCAGGAAAACGTGGTGTGTTGGGGCGGAAATGATGTTGCTTTACATGTGGGAGGACAAGTTGTCGCAGCTCCGCGGATGTCGCCGAAACATCCATGTTTATGAAGAAATCGCCGCGGAGCTGGGAAAACATGACTTTTTCTTCTCCAAAAACGAAATACAAATCAAGATAAAAAATCTCACCAATCGGTACAGGTAAATATTTCCTTACACATATGTTTGCAATTGCATCTTGTTTTAAATAATTTTGTTTTTCAGAAAAGAGAAATTGGCTGTCGGGAGCTCTGGAGGGTCACCCTCAGAGTGGCCCCATTATTTACGAATCCACCAAATCCTTGGTGGGTTCAAAATACATAATATGAACGAAATTATTGAGGAAAGTTTTTGTAAGTTCTTTGAAAATCTCTTTTATTTCAATATATATAATTATTTTGGTTTATTTCAGATGAAAGTGCGTCAACAGCACCATCAACATCAGCAGCAACAATATCAACTCTACCTCCATCACCAGCACCATCACCAACAGTATATATACCGTCCCCACTTTCGTCACCAGCTCCATCCACATCAGCAGTAACAATCACCATTCCATCTCCACTCTTATCACCAGCTCTATCCGCTTCAGCAGCATCAATAGTCATACCATCACCACTCTCGTCACCAGCTCCATCCACATCAGCAGCAGCAGCTAAAAGAAATAGCAATAAAGACATTTTAGCAAAAATTGGCGAACTGGGTGGCTTAATGAAAGACCATATGAAGAGATCAGAAGAATATGAAGAAAAATTTTACAAGTTAGAAGTGGAAAAAAAACAAGAATTGGCAGAACACTTCAAAAAAAATGAAGAATTTATGGCCAAAGTAATGAATTTACTTGAAAAAAAAATAAAATTATAATAAATAAATTTCTTACACAAATATGTTGCCAATGCGTTCCTTATTTCTGCTGCTTTAGGTTCGTTGAAATAGATGGGATATGAGGTTTCTGGTTGAGGCCGCAAGTTATCGACATTTCTTTGTACTTCTATCCACTTTCGATTAATATGGTCGTTTTCCTCATTTAAAAAATTATGCAACACACAGCAAGTTTTAATAACGATGTTGGCATTTTTTATATGGTTATCGATACCTTTCCCAATGCGTCGAAAACGAGCTTTTAAATGTCCAAATGCATTTTCAACAACTCTTCTGCATTTTGATAGAGTATAATTAAAATTCCTTTCGTTTTCGCTTTGATTAACATAGAAAGGGTAAGGTTTCATAAGATTTGGTGTTAATCGAAACGCGGAATCCCCAATGATTAAAATAGGTATTTTGACATTCATAATGCTCCTACTCATGTCTTGCATTAACTCGGAATTAGCAAGGTTACGTTTCAATGATGATTGTTCGAACAATTGGGAGTCGTTACATTTACCCATTGCGCCAACATTAATATAAAGGAAGCAATATCTGAAATAATAATTTCATTAAATAAAAATACATAATAAAATGTGTACACTTAGACATACCTGTAATCCACCAATGCCAACAGAACAGTCGAGTACCACCCTTTATAGTTGTAGTAGTCCGAAGCATCCTCCTTATCGGGATGTATTTCAATATGACATCCATCTATAAGTATTTTGAAAATCGTTGTATTTTTGTTATACTTATGGATATACACTTACCAAGCGCACCCAAACATTGAGGAAATCCCAATGCCTCAAACCCATTTCTGCACTCCGCGATTTTTGATCTGGTAAGAGGGAAGGGATTTAAGTACAGCGGCTGCATAACGTCCCAGGCTTCTTGGCAGAATTCCAACAAAGCATTACAAACGGTACTCTTTCCAACCCCAAATAAATTGGCAATGCTTCTGTACTCGGCAGATGACCCCAATGCATACAACGCAATGGCAACACGCTTCTCAACAGGGATCGCTTGACGAAACTGTGTATTTTTCTTCTCCAAATTTTTCATGAGCGCAACTAATTTCCCAAAGCTTTTGCGGGATAAACGGAAATTATTTGTGAATGTTGTGTCGTCTTGCAGTTGGCAGTCGATTTCCCAAAACGATGTTGTACGTTCCTATAAACATATTTTACTTAAATAATTGATTTTTTTAACTTTTAATTTGACTCACCTTCACCCAACACAATTTTACTTTATTTAAATTGTTACAATAAACTTTGTACAAAAGTTGAATAACTTCCCACATCATAATAAGAATTTGTCCATCGGCTTTACGCCGAATAGCTCGTCTCTTTTGCAATGTATCACAAATAAATTTGCCTGTGTTATGTTGCATTTTATTTGTTATGTCCATTATGGAAATTATTTTCATAATATAATTTAAATTTTGCATTGTATTTCACTTTTAACTTTTTTTTTTTCACAAAATTTTTAATTTTCCAAAACAAAAACCATTAAAATGTAAATAAACAATTCGTTCGAACAGCTGTGCAGCAACTGTCAAACTAAAGCTACAAACTGTAGTGAGAACGGTTGGATTTAAAATATAAAGCTAATGCGGATTTAGCTGCAGTGAGAACGTACTATAAGATATTAGAACATTTATGTAGCCTGGTACAAAATGGGTTAAAAAAGAAAATTATTTCAAAAGCCAAATTGGGAATAAAATTGGACGAGATCATAAAACAAACACCAATTGTCTGAATGGTCCAGGAAATTATGGCAAAAACCAAAAAGGGCGCACAAAACAAGCAACAACAGAACGAGAGCGCAAAAATTGAAACTGCCAGTATTCGCACAGTACAAAGACAGATTAAGGCGTGTCCACATCTTCAACGGAGGAAACTTATGAAAAAGCCACATTTACTTGCGCGTCATAAAGTTGCTAGATTGGAGTAGTGCCGGTCTCATTTAAATTGGAAAGAAGTATGGTATGAGGTAATATTTTCAGACGAAAAAATTTTAGTTTCGACGGACCTGATGGAATCAGTTGATAAATTCAAAGAATCAAAATAAGTGTTGACCTGTGTAATTGCTGCCTTTTTGTTTATCTTTTTACATTAGCTTATTAACTTTGTAAATATATTTTTGTTACTCACTTTTATTAAGCAGCAGTTTGATCAAACAAAAAGAGGCAAATAAATGTGCCTAGTGTGACCACAAAGTCAACTCTGTATTTGTTTCCCAAAATTTTGCGCAAATACGAGAAAACAAGTTTGCATCAAATATTTGCCTAATGTGACCGTACCTTAATGTGCAAAATAATGGTGAATTTTGTTTTAAATCGGCTTTAATATCAGCATTTTACCCAGTCTCTGATAATACAGACATATGTAAATCATACAAAATTGAATATATTACAACTGAAATTATGGACTTGGAAAGCGGTGTTGTTTTAAATTTTAAAAACTTAAGTTTCCCATTACAAGTAAACAAAATTAAAAGCTTTAAATTAAATAATCGAGACATATATATATTATAAATGCATTTGGTTTAGAGAATGATCATATTATAGGACCGCACTATTTGACTACAGACAAAAAAGCAAACCATGTTAATTTATTGTTAGTGGAATAATTATAAATTGATTAAAAGTTAAGTAACGAAACATCGAAGAAAAATATATATGTGCAACAGTTGCTTATTATATTTCTACAATAAGAAATCTCTGGAAAAACAAAGGTAAATGTAATAAAATGATAACAAATCTGCCTACCATAGACAATAATATTATTAATTTTAAGAATTTCAAAAACCAAATGTTGGAACCGTTTGTAGTTTACGCTGATTTTGAATGTATTTTAGTGCAGTGTGTACATGAATAATGTGAACTATGTACTGATTAGATTCATGTTGTAGTATACGTATACTATAGAGCATTCACACAGTGCATGAATGATAAGCATAGAGTGATTCATTTTGGTAACAAAACGAAAACACACTTGACACACATAAGTGGACAACAGACGTTGCAAATTGATAATGCACGTGTTGGATATAAACATTACAATGAATGAATGTGTGTTGCATTGCACTTTGGTAAACAAACCCAAAATAAAAATAAACAAAAGGGTTTCGTATTTCAAGTGCATGACGGAGTTACCTATGGTCACCAACCAAACCCATGTTAACAACAACAACCAAGTCACCAAACCAATGTTAACAACAACAACCACAACTACAATCACTAACGGAAACAATGTTAACAAAACAACTAAATTAATAACAAAGAGGTCATCAACAACCAATAAATGCAACAACAACAATAACTTCTCGAACAATAATTACTGTCATCAAATTACCAATGAATACACCAAATTACAACACCACCCACAATGTTAACACCTGCAGTCATCAACATACTTACTAAATGGGGCAGACATGAATAAGCATTTTACCATTTTATTAATTTTACTTTACTTTTATTCTTTAGTTATTTCCTATACTTATTCTTAGAATTAGTTAAATTAATTGAGTTTATTAAATTTGCATTTTAGACACTTAATTGGTATAAAATAGTTGTGACAATAAAATATAGATGATTATTAATCAACAGTTGAAACCAATCGTTTTTAATTTCTTACGTTAACTGGCGCAGTCGAACGGGCGGTTTAAGTGAAGTGTTGTAAAGTGTAAAGTGTAAAGTGTGTTGTGTGAAGTGAATTAAAAAAATAAATTTTTGTTTTGGAAAAGGACATTATATTATGAATGAATATCATAATTAGTCCTACGTAAAAAGAAAAATAAATAAGTGATAAGGATATTATATTATGACTGAATATCATAATTAGTCCTACGTAAAAAGAAAAATAAATAAGTGATAAGGATATTATATTATGAATGAATATCATAATTAGTCCTATATATAAAAAAAAGAGAATAAATAAGTGAAAAGGTCGTGACAATATGAATGCATATCATATTCAGACCTACGTGTTATTAAATTAAAAAAAAAAAATAAATAAACAAACAGTAAATAAAAATATAAATTTTTTTAACAAAAAAAAAAATAATTTAAAGGGCATTGAGTGGATATCATAAGCTCTATTAAAAATAAATGAAAAGATAAGAAAAATAAAGTTTTTTGAAATATATGAAAATTGTAATAAATATATTGAAATAGAAATTCACTAACAAACATAAATACATAACTTTACAACACCAATACTCACTTATCCGTGTACCTACGTTAACGTTGATTAATAATTTTAACACAAATAAATTAACAAGAATAAATTTTTAAGAATGCAGCAGATAATTCTACTTGTACTGTAAGTTACATACATTTCTTTTATTATTTATCATACAACTATTACCGAAATTGAGTAGATTTTTTTTCCTGATAAGAAATAATCAAGGGTACTAGACCCAAAATTGCATATAGATTGATGCCTAAAAAAAGGGTTTCACCTTACAGCCTTCCGAAACTATTTAAAAGTAGAAGCTTAACTTCGATCCCTGAATCAGTAGACTCGACTATAATGAATAACGAACTTCGTGAGCAATTTCCTTCTGGCACTACCCCTTCTATTCCATCAGTGGTGGCGGCAAATCAAATGGATATATTCCAATCATTAAGAATACCAGATGCCATCAAACAATTGCCAACTTTCGATGGTAACCCTAGGTTGTTATATGAATTCCTTAACAATGTTGAGGAAATTCTCCTGTTCATAAGGGGTACAGATAAGACCCCATATGGGCAGATTTTATTAAGGGCCATCCGCAACAAAATTGAAGGGCAGGCTAACGAAGTGTTAAACATGTATGGTACCCCATTGAATTGGGATAACATAAAAGAGAATCTGATCACTCATTATGCTGACAAACGTTCAGAGACATCCCTCATCAAAGACCTCCACACATTGAGGCAGTACAACAAAACATTCGAGAAATTTTATAGTGAGGTGGTAGAACTTCAATCGACTCTCTGCAACAACGTATTGTTACATGAATTAGACCACAATGTGGTGAATGCGAAAAAGGCACTTTATGAGGAAATGTGCCTCAACTCCTTTGTCACCGGACTAAAAGACCCATTAGGGGCAACAATAAGGGCTATGAGGCCAAACACGTTGGCTGAGGCTTTGAATTTCTGCGTCAAGGAGCAAAATATTTACTACCAACAATCTAGTGGGTTTACGGGTAAATATGATCAATATAGGCAGAATAGCTACCCATATCAGAAAAATCGGGTTTATAATAGACCAGACTATAGTGGTCAGCAGAATAAAAACACCAATGGTTTTCGACCAACAGTGCCACAGAATGTGGGTTATAATAGGGATAATCATTATTTTTCATATAACCCACAGCGTAGACAAACACCTTTTAATAACTATCAATATAATAATGTCGATCATCGCAAACAAATGTCATTCAATAATAATGCACCTAAACTTCCACGACCAGAACCTATGGATACATCAAGTGGGTTCTCTCGCCTAAGGAACGGGAATACTTTCCCAAGCATCAAACAGAGCATGAGCTCACAAACGAGAAGATACCCAAGTATGGAGATTAATAATATGGATGAAACAGGTGGGGAATACGAATTAACTAACGTTGAGGAGGAGGCAAATTTTCAAGTCCTCGCCTCACAAAACCCACGGGATACCTAGATATGACCAAACATGGGTCTGAATTGGTCTACATAAAAATCAGGGTTCCGGGTAATAAACTTCTCAAGTTCCTAATAGATACAGGGGCTTCAACTTCATTCATTAACCCAGAACATATAGACCAACAACAGCACATTAAATGTAAACCAACGGTTATAAAAACCGTATTGACAAAACATATAGTAGACAAATTAGTAATACTACCAATATTTGAGGAATTTAACCAAGAGGGAAAACTTTCGTTATTATTATTTAAATTTCATGATTACTTCGATGGTCTTTTAGGTATTGACTACTTATCCAACATAGGAGCTAAGATTGACTTACGGTATAAAGTATTGGAAACGAGATTTGCATCAATTCCATTATTTCACAAACCAAACGTGTGTTCTGGCAAAATATTGATTGAGCCAAATGTAAAGACCATTGTTAGGATACCTGTTGATGTAGAGGAAGGAGATATTTTGGTTACAGAAACCTTTATAAACAAGAACCTAGTCATTTCAGCCGGTATTTATACGGCACATAATTGGTTTAGTTTCATAGAAGTGTCAAACTTAGGTGACTGTTCGGAAATTATATATTTTGACCAACCTCTGAAGACTCAGGAATATCATTCCCAAGAATATCTCGAGGTTAATAATACGGAATTTGGTACGGCTGATATAAATGAAGACATCGATGTAAAGAGTTTGTTGCGTATAAAACACTTAAATCAGGAAGAGAAGCGACTCCTTCTGAAAACATGTAGGAAATATTCTGACGTTTTTTACAGGGAAGGCCAGGAGTTGACATTTTCAAACAAAATCAGACACAGTATACCAACAACCGATGACATACCAGTATACACGAAATCCTATAGATACCCTTATGTTCACAAGGGGGAGGTACAGGAACAAATTGCTAAACTACTGAATCAACACATAATACGGCCAAGCTACTCTCCTTGGAGTTCACCTGTCTGGATAGTACCAAAGAAGAAGGATGCTAGTGGCAGACAGAAATGGAGATTAGTAATTGACTATAGGAAGGTGAACGAAAAGACCATTACCGATAAATACCCTATTCCGAATATAAATGAACTTCTGGATAAGCTAGGTAGGTGCATGTACTTCTCCACTGTGGATCTGGCCAGCGGCTTTCACCAAATTGAAATGAATCAAAAGGACATTCCGAAAACTGCATTTTCAGTAGAGGGAGGGCATTATGAATTTATTAGAATGCCATTCGGGCTGAAAAATGCACCTTCAACATTCCAAAGGGTTATGGATGATGTCCTTAGGGAATTAGTAGGCAAAATATGTCTTGTGTACCTAGACGACATTATAATTTTCGCAACTTCGTTACAGGAACATATCAATAATCTGGAATTGGTATTTGAAAGACTGAGAAACTCAAATTTTAAAATTCAAGTTGATAAATCGGAATTTTTACGGAAAGAGATAGAATTTTTAGGTCACATAGTATCCACCGAAGGTATTAAGCCAAATCCTGGGAAAATAAGTGCAGTGAAACAATTTCCAATTCCAAAAACCCCGAAGCAACTTAAATCCTTTTTAGGATTGTTAGGTTACTACAGGAAATTCATACCCAATTTTGCGAAATTAACGAAACCACTAACAACTTGCTTGAAAAAGGGAGTGGGAATTAAATTAACTGAGGACTACATGAAAACCGTTGAAATGTGTAAAAATCTGCTTTGTAATGATCCTATATTACAATACCCAGATTTTTCAAAAAATTTTATTTTAACAACAGATGCTAGCAACTATGCGTTGGGTGCTATATTGTCTCAAGGACAAGTAGGTAACGATAAACCTATTTGTTATGCTAGCAGAACATTGAATGGATCAGAGATTAATTACTCTACAATAGAAAAGGAACTTCTGGCAATAGTATGGGCCACGAAGTACTTCCGACCGTATCTATATGGTCACAAATTCAAGATAGTCACGGACCATAGACCATTAACATGGATAATGGGTTTGAAAGAACCTAATTCAAAATTAATACGTTGGCGCTTAAAATTAGAGGAATTTGACTACGAGATAGTGTATAAAAAAGGTACACTAAATTCTAACGCTGATGCACTAAGCAGAATTAGACCGGACATTAATAATCATGAGGCTTTTTCCACTCTCGGTACAAGTGGAAGTACAGTCCACTCTGCAGAGGAGAACGTAGACGACGGCATTCCAATTTCGGAGAAACCCCTCAATGAATTTAACATCCAGTTAATAATCGAAATACAGTCAGAATCGAACATTACCGTCGAAGTACCTTTTAAGAACAAATTAAAAAGAATAATAAGATCACCAACTTACGACGAAGACTCGATGATAAAAATTTTTACTAAATTTATAAAACCAAATAGACTTGTTGCAATTTATACCGATGATGATGATGTTTTTCGTCTAGTACAAAGGGTATTTTCAGTATATTTCGCTAATAATAAAACTTACCGTTTAATACGTTGTACAATCAGGACGAAAGATATTATGGATAACGATGAACAGGATGAAATAATAAGGAAATACCACCAAAATAACAACCACCGGGGTATCGAAGAAACATATTTACACCTTAAAAGAGAGTATTTCTTTCCACACATGAAAAACAAGATTAGTCAAATAATTAATGATTGCGACATCTGTCAGACACTGAAATATGATAGACACCCACAAAAATTAGTTTTCCAAACACCGGAAACTCCGGAAAAACCTTTGGACATTCTACACATAGATATCTATCACATTAACCACCAACAAATACTAACTATAGTTGATAAATTTTCAAAATTTGCTACGGGTTTCACAATTGCTGCTAAAACTAGCCTGAATGTAATTAAATCTCTGAAAACCTTCATCAGTACTTATGGGATTCCAAAGAAGGTCGTATGTGATCAGGGAAAAGAATTTACAGCCATTATTTTTAAGGATTTTTGCAAACAGTTTAATATTAATTTACACATTACGTCTTTTCAACAATCTTCAAGCAACGCACCTGTTGAGAGACTACACTCGACTTTAACGGAAATATATCGGATAATAATGACTAAAAGAAAAGAGAACAAACTTAGCATGGATCACGAGGAAATCTTCTCAGAAGTTCTTATTACCTACAATAACTCGGTACACTCAGCGACGAGACTAACGCCATACGAATTATTCTTTGGCAGACCACACATATTTAATGAAACAGTAAAGTTCAATGGAGAACATGAGTATCTACAGAAATTAAACGAATACCAGCAAATAATCTACCCAAAAATTAAGGAAAAATTACAAACTGCTACCAAGAATAGGGTGAATAAATTAAATAAGAATAGGCAACAACCTAGAACCTTACAAGTCGATGATATAATATATCGAAAGGAAAATAGAAGGAACAAGATAACACCTCGATTTTCCAAACATAAGGTCCAAAATGATAGGGAAATTACATTTATTACAGATAAAAATCAGAAAATACACAAATCGAAAATTAAAAGTAGAATAAGAAACAAAGGAACTTTAATACAAAAGAAAAAGATATAAAAAAAAAAAAAAAAAAAAAAAAAAAACTAATTATTCTATTTTTTTTTCTCTAGGTTATCTGTGGTGCACTCCCAAAGGATAAATACACAACAAATAGATAATGAATTGGCTATAATAGAACTAAAAATGGGTAATGCCAAAATAATAGATCACTACCAGAACTTAATCCATATAATAGACCTTAAAAATTACATAGATAATTCGGGAAAAATAAAAGAAACATTAAATATATTCGAACAAGATACTTCAATCGAAGATTCATTAAAGATTACAAAATTAAAATTGGATCAACTAACGAATAAAATTGACAATTTGCTACCCTTTAAAAGACAAAAGAGAGGCCTATTCAATGGATTGGGTTCAACAATTAAATACATAACTGGTAATATGGATGATAGTGATGCGAAAAACATAAATTCTCAACTCCAAAAACTAATTGAAAACGAACACATTTTTAATAAAACATTTAATAAACAAACCATATTGAATACAGAAATGATACAAAGATTTAACAACATTACCACACACATAAACACCGAACAAAATAGAATTACACGAATATTAAAGAATACACAAGAAACCTTTTCTAATAGGATAAGTAAAGAAAATACTATAATTTCGAAAATTCAATACTTGAATAGAATCAATTATAATATAGACTTATTAACAAATCAAATTAACAATATAGCGGAAAGCATTATATTAGCAAAATTAAATATTATTTCCAAATTTATATTAAGCCACAGTGAAATAGAAAATATTTATAAAATACTAAATGATCAAATACATGAAATACACTCTGTGGAACAATTGTACGAAATTCTTGAATTACAAGCATATTACAATAATTCGAATATTATATTTAACGTAAAAATTCCAAAATTTCATAAAGAAACTTTTACTTTGTCTCATATTATACCTTTACCAATAAATGTAACAAGACAAATATTGTCATCTAAATATATAGCTTATAACAATAATTCCATTAAATATTACCAAGAAAAATGTTTAAAATTAGAAAATATTTATGTCTGCAACAACCCTACAAGAAGTGAGGTTATGGAACAATCAACATGCGTGGGTAGACTGATACAGAAACGGCAACCGAAATGTAACCTAAGAGATGTGGGACGATTGGAGACCATTTACCAACCAGAAGATAATCTTATACTATTTATCAACACACCAACAACACTTGTCGAATCCGATTGCAGTAAACCATTTAATGTGACTAATACAACATTACTATTTTATGAAAAATGTACAGTCAATATTAATGGGCTAACATATGAAGACAAATCACAAACATATCAAGAACATATAAACATAACACTACCTGAGTTTGTAGAAATAATTCCTGAAACAGTTATAGAAGAACTTAACATGCAAAAATTGAAATCTTATCAGTTCAGTGATCATGATATGATGTCTACTTTGAGAATAAAAACTACAACTCATCAACATATTACATATACAACTATCGGAATTATAATTCTACTAATTATTATTACTTCAACATACTTAGCGAGGAGAATTAAAATTTCCTACGCACCAAATACGTTTATGATTGAAAGTATCGTTCGACCCCCTACAGATTCCTTGTGGCCCTCACTCTACTCTAAGGGGGGAGGAGTTACCTATGGTCACCAACCAAACCCATGTTAACAACAACAACCAAGTCACCAAACCAATGTTAACAACAACAACCACAACTACAATCACTAACGGAAACAATGTTAACAAAACAACTAAATTAATAACAAAGAGGTCATCAACAACCAATAAATGCAACAACAACAATAACTTCTCGAACAATAATTACTGTCATCAAATTACCAATGAATACACCAAATTACAACACCACCCACAATGTTAACACCTGCAGTCATCAACATACTTACTAAATGGGGCAGACATGAATAAGCATTTTACCATTTTATTAATTTTACTTTACTTTTATTCTTTAGTTATTTCCTATACTTATTCTTAGAATTAGTTAAATTAATTGAGTTTATTAAATTTGCATTTTAGACACTTAATTGGTATAAAATAGTTGTGACAATAAAATATAGATGATTATTAATCAACAGTTGAAACCAATCGTTTTTAATTTCTTACGTTAACTACGGCAACACAAATCAAATACGGAAATGTTTGAAGTATTTGATATTGCCGTACTTGACATGTTTGTGTGTTTAAAATAGCTGACCACCCAATAGATACATGTGCTTCACACATGTAGGTCGCTAAGTGAATTACCAAGGTCTGTCGCAATGCTGTTAGAGCACTGCATAATTTTAAGTAAATATTTTAGTATAAGTTAATGTCAAAAACATTCAATATAAATTTGCGCACACGTGTCATATATCTCGTGGAATGTTCTTTAAAAACATTCCAACAGACTTTACAATTCTTTGCACAAGAATCGTACGTTCCCACATAATTCACAATTTCCGTTCTCATACAAATTATGCTTTTGAATATTTCACAATTTCCGCTATCGCTCATACCCCAATACAAAGTGTGATACTTGCATTGCATTTTATGCAGACGATTTCCATGTAACTCAGGAAATCGCTGCACACGCCAAACAAGCCAATACTGATGTCAACACTTTTGGTAAACTAAATAAAATTCCCAATAAATTTAACTCCGATTATAATTACTACTCATACAATTTGTTTAAGCACAGATCGTGTGAAAGCCACAGTTACTGTTCAGTGGCTTTCTATGTTTTTGTGTTCTTTTTTGTTTTGTTTTTTTTGGCGCTTGCCTAAGTTTGCATATTGTATTTACTACTCTAGAAAACCCCGAAGTGTATGGTACGTACATATGAAAAAATTAAACCCAAATAAAACCCAAGAAAAAACTAATAATATTTGTTTTTTTTATAACCAATTTTCTTGAGGAAATATTCCAGAGAAACATAATTATATCCCTTAAATATTTGAAGCTAATTTACTCTTTATATTAATACAAACCTTTCTCTCATTCTAACCCAGCAGAACTTTTCCCGATGTCGTCGGAATGTACACAGTGTTTGTATAAGTTAACAAACAAAACATTTTGTTTAGTTAATTCTGCATACTCCCTCCCATTTCTTTTTTATTTTCTTCTGTTTGCTGTGTTCGCTTTGCTAATCGATTTGTTTGGGTTCAATAAATTGATTTGTGACTTAAATTGCATTGTGTGTCGCAACAGTAAAATACTTTTATCAGAAACCAATCGATAATATGATTTGTAAGCGAGGGAATAATGTAAACTATAATTTTGCGTCTCATATTACACTATGTGTCGGAACAGTACTTTGTTCTTTCGCTTGGTAAATTAGGTTGTCCATATAAACAACAAATTATTGATTTTACTATCTTTTTTAAAAAAAGACCCAAGAATGTCAAGTGGGCAATAAATTATTTATTTTGTTGTTTTAACGTAGAAACAGAAAAGACCCAAAAATTTTCAAGTGGGCAATAAACTATTTAATTTTAAGTATTAGAACAAAGAAAGACCCAAATTTGTCAAATGGGCAACAATTATTGTAAACACTAGCTTTTAGTCTGAAATAGGAAAGAAATGTTAATAAAGATTCAGTTGATATTGAACACTCAATAACACAACGTTGTTTTTCATTTTAAAATATAAAAAGAAATAACTGGCGCCCAACAAAAAACCCACATATCCTTAGAAGCCCTAAAGTAGTGCAAAGGATTATAGTGGTAAAAGTTAAAATAGTGCAATTAGTTAGCCCTAAAGTAGTGCAAAATTAAAACTAAATAGTGCATTTAATATAAAAAAAGAAGCCCTAAAGTAGTGCAAAACTAAAAAAGTGCATTTAATAAGCCCTAAAGTAGTACAAAACTAAAAAAGTGCATTTAATAGTAAAGTGCAAAATTAAGACTTCAAAATAAAACTCTCATAAATATTAAAAAAAAAAAAAAATTTTTAATTAAAAATTCTTAGGCTAAAAGAACTAAGAAAAAAATAATAACACTTAACCCAAGAATTTTTAAATAAAAATATATAAAATACAAAACATTAATGAATCAATCTAAAAGAGGAACTCTAATAAATTTTTTACTGCAACTTAAAAACAATAAATATTTTTAAAAATTTAAAATCTAATGTCAAAACAAAAAACAAAAAAAAACGTAATAAAAACATTAACCTAAAAGACAATAATTATAAACTCAACTTAAAAAGAAGAAAAACAACATAGTCACCAGGCAACGATTTTGCCTGGGCAGCAAAGAAGCACCAACATCAAATTAAAGCACCGACATCAAATTAAATATATCAACATCAAATTCAACATCAAACCGGCACCAAACTCAACTTAAGATGAAATATACACCAATTATTTTAATTGCAATCTTGTTGCTCTTTGTCCAGAGCGAGGTAAAGATTTTGGACCACACTAGTTCACGAATTGTGGCGATTGACACAGGTATAGCGAAACTCCAAATGGGGTCCGTAAAATTGATACATGAGAAAGAATTGAACAATTACCAGAGGTTTATCGACGACACAAAAGCGACAGTAACTGCTTAGATAAGTACATCCCATCCCTTAAATCCTTTCCTCGATCATGAGTTATCCCAATTGCAAAACAAACTAGATCAGCTGAAACCTAGATTAAAAAGATCTCTCAAATTCATAGGTTCGGCATGGAAATGGATAGCAGGAAGCCCTGACCATGACGATTTCGAAATACTAACACAGAAGACAAACAAGGTTACTAAAAAACAACAATAAACAGGTAATAATCAATAAACTATCATTAGACAAAATCAACGAGTTAACATCCAAGATGAATCATGTAATAAAGGTTGTGCAAGAGGATGTACAGACCTTTCGAAATTTGGACGTTACCGAATTAAAATACAAATTGGAAATAGTAAAAGAAGAGATAATAAATTTACAATACGCCATCCACTGGGCAAAAGTGGGTGTTATTAACTCGTTTATTCTGTCTCATGATGAAATAGAAACCGTAAAGAAACTATATGAAAATAATAAAATTCCATACCTTAATATGGAAGAGATATTAGTGTTTAGCGAGGTAAAAATTGCTTCTAGCGACAATTCCCTGATCTATATTGTTAGTGTACCCACAACCCACACTGTTTCATGTACCGAATTACTTATAAGGCCTATAAAGATTAATAGGGTTGTAACTAAGAATGCGTTTAACGAAATATTGGTTTGTGATAAAAAGGTGTTTGGATTAAAAAACAATTGTAAAAACTACAACAAGTTGAACATATGCAAAGACGAACACATCGAGGATATCAGCGAATCTGAATGCCTCCCCAATTTAATACACAGTAAACCCTCTAATTGTACATTGACAAGTAACTTCCATATACCCACAATACAGGAAATATTTCCTGGAACGCTTTTACTGAATCAATTTAGTGGAACGATTCTGATAAGCCAAGAACCATATGATTTAAATGGCACTTTCATCATTAAATTCCATAATGAAACCGTATCAATCGGTGATAAAACCTTTTCATATTCTGAAATTAATTTTTCTAACGTTCTCCCAGCAAACAATACAGAGGCAATAGAGCTTCTAAATATGGAAAGCGGTTTTAGCGGTTCTCATAACCGGCATAATACTGTCCGTCTGTTTAAAAAAACTGTGTAATAGAAATCAATTTAAGCGGTCGGAAATTTTAATATCAATACTCCACTACCACCGCAGAATATTACCTTGAATGGAAAGGAGCCGAGAGAATACCCTGTGTCGAGGATCTCTCAAATACCTTTCTTTTGATTGAGTACAATCAAAATTTTAGCGGGGAAGAGTTAACAAACAAAACATTTTGTTTAGTTAATTCTGCATACTCCCTCCCATTTCGTTTTTATTTTCTTCTGTTTGCTGTGTTCGCTTTGCTAATCGATTTGTTTGGGTTCAATAAATTGATTTGTGGCTTAAATTGCATTGTGTGTCGCAACAGTAAAATACTTTTATCAGAAACCAATCGATAATATGATTTGCAAGCGAGGGAATAATGTAAACTATAATTGTTGCGTCTCATATTACACTATGCTTCGCAACAGTACTTTGTTCTTTCGCTTGGTAAATTAGGTTGTCCATATAAACAACAAATTATTGATTTTACTATTTTTTTTAAAGAAACACCCAAGAATGTCAAGTGAACAATAAATTATTTATTTTGTTGTTTTAACGTAGAAACAGAAAAGACCCAAAAATTTTCAAATGGGCAACAATTATTGTAAACACTAGCTTTTAGTCTAATATAGGAAAGATATGTTAAAGATTCAGTTGATATTGAACACTCAATAACACAACGTTGTTTTTCATTTTAAAATATAAAAAGAAATAACTTATATGAGCGAAAAAATTGTCTGCCTACACATCCATACACTTTCTCTATGCAAAAGTATGCACGCACGATTTTATCAATCGTTTAATAACTTCGTTTTGTAGTGTTATCAACTGCCTACTTCTCCGTAAACCTTCTATACATATATGTACATTGTTTATAGAAGTGTTAGCATAGTCGAAATTGATTACGATCTTTGTTTCGTGTACACGTGTTGTGAAAAATTCTTGAACTGTGTGCACGTGCCTTGAAAAGTGTTAAAATTAATTTGTAAGAAAAAAAGGGTAGGAATAGAGAAAAAAATAAGAATATAAATACATATAATTAAAATAAGTTTATAATACACATATAATTAAAATAAAAAAAACGAAAGGTTTCTCGGAAAGAACTCTCAGAAGACATTCTGAGAAATTAAAAAACAAACAACAAAAAATACTATTTCTGATAAAGAAAAAGAAGACAAATGTAAAATTAATAAAACTGAAATACTATGTGAATTTGAAGACACAGAAAATGAAAATATAAATAAAAATCGAAAGAAAAATTTGATAGAAGATGAAACATTAAAAAACAAATTAAAAGTTTGGTGTAATACCCATAACCCCTCAAGAGCTTGTGTTAACGATTTTCTGAAGATTCTTAATTCAGAAAAAATAAACGTACCCAAAATCCTAAAGGGCATCCTTGGGGTCACTAACAAAAAATCACTAAAAGGACCGTAAGCCCTGGCACTTTACCAATTTTGGTATAAAGAGCCGCCTGAGCTTTATCCAAAATAAAATAAAAGGTTGCACAGTGAGCTGACACTAGATGGTCTACCATTCTTTAAAAGCTCTTCAACTTCCTTATGGCCAATTCTAGGGCATTTTGTTAATGTCCCAAAATCACGAGTATTTTTTATTTGAAACTTTTTTAGGTAATGGAAAGCCAAACAATGTCGATAACTATCTTCACAATTTCATGCATGAAATTAAAGAATTGACTACCGATGGATATAGCTGCCAAGACAAGTGCATTAAAGTTAATTAAGGGCATTTATTTGCGACGCACCAGCAAGGGCATTTTTATGTGGCATTGTCGGTCATAACTCATTTAATGGTTGCTCGAAAAGCAGCCAAGTTGGTGTACGAATCGAAAATGTAACCACATATAGTCCTAAAAGCGGTATTTTAAGAAGCCAAGAAGATTTTAAAAATACAACTTTTTTAAATTTCCACCAATCATTCTTTAAAGAAAACAGATCTTCGCTGGAGAATATTGGAATTAATTTGATAAGCCAATTCCCCTTAGATCCAATGCACCTTTTAGATCATGGAGTTTGTAAAAAACTAATTAAGTGTCTAATTACAAAACAGACAAATATTTCAAAACTTTGTACAGAAAATATTAACATAATTTCTGAAAGATTAGTTGCTATAGTTCCCTATATCCCTATAGAATGTGGCAGAAAACCTAGAGATCTTAAGGAGTTACCACGGTGGAAGGCTGTGGAATTACGGCAATTTTTACTTAACACTGGTATGGTGTGTTTAAAAAATGTAATTAGCGATGATCTTTTCTATCACTTTTTACTACTATCCTGCTCTTACAAATTATTATTATCCAAAAATTATTAAAGTTATATAGATGCAGCAGAATATATGTTAATGGACTTTGTAGAAAATTTTCCGGTTATGTATAGACGAAAAAATTTAACATACAACATTCATAACGTCCTTCATATCGTGTAAAGTGTTAGGGAAATCGGAGCCATTCAAAGTTTTGCGGCTTATAAATTTGAAAATTTTTTACAGCATCTAAAAACAAAAATTAAAAAGCCTACTCACATTCTGGAGCAACTGCATAATAAATTTCATTCAAATACCAAATACTTCGATGAAATTGAAAAAAATGGCTGCAAAAAAAAAATGCTAATGGTGACATTATTAAATATTTTTTAAACGGTTATATATAAGTAATAGAATTTTTCTGATAAAAAACTTGGTAGAGGAAGAGGGAGACACGTTTATTATTGGGCACTACTTAAAAAATCTTTTTAATTTGTTTGAAGCTCCAGTAAGGTCAGGTGCAGATTTAGGGATTTATGAAGGGAATATTGATGAAGAAGAAATAGAAAAAGTTTCTGTAAAACATATATTATACAAGTATATGTCTCTTTCACTTGACAGTCATTTTGTTTTCCTGCCACTATCATCTCAATTTTTATAAATTATATGGTTTTTTTTATATTAATTAATTATCAGCAATACGACCCAAACCAATTAATTAATACCGAATTAATATACTCCTTGTTAATTCCTTATGATTCGTTTAAGATAACCAATCTTCAATGGAATTAAATGAATCTTTGGGTTTTGTTCAGCAACAATATTTTCCCACCGTTTGGTCAGCAAAGAATTCATACGTCAACACAATTAAACACGAGCAAAAATATTTATACTAAATATTTTTGGTTTGTTTAATAATGTTGTTTTCCCATCGTTTAGTCAGGCAAGGAATTCATACGTCAGCACAATTTGTGACTTGAGCAAGAATATTTATACTAAATATTTTTGATTGTGTTCAATGCAATTGTTTTCTCAAGCAACGTTTGGTCAAGCAACGCGTGAGAACTCATACGCCAGCATAATTGATATTTATACTAAATATTTTACTACACGTGCGATTCAAATTGCTTGCATTGGCTAGCGGAATATATGCATTGACTGGCTATGGGAGAATAATTTGTTGCCGCATAAACAATTTTCGGTTTTAGTTTTTATTTTTTGTTGTTTCTTTTTGTTTATGTAATTTTAATTTTAATTGTTTTCCCTTTTGTTCGTGTATTTTTAATTCATATATATAGAGCGTGAAAAATAATAAAAATTGCCATTCTACTGATATCTATAATTGAATGCGTTAATAATATTTATTCTCTTGGTGTACCACCCTGAGAAAAAATACTCTTACCTAAATACTTATCCTTGTGCAACACTTGGAAAAGTAAAACCACAATTTCCGTATCTTGGTGTACCACCAAGATAAATAATATTTTTTAACTTGAGTGAGGCAAACGAGCCTTCACTGTAACACTCCTCTCAAGGCGAATTCGCCGAAAATAATAATATTAACTGTCAGAACGAAATATTAAAGGCACTAGCTAGAATAGAATGTAAGCTGAACAAAATTGAAGGTAAGAATTTTATATAGCTATAAGAAAACTAACCTTATTTTTTAAATTAATATTTCTTTGTCTTTAGAACGACAAAATAATGAAAATACAGTCAACGATGAACCAACTATTACGAAAAAACGTGCCAATATCCACTGAAAAACTATTTCCAATATCAAGTCTAAACGGATTCTGTAATGCCGAAAATACAGTGGCCTTCGATATTGAAAAATATGTAAGTTAAATTATAACAATTACAAAATTTAAAGTCATTAACCATAATTTTTTATACAGGGACAACTCATAAAACTAATAATCAGCCCGGACGGCTTATTTAAAAATTTTAATAGAATTTTTTCCAACAACGTTATTATGGCACTCAACTATGCTGGCGTCAACAATAAAAAATAATTTAAAGATTACAAATCTTTAAATCAAGCACTTTTTTGTAAGTTAAAAATTTCATTATTCTTAGTCATACCGATTAAGTATACTCTTTTTAATAAATAATCTACATTTCAGATGCCACTAACATTGAGGGATCAACAAACAAGGACTTCGCACAGTAACTTCGGAAATGTTTCAGAACATACAAAAGTAGAGATTTTAAAAAAGAATAAGACAAAAAAAAAATTAGAACCGTCAAAACATTAATTTAAGCATTTTTTTCATATGACAATAAAATATTGTTATTACATAAATATGATACTGAAGCAAACTCAAAATCAAAATATTTTTTTTTTTTAAGTGCCTGAATACTTTAATTTGCTTTTTATGTTCATTTTTTAAGAGTACATAATATATTAGAAATATAAAATTTACATGTAAATTTTTTTTCTTAATAATGGGCAAACTTCGGCTTCTTATTCTAATTTCAAAGAATTTTTTTTTTTTAAATTGCAAATGAATTTAGAATTCAAAAATTAAAAGACACAACATTGTTTTAATTAACTCGCGCCCAACCGTGGTCAGGTCCTCAAGCAGCACCATCGAACCACCCAGAAAAGAGAAATTTTTAAAAGGAGCTTTTAAAAAAAAGAAAAAGTGTCTTGTAAATTCAAAAAAAAAAAAAAAAAAAAAAAAAAAAGTGAAAATTATCGTTTTAAAAAGGAGTTTAAAAAAAGTGTCTTGTAAATTCTATAAAACGTGAAAATTATCATTTTGGTGTGAAGCTTGCACCAAGAGGGAACCCCAGTAAAGAAGTGAAAAGGACTAATTCCCCGGTGTCGACGCGAACTATAAAATAAAATCTAAAATATTTAAATAAAACATAAATTGAGTGAATTAAATCAGAAATCAGAACATAAAAATAAAATAAAATCACAAATTAAATCAAACATTGAAATATGAAATGAAAATATTTAAGTAAAAAATTAAATCGGTACACAAAATTAAAGTATTTAAATAAAATCACAGACTAAAAATTGTTAATTGGAACATAAAAATAAAAACTTTTAATCACAAATTAAGTAAATCAAAACATTGTTACTAAAATGTTTGAAAGTAAAAACAAATTAAGCATCAAATCAAAGATTTTTTTTTTTTGAACATTAAATAAAAGCAGAACATTTAACAAATCAATTAAGCAAAATTTTCAACACAAGGAACAATTCGAGATAAAACTTACAAAATCCAACACAAACTGAAGCCAGAAAGGAGCACATAACAACGGCAGACATGGTGAAAGAAGCACTCCACAAGGCATCAATATTAGCAGTTTTTGTGATAATGATCGTCACGGCCAGAACAGAAACACAAATTTTGGACTGCTCAAACTCGCAAATTATAGCAACAGAGACGGGACAAGCAAAACTCGTTATGGGGACTTTTAAAATATTGCAAGTCGTCGACCTAGAACAATACAACAAAACACTGACAATCATAGAGGAAACAATTAGAAGAGACATTACGAGAAAAGACACCAGTTATCCATATCTTATACACGAAGTACGTTCGTCGAGAAAAATTCTTGAAGAATTAAGACCCAGACGTTCAGCGAGATCTATAGATGCTTTGGACACTGCCTGGAAATGGATTGCTGGGACACCCGACCATGATGATTTTCAGATCATAGGGGACCAAACAAAAAACCTGTTACGGAACAACGACAACCAAATAATCATAAACAGGGCTGTTTAATCACCAATATTAAACCAACATACATTATCTATTATTTAAACAATTTATTTACTTAATTTTGTAATTTTTATTACCTAAATATTTTCATTGTTAAACAAGATTTATTTTTAAATTCATTAATTTAAATTCCTGACTTTTTACCAATGAATACATTCATTTAACACACTGATATTTTATTTAAAAACAATAACGGGAATATCGTATGTGATTTGTTGTTACTCTTTTTTCTCATTCCTATTCTTTTTCATAACTTCTTTAACTAGCATATTTAAGTATACTGTAGTTTTTTTCTCAATCTAGTTTTGACAACCAAACCAATAAGACAAATTTAAAAACAAACAAAAGTGAACAGAATTTAAAACACATCTACCTACATACATACATATTTCAATAATTATTAAATCAAACAAAAAACTATTGTAAAACAAATACTTAAAAAAAGAAAAACAGTTTAAAATAAAATTATAACTTTTTACATAAAACAAACCAAGAAAAGTGTTTTTAAAATAAATCAATAATTAAGGAAAAAATAAAAAAAGGTTAGTACATAAACAAGGGCTATTGAAGAAAGATTACAGACGATTAAAAACATGACAAACGCAATACTCAACACCATAACAACTACAGACGTTTTAAGGACTCTTATGGTCAAGGATGTTGAGAGGAAATTGAAAATTATAAACGAGGATCTCGTAAACATTAATTATGCCATACAGTGGGCTAAAAGCGGTATCGTAAATTCATTTATATTATCTAATTCTGAACTTACAGTCATAAAGGATTTTTTTTACAAATTAGAGTTTGCCTTATAACAATTTAATTGACGCCCTCGAATTTGGAGAGGTTAAAATAAGCTCAAACAAGAATACCTTACTTTTTATTATAAATTTACCGAAAACGGAAGATATTGTTTGTAGAAATTTATTCATAGGACCAGTGAGAAAAGGGAATCTCACTATTAACTTAAACGAAAATGTAATTTTATATCATAATTCTATATTAGTTATAAAAAACAAATATAAAATTATTAACGGTTTCTCTTTATGTAAAAATGAAAATGTTGACAACATTACTGACACTAAATGCTTGCCTAATCTACTATCAGGAATGCCGTCCGTCTGTCCGACTACCAATTATCATCATTTACAAATGATATAACCATTTTGCCCGGTTTGATACTTTTAAATGGGTATATTGGTTTAATTACGATAGAAAAAAAAAAAGAAATTTCCCTTAATGGAACATTTCTTATAATGGAACATTTTATAACACGACCGTCACTATTGGGGACACGACTTATTTTAGTAAAGAGATAATGATGGCTCGGCCACTGCCAGCAATAGTCCAATCTTCAAATAAAGCATCTTCTTATGAAGAAGTATTATCTCTGAAAATGTTAAAAAACCTACATTTAAATAATCTCGAGCAAATCCGTGATCTGACTCACAAAAGTAAGACTGCGTTTTTCTCAAGTCTTACCTTTCCGGGGATTAATACCTTGGGAATGATTTGGCTGATAGTAAAGAAAATTCTTGCGAAAAGAAATACATTAAAAATAGAAACAATACACGTTTACTCCAGTGACCTTCAAAATCACGACCTGTCCAACGTGGACGCTGGAAATTATAGGGGGGGGGGGGGGAGTCAATGTCAAAAACATTCAATATAAATTTACGCACACGTGTCATATAATTCGTGGAATGTTCTTTTAAAACATTCCAACAGACTTTACAATTTTTTGCACAAGAATCGTACGTTCCCACATAATTAACAATTTCCGTTCTCATACAAATTATGCTTTTGAATATTTCACAATTTCCGCTATCGCAAATACCCCAATACAAAGTGTGATACTTGCATTGCATTTTATGCAGACGATTTCCATGGAACTCAGGAAATCGCTGCACACGCCAAACAAGCCAATACTGATGTCAACACTTTCGGTAAACTAAATAAAATTCGCAATAAATTTAACCCCGATTATAATTACTGCTCATACAGTTATTTCTTTTAAATATTTGACTAATTTTACTCTTTATATTAACACAAACCTTTCTCTCATTCTAAGTTACCTATCATAACATATGCATGTAATTATACTCTTTACTTTAGTTCTTTTATTATTCTCAAATATTTTAATTTGATTATTTTGTAAACATATAAATATAAACCACAAAATAAAGAAAGCTCAGTTCAATTTAGAATTCAAAAATTAAAACACACAACATTGTTTTAATTAACTTATATAAGTTAAGGCATGTCACACATTGTGAAAGACATGCCAACAAATACGTCGCCCAAATATGGCGAATAAGTCAGTCCGCAAATTATGTCGTCCAATATGGTGAACAGATCAGTTCGCCATTCATTTTTCATGTTTAAAGAAAACATACCGCCCATTATGATGGACATTCATATGTCGTCATTCATTTCTGTAAAAATAAATATGTTGCCACCCAACATGACAAATTTAGTTCATTTATTTTATAAATGTTTTGCCCTCATCAAATTACTCACAACGGGCACAAGTATGCCGCAATCTCGTATTGCTGTGTTTAACATTTGTCATTATGTCGCAATATCATATTGCATTCCCAGGCATTTTTATTTATTATTTTTCTGGCACCAATTACGACCATTCACACTTTTAATTGTTTTGGGTGTCAGTTTCACAAAACATTTCCTCAAACCGCTGCATTTTATTTTGTCCCCTAATTCTGCAGCGTAAACAGTCCTCAAGTCAGTGCACTTGAAACTTTCACGATTTATGATTTTGATTGAGTTGCGTTTTTTTATGGTTTTCAGGTTTGGCTTGCTTTGGCATTTTTTCGGTGGTGTTTCTCTGTCGTTGAGGAATTGACCATTCTTTATATTTATTACGATTAAGTAAAATAGAGTCAGTTAGAAAAGTAAACTCAGACCTACATAGTAGGTAAAGAAATTATGTTGTAAAAGCATGAAATTCATTAATCTGAATTGTTTCAAAAAACTAATGTAATGATGTTGTGTATGCACAATATAGAGTACCAAAATGTACAAACATTTAAAATGATATTTGAGCATACACAATATCATTCATGTATTGCAGCGTGTGAGGGCACAACAAAGTAAATTAAAACAACACAAAATTTAACAATAAAATATATTGATCCAAGTGTGTCACTGGTGTAGAAATAAATGTAAAGGCTTTATGTTACATTTATGAAATTGATTTTTGTTTATGCCAATGAATCACCAGTGATTTGGGGCACTGGGATTATAATAACAAATCGAACTACGGACTGACAAATGACCACTCACACACACATGCAAACATGAGAAAATAGTTTGTAAGCTAGTTGTAAGACAAAATTATGTAAAGAGTAGTAAATAGCAATTAAGAGAATTAGAATAATATGTAAAATAGATATATAAGAAAGAACTTGAAAAAATAAAGACATTCGAAAGATTAGAGTCAAGCAAACAACATTAGTATTTTTATTTAAAAAAACATTCGTGTTGTTAACATCATAAATTATATGATAACATTTTAAATCATATAATAACTTTATACTAATAACTAAAACTGTATTGTATTGTAACTAAAGAAATAATAAAATTAATAAAAATTTACTTCATAAATACTTTTAATCCTGCATAAGAAAGATAACTTACATAGTAAGTACAACTAATAAAATAATTTATCAGATAGAATTATGTTAGTATTAGAAGAATCATATACTAGAGTTCAGACTGACAAGTCTGTGCTCTCAATAAAAGTAAAATTTATATTGAATAAAATAAACACCTCTACAATTTATTAAAGTACAGGGTGCGGCTAAAGTTACTATATGATGTAAAACAATTGTAACTTCTTTGCTTGCGAGTATTTAACTTTTTCTTTTTTCCTATTTCAGAAATTAAACTTGGGAGAATATTAAAAAATGGAACGCTATACAATTGCGCAAAGAACTAAGATTGTTTTTCTATTCATTGAAAATCATCGTTCGATAATTAATACTCAACATGCATACAGAAGATTTTATGGTGTAAGAACTGCTCCAACGGGTCCAACCATTCGTTCGTTGGTGAATAATTTTGCTGAATCGAACTGGCAGATTGGCCGAAAATATTGATGCTGTGCGACAGAACGTCGAAGAAAATCCGCAGACATCAACGAGAAGACGATCTTCCCAGTTGCAGCTTTCTGACCGCACTCTTCGGCGAATTTTAAAATACGATTTGCACCTCTTCCCTTACAAAATCCAAGTAGTCCAAAAACTAAATCCTGAGGACTTCGTATTGCGCTTGGAAACAAATCATATAGTTACTTTAGCCGCACCCTGTATTATACATACATATATATTAAAGAATATGTAAGTTGTCCTCCACTATAAGTAAGTTGTCCGGGTTCGGGTCGAAATCCCGGTTATAACAAAATCCTGTTTTCAAAATCCTGTTTTCAAAATCCTGTTTTTCATAATACTGTTTTGCAAAATACTGCATTTCATAATACTGTTTTGCAAAATCCTGTTCTATTGCGCGGTGAAATTTTTTGTAAAAATAAATAAAAAAAAGCGCGCTTTTTTTTATTTATTTTTACAAAAAATTTCACTGTTATAATTAAGTAAAATTTATCTCAATTTATATACATATATGATTATTAAAATAAACCATAACAAACCCAAAAGACAAAAAAAATTATTAGAGTTATTAAGACATGACATGAACATTAGCGGTCTCCGCTAGCTATTAACTTCAACATTGCCATGAATTATAGCTAGTCGAGACACCATGTTAATAACAGCTGATCTCATTGCAGATGTTATCAGTTCACCTGTGTTGTTGTTTTCATATGCAAATGTTTTGATATTGCAAGCAGCATTAAACGTGTTGATACGCACGTGTAGTTAATCAAATCATATGTTTAGTAATCTTGTCTTTTTCTTAAAATTTTTGTTTTGTGAATAATTTATAATGTCAAAAGTTAATATTGTTAAATCAAACAAAGGAAATCCGAAATTATTTATTGATGGATATTTCTATCATTTGGAGAGAAATAATAAGTCAGGCACTTCTAATTGGGCTTGTGCAAAACGTAAAGTGCATATGTGTAAATCTCGTATTGTAACAAACATGGTTGATGATAATGTGGTAATTGTGAAGTATCCAAATCAGCACACACATGAACCTATTGCTATCGACTTGAATATTGCAGAAACCAATAATATGGTTAAGACCCTTGCAAAAAGATCGTTTTTGACACCAAGTCAAATAATTCAAGAGTCAATAGTGCAGACAAGTGAAAACAGTCGAGATTTTTTACCATCCAAAAATGCTCAAAATGTTAAAATAAAGAGATTCAGAAAAAAATTTTGCGTTTCAAAAGAACCGGAGAATATTGAAGACATAGACATTCCTCTTAATTTGTATGTTGTGGATAGAGAGATATTTATTCAGTCCGAGGTAATGACCGGTAATGACTGTATGATAATTATGACCACGCAAACATCTATAAAATTGCTTCAAAACAGTGATTGCTGGCTGGTAGACGGAACATTTGACGTTGTTCCATCATTTATGCGGCAATTATTCTCTGTACATGGTAGAGTGGAAGGCGAAGTAGTGCCATTAGTATTCTGTTTAATGACGAAAAAATCGACGTCCATGTACACTGCATTTTTTAAGGAGCTATTAAAGATCGGCGAAAAGTATGGATGTGTTCTAAATCCTACCAAAATTGTAAGCGATTTTGAAGTAGGTATTGCGAAGGCAATTCAGCTATGCTTTCCAAGAGCACAAACTCAAGGATGCTTTTTTCATTTCAGCCAAATAATATGGCGGCGAGTTCAAAAAGAGAGGTAGTATAACATAGTAGAATTATTTCATTATAGCATTAACATATGCATTGCAGATTGAGTCGAAAATATGGTAACGATGAAGATTTTGCATTAAAAGTGAGAATGCTGAAAGCCTTAGCTTTTGTGCCATCTAATGACATCTTAAAGTACTACTGTAGTCTTAGCAGTACTTTTGAAGATGAAGATTTGCTTAAACTGTGCGAGTGGTTTGAAAGAAA
Source organism: Cordilura impudica (assembly GCA_963682025.1). NCBI lineage: Eukaryota > Metazoa > Arthropoda > Insecta > Diptera > Scathophagidae > Cordilura > Cordilura impudica. Next base: position 247,569,968 of record OY821518.1, read on the forward strand.
CTACGTCAAGGGCTCATATCAGCCAAAGTATCCTACAAGCTTTTGGTCGGTTTACGATGACAATATGACAAATTCCTACCCAAGAACTCAAAATAGTGTGGAAGCTTGGCATAGAAGACTGAAAGCTGTTGTTGGGCGTAGAAAGTCAGGGTTATACCACCTTATCAGGCAGTTGGGTAATGAGGTCGTGGTAGCTGTAAATACCATTTCAAAATGCGCGAATGGAGAAAGACGTTACATAAGCTTAAAGAAAAGAAAAGCATACACAAACATTAAAAGAGTAATAAGAAAAAGGTGTGAATTAAGCCATACAGGCTACCTAAAGCGAATTGCACAAAATCTTGTACTAATTTGAGTTTATAAAATGCATTGAAGGCCAATTGCAAAAAATCTTTAACTAATTTAAGTTTATAAAATGCATTCAAATTAATTTTTTGTTAAATGTTTTTGTTAATTTTTGAGAATTATATACTTTTGTTGAAGTTTTTTTTAATAAAATAAATTTTGTAAACCAGCATTTTTACTTCACAGTATTTTGCAAAACGGTATTGTGAAAATCAGTATTTTGTAAAACAGTTTTATGAAACACAGTATTTTGTAAAACAGTATTATGAAAAGCAGGATTTTGTCAGTTTTTTTGACCAGTATTTCGTCCAAACAGTATTTTGCATACCAGTATTGCATACGTATCCCAAGTTGTCCACCATCCAGCACCATCAACCACAATGTACACAAAATGATTCATATGGATTATATTATGAAAACACATAACAAAGTGTTTCAGATGTCTTCCACATTTGGATATTTTGTGCATAGTTGTAGATTTGACAGAGCAAAGGGCAAATCAATCGTTTGCTCTATTTTTGTGTCATTAAACAACCACTATACTAAAGGTTATACAACTCCAAGGATGAAATATTCAACCGAGAATTTTGAGTGTTGTGCAGAGACATATTAATAACATGAAACACAGAAATGTATACATCCTTAGTGAATCGCATAAATAAATTAATAGTTTATTACATATTTGTGTTAACAACAGTGTGTATTATTTATAGACTTTTCAGAGTCTATCATCTTAGTATGCACACTTACTGTACAATGTGTACAAAAGAGAAATAACAGACGAGCTTACGATAAATTAAACATGTAAAATAATAGCTTGTTTCTAAACCGAATTTAGTTGAGTTTTATAATAAAACAAAGGGCGGCGTTGACACACTTGACCAGATGTGTAGTGTTACGAAAAACAAAGAGATGGCCAATGTGCATTTTCTTTGGTATATTAAATATGACATTTGTTAACAGTTATGTTATCTATGTACAAGTTAACGATGGCACATGTGACATATGAGGTGATACCTAAATAATACACTAAATGCTTACGCCATGTCTACCAATTCGAACAAAACATTCTCAAGCTTTATGCTTACGTTTGTTTGTTTGTTTCACTTAGTAATACAATTCCACACACACGTTGCATTGTCAGCAAGTAAACAACGAACAAGACATGGAATGGGCTCGCTTTAAGTAGATTGCATTTTTCTTTTGTTTGGCAGTTAAGAAATAAAACTCAAGAAGAGTAGTAATTAAGTTTAGTAAATAAGCATTAATTTAAGTAAAAATATAAAATAAATAAAGTGAACCTTTTTAATAGAAAACCCACATAAAAGTAATTTACACAATATGTTGAGTGCAATGAAAAAACCTCTTTCGCGTCGTAATTCATGAAACAGCTTCATTCAGAACTAGTCACACCACACATGAGAGAGCCCTTAAAATGTCCTACTCTAACGTCAGGCATGCGGGACACTATTCAACAAATTTTATCGCCACCAGTCCCAAAAAAAAAATTTACAAAAAAATTTGCGCGTTCTGCCCCTGTACAAAATACGAAAAAAGTATATGTGGCGAACACAAATTTGAACTTTGCGCCTTATGTGCAAAACCTGGAAGTACCTTCTTTTTTTTATTTACTTAAAGTAATTTTGTAATGGCTGGAAGCATTTTAGGTTTTTAAGTTTATTTTATTAATTTGTTTATACTTTTTGCAAAGTTCTGTTATTGCATTTTCGAGTAATAACATTGACTTGTTTTTTTTTTTTTTTTTTCAATAAAATCCCGCTTATGTTTAGCGGAGTGGTTGCAGTAGGTCGCGACCATGAACATGTATGTGTTTTTGCTATTGCTATTGCTACTGAATTATTATTATTTGTGTTTTTTATTCCTTCTTTTATTATTGTTATTGTTGTTTAAGTTTATTTTTATTATTAATCAAATTGGTCGCAGTGCGTATAGCCTTCCTATCTTAGTGTTATCAATTTCCGTATCATTATTATTGTTGTTGTAATTATTTTTATTTAGTTGTTAGATTAAATATAAATAAAGAGGAAAAAATTAGAACAGAGGCAGATGAAGACATAAGATCACGCTGCACAGTGGTCCCAATGAGAAATATAGCACGAAAAAAGTCGTATTTTCGGATTGTAAAAAAGTGAAAAATTTGCTTGGTTATTTAATGACAAGTCTCCACCGTGCATAACGGTAAACAATTTTTTTGTATGTTTACAATATTGGCACTGCAGTATTGTGTTGAACACAAACAACTGTTTTTGTTTGTTTTTCATAAGAGATCAGTCAATAATCTAGTGTGATTTTGAGAGGCTGTAAAATAACGTGAAAGAATTTTCTTTAATATTTCTTTATTGTATTTATACAATAGAGGAATGTATTTTTTTAATTCTTGATGTGCCGTTGATCTAGTATTAAGTTTAGACAACAAAATGTATGAAAATTTAAATGTATTTATTAATTGTGTAATTTTATCAGTATTGTAACTTGTGTTAGACTTTTAAATGTGAATTTCACCAGCTTTCGCTCCAATTGTTGTGTCGCCATCATCTATAAAGTGTGAGTTATTAAATGTTTAAAGAACCATCTGCCGATTTTTGCCTAACACACTGCATTTCTCATTTTAAGGTTGCAATGTCTACCACCAAAAGAGATTTGTTCAATGTTTGGTACGCTCAAAAGGACCACAAAAAAAAAAATGACGACTATAAAAATTAACTAAAACAAGCAGCTCGAAATTTCGTTAGTAAACATCGAACAAAGAATGTTTTTGAGTCTACTTATAAATGTTGGTTGGATGAATTGTTTGTCTTTCCTAGTAAAGCCTCATCGATGTTCGGCGAAGAAGAAGACTCGTCGGATGGACCGTCAACATCGAAGCATGGACGACCTTCCAAAGTGTTTTTAGAAGGGGGCCAAATATCGTAGCAATTGAAAACGAAGTCTCTTGTGAACACTTGCTCTCCAGAAGAGTTAACATTTGCTGCTGCAAGTAGTCTTTATAAAGCAGACAAAAGAGTTGCTGCAGGCGTTATTAGAACTATAGATGTTTCTCCAAAAAGGCCAGTAAAAATAAAAAGATTGCTAGGTACACCATCTAAAGAAGTCATACCGTACAGCAGTGAAGAAGCATTGACAATGTACATTGAGGGCAAATACGCAAAAAGTTCTTATGTTTCTATGCGCGAGTTACGTATGTACTTCCACATACACAACGAACCTCTACAAAAGATATAGAAACCATATTAAATCAATATTTAAAATAAAAACTTAAGTCAACGACACTTTTGAAAATACATAAAAAGTCGTTGATCAAAAAGTTGAAACACTAAACCATGACAATAAAATATAAATAAAAATTTAGGCAAACGACACTTGTAAAACTACAAGAAGTCGTTGCCCACAAAAAAAAAAAAAAGAACCAAACACAACAACCTTTTGTGTCTAGCAATCATAAATGTTTTATAAACAAATAATATTGATTGCCCAATAATGGTATCTTTTGCTGACACTTAAAAAGTATTGATAAATAAAATCGAAATTGTGTTTAGCAATCATAAGTGTTTTAAAAACAGGAATATTGATTGCCCAATAATTGTATCTTTTGCTGAGACTTAAAAAAGTATTGATAAAATAAAACTGAATTCTGAAGTCAGACTTAAAAAAAAAAGAAAAATATTTTTGTAAATTTAGTCTTAAGATCAATGTGAAACAATAAAGTTTAAACATTTTTGGTTCTTTATATAAATAAAAACTAAAGTGAATTTCCACTACTTAACTCGCGCGGGTGCCAAAAAACGTAATGCAGATATACAGTGCTGATCAATATAATAGACGGTTGCTAAGAGAAGATGTGTTCCCTTAAATTGTACGAATTTAAATGAATTCTCTTAAGACCAAATGTTACCGTTAGATTTGTTAATGTCTTCTCAAATACTTGTTGCTGTTTTGTGGAATTTATTATTGATGTTTTAAGTGCACGTGTTCAAATCCAAAATATAGTGCAATTGTAACTGTTCAAAATAATAGACGTTTTTAAAATAACTTTGCTATATTAAGAATTAAGTTTAATTTTTTTTGTGGTTTGTTCTGAATATCTAAAGTACAAGTAAGTAAACAAGTATTTAGTTAAAAAAAATCAAATTTATTTATAATTTTTGTTAAAGATGGGCCGAAAAAAACATTGCACTATTGAGGAACGCCGAGTTGCAAAAAAGCTTAGAAATGATGGGAAAACTCTGGATTTTGTTGCTAGAGCTCTTGGAAGATCCGAACATTGCATCAGAAATGCTCTAAAGTGGAAAAAAACCAAAGAAACACGGGGTAGACCACGAAAAACTTCGGCGACTACTGATTCCCGTATAGCGTTGTTGGCCAAAAAGAACCCATTTATTTCATCAAAAGCAATTTCTGCTGAAATAAATAATGAAATTAGTGCTCCGTCGGTACGTCGAAGATTATTAGAGCACAATTTGCCAGGAAGAGTCGCCAGAAAGGTTCCATTATTAAGTTCTAAAAATAAGAAAGCTCGCATTCAATTTGCTAAAAAATTCCAAAACAGCTCTATTGATGATTTTAAACAAATATTATGGAGCGATGAGACAAAAATAAATTTATTTGGATCTGACAGTCGACGTAATGTAAGAAGACCAAAAGGTAAAGAGTTAGACGATCGGTACACAAAAAAAACTGTTAAACATGGTGGAGGCAATATAATGGTTTGGGGCGCATTTTCATGGAATGGTGTTGGGCCTATACATCGGATCACTGAAATCATGAATAAGGAAATCTACTGCGATATTTTAAACGATGTGATGCTCCCATATGCAGAAAACCATATGCCACCAAATTGGCACTTCCAACAGGACAATGATCCTAAACACTCGTCAAAATTAGTTAAATCTTGGTTGAGTGAACACGAAGTATCCGTCTTGGAATGGCCCTCCCAATCCCCTGATCTCAACCCGATTGAGAACTTGTGGATGGAGCTGAAGAGAAGCTTGGAGGGACAAGTTTTTAGTAACAAAAATCAACTTTGGGAAGCTGTTAAGAGCAGTTGGGAGGGTATTCCAGTGGAAAAATGTCAAAAGCTAATAGAATCAATGCCCAAGCGAATTCGAGCTGTGTTAGATAACAATGGTGGACATTCTGGTTATTAATTTCACTACAAATAATTAGTCTTAACAAATAAAATATATTTTAATGTAATTTATCTTTCTAATCTAAAAAAAAAGCTTTTTTGTATAAGATATTAAAATAAGCCTATTATTTTGAGCAGCTAAAAAGTGAATTTCAATTTTATAACTTTATTAAAATAATCAAGAAGTATAGTTTTTTTTTCAAAACCTAGTATTTTTGTTGTAAATTAAAAATTAATTAAAAATAAATTTATTTGCCTCGGCATTTTCGAAAAAAATAAAAAAAATAAAAAAGCCTATTATTTTGATCAGCACTGTATATCCATCTTATAAGAAACTTTTGGTTGCCAAAAAAGATTGTTACCCAAGCAATGGAATAAAGATTTCAGAAGCAACTGCTGAAGTGGCTTTGCAAAGTTGAGTTGACCATACGACAAATAGGATAATAAAGGTACAAAGAAAAAATCTGGAAGAATTTACATGATACTTGTAAACCATCGTTTCTTTTTGACTATGATCGATGGTAAAGTTTTTTCAACTATTGCAAATTTGTCGCCTCAAAGATGAGGAATTTGTGGAGCACCACCTACTTCTATGAATGACTTAAACAAAATTAAAGAGTTGAAACCGAATAAAAGCCTTTACGAGTATGGACTCTCCACTCTACATGCTTGGATAAGGAGCTTAGAGTGCATTTTGCACATTGCGTATAAACTTGAAATACAAAAATGGAAAGCTCAGGGAGAATCGGAAAAGGCCATAATTAAGGCAAGGAAAACAATGATTATTGATAGAATGAAAACAGATATGAACTTGCTGGTCGACATACCAAAGCCAGTTCACGGCACTACAAATAATGGCAACACCGCCAGAAGATTTTTCCAGGAACCACGTTTAGCTTCACAATAACTGGCGTTGACGAAAATTTAATTAGAAGACTTGGCGTCATTTTACGATGTATGGCATCCGGTTATGCAATTAATGCAGAATTGTTTCGAGCGTATGCTTTCGCAACAGCGGAATTATACGTGGAATTGTATCCGTGGTATTGGATGCCATCAAATGTCCACAAAATATTGATTCATGGTGCAGACATTATTGAAAAAGCTGCCCTGCCCATTGGAATGCTATCCGAGGAAGCGCTTGAATCTCGCAACAAAGATTTTAGATATGTTCGAGAACATCATACTCGATAAATGTCACGGGAAAGTAACATGCAAGATCTTTTTAACAATATGCTTTTTTCATCGGATCCATTTCTTCTCTTTCAACAAAGCCGACGAATAGAAATATAGAAACATTATGCCCTGACTCAATTGCTTTGCTTTCTGATACTTCTATTTTGAATCTGCAAAACGATTCAGATGACGAAACCGATTCTGAAACAAACGCCGATGAATAAACATTTACATACAATAAGAATGTTAATTATTTTAAATAAAAAAACAAACATCTGAAAACACAACAATATTTCTTTTTGTGTATTATTTGACTATTTGTTCCTTTTTTGAGTTCACGGTAAATATTTTAATATTTTGAATAAACAAAACACACAAATCAACACATATTATCAATGAATATGAAATAATTTTGCAGGTTTTATATCGGTAAATTTTATATGGAAAGTGCCACACCCATTTAATCGAATCCGCCCATTTTTGGTGAGAGATAATGCCATACTAAGTTAATTGTCCCTACAAGTTTGTATGCTTCTAGGTACTTTTAAAAAAGAGTTATGACTTTTTCGTGCTATATTTCTCATTGGGACCACTGTGCGCTGTTCTAACTTGAACCGGTCTGTCTTATTTTTATTTTTTTTTTTCAGCTAAATAAACGCCATTTGGGCTTTGATCTACAGCGCCTGCCAGCGGTAAAACATAACAGGCAAACCTGCGGTTAGGGCAACCAATTAGGGACGCAACATTAATGGCGCAGCCGGTATGATGCGTCGTTTCATTTCCGCTTGTTTAGGCTTTTAGGACTCCAACATTAATGGCGCAGCCGGTAGTAAATTCATTAAACACAAAGCCTACAAGGAGATCCAGAAGCCTGATCCCAACAAAAATAAGGATAAGTAGATATAAAAAAAAAAGTTTTTTTTAGGAAATCCAGAAAGTGGAAAGAACACGTCTGGAGGACCAATTTGTTTTGAAATTTTTTTACAACGGATAAAATTTATATTGTTAAATATAAGAAAGAGAAAAGGATTTTTTAACAATAATTAATCTATACAACAAACAAAACCTACATATACATACATACGTACATTTGGGTAGCGACAAAAAAAAATTCAACGAAAAGTATCAAGTGGGTGCTTTGGGTAGGTTAGAAACGGTTGTTAACAAATGAGTCAGTATGTTTGTTGTAGGGATCGAAATACCGGGATTCCGGTATACCGGGAATTATCAATTTATTCTTTTCTAACAAATGTTGTTCTAATAAAACAAATTTGAAAATTAAATGGCATAAGAAAACTAAGTCGCATAATAGTTTGTTGCACTTGCATTACATACATAAATATTTTAAAATTTTTGCAGATCTGATCGATCTAGTTGTAGTGTACCACACATGTCTACAATGCATACATGATACATAGAACAGACAATCAATAGTATCGATGACAATTTAAAATATCATTTACACAATGTGTATATGCAACAGACAATATCGATAATGAGTCAAACTGTTCTATGCATGGCATGTACATATGTAAATATGTAACAAATAATATGTGAGTGACTCATATTATTTGAGTGCATACCAAGCAAATAACATTGTAATTGGAATGTAGAATAAAGCAATACGATCCTTCATAGTACTGAGTGAAACAAATGTAACACTAACCATATGCTAGAATAAGTTAGATCATGACAAATTGTATAAAAAGGGTGTAAAACCCAAAATAAAACAGACTTGAATTTTAAACACTAAATCGGCAACAACTGCCTTAGTTTTATTACAAAAGTTTCCATTTGCCCTTACAATAGTAAGATCGGCAAATGCAATAGCACAACCAGTGGCAAACTCTGCCGGTTGTAAAACCCCACACTCCTAAATACATAACACAGGACACCACAAGCACAACCAGTGGCAAACTCTGCCGGTTGCAAGGACCACACCCCTAATAGTTAGCCTTTAACCAGCACATATTTATAACACCACCTATTCATAACACCACATGGCGATCCTTTGGACGACGACCTCGGAACTAATTTAAACACTTTCATCTAAACATCATATATAAACACATGTCCGACGAATACGTTCCTTCATCCTTAAGTGTTCCAGCAACACCACCACCAGCATACAAACCGATGGTACAAGGACCAAAACGGCTTACAATCGAGGAATACAGGCAAAGCCTAGCGAGGAAGACAGAGAAAAAATTAACAGCAATACCGATAGTCGACACAAAGATTGCTAAGAAGAAAAGAGGAGGACGGCTAGTGCACGAACGGAGAAAATTAGCAGACCTGCTACGCATTGTAAGGGAAGAAGAAAATCCAATCCCGTGGGAAAAATCGCAAGAAATTTGGTCAAAGATTGAGGAACTGAAAACCAGCATAAAAAGGAACAAAAAAAAAAAGAACAAGAAAAATAAATAATTAACAGATACAAAAAGAAAAATTTTTTAAATCAGAGAACATTTAAATAAATAGAAACTTATTATAAAATGTGTACAATTATACGAAGCATTGTATTTCCATTGATTATATTTATAACAATTACAATATTGTTGTTCAGGGCTATTCAGGGTGAAATCAGAGGAGTAGCATCGAAATTACATGACACTATTGAAAAATCCGATGTAATAGATAAAATATTTTCAATCAGCAAACACTTTATAAGAAGAAAATAAAATATGCCTTTCAATGACATATTAGAGATATTATTTATATTTATATTATTACAATTAGCAATTATAATATTCTTAAATTACATAAAATTAATTTTAATAATTGAAGAAAAATTTTTTTTTTAAATGTACTATTTTAAATAAATAATTGAAAACATAATTGTTAGAAATATTGTTTATGAAATTGTCTATTATACTATTTTTAAAATAAAAAAGAGAAAAGAAAATTTTTGTAAAATTATCTAAATGGAAGAACAAATTGGAAAATTAAAAGAGTTATTAAAAATTTTAAAGAAAAGTCCAGGAAGGACATATACAAAGAAAACTATCCAAAACAAATTAGCATATATTGAGGAACTAAGAAAAGAATTTCAAATAACAAAAATTGAACAAGGAAATACAATAACTTCTGAGGAAGAGTTTAATAATATATATGAGGACATTAAGGAATATTTACTAGGAAAATCTACAGAAACGGAAACAGAAGACACTAAAATGGCAGCATTTAGTTTAGAAACAGTTTCAAAAACACTATCATTGTTCACCGGTAATTATATAGAATTAGAAGGTTTTCTAATAACAGCAGAACTCATCAACAAAACTTTATCAGAGACAGCAAAAATAGATTTTCTACAGTACATATATCATGCTAAGCTTACCTCAAATGTCAGAACAGCAATAGGGAGCTATACAAAGCCAGAAAATTTTGAAGAACTAAGGAAATTATTAGAACAAAGATACAAAAGCAATAAGACAATACCAGAACTACAGGCTAAATTGAATACACTATTCCAAAGGAAAATGTCTATAAATTCATTCAAGGAAAAGATAATGACGACAATAGATAACCTAAACAAGTTAGGTATCGAGGAACTGGGAAATGACGTAACAGAAGCAGAGAAAAACGTAATAATTAGACTGAATAATAAATTAGCTTTAGACATTTTTAAAAAAGGTTTGAATGAGAACTTTAAATCGACCATATACGCAGCTCGACCTAATAATCTGCAAGAAGCATCCGAGCTCGCATTGGAATTGGAAAATGAGCGAAAAGTAAATCATAACTCAGTTTTACATTTTAGAAATGAACGACCACATTACTCACAGCGGAACCAGACTAGAAATAACAACTCGTCTAGAAGTTTCAGTAGAAATGACAGTTACACCAATACTGGAAATAGGCACAACACAGATAGGAACTTTAATAGAAACAATAACGATAACAGAAATAATACTAACTTCAGTAGAAATAATAATTTTAGGAATAACAACAGAAACAATGGGGGAAACCAGAATAACAATAACAATAGAAACAATGGACACATACATACTATACAAACTTCGGGAAACGAGTCAGGCCCGGAATAGATGGATATTCTGAACGGCCAAAATTAAGAGTATTTAAAGTATCCGACAACAACACAAATTTTATATACGCCAAATACAAGAATAAACAACTAACATTTCTCATAGATACAGGCGCAGACATATCACTCTGTCGAATGCAAACAGACTTTGAAGGCGAACAATATGAACCAGATGAAAAATGTAAATTAACAGGAATAACTACAGAAGAAATTTATTCTCTAGGCAAAATAAAATTAGAATTGTCACTAACGACCGAAATATACAGACACTCTTTCCAACTAGTAAAATCAGACTTTCCAATAGAAACAGACGGAATATTAGGTAGAGATTTTTTGAGAAAATACCTTGGTAAAATCGACTATGAAACATATACAATTTCTTTGTTTAATAATGATGAAACAATTACACTCCCCATGCAAGCGAAGGCACTTGATACAATGCATGTAACAATACCACCAAGAACAGAAATTATCCAAGCAATAAAATTGAACCTCACAGAAGATTGCGTCATATTCAATAGTGAATTGAAGGAAGGAATTTTTCTAAGTAATTCAATAGCACCCAAAAGCGGCATGACACATATAAAAATATTAAACACAACGAACGACGCGGTAATTTTAAAGGGTATTCAACTTCAAACTGACCCACTTAAAAACTATAACATATTAAATTACAATAGCATACACAGCGACGAACGTTTTGAAAAGATATTGGATGACTTACAATTAAATACTAATGACAATAATGAAAAAACAGAATTAGTAAAAATATTTAAAAAATATCAGAATGTATTTCACTTGGAAAACGAAAAATTAACAGTCAACAATTTTTACAATCAGAAAATCACAACCTCAGACAACACACCCGTATATATAAAGAACTACAGGTTACCACATTCACACACAAATATAATAAATGAACAGGTGCAGAAAATGCTTAATGATGACATAATAGAATCATCAGTCAGCCCATACAATGCTCCACTCCTTTTGGTACCAAAAAAGAACACGGAGAACAAAAAGAAATGGAGACTAGTAGTAGATTTTAGGAAACTAAATGACAAAATTGTTAATGACAAATTTCCATTAACTAGATTAGAAGACATTTTAGATAAATTAGGCAGAGCCAGATGGTTTTCTACACTCGATATGACTAGTTCATTTCATCAAATCAAATTGGACAAAGATTCTAGAGCATTAACAGCTTTTTCTACACAGCAAGGTCACTATCAATTTAAAAGACTGCCATTCGGACTGAAAATTTCTTCAAATAGTTTTCAGAGAATGCTTACAATAGCACTTTCGGGACTAGAATCCGAAGCATTTCTTTACGTAGATGACATTATCGTGTACGGATGTAGTTTGCAACATCACAATCGAAATTTAATAAAAGTATTGAACAGGTTACAACAGTATAATCTAAAACTTAACCCAAAAAAATGTTGTTTTTTGAGACCAGAAGTAGTCTATCTGGGACATTTAATAACAAAGGACGGTGTGAAAACAGACCCAGCCAAGTACGAAGTAATAAAAAATTATCCAACACCCACAAACACGGACGAAGTAAGACGATTCATTGCATTCTGCAACTACTACAGAAAATTCATACCAAATTTCGCTGACATTGCCAAAAGTCTAAATGCACTATTAAAGAAGAAAGCAAAATTTTTATGGACAGAAGAATGCCAAAACGCTTTTGATAAACTAAAAGAAAAGTTAATGAAACCCCCTGTACTACAATACCCAAATTTTGAACAACCTTTTATTTTAACTACCGACGCTTCAAACTATGCATTAGGAGCCGTTTTATCCCAAGGCGAAATAGGCCAAGATTTACCCATTTCATATGCTAGTAAATCATTACAAAGACATGATATCAATAAACCGATAATTGAAAAGGAACTATTAGCAATTCATTGGAGTATAAATTTTTTCAAACCTTACCTGTACGGTAGAAATTTCATAGTAGTAACAGACCATAGACCTTTAATCTCACTATTTTCACATAAAAACCCTTCATCAAAGATGACTAGAATTAGATTGGATTTAAGTGACTATGATTTTTCAATTGTTTATAAAAAAGGAAAGATGAATACTAACGCTGACGCACTTTCCAGGATAGAAATTAACTCAGATATATTAAAACAGATGATACCACGAAACCATGAAGAGAAAGAGAGAAAAATATTAGTAACAACACGGGCCATGAAAAATAAAATTAATGAGGCAACAACTAAAGATATGTATAAAATGATAAATAATGAAGAAAACAATAATAATGAAAATAATACACGTGTAGACAGAAATAAATTGGAAACATGTAACTCTCAGAAGCCTGATCAACTTCAAATATGGGAATGCACCTCCATTAATGACGTCAAAAATATAAAGAAATTGCAATTTAATGAAATAGAGAATATAGAAGATATCGATATAAAAATTGAAAATAATATAGTGCACATAGGACGTAATGATAATTCATCGAAACCAGTTTCGACCATGAAGAAATTACGTACCCAAAATATTAATAATGGAAAATATAATGAAAAGCTAGCAAGATTCAGCAATAATTCAGCGAAACTAGATTCGTTACTGAAGAACCTGATATCTAAAATGAGAAAGGAAAATATAAAGGAAGTAGCGCTACCAAATAATGATAAAATATTTAAAGTATATACAAAAGAAGAAATAAAAGAAGCATATGCAAAGATAAAAATAAATGATAAAAGTCCTCAACTAAAAATATTAATATATAATGCCCCAAAGAGAATAACAAACGAAATATTAAAATACAAACTAATAGATGAATTTCATAATGCCACCCATGCAGGCCACTTGGGTATAAGAAAAACAGTAATTAAACTAAAACAGCGGTATATTTGGAAAAACATGAATAAGATGGTGAAGAGTTTTGTATCATATTGCGATAAGTGTAACAAAAACAAACAAACAAAACACATAAGGGAACCATTCACACTAACAGACACACCAGGCAACAGTTTTGAAGTGATTTCAATTGACACTGTAGGACCGCTTCGAATTTCAAATGATTACCGATACATTTTAACAATGCAATGTGAGCTGACAAAATTCATTGTTGCACACCCAATGTCAACAAAAGATGCAATTCCAACAGCCAAAACATTGGTCGAACAATTTATTTTGAAGTATGGTCAATTTAAGGTACTTAAGTCAGACAAGGGAACAGAATTTACAAATGAGATAATGCGTAACATATGCTCATTATTACAGATAAAACAAGCATTTTCAACACCCTATCACCATCAAACACTAGGTTCAGTTGAGAGGAATCATAGAGTTCTAAATGAGTTTTTATTGACAACAGCAACTGATTATGAATGGGACAAGTGGATTCCATATTTCACTTTTGCCTATAATACAGCACCACACATTGACACAGGCTACACACCATTTGAATTAGTATACGGAAAGTTACCATGCTTGCCATCTGACATTCTAGAAAATGAAAATGAAAATAAATTCTACAATTATGACGACTACGTTAGAGAACTACGAGTTAGATTACAATTCTCGTTGAATAGAGCAAAAGAAATGACAATTAGTATAAAAAATAATAGAATTGAAAAGGATAAATATAGCAACCAACCTAAACTAGATATAGGAGATTTAGTTCTAATAAGAGTAGAGAATAGAAAGAAAAACCAAAGTCCATATAAGGGACCATATAAAATTGTTAAGAGAAATGGTGTAAACACCACTATAGATTATAATGGCAAAGAAAAAGAATTGCACAATAACAATTTAAAGAAATATATAGAATATTAAGAAATATCATAAGAATAATTGTTAATTAATACAATATTTTAATAACAAATTGTATATAAATATTTTAACCAATAAATTTAAGAAATTTTGTAACGGTATTATGAAGTTGATAAGAAAAATTATGCAGTTAAATATTACCTCCCTAATTTTTCTCTTAAGGGTAAGGGTGTAGTGTACCACACATGTCTACAATGCATACATGATACATAGAACAGACAATCAATAGTATCGATGACAATTTAAAATATCATTTACACAATGTGTATATGCAACAGACAATATCGATAATGAGTCAAACTGTTCTATGCATGGCATGTACATATGTAAATATGTAACAAATAATATGTGAGTGACTCATATTATTTGAGTGCATACCAAGCAAATAACATTGTAATTGGAATGTAGAATAAAGCAATACGATCCTTCATAGTACTGAGTGAAACAAATGTAACACTAACCATATGCTAGAATAAGTTAGATCATGACAAATTGTATAAAAAGGGTGTAAAACCCAAAATAAAACAGACTTGAATTTTAAACACTAAATCGGCAACAACTGCCTTAGTTTTATTACAAAAGTTTCCATTTGCCCTTACAATAGTAAGATCGGCAAATGCAATAGCACAACCAGTGGCAAACTCTGCCGGTTGTAAAACCCCACACTCCTAAATACATAACACAGGACACCACAAGCACAACCAGTGGCAAACTCTGCCGGTTGCAAGGACCACACCCCTAATAGTTAGCCTTTAACCAGCACATATTTATAACACCACCTATTCATAACACCACAAGTGTGCTTTGTAGTAACATTTAAATAGTAAGATTTTAAATAAACGAATGTTATTCTATCAAAAGAAATTTGAATATTAAATCACATAAGCTTTTTAAAATATACAATCATTATTTTTAAAGTAGTGCGTAGTGGTTAACTGAAAAAAAAACTGTTTTAATAGTTTGTTCCATTTACATTACGTACATAAATATTTTAAAATTTTTGCAGATCTGATCTAGTGTGCTTTGTAGTAACATTTAACATTTGCGGCTTGTGGTTGGTGGGTCTGTATTTACAAATTTTTCATTTTATTTAATGTAGAACTTTACAGAAAAAATGGATGATCTAATTTTTGAAGAAAGGAAAAGTGAAAAAAATTCTGTATGGTTTTATTTCCTGCGTGAAAAAAAGGCCAATTCGGAAAATGTAAGCAATGTAAAAACATAATTAAAACTTAAGGAGGAAGTACAAGTGGATTACGTACTCATCTAAAGACAATACATAAAATTAATTTGTCTAAAAGAGACATATCTGGTTCTAGTATTCTTAATACTGAAAACGTAACAGCCGGTTGTTCAAAAATAAGTGCACCAGCATCAACTAGTGGAAAACTAACTAGATATTTAGCTCGTATGACAGCTAGTGATGGATTGCCTTTTAATATTTTTATAACTTCTGAAGGTTTAATTGCAAGAGGGTTTTCAAATATACCACAATCAAGTAATTCTATTAAAAAATTGTTATGGAGTACAGCAAGGAGATTCGCAGCCAGATGATTAAGGAATTTTCCAGTAGAATACTTCGTGGTGAAAGTTTCAGCTTAACATTTGACGAATGGACGTCCATAAAAAATCGACGATATTTAAATATAAATGTCCATTGTGCTTGCAAAAAAATTTGGACCCTCGGACTAGCTCGTATACATGGTTCACTACGAGCTGAAAAGTGTGTTGAACTTGTAGATAAAAAGCTACTAGATAATGGCCTGTCTTTAAATAAGAACATTGTTTGTATAACGACAGATCGAGCATCTGTTATGACCAAGGTAGGAAGATTAATTAATGCAAAACAGCAACTTTGTTTTGCACATGGCATTCAATTAGCTGTCATCAAAGTACTGTATAAATTTAAAAATTTAGACCAACAAAATTTAGATATCCAATATGAAGAAGATTCACACAATGCAGCCAAATTTGATGAAGATTACTTATCCATCATAGATGATGATGAATATACAGATGAAGATTTGGCTCATGAAAATGGTCTAACAATAATTAATACTGAATGCGAGAATCCAAACGATTATATGATAACGTATGAGCAGTTGGGGCCATTAATTGATAAAATACGAAAAGTTGTAAGCATATTTCGGCGCTCGCCGATTTGGGCTCTAAAACGCGGTGGAATAGCTTGCTTAATATGCTCGAAAATTTCTATAAGATAAGGAGTTGTATCCGGAAGGCTCTTATTGATATGAATTCAGAATTCGTTTCTGATAATGATTTTTCACAGTTATTTCAGGTCTACTCCCTGTTAAATTAAGTTTAGAAGCTTGTTGCCGCCAAGATGCTACGCTTTTAAGTGCAGATGCTGCTTTTGAATTTATGTTTAAAGAATTAACTAAACAGAACAATCCATTCAGTAATAAATTAAAAGAAGAACTTAAGATTCGTATACTTGAAAGGCAGACTGAATTGACTAGCGTTTTACAATACTTGCATAATTGCAATAGCACAGTTGAAGATGGAGAAATTACCGATATCATGCATAGTGACATGTCTAAAACTGGACTCATAAAAGTAATTGTAAACTTATTGGAACGGCTTCATCAAACAGAAGATGCACAACCAGCTGCAATTTCAATCAATGAACATGACTATAGTGAAATCATATCTTCAGATTCTGAGCAAGAAGCAGACCATTTACTTACAATGAAAGAGAAGCTAGAAATGGAAATTTCAAAAAGAATAAAAATAAATGAAACTGTAACTTTAAAACAAAAAAATACAAAAGATTTAAATTAAGTTATCAGACAGGAGTTATGCTATTTCGAAGCAGAGAATATGAGGGGGAAATATTTAAGCTTGGTATACAATAATCTTCTTTCAATTCCCCCCACAAGCGTGGAGTCCGAAAGGGCATTTTCTGCTGCTGGTATATTATGCACGAAGATAAGATCACGATTAGGTGACAAAAGTCTCGATGAACTGATGTTTCTGCGGGCATATTTCAATAACGCCAAAAAATATAATAATAATTTAAAACTTTTCTTTTATTGTTTATTTTTTCTCTTATAATGTAAATGAATTATAATGTAAATGAATTACTGTTTTTAATTAAATAATTTTTGTTTCGTTTTTGTTAATAGTTGCTATGTTTTTTATTTTGAGAATTATTATTTTTTGAAATACCGGTATTGATACCGGGATCCCGGTATCAATAAATTTCAATACCGAAATACCGGTATTAGATTTTTTGCCTTTTTTTGCAATCCCTAGTTTGTTGACTGAGCGGGTTATTGTAACCAAGCAATGAAATCAAATGGAGTTGGTTGATCGAAATGTAGAGCAACTATATTTGATTACATATGCATGCTATATAGAATACAAACTCCAGTGTATTGTATTCGGTTTGCACTTTAACCACTCGTTTTATTTTGGAATTGTACTTATGTAAGAAACCACCCTATTTTCATGATCGCCTGTTCAAATGTACATACCTAACATATAGAAAGTTACAAAAAAGAGAGCATGTATAGATTTAAGAGAAAACCACTCAATAACTCAATTTTAGAATTCGTATTGTTAGATATAAGTTAACAAACAAAACATTTTGTTTAGTTAATTCTGCATACTCCCTCCCATTTCTTTTTTATTTTCTTCTGTTTGCTGTGTTCGCTTTGCTAATCGATTTGTTTGGGTTCAATAAATTGATTTGTGGCTTAAATTGCATTGTGTGTCGCAACAGTAAAATACTTTTATCAGAAACCAATCGATAATATGATTTGTAAGCGAGGGAATAATGTAAACTATAATTGAACCTGTCATTTCGAAAAGGCCACGAGTCACACTTTTTTCAAATATCACCTTTTGACGCCATTTGATTCATTTAAGGGTTTTACGTATTCTCTGTGAATATGGTAGATCTTCAAGTGCAACAAACCACCTTATATGGCCCTCGAAATCTAAAGTCTGTATGAAAAGGGCACGAGTCCGGGACTTATGTCCTTTTCAAGGGAAACAAAATGCTGATGTATATAGACTAATTTTTAAATCGAATCAAATGCTCAAACCAAACGAATTAATTTTAGGTGTGATAAAAAACGAATCGGTTTCATATTACGGTTTCGGTTTCGGTTTCATAAATCAACTATGTGGAATTTAAATAAAAAAAAAAATACACAGGCCTATGTTAGATAACACGGGCGCATAGATCAGACGTAGAATACGTTAGTCATTTTGCAATTGAAATATATGAATTAAATATAATTTTTGATAAACGATTTAAATCTATCTAATATTCGTTTGTGATTGCCATGCATGTTAAGTTACGATTTATCTTTAATTTTTCTGTTAAAAATTTAGGATAGTTTTTAACAAAATTTGGCTACACTTTATATCAATTCGATGCACTTTTGAAAACAAGTGAAAATACTGCATGTGGCAACACTGGTTCTGTAATGTTCACATAAAATATGTATAACGTATTCTACGTTAAAAAAAACAGTTGAGATTTTGCATCAGCTTGAAGTTATTCTTCATTTGAAAAGAATTATCAATATATATATAATTTCGTTCGAAAACGTTTTCCGTCACATCTGTGGACTTTCACGAAAATGGAAAATCGCGAGCTTGCCGAAAATGCTTACAAATCTAGAAAAAGAGTGCGTGGTGTAAAGAACATTGAAAACTATAAACATAATAAAATAAAAAAATCCAAAATTGTTGGGGAATCTCATAAGAACCATAAAGGGAAAGATGTGGCACCAAGACAAACAGGAGCTGACTGCAGGTTAGTTGTTTGTTCCAAATTCGTTCTCAACATATTTGATTCCTCATGATGTTTTACCGCATATGTTACGAGCACATGATATTGTTGATTGTTGGATTTATTTACAGATGTAATTTAAAATGTATGCAAGATACATATATCTGAAGATGTTAGGCAAAGTATCATCCATTTCGTTAACAATTTTGATAGTAAAAATGCCCAAGACACATACTTCCTGCCAAACGATAGAATGTTTGGGACAGCAAAGAGACATATTCGAAAAAATGACAGGATATACACACCAGCCGAGTATGAAAATCTTATAGTTGAGGCTAATGAAAATTTTGAAATTAGAAGGCCTAAAACTGAAGAAATTATTGACATAAAAAATGGTGGCCGAACCATTACAAGAAATTGGTGCTTTCTGTGGATTCCTATGGCAAAAGAGTACCCAAGGACAAAAAAAAAACTTTTGCTATTTCCCAAGTGTCACATTTCACATTTTCCAAGTCTACACCAGGCCTTGTTACAACACGTGAATCTATAGATTTGTTTACGTATCATCTAATGGTCGCCTACAGGATTGATACGACACAGGCAGAAACGATTTGCCAATCAATTCGAGCCCATTTAATTGGATGTTTTTTTTTCGCCACCAACAAGATCGGCGTTTTCTTGCCGCCGGTGCGGTTGGAGTTTTCTTGCCGCAAGCATTGAACACTTCTTTTATGTTACTCATTCTACCTTTTTCTATGCATCATACAAGAAGCGGCCATCTTAAAGAAAATATAAAGGAAATATAAAGATTTAATTAAAAATCCATGTTGTTTGAGTTTTATTTCATCGTTTTTTTTTTTGTATAAGTACAAATATAAAAATAAATAATAAATCTCCGGTTTGTTTTGTGGAACAAAATATACATCAAGGCTTTTTGCGTACGCATATGTAACAGCGAAGGGGAAATTAAGTGGACATTGGAAAGGCATAGTGGCTCAACTTCGGCACTTTCCTTTTCAACACAACAGCAATCAACAACAGCCCGTGGATACATTTGTTCAATAAAAAAAAATCGTCGTTCCGTGAAAACAAGATTGTTTAACCAGTTATGAATTCCAGCTCTTACAGAGAATGGGCACCAGCCCGCCTTTACCATCAAATGATACTCCTGCGTATGCTGGCAAAGTGCCAATCAATGAAAAGAAAATACCAGATTTGAAAAAACTAGAAAAATACATTCCAGAAAGTACCAAAATTTCTATGGAGGATTTTTGCATGGCCAACAACTTCAGCTAATAAACAATATTAAGAAAATAATGATGATTAAATGTCACTTCTTCCGAAAATCTTTGGATTTGCGATTATTTCTAAGAAGTCATTTCGAAAAGGGCATAAGTCCAAAAATTTCAACCACCAAAATCTGTATGATACATGCTTTTTTTAAAAATAAGTAAATGGCACAAAAATTATATATGTTTTTATTTATTAACTTCTATATTCAGTTTCTTAACCACCATAGACTTTTTCCCAACATATACGTTTTTTGTTAATCCTGAAAAGCTTTAATGTATGGACTCATGCCCTTTTCGAAATGACGGGTTCAATTGTTGCGTCTCATATTACACTATGTGTCGCAACAGTACTTTGTTCCGTCGCTTGGTAAATTAGGTTGTCCATATAAACAACAAATTATTGATTTTACTATTTTTTTTAAAGAAAGACCCAAGAATGTCAAGTGAGCAATAAATTATTTATTTTGTTGTTTTAACGTAGAAACAAAAAAGACCCAAAAATTGTCAAGTGGGCAATAAGCTATTTAATTTTACGTATTAGAACAAAGAAAGACCCAAATTTGTCAAATGGGCAACAATTATTGTAAACACTAGCTTTTAGTCTAAAATAGGAAAGAAATGTTAATAAAGATTCAGTTGATATTGAACACTCAATAACACAACGTTGTTTTTCATTTTAAAATATAAAAAGAAATAACTTATATAAGCAGGGACAATTTTTAAATAAAGACATAATCACAGAAGAGTAGTCATAAGAACAGTTATTCTGGAAAGTCTTGGGATACAGTTTTGAACACTGATCCTGAAAGTAAACATGAAAATAGTGTTTTTATTCTAACGCCTCCTTTGAACACAATATATATATATACATGACAATCCTTCCAACGTGTAAACACTTCAACTGAAAGGATGTCAACACTTCAGTTCCATTTGAGAATTTGTGAGAAAGGATAAAATTTATATTGTTACATATAAGGAAAAGAAAAGGATTTTTTTTTAAATAAAATCAGCGAGGTAGTTACAGCATCGGCTAAGTCACCAACTGTGGTCAGTATTACCTTAGTGTAGTGAATGCATGACGTAACACACAATTTAAATGTAAACAATGTAAAAGCTTTAGCTGCATTAAGGTTTTCTTTTATTTTTAAATAAGTTCAGAAAGTGAATAGTCATGTCTGGAGGACCAATTCGATTTGAAAATTTTTGAGAAAGGATAAAATAGATATTGTTAAATATAGGAAAGAGAAAATGATTTTTTTTAATAAAATTAGCGAGGTAGTTTGTAGTGATATTAAAACACTGATATTAAAACATATGTAAACCAGCTGATACAAATTTAAACATAAATCAGCTGTAACTTTAGGACTTAATTTTAGAACATAATTTGTAATTAGATTTAAGTAGCTTTAAGTACCGTTAATTTTATTTATAAGTAGGATAAGAATATCAATAAAAATCAATTGTAAAGTAACATTCAGCCGAGCGATTAGCTTGCCTCTTTATATATACGCAAAACACTAGCACTATCTAGGTGATCTGTCCTTGGCGCTTCTTAGTGCCGGCAAATTAATAAAGGAACCAGTGCGTTTTAAACGCCGGCAAAATATTTGTAATTAACATCGATATAAAACATGACTTCACAAGTTACAGCATCGGCTAAGTCACCAACTGCGGTCAGTATTACCTTAGTGTAGTGAATGCATGACGTAAAACATAATTTAAATGTAAACAATGTAAAGGGTGTAGTTGCGTTAAGGTTTTTTTTTGTTAGTTAGTCCAGAAAGTGAATGGGCACTAGGGGTGATATAGTGTTGTATGGAGATTCTTAGTAACAAGCTTTGGATACGCTAGAACCCCTTATTTTGTGAGGTTCATGAAAAAAATGCATGAGCCAAGAAATGGGGGACTTGGGGGGGGGGGGCAAATGGACCTACATCGGGGTCAAAGTGGGGGTGAAGCGGAAAAATCCACAAAAAGCCACACAACTACCCCGGAGTTGCCCCTAGAGGGGTCAAATGTAAGACCGACCCCAATTAATTTTTCCTCACCAACATTTTATTCGAACATACCTACCCCCTATCTCCATTCCCTAAAGGGGCTCCCATACAAAATTTAACGTTTTAATAAATCGGTAAAAATTGGCCCCCACAGCTCCCAGGTTGCCCCTATGGGGGGTCAAATGTATGACCAACTCCCATTAATATTTTACCCCCCAACATTTCTTTCGAACATACCTACCCCCTACCACCACTCCCTAAGGGGGCTACCATACAAAAACTACTTTTTTTTTATAAAATTTGCTCCAACCCACAAATTTATTTTTAGTATATGATGGATATTTCTTCCGATTTTCGGCGACTACCTGAAATTAGATGACCTTTTTGACATCGCACATATCAATGCACTCGAAATGGTGACCGATTCGGAAGATGCTGCACTTTTGAAAATGCAAAGACAGAAGGGACGTATAGGATGCATGGCCGGTGTTGATGAAAATCAAGGCAAAAGACAAAAGAGACGAGCGGAACGAGAAAAGCAAAAATATGAAAGGAACAAACGCGCAAAACTTCAAAACAAAGAGTTTTTCGCAGCGGGTGAATATTATTATTATTGCTTCATGCTATGCCTATCAAGGCTTTAATGCTACGGAAATAAAGAATGCCATGATAGCAGCCTGTCCTGACATGGCACAAAGAACGACTGATCTTATGACTTTGATTGTGATTCTTCTTGCAAGAGGTACTTCTGTAACCCAGCAAGGACGGGAAAGAATGAAGCCTGCTTCTGTAAACACCTTCAGACGATTGGTTGAGAAGTACAACATAGTTCAAAAATTTGACAAAAATCAGGCAACAGACAAAACAGTGACTTTATCAAGAATAGCTGCAGCCCATCCAGAGTTGACCACACTGGTAATGATAAGATCCCAATGTGAAAGACCGATAAGCATTGATTTCATGTCAAGGATGGGGTTTAATGACTTCCCTCTTGGCATGAGAGGAAGTTATTGCTTGTCTGTGGTCTCAAACAAAACTGACACGAAAAATAGAGCAATCATTAGTGGTGTGCTAGCCTATATGCCATATGAAGCCCAGTTGTTGACTCCAGTGGGTAGACAGCAACCTACCATCGAAGAGTCAATGACTAAATGTCTGGGATTAGCAAGAGCTGTCTTTTCATCTGCAAGCCACTCTGATGCCAACAAAAAGAAAATATTTGACCAGATCAGACTGAGTGTTGATACACAAAATGAATATTTGGCAAATTTTGGAGAAAATTTCCAAGAGTATATATAGTAGGCCACTTTTCCTTAATCAATTAAGGATAAAGATAAAGCAATCTCTTTATCTCATCCATCATTCCACACAGATAATATCAAAATCATCAAAAATATTTTGTTAAACAACAAATATCCTATATCGTTCATCAACAAATACACCAACCAACGTATTAAAATGTTAAAAAACCGCACTAATCTTTCTCCTACCCCTTCTCCTCCCTCCCAATCTATTACACTTAACTCTACCACCACCTTTACTTCTAACAAAAAATTCATCATTGCTCCCTTCCACATATCAATTAATAAAAAATTAACAAACAACCTAAAACACATTGGTATTAATATTATTAACACAATAAACAATAAACTTAACACAATTGTAAAGAAAGGTAAAGACAAACTTCTAAAAACACGTAACCACGAAGTTATACAGGGTGGCCCAAAAAAGACTGAAGGATTAAAAATAGTTATATCTTTTTTGTTTTTAATAATTTTTTTTTCTCTTTTGCAGGTTATTTACTGGTTTTTGGAGATAAATCATGGCTACATATGATGTGCAGAAACGCGCCAAAATCATTGAATTTTTTTATTCTTATATATTATTATATAAGATTAACTGTAATGATTGTGACAAATCTTATATTGGACAAACATATAGAGCACTAGAGATAAGAGTTAAATAACATCGAAATAACATCAAACAATCTTTAGACAAATATAATGTGATTTCCAAACACATGACTAATACGGGACATGATATGAAATGGGATAATTGCCAAATTTTAGATAGCGATACTCATTGGAACAGAAGAAATATATCTGAGATGTTGGATATTAAGTCAACAAATAACACATTAAATAGACAAATTGACACTGAAAAATTAAACAAGATATACGACAGAATTCTTTATAATAAATAAAACACAATCCAAAAAATTTTTTCATATTCCAAGTGAACCTAACATATCTAGACATAATTTTTAAATTTATTTTTCATTTAATCACTTTTTCTTCACCAAATAATTCATTTGAATTTTTTTTGACATTTTAATTTTTGTTAATTTAATTTAAATTTTGATTTTTTTGTTTCATTATTTTTATAATTCTGAAGAGGACTCACAAATAGAGTCGAAACGTTAATTAATAAATTTGAAATAATTTTTTTGTCTGTTAAATTTGTCAAAAAACAAACTATAATTATTATTATTGTTATTATTATATTACATACATACTATAATACATGAATGAACATATTTCAAAGTAGAATTTTAATTTTTATTGCATTATTTAATTTCAGTTGTCAAGTTTTCATCCTCCGAGTCGAGTGAATCAGGTATTAGACATGAAGTTGCCGCTGAAAAAATGATTTTGCCTACGCAAGTATCAAAGGGAACAAGGGGCAGCATCGAATGTATTACTCGGTATCTGGTGTCTGTTTTTGATAGATGTAAGGTAACTGACGTATCAGCAGTTCGAATAATGATTGCTGCTGCACGAGCTTTTCAACTTGACCCAAACAATTATATCACCAATCGGACGTCCCTTCGACAAGTTCGTACACAAAATCGTCAGCAGACTGCTGCACTTTTGAAGGAAAACCCACAAATATGCAATTTATAATACGAATTATATTTCTGTAGAATGTGTAATGAGTATAAATACCTTTTTAGTTGGCTGGAGCGAAATTTTACAATGTGCACTGGGATGGCAAAATGTTGGCCGACTTTCAAGGCGGCGGGAAAAAAGTTGATCGACTTCCTGTTATCGTCACATATGATGGGAACGAGCAGCTCTTGGGCGTGCCAAAGATACCGTCGGGTAAAGGAAAAGGCAAACGTATTGCAGAGGCCGTTTACGAGCTTTTGCTTGAGTGGAAAATCGCTGAACGCGTCCAAGCTATTTCTTTTGACACCACGTCAACGAACACTGGCCAATTCCAAGGTGCTTCTGTATTGCTTGACCAAATACTGGAACGTGATCTTTTCTATCTTCCATGCAGACATCACATTTATGAACTGCAATTGAAGGAAGTGTTCGAAGCCAAATTTGGCAAAACGTCTGGGCCAGGAGTGCCAATGTTTACCCGTTTTAAAGAGCAATGGGAAAATGTTACAGACAAGCCGTACAGTTCTGGCATAGAGGAGATGGAGTCGCAGCTAAAATACGAGTTCGAGTCCAAACTGAGATTAAGTCGTTTTGTTTGGCTCAATTGACCGAAAAACAACCCAGAGACGACTACAAGGAATTCCTTCAAATTGTTTTATTGTTCCTTGGTGAAAATATTCCCAATTATTACATGAGACCACTAGGTCCCACCAGTCATGCTCGTTGGATGGCGAAAGGCATATACTGCATAAAAATGTTTTTGTACCGAAAATATCTTCGTTGGAACAAAACAGAGTTTGATGGACTTCGCGATGTTACCATTTTCATCGTAACACTTTATGTAAAGGCTTGGTTTAGCACCACCAGAGCAGCCGAAGCTCCAAATAATGATTAAAATTTTTTGAAAGCGCTTGCAGGTTACGCTTCAATTGATGAGATTGCGTCGCACAGTGGGTTATTGGGTATCAAAACTGTCGATTAATTAAAAAAATATTTTTGAAGTTACACTCGAATACTTAATACTCGTTGAAAGTAGAAATAATTCTGCATCACTAACCGAAATTATAACGGTTCTAAGTTGTATAGTGTAGCTGCATTGTGTTGTTGAATTCACACTTTCATTTTCTGTTCGCTTGCGGTCGCTGTAAAAGTGATATTTACAAGTTTATCAAAGTGTTTTTCGTTAAAAAAAACTTGAAGTAATATTAAATTCTGAGTATGGAGCCTTCAACGTCAGGTATTAAACTATTTTTCGGAAAAAAAATTTTAGGAAAAAAAAGTGATCTAATATTTTAAATTTTGTTTTTTTGTTTAAACTCCACAAAATTTGCCTGTTTTGAATATATAGATGGACATATAGTTCATTGTAGGGCTAGATAGGGCTCTAAGTTTTTTTTTTCTAATTTTGTGGATCGTAGACAATATTCCTGCATAAAATTGAGGTGCCCTTTTGTGCCTTTTTTGATTAATCCCACTTTTTGTTCCTAAACTCAATAGATAAAAATGCACAATTTCCACGCATGTTTTGTGGTGCTGGCGTTAAGTGTTTCTGTTTTGTTTTGTTCTTGGTGTTTATTATTTGTTTTATGTTGTTGTTGTATTACTGATTTGTGACTCAGTTGCTGAGGGTTTATTATTTGTTTTGTGTTGTTGTTTCCGAGTGTTTGCGTTCCAGTTTGTATTTTTCGCGACACAATGTTAGTTTTGTCCCAGTGAGTGTCAATTTAATTGTGAAAAGTTAAATGAAAAGTAATTTGCACTTTAAAAGCTTACAAATGTATTAACTATTTTATTAGGGATAAGTTCAAACACTCTTTTCTTCACTCGCCAATATCTGTACGACTTGATGAAAAACTCAGTTTTGCAGCGTTTTGAGGATAAGTTCAACTATTTAAGGGAAGAAATGAAGAAGCGCACTGGACCATCAGAGGAAGATATTCCCGCTTTTAATGCCACAATAAATCATCTCCGAATTTAAAACCCGATGGTCAAGATGTCATAGAATAGAAGAACGTTTTTTTAAAACCAATCGGAATTGGTTAGACTCTTCTATTTCTTTTTGTACTAAACAGCTGAAACGAGGTCGTAAAGAAATTGCTTTCGAAGAATGCGACTCAAAAACAAAGTACAAAAAAACTAAGGATTTGAGAGACAACACATCCTTGTCAATGCTTACTTTTGCAACTCAAGTAAAGTTAAGGGAATCTGGTAATATTGGGGCGTCTAAGTTAGTACATGATGTAGCTTGTTCGTCACCAACGAGAGTTGACAAATACAGAAAAAATATACTTAAGTCGGTGGTGTCCAACAAAATGAGTAGTGAAGAAGCATTAGCTGTTGTGGTTGAAGCTGGACTATCGCGGCATCAATATAATATTGTGAAACAGTCTGATCCAGAAAGGTTTCCCTCGTACACTGCTGTCCAGTTTGCAAAAAAACTATGCTATCCAAAAAACGATAGTATGAGTGTATGTGAATCTTCCGCCGAAGTTGGCTTACAGGCGCTTCTTAATCACACTGTTGAACGCCTAGTACTGCTACAAGACTGTGTGGTTGATTCTTTAAACAAAGAAGACCTGTCTGAATTTTGTTTATACACAAAATGGGGTTTCGATGGGAGTTCTGGCCATAGCTCATATAAACAAGCATTTCATGGCACAGAAGCTAGTGATTCCTCTGTGTTAATAACATCAATTGTGCCATTAAGGTTGGTATGCGGGGAAAAAATTATATGGCAGAATCCTCGCCCTTCTTCAACCAGATTCTGCAGACCATTGAAAATAGCGTTCATCAAAGAAACTGCAATTATTTCAAAGCTAGAGCATGATAGAGTCCGTGAAGAAATTAAACATCTAACTAATTCAACTGTGGCACTTGGTGAGAAAGTTGTAGTAGTAAGACATAGTTTAATATTATCGATGATAGACGGAAAAGTTTGTAACGCTCTCACTGAAACTACATCTACACAAAAGTGTTACTTATGCGGCTCCACCAGCAAAGATTTCAACCAAATCGATAAAATGATAAAAAAGGAAATTAACACAGATAATTTACAATTTGGGTTATCAATTTTGCATGGATGGATTAGATTTTTTGAGTGCCTTCTTCATTTGTCTTATAAACTGCCAATCAAAAAATGGCAAGCTAGATCAGACTCTGAAAAGCAAACTGTTGAAGAAACTAAAGCAGAAATTCAAAAACAATTTAAAGAGAGGTGTGGGTTAATTATTGATCGTCCAAAACCCGGATTCGGTAACTCTAACGATGGAAATACGGCCAGGCGTTTTTTTCAGAATGCGGAACTCTCAGCGGAAATTACTAAAATTAAAGTTAATTTAATAGTCAGAATGCATAATATACTGATTGTGGTTTCTTGTGGTCATGAAGTAAATGAAGATAAGTTTCGGGAGTTTGCACATCAAACGGCTAGAATCTTTGTAGAAAATTATCCATGGTACTATATGCCTCCAACATTGCATAAATTTTTTATTCACGGACCTGAAATAATAGCATACGCATTGTTACCGATTGGCCAATTATCGGAAGAAGCGCAGGAAGCTCGCAACAAAGATTTCAAAAAATATCGCGAAAGTTATTCTAGAAAAATGAGTCGAGAAAAATCCAATCAAGACGTTTTTAATATGATGCTGATTACCTCTGATCCAATAATATCAAGCAGGAGAAAATTGCCTAACAAAAAATTGCAAAGCCTACCAAAAATGGCTTTGGATCTGTTACAATCTCCATCCTTAAATTTGGGAAAAGCTCATGTCAGAGACAATAACAGTGCTCATGGCAGTGATTCCGACGAGGAAGATACTGATGAAGACGATGATAGTAATTGTTTGCGTATGTAGCAAAAAAGAAATAAAACACAATTTAATTTTAGGTTTGATACGTAGAGAAAATAAGATCTATATTTTATTTGTATATACAAATGTATACAAGATGTATTACCTTTTTTTAAAAATATGCACAGCGGATGGTGTTTATGTGTACGAATTGTATGAAGGTACCAAAACGATTGATTTTATAAGTTAAAAAATAAAAGAGAGAAGGTGACGAGCAATATCTAAGTACCGTTAACGGTTTTACTAGTTAAAATCTATGTAAACACTCCTTTCAACGATGTATAAAAAAAGGAGTTTCATAGATTTTAACCCAGAATTAACCCAAAAATGGCTAATTGACTCAAAGGCGGAAAAGTCAAAGAAAATATTAAATTGTACTTAAACATAATGATGATGCATAATTTATTGATTCTACCTAATTTGTAATAAAATAATAAAAAATAAATAAAAAATAAATAATAAAAAAAGTTATCGATATTTTAAAACTTCAACCTCAGATATCTCGATAACTAAGTGAGTTATCGATAAATGTTATTTAATTTTTTCGGCTTATTATGAGGTGTGCTAACAAAAAATTATCAGCTTGAGGGGCCTGGGAATTAATCGACAGTTTTGGTACCAAATACCCCTGTGTGCGTCGCAACGATTGGTAAAGAGATTCTGTGGACATCTTTGGTATCTCAGTGGTGAAGCTGTTGCTCTAGCATTATTTGATCCAAATGTCCACTGTGATATCAAGCAGAAAATAGCGACTGTAATTCGTGTTTTTGAAGAAGAGAAAGAGGATGGGAGGAAGAAGAGTTATCTGACGATAAGATGGATGAATCGTCCGACGAAGCCAGCGAGAAAGAAGGCGATGTGGATGATATTGAGGAAGAAGATGACTTGGAGGATAGCGGAGAAAGTGGCAACCAATATCCTGCTCATCCAGTGCATGTTGTTGGCTTCAAAGGTGTAAAAAGAATTAACTTGACATCGAAGCAAGTGAACCAAAAACTCCTGAAGAAAGATTTGAGCCATTACGTCGCACTTGAGACAGCAAATTTTTTCAAACGTTTTGGATTGTCAACCGATTTTATTGTTACCAACCCAGAAACTTGGGAAGAGCGCGAAGACTACCAGCAAGCGCTAGAAATAATTCGTAAATTACATGTTGTCAACGATGCTGCCGAAAGAGGCGTCAAATTAATAGAGGACTACAACAAACTGTTATGCTGTAACGAGGAGGAACAAATATTTTTGCTTCAGGTAGTCGCCGAAAATCGGAAGAAATATCCATCATATACTAAAAATAAATTAATTTGTGGGTTGGAGCAAATTTTATAAAAAAAAAGTAGTTTTTGTATGGTAGCCCCCTTAGGGAATGGAGATAGGGGGGGTCGGTCTTACATTTGACCCCTCTAGGGGTAACTCCGTGGCAGTTGTGTGGCTTTTTGTGGATTTTTTCCGCTTCACCCCCAACATTGACCCCGATGCGGGACCATTTGCCCCCACCCCACGTCCCCCATTTTTTGGCTCATGCATTTTTTTTATGAACCTCACAATATAAGGGGTTCTAGCGTATCGAAATCGAAAAATCGCTCACTATGTCACCCTTAATGGGCACGACTGCAGGACTAATTCGAGTTGAACATTTTTGAGAAAGGATAAAATTTATATGGTTAAATATAAGAGAAAAGGACTTTTTTTAAATAAAATCAGCAAGGTAGTTACAGCATCGGCTAAGTCACCAACTGTGGTCAGTGTTTAGCATATAACCATTCCCCCCTGGTTTGTCACAGTGTATAGTAGTCACAAACAATACAATTGCATACAACATTGCCTAACAGCTGTTTTTTCTTGGTTTTTTTTCTAGCTTAATTTTCCTCTTAACGAAGCTTCCGGCGATGTGGGAGATTACCTTTTTTCTTTTCGTCAACACGTGAAGCATTCAATCTCTTTTTTTCATCCGTTTTTTCATCAAGCTGGATTCCATCCAATTCAACTAACTTTAAACTATTTTTTCAACATTCATCAAATCTGATTTTCAACATTCATCCCGCAGCTGGTTGTCAACATTCATCCAGTTTGATTGGCTTTCAACATTCATACAACAACTATTCTTCAACATTTATCTAGTTTAAATAACTTTCAACATTCATGCAACAACTATTCCTCAACATTCATCCAGTTTAACTAATTTGCAACATTCCTGCGACTTATGGCTCAGCATTCATTCCGATTCAGCATTTATCATAACTTCTCTCATCAGGCTTTGATTGCCCATCATCCATCGCCATTGAAATATAGCCGGATTGTTATTTACTTAAGTATTGGAAAATAAATTATTTACAAACCCATCTCATATTTCCTCGATCTTTGTCTTTGGAAACAACTAACATGTAACTGTTTTTTTTCCTTTTCTTTTACATAATTAAGATTCCCGTACAGTTCCACATAACCCCCATATTACAACATTAATAACCCCTAAAAACATTCAGTCAGTATTACCTTAGTGTAGAGAATGCATGACGTAAAACACAATTTAAATGTAAACAATGTAAAGGCTCTCCGCCTGTAGTTGCGTTAAGGGTTTTTTTAATTAGTCCAGAAAGTGAATGGGCACGTCTGGAGACTAATTCGAGTTGAAAATTTTTGAGAAAGAATAAAATTTATATTGTTAAATATAAGAGAAAAGGACTTTTTTAAAATAAAATCAGCTAGGTAGTTACAGCATCGGCTAAGTCACCAACTGTGGTCAGTATTACCTTAGTGTAGTGAATGCCTGACGTAAAACACAATTTAAATGTAAACAATGTAAAGGCTTTCCGCCTGTAGTTGCGTTGTTTTTTTTTTAATTAGTCCAGAAAGTGAATGGGCACGTCTGGAGGACTAATTCGAGTTGAAAATTTTTGAGAAAGAATAAAATTTATATTTTTAAATATAAGAGAAAATGACTTTTTTAAAATAAAATCAGCTAGGTAGTTACAGCATCGGCTAAGTCACCAACTGTGGTCAGTATTACCTTAGTGTAGTGAATGCCTGACGTAAAACACAATTTAAATGTAAACAATGTAAAGGCTTTCCGCCTGTAGTTGCGTTAAGGTTTTTTTTTTTAATTAGTCCAGAAAGTGAATGGGCACGTCTGGAGGACTAATTCGAGTTGAAAATTTTTGAGAAAGAATAAAATTTATATTGTTAAATATAAGAGAAAAGGACTTTTTTAAAATAAAATCAGCTAGGTAGTTACAGCATCGGCTAAGTCACCAACTGTGGTCAGTATTACCTTAATGTAGTGAATGCCTGACGTAAAACACAATTTAAATGTAAACAATGTAAAGGCTTTCCGCCTGTAGTTGCGTTAAGGTTTTTTTTTTAATTAGCCCAGAAAGTGAATGGGCACGTCTGGAGGACTAATTCGAGTTGAAAATTTTTGAGAAAGAATAAAATTTATATTAATAAATATAGGAGAAAAGGACTTTTTTAAAATAAAATCAGCTAGGTAGTTACAGCATCGGCTAAGTCACCAACTGTGGTCAGTATTACCTTAGTGTAGTGAATGCATGACGTAACACACAATTTAAATGTAAAGAATGTAAAGGGCGTTGTTGCGTTAAGGTTTTTTTTAGTTAGTCCAGAAAGTGAATGGGCACGTCTGGAGGACTAATTCGAGTTGAAAATTTTTGAGAAAGGATAAAATTTATATTGTTAAATATAAGAGAAAAGGACTTTTTTTAATTAAATCAGCAAGGTAGTTACAGCATCGGCTAAGTCACCAACTGTGGTCAGTATTACCTTAGTGTAGTGAATGCATGACGTAACACACAATTTAAATGTAAACAATGTAAAAGCTTTAGTTGCATTAAGGATTTCTTTATTTAAATAAGTCCAGAATGTGAATGGACATACCTGGAGGACCAATTCGATTTGAAAATTTTTGAGAAAGGATAAAATTGATATTGTTAAATATAAGAGAAAATGATTTTTTTTAAATAAAATCAGCAAGGTAGTTACAGCATCGGCTAAGTCACCAACTGTGGTCAGTATTACCTTAGTGTAGTGAATGCCTGACGTAAAACACAATTTAAATGTAAACAATGTAAAGGCTTTCCGCCTGTAGTTGCGTTAAGGTTTTTTTTTTAATTAGTCCAGAAAGTGAATGGGCACGTCTGGAGGACTAATTCGAGTTGAAAATTTTTGAGAAAGAATAAAATTTATATTGTTAAATATAAGAGAAAAGGACTTTTTTAAAATAAAATCAGCTAGGTAGTTACAGCATCGGCTAAGTCACCAACTGTGGTCAGTATTACCTTAGTGTAGTGAATGCATGACGTAACACACAATTTAAATGTAAAGAATGTAAAGGGCGTTGTTGCGTTAAGGTTTTTCTTTAGTTAGTCCAGAAAGTGAATGGGCACGTCTGGAGGACTAATTCGAGTTGAAAATTTTTGAGAGAGGATAAAATTTATATTGTTAAATATAAGAGAAAAGGACTTTTTTTAAATAAAATCAGCAAGGTAGTTACAGCATCGGCTAAGTCACCAACTGTGGTCAGTATTACCTTAGTGTAGTGAATGCATGACGTAACACACAATTTAAATGTAAACAATGTAAAAGCTTTAGTTGCATTAAGGATTTCTTTATTTAAATAAGTCCAGAATGTGAATGGACATACCTGGAGGACCAATTCGATTTGAAAATTTTTGAGAAAGGATAAAATTGATATTGTTAAATATAAGAGAAAATGATTTTTTTTAAATAAAATCAGCAAGGTAGTTACAGCATCGGCTAAGTCACCAACTGTGGTCAGTATTACCTTAGTGTAGTGAATGCCTGACGTAAAACACAATTTAAATGTAAACAATGTAAAGGCTTTCCGCCTGTAGTTGCGTTAAGGTTTTTTTTTTTAATTAGTCCAGAAAGTGAATGGGCACGTCTGGAGGACTAATTCGAGTTGAAAATTTTTGAGAAAGAATAAAATTTATATTGTTAAATATAAGAGAAAAGGACTTTTTTAAAATAAAATCAGCTAGGTAGTTACAGCATCGGCTAAGTCACCAACTGTGGTCAGTATTACCTTAGTGTAGTGAATGCATGACGTAACACACAATTTAAATGTAAAGAATGTAAAGGGCGTTGTTGCGTTAAGGTTTTTTTTTAGTTAGTCCAGAAAGTGAATGGGCACGTCTGGAGGACTAATTCGAGTTGAAAATTTTTGAGAAAGAATAAAATTTATATTGTTAAATATAAGAGAAAAGGACTTTTTTAAAATAAAATCAGCTAGGTAGTTACAGCATCGGCTAAGTCACCAACTGTGGTCAGTATTACCTTAGTGTAGTGAATGCATGACGTAACACACAATTTAAATGTAAAGAATGTAAAGGGCGTTGTTGCGTTAAGGTTTTTTTTTAGTTAGTCCAGAAAGTGAATGGGCACGTCTGGAGGACTAATTCGAGTTGAAAATTTTTGAGAAAGGATAAAATTTATATTGTTAAATATAAGAGAAAAGGACTTTTTTTAAATAAAATCAGCAAGGTAGTTACAGCATCGGCTAAGTCACCAACTGTGGTCAGTATTACCTTAGTGTAGTGAATGCATGACGTAACACACAATTTAAATGTAAACAATGTAAAAGCTTTAGTTGCATTAAGGATTTCTTTATTTAAATAAGTCCAGAATGTGAATGGACATACCTGGAGGACCAATTCGATTTGAAAATTTTTGAGAAAGGATAAAATTGATATTGTTAAATATAAGAGAAAATGATTTTTTTTAAATAAAATCAGCAAGGTAGTTACAGCATCGGCTAAGTCACCAACTGTGGTCAGTATTACCTTAGTGTAGTGAATGCCTGACGTAAAACACAATTTAAATGTAAACAATGTAAAGGCTTTCCGCCTGTAGTTGCGTTAAGGTTTTTTTTTAATTAGTCCAGAAAGTGAATGGGCACGTCTGGAGGACTAATTCGAGTTGAAAATTTTTGAGAAAGAATAAAATTTATATTGTTAAATATAAGAGAAAAGGACTTTTTTAAAATAAAATCAGCTAGGTAGTTACAGCATCGGCTAAGTCACCAACTGTGGTCAGTATTTCCTTAGTGTAGTGAATGCCTGACGTAAAACACAATTTAAATGTAAACAATGTAAAGGCTTTCCGCCTGTAGTTGCGTTAAGGTTTTTTTTTTTAATTAGTCCAGAAAGTGAATGGGCACGTCTGGAGGACTAATTCGAGTTGAAAATTTTTGAGAAAGAATAAAATTTATATTGTTAAATATAAGAGAAAAGGACTTTTTTAAAATAAAATCAGCTAGGTAGTTACAGCATCGGCTAAGTCACCAACTGTGGTCAGTATTACCTTAGTGTAGTGAATGCATGACGTAACACACAATTTAAATGTAAAGAATGTAAAGGGCGTTGTTGCGTTAAGGTTTTTTTTTAGTTAGTCCAGAAAGTGAATGGGCACGACTGGAGGACTAATTCGAGTTGAAAATTATTGAGAAAGGATAAATTATATTGTTAAATATAAGAGAAAAGGATTTTTTTTTAATAAAATCAGCAAAGTAGTTACAGCATCGGCTAAGTCACCAACTGTGGTCAGTATTACCTAAGTGTAGTGAATGCATCACGTAACACACAATTTAAATGTAAAGAATGTAAAGGCTCTCCGCCTGTAGTTGCGTTAAGGTTTTTTTTTTTTAATTAGTCCAGAAAGTGAATGGGCACGTCTCACATTGGTTCAAGAGTGGCCGAAATTCATTTTTTTCATGTTCGCCGATTTGGATAATTTTTTGGTATTTTGTTGTCAGATAGTTGAATATTATGATTCCGTAATATTAGGCTGATATATTTAGTATTTCTTTGGACAGACACGCTCCAAGTTCATATATGTTCGCTTGTTTAAAATGGCATGCAAATTTACTGTATATTCAATCTTTTGGTACAATCACAGTAAACTTATCATTTGACTTTGTTGTATATTTTCGTAAATGGCAATTGTCATAGATGAGATTTGCATTAAAAAAAGTTGGAAAAAGTGCCACATAAAAAATTTCGTAGAACAAAATATAAACAACATCAAAATTTCAATGTTCATCAACTTCAGTGGACTGCATCTTTTTAGCGCTGTGGAGCGCTGTTTAACGAAAGACGTCAAATTACAGCTTGAAGTCTCAGCTAAAAGCTAAAAAAAAATTCAGCTGCTCCTACCTGCTCCTTTCCAAAAGAAACAGTAAAAACTATAAAGTGATAAAGTAAGAAAACGTGAATTTTCGTTCATGCTTGTTGTTGTTGCCATAATTCTTTACTGTTTAAAATTATTACATAATGTAATATACATACTAGTCAATTGTGTTAATTTTTATATATTTAATTGTTGAAAAAAGCATAAGCTGCAATTGAATTTGAATTATTGTTTACTGATACTGTTTGATAACAACAATAGAAGATCAAGCGATAGACTATTAGGTGCTGTGTTATCATTCATTTATTATGTTGTTGCATGCAATAACAACTACACATTATGTCTTGCTCTCTTTATTGCACAAAATCTTTTCCGTTAGAGCTTAATAAGTAATACATTAAGTGCCAACAATATAATATACAGTTTCTGATTTAAATTTCTGCAATTGGGTATAAATTTGTAATATTATTGATATGCTAATTTACATTACATTGGCAAGTGCAGTGATAAGAGGTGTGTTTTTAAGTGATATCAAGATTTAATTTTATTAATTATGGAAAATGTAACAATTTCTTATTTAAATATTTGCGAAATATTGATTGATAACAACAGTGATATTGATGTTACTGTCGAAGTCATTGCAAATAGCAATGAAGGAATGACTGCTGAGGATGTTGAAGTCTTTACTGGTTTTTAAAAAAAAAACTTTTTTACAAAGTTCAAAGATAGATGGCAAAAAGCAAGACGCATAAAAACCAGATTTCTTGATCTTAATGAAAATTGGCTGAAAAATGTTTACAAAGTGTGCAAATATACCGCAAACAATGAAGCACCAAGCTGTTCAAATATGGTTAAACGTGGACGTCCAGCAAAAGCCTTCGAGGATTGCCAACCGCGAACAAAGAGGACAAAGGTACAAGATTTTTGTAAAAACACCTCAATGGTGTTGATATCGTCTGCCGCAAAAAAAAAGTGAGTGTTTAGACAAATCCATTAAGGCGTTCACCCCGGAGAAGGCACTTGGGCTGATACTTGATGCTTCGTTGTCAAAGCATCAATATGAGGTTTTGCGCAGTTCAGCTAGAGAAATTGGATTCGACATTTACCCATCCTACCATCAGGTACTGGAAGCAAAAAAAAAATGCTATCCTGCAAATGTTCAGGTGCAAGAAAGTTGTAGCAAAGTTGGTCTACAAGAGTTATTAGATCATACAGTAACCAGGATTTTGATGACAAAAACCGAGAATGAGGTGACAGACTCCCCAACGAACTCCAAATGTTCCCAAAATGGGGCTGTGACGGAAGTTCGGGACACAGTGAATACCATCAAAAATTCACAGATCCAAATGACTCCGATAAATATATGTTCTTAACGTCACTTGTTCCATTGACCCTCACAGAGCGTAATAATATGTCAACAATGTGCTGGAGAAATACAGAGCCATCATCAACTAGATTTTGCCGACCGTTAAAATTTGAATTTATACAAGAAACAGCTGAAGTTATAAATTCTGAGGTCAGTCGTGTTAATGACGAAATAACAAATTTAAGAAATACTGTCGTTGAATTGCATAGCAGAAACTTCAATATTTCTCACGCACTGAAATTAACAATGATTGATGGGAAAGTAGCTACTACGATTTCTGGAAGTTCATCTATGGCGGTTTGCTTCATATGTGGAGCAAAGCCCACAGAAATGAATAATTTAGATGCGGTGATTTTGAGGAAATGTTCGGAAGAAGCAGTTGCGTTTGGTATTTCTCCCTTGCATGCGAGAATCAAATTAATGGAGTGCATTCTGCACATTTCTTACCGTCTAAGTTTCAAAAAATGGAGAACAGATAGTTACACAAAAATTGAAATGGCGGCAAATAAAGCTGAAATTCAGAAGAGATTAAAGTTGACACTGGGCATAAATGTGGACGCGGTGAAGCAAGGTATGGGCACAACAAACGATGGCAATACGGCAAGAAGGTTTTTCGAAAATCCAGCCAAAACTGCAGACGTAATTGGAATAAAAGAAGAGTTAATACATAGATTTAAAATTATTTTGGCCGCAATAAATTGTAATGCAGCAGTCGACACTAGCAAATTTCATATATATTGCATGGATACTGCCAAGTTGTTTGTTGATCTCTATGGCTGGTACTACATGCCTGTAACTGTGCATAAGATTCTGGTGCATGGTAGCAAAATTATAGCAGAAGCTATTCTGCCAATAGGTATGTCTCTATTTAAAGGCCCTTATTCAATGATTTAATTTTCATTTTTTACATTTTAATTGATTGTTTGTATCAGGTATGCTGTCCGAAGAAGCTCAGGAAGCGAGGAATAAAGATTATAGAGCCTATAGATTACATCATTCGCGAAGAATTGGACGTGTAGCCACTAGTGAAGATGTAATGCATAACCCTTTATTGTCTTCAGACCCATTTATAAATAGATTTCGCTCAAAGCTGCAAATCAAAAAATTAGAGTACGATAATGATGTTAAAAAATTATTAAAAGACTATGCTTAATTTATTTATTCATGTTTTTTCTATGGGAGATGGGCGTAAAAGTGGGCGGATCAGGTATATATTTTCAGGAGCCCATTCTACAATTATAATAATTACTTTTTGTGAAAATTGAGTTGATGCATTAAAAATCAAGGGAGTTATGCCACTTTTTCAATACAGGTTGTATGGGAAGTGGGCGTAAAAGTGGGCGGATATTTTTCAAATTTCACACAAATGATTCTGAGTGTTTCAAAATGCTATGTGCCAAAAAACAATGCCGTAGGTCAAAATTTTATTTTTACTTTGTATGGGAGGTGGGCGTAAAAGTGGGCGGATCATTTTGATTTTTCCATTTTTTCTTGATTCAAACAAAAAATGCCTATGTGCCAAGTTTCATTGTCCTTCGTCAACTTCTTCTATTTTTAGCCGCTCGTTCAATGAACTTGAACCAATGTGCGTCTGGAGGACTAATTCGAGTTGAAAATTTTTGAGAAAGAATAAAATTTATATTGTTAAATATAAGAGAAAAGGACTTTTTTTAAATAAAATCAGCAAGGTAGTTACAGCATCGGCTAAGTCACCAACTGTGGTCAGTATTACCTTAGTGTAGTGCATGCATGACGTAAAACACAATTTAAATGTAAACAATGTAAAGGCTCTCCACCTGTAGTTGCATTAAGGGTTTTTTTTTTTAAATTAGTCCAGAAAGTGAATGGGCACGTCTGGAAGACTAATTCGAGTTGAAAATTTTTGAGAAATGATAAAATTTAGATTTAGACCCCTCAATTAACTGAAAATCATTTAAATAAAATAATCAAGCAGGCGTACATTAAATTTACATACAGACCAACCGAAACAATCAGCAAATTATTTACTGAAACAAAAGACCCAACCGAAAAATTAAACAAAAACAATGTGGTATATCAAATTAACTGCAAAGGAAACAACAACGAAAGCTGTGACAAAATACATGTAGGACAGACAAAATGAGTGGGAATCGCGGAGCACAAAGCGAACACGCAAAACGAA
This sequence comes from Cordilura impudica, assembly GCA_963682025.1. Taxonomy (NCBI): domain Eukaryota; kingdom Metazoa; phylum Arthropoda; class Insecta; order Diptera; family Scathophagidae; genus Cordilura; species Cordilura impudica. The sequence continues at coordinate 247,609,962 of OY821518.1, forward strand.
AAAACAGCAACTACACTCGCACAACACATGATGACGCAAAAGGCAAAAGCACAAACCGGACCTTGATCGAATAAAAATTTTAAACTCAGAAAGGAACAACAACAAACGTCTTACCATAGTAAGTTTGAGGATTCAACAAACTGACTCAACGCTGAGTTGTTACGTTATCACTTGCATTGTCAAATCGTTACGTAATTATTGTTACCTACATATAGGTCAGTATAGGAATGAAAATAAATATTTTGAAAATATTTAGTTTTTTGGGGCTTGGTAATGATTATAATTTATACCAAATCCTAAAAGATTGGCCTCTTTATAAATATGCCAGTGCTCCAGAATTGGTAAATTACATAGAATAAATTATGCAAATATAATTTCTTAATAACATTATATGTAATTCACAGGTTGACATTGATTTCATTGATTGTCGAAAATGATTCATTTTTTGATAAGTGGGACAAATTCATCCAAATTGCAAATATTCTGTTTGCAGAAAGAATAAAAGACTATTCATTTAAATTAGACTTGGCTGCACTTTTGTAAAGAATAAATAATTTAACTGCTGGTATGTACAACTGTTATGTACAACAAATTTACGTAATATGCTTACTTTCATTTTTTATTCAGATACCATCAATTTTCAATTTTCTTCTTCATGCTATACTTGTTCCATTTTCAAAAACAGTTAAGAAAAAAAGAATTAAATACAGCATAAAAGATTTTCAAAATGCTTTTGCTATGATTGTCTCGCGAAGCTGTGATATAGATGACTGTTTAGCTGCAAAAAGAAAACTATGCTTGGAGTCCGGAACCTGCCTACAACCATTTATTATAGTTGTTGGGGTCAAATTGAATTTAACTGAGTTTTACGTTGCTTTATACTACATTCTCACTGCAGCTAAATCCGCATTAGCTTTATTTTTTAATCTCCACCGTTCTCACTACAATTTGTAGCTTTAGTTTGACAGTTGCTGCACAGCTGTTCGAACGAATTGTTTATTTACATTTTAATAGTTTTTGTTTTGGAGAAAACAAATTTTGCGAAAAAAAAGTTAAAAGTGAAATAAAATGCAAAATTTAAATTATATTATGAAAATCATTTCCATAATGGACATTACGAAGAAAATGCAACAAATAAATAATTTTTTAATAAAACAATTCTTTGCTATACTCACTTGCTGCTTTTGTTTATGAATTTTTGTTTTGTTTTGTTGTAAATGAAAATTCACAGTCGTAAAATGATGCAAATTTTCTGCTGCAGCGTTGTAAATTTGTTCATTTTGCGGCGAATTGCACAATACATCCCTGATTTCTGTTGGATTTATTCTCGATTTAGCTAAAGCGAGGGTTTTATTTTGACAGTATTTATATACCCAAAAATTTACCAGCTTTAATTAAATCCACTATAAAGCGAGTCAAATGCGGATTTAGCTGCAGTGAGAACATAGTATTAGATAACATAAAGTACAAATTTGCTTCTTATTTGACTGCACTGCAATACTGCTTTAAACTTTTTCACGTTCGCAATCTGCAATATTCACTATAGTGCTGTTTTGTTTGGAGTTTCATTCAACAACTGTTTTTTAGAATAGCTAGTGAACCCCAGGAGCATCCTATTGTAGAAACGTTGATTGGAGATGTAAATAAAATGTTAGAAGCTGTAATGTAATTCCAATAGAATTTTTTCAAATAAAATTCAATGATTTTTTTAAGTCAGAGACGCAATCTGATATTAATTTTAAACGGACATTAAAAAAATTTACGTCAATTCAAAATAATTATGAAAATTCCATATATTTGAATAATTTTGTTTTTAAACTAACTTCAAAATAAAAAAGATGCATTTCATTATTGTACCTTAAAAAAACTTTACAAAAAAGTTAACATAATTTATTTTTTTTTAAACTATCATCACTACAATTAAAAAAAATTTATACATATATTTAATATCTACAGTTTTTGAGATTTTACTAAAAGTATGGCAACAAATAATTTACTTTTTTTAATAAGTGAAAAAACATTTGGAAATATTTACATGTAAGTAAAAAATATAGGGAAAAAAAGTTTAAGTTTTCTAAGAAATTCTGTCTTTAACCCCTTCTTGCATCTTCTATTCAGAAGTTACAGAAAAAGTTAATTTTACAAATTTCTTATTAAATCAAAACTTGAAGACCTGTTTCTGTCTTCGAATCCTGTTGTTATTTTACTAATGACAGTTTTAAACAGATCTTGTTTAGAATTTCTGTGTAGCAGTGCAGTTGTGTATCTTCTAGGCAGGTTGTATATAATCTTCAAGTTTTTATTTTGGATAATTTGTAGCTTTTTAAGATAAGTGTTGGCACATCTCGTTGACCATACCTGGCAGCCATATGTCATTATTGGTCGTATACACATATTATATAATAACAGCTTATTTTTGCAATTTAGTTTAGATTTTCGGTTAAGCAGAGGGAAAAGCGTTCTTCCGCACTTTAATGCCTTATCACCCGCTTGTGTGACATGATTTTTGAATGTTAGTTTTTTTTTATCGAAAACAACTCCCAAATATTTGACTGAATCAAGTATTGGAATTTCAGTCCCTTGCATACAAAGTGTTATTTGCGGAATTCTTTTTGGTGACTTGTTAAACGGAAAATAATTGCCTGTGTTTTCCCATGATTTATCTTTATTTTCCATTTGTTGAAGTATTTTTCAGCATGGCTTAAAGCTTTTTTCATGTTCTTCACTATTGCATTTGAAAGTTTTCCACTCGTTATTAATGCGGATTCATCTGCATAGAAGGCCGCTGTTTGGTTTCTTAGGGCTTTAAAGTCTGAAGTATGTATGGAGTACAGCAGCGTTGGTGATAAAATTGATCCGTGCGGAACTCCTGCAGGAATATGCCTTTGTGTAGATTTTTTTTATCCCAATTGACTGCAAAGTATCTGTCTGATAAAAAACTTTTTATTATTTTTGTAAATATATAGGGTAACCAAATTTATTGAGCCATTGTGCCATATGGAGTCAAAAGCTTTCTCAATATCAAGAAAAGCTATTCCTGTGCTTTTACGTTGATTTTTGTTGGTGTTTATTAAATTTACAATTCTCTTCACCTGATGTATCGTTGAATGTTCTCTTCTAAAACCAAACTGCTCATTGCTCAAAATATTGTTTTGTTCTGTAAATTCATTTAGTCGCGTTAGTATGATTTTTTCAAAAATTTTGTCTAAACCATTCAACATACTTATGCACTGTGGGTCAAATGACTGGTTTTTGAGGCAAAAAATCCAATTATATAGTGAACTATTTCAAAAAATTGATAATGGCATTTTGTACTACACATTTTCAGATACCCAAAAATAAAAAATCAGAATCAGGCGGCAACCCATGACTTAAAGCCAAGCTGTCAAAGTTGAAGTTTTTTTGGTTTGCTTTATTCTCTCATATTCCGCTTTATTGTGCCTGATATTAAAACTATTGCTTAACAAAATATATAATCTAAAACAAAATTTTCTAAAATGGAAAATATTAATACAGGTACGTTAAAAAAAATGTTATTAATAAGTTTCATAAAAATATTGTTGTAGTTAATATTTTGTTGTTACAAAGTGTGTCGTCTTTTCTGTGTAGTTTTGGTTACCGACCGTGTGTTTCTTGGCGTAGTACTTAGTTTATTGGGATGTATTGTTGGAACACTATTGTTCAAATATGAACACGATTGGTTTTAGATATAAGTAAGGATAGTATTTAGTAATAAAATTAATGATTATCTATTAACGGAAATAAACACATCTGGATGTTTTTTCCAATCATTAAAAATATATTAATAGGTTGTTTGCAAAGGGTAAACCAACTTTCTTCGTGTGTACTTAGTTTATGGTAATTAGATGCACATTGAGGAAAAAACCCAATATCATAAAAGAACAACGGGTGGTAGACAATTATCAGTTGTGTGCGTTTCTGTAGAAATCCCACACAGTAATAAGGTCACACACAAAGATAAGAGTACAGCCTAGATTAGTTTTAAGATTTTCATGTTTAGTATTTAAGGTTTAATTTTGTAAAATAAATCCAGTGTCTTACAAGCATTCAACTTGTACGTGTTTTATCTCAAAAAGTATTAATACGTACATTTGGTCCTTCAAAAATATAAAGAAACCAGAGAAAGCGTCAATCTCGGCTTAGACAGAGATTGTAAGTGTGCGATTGTTCCTTCAAGGAAACTTAAAAAAAAAAAGACGTTCTCCCGTTAAAAGAGTGATTGGGTGTAAGTCTTGTCATTAAAAATATATAAAAACGTTTTAGCAGAATGAGCCAAGAACCCATTTTGAAACGCCAGAAAGAGCTGGGTGGTGTGTTAGAAACAATACAAAAAAAATGTCAAGACGGGCTGTTGCGGCAAACACAATTTAGTGAAACGGGAAGAAAAGTAGAGGAATATTGGTTGGAATTTGAGAACAACCATCAGAAGTTGCAGTCTACTGGAATAAAGAAGATCAACTACTATGAAGTGGATTACTATTCCCAAGTCCAAAATGACGTTGCAAAAATTCGTGAGTACCTTCAAAAGGAGGGGAATGATGATTCGTCAGCAAAGGCGACAAAAATAGAAGAAAAGGAGCAAAAGAGCTCTTTAAGCCATACACAAGGTGCGTCTAGAGAGTTAAGTTATGAAAATGATGAAGTTTCTAACTTTCTGGAGAGTGTATACATCTTCATGGATCAACTGGAACAAGCACACGAAGAAATTGATACCTGCGACACAATCGAAATTGTACTACAGCAGATAGAAACAGGCTTTAAGAATCTGGATATCGACTATACAGGTCCAGTAAGGCGTAATACCGAGGCTCGGCATGAGTTTAACAAGTTAACCACACGCTACTACAACATACTACGAATAATTAAAAAGAAATCCAGCTCTGAACAAGCTGAAATGTTATCAACACCAGTTACGAAGTTGCAAGAGATAAAAATTCCTTGTTTTGAAGGAGGCAGTAGCGAGTGGGCATCATTTTATGATATTTTTAAAACGTTAGTGCATAAAAATGATCGGATTCCCAAGGCTGAAAAAATGTAGCGGTTAAAAACAGCACTAAAAGGTGGCGCTGCAAAATTAGTATCTCACTATAATTGCACAGAAGACAACTATGATGATGCTTTAGCTGAACTAAGAAATCGGTATGAAAATGAAAGGTTGCTGTTTTCAACGTTGGTTGATAAATTATTAGACCAACCAAATTTAAATAGTGAGAACGCAGCTAACATAAGACAAATGCTTGACATCACAAATACAAGCATGAGGTCAATTCAGAAGATGGGAATTGACGTTGAAGGTGCGAAGCCGTTTATCGCCAGAATTATCATGAGAAAATTTGATAATGAAGCAATTGGCTCTTCCGAATATATCATAATTCAACAGCTCATATTGTATGTCCACCTAAGATGCAAGAAATAATTGAACTGCCATTGCAAGGAATCGTTACGTTAAGTGCAGGATGTACTGCCCGCATTGGGCGTACTACTTTAGCTGCATCACAAGATGTTAAATCCGAGCAAATTAATGAATTCAGAACATATTTTTTCAAAGAAGTCAAAGATGTCGAGATAATTAGGCCATTGAGTTCTTCTACAGTTAACCATACTATGGAAATCGCAACACTACTGAAGGAGATTAAGGCGATTAAGTCGGAGAACATTGAGCTGAAATCTCTAAACTGGCACCACGTTAGCGGCCATTCATCTCTGATATTAATTTTCATATTTATTATTATTTTATTAATATTTGTGGTAAAAAGGTATTGTTTGAAAAATAGCAAAAGAGTAGATGTGATGTTTAATATGCCCCGGCAGAATGTTCAAATATGAACACGATTGGTTTTAGATATAAGTAAGGATAGTATTTAGTAATAAAATTAATGATTATCTATTAACGGAAATAAACACATCTGGATGTTTTTTCCAATCATTAAAAATATATTAATAGGTTGTTTGCAAAGGGTAAACCAACTTTCTTCGTGTGTACTTAGTTTATGGTAATTAGATGCACATTGAGGAAAAAACCCAATATCATAAAAGAACAACGGGTGGTAGACAATTATCAGTTGTGTGCGTTTCTGTAGAAATCCCACACAGTAATAAGGTCACACACAAAGATAAGAGTACAGCCTAGATTAGTTTTAAGATTTTCATGTTTAGTATTTAAGGTTTAATTTTGTAAAATAAATCCAGTGTCTTACAAGCATTCAACTTGTACGTGTTTTATCTCAAAAAGTATTAATACGTACAACTATACATGTGGAGAAAGGTCATGATGTGTACTTTCATGTGTTTAAATAACCAATTGCCCCAAATTGCGTTAAATTATTTATATTTCACTTTTAAGATTGCGTAAATATAAAAAATACTGATATATTCAATTTTTGGTTACAAAATAATCGAAATGCTACAACTGTTGTCAACTGGATTTTCACGAAATTTAACAGAAGTGTGGATGAAGAATGTATGGCAACAATTAAAAAGAAAATTTACAATTTTTGTGCATATGCTAACCAAAAGTGGAACAAGAATCATAGATGTGCGAAGAGATTTGAAAAATACGAAAGTTTATGGTTATCGAATGAGACTGAATTTAAATTCTCTGAAAGTGATGTCGGAAACAAAAGAGGTCGTCCTCATGTTGGATACAGCGAGGGAAGTGCGCGGCAAAAACGAAAACTTGCTTCCGAGATATCGTCCGTACAGGGACACGATACCAATTTATTGGTTCATGCTGCTTCAATAGCAGCTCATGCATCAAAAGCAAATGACTTAAATTTTGTTTTAAAGGAAGTAGCTTCATCACCATCTAGGGCTACTGAAATAAGACAAGTTGTAACATGCCATGAAAAAAAACCATTACCACTCTCCCCAGAAGAAGCATTATTATTTTTGATAGAGAATAATTTAACAAAGCAACAGTACATAAACATTAGGGAAATGAGCAAATCACGAAACTGTGATATTTATCCACATTACCAAAAAATTCGAGAGTGCAAACTGCAATGCCGACCTGAAGGATTAATGGTATCGGAATCATCAGCACAAATTCCCCTGCAGAGCTTAGTTAACCATACTGCAAAAAGAATTTTGTCCTACCAAGAAGAAGTTTTAGTGCAAATACCTGAGCTGAATGAAGTTACTTTGGTTTTATCTTATGGTTTCGACGGTTCCACTGGGCAAAGTTCATTTAAACAAATATTTAGCACCAACGCCCCAGAAAGCTTAGATAACTCGCTATTTGTAACATCAGTTATACCACTGAAAATAATCACGTCTCATTATGCAACAGTTTGGATTAATCGTACACCTCAATCGGTTCGTTTTTGCCGACCCCTTAAAATTGAATTTATAAAGGAAACCAAGGAACATATATTGAAAGAAAAAAACAATTTGGATGTGCAAATAAAAAATCTTGAGCCTTTAGAATATTTTTTAGTAAATGGTAGAAAGATATTAGTAAAGTTTGAACTGATTATGACTTTAATTGATGGGAAAGTCCTGAACGTGCTTACGGAAACAAAGTCTTCTCAGTCGTGCCCAATTTGTGGTGGGAATCCGAAGCAGTTTTTGTCAATAAATGATTTAAGTTCATTGGTGTTTCAGCCAAAACCAAATTCATTAAAGTATGGCATAAGCCCATTACACGCATGGATTCGATGCTTAGAATTTGTTCTTAATCTTTCATATAGACTTCATATTAAAAAATGGCAAATTCGAAGTGCTGAGGACAAATTACTACTGCAACAGAGAAAAAGTGAAATTCAACAACAATTCTGGCAGAAAATGGGTCTTCATGTCCATAAGCCAAAAAGTAAAGGGAGTGGCTCAACCAACGACGGCAATGCTGCACGAAGAGCATTTTCAAATCCGGAATTATTTGCATCTATAACAAATGTTAACATCGAGTTTTTAAAACACTTGCAAATCATACTAATTGCAATTTCTTGCAATTTTGAGTTAAGTGTCGAAAACTTTAGGAGTTTTTGCTATGCAACTGCCGAAATATATTTTCAAAATTACAAATGGTACCCAATGTCAGCGACCTTGCATAAAATTTTAGCACATTCTTCACAAATAATACAAGCCTCAATAGTGCCTCTTGGATGCGCTGGAGAAAATGCTTCTGAGGCGAGAAACAAATTTTATAAAAAGGATCGCATAGAGCATGCACGAAAGGATTCCAGAGAACACAATATATCTGATGTTTTTAACAGAGCCATGGATTCTTCTGACCCATTTTTATCCAGTATTTGTATAAAGAACCGCCATTCAGCAAAGAAAAGTTTGCAGCTTCCAAGAGAAGTTATTTCTCTTTTAAAGATTCCTGATATTCCCGAGTATCAATTGCCGACTACGTCACGTGCTATCACAAATGAAGCTTTATCTGATTTCGAAGAGGAGACAGATGTTCTACCCAATGTTAATATAGAGTTAGAAGTTGATGAAACATTGGATAATTTTGATGTAAGGCTTCGGGAAATAACAATTTTTTAAGCACCAATGGAAAATTTTTGTAACAAAATTGAAAAATACATTTGACATCCGTTTTAAAACTATTGGTTTTATTCCATCTATACCAGGCGCTTTTGAATTTTTTTGCTTAAAAATGAAAAATTTTACTTCGTCCACGGTTGTCAACATATCAGTTACATTGGTAGGCACAGATTGTAAGTCTAACCATTGAATGTGTTTCGATACCATACGTTCAACTGTCGATGGTTGATTATAAGTTATTTGGTGTGAATTTTCAAAAACATCCGCTATATTTGCCTTTCTTTCATTATTGAATACATCAGCGCCATCTATTGTCAAATTTTCTACAGTTACTCTATTCCCTCTTATTGCTCGGTTCAGCTACCAGAACTTTTTGTTGCCAGGTGGCAATTTTTTTAATAAAATTATTCCAGTTGTCATTTCTGTCATTTGATACGTGAAAGTTGATTAAAATATTCAGCTCTTTAACAGATGATAAGTAATGTCTCTCCAAAATGTTGGTTGCTCTTTGTAATTTACGTACAAACCTTTTTCTTTGGCCAATTAAGTGTAAAGTTAGTTGAGAAATTTTTTTCTGCCAAATTTGTTTCTCCTTAACTGGAATTCTTTTGGAAGCCTCTTGGATTATGTGACTAATTTTATTTATAATTTGTTCAATGTTTGACTCGGTTATAATTGCAGATAGTAAATTATTTCTTTGAATCTCTTGGTCTACCCATTGATTGATTTCATTCCAATTTGCCATCTGATACAGTGGAATAAGTATTTTTCTTTCAATAATGGAACCATAAATTTGACATGTAACTGGAACGTAATCAGAGTTTAACATACCTGGATGAGTTTCTATTGCCGAAATATTTAAGTTCGAGTTTGTAAGAAGAAGGTCAATAACTGATGCTTGTGTGGGTGTTGAACGCTGCCCAAATCGAGTAGAGGTGTTGGACGAGTGGATGTAATAATTGGAATTCATTTGATGGTTATATAGTTTTCTACCAGCAGTGTTGTTTCCTTGGCAATTCCAACTAATATGGTGAGTGTTAATTGTTTGAAGCTTCAATGAAGCTGTTAGCGCATCGTGGGCAGTATGCAGCTGTAAATCAAATTGGCCGGTTATTAATATTTATTACAATGGAACCATTTTCAATAATTGTTGTTGACTTTATTGATATATATTGGTGTGGAATTGTATTTTTAATCGCTATTAATACACCTCCTCCATGGGTTAATCGATCTTGACGGTAGATTTTATAATTAAGCAATTGGAATTTGTGTTTTTGTTTTAAAAAAAGTTTCATGAATAAAAACTACATCGACTTTTTTTCATTTAAAAAGTGTTCTAAATGATATATAGCTGTTGGATTAGTTATGCCTTGGGCATTCCAAAGCATAACATTGATTCTATACATTGGTGTTTCTTTATATGACATGTTTAAGCATATTTCCAAGTACTCGCAGCTTGTCATATTTGTTTTTACACATTTCTAGAGCATCGACTGCATCAAAGAAAATTTCTAATACCTTTTCATTAGAGAGATCATCGTTATCATGATCTATTATTTGAGCTGCGTAGGAAACTTTATTGAGAGCATTAGGTGCTCTACTACTTGATGGAAATTCATCTGTGCGAGGAAAAATACGCACCTTATTAGTTGATGATATATCACGGTTATTTGGGATATCGTCATCCCAGATAAAAGGATCAGGTTCCGAATGTTGTGGCATTTTACGAATGTGTTGTTTTCTGGAAACTCTTTGTCGTATTTCTAGGTACTCGCGGCGCGATGGACAGTTTATGTTATCTGCTCGATGATTAACATTTTTCAAGTTATTCTTAATACAATTAAAACATTTATATATCACAGAGCCGTCACTTGCAACTTTATTTAACTGACAACACGAATAGTCATGTGGACCTCCACAACCTAGACATACAATTTTTCTAAAACAATTTGATGAGCCATGACCATATAACGCACATTTTGAACACTGTGTCGGTCCTCTTGCACGACGCCGGGGATTTCTCCAGTGGACCACTATACCATAAAAGTATTTTATCTTAAATACTTCTCTTTTAGAAATCTGACTTCTGTTAAATTCTAGCATATACAAAGCATCGTCAGGTGTGGATCGTGTGGTTTTAATTTCATTTATGTTTGTTGGTTCTATATTGTACGTATTTTTGAACTCCTCAAGAATCGTTTTTAGTTCAAATTGTGGTAGACCAAAAAGCATAAGTTTAATTTCTTGTTGTCTTTAACTGGATGCGTAAAGAATTTAATTTCTTCGTGTTTAAGTTTTTTTAAAGCTTCATTGAAGTCAATCAAAGTGTTTGGCATCACTTTTGTACCTATCGACATTCTCTTATACTTTATGATATCAGTGAACTTATGACCACTATCAACAATAATTGGAGGAATATTGTTTGCATCTCCACTTACTTCACCTTCTTCTTCGCTGGTATCGTCATCCATGTCAAATAGCACTTGGAATCTGTTATTTTCTAGAGGTTTGGGAACTTTAAATCTAGGGTTGTTACCCCAGAATTTTTTGCGTTTTTGTGTGGGGACCATTCTCAATTATTGCAAATAATTGAAATTAAAAAATTAATTGTTTGTTTACAAAAATTTATCACGTGAGAAAAGTTGAATTTTTAATAACACGACCGTATGTTGAGAGTGTCAACAATCAACTGCGAGTTATCTTCATTTAAGTTATAATGTAAAGACAAATCCATATTACTACGACCTTTGATAGTCAACATAAAATTGACGAAACGTCAAGAAAAATGGAATAAGCGGTTGTTTTATTTACATCGGAAACGTTAGGCCTAATTAGCTTAAATAAAATAAAAATAAATAATTTTATGAACTTGGCCAAAAAAACAAGTAACATGAAATAAACTAAATTTAATTGGCAGTTTATTTATATTTGCAAGTGAATTAAATTTTTCTTTTTACAACATAAGTCAACATAAAATTGACGAAACGTCAGGAAAAATGGAATAAGCGGTTGTTTTATTTACATTGGAAACGTTAGGCCTAATTAGCTTAAATAAAATAAAAATAAATAATTTAGTTTATTTCTTTTAATATTTAATATTGAAATATTTTTATTTTATTTGATCTTTTCAAAAAACATTTAACCAATTGAAGTATTTTTATTTAGTTTGAAGAAATGTTTTTATTTATAGTATTGGAATATGATTTTTTTTCAACTTACTTTAAAAAAAAAAAAAAAAAAAATAAGATGTTTTCATTTAATGTAAGTAAACTAGCAGGAAAATAAAATTTAAAAAAAAAATAATTTTCTGTATAATAGTAATAGTTATTTATAAAATTAAATGATTATACTAGTTTTTACTATGTGCGATTATATTAAATAAAATGCAACACATATACTATATTATAAAATTTTGTATTATTTATATTTCTAAGTTGAGATACTTTGTACAAAATGCTTTCCTAATTTGAACATTCCGCTTTGCTAAAAGGTAATACAGGGCTATGTATAAATTATCTAATTTACTTTGATGATTTGTACAAAATACTTTGTTAATTTGTATAGTCCGCTTTGCTAAAAGATAATACAGGGATATTTATAAATTATCTAAGTTACTTAGATATTTTGTACAAAATGCTTTCTTAATTTGTATAGTCCGCTTTGCTAAAATATTATGCAAGGCCATGTATGAATTACACAAGGGAACAATGGTTCTGTTGATTAAGAACTGAATATTGTTTTTAAGGTTATTTGGGACGCTGAATCCAAATCTGCCCTTGGTTTTTTTCTATCAGCTCGACTTTTCGAGATATACCGTTATGTTCAAAATTAAGGCACTTCCGCTACATATATTGGAATAACTTGAAAACGGTTCACCATATTAAATTAAAAAAAAATCCGAAACTCGCAAACAATATTCTCTTAAAGCCGTGCTTACTTTGTTTTTAAATTTTCCAATTAGCTTTAGAGATATCATTCAAGTTTTGAAAAAAAAATTAAAATTTTTAAAAAAAAAACATTTTTTTTGTTCTTTAAAAATTCCTAAAAATAAAAATGGGACAAAAATCACAGTTTTGGTCTACAAACAGTTAGTTAAATATATTTCGAATAAAATGAGCTTTATTTCATTGCAATCGGTGCACAACTTTTGATTTTGTTCACGATTTACTGAATTGATATAAATCGCGATTTCCATACAAAAATAACATTTTCTAATGTGTAAGTGTTTGTATGTAATAAGTTAGTTTTTTATGATTCTAAGAATTAAAAAAATTAAGTAATATGGTTGCGGTAGCAAACTCATAGCGCCTATAAATTTTATTGTCCCTTTATGACACCTAGTCAGTTCACAGTCAATTAAAGAGAAAAAAGAAAAGTCCACTTGTTTTTATTGATGTGTGGTTTACCGTTGGTAACGGATGATTTTTTAAAGGAATTCCCCTGAACACATGTGTTCATTCATAAGTGACTGTCAATAAAATTGTGGATATAATTTTTTTTGGTACTTCAGTAAAAAACTACTAAGTATTTATATGGGTTCATTCAACCAATTTTTCTCATTCAACAAGTGTTTACGAAAGCGAAAAGTATAACGACAAAAAATATAAATCATTTTACATTGAACATTTAATCAGTCAACACAAAAAAGTTCAATTTTGTTCCCGTGTGTTATTTATTGAAAATTGTGTTACTTTGATATATACTTCAAAATTGTGCAATGGCTACGTCAAGAAACACCTGTAAAATCAATCCCAACTATTTTTATAACATATGTGGCGAATACACGTTTATAAAAAATAGAAAAAGTGTGTCAGATTTTATTAAAAAAATTTATTTTGACTACTTCGGATTTACCATGGAAACCCGTGACAAGTACTGGATTCCTAATACTGTATGTAAAAACTGTGTAGAGTATTTAAGGTTATGGGCAAACAAGCAACGGACCCACTTCAAGTATAAAACACCAATGATCTGGCGGGAACCTTCGAATCATTATGATGATTGTTATTTTTGCGCTGTCAACATAACAGGCATTAATAAAACAAACCGGTCTAAATGGATTTATCCTAACGTGTTGTCTATTACCCAACCAGTCCTGTACTCTAGTGAGGATTCAGAACCACAACCATCTACATCTACACACAATTTCCACGACTTACGACAATATGTTCCTTCACCAATTTCTGAATTTGGATCAGATGACTTGCATTTAGATATTTCTTCTGAACGCGAGCAATTTAATCAGGAGGAGCTTAGTGATTTAGTGAGAGACCTTGGACTTTCTAAAAAAGCATCTGAAATTCTTGCTTCTCGATTAAAGCAAAAAACAATTTGTCAAAGCTCTCAACAAAGACGGTGATTGTTTTAGATATATCAGTAAAAAGTTCAACAATTTGAGTTCGGAGAAACTGAAAGCTGGCATTTTTGATGGCCCTCAAATCAAAAAATTAATCAATGATGAAAATTTTAGTAATTCCATGACAGATATTGAAAGAAATGCTTGGAATGAATTTGTTTGGATAGTGCGCAATTTCCTGGGAAACAAAAAGGGTGAGCACTATTCGGACCACGTGGATAACATGTTGTCACATTTCAAGCAGCTTGGTTGTAATATGAGCATTAAGGTGCACTACCTACACAGTCATTTGGATTGTTTCCCTGAAAATCTTGGAGACTTCAGTGAAGAACAAGGTGAACGTTTCCATCAAGATATCCGCACTATAGAGGAGCGGTACCAGGGTCACTGGGATAAGCATATGATGGCGGACTATTGCTGGAGCATTAAAACAAATCCCTCTAAACAAGGTTATTTAAGAAAATCTTATAAAAGAAAATTTTTCGATGAGTTGTAATTACATTGTAATATTTGTGTATTAAAATTTTTTATTTTTCTTTAAAATTATCTTTTTGTGTTAAATTAAAAAGTATAGCTGACCATAAAAATGAAATAATCTTTTTTTATTACTTAATTTTTTTAATTCTTAGAATCATAAAAAACTAACTTATTACATACAAACACTTACACATTAGAAAATGTTATTTTTGTATGGAAATCGCGATTTATATCAATTCAGTAAATCGTGAACAAAATCAAAAGTTGTGCACCGATTGCAATGAAATAAAGCTCATTTTATTCGAAATATATTTAACTAACTGTTTGTAGACCAAAACTGTGATTTTTGTCCCATTTTTATTTTTTTAGCAATTTTTAAAGAACAAAAAAAATGTTTTTTTTAAAAAATTTTAATTTTTTTTCCAAAACTTGAACGATATCTCTAAAACTACTTGGAAAATTTAAAAACAAAGTAAGCACGGCTTTAAGAGAATATTGTTTGCGAGTTTCGGATTTTTTTTTTTAATTTAATATGGTGAACCGTTTTCAAGTTATTCCAATATATGTAGCGGAAGTGCCTTAATTTTGAACATAACGGTATATCTCGAAAAGTCGAGCTGATAGAAAAAAACCAAGTGCAGATTTGAAATCAGCGACCTCAAATTAGTAAAAATTTGCTATAAATTTCAAATCAACACAAAAAAAGTTCAATTTTGTTCCCTTGTGTTATCTAAGTTACTTCGATGTTTTGTATAAAATACTTTGTTAATTCGTACATCCAGTTTTGATAAAAGATTATACAAGGCCATGTATGATGTGAGGACCAAAGTCAATACTTCCTTTTGGCCCACACTAATATGTAAGCAACCACTCATCTTATATCATTTTTATATATTCCCTTATACAGGGTGCCCCAAAAAAGACTGAAGGATTAAAAATAGTTATATCTTTTTTGTTTTTAATAATTTTTTTTTTGTCTTTTGCAGGTTATTTACTGGTTTTTGGATATAAATCATGGCTACATATGATGTGCAGAAACGCGCCAAAATCATTGAATTTTTTTATTCTTCTGGAAGGTCAATTATTACAACTCAACGAAATTATCGTCGCCATTTACTTTCCACATACATTTCATATTTATCTTGGTATAATCATTGATACTATTACACCATATATTGTAATATTTCTTATTTTATATTTTTTTTACATATGATGTAATATTTCTTTATTACCAGTGCATTCTAAAGTTTTCCATCATATACATTCCAACCTTTCTACAGTTGTTAATGACAATAGTGGGTATTATTATTATTTTCTTATACTAATATCCCCTAACGTATGTTATTGAAATTATAAACATAATAATCTTTATGCATTCCACATCAATCATTATACCCACTGTTATCATTAACAATTTTGTAACATTGAATTTACCCCAGTTCCATTCAATTAGAATATTATATTTGAATTTAAAAATTTATTAGTTTGTTTAAATTGGAAATTGAATTTACCTTTGTTATAATTAATTATAATATCATATTTGAGTTTAAAATTTATATAAATTAGTAACACCCGGTGACAGCTATCATAAGGTTGTATTCATACCAATGAACAACAGCTCGTTAACAAACGACCACCATCAATCAATCAACACGTCAGCATCGTTGTGATTGGTTGATGGGTAAGCGTCATTGGCTCGCGTCGTTTTATGTTGAAGTGGTCGGCTATAAAAGCAGAAACACAAAGTAGAAAGTGATCAGTCTTGCGGTAGCTGTCATACCATACGGGTGCATCACTTTGGTATTACAGCAGACGGTTGAATATTATACTACGTATAATTATATTCAATAAGAGAAGTGAAGTGGATAGAGACTTGATTCTGCGTTTAAGCTGGGCTACCTCTTACGTAAGAATCTTGTGTCTAAAAACTGTAGAGTACGTATATTGAGGGAAAGAGACTCGATACTCGCCGTTTCAGTTGGGCTACCTCTTGCGGTGATACTCTTGTATCAAGAACTCAATATACTGACCCTATTGTTGTCCATAAGGAAAACTCTTACATTTAAAACCTCGTGACTCTCTGCGTTTAAGCTGGGCTACCTCTTGCGTGGAGATTTACGAGGCGGCCATTAACATACGTAGTATAAAAATATTCGAGAGGCCAGGAATTGGGTGGACATGTGATTTCGACCACTACGTGTTGGAAATCTCGCGTAGTCCCAATTAACGCATCTCCCCACGCCACTCTACCCTGGACGCTTATCGTCACTTAATTTTTTATTAAAATTCGTAAAATATTTGAGAATGTTGTATCGTAAAAAAAATTGTAAATAAACTGAGTTTTACGCATTATAACGAGTAAATGTGAGAGTTTAATTTCTGTGAATGACCCCGGAATCCCGCTGACGCTATCCCGGCTAAAGGTGGAAAACACGTCGTCACAATGAATTATCTAAGATAGTTCGATGTTTTGTACAAAATACTTTGTTGATTTGACCAGTTTGCTTTACTAAAAGAACATGCATGACCATGCATGAATTATCTAAGCCTCAATGTAACGGTGGGGGTATTATAATATCCATAATACCTAAAATCCAAATCATATAAATTAGCACTTTATTCTTCTCTAATAATTGCCAGTATACATTTTCTTCGTCTGGAATATTTCCTGACAGACGAATACATTTTATTTATTTATTTTTTTTTTTTTCAAATTAAATTTGAACATAAGTTTGCTTCGTTCCCAATATATAAAATTGCAACGAAACACACTTATGATAAATATTTTTCAAGCTAAATTTAAAAACCAATAACATACGTTTGTTCGCAATATACATATAAAATTGCAACAAATACATTTGGGCTAAATTAAAATTTGCTACCACAAGTTGTTTTGTTCCCAAACTACACCGGAAACAAAACGCACTTACGACAAACATTTTCGAGTTAAATACAAAAACAATAACATAAGTTTGTTATGTTAAACGAAACATACTTATGAGAAATATTTTTGGCGAATGCAAAATTGCTAACAAATTGTATCTAGAATAAGTTGTTTTAGCCATAGTAAAAATATTGAATATAAACAAATGTAAATTTTTGAAAGAAGTCAGTAATAAACATAGTTTCAACTCTCGTCACAAAAAAAAAGCAGTTGTCGTTTTTTTATTTTATTAAAAATAATAGTTTTTTTTTTTTTTTTTAGTATTGAAAACAATAATGAATTATTTCAAGCACATGAAGAGCGAAGAATGGCACATAAATCAACCTGTAACTTTTTTCTTCAATGATGCAATAAATTGGAACAATTAAAATTTTCTAATTAATTTTTTAGCAAATCTATGTATAAAATGTTTTAAAAATATATTAAAGTAAATAAAATAAAATATTTCTGCAAAAAATATATACATATATGTACATATTGTACACTGTTTAGAGATGCCCCAACTTCATGCAAATTTGCCGTCACTGTTTTCACCCATCACTAATCTGAAAGATAATTACGCTCTTTTTTTTATCATGTTTGTTCACTTACTAAGTTGTACATATTTTAATATAAGACACTAGTTATACCTTTCGTAAGATAAAGAAGTAAAATCGCGATTTAGAAAGTTGATACGAATACAGTGAACAGTTAACAGTGGCAACAATTAACAAAAAAAAAAAAAAAAAAAAATTCAAAAAATTAAAACTTATTTACTTATAAAAATTAAAAACATAATTAAAAATTGAATTTTGTAAGAAAACATTTATCAATTTATGTCAAAAAACCATTTTAAGGAAATTAGAATTTGAATAAGAAAAAAATTGTGACAAAAAACCATATAAATGAAGTTAACAGAAATAAAATATTATTTTATTTTATAATTTACAAAAAATAAGTGAACGTGTTTTCATTTAAGAAATTCGACCCTTAAACATACACTTTTTGAGGAACATGTTGCCAATACACCCGTAACAAAATCAACGGCAGCATCAACACCAGAAACAAGGTCAATAATCATCGTTTTATAAGTTAAGTATAAAAAAAGAAAACTGTTTTATTTTTAAATCAAAATAAGTAAAATTTATATATAAATGTAATTAATTAAAATATAAATCGCAAAATAACACAAAGAAAATGTAAATTGGTCAATAAAATATTTTTTTTTTTTATGTTAAAAGTAACTATACAATTGTCAAAATCATAAATTTTGTTTATTAATTAAAATCATAAATTTTTTTATCACTTACTATTTATTAATTAAAATAATACATTTTAATCAATTAACATTATAAACTTTAACCAACTTGACCCAACGGCGAACGTAGTCAACGAGGTTAGAGAAGAAATTGAGTCTCCCAAAGTATATTTTATAGTTATTCAAAAAAATTTGATTTTGGGATATTATCACTTTTTTAAAGGGTTTTGCATCAATAAAAATAATGGAGTTTTTATTTTTGGAAAATTCCATCTCCTTACCCAGCCTCTCTAGGCGACTGAAAACGTGGATTTTGAGTGACGTTTTTAAAATAACCAAAACTGTTGAAAATTTAAAACATTGCACTTGACTATTCGATTCTACAGGAAAAATCAAGTAGATAGGATTTTTCTTTACGCTTTTCTAATGTACCATACAGCTATTAGGGTGGTCCAAAAAAGTAATTTTTTTTTTTAAATATTTTTTAGATTTTTTTTTTTTTAACGCACAATGAACGTTTGGCTCCCTCTGAGGAAGATGCTGCAAACAGTTTTTTTTTTATCACAATCCGTTAAAAAGATATTCAACCATAAATCATTATTTTTAACTGAATAAACATAATTTTTAGTTTTGCAATTTTTAAATTTTATTTATTGTTTTTGTTTGGCCACAATTCTAATTTAAACCATTTGTAATTAATAATTTAACTTTAGTTCATTTAAATATACATCATTTCATTAATGATTTAATTCTCTTTATTATCTGCCTTAACGTTTAATATTTTTCTTGCTGAATTCATAACAGTAAATTTCTATTTAACCTTGTATTCAACATTTAAGTAGAGTCTTGGCTGTTGCTAAAAACCTTGTAAATATTATTGCTTTAAGAACATTGAAACCGCAAACATCAAAAAAAAAAAAACAAACGGAGTGTTTTTCTTTTCGTTATACAGTTTACAGTATTGCAAAAACTCGTATATATATATACATATATAATAATATAATTTTTAATCACAAACATTTTTAATTTCCCAATTGTTATCTAAAATGAGTGATTTGCTAATATTAACTGAAAAACGAATCAGAAGAATTCCAGGTATTTCTATTATATTCTAAATTTAATATACATATTGATATATTTACCCATTTTATACTTAGACGTGACGTCGTGTACTAATTTAGTTGTTTTATGCCGGTTTCTTACTGTCCGTAATCTAAATCGCAGTCAAGATTGCTTTGGAATAGCTTCAACTGTTGTTGCTGAAATTGAGGCCGATGTTGAAAAGTTTAATATCTTTCCTAAACAGCGGTATTACCTTCGTAGTAAAATATTAAAACTTAATAAAGACTTTCTCAGTGCTAAAAAAAATTTTCAACCAAAAAGATTAGTTCAAAAACAAAAAGTTATCAGATTCCGAGACCAGCTCCTTAATTTTTTTCCTTGTACCCAGAAATTTGAGCGAGCAGTGAAAAATCCAATTATTAAAGTATGTGCTGACAAGAAAATGGAAGAAGATGATCTGCAATTTGATTCTGATAACGAATGTACGGATCCAAATTGGTTGCTTAATGAAGCAAATTCAAGAGTTTCAAAGTTTTTCTTTATAAGTCCAAAAATTTGTGGTCTGTTGGACAATCTGGGAATATCATCAAATTCTATGGCTCGCCTTTTCTTAGAGCTAAAACATCTAAATCACGTAGAAGGTAAGATATAATTTCCCACTATTTTAAGAAACCGAAATATAAATCGTCAGGATTCACTAAAAAGACTTCAAGAATTCCAATTTCCCGACTTTTTAATTTTGCATTGGGATGGTAAACGAATGGAAGATAATAGTAAAAATATGGTGGAAAGATTGGTGATAAGCGTATCTGCCCCAAATGGGCTACGAAAATTGATTTCGTGCAATTTTATAGATGATGGTTCAGCAAAATCTATTGCGTTTGAACTAAAGGCACAATGTGATAATTTAAATATTACAAATAATATTGTGGGTCTATCTTATGACACTACAGCAGCAAATTCTGGTATTAAAGGTGGTGCAGCAGTGTTGTTTGAAAAGTCAATCAAGAAACAATTAAATCGCCGACCATGCCGACTTCACCAGAAGGAGCTATGTGTAGCTAATCCATTTAAAGAAGTGGTGATGAAAAGTGTTGGTGCCGGTATTCCTATATTTGGTCAATTTCGAAAATGGTTCAACCAAAATCGTGATTTGGAGATTACACCTGCGATCCACTCGAAAACAGCTAAGCCAATTCTTGAGAAAAATCTACAAACTTTAGTAGATTTTTATGTAACACAAACCAACATTAATCATCGAAGAGCAGTGTAGCGTAACACGACTTTCGTAGTGTGCTGTATAATACCCACACTGCATAGCGTACAATATTTTCAAATGCAGAAATAACAAATATCAATATTGTTGACTACTGCATTTGGAAAACATTGTATGACTGCGTATATTGTTATTGTATGTTGTTGTTACGCTGGCACACTTATGTTTATGCTGACCCAAGTGCAGGTAACACATTGTTGTTAATATAGGTTGAAAATATGTATATAAAGAACATTTTATAACCAATCAATCATTAATAATTTAGCATTAAAAGACTCAGCTCCTAGATAGAGCTGAAGTACTAAATAAAATAAAAACTATCTTATAAAAACTATCTTGTTTGTTATAGCAGATCACTTAGAAGTAGCGGAATTGGCCCTTGTACATTTAAATGCGAACCCCGGCTACAAAATAAAATCATGTGGAGCAGATCATCATGCCAGATGTCTCTCGAAAGTTATTTATATTTTTAAAATTATGCTTTTTAAAGATCATTTCAATATACCGAAAGCCTTAGTGGAACAATTTGAATCTATGCTTTTATATTTTATAACAATATATTTAAAGTATTGGTTTACTTGCGAGTCAACGATATATGCTCCAAAAAATGATTTGGATTTTTTGATGGAACTCGAAGAGTTCTCAAAAATTGAAGGAAAATATTTTCCTTGATTGCCAATAGCGCAAAATCAACTCAACTAAGACACATGGATTATGTAAGTGAAGAAAATTCTATATTTGCAATTTTTGATGAAAGAATTTCTGTAGAAGAAAAAGAAAATTTGCGTATAAAGCTGTTAGGCAATAATAATCAAGATCAGTTTACACAGCTTTCAACAATTGATTCAAGTGTTAGTCTTTTTTCAAACGATTTAGAAGAATATAATAACAAAATATTCAATACGGTTACAGTGGAAGAAAGCATGGAAGATATTGTAAAGTTGATTAATGGTACTGATCAAATACTATATGAGAAAGATTTTATTGATGTCGTAGAATGCGAAGAAGTGGTCAGTAATATCGAAGATGCAACTAACAAGTTAACATATGTATATTGATTCAGTTTTTTGGAAATCAACGTTTCATTATATTACTCTCCAGAGTTTAAAAACTTGTTAATTTTGGAATTAATATTTCATTTATGCTTTTTAAGGCCGATGAATGGCCAGCCCAAAAAAGTTTTAAGAATGCAATTAAAATAGCTGAAAATATACAATCAACAAGTATTTACACGGAACAACTTGTTGGTAAAATTTCAAGGCTGAATGATTCGTGTTAAGTGAAAAATAAAAACAATTTAAATGGTTTCGCTTTATCTGCGGTGGAAAAAAGTTATTTGAATTAATATTTATTGTTGTTTTAAATAAATAATCAAATTTGTATAAGAATTACAAAACTATAAATTATTGTGTCTTCATTTAAGAATAATGATTTGGGGCTTAATAACTTTTTAACGGGTTGTGATAAAAAAAAACTGTTTGTACCATCTTCCTCAGAGGGAGCCAAATATTCATTGAGCGTTTAAAAAAAAATCTAAAAAATATTTTAAAAAAAAATGACTTTTTGGACCACCCTAATAGCTGTATGGTACATTAGAAAAGCGTAAAGAAAAATCCTATCTTCTTGATTTTTCTTGTAGAATCGAATAGTCAAGTGCAATTTTATAAATTTTCAACAGTTTTGGTTATTTTAAAAACGTCACTCAAAATCCGCGTTTTCAGTCGCCTAGAGGCCGGGTAAGGAGATGGAATTTAGAAAAAAAAAGTACGCCATAATTTTTATTGATGCAAAAACCTTTAAAAAAGTGATAATATCCAAAGATCAGAAGCAAAAAATTATCTTTGAATAACTCTAATATTTTATAATAATGATAGTGACGACAATTATTGACGACAATATACCAACTACACAAGAGGTCAATTAGAAAGAAATATATAAGAAACATTTCACTCGGTAAGGGTCTGGACCAAGTTTAAATTAAAATAACATCATATGGATTGGTCAGAATTATTAGCGAGGGTTAGGCAAATCAAGGAACATTTTGATAGGTCGCATAAATGATTAAATAACGACAGACCAATAAAGATGGAAACTATTCACAAACACCTTGAACTTTTAATAAATAAACTCGAGGAAATAAGGGTAATTTTAACGTTACCTACTCGAGGTTAATTTCAGCTCATAAGGTAGCAGCCGACGCTTTCTTCCTGGATACGAGGGAGCAACTAATATCGGTTGCATTGAAAAAACAAGTGGACTGGAACATACTGAAGCTATGCCACAAACGGCAGTAATTTCTGGGCCTAGCCACCAAACTATTGCCTGACTTTAACGGTCATCCAGACAATTTGTTAACATTTCTCGACGCACTAGCTTTGGGTGAGTCCATTAATGAGAATAACGATGAAGTCGCTGTCAATTTGATAAAAACCAAGTGGAAGGGAACATCAAACAGTATACTACAGAGATTGACACATCCCGCTTGAACCAAATTATTATGAGGCAAAAATCACAACGCAAACAGCCTATGGGCATTTGAAGGGGAACCTCTAAGCATATTTTTTCAAGCGGAATTAAAATCCTAGCTGATGCAAAAAATTTAACTTTTCTCGCATTAGGATCGCTAGAATTTCATTTACTAGACATACCATACATACGCTAAATGCATAGAGTAATCACCGTTATCTTTTGTACTCTGAGAGCTATAAATAGCCTCTCTCACGTAAAAATTAAATGGATACCGTTACTTTTTTCAGTTAATGAAGACAACCAATCAATAAGTTAGTCGCATGCTACTAGTCACTTCAGTTACTGGTGTGTATCGAAAAGAACTTGTATTTTATTTAATATAATAATGTTAAGTTTATTGCGACAGCAAAAGTGTTCTCATAATGAGAATAGACGCAATGTATGCGCTCCTTGTGGTCAAAAAATCGTTTTCGGCAGTAAATCCATAGTCTTTTTTTATATCTGGAAAACAAATTGATTTGATAAAGTGTTACATAAATGATAAATTTGATTTATCAAATGAAAAATTTCCAGTGAGTATACATATCGCTCATTTCGTGCAAGACCGTCACAACTCAAAATTTGGCATTTTCGAGTTAGTAATGCAGAAATGTTCTTCCCTTAAATCTCTACAAAACGATCTAAGAACGGAGAGAATTATTGAAAAAATAACGGTAATACAGATGCTTGTGACGCTATGACCTCTCGTAACAAACTTGACCAATTAACATCAACAAGGTCACATTTCAGTTTGTGTTTGGCATTCCTCTTGTACAAGTTAAGGTACGGAAGTGCAACCATGCCAAATTCCTGGCAAAATTAAAATATTTGCAAAATGAGCGCTACACGCGCAACAAAAAACATTAAAATTAAAATTATAAATTCATAGCAGACGCTATCTTGCATTTTGTTTAACATTCCGTTCACATGAAATGTGAAACCCAAAATATTTCTCTAAAAATGAGCGCTGCACGCGCAATAAAAAATTTATAAGTTAAAATATTTAACTTGCCCCAGACGCTACCTTGCATTTTTGTTTTTACCTTTCGTTCACACGAAAGTGTGACGCTGGTTATGCTGACAAGCATAATTGTTTTTATTTTTATTTGCATTTGAAGTTGTGGATCTCCTTAAATATGTTTTGAAAAATGATTAAAGAGTTAGTTCAATTTCGGCATTCAACTCAGCTCGCATAGCGAGATAAATATTTTGTAAAAACATTTAAATAAATTTGAGTAATTTTTAAAATAAACTTTATAAATAGTAAAATTAAATAAATTTAAAATATTTAATATTAAAATATTAAAATACAAGTTAAGTACCAGCATTAAATCTTTGTTTTAATTTGTCGGAATTGGGCAGGAAATTAATTTACATGTGGTTTTCTTTGTAGCAAAAAAGAAACATTTGATTTTATAACTGTATTTTAGTGAAAGAGAAGGTAAATAATGTGGAAATACTTTGTGCATCAAATCTAAATGTGACTTTATTGAATTGGATATTTGTATTTATTTATCAAGAACATTTGCATTTAAACATTTTCTAAAAAAAATGTAACGTTCTTGTAGTTAACTATTTTGTTAAACTAGATATTATTTTAAGTTATGACGTTATTACAATTAATCTTATGAATTCAATTGCTTGTACCGATTTGAATTAACTTCAAATGAATCGTTATTGCCAGAAATATATATATTGGTTGTTATAAAATTAGGTCACATTGTTGGTTATGTCGTTATAGCAAATAATTTTTACTCACATTCCGTATAGTTAAATACATTTTGATTTATTCCACAGGTCGTGTTACAGTGTATTGCTTTATCATCACCACTATCTAAAATTTAATACCATTCTATACAACTGTGCCAATTACATGACTGTTGAGCTTTGATGACATTTTATTTAATTCTTTTCTGAATTACTTTTGATAAGACAAGTCGACTAATTTGTAATAATTTAATCCATTGCGATCATATTGAATTTACAAGAATCGGAAGTCAACGCTCGATATTTTGCATAATTTTAAGCGATAAAAAAATACAGAGAACGTATTTTAAAAAATTACTGTGTAATTTTAAAAATTAATTGAAGTTATAATTTGCAGATTTTAGCTGCAATAGCCACTCATCTGAAAATACGTTTATTTTGCTTATTTCAACATCTAAAAGGCAAGTGATCGAACAGGTCGTAAATGTCAGTCATGGACGGGCAACGCAGACCATCTATTAGCTCAAATGATTCCAGTAGCTTTCATGATTTCAGGTCAGACGACTCCCATCTTGATCTCGACTATAATCAACCTGAAGACGTTACTTTGGAAAGTGATGTAAGTACTCAAAATGTAATCGCAAATAATGAAATCACAACAACTACCAAGTCGCCTCAGAGAGGAAAAAAACGCCAACGCAATCCTGAAAAACGGAGTCGCAGTATTAAAGAAAAATATTATTATAGTATATTATTTCTAAATGATAACTTTAATACTATCGTATAATCTAAATTAAATAAGAAGGATAATTTACGTAATGAACTTATTTCTAAATGAAAACAAAACAACAACAAACATATTAAGAAATTGCAAGCATTAAAAGAAAAACAAAGTAACGAGATTAACATCAATAATAATAACGAGTGCTTTGTAAATAAAACCAACAAAAACATTCCAACTAATTCACAGTGGCTTTTATCGTTAGGCCCCAAATATGCTCTACCTAACACAAAAACTACTTTCCCTCTTTTTAAATGTATAGCGGAGGGGGAGGACTGTATACAAACATTTGATAACAAAGAACAACAAGAAGCATCAAGAACAAAACGCATAGCATTAATAGACGATCACTTGAATAAAACGAAATTAAACCAAAGAGAGAAAATAATACTGGACACAGTGGAACAAACGAGAAAATGTTTGAAAGAAAATAATGACATTCTTATACTTAGTCCCGATAAGGGAAATAAAACAGTTGCAATGAATAAAAGTGACTATGAATTAAAGATGAAAGATATATTAAGGGATTTTTGTACCTATAGAAGAATGAAGAAAGACCCGACCTCAAGGTTACAAACGAAAAAACAACACTTTAATAGAAAAATTATATTAACAAAACCTTATAAACGAATGGGAGAAAAATAGACTGACTAATAGAATAGCCACTTCACCACGAATTTATGGTCTTCCAAAAATCCACAAGGCTGAAATACCTTTACGACCAATTTGTTCGTCCATAAATTCGCCATCGTACGGACTATGTAAATACATAATTAATATTCTGAAGAATTTGACTACGGACTCACAATACAACGTTAAGGATGCCAAAGAATTCAAATCTAGAATCAATAATACGCACATAGAAAACGACGAAATACTCATATCCAGAGAAGACAAAAATGCTTTTTTTGCTTTTTTTACTTTTTTTTTTTTGCTTTTTTTACAGTATTTTGCTTTTTTTTTTGCTTTTTTTTTTTTGAAAACAAAAATGCTTTTTTTGCTTTTTTAATATTTTTTTATTTTTTTTACAATATTTTGCCTTATTTTGGGAAAAAAAATGTTTTTTTTTCTCTGAATTGCTTTTTGCAACATTTTGACATCTTTTTGATTATTTTGGTACCATTTTTCCCTCAACTGAGAAAAGGTACTGTTTTTGCTACACTTTTTTACAACCTTGTATGTAACACCGATTACCATCACTGGCTGTCAAAAATTTTAATTCAAAGAAAAATTAAACCGTTGGAAGCGAAAAAATTAATGCCAAAAGAAAAATCTACGACAAACAAAAAAAACTTCAAGTTTATGTTAAAACACAGGAGAAGAGAGAGCTTAAGCTTATACATGACGTAAAGCATAGATGGAATTCTATGGTAAAAATGATTTCACAATTTTTAAAAATTCATAAATGTGTAAATCATGCTCTTTTAGACCTAGGGCTAACACCATTTAGTGAAAATGAAATAACAACGCTGTCAGAGCTTAATAATACTCTAAAGCCGTTAGAAATTGCTATAAATGAATTGTCTAAAAATTCGACAACCTTGGTAGAAGCTGAAGGCATTTTTCAATTTTTGTTTAAAAACGTTTCTAAGATTCAAAACCCTTTGTCACAAGAATTGCTTGAATGCTTAAAAAAACGTATAAGCGAAAGACGTATCAAAGTTCTAAACACGTTGGTATTATATTTAAGCACTGCAAACTTTCCTATTAGCGATACATTCCTTAAATATTCGACAAAAAGTGAGGCAATAGAATCTGCTTCCCAAATATATTATCGTTTATTTAACGATATGGAAGACACTACCTCTGATTTAAATGATGAGCAGGAAAGTGATGATTCCGAATACAATTTGGAACATGAATTGAATAATTCCATTAAAAATATTCAAAAACCAAAAAATTCTTCTTCAATAAATAATCAACAAAGCATTTTAGAAGATTTTTTTATATTTGGACAATTGCCATAAGAGATCTGATAAGCTTGAAAAGTTACTCAATGCTCTGTTAACTGTTTGTCCTACTAGCACACTAAGTGAAAGATCGTTTTCAATGTCAAGTTTTATTAAAACAAAAGAAAAAAATCGATATACACCAAAACATTTAAACTGCATTTTATTTTTAAAAGATTATTTCAAAAGAAATAATTAATTAGAAATAATTATTTAAAAAAATATATTAATGAAATATTTGATCTCATTTTTTTAAGAGTTCCCTGAATTGTTTTTGTTTAAATAAATTGTTTTATGTGATAAAAAAAAACGTTGTATTTAATTTTTAAGGTTGAAATATTATTCTACAATATTCGGAAAAAACCGGGTGACCGGTTTTTTTCACTTTTGCAAAACCGAACCCGGTTTTTTTCAAATTTTAACTATTCGGAAAAACCGAAAACCGGTTTTAGCAAAACGTCGAATAATCGATCACCCTAGTGATTGCCCTAAAAATACCTTTAAATTATTATACCACTGATTTAAAGGCCATATTCCCAATGCCAAATTCAAACTTTTATGAAATGGATGATAATATAGAATATTTTGTAAATGTTGATAACACAACATACAAATTCAAGGAAAATACCCCATTAAAATACATGGACATAAGTTCAAACTGTATATTCATAAAAAACTGTAAGTTAAGGCAAAACAAAAAATTTCAAATAATAAATGTCGATGATGAAACAATTATAATAAAAAATGCCATAAGCAATAAATTGATTCAAAATTGTGACGATAGGGAATTTGTTTTGAGTGGAAATTATTTAATATCCTATTATAATTGTGAAATCCAAATTGATAATTATGTATATATTAACAAAAATGAAATGACATTTGACAAATTTAACTATGAAACTAATATAAATGCCTTTACAGAAGATTTCAATATATCGTTTCAAAATATACCATATGAAAACAATTATCAAAATATAAAAGAAATAAAGGAATTGAAGTTACATAGAAATATAAGCTATGGAATAAGTTTTTCAATGATAATCATAATTTTTATTACAATTAGTGTACTAATTTGTTTTCGAAAGAAAAATCAAGTAAAAATTAATATAATTGAACCCTCTCCTAAAATAAAAGAAATTGAAAAGAAATATGAAATAGAAGAATAAACAATTAAATTCAGGAGAATTTTTTCACAAAGGGTAGAGGAGTTACATATAAGCATATTTTGTACTCCACAGCAATCTGATAGTTATTTTTGTGTACAACCACAATTCCATAACTGCCAGACTGCTGACTCTTAATTTTAATTTTTATATTTGAATATACATACATATAAGCATATTTTGTACTCCACAGCAATCTGATAGTTTTATTTTTGTGTACAACCACAATTCCATAACTGCCAGACTGCTGACTCTTAATTTTAATTTTAGCTCTAAGTTAGACTGAATTGGAGAATAGCGACAATTCATATCTTTAAGTTTAAAAAATTTCTAAATAAAGTTTAGTTTTAAAATAAACACAAACAACTAAAGTTGTTTAATTTTGTAATTCGCGCGTTAACATTCCGAAACAAGATAGATTTAGAGAAGGTACAGCCAACGCTCAATTGTCATGTCATTCGTTCCTTTTGAGTGAGTTTTTTCCTTTGTTTTTTATAGAACGGGTGACGACGCGAATAGAAAATACACAGCAAAACAAAAACAACAAAACCAACGGTACTTTTTACATTACATTTTCAAACGCTGATATTTGCGTTTTTGCTATTTTATTATATTGAAAAACTTTTCAGTTCTAATAAAGCATTTGAATATTAAACATCTTTTATAATTATTTGGAAATCAAAAAAAACCTTAAGTTCAATAAAGTTTAATATATTTCTCAGTAAAATGAAAGAAAAATATTATTTGATAAGTAAGTTTCTAGATTCAAGTTTATTATATTTAGAGATAACTAGATATCTAAATTTAAAAATGGTTCTCATTCTCATGTGCTACGTAAGAACAAACTATACATTCTTTCCCTATAATAACCAAAGAAGACGTGGTTTCACGACTAATTCATTTACATTATAAAAATGATTGGACTGTGAAAAAATGCATTGAAAACGTCGTTGCCGAGTTAATAGAAGTTCGGACAAAGCTATCGATTGTTACCAGAGATAAAGCTCGAATAAAAGAATGTGTGGAAAAGCTCTACAATTAATGTTATATGCTAACAAAAAACAAAGATCGGCGTTCTACCCCTAAAAATCAAAAGAGAAGACGATTTGCAATTGGAGTTTAAAAAACTGTTCGACATCGCGCATAAAGGTAAGCTGTCCATTTTTTTTTTATGTTTATTCAAATTAATGGCTAGAATTTTTCAGTTAACGATTTATTTAAAATCTACTTATCATTTTTTTTAATTAATTATTTTCATTATTTTGATTTAAAAATTATATAATCTTTTTTTGTGTAAAGATTGTCTGCAAAAAATGACGAATGACTACGCTAAGGAATTTCTGTTGTGCCACCGAAATGATATCAACAATAGTAATCGAATAAACTATCTAGCCAGAAAAAATATTTTTCAATCATCCAAAATTAGTTATCATCCAAAATAAAGAAAAAAACAAAAATATACGCATCACACTAGAAACATTGCGAATACAAGAACATTTCACACAAACAATGAACTTTAAAAAAGAGAAAGACAAAACGCACACAGCATATGTGCTTGCAATCAGTTAGAAACGAAACATCAAACCAATGCACAGTGGGTACCGCCATTGGCCAAAATTAAAAAAATCAAATGTCATTAATCAAGAATTCACACTCCCGCCAAACCAAAACCAAAATAAAAGTTAATGGATTATTTTTTTTCATTCCTTTATAGCCATTCAAAGTTCACATATAATTTAACATTCAGCTCGCTTATCGGCGCAGTTTTTTAATGGAGAACTTGGGAAAGTGATAACTTTTGTTAAGAAAGTGTGAGCAATATAAAATTGTTATGGATATTAAACAAGAAGGTGAGTACTCTCCAAAAACATACATTTTATTGTTTAATAACTTAAAGCGTCAATGTAATAGCACCCCTGCGCGAAGCACTTTTTGTCATTTTTTTTTTTTTTTAGCTTAGTCTACAGTAAATTATAGATTTAGATGGTTTGCCTCCGAGTGCCTTCTACAAATTCGGTACTAAAATTAAGAATATTGTTCTACCTTTTCATACAATAAGGAAGTTTCCTCCCGTTGTTTCCTTTTTCCGAGTTATGATAGTTTAAAGCAGGGGTGTCAGATATGATTCTTGCTTAAGAAACTTTAATTCGTTATCCTTCTACTTTTGGCCGCCATCTCTATGAGGATCCACTGTGCAATGATGACGTGATGTGAATACATTTTTCATTTTTAACTTTAAATTTCTACTATTAACAAAGGTTTTGTTCTAAAATAATTTTTGAATAAATTAATCTTCTACAATTAAAATTTTAAATAAAAAATAACACACACAAATGTTAATGTAAGTAAGGATTCATATTTGAAGAATTGTTATCATAGTATTAAAAAAAAAAATATATATATATATATTTTTATATAATTTGTACAGTTCTTGTAATAAATTAACCCCTGAAGACGATGACAAATAATCATCGAAATGTCGGGTAAAACTGTGGATTTTGGTTTTTTTTACTCAAATCGCACTACAATAAAAATATTTGGACCAAAGTAGCCGGTGTTACATAACATTCATGAAAATAATTGTATTTTATCATTGGAAATTCCCACTCTCAGGAACAAAAGGTGAGAATCATTTAAATCCTAACTCTTACAAATAAAAGAATTTGTTAATACCCAGTATTTTCTCTTTATTTGTTTGACATTTATTATAATTACCTCCCGAGTAATTATAATAAAAGCTCAATTGTAGCATAAACTATAAGTCATCATTACCAACAAGAACATTTTTGGGTAATAAAATATAAAGAGTGATCATGTTACACACAAAATAATTAAAGCTACCAACACGATCAGCACTGCTTATACAATAATTCAAGTGCTCTAGATTTAGAGTACTCAAGTAGTGCTGTGTGCAATTAAGCTGCTACGGTACCTACTGTAACAGTCAACCCTTTTGGTGTTGTACAACGATTGTTGAGATATACATATAAAATTGACCAAAGATGTTCTGTCCAATGCTACATTTCTTCACGTTAATTTAAGCAACTTTGTAAGTTTATTTTAAGTATAAATAGTGTTCGATTTTGTTCAATCGACACACTTTTGCTTTGACCATTCTAAGAGCTAAATTGTTCAGCTCAGCAAAGTTAATAAATAAAACCATTTATTCAAATAAATAAAAGTGTTATATTTATACAATCCCCTCAGGTACCTCTACACCTCGTTGGTCACAAAATTACCATTAATTTCTCCCACAAATTAATATCTTTGGTTTAGAGGTTGATCATATTACAATTTTACTACAGGGGAAAAATCACATCCTCCTGGAAGAGAAAGACAAATTTCGTTATGTGTGGATTAAAAACATTTCAAGGTAAGCTAATTGAAATAAATTTTTAACGAAAAAATTTAAAACGTCTTGTTATATCAATATTACAAAAGAATAATAACTTTTTGTTTTGCATAATTACAGATTGATTAAAAGTCAAGTAACGAAACATCGAAGAACAATAAATATATATGCAACAGTTGCTTATTATATTTCTACAATGAGGTATCTCTGGAAAAACATAGACAATAATATTATTAATTTTAAGAATTTGAAGATTATGCTGATTTTTAATGTTTTCTGGAATCAGTTGATATTTTAAATTCAACCGATGTAAAGTCGATACAAAAACATATACATTTCGCATACAGCTACTACCTATATTATGTGAGTGTTCTTTTGATACAAGTTTAGATATATATATTTAAAATTTATAATGGAAAAGATGCAGCATCTAATTTTTTTAAAAATTTAGTTAACCCCTTCGCTATTTTGCTGCAAAAACATAAAAACTATGATTTTTAACACCGCATAAATAAGTAACGATTTCTTAATATTAGCTTGTTGCCATATGGTAACAAAACAGTTTTGTGTATACATTTTACCAAGAAACGTGTGGCTTTCATTAACATTTTGTTTGCCACCATGACAAGACATGAAATCGAGTGAAATTGAAAACTCAGACGTATCAGATATTGAAGAATCAGAAGAATCAAATGTTTTACTAGACTTAGCAGAAACTTTTAAAGTAGGGGGGTTATACGTAATTATAAGATATAGTTTATTAAATTTTGCAAAAAATATAATAACAATGATGAACAGGAAAAATTACATGAGACGAATACCATTAAAAAGAATAGGAAATCTTTAAAGATAAAAAAAAATATTCATAAACTAAATAATACTAATCTGGGAAAGAGTCCTAGAACGCCAGACGAAGAGATAAATACCTTCAATATTAAAGTATTTAAATTAAATCTCGGAAGAAATCCTAGAACGCCAGACGATGAAGAAAATACCGTCAAATTAAGTAAATAAAATTATTCGAGAATGAATCCTACAAAGCCAATCGAAGGTAATACCAACAATAATTTGAATTTGGGAAACATTCTTGAAAAGCCAGTCGAGGGGAATACCGACAGAATAAATGAGAATAGGAATAAAAATATATCGGAACTTAAACGGAAAATAAGTAAGAAGGTAAACGATATACATTCCAAAATTAGTACAAATTTACCTTTCAGAACGTATATTAAAGCAGAAATTAGAACAAAGGAAGATACACCCATATGTAGTAAACAATATCCATTTGACGTAGCTTACAAATGAATAACAAGTGTAGACAAACATGCATACATATATACAATGTACTTTGGGTATTGCTCAATTAAACAGCACGAGCCATACGTAAAAACTATGCCAGTCAACTTACGTTTGGAATTCAACGGCGCTTGCATTTTTGTTTAAAGCAACTGAAATGAGAGTAAAGTGTAATAAATTCTCTTTAGTTCTAGACTTCTATAGAACTTCTCAAAAGTTATTTATGAACAGGGACATTTAGAAAATAAAATTAATCTTTAATCTTAGATTATTAAACACCAAGCTTCAATATTTCCCGACAACTAACATAATCCTTTTTCAGCGAGTAGGTTCGTAAATGCTGAAATACAAAAAGTGCTTGAATCTGAAGTAATAAGACCAAGCAAAAGTCCATATAACTCACCAATCTGGGTAGCTCCAAAAAAGATGGTACATTAAAATAATTAAAATGGTAAATTAATTAAAATTACTATTTCGGATAAGTATCTAATACCAAATACGAATGTGTGTTAAACTAAATAAAGTACATATATCTAAAATTGTATTAATATTAAATTTAATTGTTTTCATTTCACAATACAGGATCAGTTGGAGATCCGAAGAAAAAAATATTTTTTTAAACCCCAAAACTCGCACAAAACGTTAACTTGCATGGTAATCCACACTATGCAATCCCCCATGGGACTTTGCAACAACTTTACAACAGTAAAACAACTCTAACAACAACTATAACAACAGTAAACAACTGTACTGTAACGACTGCACAACTGTAGCAGCACCAACAACAAGATGGAGTAACGAGATAAGTATCTTTATATAATGGCAAGGTTATGCTACCCTAGCCATGACACTCGTTGGTCGTTGGTTTTTATGAAGATGAAACAGATTGCCACACATACACTGATTAAGCACAAATTCATAAAATTTGATTATTAAATTACGAACACAAACCCTCTTTTTGGGTTAATTACAAGTTAAGAATCTAGGTTTTGATTCTTTTTTTGTAGGGATTAATTACACAGATTCTAACGAGTAAACCGTTAACGTCTTACACGCGTACTTCTTGCATGCAACATCTATATACAGTCGACCTGATAGTGTAGTGTACACCTGAACATAGGAATTAGTGTAAACACAACCTATTATGATTCATTACTGTACACAACTGCTATGTATGTTTATGACTAACCATTGGGCTAGGTTGCGACAATTTATTGTATCAAATGAACTGAGCAACCGAATCATTTGTAAACAATAAGTTGTTGACTTATTGAATGTGTATAACATTACAAATTGTTTAATGTAATAAGGCACTACAGTATCATTATGACGAACTGACTTAAACACTAAGCAACAAATATTATTATTTAAATTCAGTTTAAGTTCAGATATAATTGAACTTTATTCAATGAATGATCTATTCATAAAGTGCAGTTATATTAAAGTTTATTCAGTTAATAATCTATTCATATAATGTGTTCAATATAACCAAATATAAATAAACTTAACACAGAATTCAAACTTAGACTATTTATTAACGAAATCCTGCCACTTCTCATCTCTACATCCTCGGTAAAGCCGATGGCACAATGAATACGTTGCGTCCGATAAGTCGAATTTTTCGATTGATAGAAAAGTTGTCTACATGCATGCGCAATGTCTGATGGCAGAAAGAATACGTTACGGCGAATACGGCGCATACGGCGAATGCGTTCGAACGTCGAAGTTAAAATGTTTTCAACTTTCGACATATGCATTGTACGTTTGACAGCTGATATTTGTTATTATAAAGAGCAACAGCTTAACGGCAGAATGGTAAGTAAATATATATTGCAATAAAATATAGATTTAAATGAAAAGTTTAACTTTTTAATGAAATTTTTTTATATATTAGATGGAAGAACGTTAAATTTGTGCGGTGGAGGAGCATCCGTGCCTATTCAACAAAACTTCACCAATGTACCGCAACAAGTTGGTGAAGGAAAAATCATGGCGCACGGTGGAGAATCAGGTAATTATTTGATTGCATTTCATCTTTAAATGTGAAACTTAATAAGTGCTTAATATAATACAGTGGAACAGTGTCAAAAGCGATGGCGGTCTCTACGTGATACATTCACAAAGGAGCAATGTAAGGCAAAACAGAAGATCGGCAGTCAATTGTCCAGCTGCAAGCCTTGGCACTGGCTTGACCCATTGTCGTCCTTGAACGACCACATTGCTCCAAGAGAGTAAGTTATTTTAAATTCTCAATAATCATAAAATTTTAAAGATTTTTGTTTTTAGGACAACACCGAACCTTTCCTTTGATATATTGTCAGATGTAGACGACATAATTTTGTGTGAAGAAGATGTGTTGTCTGTATCAGATGTTAATGACATCACACTGACCCATCTCCACTGCCAAAAGATTCGCGTGTAGTGTATGCATGACGTCACACACAAACTAAATATAAACAATGGGAGTATGTGTCATGCACAACTACCTTTATACAGCCAATGTTGTGTTAAGTTGTAGACATGGAGGCGCGTATAACAAGTGTTCATAAAATGAACAAGTGTGACTAAACATGTATGAATATCCCAGGTCACCTACAAATTAATAAGCAATCATTATTTTTTTTTTTTTTTGATTTAATGTAAACAATTAGAGTAAAGGTTTAAAGTTACATTATAAAAACCAAAGCAGTACATTGCAATGGAAATATTTTTGAAGTGTTGATTAACATTTAATAATTATGAACGTTACTCAATGCACTATAGTTTTTTACAAAGAAATGCTTTCTAAATTGTTGGGATATTAATACAAATTCATGTAGTTAAGATAGGTTTAAATGTAGAATAAGAAAGATAAAATATTCAGATATATTGAGTGACTTTGTAAATGTCACTTAATACTAGACTATGTTTAAGATTCTGAAATTAGCTTTATAAACCAATGTAAATTTCAATAGACAACATTCGGTTGACACAACCCAAATGAAACTAACTCGCTTATATTCATTTATAAATAGCGAATAATCGCTTCAGTCAGATGAGCGTATGTTCCGATAGAACACTATCTATTTTTAAAGGAACACATTTCACGCGGCATTCGGTTAAGAGGAAGCGCGTTTTGGAAGAAGCACAAGAAAATTTTAACTCTTTGTGCGGTGCTGTCAATAAGCTGGTAGAAAGTACCGTAATCGCTCCTGCTAAGCGCAGCCGCAATGCAGACTTCCTCCAGATGCTGGACAGCTACCTTCTAAAGAAGGACGAGGAGATGCAAGATGAGCTAAAGATGGAAATTTTAAATTTAGTTCATAACAGGAAGTAATGAACTAAATTTAGAGTTTTCATCTTAGGTGGTTATTTGGTAAAACGCAACGCGAAAGTTCGCGTTATGTTCCATATAATTTGTTGTTGTGACAATAGCAATGAACATAGAATGCAACGCGAGTTACATATATGAACGCTACAAAAACCCCAGACAAATTTGAGGAATTCTTAAACAGAATTGGTAATATTAGTAAACCCTAATTATTGGTATGAGCCAATATTATTTAAATATGTTATGATGTCTCCCATTATTCCCTTGGCACGAGCCAATATTATTTAAATAATTTCACAATTCACGGGAATTGTCACAAAACTAAAATTAAAATTGCATTTCCGTTCTCACAACGAAAATGCAATACATCAAAATACTTCTTTTATTTACAGACATTTTTCCTAAGAATAAATTAATGAGAACATACATAAGTTTGTTTTGTTACCAATAACATTAACGGAAACAAAACACACTTATGCTAAATCGTCAAAATTCATTTTAAGCAATGGGCAAACATATGACAAATTTAAACCAAAATTTAAAGTTGCATTTCCGTTCTCATAACGAAAATGCAACACAACAGATTATTTATTTTTTGTAGACATTTTTCCCAAGAATAAGAACATACATAAGTTTGTTTTGTTACCAATACAACTAACGGAAACAAAACACACTTATGCTGATTCAATAAAATTAGTTTTTAAGTTACGATTGTAATGATAGTATATAAGTTGATTAATTTGAAATAAAGTGTCAGTTTTTAGCTCCTGATTCAATGGTTAAGAATAAATAAATTTAAAATAAAGATTTGTTTTCTTTTTTAAAAAAAATAATCGAACGGTACGAAAATCTAATTGGCGCAGTCGGTAGGATCCTTAAAAGTGAAAAGGATCCAGTGTTCGAACCTCGAATTTTTTTTTTAATGATTAAATACGGTGAAAGTGATTAAATTCTGCGAATCCTGAACTAAATACAAGTGAACAGGACCAGAAAATATAAACAGTAACCTGTTGAAACCACTAAAAATCCAGTGCAGTGAATACATGTTGAAACCACTATAAATCCAGTGCAGTGAATACCTGTTGAAACCACTAAAAATCCAGTGCAGTGAATACCTGTTGAAACCACTAAAAATCCAGTGCAGTGAATACCTGTTGAAACCACTATAAATCCAGTGCAGTGAATACCTGTTGAAACCACTAAAAATCCAGTGCAGTGAATACTTGTTGAAACCACAAAAAGGAAGAAACTTCATACAGTAAAAGTTATTAACATCACCATTACCAACAAAGTGTATTCTAGAAGACAGAAATTATTCGACCAGCGAAGAATGGAGCAAACTCAACCACACCCAGAAATGGCACAAGTAGATATAGTAGAACAGTTAGCTAGAAGAGAGCAACAACTGGAACAATTGCGAAATGCATATCTGGAACTGCAAGAACAACAACAACAACAGCAACATCAGCAACAAAACCCAGT
Organism: Cordilura impudica; assembly: GCA_963682025.1. NCBI lineage: Eukaryota > Metazoa > Arthropoda > Insecta > Diptera > Scathophagidae > Cordilura > Cordilura impudica. The sequence continues at coordinate 247,648,376 of OY821518.1, forward strand.
ATTATACTACAACAGTACAAGGGACAACATTCTGAAGACAATAAATCATCTACCCACTTTTACCGGAACAGGAGAAGTAACGGTAAACAGTTTTTTTAGCACCACGGAATATCTCTTGTCGACTATACTGGACGAAAATCTCAAAAAGGAGGCCGTCAGAACAATATTTTACAAAGTTATACAAGGCCAAGCTAAAGATGTCGTCATCAATATACCCACACCGGACAACTGGCAACTAATTAAAGAAACCATAAAACTACGTTATAGACCTAGCATTGAACCACACCAACTATACAGGATGATAGCAAATTTAAAAGTAAATTCGGTAAGTGAGCTGTTAACCGAAATCCAGAATATTAAGTATAAGTCAGATGAGCTGATAATTTATTATAAGAATGATCATTATATCGATTTATCAAACATAGATAGTTTATTAATAAACACAATAAAAGAAATGACGCAAGGGACGTTATTAGATAAAATATATGAGGAAAGGAACATTAATGATATATTGAAGATATTGACAAAGAGAAGATTTGAAGACAGTTGTATCAGGGCAGAATATAGAAAATACAGGACTAATAAATATGATAATACAAATTCAAATCATAACTATAATCGAAATCAAAACTATCAAAATAGAGGACAAAGAAATTATTATTTTAATCATGACATTAACAGAAATAATAATAATAATAAAAATTTTAACTCTAATCAAAATCATAAATATTTTAATCAGAACTTTAACAATAATTTTGGTAACAATTTTAATAATTCAGGACGCTATAGAGCTCCACCAACTAATAATAATAATAATAATTATAATAAAACGTCAGGAAATTTCCAAAGGTTTAATCAATCAGGAAACCCTAGGCCATACGAAAGTCAAAATCGCTGGAGTCAACCTAGGCAAGGACAGGTTGAACCAATGGAAATTGATAATATTCAGGTAGGAAATTCTAGAACCAGTTGCAGTCAGAATTACTATGAGCAAGATAGGCAAGACCATAGAGATTATGCGGATTTAAGATGTACGAAAATAAATCCTAATAACATAGTAGAAAATATTGAAGATAAGAAAGATACACGCAGGCAAGGACAAAACAATAGAAATGATTTTTTTTGGAAACAGCCTCCGATTATTTACCCATCATAAACATTAAAATAAGAGGAAAAATATACGATGCACTAATAGATACCGGTGCAAGTATTAGTTTAATAGACAGTGACGTTAAAGATTTTAGAAAAAATTTATTAAAAGAACCAATAAAGTTTAGTACCATTAATAAAAAAGATTTCATTAGATATGAAGTTGTGACGGATGCACCTGACGAATTTAATATACCCCATTATGCAAAGATTAGATGGAAAGTAGCTGAATTAAAGGGACGAAGATATAAATTTATAATAGGGATAGACCTTTTAAATTGTTTTAAAACAATGATAAATTTGGAAGACGGATATATCTCATTTAACGATAAAGTAAAACATTTTCTAATAAATCCATATAACAATTTAGAGATCTGTACATTAGAAGCAATAGACTTTCTTAGTGAATTTCAGGACAGAATCCAGCTAGAGCATTTGAATGAAGAAGAAAAAAGAGAAATTCTAAAAACTCTAAATAGATTCCAGAAATTATTCTTTAAAGAAGGAGATAGATTAACTAGTACAATGAAAATTCAACACGAAATTAGGACAACAACAGAAGAACAAATAAACTCCAAATTATACAGATATCCTCCCCAACACGAGGCAGAAGTGAGAAAGCAAATAAGGGAAATGGAAGAACAGGGGATAATCAGGAAAAGTTCCTCGCGTTATGCAAGCCCTTTAATAGTAGTTCCTAAAAAAATCGATAATTCAGGAGAAAGGAAATATAGACTCGTGGTGGACTATAGGAAACTAAATGAAATAACTGTCGACGATAAATTTCCATTACCAAATATAGACTCAATCCTAGACAAACTGGGAAGGGCACAATACTTCACGACTTTGGATTTGGCGAAGGGTTATCATCAGATTTTGGTCAGGGAACAAGACAGAGAGAAAACTGCATTTGTGACCCCACATGGACTGTATGAATTTGTAAGGATGCCATTTGGATTGAAAAATGCACCAGCAACGTTCCAAAGGCTTATGAATGAGACTCTAAGAGAATTCATAAATAAAACTTGTGTGGTATATCTAGATGATATATTAATATTCAGTACATCATTGAAAGAACATATAAAGGCAGTCACGGAGATTTTTACAGCTTTAGAAAAAACTAATCTAAAAGTCCAGATAGATAAGTGTAATTTTTTGAAAAAAGAGACAGAATTTTTGGGGCATATTTTGACAAAAGACGGACTAAAACCGAACCCTAACAAAATTAAAATAATTCAAGAAATCGCATTACCAAAAACAGAGAAACAAATTAAAAGTTTTCTTGGGCTCACAGGATATTATAGGAAATTCATAAAAGATTACGCTAAGGTAGCCCAACCTATTACCAAATATTTGAAAAAAGGAGTAAAAGTAAACGTAAATGACCCAACGTATATAGAAGCTTTCGAAAAATTAAAATTATTAATTAGTAGTCATCCCATTTTAAGATATCCAGATTTTGGAAAAATGTTCACATTAACCACAGACGCATCAAATTATGCGATTGGAGCCGTCCTATCACAGGAAGGACATCCAGTTTGTTTTGTTTCAAGAATCCTAAATAATCATGAAAGGAATTACGCAGCAACGGATAAGGAATTTTTGGCAATATTATGGAGTGTCAATTATTTACGTCCTTATCTCTACGGGAGAAAATTTAAGATCTTAACGGATCACCAACCAATTAAGTTTTTACATACAAAATACAAGGGAAAGGATATGTCGCCAAGACATCAAAGATGGATCTTAAAATTAGGTGAATACGATTTTACGATCGAGTATTTGAAAGGAAAAGAGAATAGAGTAGCAGACTTTCTAAGTAGATTAGAAAATGTCAATGAAGAAAATGTTGGAAATAAATGGGAAAATGAATCAGATTTTAATATAATAGATAATGTAGAAGATGAAAATGTTTCTATGGCAACAGTCCATTCAGCAGACGAAAATTTACACGATCATTTTTACATTAAAGAAGAAATAGTAAATAAATATAAAACGCAAATTATAATAACAAACAATAAAGTTGAAGAATTAAAGGTATTACATGGAAAAAGGATAATATTTATATCGGAAAGTGATTTTGAAGTAATGGGACAAATATTTAGAAAATATATCACTAAGGGTAAAGTAGGAATATTTTCTGAACTTTCGGACAGAAGTTACAACATAGTTCAGGAAAAATTAATAGAAATGTTTTCCAACGATAAACAAATTAATTTCACTAAGTGTACAATAAGAGCAAGAGATATAGAAACCGAAGTAGAAGCAGTGAAACAAATATCATTGTACCACATAAGGGAAAGTATGCATTCAGGGATAATCGAAACATATAACCAACTTAGAGATAAAATTTACTATCCAAAACTCATGGAGTTAATTCAATTGGTAATTAACCAATGCGAGATATGCCAGGAAATAAAATACGATAGAAAACCAATAAAACCAAAAATTTTAGTTACAGAAACCCCATCAGAAAAAAATGAGATCGTTCATATAGACACGTATGTAATGAAAAGAAATTATTTTCTAACTGTAATAGATAAATTTTCTAAATTTGGGGCAGCATACCCGTTAAACGATAGAAACCACGTAACTCTGATCGAGCAATTAGAAGATCATTTTTCTAAAATAGGAAAACCAAGGAAAATAGTTGCGGATAATGAATTCAAAGCATTCCGAATAAAAGAATTTTTAGGAAAGGAAAACATTGAACTACATCTAACAAAACCCAACAGTCACACGGGTAATGCAGACATAGAGCGTTTGCATAACACAATAGCCGAAAAATTCAGAATATTATATAAATCAGAGAAGAATATTCCAATAAAACAATTGATCCAAAAAGCAATTAGAAGCTATAACGAGCGTTATCACTCAAGCATTAAATGTACACCTAGTGACGTACATTTAGGAAAAATTGAAAATAGTATAGTTAAAAGAAATTTAGAGGAAAATAAAAGAAAAGTAATAGAGAAACTAAACAGATCTAGAGAAGACTACAGCGAAAGTAGGGAAGAAGGATTCATAAAGAATTATAAGGCAGTTAGGCATAAAGAACAACCAAAATATAAAAAATCCAATTTAGAGAGAGTACATTATTGTAACATTAAACGACCTTTTAAATTTTCAGTTATGGACAATACTAATGATACTCCTATGGACACCAACGATTAAAGGATCAATGAACATAGAAAGAATTATAGAACAAAAAGGATTTGTAGACATTAGTATCAAAAATCAGGAAATAGTTCAAGAGACGGACATAATATTACATATCATAAACTTGCACGAGATAGAAAATATTTTGGACAGCATGACAGAGAATATAAATTTAATGAAGATTGATAATAAAGAAATGCTTAACTTAGAACTAAGTGATGCTAGAAATAAACTACTGACATTATTACCAAGCCAAAATAGACAAAGACGAGGACTAATTAATGGAATAGGAAGCGTACAAAAATGGTTGTTTGGGACTATGGATGACGAAGACAGACAAAATATACAGAAACATTTGTTTAATATTAATGAAATTGTCGACAACAATAATCAACAAATTATAATTAATGACTATTTTAATATAACTATAAATCATTTAAAAACGGTAATTACAAATGACAGACAAAAAATTCAACAAGCGCTAAATTCTATAAATAAATTTTTAGAAATAGAAAATAATAGAAGTAGATATTTAGAGCAATTGACTAATATACAACTAATAAAGAATAGGATAGAACATTTGCAAGACAATGTAATTTCTGCAAAACATGGTTTGGTACACCCCAGTATTCTAACCAGTAGCGAAATTAAAAAATACAATATTGATTATAATAAGCTAAAATTTATAGAGTTTGGTACCACATTTGTTAATGGTTCCTACTTAGTTTTAGGAGTAAAAATACCTAAGAATTTCATAACAGTTAAATTAAGAATTATTGTTCCACTACCAAATATTCACAATAACGAAATAGATGCTATTATAGAACAAACCTTCGAGTTTGAGAACACAACATATACATTTGAAGAAAATAAACATTTCAAAGACTTAAAATTAAGCGATCATTGTGTAATAAAGAACAATTGTCAACTAATAAGTAACAAAGATTTTGAAATTGTACAATTAGATATAGACACAATATTAATTAAGAATGCAATGGATGTCAGCGTTAATGAAACTTGTAATTCCGAAAAAGTTATGTTAAACGGAAATTATTTAATAAATTTTAGTAATTGTTCCATAAGAATTAAAGACTATTATTTTTCCAATACTATTGAAAATATAAAAGAAAAACAAATTATTGTAAATTCAAATAAAGCTCAAAATTTTACACATAAATTATCTCTTCAAGAAATTGAATTAGAACATAAAAATAATGTAAAGAATATCAAAGCTTTAAAATATCACACAAAATTAACATATGGATGTAATTTTTTTATAATAATTATAGTACTTACTTTAATTCTATTAATTTTAACTAAACACAAACAGATAAAAATAAAATTAAATAATAGAATTCAGGAGAATTCTAATCCAAATGGGGGAGTAGTTACATATATGAACGCTACAAAAACCCCAGACAAATTTGAGGAATTCTTAAACAGAATTGGTAATATTAGTAAACCCTAATTATTGGTATGAGCCAATATTATTTAAATATGTTATGATGTCTCCCATTATTCCCTTGGCACGAGCCAATATTATTTAAATAATTTCACAATTCACGGGAATTGTCACAAAACTAAAATTAAAATTGCATTTCCGTTCTCACAACGAAAATGCAATACATCAAAATACTTCTTTTATTTACAGACATTTTTCCTAAGAATAAATTAATGAGAACATACATAAGTTTGTTTTGTTACCAATAACATTAACGGAAACAAAACACACTTATGCTAAATCGTCAAAATTCATTTTAAGCAATGGGCAAACATATGACAAATTTAAACCAAAATTTAAAGTTGCATTTCCGTTCTCATAACGAAAATGCAACACAACAGATTATTTATTTTTTGTAGACATTTTTCCCAAGAATAAGAACATACATAAGTTTGTTTTGTTACCAATACAACTAACGGAAACAAAACACACTTATGCTGATTCAATAAAATTAGTTTTTAAGTTACGATTGTAATGATAGTATATAAGTTGATTAATTTGAAATAAAGTGTCAGTTTTTAGCTCCTGATTCAATGGTTAAGAATAAATAAATTTAAAATAAAGATTTGTTTTCTTTTTTAAAAAAAATAATCGAACGGTACGAAAATCTAATTCGCGAACATTCGCGTTGCGTTTTACAAAATAATCACCTTAATCTTTTTTTTTTTTTTTTTAATATATTAATATTAGAGTTTTTGTTTTCTTTACCATTTTACATTTAGTACCTGAATTGTGATTTTGATTTTATATTTATGTTTTTTTAAGTTTTATTTTTAATTTATGAATTGTGATTTTTAGTTATAATTTAATAAACAAAATAGTGAACATATCGATACAATCTAAACGTGTCTAGGCATCCTAAATATTGCATGTATACCACTTTATTCTTTCACTTTTTAACACATAAAGACTTTTTGAAAAAAAGATGGACTTGACAGTATAGTGTAATGATGTTGTGTATGCACAATATAGAGTACCAAAATGTACAAACATTTAAAATGATATTTGTATTCATGTATTGCAGCGTGTGAGGGCACAACAAAGTAAATTAAAACAACACAAAATTTAGCAATAAAATATATTGATCCAACTGTGTCACTGGTGTAGAAATAAATGTAAAGGCTTTATGTTACATTTATGAAATTGATTTTTGTTTATGCCAATGAACCACCAGTGATTTGGGGCACTGGGATTATAATACGGACTGACAAATGACCGCTCACACACACAAGCAAACATGAGAGAATAGTTTGTAAGCTAGTTATAAGACAAATTCTGTTAAGAGTAGGAAATAGAAATTAAGAGAATTAGAATAATATGTAAAATTAATATATAAGAAAGAACTTCAAAAAATAAAGATTCATTCTAATAATTGGAGTCAATCGAACAACAAAATTTGTTTTTTTTTTTTCTAAAAGGCGAGCTAGAATAATATTTCTGAGTTAACTAATATATTTTATGTTAACATTATATGGCGATCCTGCCATGTTAACATTATATGGCGATCCTGCGGACAATGGAATCTTTCAACTGATCCTGCGAAAAATGGAATCCTTCAACTGATCCTGCGAACTGTGGAATCCTTCAACTGATCCAGCGGACAAAAGGACAAGCAACATTATCCAGCAAAAAAAAAAATTTTAATAAATTGGTATGGTATAACGGTGAATTCAAATCCAGAAGTTGCATGGGCATATGGAGGAGATTACAATATTGACGTGAACAAAAAAAAAATAAAAAAGTAAATAAGTGAAAAATTGTTAGCATGTGGAATAAGTGCCTGTTTCCATGCCGCAGACATGCAATAGAACACCTTGTATTCTATAGTGAATCGCACTACACAGTCCCTAATGACAATTTGCAATGTTAGCAAATTGTTTCATAGAATTCTGTTCTCACGCTAGCTTAGTTTAGAATTAATTATGTTAATGTATGTGTGCGCGTGTACAATATTTATGAATGCGCGTACGATAAGTTAGGGTAGGTTTGGTAATAAAAAATACAATAAACCAGTTTTAATTACACATTACAAATTGTTTAATGTAATAAGACACTACAATATCATTTTTTCGAACTGACTTTTGGACTGTTAAATTCTACTCAATAAATGCATACACAGCATAAATGTACTTAGAGTAAATTCAACTTAAACATTAAGCAATAAATATTATTATTTAAATTCAGTTTAAGTTCAGATATAATTGAATTTTATTCAATGAATGATCTATTCATAAAGTGCAGTTATATTAAAGTATATTCAGTTAATAATCTATTCAAAAAATGTGTTCAATATAACCAAATATAAATAAACTTAATACAGAAATGAAACTAAGACGATTTATTAACGAAATCCTGCCACTTCTCATCTCCACATCCTCGGTAAGGCTACATACACGATCTTTCTCTACAACACTCAACTATTTGCTCTACAAAAAGTACTTTGTTACAAATCAAATTAGAGACTTTTCTCTTATTAATAAAATATTAACATGGTTTATTTTGAAAAATTTTGCAACAACGCAAACATTTGATCCTATGGAAACGAATTTGTAAAGAGTAATTAGACAGATTCTAACGATAAATCGTTAGCGGTATCTAAAAACGTTACTTGTTGCCTCTTTCTATCTTGGTTAGATGTAACTTTTGTTACGGGGAGTTTTTTTTTTTTTTGTGTATAAATGCAACTCTGATATAAATAACTCAAGTACAAGAAAATGTAACCGTGTTCTTGTTCTCTTATTAATAAAATATAAACATGGTTTATTTTGAAAAATTCTGCAACAACGCAAACATTTGATCCTATGGAAACGAATTTGTAAAGAGTAATTAGACAGATTCTAACGATAAATCGTTAGCGGTATCTAAAAACGTTACTTGTTGCCTCTTTCTATCTTGGTTAGATGTAACTTTTGTTACGGGGAGTTTTTTTTTTTTTTTGTGTATAAATGCAACTCTGATATAAATAACTCAAGTACAAGAAAATGTAACCGTGTTCTTGTTCTCTTATTAATAAAATATAAACATGGTTTATTTTGAAAAATTCTGCAACAACGCAAACATTTGATCCTATGGAAACGAATTTGTAAAGAGTAAACAGATTCTAACGATAAATCGTTAGCGGTATCTAAAAACGTTACTTGTTGCCTCTTTCTATCTTGGTTAGATGTAACTTTTGTTACGGGGAGTTTTTTTTTTGTGTATAAATGCAACTCTGATATAAATAACTCAAGTACAAGAAAATGTAACCGTGTTCTTGTTCTCTTATTAATAAAATATTAACATGGTTTATTTTGAAAAATTTTGCAACAACGCAAACATTTGATCCTATGGAAACGAATTTGTAAAGAGTAATTAGACAGATTCTAACGATAAATCGTTAGCGGTATCTAAAAACGTTACTTGTTGCCTCTTTCTATCTTGGTTAGATGTAACTTTTGTTACGGGGAGTTTTTTTTTTTTTTGTGTATAAATGCAACTCTGATATAAATAACTCAAGTACAAGAAAATGTAACCGTGTTCTTGTTCTCTTATTAATAAAATATAAACATGGTTTATTTTGAAAAATTCTGCAACAACGCAAACATTTGATCCTATGGAAACGAATTTGTAAAGAGTAATTAGACAGATTCTAACGATAAATCGTTAGCGGTATCTAAAAACGTTACTTGTTGCCTCTTTCTATCTTGGTTAGATGTAACTTTTGTTACGGGGAGTTTTTTTTTTTTTTTTTGTGTATAAATGCAACTCTGATATAAATAACTCAAGTACAAGAAAATGTAACCGTGTTCTTGTTCTCTTATTAATAAAATATAAACATGGTTTATTTTGAAAAATTCTGCAACAACGCAAACATTTGATCCTATGGAAACGAATTTGTAAAGAGTAAACAGATTCTAACGATAAATCGTTAGCGGTATCTAAAAACGTTACTTGTTGCCTCTTTCTATCTTGGTTAGATGTAACTTTTGTTACAGGGAGTTTTTTTTTTGTGTATAAATGCAACTCTGATATAAATAACTCAAGTACAAGAAAATGTAACCGTGTTCTTGTTCTCTTATTAATAACATATAAACATGGTTTATTTTGAAAAATTCTGCAACAACGCAAACATTTGATCCTATGGAAACGAATTTGTAAAGAGTAATTAGACAGATTCTAAAGATAAATCGTAAACGGTATCTAAAAACGTTACTTGTTGCCTCTTTCTATCTTGGTTAGATGTAACTTTTGTTAAGGGGGGTTTTTTTTTTTGTGTGTATAAATGCAACTCTGATATAGATAACTCAAGTACAAGAAAATGTAACCGTGTTCTTGTTCTCTTATTAATAAAATATAAACATGGTTTATTTTGAAAAATTCTGCAACAACGCAAACATTTGATCCTATGGAAACGAATTTGTAAAGAGTAATTAGACAGATTCTAACGATAAATCGTTAGCGGTATCTAAAAACGTTACTTGTTGCCTCTTTCTATCTTGGTTAGATGTAACTTTTGTTACGGGTTTTTTTTTTTGTGTGTATAAATGCAACTCTGATATAGATAACTCAAGTACAAGAAAATGTAACCGTGTTCTTGTTCTCTTATTAATAACATATAAACATGGTTTATTTTGAAAAATTCTGCAACAACGCAAACATTTGATCCTATGGAAACGAATTTGTAAAGAGTAATTAGACAGATTCTAAAGATAAATCGTAAACGGTATCTAAAAACGTTACTTGTTGCCCCTTTCTATCTTGGGTAGATGTAACTTTTGTTACGGGGAGTTTTTTTTTTTGTGTGTATAAATGCAACTCTGATATAAATAACTCAAGTACAAGAAAATGTAACCGTGTTCTTGTTCTCTTATTAATAAAATATAAACATGGTTTATTTTGAAAAATTCTGCAACAACGCAAACATTTGATCCTATGGAAACGAATTTGTAAAGAGTAGACAGATTCTAACGATAAATCGTTAGCGGTATCTAAAAACGTTACTTGTTGCCTCTTTCTATCTTGGTTAGATGTAACTTTTGTTACGGGTTTTTTTTGTGTGTGTATAAATGCAACTCTGATATAAATAACTCAAGTACAAGAAAATGTAACCGTGTTCTTGTTCTCTTATTAATAACATATAAACATGGTTTATTTTGAAAAATTCTGCAACAACGCAAACATTTGATCCTATGGAAACGAATTTGTAAAGAGTAATTAGACAGATTCTAAAGATAAATCGTAAACGGTATCTAAAAACGTTACTTGTTGCCTCTTTCTATCTTGGTTAGATGTAACTTTTGTTAAGGGGGTTTTTTTTTTTTTTGTGTGTGTATAAATGCAACTCTGATATAGATAACTCAAGTACAAGAAAATGTAACCGTGTTCTTGTTCTCTTATTAATAAAATATAAACATGGTTTATTTTGAAAAATTCTGCAACAACGCAAACATTTGATCCTATGGAAACGAATTTGTAAAGAGTAATTAGACAGATTCTAACGATAAAACGTTAGCGGTATCTAAAAACGTTACTTGTTGCCTTTTTCTATCTTGGTTAGATGTAACTTTTGTTACGGGTTTTTTTTTTGTGTGTATAAATGCAACTCTGATATAGATAACTCAAGTACAAGAAAATGTAACGGTGTTCTTGTTCTCTTATTAATAAAATATAAACATGGTTTATTTTGAAAAATTCTGCAACAACGCAAACATTTGATCCTATGGAAACGAATTTGTAAAGAGTAATTAGACAGATTCTAACGATAAATCGTTAGCAGTATCTAAAAACGTTACTTGTTGTCTCTTTCTATCTTGGTTAGATGTAACTTTTGTTACGGGGTTTTTTTTTGTGTGTATAAATTCAACTCTGATATAGATATCTCAAGTACAAGAAAATGTAACCGTGTTCTTGTTCTCTTATTAATAAAATATAAACATGGTTTATTTTGAAAAATTCTGCAACAACGCAAACATTTGATCCTATGGAAACGAATTTGTAAAGAGTAATTAGACAGATTCTAACGATAAATCGTTAGCGGTATCTAAAAACGTTACTTGTTGCCTCTTTCTATCTTGGGTAGATGTAACTTTTGTTACGGGGAGTTTTTTTTTTTGTGTATAAATGCAACTCTGATATAGATAACTCAAGTACAAGAAAATGTAACGGTGTTCTTGTTCTCTTATTAATAAAATATAAACATGGTTTATTTTGAAAAATTCTGCAACAACGCAAACATTTGATCCTATGGAAACGAATTTGTAAAGAGTAATTAGACAGATTCTAACGATAAATCGTTAGCGGTATCTAAAAACGTTACTTGTTGCCTCTTTCTATCTTGGGTAGATGTAACTTTTGTTACTGGGAGTTTTTTTTTTGTGTATAAATGCAACTCTGATATAAATAACTCAAGTACAAGAAAATGTAACCGTGTTCTTGTTCTCTTATTAATAAAATATAAACATGGTTTATTTTGAAAAATTCTGCAACAACGCAAACATTTGATCCTATGGAAACGAATTTGTAAAGAGTAATTAGACAGATTCTAACGATAAATCGTTAGCGGTATCTAAAAACGTTACTTGTTGCCTCTTTCTATCTTGGTTAGATGTAACTTTTGTTACGGGGAGTTTTTTTTTTTTTGTGTATAAATGCAACTCTGATATAAATAACTCAAGTACAAGAAAATGTAACCGTGTTCTTGTTCTCTGGGTTTTAATATTGTCCCTAGCGTCGGTTATTGTTTTATTATTTTAATGGTGTGATAGTCCCGTTAAGGAAGTCCTCCGCTCAAACAACGACAGCGAATTAAATTAAGAACGGAGAAAGAAAGTCCAAAAAGTTTGACATATAAAAAAGGAGACGCTAGGTTAAGAGAAGTTAGTTGGTGTTTGAAGTTGATAGAGGATACAGGACACTTCGAAAGAAAAATGTGAAAAGTTAAACTATAAAGAAATTTAACCTTAAAACCTGAAAAGAAATAAGACTCGCTAATGTAAAGGAGAACCTACATCAAAAAGTAAACAACAAAGACAAGAAAAAAACACAACGTACACCAAAATCGTCAGGGAAACATCTTTAGTACCAGCTTAAACCAAACCACAGCGACAACGTTGAATGAAAATCTAAATATTTTCATTTCTTTTTGAGAAGGCTGACGGATGAGTAGGTATGTGTAAATAGAGTTTTAAGTGACGACTATCTCAGGTCACCATACTATTGGTAAGATATCAGTGTTGATTCATCACCTCACTTAACAAATTTCACAAGTTAATTTCTATTTTACCCATTTTTTTTTTTTTTGCTTTTACACCTGAAAGGCATACAGTTTTATGCTTACGCGTCGATGAAATCGCGTCAAGAACCAAGCCAAATGTGGAAGAGCTAGCGGTACATTTTTTTTTGTATTGTAGTGTGTTTGAGCAGTGTCTATTGCCATGCACCAGAGATGCAATAGAACACCTTGCATTCCAATGCAAGTATCCATGCTACAGTTCTCTAATCGTGAGAAACTGTTGAGTAAGCAGTGACCACGATTAGGTTTAGCGTTAAGAGTTATAGTAACACCCACAAAGATCATCCATCATATAATTGAATATGATGAGGAAACTTTGTAAAATCATATCGATATTTTGCAAATTTCAATATGATTTTGATAAACACATTTTAAATTAAATAAAATTCTTAATTACACATTAAATAACTTTTCCCACATTTTTTATTCAGTTAACTTTTGTTAACTCATTTAATTGCAAAGTATCGGCATGATTATTATTCATTCTAGCAAGTAAGCATATTTTTATATTTTTTTATTAATCCATATATTTTGACCTAATTTAATTTTACTATAATGTATTTGCTGTTCATTCATTTCCGCATACATTGTTTCTTTTTCAAATTTTTATTTATTTCAAATAATTTAACATGGTAAAATTCCATGTAATCAATATCGGTCATGCGAAGATTGTTTGTAAAATGTAATAGAGTACATTGGTGCATTAAAATTCCAAAGAATTTTTATTGTTTGCAAAAATGTACGCTGACATACAAATCTTTTAATATTTGTTTGTTTATGCGGAAACAATGAGCAATTAACATTTCAATATTTGTTTATTCATACGGAAACAATGTACCAACCAAATGTATATGATTGTGACATACAAATTGGTTGCATTGGTTTGTCGAATCAGCAATACAATCAGTATTGGCTGAACAATATATATATATACCATAGAAGTAATATATATACCTAGTAAGTAATCAGTCTTGTTTTTGCTTTTGATAAATCAATAGTTCCTAAATGGACTCAATAATAAAATTGGTAAAAAGAAATCTTTTAATATTTGTTTGTTTATGCGGAAACAATGAGCAATTAACATTTCAATATTTGTTTATTCATACGGAAACAATGTACCAACCAAATGTTATGTGATTGTGACATACAAATTGGTTGTATTGGTTTGTCGAATCAGCAATACAATCAGTATTGGCTGAACAATATATATACCATAGAAGTAATATATATACCTAGTAAGTAATCAGTCTTGTTTTTGCTTTTGATAAATCAATAGTTCCTAAATGGACTCAATAATAAAATTGGTAAAAAGAACAAATCTGTGTTTTTATTAACCCATTTACGCTCGCTGTGCCAATTTGGGAACACTTCATTATTGGCGGCATACGAGAAAGTTTTTGACATTATTCAATAAATATTTGCATTATTGATCAAGTGAAAGTTCAGACATTAAGTTTAATATCAAAAAATTGTATTGCATTAGGTAATTTTGTGGCAAAAATCGTTTAAGTTTCACAATAAAGGCACCTGTGGAGGTGGGTATGTTTTTTTGAATATTATTTTTTATGCAAACTGAAAATCGTCATAATTTTATATTTTTTATAAAATTCAGTGTATAATAAAATATTTACAAGTCTCTTCAATGTAATAACTTAACTTTATATGATTTTATAGCACTTGAAATATTGATGTACCAATTTGGGTACAACGGGCACAAGTGTACTAAATCTTACAAATCTGCAAACGGACAAAAACAACAAAAACATATTGAATAATTTTAGAATTCGATGCATCTATGTAGCAATGCAAATGCGTTGTCAACAGCTTGATGTTAAGTGTTTTTGATATGAGAAAAAATAACGGTAATTAAAAAAAAAACAACGAATTATTTTAGATCTGGAGTAGTAAATCATCAAAAAAGAAAACAGTAGTGAGAATTTGTCAAACGTTGAAGCACGTGAGAATTTGTCAAACGTTGAAGCACTTATAAGCATTTTTAAAGTTTCATTTAATTTTTTTTACTTCTTGTTTTGAGTGTTTACCTTGATGTGAGTTACAGACATAAACGTATCAATGCAAATATTTACAAATATAATTTTTATAGAAAATAAAAATGAACCACAAAGAATATTTTAGCGGCAGAAATAATTTTCATGGTTTGGAGGAAGCCGTAAATGCCATAATAGAAAACAGTAACCATGATTTAGAGTACGATTTAGCTATAATTCCACCACAACCTAGTGTTGTATCTGATGAAGAAGAGGATCTCGATGAAAATAAAGTTGAAGGCTTACCAAATGAAGTTCCCGGAGAAATCGAGTCATTTATTCGTAGTGTTCGTAATATTTCGGACTCTGAATGCAGCAGTGATGATGAAACATTAGCAGCTAAAAGAATTCGACTAAGAACGAATACTCCGCAATCTGAAAGCATTAGTAATGCACATAAACGTCCAGCTTTAAATGTTCCGTCTTGGCGAAAATGTGACCCAATTTATTCAAAAACTTATACGGAATCTGACAACCGATTGCAGAATAAGAACCGTATGAAAGAAGATGTAAAAGACTTGACCCCTTATCAACTATTTGAGAAATTTTTTGACGAAGAAGTAATGATTATGATCGTCAACTTTAGCCAGGTGTATGCAAGTCAAAATAATCGACACAATTTTACTCTCACTGTAGCAGAGCTAAAGGTTTTTTGTGGGATACTAATTTTTTCAGGTTACCACAAATTACCAAGAGAAAGAATGTATTGGTCACTAGATGAAGATATTGGAGTTGAAGTAGTGTCAAAAGCAATGTCCAGAAATACGTTCGAAGAAATAAAACGAAATTTACATCTTGTTGACAACAATGATGCCGAGACCACCACGGACAAAATGTTTAAAGTTAGAAAGCTTTCAGATCTTCTTCAAAAAAAATTCAACCAGTGGAACGTTTTTCATGAAGACATTTCTATCGATGAATCCATGGTGAAGTACTTCGGTCATCACTCGGCAAAGCAATTTTTTCGGGGCAAACCTGTACGCTTTGGCTACAAGAATTGGGTTGCAGCAAGTTCCTGTGGATATTGCTATGCCTTTGACATATATTGTGGCAAATCGAGTGTTAATTCTAATGAACCATTGGGTACCAAAGTTGTCAAAATGCTGCTAAACAAATTGGACACAAATCCTGCCAACCATAAAATATTTTTTGATAATATTTTCACTAGTTGTGATCTTCTTCGAGACTTACGTGATTTGGTATATCGTGCCACGGGAACCATACGTGAAAATCGTACAAAAAAATGCCCACTTCCAACAGTAAAAGAGATGATAAAGAAGTCCAGAAGTGAGTTTGATTTCAGGTTCAATAATGAGATACTGTTGGTCCGCTGGAAGGACAACAGTATTTGTACAATGGCAACAAATTACGACTCATTTGATCCGGTAGGAACCATCAGAAGATGGAACTCAGAAAAAAAAAAGACTGACATGAAAATTCCATATGTGTTCCAAAAATATAATAAGGGCATGGGAGGAGTTGATGAGATGGACCAGTCTATTTCAGTGTATAGAATTGGTATACATGGCAAAAAAATGGTGGTGGGTTTTATTTACATATATGATTGATATGGCCATATCAAATGCATGGCGGTTACATGTAGCATCTAGAGAAAATGCCATGGATCAATTATTATTCCGAAGAAATATAGCTAGATTCTATCTTAGCCAATTGCCCCAAAAATACTCCGCCCGCCCATCGTCATCAAGCATTAGTGGTTTACGACTAGATGGAATTGATCACGTGCCAGAGAAACTGCCAAATCGTGTGCGGTGTGTTGTTGGTCACAACCATTGTGCCAATTTGGGTACACCCCTTTAATTTCCAAAAAAATATATATTTTTTATTTTTTTTCTTATTTTTTTGTTTATACGTAATGAATTTAATAATAAAATAAAAGAAATTTAATTTTTTTCCCGGTGGTTTTGGTTTGGGCTTAAATGGGTTAAATACCAATATCAAACTGTTAAGTTTGTATGAATGTGTGTGTGTATACATTATTCTAGAGCAGCGTAGGGCAAAATCTGAAAATCGTATCACCGGTGATACGAAAGAAAAATGCTGCCGACGCTCTGCTTACACACAAATAGTATAAACAAAGCAACGACTACTTCGATTTCGTTGTACCAATTCAGTTTAGTTGCTCGTCAGCATTCATGCAAGTCAGACCTCGTTTCGCTGTTTCACTTAACCTTCATAAGGACTTCGGGTCAAATTTGACCCATTTTAGGAGAAAAGTTGATTTTTTTCCACGAATAAGTGATTTTCATTTTTGATATTTTATGACTTTTATTTAATTTTAAAACTAAATAGAAATTTAAAGTTTTTGAATGAATATGTTTAAAAATATTTCAGTTACAAGTTTTTTTACACACAAGGTCTTCGGGTCAAATTTGACCCGGAGTAAAGAAGTTAGTTTTTGTGATGCTTCATTGATCGTAAATCGATTTTTGAGATAACTAAATAAAAGTTTATAGCTAAAAGTTTATAGCTACATATCTGTCGCTTTTCATTTCATCACACAGACCTTTCTTTATTCTTTGATGTCAATACATTTGTTTGAAAAAGGGGAATACCCGTGCTTTTGGTTTGTATGTAAAAAACAATGCTATCAAATTACTTTTTTTTGCCTACGCAACACTGCTACAGTCAGTCGTAGAGTAAACAAAGAACGAATAAGACGTGTCTAAGTTTGAAATTAGTGCTAAATATTTTTTTTATCGAAAAATGAGGGATAGTGAAATAGAAATCATGCTGAATGAATTATCAGACGGTGATGAACCTTGTTCAGAAAATGAGGATCATGTAGAATATGCTGAACCATCTGATAGTTCTTCTGAAAGTGATGGTGAAGTTGCGGCTGCTCCGACAATGACATCAAAAAATGGTCAAATAAGATACTACAAAGAACCATGTACAAGTGCATATGGAAGGGCTTCGAGGGAGAATGTTATCAACATGATGCCAGGTTTGACACGTTATTCGTGTTCAAGAATTACAGAGGAAGAGATATCTAGCTTTCAATTATTTTTTCCACCTCCCGTAATGAACACTATTATGAAATATACCAATATTGAGGGCAAACGTGTCTTTGGTAATGATTGGAGTGACGTTGACGATGACGAAATGTTCGCATTTATTGGATTACTTTTATTAGCTGGAGTGTTTCGATCAAATAATGAAAGTACAGAAAGTTTATGGGATTCTGAGAAAGGTAGACCGATATTTGGAGCAGTCATGTCAATAAAAAGATTCAAAAAATTATCGAGAGTAATAAGATTTGATAATAGAGACACACGAAGCGAACGACGATTACTAGACAAATTTGCACCGATTCGTGAATTGTGGAATCAATGGGTTTATATATTGCCTCAACTTTATAATCCTTCTCAAGATGTAACTATAGATGAACAGCTGGTAGCATTCAGAGGAAGATGTCCATTTCGGCAATACATACCATCCAAACCAGCTAAATATGGAATAAAATTTTGGGTTCTTTGTGATTCTGTTACAAGTTATGCCTGGAATATTCAACCTTATACAGGCAAAGAAATAGGAGGCATGCCTGAAAAAGGCCAAGGTATGCGTATGGTTCTCGATTTGACAGCTGGTCTAAAAGGTCATAACGTAACGACAGATAATTTTTTCACATCATATCAACTTGGGCAGAAACTACTAGAAAAACAAATGACCTTATTAGGAACTGTACGTAAAAACAAGCCGGAATTACCACCACAAATATTGGCAACGAAAGGCAGACCAATAAATTCTTCATTTTTCTGTTTTACCAAAGACACCACCCTCTTGTCTTATATCCCTAAAAAAAACAAGTCAGTGAATCTTCTCAGTACTTTGCATCATACCTCAGAAGTTAGTAATCGCGCAGACAAAAAGCCACAAATAATATTAGATTACAACAAATGCAAAGGTGGTGTAGATACATTGGATAAAGTTGTGTCTTGTTATACTAGCAAAAGGAAGACAAATCGATGGCCTCAAGTGGTATTTAGTAATATATTAGATATATCAGCGTACAATGCTTTTATTTTATTTACATCCGCTAATGACGGCTGGAATGAAGGCTGCTTAGCTAAACGACGATACTTTTTAGAGAATTTAGGTATGCAGCTTACTACTCCTTATATAAAAAAACGAAAAACATTACCAAGAGCACCATTTTCACGAGAAATTGCAAAGAAAATACGCGATTTGACTCAACGAGATCAAGAACCGCCTACTTCAACCCAATCCGAAGAAAGAAATAGTGGACCAATCGAAAAGGCAACCAAGAGAAGTCGATGTCAATTATGTCCCAAAACTGATAACAAAACACCATTAGTCTGTCTTACTTGTAAAAAATTTGTATGTAAGCAGCATTCTAAAACGATTATTTTATGTACCCAATGCAATGATAAGTAACGCAGTAATAAATTTTTCTATTATAATAAAATTGAATTTAATTATCTCATGTACATAACCCTTTGTAAAATTGATATAAATTTTAAAT
The DNA here is from genome assembly GCA_963682025.1 of Cordilura impudica. Taxonomy (NCBI): domain Eukaryota; kingdom Metazoa; phylum Arthropoda; class Insecta; order Diptera; family Scathophagidae; genus Cordilura; species Cordilura impudica. The sequence goes on from OY821518.1 coordinate 247,668,010, forward strand.
AAATGCCTATAAAAAGTACAATTTTTACTGGATATTGTAGAAAATTACTTTTAAGCTCTATTAATTCACTTTAGTAACGCAAATTATTGTCCAAATAAGAAATTTACTACTTGGGTCAAATTTGACCCGAAGACCGTTAACGTCAGTAACTTTGAGGACCTTATGAAGGTTAACACTTGTCTACAAAAAAAAAAACATGTTTCATGAAGAGTGGGAGAATGATTACTTTGTTTATGAAAATGTTAAGGGTGAAGCACAATGTTTGATATGCCACAGCATTTTCACGAGCTTTAATTTGCTTTTCGTAATAAAGCGACATTATTTTTATGTGCATTCAGATTATGCTTCTTTAGGGGGAAGGGAGAGATATTTAAAACTTTTGGAATTAAAAGCACTTTTTTTTATTAACTTTATTGCTGATGACATGCCCGGAGTAAGCGATCAAGTAACAATACAAAATGCATCAACACATACAGCAGCCTTGAAAAAGGCATCGTTTGTTATATCTTTAGCTTTGGCAAAAAAATGTCGACCATTTGATGACGGCATTTTTATAAAGAATTTACTTAAGGATGTTCTAAATGTGTTTGAAGATAAAGGGAAGGAGATGGGGAAGATAATGGAACAAATACCGTTATCTAGGCGAACTGTTGCTCGCAGAACTGAAATTATTAGTACTTTTCTGTACTCATGCACAAAATGTAGATTATTGGATTGTTGTTTTTTATTCTTTGTGTCTTGATGAAAGTACGGATATTAATGATTTGAGCCAACTAATCGTGTGTGTAAAATCTGTTAATCAGAATTTGGACACAACTGAGGAAATGTTATTACTTGAACCAATGCATGGTCACGTCACCGGAGAAAATTTGTTTAAAATTATAAATGAAAAAGTTTTTTTGATTTTTGATAGGAAGAAATGCTCTTCTATTTGCACTGACGGAGCGAATGTTATGACAGGTAAAAACCGAGGACTAAGGGGTTGTTTAATGAATAATGGTATTGAAATTCCAACATTTCATTGCATTATTCATCAGCAATCTCTTTTTTCAAAGGAATTGAAACTATCATATGTCATGGAAATAGCTACTAAAATAATAAATAAAATAAGGGGAGGTCACCACTCACTACGTCACAGGAAATTTAAAGTGCTTCTTGAAGAACTTGATGCTGATTACGGAGATTTGCTCCTCCATACAGAAGTGAGATGGCTTAGTCGTGGTAGGTCCCTAGGAAGACTTTTTGATTTAAGGCAGGAGGTTTTAATCTTTTTTGAGCAAAACACATATTCCGATTCGGCAGAAATCATCGATAATCTTAATAATAAAGATTTTCTGTTAGATTTGGCATTTTTATGTGACATTTGTAATATCTTAAACCAATTAAACCTCTCACTTCAGGGTAGAAATAAATCCATTCTTCAATTATTATCTTCTTTGAAATATTTTGAAAGAAAACTTCAAGTTATAATAACCCAGTTAAAAAATTTTGATATATCTAACTTAGAAAAGACCAAAGAAATATTCAATGAACTTTCCGATAGAAATAAATTGACAGCATATAGTGGTATTATAACAGACTTATTTAATAGTTACAATAGGAGATTTCAAGATTTTAAATTAATAGAATCTACGATAGAGCTTCACGATTATCCTTTGAACTGTGATATTAATAAACAACCACCACATTTTCATAATGAACTACAGTTGTTAAGAAACGATTTGTCGCTTCCACTTGAAATGGGAAACGTTTTTTGGAAAGAGGTTTCTGAGAAAAAATATCCTATTCTCAAAGAAGAAATTTATAAAATTTATTCAATGTTTGGCACTACTTACAATTGTGAAGCATCATTTTCGACTTTAAAAATAATACTAACCAATCTGAGAAATCGAGTTTCAGATATTCATATATCAGATTTAATGCGCATAAAATGTTGCGAAACTGATATAGACATTGACGAGGTAATAAGTTTTGAGGAAAAAAACTAAAGCAATTTTGATGGCTTATAATTTTTTTTTTTCTAATTTTAAATTTTTGAAGTTATAAAAAAAACCAAAAAAACCACAAAAAAATTTTTTTGTTTGATAGTGTAATGTGTGGCGCAGTCAGCTTATGTGACACTCACACAATGATAGGTTTGTCAGTATTAGTGTTGCCCACCACTGTTCTAGAGTAGATATAAGTTTAATGAATAAATAAATAGTCTTGAACAGAAGCTCTTCGGAGTAAAGCAAAATTACGGTTTGTTTTATTGTCGTAAATTGAATAATACTTAAAGTTAATATTAAAGTTAGGCATACGAAATGAACACGAATCAGTCCAAAAAACATGGCACGAAATTAAGCTACTTGCCAGAGATCGAATCAGATGGAGAAAATTTGTTGACGCCCTATGTTCTTCGTGAACTTTTTATTTAAGTATTTTATGTACAATTTGTATTTATATTATTTCTAATTAAATAAAGGACATATATATATATATACAGGGTGGCCCAAAAAAGACTGAAGGATTAAAAATAGTTATATCTTTTTTGTTTTTAATAATTTTTTTTTTGTCTTTTGCAGGTTATTTACTGGTTTTTGGAGATAAATCATGGCTACATATGATGTGCGGAAACGCGCCAAAATCATTGAATTTTATTATTCTTCTGGAAGGTCAATTATTACAACTCAACGAAATTATCGTCGTCATTTTAATGTCCGAACAGCACCCAGTCACAACATGATTAGGAACTTAGTCTCCCGTTTTGAGGAACATGGAACAGTGGTATATACAACTTAATTAAAAAACCCAAATTATCAAACTGAGCGGTCGTAAACGACGGCTGCTATTAAAATAAAATATGATGGAGTGTTGTCATTAATAAAAGAACTTGGATAAGTAACAAAACATTTTTTTTTGAAGAAAATATTATCTTATTATCATATTATCATAAATTATGAGAACCAAAAATTAAATTTCAATTAAAAATTAGAATTTAATCAAACTACTCTAAGTATATAAAAGAATGGTCAAATAATTATTGATCATTCTTTTTCTGCAAAAGGGAGATGTAGTGTGTTTGAGCAGTGTCTATTGCCATGCATCAGAGATGCAATAGAGCACCTTGCATTCCAATGCAAGTATCCACGCTACAGTTCTCTAATTGTGAGAAACTGTTGAGTAAGCAGAATCCACGATTAGGTTTAGCGTTAAGTTTAAATGAATGTGTGTGTGTGTGACGGCCACTATCATAGCTGCCTTTCCTTTTTTTTTATATTTTTTAATTACAAATAAACCTTTGCTGTTTTACGCCCAATTCAACCTAGCGATTTTTTTATTATGTAACCACGACTGTTGTAAGTAACAATGACATTTAGTAGTTGCCATACCAGTATAATACCATTTAACGAAAATTTTGACAGACATGTCATTAAAATACGTGGCGGTCAAACAGGTCTCAATGAAGGGCAAAAGAAAAAGAATGAAGGTTTTCCCAATAACGCGTTGTTTTAATTCGGTCATTGAGTAGATGGAGGTCAAGTGAACAAAAAGAAAAAGCGGGACTTATAAAACAACGTAAATATCGAGGAAAACGTGGTGACAATTCTATTCAAAGTTTTACCTTCGAAAGACAATTGTTTTTAGAATAAAATTGATTAATTTTATCATTCAACTTACGATATTTCTTCTTTTCTTATTGTATCATTTGGTAGGTATGGTAATTTTCCAAAGACTAATTCATATGGTGTGTAACCCGTGTCCACGTGTGGGGTTGTATTGTACGCGAATTAAAATAGGATATACAAAAGTCCCATTCACTCTCTTTACAAAAATTTAGCAGAAATTCGTTGAGTACTCTATGATTTCGTTCTATTGAACCTAACGTCTCATGATGGTAAGGTGCACTGAAAACTTGTTTAATGTCCAATAAACTGCATACTTCTGACATCAATTGGTTTATAAATTCTGTGCCTTTATCTGATTTTAATATTTTGAAATTTCTGTACTTTAAACAGTTTTCGCTTCTTTTGTTTCCATCGGATATGCTACTACATATTTTGTTAGTTCGCATTGTATGGTTAAAATGTATCTGTTATGGTTGGATAATCTTAATGGTCCCACTGTATCAATTGACACTGTTTCAAAACTGGTTGATGGTGTATCTGTTTAAGAGTGTATCTAATCTATTGCTATTTTCTTTATGTGAGCTTTTCGCCGAATATATATTGTAATGTTTTAGTGGTTTCATTTTGTAATTTAAATTTTTTAAAACCATTTCTTTTTCATTATTGTTTAATATTTTAACATGCGAAATTCCTCTTGCTGGTATCAAGCTATTTGCAAGATATACTCCTTCAACTATTTCTTCAGTCAATATAATATTTTCTTCGTCTACCTTTGTATCAAGAGGAATCATTGCCTCTGACCTCGCTGGTATGACAATGTTTGTCTGATGTATTATTTTTGGGTTCATTGGTAAAGTTATTTCGTGTTCGTTTATGTTAAACGTGATTGTAAAAGTTTCGAAATCAATTTTACACATATACTGCGTTAGTATATCTCTTCCGATTATTCCGTCGGTTTGGATTGGAAAATCGTTTTCAACTATATGAAATTCGTGTTGAATTGTTTCTGTTGAAGTTGTTAAATTTAAGATTTTTGTTCCTATACAATCTATAGCTTCATTTGTTATACCAGTCAATCTGACTGTATCTGTAGTATTGATATCAGATATATTTTTCATTTTGCATATAGAGATGTCTGCTCCCGTATCTATGGGGAATTTTAAATTTTCATTTATGTTGTTGCATTTTATAGTTATTGTTTGATATTTTGTAAATTCTTAATTTTTGGCTCTCTGGGCAACTGTTTTTGTCACCCGGCCTTTTTAGTTTCCTTCATCAGTTGTGTAATGGAGTGATTTATTTCTGTAGTTATTATTGTTATTATAATTACTATTATTGTTGAAATTGGGGTTTCTGTCAAGGTTTCCTCTTGTAGTGTTATGTGTGTTGAAATTTCTGTATCCATTGTTGTAATTGTTGTCGTTTCTAAAATTTCCATTTTTGCTTCTGTTATTGGAGTTACTAAAATTGTTATTATTGTGTCTGATATCAAAATGATTATTATTATTTCCATAATTGTTGTTTCCTCGGTAATTTGAAAATGTTGCTCTATTGTTATTGTTTAATCGGCTATTAATGTTAAATAAATTTTTATTTTCAAAGCCTAAATTTCTTTCTGCTGTCAGACATTTTTCTACAGCCTCATTTTGTAAATTGCGTTTTTACCTTCTTGCGTAACATTTTCAAAATTTTTTATTTCAAAATTGCTCAATTGATCCGAAAGTTCGGCAATTTCTTCCCTAAAATCAGATATGGTTTTGCTATTTTGTTTAATTGTTCCCAAATCTGTCAGAACATGTTGTAGAGTTTTTGGATTGGGAAACGCGCCTTCCAATGCTTTTCTTAAGTCTACAAAATTTGTCGGTCGGCTTGAACGGCCTAAAATACTGCGAACCTGAGTCGTTAACATGAAATTGTAGACGTACTTAACGAATATTTCTTTATCTTCTTTTAACAATTCATGCAGCAATTCTGCCTGTGCAATAAAATCTTCTAAATATTTGTAAGTGCCTTTAAATGTTTGGAGGTTTTTACCCCCACCATTGAAATTTCGAAAGTAGCCATTTTTGTCAAATTACCTTCCTGCCAATCTTGATTAATATCTTTAGTTTTTATATTTATGTTTTCTATTATTTCTATTAATTCTTTGTGTAAAATTTCAAATTCTATTTGTAGGTCTTTATTTTCCTTATTCATGTTAACTATGAAAAATTCTTCTACGCTCTGTTCTAAATATGCTCTTTCTAATTTATTTTCCTTATACTTTTGTTCATATACTCTATTTTTGCTTTTCTTTATGTTTAATTTGAGCTTTTCTAACTCATCTATTGTAATGATGTTGTGTATGCACAATATAGAGTACCAAAATGTACAAACATTTAAAATGATATTTGAGCATACACAATAACATTCATGTATTGCAGCGTGTGAGGGCACAACAAAGTAAATTAAATAAACACAAAATTTAACAATAAAATATATTGATCCAAGTGTGTCACTAGTGTAGAAATAAATGTAAAGGCTTTATGTTACATTTATGAAATTGATTTTTGTTTATGCCAATGAACCACCTGTGATTTGGGGCACTGGGATTATAATACGGACTGACAAATGACCGCTCACACACACAAGCAAACATGAGAGAATAGTTTGTAAGCTAGTTATAAGACAAATTCTGTTAAGAGTAGGAAATAGAAATTAAGAGAATTAGAATAATATGTAAAATTAATATATAAGAAAGAACTTAAAAAAAATAAATATTCATTCTAATAATTGGAGTCAATCGAACAACAAAATTTGTTTTTTTCTAAAAGGCGAGCTAGAATAATATTTCTGAGTTAACTAATATATTTTATGTTAACATTATACTATACATTCTTTTATAAAATTCATTTGTCGAGAAAGAAAAAAATTTTTTTTTATATATAATTATGAATATTAAAAGTTTTATAAAATTTTTTTTTTTGTTAAAAATTCATTTGCCGAATAATTTTGTTAACTTAAAAATGTTAAATTGATATAAAAATATAATTACAATATTAATTTTCTGTAAGTGTAATATTTAAACTTGGCATCACTGTATGATTACCGATTATTAAAAATAAAACAGTACTATGTATTTGGTACTTTTCTGTTTTATAGTGAACAGCTGTTCAGTTTTTACAATTTATTAAATGTGTTTGTGTAATATTTCTAATTCGTTTTATTTTTGTATCGTGGTTTAACACTTTATTTCGTTTTACATATAAAAATATATTTTAAATGTTTCGCGTGTTGATTTTTTTATAGTGTATTTTTTTTTTTTTTTTTTTTTTTTGTTTTTTAATACATTGTGTTTTTTAATTTATATAAAATGTACATTAGTTTAGATATACATATACATATGTGTTAACTTTTTTGTAATTCATTTTCTTCTTTTTTTGTTATGTATGTTTTCTATTTTAACAAAATTGTGTAAAAAAAAATGTGTTTTCTATTTTATAATTCCTTATTTTATTAATGTAAGTAAAGTTTTAATTATAACAAAGTATGTGCATATCTCATTTTCTTTGTTTGTTTTTTTTTATAGTTCATGTTCTACGCTGTCAATATTTCTCCAAATCTCCGACGCTATGTCCCATGGTGGAGGGTTCTCAGCATTTACCCGTCGCTTGAGGTCAGCTAACTTTTTGCGCAGCTTCACCAGTTTGCCAGCCCTTTGCCTCTTGGGTTTTTTTGTTGATGGTATCGCCGAGTCTCTGTTCCTTTTTTTGTTGCTGCCGTCGTAAGTAATCTTCTATTGTTATGGGCTGTGGTTGTTGTTGCTTTTCTGCTGTTATTTTTTTTTTGCGTCCAGCGCAGGAATTTTAGCCAAGCTAGGCAGGATCGCCATAAAGTGATTGCGGAAGGTAATTATTTTAAATATAAAAATTAACTTTGATTTTTCTTTGGCCGGTGTTTCAAGCGCCACTGGCTCTTTTATAAATTAGCAGCTTTTTAATAAAAGCTAAAGGCAAAGCACTTTATAGTGCTGAGGAAATAAGTTTAACCCTGGAAGGTCATGCTTCGTCGTTTCGACGATGCTTGTTGATACTTTTCTGTTTTTCTTCGTTTCCTATTTTTGTTTGGTGCTGATTTTTCGTACAGCTTCAGTTGCTGTTGTGCTGTTGCTGTGTGCAGTCGATCGGCTTGATACGCTTCGTGTAAGTATCTATTTTTTAAATTTGCGTAGTCGAAACGACGATGGATGAACTTTGTGTAAGTGTTTTTTTTGCTACTTTTTTGGGTTTGTGCAGTTATTTTAAAGATGAGTGCCACTAAAAGCTTTACCGACGAAGAAATTGAAAAATTTCTTGGAATGTATGATGACGAGTACGAGCCAGACGACGGGGAAGACGATGAACTAGATGAAAGCGAAGTAGAGTCTGATGTAGAAGTGGAACAAAGCGAACATTTAGAGGATGCAGGTTCGTCAGAGGATTCAACTGACACAGATGAAGATAATATACCTTTACATCTTTTCAAAGACAATTCAAATATAGTCTCTTTTAATAAAACTATTTTGCGGGGAAAAAATCAACATAAGTGGTCGGCGCAAAAAGGTAAATCTCATCGTTATGGTCTAAATATTGTACACCAAGGACGAGAACCATCGCGCCCATGTAGAAATATAACTGACCCACTGCAGTGCTTCCAAATGTTTATTACATCAGAGATCATGAGGAAATCGTTCAATGGACAAACAGTGAGATTGCTAATCGTCAGACCACCTTACTTCAAGCTACAGATGAAGCCCAAAGAAAACCAACTTCTCTGAATTAAATTGCAGCTCTTATTGGAATTTTGGTATTGACAGCAGTCAAAAAGGACCAGCATCTGTCTGCACAAGAATTATTCGACAAATCCTTCAGTGGAATGTCATATATTTCAATAATGACAAAAGCAAGATTCAAGTTTCTTCCGTCTTGTATTAGATTCGACGACAAATCTGTACGCGTTCAATTAATTGGAGACAAGTTTGCTCCTATTAGGAAAATATGGGAAATTTTTATTCAAAAATGCCGCAATAATTATACGCCTGGGAAATACCTTAAGATTGACGAACAACTTCTGGCGTTCAGGGGAAAAAGCAGTTTCCGAATGTACATTCCAAACAAGCTAGCAAAATATGGGATCAAAACGGTTATGATGTGCGATAGTGGCACAAAATACATGGTTGACGCCTTGCCGTATTTGGGAAAAGGCTCAAACAAAACAAACCTTCCACTAGGTGAGTACTACGTCAAGGAATTGACTAAAACTGTACATGGCTCAAATAGAAACGTAACCATGGACAACTGGTTTACGTCAATCCCTCTTGCTAAATCACTTTTGTGTGCACCATATAAGCTGATAATTGTTGGAATTCTCCGTTCTAATAAGAAAGAAATTCCGTGTGAAATGAGAAACATAAAGGGTCGTAAATGTAATACGTCAATGTTTTGCTACGACAATGAACTCACACTTCTCTCATATAAACCAAAGCCGAGCAAAATGGTATATTTATTGTCATCTTGTAACGAAGAGGGAACAGTCAATCCAAGCTCAGACAAACCTTACATGATCGAATTTTACAACAAAACTAAAGGTGGCGTTGACACTTTTGACCAAATGTGTAGTGTGATGAGCTGCTCACGCAAAACCAACAGATGGCCAGTGTGTTATTTTTTTGGAATGTTAAATATGGCTTTTAAAAATAGCTACATTATTTATTCACATAATATGTTTCAAATAAATCAGAAACCTCTCAGTCGCCCAGCTTTCATGAAGAAATTGCATTCTGCCTTAGTCCAAACACATTTGACAGATAGGCTTGAAATTCCAATATTGCCTACGCCGCTGCGATCAAACATTACAAATTTAATTTCTATTGACAATCACGTCGAAGAAAATAATGTTGGAAAAAAATTTAAAAAACGAAAGATTTGCGCTATCTGTCCTCCTGCTAAGCGGCGAATGACAAAATCATGTTGCGCAAAATGCCAAAAAAGTCTCTGTGGGGAGCATAAAGTAGAACTTTGTGCCTCTTGCTCGAAATGTAATTTGAAGTACCTGAAACCGCGTTTTTATTTTTAGTTAATAGTATTACTTCTAAGAAAAAATACATTCCATAAATAATATGGGCCTTTATTCTTATATTTTAATTTTTTTAGTACTGTTTAGTACAAAATGCCAAATGGAGAAAATGACTGCTGAAAATGACTTAATATTGTTTTATTTTAAAAATAAATACTCGAGATCATTTAACCTAAAATTATTTGTGGGTTTTGCTACAAAGAGTGATTTAAAAACGACTTTTGAATAATAACGTCGTCGTATCGACGAAGGATGATCTTTACGTTATAAAAATAAATAATGTGTACACTATTTGACAAATAGTTGGTCAGGTAGTGTTCAAGAAAATGTTTAAAAAGAAAAAATGGTATCAAATATTTGGTCTATGGAGCTAATTTGAAAATTAAAAAAAGTGTTAAAAACACGAGTTACTTAGGTTTGTCTCTCCTACCACAATTCCAATTTCGAATGCATTGGGTAATTGCCCATGAACAGTTTCTCTTGAAAATATTTTTTCACCAATACAATCATAAGTCACACAGCGTTATCTCCTTCAGCTCACACCGATATAAGTTACGCTGTTTTTGTGATTGTATTGTGAACTAGAAATTTACCCCCCTGCGCGTATAGATGTTTACACATCAATAACGATGACCTTCTAGGGTTAAATAAAGACTGAAGCCAATTGATCGGCTGAATGTCAGTTTTATGAATTATCTTTATTTCGAAATTAGTTCTACTTAAATACTAAATTAACGGTACTTAAATCTATCCTTAATCCTAACAAAACATGTGGTTTAACAGATGTGTTTTTTAGTGAAGGTAAATTTGTTTACATATGTTTTAGCAGCTGTGTTTATTAGTGATGATAAATTCATTACACTACCAACATATATAAAGACAAACAATTGTAAATAAAAAGTATTCTAATTCTATTCATTCGATGAATCGGAAAACTAGAATCTAAACACCAAATCCCGTTGTTTGACTGGCATAATCTGCCTACGTGTAAGAGTATTGGCATAATCTGCCTAAATGTGAATACCCGAATACTCCACAAAAAAAGTGCATCTAGCGTGCAGGCAAGAACTGCTTTGAGGAAAGCATATGACAAAATTCCTCCTAAGACTGGCCCGGTTCTAACCAGTCCTAGTTGTCACCCTACCTACCAAACACATATTATATGGCCATCCTGCCATCATACACATTAGCATGGGCCGTAATCAAGGAAAAAAAAAATATTTTTGGATTTTTAAGTTGAAGTAGCGTTAATATGGTGCCTTATAGACAAATGAAATAACTGTAAAAAAATTGTATCGTTATTTCAATTTTTAACCGGGCCCCTTTGCTTTCAAAAGTCTCAAAAACGGTTTTTTCTCCAAAATTTTCAAAAATAAATCTCATATCAAAAAATAATATTGGCTAAAGTTGTAGTTCATAAGATTTCCTAAAAAAATGTCTCTTGGACTTTTTTCCTAGGTTTGATCACTTCGGAGATAATTTACTTTTAATAAAAATACCACTGTTATTTCAATTCTATGGGAATTATCATTTTTTTTTATTTCAGAGTTATGAATTAGTTTTATAGTACTTATATACTAAACAAAAAATAACATTAATTTTGATTACTTCACAATATTTAATTTAATTTTTATATTGAAATTATATATAAAGATTCAAAGGCACGTCTGAAAAAGCTAGCGTATATAAATGAATAATAAAACAAAACTGTTTCGTTAAGAATTCGAAAAAAGAAGTTACTGCGATTTATTTTTCATATTTTCGACTTACTTATAATTTGTTGTACGAATTGAGTGTCATTGTTGCTTTTTCTCGAATATGTTCCTTATAAGTTTGCTACATATGAATAACGGTATTCTGTTTACTAAATTATTTGTGAAGCGACAAAAAAGCAGACGTCTTACAATTTCTGTAGTTATTTTAGTCGAGTGTTTGTTATCAGTGCGTCAACAATTAAAATATTGTTTTGTTAAATAAAATTCTTATAGCGTATTATCAGGTAATTAAAAACCACATTTTAAAACATAGATAGGCAGAAGAAGAAGAATAATTTTTCTTCTCATTCGGCCAATCTATGTTTTAAATCAAATATTATTGTAACTGCACTACAAATTTTTAATCAACTCTTACCGTAATATTTAATACAAAAGAAAATATGGCTACAGTAACAACACGTACTAAAGACGTGTGTCCACTTTTCGGAAACGTTGAAGATATTTGCCCAAACGAAGCCAGACAACTCCCAAGATACCAAGAGGTTATAAAATGTTACCATTTCGTTCGAAAGCAGATTATGGGTCAAAGAGTCAAACAACCCACATCTGGGGAAGTTGCCAATTTAGTTGCATGGAAGATAGAGGATATTTGGAAGCGCGCATCTCTTCCAATACTGTCTCATAATCGCATTAAGGATATGATTTTGGCTTATAATAAAAATTATCAAAATATTATTAAGCCGCTCAAAAGCCGTAATACACCATTTCTTCAAGAAAAATTGTCCAAATTTAAAACAGCGTCATTAAAAATATTTGATATATGCCATTGCAAATGTGCAGATTTTGAATCATGTAAGTGTCAAAATTGTCATAAAGTACCGAAAATTGAGAGAGAATTTTTGAAAGATCAACGCACCGAGCGAAAGATGGTGATGGGAGGAATTGATCAAGTGAAAACTAGACAGCTGCGAAAGAAAGAAGAAAGGAAACAAAAAACACAACAACGCGAAGCTATGGAAAATGTGAGTTATGAACTTCTACCAGGTGCTAGTTGTAGTCAGTCATTGAATGAATCCAACATATCCCTATCATCAAATGAATCGTCCACTATTGCTTCAAGTGATGATGATTTTATCAGTCCAAAACGGCAGAAAAAAGATAAGTCTCCGATTCAAATGAGATTGGCTTTAACGTCTACTGCAAGGATGGCAGATTTAACTGGTTCATCGAATAGGACCGTCGCTAAAATTGCTACAGCGGTGTTGGAAGACATGAAAATTGTTTCAATAAATAATAAAACAAATATAATAGACAAAAATAAAGTACGCAGAGAAATAAATAAAAATAGAAAGTCCCTTCAACATTCCGCTGACAATAAATTTATACATGGATTATACTTCGACGGTCGTAAGGACACAACAATAATTCATAAAGAAGGACGTCGTTTGACGGAGAAAGAGGAACACATTTCAATAATAGAAGAGCCTGGAAGTAAATATTTTGGACATATTTCACTAAAAGCTTCAGGCAGTGCGGAAGAAATATTTCAAGCCATGATTTCACACTTTATTAAATGTAATACAAGCCTTGAAAAATTGATTGTTCTTGGTGGTGATGGAACTAACGTAAATACAGGTTGGAAAAGTGGTGTATTCCGAAAGCTTGAAGTTCATATTGGCAGACCATTACAATGGAGTGTTTGTATGCTTCATATGAACGAGTTGCCATTAAGGCACCTGCTGCAAGAATTGGATGGTGGTACAAAAGGCCCCAACTCCTTTTCAGGAAATTTGGGGAAACTTCTTGATGGCTGCGAAAACTTGCCTGTAGTTTCTTTTCAACCTATTATAACAACTCTGCCAGTAGTTTCCGAACGGGATTTAAGCACGGATCAACAATATTTATATAAAATCTGTTGTGCAATCAGTTCTGGAAAATGTTCTGCCAATATAGCCAAACGAAATCCTGGCCGACTAAATCACGCTCGATGGTTAACTACAGCTAACCGACTGTTGCGGTTGTATGTCGCTACAAATAATCCTCCAGAAAATCTTGAAATCATAACCAGATTCATTTTGAAAGTTTATGCGCCGACATGGTTTCATATTAAAACAAACCCATTTCTACAATTTGGTGCTATCCACCTTTGGACTGCCATTAAAGCAGCAAGAGAGTTTTCAGGTGAAGTGAAAAACATTTTTGAAAAAGTCATATCAAAAAATGGCTATTTCGCTCATCCCGAAAACTTACTTTTAGCTATGCTTTTTGACTGCCGTGACAATATAAGAGAATTAGCTATAAATAGAATTCTTATAGCACGGCAACATTTGCAGAATAACGTAAGATATTTTAAACCACCTGTAATATTATTTAATGCAGAAGATTACACTGATTTAATTGACTGGCAGGCGTGCAATTTAACCGAACCTCCTTTGACGATGGAACTTTCAGAAGAATACCTCAAAAACTGTATTCATAAGAAAAAAATGATTGAAATAAGTGTAAATTTTCCATGTCATACGCAGGCCGTTGAAAGGTGCGTTAAAGTGGTTACAGAAGCATCTTCGAAAGTATGTGGAGAGACGTCAAGAGATGGCTACATAAGAGCCAAATTTCAAGGCAGAAATCTTTTACCTAAATTTGAGAATAAGATGCAGTATTATGAAGTAAAAGAAGCAAATAGAATGCATTAGTACCACAAAAAATACAAATTTAAAAAGGTTAATTTTTGTTTAGTATATAAGTACTATAAAACTAATTCATAACTCTGAAATAAAAAAAAATGATAATTCCCATAGAATTGAAATAACAGTGGTATTTTTATTAAAAGTAAATTATCTCCGAAGTGATCAAACCTAGGAAAAAAGTCCAAGAGACATTTTTTTTTAGGAAATCTTATGAACTACAACTTTAGCAATATTATTTTTTGATATGAGATTTATTTTTGAAAATTTTGGAGAAAAAACCGTTTTTGAGACTTTTGAAAGCAAAGGGGCCCGGTTAAAAATTGAAATAACGATACAATTTTTTTACAGTTATTTCATTTGTCTATAAGGCACCATATTAACGCTACTTCAACTTAAAATTCCAAAACAAATTTTTTCGGCCCATGCTAATACACATACACTAATTTGTACTTAAAGACGATTCTGTTTACCAACACAACAAACGTATACTATATAAATCAATCGTATACTATATGGCGATCCACATATACTATATGGCGATCCACTTACACTATAACAGTCCCTAATGACAATTTGCAATGTTAGCAAATTGTTTCATAGTATTCTGTTCTCACGCTACCCTGCAAACATTTTTGAGATTTTCTGGCGATGGTTTGTTTGGCGATGATTAGGCGATCCTTCTCAGGGAATACGAATCGCTAACCATCGCCTACGCCTTACGACTAAGCGATGAATACGCGAGCGGACACAAGTAAGTCAATTTTTTTTATAAAAACACTATGCCGACAACAATTTTGATGACATTTACGATGTGAATCGCGCGAGTTACGTACTCGCCCTCCACGCAACCCGAACTAGATATCATCGCCGACAACAACGACATTAATATTATAGTACAGAAATACATGACAAAAGCAATATAAAACATTTAGTAAAACCACCCGGAAATCATTTAACGAAAAATAAACAAATCCACAAAAATACCTTCAGCGTCACTTACACTGTCGTTATTTTTGTAGACCACCTAGAAAAAACCAAGACCTAAGCAATAAACCATAAATACATTTAGACACTTAAAACACTTAAAGTAAATCCATATGTAAGCATAACTAAGATAACCCAAATTGTAAACCCACCATATGTATAACAATAAAAACTAAAATAACCTAGATTGTAAAACCATATGTCATCATAACTACAATTAAGAATTTCTATAAATACCAAAGTAAGATTATTGTAAAAGTCAGTCTTAAGACCCACCACAAACCTAAAGGTTTGTTATATTTAAATAAAAAAAGATTAAAAGGTGTTTTTACAAAGAAATTATTTTGTTTTATTTTTTTTCTTAAGAAAAAAATAAGACCATAATTTGGCACAGTCTTAAGACCAAATTCATAAAATAAAGACACATAATTCGCGCCATCACCTACGCCTTACACCTAAGCGATGAATACGCGAGCGCACACAAGCAACGGGAAATATTCCCGTTCAAAATATTTTTGCCTTCTTTATCGTTTTGAGATGAGTCATCAATGTTTTCTCGGTGCATTTTTTTTCTTGTTGTTTTGTTCGGGTAACGCTAAAAGAAATATTTGGTTTCAAGAGCAATTAGCAAAATTGTCAGTTTGTTACAGAACGTGATCTTTCAATGGTGTGGTTTCTGAAAGTTTACTGATTTCAATTAATAAAAATGTTGTCAAACAAAGCTTTACGGTTAAAAAGTAAGAGAGAGGCCTCCGAAATAATACCTAAAAATTATAACTTAAATGAAATTCAAAATACTAGTCCGGACTTAATTCAAAATGTAAATATTTTGGATAATAATTCTCCCCAAAATGCGGATCGGTTGGTAATTGTTCAAGATGTAGAAAATGTGGTTGATTCAGACATGAATATTGTTTAAGAAATGTGTGGACAAGTGCGGAAAATTCAGAAAGTGGTTTTGAGTGCAACGTAAATGTAGAAAATGCTGAGATATCAAATAATAATATTACCCTTTTATCCGATTTGAATAAATTAAGAAAGAGACTATCAAGCTTGTCAATAAAACATAACATTAGCAACGTTGCTGTTAATGAAATGTTACAAATTTTTAGAGAATGCAACATAAGCGTTCCTAAAGACGTGAGAAGTTTAAAAAGAACGCCAAAAGATGTTGTTGCACGACCAATGGGTACCGGCAAGTATTTTTATTATAGCATCGCAGATGCTCTAACCGATTTCTTACGTGCAAGTGATTTTACTTTACAAACAATTGCACTGGATTTTAATATTGACGGTTTGCATTTGTGTAAAAGTTCAAGCACTGCCGATTTTGTGCAGTGTTGGTAATACTTCTGATGTCCTCTTAATTGGTGCTTATGAAGGATACACAAAAAAAGTGCAAGGGAATACCTATCAGAGTTTGTTTCTGAATAAAAAAACTTGACTGACGAAGGATTTTATTATGAAGATAAAATTTTTTTAATAAAAGTAAGGTGTTTCATAATGGATGCACCAACCAGCAAGATCTTTTATCATTGGTACGAAAGGACACACCGATTATTACTCCTGCACACGCTGCACGCAAAAGGGTGAAATCATTAAAAATCGGGTAGTTTTTCCGCAAACGCAAGACTTTGGAATGAGATCAAACGAGTCATTTAGGAGTCGTGCTCAACCAGCACATCATAATATTGAAAATTGTACAATTCTAGAAGAACTTGAAATAGACATGGTACAGCAAATTGCTTTGGATTATATGCATACTGTATGCCTTGGTGTAACCCGCACTTTATTAAATTCATGGATAAAGAAAAAGGGGGAACAATATTCACTTGTATCGTGGAAAATAGAACTGATTTCCAATTCTTTAGTTGGCCTTAAAACGTGCATTCCTTGTGAGTTTAGTAGAAAACCTCGGGCACATAGTGAACTTGACAGATTTAAAGCAACGGAATTCAGACAATTTCTTTTATACACGGGTCCATTTATATTAAAAAAAATTTTGTCTCCCGAGAGGTATCAGCATTTTCTACATTTATCACTAGCAGTCAGAATTCTATTAGATGGTAAAGACAGTTCGACAAACAATGAGTGTGCTCAACATTTACTTTATAATTTTGTCGAAAAAATACCACAACTATATGACGTATCGTTTTTAACATGTAATTTTCATTGTCTGTTACACCTCCACGAAGATGCCAAACTATATGCATCTCTGGAAGGTATAAGCGCTTTTAAATATGAAAACCATTTGCAAAAAAATAAAAAAAAAAACTGTAAAAAAAAGCAACCACGTAGCATCTCAGCTATATAACAGACAAGTTGAGAAAAGTTTAATTCTGGATTCGGTTCATAAAACAACAAATTCAATATTTTCTTTCGGTAAAATTGTTAACGGATGTGTTGATAGCGTAAAACTTGAGCATTTCTCTCTTACTGTGAAAAAACCAATTAATTTTTGTTTTGTTGGCAACAATATTATTAAAATAAGTAAAATCATTAACAAAAATTCCATGCCCTTCTTCGAAGGTTATAAAAAATCTCCAGCCTTATTTCCAAGAACCAATTTCTTCAGAAACATTTAATATTTATTGGGCAATTGAACTTCAACTAGGCGAGTCTACAAATTTTTATTTTCATTTAATAACACAAAAAATTATTTGTCTGGAGGACTTAACAGACAACTCATACTTGTTTATCCCATTTATTCATTAAATAAATCGGAAATGTCCAAACAAATATCGTATAAAATGAATAGCGGTAAGATGTGTCATATTACAACCTTTTTCTTTAATAATCAACAACCTTTAATCATTTGCAGAAGCTTCTATATTCGAAACTCCAAATACAATAGATAATGCAATGGAAGACAACTTGGAAATTACGGAGTCACGAAACATTAACTCTGGTAAGATCGCAGCGTGTTTATTTACTTTAGATACTTTTGATACCAACAAAGTGCAGGTCGCAAATACTACCCAATGCTACCTTTGGCTTTCGTCATTGTACTTCGTAGTAGTAGTTTATAGTAGTAGTTCGTAGAAGTAGACGACTTTATTGCTTTTATTTTCCAAATTTTTTTTATACAGATACATTAAAAGCTTCTAACAGAAAAAATAAAGATCGTAAATCCGACTCTCTAAATTTAATACTGACAGAGCTTCTAGACTTACGGGAGCAAGTGTCCCAGCAAACTAATGAAATTGGTTCTTTGAAAGGACTACTTACCACATTAACTGGCGAAGTTGTGGCAAGTCGAAATGAGGTGCGAGAATTATAAAAACTGAACGTACCAGGGGAACATGAAACTATTTCAAGAAAATTACCTTTCTCATCCCTTGAGGATATTCGTAAATTTGAATTGGAACTACAAGAAAATAGCGACATGATTTAGGAGTTTGTACGGTTATACCTGTTTTCATATGTAATATATAGATGTATACTGTGGTGTCTACTTTCAGAAACGAATCATTAAAAGAGTTGGGGGCGCTGATGCTCCAAGTTTTGCAGGGCGGCCATTAAACGGGTACTTACAGACGACTTGGCGATCCAATTTTCTTGGAAGGGTACCAAAACATAGCATTGAACACATGTATTTCATATCACTACTCAGACGTATGGGTTTTATACGATTTTATTATATAACATCTTTCAAAACTACTTCGCTCAAATTGAAAACTACAAATTCTTGTTGGATTTTTTTTTTAATATTTGTTTTTTTTTTTTTTAATTTGTTAATAGAAGTATGGCAACAAAAATTTGTCGCAGCTGACGATTCCATAATACACCACGTTCTTCAGCAACATTTCGTCCACGCAATCGACCGCCTAGCAAAGCGAAAGGAACGCCCCGATTCTGACCGGAAATAAATGTTCAGTGTCTTGCTTTATTTTCTTGAAATTTCATTATATTTTATATTATATTCTAAGTTCAGAAAAATGAATTAATAATATATTATATTAAAAGCATTGCATTTGAAATTATTAAAACAATAAATATAAATTAAATCAATGAATTTTTAGTCATCCGAATTTTCATCTCATTACAGAGTCGCCCCGCCATTCGTAAATTGCCTGACCATAGTTTAATGATCGCACGCGATTCGCCTCATAGTCGCCAAAACGATCGGCTGTGTGCCTGTCGCGATTCGCCAGCGATTTGCGAATGGTGATTCACCAGCGATTCGCGAATGGTGGTTTTCCAGCGATTCGCAAATGGTGATTCGCCAGCGATTCGCGAATGGTGGTTCGCCAGCGATTCGCGAATGATGAGTCGCCAGCGATTCGCGAATGGTGATTCGCCAGCGATTCGCGAATGGTGGTTCGCCAGCGATTCGCGATTGGTGATTCGCCAGCGATTCGCGAATGGTGATTCGTCAGCGATTCGCGAATGGTGATCCGCGACAGGCACACAGGCGATCGTTTTGGCGAATCGCCTGACCATAGTTTAATGATCGCACGCGATTTTTCGCCGCGAATATACACAACTCAACGGCGATTCGCGGGCGATCATTAGGCGATTGAAAATGTTTGCAGGGTAGCTTAGTTTAGAATTAATTATGTTAATGTATGTGTGCGCGTGTACAATATTTATGTATGCGCGCGTACGATAAGTCCCAGCTAGCCAAGAGCTGTTTAATAGACGATGGTGAATAAAATACAACTCCTAAACGAATCTCCCGATGATTATTTGAAGAGTATCAATAACAAAACAATATTATTTTTTTTTTTATTAATTTTTACTTTTTGGAATATATTCTGACACGTTTGCCTTTCAATCCTGCGATGTTTTTTATACAACTCTTTAAAGATATTTTTTGTTTATGTTCTTTCAACTCACTTTGAAACTCTTGCAGTGTTTAATCGACGATTGTTTTCTGCAAAAAAAAAAAAAATTGTTTTTTCTATTGTCATGCAATTTACTGTTATAAATTTTTGTTTTCTTCTTTCGTTCGTTGATGTTTTCATTTAAGTTTTGAATTTCGTTCCGGTGGTTTAGTGTTTTTTTGGTAAGAATTTTAAAGAAAAAAATAAATTAAATGTGAAAAGTTTAAATTAAATGTGTTTGGTATTTCGCATAAAATATTGGTAAAGTAAAATAATTAATAAAATAATAATGTTGTCATCGCAAGCAATCAATATGAGAAGCAAGCGTGAGGCTTCCCTAATTATGAAGACAATTTTTAAAAGAAATGAAAGTGATTGTGGTAGCAGCAAAAAACAAAAACAAATAGAACAAAAGGAATGCTTTCAACAAGTTGAAGCAGAAAAAAAATGTAATGCATCTCTGTGTGAAAGTGGAGTAAATGAAGATGGGGAACAGTACATAATTGAAGAAGATGTAGAAGAAGAGTATAATGAAACTTTTTGGGAAGATGAAAATGAGGAACAATCCGTTATTGATGCCATAAGCGAAGCAAATATTCTGCGGCAACGTTTATCTCAATGGGCTATAAAACATGCGCTTAGCACAACGGCAGTAAATGATCTACTGCAAATTTTAAGAGATCATAATATTGACCTACCAAGAGATGTGCGGACGCTAAAGAGAACGCCGAGAGATTTAGTGACCAAACAAATGGACGAAGGTTGGTATGTTAATTATGGGGTAAAAGACGCTATAACAGACTACCTTCGATTAAATAATTATGACTTGCAAGTTATTGTGCTGGATTTTCATGTAGATGGTTTGCCCTTGTGTAAAAGCTCCAAAAAGCAAGTGTGGCCAATTTTATGCAGTGTTAGCAATTCATCAGAAGTACTTTTAGTAGGTGCATATGAAGGATTTTCTAAGCCAAAGAGCGCAGACGAATTCTTAATGGATACTGTAGATGAGTTGAAAATGGTTTGGAGTACCATAATAAACACTATTCCTTTG
The DNA here is from genome assembly GCA_963682025.1 of Cordilura impudica. Taxonomy (NCBI): domain Eukaryota; kingdom Metazoa; phylum Arthropoda; class Insecta; order Diptera; family Scathophagidae; genus Cordilura; species Cordilura impudica. The sequence continues at coordinate 247,688,974 of OY821518.1, forward strand.
AAATTGGATGTTTTATAATGGATGCACCAGCACGTTCTTACATTTTAGGAACAAAAGGTCACACCGGTTATTATTCACGCACGAGATGTACACAAAAAGGCCAAATGTTCGAAAAGCGACTAGTTTTCCCTGTAACACAGACTCTAACTTTTCGAAGTCGCTCTCAACCACAGCATCATAACGTACAAATAACTACAACAATTGAAAGACTTCCTATAGATATGATCCAGCAAGTTGGCTTAGATTTCATGCACATTGTTTGCCTTGGCGTCGTAAAGACATTGCTGAATGCATGGACCAAGCAAAAAGGAGAGTTATACTCCCTTTCTTCGGAAAAAAATAATTTGCTTTCGGAAAAGTTAAGATCTTAAGGACTGCATCCCCGATGAGTTTGGCAGAAAACCGCGTTCTGTAAAGGAACTTGATAGGTTGGTAAAGACAATTGCCAAGTAAACAACTTGTATGCTCAAAATGTCATTTTTAATTTTGTTAAAGATGTATCAACATTATACAGTTTAAAATTTATGACCTGTAATTTTCACTATTTATTGCATATGCATGAAGATGCTAAAAAATTTGGCTCGCTACAAGCTACAAGCGCTTTCAAATATGAGAATCACCTACAAAAAATAAAAAAACAAGTCAAAAAGTATAACAACGTGGCTGCACAACTATACAAGGTCCCTGAAGATATACCTACGAATTTGCTGCCATCCTTGCCAATTAAAGATATTGAGTCCTTTAAATTAATGAGCGAAAATTTGAAAAATGATGATATGTGCAAGCAATTAGTAAGTTGTTTAAGTACGCTTATTTACAAACATAAAAAAAATTAATTTCTATTTTTTTAATTTCTAGAAATATGTATTAGGAAAGGTTGCAGCAGTTGATCCGGCATCTTTTCTTAGAGGGGCAGTGAAAAAACTAATGAGCGATGAAGTTGCAACAGAATTTACTTGGAGAGGAACGAATGAAAAGGGGAGCATCCAACAATATATCGTTGTAAATATTATGAGAAGTACATAAACAACTTTTAAAATAAACTTATTTCCTTTATTAATAACATTGTTTTTTAGATCTGTGCCATTCAAAATTCGTACAATGTGACGACTCAATAATCAACAGAACGCTGCAGCAACATTTTGTCCACGCGAAGGACAGAATTGATCGCTGTTTAAAAAAACAAAACTTGTCAAAACAATTATTTTAGTTTTCTTAATTTTAAGAAAAAAATTTTATGTTTTTATGTAATTTAAATGAATTAAATGAAAAATGTTATTAACAATAATAAATACTACAAAAATTATCATAGTTTTTTGAATATTTAAATCGACCACCAGGCATTGTACGCCTTGTTAAATCATCATCTAATGTGTTTTTTACGACTCTCTCAGTGAATCATATAAGAATAACAGACGAGCATTGCAGAAGTTTTGAAATAATCTCTACGAGAGGCTCATACGATTCATTATGTTATTCATAAAAGATTTGTAAGATAATCTGCAAATAAATCCCAAATGATTTAGTCTACGATTCAAATAAGCGTCTTTCGCAGCGTTATTAAAGGCTCTTGCAGATGAATCGTCTACGTGAAACAGTTTCTCCCGTGCGAAGTATCTCCCACGATTAAAATACGCGCTCGTTGGCGATTAAAAACGATCTTCTTGTGATTCGCAAAAGACTCATCTGCGATTGAAAAGCTAGCTGGGGTTAGGGTAGGTTTTAGTAATAAAAAATACAATAAAGCAGTTTTAATTATACAGCATTTTTTTATACAGCTTTGTAGGGAGTAATTACACAGATTCTAACGAGTAAACCGTTAACGTCTCACTCGCGCACTTCTTGCATGCAACATCTATATACAGTCCACCTGATAGTGTAGTGTACACGTGAACATAGGAATTAGTGTAAACACAACCTATTACGATTCATTACTGTACATAACTGCTATGTATGTTTATGACTAACCATTGGGCTAGGTTGCGACAATTTATTGTATCAAATAAACTGAGCAACCGAATCATTTGTAAACAACAAGTTGTTGATTGAATGTGTGTCAACAATTTGTATAACATTACAAATTGTTTAATGTAATAAGACACTACAGCATCATTATTTCGAACTGACTTTTGGACTTTTAAATTCTACTCAATAAATGCATACACAGCATAAATGTACTTAGAGTAAATTCAACTTAAACATTAAGCAATAAATATTATTATTTAAGTTCAGTTTAAGTTCAGATATAATTGAACTTTATTCAATGAATGATCTATTCATAAAGTGCAGTTATATTAAAGTACATTCAGTTAATAATCTATTCAAAAAATGTGTTCAATATAACCAAATATAATAAACTTAATTCAGAAATAAAACTAAGGCGATTTATTAACGAAATCCTGCCACTTCTCATCTCCACATCCTCGGTGTTCATGCCAATGAACATAAATTGCGAACCCTGCTACGCATTAACGCCCCATAACGCAGCAACAAACGAACGATCACAGCATTAACGACAAAAACATTCAACAAATTACCTCCAGCGTAGTTACAATAATAATAGCAGACGTAAGTTAAAAATACACAACAAAAACTTCAATTGTCATCGAACAAAACTCAACATATAACCCAAACATATACATATATACATAATTTCAAAAAAAAAAAAAAAAGGAACAGTGAACTTTAAATTAGATTGCAAAATATACCTTGATTTAAACATCATAAAAAAATATAAATATACACATTAGCTATGGAATAGTGTTATATGGAAATTCTTAGTATCGACTTTTTACATCGCGGAACCTCTTATTTTGTGAGGTTCAGTAAAAAAATGCTGGAGCCAAAAAATGGTGGTTGTGGGGTCAGGTTTAACCGTCCCGCATTGGGGTCAAAGTTCAGGAAAATTTGGAAAAAAATGTACAACAGTCCTCCTAACTACCAAGGGGTTGTCGTGAGGGGGTTGGGATGTATGGCAGACCTTCATGAATTTCTTTTGCCAACATTTTTTCCGAACATACTTACCCCCTTTCTCCACTCCTTCGGGGGCTTCCGTACAAATTTTTAATTACCCCCTTATTACTCCTTATAATGTTCCCGAAGCCCTAACTTCACCAGGGTCACCCCTAGGGGGTTAGAATGTATGACGGATCTCCAGGAAAATCTTTTCCGAACATTTTCTTCGAACATACTTACCCTCTATTTTCTCTCCTTAGGGGGCTCCAATACAAACTGCACCAAAACCCTCCCTCAACATGAGAAAAACCCCCCTACCTATCAAGGAGTTGTCCCTAGGGGATTATGATGTATGGCGGACCTGCATGATTTTTTTTCCCCAATATTTTCTCCAAACATACTTACCCCCTACCTCCCCTCCTTATACCGGCTCCCATACAAAATGCACCAAATATTGGGATGAATCAAATCAATTTATTTTTATAGTGCGACGGATATTTCTTGCGATTGGCATCGACGACCTGAAGCAAGAATTGTTTCTCATTTTTGTTTCGACATAAAACATTGTTGTAATCCCGCATTAATTTGACACCTCTCCCTGCAGTGTTTATTTTTATCGTTCTTTCTTTCTTATTTTCAGTGTGAATCCTACTTTGGTGAAAACAACATAACCGGTTTTTTGTGTGAGTGAAAATTAAGAATTCTTAATCATATTCAAAATGGCATCGAAAAAGTCGAGTACGAGCAAGTGTGTGTAATAGTGCAAAAGTTAAAAGTTAATAAAAAGTATAAATTAATTATAACATCAAAAATAAAGTAAAGCGTTTTATTTGAAAATACTGGATCAGTATTTTCTTGTAATAAAATTTAAACATTCTTTTTTTTATTTCGAAAAATTCTGCATTAACGCAAACATTTTGGTCCTATCGAAACGGATTTGTAGAGAGTAATTACACAGATTCTAACGATTAAATCGTTAAAGGTATCTAAAAACATAATTGTTTGCCTCTGTCTATTATAGCGTACTGTACAGTATTTCACTAATCGACACTGCATACATTGTGTGCCAAACAAGTTGTAGTGTACTCGTGAACAGAGGGTCGACTGTAAACTAAATCAATGATTCACAAGTACACAAATAAATATGTTGTAGCGTAACACGACTTTCGTAGTGTGCTGTATAATACCCACACTGCATAGCGTACAATATTTGCAAATGCGGAAATAACAAATATCAATATTGTTGACCACTGCATTTGCAAAACATTGTATGACTGCGTATATTGTTGTTGTATGTTGTTGTTACGCTGGCACACTTATGTTTATGCTGACCCAAGTGCAGGTAACACATTGTTGTTAATATAGGTTGAAAATATGTAAGTTAACAACATATTTGTTCAAAAGAAAAAACAAAACACGCGCAACGACTGATGCAGTGTCATCAGTATGAAAATGAGACCAACAAACGTTCGAAAACATAAATAAAACGCTGACGTCGCGTCTCGCTGTTTTTGCTATAATTGTGCAAATGGAGCTTTATTTTGTATTTTTATATTATGTGTTTTTTACTTTGAGAGTTCAGTATTCTTTTGTCTGTGAATAAACGAGTGCTTCAACTTGAAGCAAAAAAAAAAACAAAGAAAATTGTTTAATTGGCGCCCAACGTGGGGCCACCGGGAAACTCGACCAAAAAAATCCTTAAAGTGAAAATAACAACAAGGTACAATTTCGGTTCGAAAATACGTTTAAATCGTCCTGCAAGCCAGCACGTCACGTTCCAGGTGGCACCGACCCAGTAGGATTTCAGTGTGAATCCTACTTTGGTGAAAACAACATAACCGGTTTTTTGTGTGAGTGAAAATTAAGAATTCTTAATCATATTCAAAATGGCATCGAAAAAGTCGAGTACGAGCAAGTGTGTGTAATAGTGCAAAAGTTAAAAGTTAATAAAAAGTATAAATTAATTATAACATCAAAAATAAAGTAAAGCGTTTTATTTGAAAATACTGGATCAGTATTTTCTTGTAATAAAATTTAAACATTCTTTTTTTTATTTCGAAAAATTCTGCATTAACGCAAACATTTTGGTCCTATCGAAACGGATTTGTAGAGAGTAATTACACAGATTCTAACGATTAAATCGTTAAAGGTATCTAAAAACATAATTGTTTGCCTCTGTCTATTATAGCGTACTGTACAGTATTTCACTAATCGACACTGCATACATTGTGTGCCAAACAAGTTGTAGTGTACTCGTGAACAGAGGGTCGACTGTAAACTAAATCAATGATTCACAAGTACACAAATAAATATGTTGTAGCGTAACACGACTTTCGTAGTGTGCTGTATAATACCCACACTGCATAGCGTACAATATTTGCAAATGCGGAAATAACAAATATCAATATTGTTGACCACTGCATTTGCAAAACATTGTATGACTGCGTATATTGTTGTTGTATGTTGTTGTTACGCTGGCACACTTATGTTTATGCTGACCCAAGTGCAGGTAACACATTGTTGTTAATATAGGTTGAAAATATGTAAGTTAACAACATATTTGTTCAAAAGAAAAAACAAAACACGCGCAACGACTGATGCAGTGTCATCAGTATGAAAATGAGACCAACAAACGTTCGAAAACATAAATAAAACGCTGACGTCGCGTCTCGCTGTTTTTGCTATAATTGTGCAAATGGAGCTTTATTTTGTATTTTTATATTATGTGTTTTTTACTTTGAGAGTTCAGTATTCTTTTGTCTGTGAATAAACGAGTGCTTCAACTTGAAGCAAAAAAAAAAACAAAGAAAATTGTTTAATTGGCGCCCAACGTGGGGCCACCGGGAAACTCGACCAAAAAAATCCTTAAAGTGAAAATAACAACAAGGTACAATTTCGGTTCGAAAATACGTTTAAATCGTCCTGCAAGCCAGCACGTCACGTTCCAGGTGGCACCGACCCAGTAGGATTTCAGTGTGAATCCTACTTTGGTGAAAACAACATAACCGGTTTTTTGTGTGAGTGAAAATTAAGAATTCTTAATCATATTCAAAATGGTATCGAAAAAGTCGAGTACGAGCAAGTGTGTGTAATAGTGCAAAAGTTAAAAGTTAATAAAAAGTATAAATTAATTATAACATCAAAAATAAAGTAAAGCGTTTTATTTGAAAATACTGGATCAGTATTTTCTTATAATAAAATTTAAACATTCTTTTTTTTATTTCGAAAAATTCTGCATTAACGCAAACATTTTGGTCCTATCGAAACGGATTTGTAGAGAGTAATTACACAGATTCTAACGATTAAATCGTTAAAGGTATCTAAAAACATAATTGTTTGCCTCTGTCTATTATAGCGTACTGTACAGTATTTCACTAATCGACACTGCATACATTGTGTGCCAAACAAGTTGTAGTGTACTCGTGAACAGAGGGTCGACTGTAAACTAAATCAATGATTCACAAGTACACAAATAAATATGTTGTAGCGTAACACGACTTTCGTAGTGTGCTGTATAATACCCACACTGCATAGCGTACAATACTTGCAAATGCGGAAATAACAAATATCAATATTGTTGACCACTGCATTTACAAAACATTGTATGACTGCGTATATTGTTGTTGTATGTTGTTGTTACGCTGGCACACTTATGTTTATGCTGACCCAAGTGCAGGTAACACATTGTTGTCAATATAGGTTGAAAATATGTAAGTTAACAACATATTTGTTCAAAAAAAAAACAAAACACGCGCAACGACTGATGCAGTGTCATCAGTATGAAAATGAGACCAACAAACGTTCGAAAACATAAATAAAACGCTGACGTCGCGTCTCGCTGTTTTTGCTATAATTGTGCAAATGGAGCTTTATTTTGTATTTTTATATTATATGTTTTTTACTTTGAGAGTTCAGTATTCTTTTGTCTGTGAATAAACGAGTGCTTCAACTTGAAGCAAAAAAAAAACAAAGAAAATTGTTTAATTGGCGCCCAACGTGGGGCCACCGGGAAACTCGACCAAAAAAATCCTTAAAGTGAAAATAACAACAAGGTACAATTTCGGTTCGAAAATACGTTTAAATCGTCCTGCAAGCCAGCACGTCACGTTCCAGGTGGCACCGACCCAAACACACACCAGAGAAAAATATTAAAGACGCCTAAATCGTCCTGCAAGCAGCACGTCGCGCAACGAAGGAGGCAGAAGAATAAGGGCTCTCCAGTAACCTGAAAAATTCAGGTAAAAAGGTGTTAAGGGACTCAACGGCCGCTACCTCCAATGGAAATGTTTATATTGTAAGTTTGAAATAAAATTTTTTTTTTTTGACTAAAGTAATTCAGTGATAATTCAAATAGCAAAAGAAAAAAATGTTTAAGAATTTTAACTATAATTGAATATTAATTCGAAATACAAGTTAACGATGGCACGTGTGACATATGAGGTGATACCTAAATAATACACTAAATGCTTACGCCATGTCTACCAATTCGAACAAAACATTCTCAAGCTTTATGCTTACGTTTGTTTGTTTGTTTCACATAGTAATACAATTCCACACACACGTTGCATTGTCAGCAAGTAAACAACGAACATGACATGGAATGGGCTCGCTTTAAGTAGATTGCATTTTTCTTTTGTTTGGCAGTTAAGAAATAAAACTCAAGAAGAGTAGTAATTAAGCTTAATAAATAAGCATTAATTTAAGTAAAAATATAAAATAAATAAAGTGAACCTTTTTAACCCTTTGACGACCAAAGTTAAACCGCTGGAAAATTTAACTTTTTTTTTTGCGGATTCTTGCTATGATATGTACATTATTAAAAAAAAAATTTAAAAAAATTTATTTTTTTACTCCTTATATGAAAAAAAAAATGGGACATATATGTCCCATTGGTCGGTAAGTGTCAAAAAGTGTGAACATTTTTTTTGCACTGACCAAAGCGAAAATTAATTTTTTTTCTTTCACGTTTGCTTAGCATGCGTTGCAAAATAACAAAAAAATCTTAAATTATTAGTCGCTTATGGTCAGGAAAGAAATTCCGTGTCACGGATTGTACATAAAGTTGTATATTTCAAAGTATATGCAGAGAAGTAACGGGTGATTTTTTAAGAGCTTGATAACTTTTTTTTAAAAAAAAACGCATAAAATTTGCAAAATCTCATCGGTTCTTTATTTGAAACGTTAGATTGGTCCATGACATTTACTTTTTGAAGATAATTTCATTTAAATGTTGACCGCGGCTGCGTCTTAGGTGGTCCATTCGGAAAGTCCAATTTTGGGCAACTTTTTCGAGCATTTCGGCCGGAATAGCCCGAATTTCTTCGGAAATGTTGTCTTCCAAAGCTGGAATAGTTGCTGGCTTATTTCTGTAGACTTTAGACTTGACGTAGCCCCACAAAAAATAGTCTAAAGGCGTCAAATCGCATGATCTTGGTGGCCAACTTACCGGTCCATTTCTTGAGATGAATTGTTCTCCGAAGTTTTCCCTCAAAATGGCCATAGAATCGCGAGCTGTGTGGCATGTAGCGCCATCTTGTTGAAACCACATGTCAACCAAGTTCAGTTCTTCCATTTTTGGCAACAAAAAGTTTGTTAGCATCGAACGATAGCGATCGCCATTCACCGTAACGTTGCGTCCAACAGCATCTTTGAAAAAATACGGTCCAATGATTCCACCAGCGTACAAACCACACCAAACAGTGCATTTTTCGGGATGCATGGGCAGTTCTTGAACGGCTTCTGGTTGCTCTTCACTCCAAATACGGCAATTTTGCTTATTTACGAAGCCATTCAACCAGAAATGAGCCTCATCGCTGAACAAAATTTGTCGATAAAAAAGCGGATTTTCTGCCAACTTTTCTAGGGCCCATTCACTGAAAATTAGACGTTGTGGCAGATCGTTCGGCTTCAGTTCTTGCACGAGCTGTATTTTATACGGTTTTACACCAAGATCTTTGCGTAAAATCTTCCATGTGGTCGAATAACACAAACCCAATTGCTGCGAACGGCGACGAATCGACATTTCACGGTCTTGAGTAACACTCTCAGAAACAGACGCAATATTCTCTTCTGTACGCACTGTACGCATTCGTGTGGTTGGTTTAATGTCCAATAAAGTAAACTGAGTGCGAAACTTGGTCACAATCGCATTAATTGTTTGCTCACTTGGTCGATTATGTAGACCATAAATCGGACGTAAAGCGCGAAACACATTTCGAACCGAACACTGATTTTGGTAATAAAATTCAATGATTTGCAAGCGTTGCTCGTTAGTAAGTCTATTCATGATGAAATGTCAAAGCATACTGAGCATCTTTCTCTTTGACACCATGTCTGAAATCCCACGTGATCTGTCAAATACTAATGCATGAAAATCCTAACCTCAAAAAAATCACCCGTTAGTAGGGTATATTATTACTATTTCTAACACCTGGTGTATTACGACTTAATTAAATATTTGTTATTGTTTTTCTCTACTCCGAGATATTTCCAACGGTATTTTCTAGTATGTACACTAGAATGCTTTTGAGTAACTTCTTATTGAGTACCTTCGTGCTCAATATTATGCACCTGCAAAAGCTCAATGTAATTTGTGCTCTATTTTAAAAATTTGAGTTAGAATAAAGTTTAGTAACTAATTCAGTGTCATATTGATTGTTGAAAGGAAGAGTGCTGATCGCAAGTTTTATCTTAAATTAAACACGGATAATACAGTGTGTTCGGTATGAAGAGAATTCGTCGTTTCTGTAGAACTGATGATGAAATATTACAGGTTATAGATGCATCAGCTAGTGAAGATGATGAAAATCAGTTTGAGTTGGATGACGAAGACATTGGTTTTCTTGAAAACGACATCGAAGACTTAGAGTCTGATGAAGAAATTGAGATTGAAGATGTGCTATCCTCTGAGGAACCATCAACAAGCAAAACGACTGTGACTAAAGGGCCAAGAAATCAAATTCCGCTAAAGTCTGCAACTGTTCAGGAACGGCAAGTGACATTTAAATGGAGAAAAACAAAGGACAATTATGTTCCACCTACATATGAGGATCCAGACTATGAATATGGAAAGGTTTTACTACCAAATTTGGAAGCTGTTGATGAAATGCCCGAGATCTCAGAAGTCTTCAACGCTGTTCGTGATTTTGATACTCTGATGGATATGATCATTCAACAATCAAATATCTATTGTCAGCAAAAAGGCATCGTGTATTCGATAAATAAATATGAATTGAAGGCATTTTTTGGTATTATCCTTGTAATGTCTATACACCGATTGCCAGAAACCAGACTTTATTGGTCAACATTACCAATATATTCAGTACCAATGGTTGCAAACGTTATGACTCGTTCACGTTTTGAAGAAATTCGTTCCAACTTGCATTTTGCAAACAACGCTGTGCAGCCATCCCGTGATGACCCATCGTATGATCGAGCATACAAAATTCGATCAGTTTTAAACCATTTCAATGTGGCATTCGGGAATTCTGTGACTGAAAGTAAACGACAGTCACTTGATGAGCACATGGTGAAATTTAAAGGTCGAAATATAATGAAGCAGTATATGAAAGATAAACCAATATCTTGGGGCTTCAAACTGTGGTGTCGTTGCGATGCCAGCACTGGTTATTTACATAAAATTAATATATACACAGGAAGAAAAGAAAGAAAAGAAGTTGGCATTCGTGAGTCAGTTATCTTGAAAATGTCAGCCGGTCTTGAGAACTTGGGCATAGAGCTGTACTTTGATAATTTTTTTAATAGTCCGTTGCTATTGCATAATCTAAAAGTCCAAGGTATTCGAGCTTGTGGCACTCTACGACGTAATCGCGCACAAATGCCTAAATTCGACTCAGACAAAACATTTAAACGTGGCGATTTCATAAGTTTCGAATCAGATAGAGTTACAGTTGTTAAATGGATGGATAATCGAGCAGTTCATATGGGTTCCAATTTCTTAAAAACGAATGACACAATAACTGTCAAAAGGCGTCAAGCTGGATCAGCAGAGAGAATCATAGTCAAATGTCCTGAAATGATATCCAAATATAATAAAGGAATGGGAGGCGTAGATCTTATGGATCAAAGAAAGGCAATTTTGAATATAAATAAAAAAAAAAAAAGTTATTTACTAATAAACACTCTCATTTCAGTCATATTATGAAAACAGCCGAAAATCGAAGATTAAATTCTATCTTCGCCTCTTTTTTGATTTAATTGATTTAGGAGTGCTAAATTCCTACATTATTTACGACAAATTATCTACAAATAGCTCATCTCCATTTTCGATTTCACTCCTGGAATTTCGCTCACAGCTCGCATCACAGTTGATCAATTCTTTCTCTAGCCGTAAATATGAAACCAGCACAACACCACGAGATGGATCCAAACGAGCAAGACTGAGCACTGCTAAATTGCCTTTATCTGGTCACCATCTTACCAGAATGGATAGTGGAGTGCGAAAGTGATGTATTGTTTGCACCAAAAATGGCATAGACAATCGAACAAATTCAATTTGCTCCACTTGCAATAAGCCATTTTGCTACACAAATGAACGAAATTGCTTTGAAATCCACCACCAATAATTTCTGTGCCAACCATATTTTGACATCTATTTTATTATTTTATAATGAATTATTATTTTAGTTTCTATTCTTGAAGTTACTTGATTTTGTTTTTAATGAAATATTTAAGTTTTTTGTGCAATTGCATTGAAATAAAAAATAAATTTAAAACTAAAAAAAATTCCTTTATTTTTACCTTTGTCGACCAATGGGACACATATGTCCCATTTTATTTTCAGGTCTCCCGGGAAAACTACAAAAGCAAATCCAAAAGTGTTGAATGTTCTGGTTAGGTGAGGCATTGGTCCATATAATTCTAAAAGATTATACTAATGTGTTATTTATTTTCCGAGATTTGAGAAAATAAAAATTGAAAAAAAAAATCACATATTTTTGACTTAGAGATGACTTAAAAATCAATTCGAAGAAAAAAACTTAAATTTTTAAACGCCTTTCAAAAGACACATTTGTTTTTTATCGAATAAAATTAATTTGGGTAAAATCCGTTGAAAAATGTGACTGTCAGAGGTAAAAAAAACAAATGGGACATATGTGTCCCATTGGTCGTCAAAGGGTTAATAGAAAACCCACATAAAAGTAATTGGCGCCCAACGTGGGGCTTGCGAAGAAATTTTTTTAACAAGAAAATATTCGGAGCAAACAACAATAAAATTCAACAAGTGAATAAAAATATAAATTTTTTAAACAAATTTTTTTTAACTATTAAAAATTCAAAAGTTCAACAAGCGGAAAATTTTTTTAAATTCAACAAGTGAAATTAAAAAATAAAAATCAACAAGTAAATATCAAAAACTTATTCAACAAAAGCAATTGGGAAATTGGATCATAGCTATAGTCACCAGAGCTTCGAAATAGCCTGGGCTGCGTGATGAACAAACCAACAGCTGGAAACATCAACAAAATTGCCACAACAATCCAAAAACTACCGAAGTTCGCAGCACAGCAGAAACATCAACAAATCAACAGCTAGAAACATCAACAAAATTGCAACAACTACCGAAGTTCGCATCACAGCAGAAACGTCAACAAATTATACCAACAACTGGAAACATCAAATTGCAACAACACAACTGTAAAAATTAAGATGGTATATAAATATCTGTAAGTAGAGTGTAGAAATTTAGCGATAAATTTTTTATTTTTGTAAAACAAAAAACTAGAAAAAATTGTGAATCTTTGTACGGGTTGTTAAATCTTTGGTAAATTATTTTATTTTTGTGCGTGACTTATCGAACCGTGATAAGATAAAATTAAAATTACATTTTTTTTTTAAATTAAATTAATTATCGAGTAAACGTTTGTTAAATTTTTTGTGCGCGAATCGAACCGCGGTCAGATTAAAATTTTTTTTTTTAAGTATCTAGTAAACTTTTGTGCGTCACTTATCGAACCGCGATAGATACATTTTCTTGATCATTTTGTTTGAAATTATTTGCGTCCCATTAACTAACCATAATGAGTGACAGCTACACTACCGACTTCGAGACTGACGGATCCAGCACAGAGATATCGAAGATTATCGAAGATAAACTTATCATTGGCCCAACGATCTCCACGGTTGTTATAATTGGTATTCTACTAACCTATTGCTTAGTTTCTAAAGTGCGTCAGATTCAAATGAAGAAACGCCAGGATCATGCCATCCAGGTTACTATTGACAGCTTTAAGAGAACCGAGGACGGCTCTCACTTGAGTGAGGGAGGAGTTAACAATGGCACGTGTGATATATGAGGTGATACCTAAATAATACACTAAATGCTTACGTCATGTCTACCAATTCGAACAAAACATTCTCAAGCTTTATGCTTACGTTTGTTTGTTTGTTTCACATAGTAATACAATTCCACACACACGTTGCATTGTCAGCAAGTAAACAACGAACAAGACATGGAATGGGCTCGCTTTAAGTAGATTGCATTTTTCTTTTGTTTGGCAGTTAAGAAATAAAACTCAAGAAGAGTAGTAATTAAGCTTAGTAAATAAGCATTAATTTAAGTAAAAATATAAAATAAATAAAGTGAACCTTTTTAATAGAAAACCCACATAAAAGTAATTTACATGTTATAAAATTTTGAATAATATAAAAAATTATTATTAGTGATTAAATTTTGTTTGTTGAAAAATCCATATATGATGAATTTCATTTAAAAATCAAGATAAAACTGAAATTTTGAACCCGACCACCTCAGATATCGATGAAATTTTGTTCATAGCTAAATTTGATCAATACAAACAAACCCTCATTTTTAGAAATGACAGTTTTGCGATTTTTTGGGCGTGGAACAGTGGGAAAGTTTTCGAAAAAACGCGAAAATGGTCGAAAAGTGCTCCATTTAAAATGCAATAACTCAGAATCCGCTGAACCGATTTCCATGATCTTGGTATCACACTAAAAAGATATTTTAACAGGCTTTATGACACGTTTGAAAAAAAAAAATCACTTAAAAAAATTTTATAACAAAAAGAAAATTTTAAATAACGAAAAAACCAAAAAGATCAAGGGTTTTTTACAGTGTATTATTTTTTAGAAAGGTTTATCCTTCACCTATACCATATCCAAAAAGTAAAATGGGTTCTTTTTTAGTTTTATTTATATAATTTTTTAAGTAGTGTCACTTCTAGTAATTGCCCTTATATTTTATATTTACAGGTAAAATAACACAGTACAACACATGATTTGCCAACTCAATTCGCTTTTATTCGCAATTGACTAAAGGTATGAATTTCAAAAATTTGCTCTACATATGCACAACATTCTTCGGAAAAACCCTCGATCATATCTTTTATGATTTTCAGAATTAACAAAACGGAATAAACAAAGGGTTATTTAATTTTTATGATTGCGTAAGCAAAGTAATTTTTAATTATTTGGGTTTTTCAGTTGTCTACCTGTATGACTTTTTTTTTACAGAAATTCAACCCACATTTAAGGGTAGTCATTATTCGGAAAATTTAAAACTCACACATGGTGAAACAGGTATATAGCCACCGTAAAAAAATATGCACCCATTTATAAGTACCTGTCAGTAAACTAGTGAACAATACACAGTATAAATAGGAGTGCATTGATCGATTTTACTCATTCAACAAGTGTCGACGAACTCGAAAATTACAAGTCCATATTTTAAAAGTGCAACGTACCGAAATTCATAATTATAAACAGTTTCGAGAAGCCAAGATATCCCATTGAATATGAATTCAAACAATAAGTACAGATGCATAAAAATATCTAATAAGTGTTGCGCTTCGCTTCGTAAAATAAGTGAGAACGAGGCTGCAAATATAATTGAGTATTTTCCAGCTGTCGCCAACATTCATTGTAGCCGTATTTGCGAAACTTGCCGGAATACACTGAGAAAAGCGCGCAGTCGTAATGAATCCAACGTGGAGCAGAATGAAGTCTCAAATTATTTACCAATAACGCCCAGCGATGAAATTAGCGAAGAATTGAATGAACTTCCAACTTGTACTAGCCGTAATGCAAACATCGAAAGCAACGAACTCATTGAAAATATAAATGATCACATTATTCCTCTTCTACCAAACCAAATGACGCCTCTTAAAAGGAAATATATCAAACGAGACGCATACAGAAATAGAAAATCAGTGCAACTTTTGGAAAATATAGCAGAATCACTTGGAGCTGATCCATTATCTGATTTGTCAGCGCAACTTGAAAACGTCAAAGCCATTTACGAAGAAATTTTGGAAAACATCAAATATCAAATAGAGAACAGCTCACATCTTTTGGAAAAGCAAAAACTTTTATCTCTCTTACCAATCAATATGAGTCACGCAGAAATTAAAGATCGTTTTCGGGATGATATATCTCACGATTGTATCAAAAAAAGTAAAGATATCCAAAGGAATAAAACGAAGTTTGCAGATATCAATCTTTTAAAAATGAGCAAACGTAGTTTACCAACCGAAACTCTAAGCACAGTCAAATTATTTTATGAAGATGATGAAATTAGCCGAATGATGCCAGGATCGCAAGATTCAATTACTATTAAACAAGGAAACTTACGTGAAAAAGTTCAAAAAAGACTGATGTCATCTTCACTACGCGAATCTTACTACAGGAGAATGAAGGAGAATGCACATTTACCGACTACAAAGATGTTCTCAAATTCGTTGTTTGTAATGGTGACATACAAAAAAGCGAGTGTTGCGTTTCAATGTGTGGTCACTGCTTCAAAAATTTAAATAATCTAAAAACGCATATGCTAAAACATTTTGAAAATAACCAAACTGAAGAAATAATATACAAAAAGTGGAATACAACGATTAGATGTGTTCTGGAAACGTTAACCACCAACCGAGAATCATTTGTCAGCGATTTTACTGAACACATCAAAGTTCTGATTCCGCATCATTTTATAGCAAAGCGACAATCTGAATTTATCAGCAATAAAAGAGCGGCGCTGTTATCAGGAAAAATGTCAATTCAAATGGACTTTGCTGAAAATTATGCATTTCTTGTACAAGATGCCGTGCAAGGATACCATTCAAGCGCGGATCTACGGGGGGGGGGGGGGAAAAAGGAAATTTCCCCCCCCCAAACACCTTTTTATAAAAATCGTAAGGATCAGCTTATTTTGAAATGATCGCGACATTACGCAAAATGCCATCAAAATTCCACAACCATTTTAAATTTAACGTCTTTTAGAGCATATTTTTGGAAGCCATCTATGTATCAAATCAAATAGTCAGTGTATATGATTATCATCGAATTTCTAAACCAATAGACAAATTTTGTCTATGAGCCACCTATGTTTGATAAACAAATTATTTAAAATTTTATTGTTTTATGAAACTGATAATCAAGTAGGTTTTTTCTAATAGGATTTAAAAATGTAAGTACCATTTTCTATGTTTTGCAATATTGTCGAATATGCAACAGCTGTTCTTTTGGGCACCTGTTTCTATTAAATCTGTACAAGTGAAAGTGAGAAAAGAGCATCAAAAGCAATTATATAAATATTTAAAGTTTAAGTGAAATAAATAAAAAAAGGATATTTAAAAATAACTTTGTACACAATGGTAAGTTATAGAACAATGGAGTTTTTACACACTATTATATTTTGATTATATAAAAGCCTAATTTCTCAGCCACTATCAGAAAAATTGTGTAGCTTTTATTTTCATAGAAAACATAGTAATCTCTCTTTTATTGTACAAAACTTATTTGTTAATGTTAGAAATTTGAACGCTATAAAGCTTAAATTATTAATTATATTTTTTCAACAACTGATTTTGTTTTTTAGAGACCGTTGAATTCTTTTGTAAAAAATCGCCTACAATTCAATAATTTTTATACAATCACTTATTTAGTATTATTGAAATGTATTCAATTGATATAAATTGATTAAGCCCATTTTGTATTTTACTTCGCTTAATCCTCGAAATACATTTTGTCAGCCAATGTTTACAAAGCTACACAATAATCATAGGTACATAATTTTATTTCGGGCCAGGCTTTTAAACAAGTATTTTTTTGTAAACTATTTCTATTATTTAACATTAATTTCATAGAATAAACGTCAAAGTCTTATATCATCGTTTGCTGTGCCAACAAAAAATAAACGTATGGATAGTATCACGAGTAGTGACAACTTAACTGAAGAGGTAGAGATCTCAAACGATCAGGACATTACATATGGTTAATACACATATATTTAAGTTAAAAAAGATTAAAATTAAAAAAACAAATTTAACATTTTTAGATAAACCTTCTACTAGCACAGAAAATGTTATCAAAAATATTTCAGGTGCTTCTACAGCTGAAGAAATTGTAGAACTTGACACCAATATCAGTGGTAAGATGTTATAAAATGCCTGCTCCTTTTTATGTTTCGTTTCACCATATTTATTCTTTAAATTAAATTCAAAATTTATAATTACATTTTTTCCTTGATAATCTTTTTTATATTATTCTGCAAATTTTATACATAAATAAAGGAGCAAGCCTAATTTTAATGCATATATTTAAGAATACATTGTGAATAACCTTATTTTTTAGAACAACCAATACGTTTTGGAACGAGGTTAGATATTGGCAACTTCATAGATAGCAAAAAAATAGACGACATTAAAAAAAAAATGCTGCTAACTCAACATTGGGCACCGCCAAACAATTATAGCTTTCCTTACTCTAAAAGGAAAGTGTCCGAAAAAGAAGTTAAACACTTCGTGAGCTCGAAACATTTGGAGTTATACCAAGAATGGATTGTTCTCTCCGATGTTAAGAAAGGGTTGTTTTGTAAGTATTGCGTGCTATTTACAATTCGACATGAGGCAGGATACCAAAAAAACGTATCTTTAAAATCATTGGTTACGGTTCCCCTCACAAATTTCAAAAATTTAATTGGGAGTAAAGGTGATTTAGAGAAACATATGAACTGTTTGTATCATAAAGATGCAGTAGCTGCAGGCAAACTTTTTTTAAAATCCCAAGAAAATCCAAAACTCGAAATAAGAAACCAACTTAACACCAATATTTTTCAACAAAAACAGGAAAATCGTGAGCGTCTCATCCCAATTATAAAAACTATAATATTTATTGGAAGACATAATCTGCCGTTCCGAGGCCATCGTGATGACGGATCATTATTCGATTCGGAGAACTCTAACTCGGAAGGTGTTTTTCGATCATTACTTCGTTTTCGAGTTGACGCAGGAGATACAATTTTGGAATCGCATTTAAAGAGAAGTTCTTCCACTGCATCATATATATCCAAAACTACACAAAATCAATTGATTGAATGCTGCCGACAGGTTCTATTGGATAAAATCCTTCATAACATTTCCGAAAATCGGTATTATTCCATAATTTTTGATGAGACTACAGATGTCTCCGGAAAAAGCCAAATTTCATTGATATTAAGATATTTTGATGCGAAGGACAACATTGTGAAGGAAGATTTCTTAGGCTTCGTTGATGCATTTGACGAAGCATGTAATGAAAAATATGATGACAGTGAAGTGTCCATTAATGCATCGACACTTGCATCTATAATTTTAAACTTAATGAAGAAAATGGGTCTGGATTTGCAAAATTGTGTTGGTATTGGTACGGATGGTTGCCCTCTAATGGTAGCAGAAAAAGGCACAGTGAAGAAAATACAGGAAGAAGCAACCAATGCAAAAAGGACACCATGCTATTCTCATAAATTAAATAACTCATTATCTAAAAGCATTAAAGTTCCACTCATACAAAAAGTGACTTCGCTTTTAAAAGAGACGACAAAATTTTTCAAAAATCAACACCCCAAAAGAAATAATGTTTTAATGAAATTTTTGGGATCAAAATTGTCAATATTGTGTGAAACTAGATGGGTGGAGCGGCATGACACAGTATTACAATTTGCAAGTAATATTAAATATATATTGGAGGCACTGGAGAAAATATCTCATTGGAAGGACAGAGATACGTCCACAAAGGCAACAATTTTAATAAATTCGCTAAGTTCATTTGATTTTATATGCGGATTGTATATCCTTAGTGATATTCTTGCCCTCACACAACCCATGAGCGTAATTCTGCAAAAAAAAGACCTAGACTTATGCAAGGGGTCAGACATAATAAAAACTCTTTTAATGAGCCTTCATTATAAAAGAAGCGAAGCAGAGGAAACCTTTAAATTTATTTTTAACAAAGCAAAAATAATATGTGATGACCTGGATATTTCAGTCGAAAAAACAAAATTTGAAAGAAACCACCCAATACAGGACTGTGAGGAATACTTTCGTATTGTTGGTTATATTCCTTTATTAGAATCTATTTCGGAAGATGTCAAGTCTCGTTTTACGGAAGATTGCCTAAATGTTTTTAGCATACCTAAGCTTTTGCCGAAAATATCGCAAAACTTTCGTATACTGAATTGAAAGTTATAATTTCACAAGTATTGGAGGACTTTGGTGGACTGCACCAACTAAAAAAAGAAGTTCAACTTGCGAAGCTGGAATCTGAAATTATTCATTGGCAGCTCAAATGGAAAGTTTCAGCAGAAGTTCCAGATGAAAGCATAGATGCATTATCTCACTGTGATGAAGATATATACCCTACTCTCCGAAATATATTTAAAATTTTTGTTTCATTGCCGGTAAGCAACTCAACAGCTGAAAGATCTTTCTCAACTTTGCGGAGAATTAAAACATGGCTCAGATCAACAATGTCTGAAGAAAGATTAAGTGCTTTAGCCATGATGAATATTCACCACAAAGAAGAAATATCTACAGATGCTGTTTTAAATAAATTTTCATCCATGGGCAACCACAAAATAAATATTTAAACAGTATTCTTATTATTATAACTTTCGTTTTATACCAGAAACCTGATTTTGTTGAAACTACTTTCATATAAAATACCATTCCCAACTGTAACTGAGAAAATTTAACTGAAATTCCTAAAAATTACTAAAAATAACAAAATTATCAGTTAAAAATGTAATATAAATTTCAGAAAGTTCCATTTGAATTTGAGAAAATTTCATTTAAATTCAGAAATTATGAATGTAAGTTTCTATAGAAATTATTGAATATCAAATTAAGTTTTCGGACTACTAAGTATTTTTTTTTTGTAAATTTCGATTGAAATTTTGTAACTTTCATAGATCTTTTTGAATTGTAAATTGAATTTTTAACTGATAACTTTGTTTTGTTTAGCAAAAGATTTACTAATATAAATTTTTAATCCAAATGTTGCGAGCATTTTGAAAATCATTCAAAATATGATATGAAAAAATTTTGATATATAAACAAGAATTTTTTCGAAAAACTAACTAAACGTAATTTTTTGGGCAAACCTTGAAATTGAATTTCTTTAATGGTCCAACTTAATTTCGTTATGAATATAATTCATTTTTATTATTTCTAAACAATGTTATTTTTGTATCTTTATGTAATAAGTATATGAACTGTAAGAATGCTTATCAAATGATTTTTTTTTTAATTGCTTTAAAATATACATATTTTGTCATTTTAGTGCTAATTCATTTAAACCCCTATATAATTAATTTTAAAACAAGGTAAATAATTAAAATTATTTTACATCAACAATTGTTACTTTATTGGTAATGACTTTATTAAAAAATTTTATGAGTTTATTTGTTTTTTACTTTTTATAAGTACATAACTTTTAATAAGTGAAAATTATTTTTTGTCAAAAATTTCCCCCCCCAAAGGGTTGAGCTAGATCCGCGCCTGATACCATTGGAATAATGATCAGGCTACAATACATCCGTTCGTTATTTATTACAAAGGTAATTATTTTAATATTTTGGTATTAGTAAACACATCCATCCACACTCATCAAAATATTTAATATTTTTTATTTATTTGTTTTTTTCCTTTGTTTGTTTATTTTCAGATAACGATAAATTATTTCATAAAAGCTTCGCCATAATATCTGATTGCAATACCCATGATAGTATAGCAGTTCATCTATATATTTCAAAAATGATACAGTTCGTGAAGGCCAATATAACCAACAATATTAATGAAATCATTTACGTATCAGATGGTGCAGGAGCACAATATAAAAATAAATATAACTTCATTAATTTATGCCGTCACAAATCTGATTTTGGTATTGACGCTGAATGGCACTTTTATGCTACCAGTCATGGAAAATCTGCATGTGATGGAATCGGAGGAACATTGAAGAGAGGTGCTCGAAATTATAGTATTGCAAATAAAAATGAAATCCAGACAACGAGGCAACTCTATCACTGGGCATCAGAAACATATAAGACCACCATACAAGTTGCTTACGCAGATGCTGACGAATACAAAAACGTTAAAGAAAAGCTATTTTCAAGATATAAAGAAGCTCAAACTATAACAGTAACTCAAGGCTTTCATTCATTCATTCCAATAAATGAAACTTTTGTAAATGTGCGCAGATATTCTGACTGTACCAAATTTGAGCAGCGCAAAATTTCTTACAAATAATTAACTTAAAAAAAATGTAAATAAAATAAAACACAAATTAATAAAAACTTGGCAAATAATATAAACAATTGTTGATGGTTTTTTATTTGTAAACATTTAAAAAATGTTAGAATTGTTGAACTATTTTGTAAATGTGTAAGAATGTGACCAGATATTTTCGCTGTTATTCGAATTATTTCAAAAACTTTCGGTACGTATTACTAGAAGTGACACTACTTAAAAAATTATATAAAAAAAAAACTAAAAAAGAACCCATTTTACTTTTTGGATGGTATAGGTGAAGGATAAACCTTTCTAAAAAAATAATACACTGTAAAAAAAAACCCTTGATCTTTTTGGTTTTTTCGTTATTTAAAATTTTCTTTTTGTTATAAAATTTTTTTCAGTGTATAAAGCCTGTTAAAATATCTTTTTAATGATACCAAGATCATGGAAATCGGTTCAGCCGATTCTGAGTTATTGCATTTTAAATGGAGCACTTTTCGCGTTTTTTCGAAAACTTTCCCACTGTGCCACGCCCAAAAAATCGCAAAACAGTCATTTCTAAAAATGAGGGTTTGTTTGTATTGATCAAATTTAGTTATGAACAAAATTTCATCGATATCTGAGGGGGTCGGGTTCAATGCATCTCGATTTTTACATGAAATTCATATTATGAGTAATCATATAACATAAACATTCCTTTAACGTAACCATAAACCTTTACGTTAAATACGCTTGTTAAAGTAATTAAAAGTGCAATGCACTTTTAAAAGAATTTCAAATATGCTATTAAATAATAGTAAATGAATAATGTAAACAAAAAAAAAAAAAAAAAAAATTTTTTATTAGTCACCACAAACACAAATTTGTAAACAATTATTTAGTATAAATATAAGTGTAAAATTGTAAATAAAATCAGATACAAACTAGATTCAATTTAGAAGTAACAAATTGTGTTATATTTGTTTCTCATTCTAACCAGGCACTTAACAGTGCTAGGAAGAATTAAAAATTGTTGCGAATCCTAACGCAACATTGATAAAAAAAATTGGAACCTTTTTTTGAATAAATAAATGTCAATTAAAAAATCTAATTGACAAATGAAAATAAAATTTCCTTATAAATTAAAATATTAAAATTCCATTTATGAAAAATCCTTACCCTTACTGATTCATAATACGGCAATCCTGCCATCGTATAGAGATTCATAATAGGAATAATAAAAGATATAGAGATTCATAATACTTACTAAATGGTGTGTGGCATAGATTAAATTAAACAACTCAAGTTTACTTCCTAGTATTAATAGGTCATAATATTAATTTATAAATGTTTATGTAAACAAAAGTATCTCTCCGATACTTTTGTCACAAACCAACCTACATATGAAAACCTTTTGGTTATGTCAGCAAAACTACCTTGTCGATACTTTTGCATTTAAAACACATACGGGGGGACTAACAAAAGTTCGCTTAGTTGCTGTCATATTATAAGTTTTTAATAAATCAAAAATTACATACTGTTTGTTATAATCTTACGATATATTACTCTAATTTTCAGAAAGATCGGTCAAAATGGAGACAAGAAAACGTAAAATTAGTAAAGCAGTGTCAGTGGATATCCCTGTGCCTACGCAGCAAGGAATTCGGTTTGCTATGTGACCCGTAAGCATTTAATATTTTGTAAAACGTTTATGTAAACAAAAGTATCTCTTCGATACTTTTGTCACCAACTAAACTACATATGAGGGGGTTAATGCCAAAGTGGGCCATCCCACATTTTTGAAAAAAACGGGTTAACACGTGTTTCGGAAACACTGTGTCCACCTTTTAAATCCCATATTAGTCTTCGATTAGTTTATACAATTTGCAAGAGATGGCAGCACAAAGAAATTTTGGGCTAGATCATTTCAGATGTGAAGTGCTGTTGCCAGACTGAACCATGTGTCATAGACCACTTTGGCAACCATAATAACCTGTAACATCACTTTGCTTTCTGCAGCTGTGTGTGATAGTTGTTTAAAATTTTTGCAAAAGTACAAATTTACAAAAAGTGTAATCCATCTAATTGTTTCACAGTGTGTATAATTACATTAATGTTTATTAAAAAGACGTTATATGGATAATAATATGGCTGGCGATGAGAAAATGTTATGGAATGGTAAGTAAACAAAGTTTGTTAATTGAGTTCCATATTTATTTTTGTATATTCGACCTTTCCGGTTTAAGGTCATTGTTGTTCCTTTTGCTGGAATCAGCGATTTACAGAAAGCAACAAGTTCCATTGATTCGGTTTGGTTGCAGGCACACTGGACTAGTGTTTCAAGGCCACGAAACGGAATCAATATTTTTAAATTTAAATTGTATTCCTTGTCTTATAAATCGTTGATTCCAGCAAAGGCCAATGACCTTGATCAATGACTTTGACCAATTACCTTGAGTCTGAATAATACAAATTCTTGATATTTTTGACTTCATTATTTAATAGACTTGAGTGAGTCTGACTTTTCTGCATCATTTTCTGAGTATGAACCAAATGTAAGTTCAGAAATAGAATCAAGTGATGACGGTGTTCGGGAGTGTGAAGGTAATGAAATTATAACGGGAGTTGCTTCCGTCCAAGGTGTTGATGACAATAATTTATCTGAAGTCGACAATTCCGAAGTAAACGAAAATCAATCGGAAGCAAATCAAAGAAAGAGAAAACGGGAGCGAAAACCAGAAAATTTGAAAAAAAATATTCGCAAGAGAAATAGAATTCAAGGAAAGTCATATAGAAATTGTAGAGACATACTTGTGCCTGAAAAACTATTCTGCTACGAACAATCATGCTGCAGTAAAACTGTTTTGGAAAATTCAATGAGGACGAACAACGAAAATTGTTTGAAAATTTTCATTCAATGGAAAATTTTAATGAACAAAATGCTTTCATATTTTCTCAAGTTAAAGTAAGTATGTTATCAAAAAGTTTTGATATTTTGCTTAAAAATTTTGCATTTAAGGTAAGTGATGTTCAACGACGGTATGCTTCTTCTTCAACTAGCGGTATGACAAATATGAATTCGAGAACTTACCAATTACCTGTGCAAAGCCGTGATACAAAGTTGTGCAAGAAGCTATTTTTGAAAGTTCTTAGGATCTCTAATGGGAGGTTGGATCGAGTGCTGAAAAAAAATTGATTGTACTCCCCCCAAGGATCAAAGAGGACGGCATATCCCTGCAAATAAAACTCCCACAACAAAAGTAGATGAAGTTTGCTCTTTCATTCAGACATTTCCTCAATACGAGTCTCATTATACAAGAAACACGAACACCAGAAAATATTTGGCTCCTGACATAAATATAAAAATAATGTATAATGAATATAAAAACAAACATACCGATGCTGTATCAGAGCCTATTTTTCGGAAGATTTTTTGTACAAAGTAAGTTTCATATAACACATTCTTTATCTGGCTCCAGAATTGTGAAAGGTTTTGGCTTTCGTACGCTTTTATTCCAATAATATTAAGTACGTTTGTGCTATATTTTATAGGTTCAATTTGCACTTTCATCAACCAATCACAGATTCTTCTAAAAGATTCTTTAACTGTTCAAAGCAAACATGAGATTGATGACGTAAAGAAAAATCTTCTGATGACTACGTTGGAGCGCCACCAACAGGAAGCCCAAACGGCTCGAAATCAAATGAAAATGGATGCGGAAGCGAAAGAGGACGACACAACAGTTTTTGCATTTGATCTAATGAAGACGTTGCCCACACCAGTGCTGTCCACTGGAATAACATACTGTAAGAGACAGCTATGGACGTATTGCTTGGGTACGTAGAAAGGGTGCAACCGTTAATAAAATGGTAGCATTACTTGCCCGGTGCTTGCTTATTTTAACCGTCTCTTTCTTTTCAGGCGTTCACAACTTGAGAACTGGAGCAGCTGTTATGTACGTTTGGGATGAGTCCAAGGCGTCTAGAGGTCCCGAAGAAATAGGATCCTGTCTTTTGCATTATTTTAAAAAATATGTTGCCACCAAAAATGTTATAATCTACTCTGACGCATGTGGCGGACAGAATAGAAATATTAAAATGGCACTGTTTTGTCAATACGTGGTCCAGCCAGAACACTTCGACATAACTAGAATCTGACATAATTTCTTGATTAGCGGACATTCGTTCCTACCTTGCGATTCTGATTTTGGAGTTATTGAGAAAAACAAACGATATAACCCCAATATTTTTGTCCCTAGTGATTGGATAGGTGTCATAAGAACGGGAAAAAAAAAAGAAAACCTTTCGTTGTAGAGGATATGACATCAGAAAATTTGGTTTCTATCAAAGATTTTATGAAACAATATGTGACGAATAGAAAAGTGAACACATCGAACAACAAAGTTGAATGGCTTAAAATACTTTGCTTAAACCATGATATAGATCAGCCGTTTTGTTCTTCAGTACTCATATGTTTATAACGACGATGTTAACACTTTTGAGTCGGTGGATATCGGAAGAAGAAGTAAGACCTCATCCATTCCTGACATGCTACCGATTCTATATAAACATGGCCACGAAATAAGTATGAAAAAGAAAAAAGATTTAATAACATTGAAGGAGTTTATCCCTCCAATTTTTCATACTTTTTATACTTCACTAAAGTGTTCTATGAGAGGAAGTAATACTATTTATATCGCAGAAGACGATCAGGAGGGCACAGATTAAGCTTCATTTTTTTATTTGTACTTTAGTTTTATTTGTAATAAAAAATTAAAAAATAAACTTTTTTTAAACTGGGCCATTTACATTTTACAGCATTTTTATTAAAAACCAAAATGGGCCAAGCCAAAAAAAAAAAAAAACAAAATCACACGAAGTAAAGCAAAAAAAACATGTTTGTTTCAAACTAAAGATATTATGTAACTCTGTGATGCAAAAAACACTTTGTGAATTACAAACTACTATTGGTGTTGTTTAAACTAAAAACCACATTATCTTAATTCAATCGTAATGTGGGATGGCCCACTTTGGCATTAACCACCTCATATGTTACCAATAAAAATCTTTTGTTTGCGTAAGCAAAAGTACCTCATTCGATACTTTTGTATTTAACAATTAAAAGACATATAGTTATATATAATTAAATATCCCTAATAATGCTCCCTTTATTCCCACATTATTATTGCTTATTCCTTATTATCTTATTCCATATTTTATTTAGTTTAATGTCTTATTTATTGTTTATCACTTTACACCTTTCATTCAATATTATCCATTACTTTCTTTTTAATTATTGTTGTTGTAATTTATCTAAATATTATCTTTATTTCATTATTTAAAACCGGTCTTACCTTTACTTTTTAACTATATAAAAGAGCTTAACAATGTAAAATTGATTCATTCTGAAATAGTGAGTTCCACGAAAGTATTGTTTTATAATTTTTAAAAATATAAATAAATAAATATTTAAATGAATTCTGAACATTACGCACAAATTGTTTTATTACTATATGTGACCCAAAACTACTAATATTTCTTCCGCATGTAAATTAAATGTTTATGTAAACAAAAAGTATCTTGTCGATACTTTTGTTACACATATGTTCTCCATAAAAATATTAAATACTTTCTTCCGCATAACAAACTTAACCTGACATTTGAGTACATAGTACATTAAATTTTTATTATTAGTCAGTCTTAACTCAGATTCAATAAAGTAATGTTTAAAAAGTTAAACTGAAGATTTTTCCTTAAATAGTTTATAACTTTACACTATAACTGGCGCAGTCGGCAAAAGAACCTCGGTCGGTCGGTAATAAATGAAAATATAAAAAAAAAATAATAACACAAAAAAAATAAGTTGACGGTTTATCAACGATTTTTTTTTTAAATAACTTTAACTATCACTTTGATAAAAAAAAAATTTTAATCATATATAAGTTGATGGAATATCAACAAAATTTTTAAACAAAATAATAACTGTAATCAACAAATTTTTAAACGGTTTTCGAATAAATTTGAACTTTTTTATAGAATATCAACAAAAAATTTTTTAAACAAAACAAAATTGCGAATAAAAATTTTTTTAAAAGTGATCCTTAAATAACTGAACTTTTGTAAAAGTTGATGGAATATCAACAAAATTTTCAACAAATTTTTAATTTTTTCGAGTAAAAAATTTAAAAGTGACACCAAAGTAACTTTAAACTTTTGGACACTACATCATCAAACTAAGAAATAATTCAACCATAAAAGCAGCTAAAAGAAACAACTTCAACAGCCGGAATGAAGCTCATCATCATTATAATAGGGTAAAAATATTAAGTTTTACATACAAATTTTTTAGATTAATAATAATTTTATTACATTTTACTTAAATTCTTAAATTATTTTTCACATTTTATAAGAACATATTTTTTTTTTTGTATCTGACTTAAAATATTTTATGAGAAGTCCACGTAAATTCTGCCCATATCCAAAATTTTTAAAAAGAAACTAATTCCAATACCAGAAAACGCCAAACGACAACACACAACAACAACAAAACATGACACAACAGAATCATATTTTTGACTATCTCTCAAAATTCCAGACGCCATTAAAGACTTTCCAAAATTTGACGGTAATCCCAGACTTTTGTATGAGTTCCTTAACAATGTAGAAGAAATCTTAGGCTACCTAACTGACGTTGACGGAACAAACTACGTGAGCAGTAACCGTGGATAGCGTCAATAAAATATAATTTTTTAAAAGACTCGAATTGGGATCCTTTAACTTATATAATGTGTACAAAGAAGGACGCTTTCAACTCCGCGATAATAAAACAGAAAACACAATGTATCTAATCATTATTAATTTTTAAATTAACGTTTTTCTATAAAATTAAAAATTTGTTATTAAATGTATTTATGTTTTAGATTTTTCTGAAGATGAACAGCGATGCTGTCGAAATATCAAAATAAAATTAATAATTAAAAAACAAAAATTATTAAAAATGTTATTTTTATATTATTCAAACCATATGACCTTGAGCCAAACAAACCAAAATCACATAACAACCCAACAGGTCAACAATAAAAATATCAACATTCCATGTAATTGATATCGGTCATGTGAATATTGATTATAAAATTAGCGGAGTTCATGGTAATCGACATTACACAATCACCTATGGGAATTTGCTGTGTGAGCAAAAGCAACTATAACTGCAACAACTTTACAACAATAAGACAACTTTAGTAACAACTTCAGCAACCGTAAACACCTACACATATTCCTCAATTTACACGATTCTTTTTTTACACGAATTCTTTTGTTTTCGTATAAATCGAGGGATGTGAGAAATTACCTCAATTTGTACGATTTTTTTTTTTTTTTTAATTACATATTTTATATGTATATGTACATATTTGTTCAAATATGAACATATGCACACAGAAAAATATTGCAATGTAATATCAAAGTGAAAAATGGTTGATTTTACATGATTGAAAATTCATGTAAGCTAAATTTTTTTCTTGTTGAAACAAAATTGGTTCCTTTAAAATCAAC
The DNA here is from genome assembly GCA_963682025.1 of Cordilura impudica. NCBI lineage: Eukaryota > Metazoa > Arthropoda > Insecta > Diptera > Scathophagidae > Cordilura > Cordilura impudica. The sequence continues at coordinate 247,717,986 of OY821518.1, forward strand.
ATGAAATCATATTCAAATAAATTTTGTCATTTTGAATTAACATGAAATCATCTGGAAATAAACTGAACATTTTAAATCAACATGAAATCATGTTGATTTAAATTTTGTCATTTTGAATCAACATGAAATCATGTTGAAATAAATTTTGTCATTTTGAATCAACATGAAATCATGTGGAAATAAAGTGATCATTTTTAATCCCGTTATTTCACAGCATCAACAATATGTTTTTTTTTCCTTTCGTAGTAATATCCAGTCTTTCTCGCGATCAAGTGTAAGTAATACCTAAGTGTGTATAAATATAATGGCTGCAGAAAACAATACAAACGTTAATATAGCTGGTGTAGTGCAAGAAAACGCAGTAATTAGTGAAAGTATAAATCTGCAAAGTGACGAGTTTGGAAACTTTTTTTTGGAAATACCAGGTTTGGCAAACAACACCCAGAGTGGGGAATTAGACGAGCTGTTGGAACAGTTTAATTTAAAAGAAGTGAAAGATTTTCTGACAAGTAAGTGTTTTAAAAGAAAAATTTTGAGAGAAGAAAACCTAGATAATCCGTTTTTATTTTGCAGAAGCTGAAATCACTTATGGACGTTTAAGGTACTTATCGAAAGATGACATAAAAGAAGCAATCCCACCCATTGGTCTTCGTGCAGAATTTCGAGAAAAATTGTTTAGTTGGAGAAAAACAAGGTATGTATATAAATGAAGTTCCTGGTTTTTCGGACATTGGCTCCAAACGCATATTTTTATGCTGTAAATGTACTAGGTATATGTACATGCAAAGCGATTTGAATAAATAAAATTACACATATCGTTGGCATAGTAATAAATGCCAAAAAGTCTACGTGGTCTGCAATTTTTCGTCAGCTTTTATACCCAATTAAAGGCATATGTTAAATTGTGGTTGGAGCCATTGTGTGTTTGTTTGTTTACGGCTTAGTGAAGAAGGTGGTTGTACCAACACACCTGATCAAGTTTGTTTATATTCGCCTCACAATTAGAGTAATCATATATTGTAGTATGTACATGATTTTACGACAGTCACGAGTTATTGTTTTCTGCAAAAAAAGCTAAAATTAAATAAAAAAAAAATTAACTGATAATGTGCTATTGGAGTTCTTGCATTTTCTTATAATCTGCAACATTAGTATACCTTGTTAATTCACTAAATTTGTTTTATGTTGCAGTATGGAATTGATGATGAATATTCGCCTGATAGTTGTGCCGGAAAAGTAATTTCTTGGCTGCAAAAAGAATCTAATTTTGCCACAAAATCAACACCAACATCTCATTCTGCAGCGTTTAAAGGACTTAGTCTCTCTAAGCTAAAAAGGGATTATAATATCACAACACCATTTAACATATTTCTTTTTCAGAGCCTACAGTGTATTTTAGAAGAAAGCCTAAAAGGAAAGGCTATAATTAACTTTTATAAAAATAATGGTAATTTGATTGATTCTTTTCGATCGGATTTAATTAATATTATTCTGGAAGATATTTTTTACCATGACGCAAAATTATCGCCCAAAGATTGTCCAACAATAATAGACGACATACTGGAGATCTTCCCAAACGAAATAAAAGTGAGTATTTTTGTTTACCATCATATATATAGATGACCTTAACTTCTTTTTTATACGGCATTAAACTATGTACTTCAACATTTTTAGGAGTATTATTTCATACCACGTGGCAAGAAAAAGAATCCTGGTGGAAAACTTTGGGATAAATACGTTAATCAGAAAGCAAAGCGTTCTCGCCCGTCATATAAATTTCCTGACAACTTACGTGTGACTGATTCCACTTCGCAACCTGTTGCCAGTACTGAATTTGACGAAGCAATATTACAATCCCTAAAAGCATCTCTCGCGAGAGATTTCTCTAACTGGGATGAAGTTAAAGACAAATGGCAGCGCACATTTTTGTTGAGGCGAAAGGACTTAAAAACTTCCGAAACAAATTATGAATTTCTGAAAAACTGGCCACTTTATACTAATGCTAAAGCACACGAACTTGTAAGTTTAGTAGAATTAAATTGATTTGTAAAACTAAATCTAATATATCCATTTATTCATTTATTTGTAGATCAATATTGACTTCGATTTGTTGTATCCGAATAAAAGCCATCTTCTGTTCAGCAAATGGGATGAGTTTAGCCAAAAAATTGGAAATTATTACGCTACATATATTAAGGACAAAAAATCTATAGATATTTTGGTAAATTCTAAGAAGATAAAAGATAAAAGTAAGTTGTAATAGTATTCGAAAATACTGAATCTAACATTCTATTTTACTTGTCATTTGCAGACTCTTTGGACTACATACATGCACATCTTTTAAACTCAGTAATTTTACCAACAGCTCGCTTTTTCGAAAAATCTACGAAGCGTTCAATGAAGATTTCTATACCAGATGCAAATGAAAGCTTTATACTTCATCTTACAACTACAAGCGATTATGAAAGAGCAATATCGGAGCTTCAACAGAAATATTTCAACAAAGGTTTGACTGTGCAACCACTTATAATAGTCGTAGGATTAAGTATATATGAGCTTAAAGAATTCTACGTGTATCTGGATAAAACACTTTTCAAATTCGACTCATTCTTGACAAGCCTAGATATTTGCTTTAAATTAATTCAAATTTTAAACTTAGAATATCCAAAAGTTTGCTTCGGTCCTTGGGGTTTCATTCAAGAATTTTTCTATGAAATTGCTCTTCCAAGTGATACCAAAATAGTAAGCATTTGCTCATTGCTTAACTTCTTAAAAACTTAATAATACACTTCAAAATGTTTACTTGCTTTATTTGCAATGATGAGAAGTATGTCTTGGACAGCTTAATACAACATTACCAGATTGTTCATTTTCTTAATTCAAATTCTACAGTACAGTGTAATCAAGAAAATTGTACCCAAAAATTTTCTAGTTTTAAAACTCTTAAAGCCCACATAAATCGGAAGCATCTTGAACTAGCAAACCAATGTTCAAGCAATATTATTCAATCTACAGACTTCCATCAATATAATGTAAATAATATTTGCAAAGATAATGCAAATTGTCAGGCAAATGTTACGGCCGTTGAATACGATTTCAATTTAGCCATTGCTCATTTAAAGGAACAAGCATTTAACATTACCTTAAGTTTATACTCTGAACCAATGATGCCACGAAAACAAATTCAGAATATACAAAAATTAATGTTAAATATTTTTTGTAAACTCGAAGAATGTACAAAACACGGCAATCCTGGTTTTGGTGTTAAAACATATAGCTGCTATTATATGCCATTTAAGTTTCAACTTAAAAAGCTGTTTGAAATACCTGGAATATTAGATATATCATTAAAAAATATTGATGAATTTCTTCAACAAAATACAAGAACCAATTTTGCTAACGGAGATCTTTTTAGATCTCAAAAAACTCTTTTCCCTAACAAACGTATTATACCAATGCTAGTTTACTTCGATGACTTTGGAATAAATAACCCATTAGGTTCTCATTCAAAATCAATTTCGGCGGGATACTACAGCTTACCAACTTTACCACAACAGGTATTATCAAAGCTAGATTTCATTTTCCATTTAGGATACATTAACAGTTGTGACATTAAAACTTTTGGGAATGCGGTAGTATATCATCATTTATTACAAACATTAAAGTCTTTGGAAGAGGAAGGCCTCGAAATAACAATATCTGACCAAACTCATCGAATATATTTTACACTGGGATTAATTATAGGCGATAATTTGGGCTTAAATTCAATGTTAGGATTTATTAAATCATTTAATTCGAAAAGATTTTGTCGAATTTGTCGCCGTGAGAGATCAGAAATGCAAAAATATAATGCTGAAACTCCTATTTCATTAAGAAATGCAGAAAATTATTCTTCCGATGTTTCTTTAGACGATTATAAACAAACAGGGGTAAGAGAAATTTGCATTTTTAACGAACTAAATGCTTTTCATGTCACTGAAAATATATCGCTAGATCTAATGCATGACCTTTTTGAAGGAGTATGCATTTTTGACATTTGTAATACGTTAATGTCATTAACAAATTGCAATACATTTTCTTTAAAAGTATTTAACAGCCGTCGAAGATTGTTTCCATATGGTGAAGACGAGGTCGGAAATATTGGTCCTGATATTTTAGAAGACTGGCTTAAGACTTGTAATCTTAAAATGACTGCTCGAGAGATTTGGACTTTGACGCATTTTATTCTTTTAATTATTGGTGACCTAGTTCCAAAATCAAATAAGTATTGGAAGTTATTAATATGTCTTGTAAAAATATTAGATATTTTGTTAAAAAATAAGTACACTGACAAAGATTTGGAAATGTTAGAATTATATGTTAGCGAACATAACAAAATTTATGTACAGCACTATGGTTCACTTAAACCTAAAGCGCACTTTTTACTGCATTATGCCAGTTTTATAAAAAAATGTGGCCCACCTAAGTACTTGTGGAGTTTAAGATTTGAAGCGAAGCATAAGGACACAAAAAAATATTGCAATAATATCAACTCTAGAGTAAATGTCCCATTAACTCTATGTACCAAAGCAGGTTTAAGTTTCTCAAAATTTCTATTAGATTATGAAAATGGCATTCCAGATGCTCTTGAATTGAGTCCTTTAAATATTATTGAACCCATTTACAATTTAAGACACTTGTTTGATTCTGTAAAAGAAAATTTTGATAATGTTGTATTTTATAATAAAATAAGCTTTTCCAATAGACTATATTACAAAGATACTTATCTAACCATAGAAAAAGAATTCCTAAAATTGTACAAAATTTCATCGTTTGCGATTTCTTGTTCGAAAATTTACGTTTTATGTTTTGAAGTTGAACTTCTTTATTTTGACGACCATTTTCAGTCATTCGAAGTGGGAAAATTGAAGAATCAAATGTTTTTAAAGGAACTCTTCGAATTTACAAGCCCACCGTTGAATCTTTTTCCAATCTGCAATGGAAAAATATATTTAAGAAACAAATCTTTGTAGGAGATTCTTTGACATTTTTTGAACTTATGTTTGAAGTTGAACTTCTTTATTTGACGACCATTCAGTCATTCAGGAAAATTAGAGAAAAGAAAATATTTTATATTTATATTTTTTTAATCTGTAATGGAAATATATAACTAAGAATTTATTTTCTACAATATTTGAATTTATGTACAATAATTTGTAAAAATCCATCCAAAATCACTAATGTAATAAAAGAAACAAAACTTTGTAATTGAATTTCTACCTTTATTTTATTTTATATATATAATTATTTGTAATAAAAATTTATGTTTTTGGAATATATCTGAAACTGTCCTTTTTTTAATTCTTTAGCATACCCCTACTATTTTAACATCCTGGTAATATTGATTTAACAGGATTTCCATGTTAATTCAATATTGCTACCTTTTGATTCAACATGACATTCATGTTATCCTAACATCGTAATCAGATCGATTCAACAGGATTTTCATGTTAATTCAATATTGCCAACTTTTGGTTCAACATGACATTCATGTCATTTTAATATCTTGGTCACATTGATTCAACGTGATATTCATGTTATTTCAATCTGGTTATCATGTTAAATCAACATGAAGATCACTTTAATTTAAAGTGATTTCATATTTTATTCAAATGGATATTTTCCTACTGGAAATCACGTTGAAACAACATGAAACAGTAATGAAGCAAAATCATAGGCAAAATCATGTTAAAACATATTTATTCATGTTGATTTTACAATGACTTTTTTCTGTGTGAGTGTTCTTTTATGACCTTTCACAAAAACTTTAACCTAGATTCTGATGATGAACACACGGCCCGACAAGTAGTCAGGCGTAGAAAAATTCGTATTCATTGCTCCACATCAAAAAACCGAAAAGAAAATAACGTAAAGCGAATGAGGGGAAAAGGATACTTGGGCTTCAACACAGCTGATGGATGGAAACAAACATTACTAAAATCTAAAAGGCAGATTGGGCCAACAAGTTTATCACCAGCATGTAAAAAAATTTCCGTTAATCAATGCGAAAATTTTAATGAGATTTAAAGGAATGAAATATTTAAAGAGTTTTGGAACATGAGTTGGGAGTCCAAGCGAGTCTTTTTGAAAAGCTATGTTACAGTGACAGACACAAAGAGAAAAACAATTCCAGATTCTAACAGGAGAAAAACAGTTGTGTTTATAAATTACCTCATAAGAAAAGATCGTTGAATGTTTGTCGAAAAATGTTTCTTTCAACTCTTGCTATATCCAAGAGAATGACTGATTATTGGGTGGTTCATCCACCGATTTCACCACCACTTATTCGACCCTCCTATGACTGGGATGAACATCTAAAAGATTATTTTCAAAAATTAGAAAAGGTGGAAAGTCACTACTGTCGTAAAGACAGTAGTAAAATATATATCGCAGCAACATTCAAAACTAAAGCTGAAATTTACAGAGATTATAAAACAAAATGTTTGGAGAAGAACCCAGCAAAAACTTGGTAATGTCAACTCATTATTTATAGCATTACTAAGTAATGATAGGTCATTACCTTTAGCATTATTGTTAAATGTAAAATAATGACTTCCTAGTAATGGATTACCTATATCATTCTTTTGAAATAAAAAATAATCACTTACTCGTAATGGTATAAATAATAACCAAGGTTAGTTTTAGGAATGTTTCATTTATTAAATAAATATATATTTTTTCCCCCACGGATTTTCCCCTTACAAAAAATAATTAAATCATTATAATTTTAAAGTAAAAATTCTAAATATATGTGTATACCGCTATTTTAAATGAAATTTATTGACCACGACCATTTAACTAGAGGCGGGCTGAAATTATTTTCAGATCTTCTAGGACTAAGTCCAACACGTAACACTCTTTGTAGTAAATATGGAGAACTTTTTTCATCACACGGATTTTGCCCATTTCAAACACCAAACAGCCTATGAACATAAGATATATTCCTACCACCTCTTTATCTCTTTTCGTTTGGTCTCTATTTCGTATCGCCATTGCAGGACACAGAATATATATATATACTGTATGGGGTCTGCGAAGAATATTTCAATGTGTTAGAAACGGAATGAAAAAGCAAATATACCTCCGTATGTATCATTTTTGTTATTTCAATAAAGAAAATGTATCGCAATTTAAAATATGCGATAAATATCTTTGAAAAAGCTTTTTTAAGAATTCTATAGAATCTATAAAAAAAAACTTAATTTGACTCACTAAATTTTAGAGCAATATCTAATATTTTGATGCCCTAAGACATATTTAAGTGAATTTCAGGAAGGATAATTACATGGGGTCTAAATTTGGTTCATATTAAGATAACTGATTCACAAAATACATGCATCAACGAAAGGGGCATTTAAGCTTCCTTCTGAAGAGAAATTTGTTTGGGGGCTAGGTATTAACGCGGACCGATTCTCACGAATTTAACTACGGGTTGTTCTTGAGATGATTAAAGCTTTCTTGCCAAATTTGATTAAAAATGTTAAGATTCACGACCTGTAGTTTGATCGCTAATAGTCAATGTAATAAAAAGCGAGTCCTGCTTTATAATTTTTTTTGTGACAAACATCAGCACCAACTCAATACAGTACCCTGTTTCACATAGTGGTGTAACAATAGCTCATCCTGTGGTGAAAAATTTTGGTAGATTTTAAATTTATTCTGAAATAGATATAAAATGATTTAAAACATTTTTCCTAAATACATACATATGTATATAAAAAACAGTTAAACTCACTCAATTTTGTTTTTCAACCTGTATTGTTGATTTATCCAGCAAAAAAGATAAAAATGGACCGCACCCCATAACAAACAATTAAACTAAAATTTGTTTTTATAAAAAGTAGTGTTTTGTTTTAAATAATTAATTTTTTATTTTCAATGAATGTTTTCATTCTTGAATTTTCAATGTGTTTACAAATTTACAAATCAGCTGTTTTCTGTTAGTTGAGTATCAGTGATGCGAATATAACGTAAAAATAAAACACGCGTAACATTTATATGATTAAACGTAATGTTTAGAATAATTTAATTTTTGTACGAAAAGGTTTATTCATGTATACCCAAAAAATTGTTATACTAGAAGTTGTATAAAATAAAACTTAAAAAGTTATACAGCCCATTAATTAAAATACAAAAATTTATAAGATAAGTTACAAAAGAAAAAACTAAACTAAATTAACCAATATTTAGGTTAATCGAAATAGAATGGAACAAAAACTTTGATAATTTAACAAAAATCGAAATTGGATAAATCAACGTGTATATTTTTTATTAATTTACACAAAATAGTTTTAAATTTGTATTCTATACAAGTACTTGTATGGCAATTTTTTGTGTGTACATACATAAATTAAAAGTTGTGTTGGCATCAGTAAAAATTATGATTGTAAAAAATAAAACATCAGAGTTGTAAATTCTTCAGTTTTTCGAATACACAGTACATATTAATTGAGTACTCGGTACAACTCAATTTTCTTTATACATTTTTATAAAATGATGTTTTTGTTTGCTTTAAATCAGAAACATATATTTTATAACAATTTAAATGACATATACTAATTTATCCGATTAAAAAGTGATATTTCTAGAAGTATTGAGAGGTTACAATTGAGTATTGAGTACCCATAAATAATGCAAATGTCGAGCACTTTGAACTTAAATATTCTATACATTTGCAAATCTAGTGACGCCAAAAAAGAACAAGTGACGCTAAAAAAGAAAGTTTAAAAAGTGTGAAAAATTGACGGAAGATTCAAGTTAGATTGGAAAATTATAAAAATAAAAAACGCACGCCGTGAAAACTATAAAGATCATTTTATAAAAGTGAAATTAAGCTAAAAATTAAAAATATAAAGTAAGCATACAGGAGCTGAAAAAGGAAAGTATAAAAAACAATTTGTATACATACATATATAAAAGTTTCATTATGTTTGGCAAGAGGCAATTCAACAGGAACTTAAAAAAAGAAAAAGAAAGGTTAGGAAATTTTTCTCAAACGGAAAATGCTGATCAGGCTTCTGGTTTTTCTTTACCAAACCTTTCCAATATCGATGTTGGTCCTTCCCCTATCGAAGACACAACTAGGTTTTCAATACCAGAATTTGAGGGTGCTAACTTGACCGACAAGTTGAGAATATGGTTTGTTAAAAACAGACCAACTGTGGAGTGTACCAACAACCTACTGAAAATTTTAAAGTCGGAAAACTTGAATGTACCGACATCAGTTCAGGGGCTCTTAGGCAAAACGTCTCAATGCCAAGAGCGCACTGTTTCTCCTGGGAGATATGTCCATATTGGACTAAAGAAACAGTTACATAAACTGTCCAATGTTATTCAGAATTTAGGGCTGGATGATATTGTAGTAGATATAGGGATTGATGGTTTGCCCATTTTTAAGAGTTCAGATACTGGCTTGTGGCCAATTCTAGGACGTGTCATAAATATTGATAACTGTGGAGTATTTGTGATAGGCTGCTATATAGGCCCAAAAAAACCAGTGGATATAAATTGCTTTTTACATGATTTTGTAAACGATTTACTAGATTTAAAGGCTACTGGTTTTTTAAACAATGGTAAAAAAGTAAACCTAAAAATTCGTGCATTCATTTGCGATGCTCCGGCTAAGTCGTTCGTATGTGGTATTAAAGGACATATGTCATTTAATGGTTGTCCAAAGTGTCAACAAATTGGACAACGAATTGACAATGTTGTAACTTATTCAACAACGGCTGGAGAAAAAAGGACAGATAAAGGTTTTTACTCAAGAGAATACAAAGATTTTCATAATCCCATGCATGTCAATATGGAAATGAAATTGGAAAATGTTGGAATCGGGATGGTGTCTCAATTTCCTATTGACTGCATGCATCTAATTGATTTAGGTATCACAAAAAAAATTATTATTTTCATAATTAAAAAAAAAAACTATTTTACCAGTATCCTCTGCTTCTGTGATTTCAATTTCTGAAACTCTTTTATCTTTGCGTTCTTTTATTCCTCGAGAATTTGCTCGAAAGCCAAGAACTTTTACAGAAATTTCAAGATGGAAAGCCACAGAATTCAGGCAATTTATTTTATATACTGGCCTAGTAGCATTGAAGGACTTTGTTCCGAACGAAATTTATGAACATTTCTTATTGCTTCATTGTTCATATAGAATTCTCTTATCATCCCAATGTAATGAAGAAAAAGAAAAAATTCAAAATATGATACAAACATTTGTCGAACTTTTTCCTGTTTTGTATGGCAGGTCAAGTGTGTCATACAATGTTCATAGTCTCCTGCACATAGTAGAATGTTCTGAACAGTTTGGAAATGTAAATAATTTTTCTGCATACTATTTTGAAAATTATATGCAAAGCATAAAAAAAAATTTAAAAATGCCGAAACATATACCTCAACAAATTCATAATTCATTTATAAATCAACCTATTATCCTTCAAAGTCCATTTCACGGGTTGAAATACAAAAATGGAAACGTAAAATCCATATTTACTACAAAAGTCAAAAAAATTGTAAATGTAGAGACATTTTTAGCACAGGCGTTTTCAAATGTCAAAAATTTCTTTACCTATCCTCTAAATTCATTAGATATTAATATTGGGTTTGCTAAAGAGGAATTTTTAGAAGAAAAATTATATTATTACAAAAATGTTTGTGCCAAATCCCTTAAACTTCCTTATGGAAATGGATTTCTTTTAATTTCAGAGATTCACCAGTAAAATGGCAAACAAACAAAAAAAATTAAAACTTTCTGAGCCTCACGTCGATATTTTAATGGATATTAATAACAAATTAACAATACTGCAAAACGATATTAAAGAAATTAAAGGTTTGTATCAAATATTAAGTTTAAATATTTATTTATTTTTTTGGTAATTTTACTTATTAATATTTCAGATAATATGGCTCAACAAAATCAAGATGTAACAACAAATCAAACTCTAGTTACTGGTAAGTAATGAAATAATCGAATCTACCGTTTCAAATGAAAAACTGATGAAAATTCTAAATTAAACAGTTAATGCTTTAAAACGAAAAATCAAAATATATATATATATATATTTGAGCTTCCTTCAAACTGGACATTTGTATGGGGACTAGGTCTAAACTTGGAACGATTCTCACCAATTTCAATACCGTTTGTTCTTGACCTGACTTAAGCTCACTTGCCAAGTTTCATCCAAAAATATTGAGAATTCCGACCTGTACGGACGGACATAGCTATAGTTCTGAATTAAATTAATAATTAATTCCTTAGAAACTCTGTCCCTTCATTTGATTATATTTCGTATTATTTTACTTAAAAATTTTCTTAATTTTAATTAAAAATGTTATTATATTAATTTATTTTAGAAACGATAAAAACCCAATACAATAATATTAATAATAATTTGGCGGAGCATAATATATCACTAAAATCAGTGATAAATTCGTTTTGGAAAACGCCAAAATATGCCAAACATTTTCCAATACAGACAGAAATGGATTTGAAAAAATGGGAAGATGATATTAAAAGTGATAACAAAAAAGAAATGGTAAACAATCTATATATATATTTGTTTTTATATATTTTAACATCATAAACATATTTTTATGTATTTTAGATAAAAACCGTAACAACGGTATTGGGAGAAAAGGGAATCGTAAAAGGTTTACCATTACTTATTACTCAAAACCTTTTAATTGAATACAATTTGGATGGTATCCATAACAAAAAACGATTCAAAAATTATTCGAATATAATGGACGTTCTATTTCGTAAGTATTTTACAAATTAACAAAATTAAAAATTAGAAATATTCGATCATAAAGTGTATTTTTTATAGTTTCTGCTACATCAACTTCCATAAACTCGAAGGAACCAAAAACCTTCGAGACTGAAATGCGATGTGCATTTAAAAATGCCAAAAATAGGCATTTTAAGCAAATATGCCTTAAGAACAAAAATCTGCCCAAAGAAAAGGCTGAGGAAACAATGTAATTTTTGTTTTAATGTAAAGTAAAATTTCTTAACGCTTTCCAATTTTAAATTAATTAATGTTAATTAACATATTTTATATGCATTTTTTTTTTTGGTTGAAAATCGAATTAATTTTTAACTTTTTTTCTTAAAATTAAAAAAAAAAAATGATTTTTTTTTTAAAAACCTTGGAATGGTAAAAAAAATCCTGTAATATTTAAATGTATGAGACTGAATATAATACTTGTACCTATATAATTTTAAATTTTTGTTTATATTTATTTTGATTTTAATTAATCTAAATAAATAACTAGATATGTAACTAAATTGAATTAAATGTTGTTACTTTTTTGTTTAATAAAAGTTTTTATCAATATAATTACTGGCTGATTTAAGGACTTATTTTTTGCCTTTTAGTAAGTATAAAGGTAAGCACTTATTATATAACTTTTCGTAAGCAAATAGGTAGCCACTTATTTCTTAACTTCTCGTAACTAATTATTTTTTAACTTTTCGTGAGTATAAAGGTAATCACTTTTATTTTAGCTCTTCGTAAGCATATATATAACTACATATTATTAAACTCCTAGTAAGTATATGGGTAACCACTTATTATTTCCCTCCTCATAAGTATAAATATAACTACTTATCTTTTCACCCCTTGTAACCCATTATTTCTATTTTATTTGTAAGCACATTTGTAAGCATGGGTACTTGATTTTTGGGACATCGCGAACAAAAATAATTAGTTATGTAAGCATAAAAGTAACCCGTGAATGCTTTCGGATTCGGATTACTTTACTAATTACCGGGTAATGAGAGTTTTTGCTGGGAAGGTTCATTATGTGTCAATATTTACATTTTCTAAATATTTTGCAGAACAGAACAGAACATTATTTATGCCACGTAAAGACGAATGCGATTTGTGTGTTGGTTTCAAAACAAAACAAATAACAGCTGAGGAATACAGGAAGAAAAGCAAAGGGACAAAATTGCTGCTCAAAAAAATCAGTGCTATGTCTTTACAATGGATGTACAAGCGGTTAAACTCTGCCCCAATATTAATGCTTCGGCTGTATATTTCAAGCAACGTTTGCAAGTTCATAATTTCACTGTATATAACTTAGCTTCACACCAATGCAGTAATTACTGGTGGAATGAAACTAACGGGGATCTTTCAGCCTCCACATTTATTTCCATAATTTCGCACCACCTAACAACGTATTGCCTATCTGACAGATTACCGATTATAATTTATTCTGATGGCTGTGGCTATCAGAACCGGAATCACTACTTGTCTAATGCTCTTTCCAATTTCGCAATCAAACACGACAAAATAATTGAAGAGAAATACCTTGAAAAGGGGCACACTCAAATGGAGTGTGATAGTGCCCATGCCAAAATAGAGGTGTGTTGCAGAAAATATTAATTTACACAACCGTTTGCCTAATTAAAATATCTTAAAACAAAATTTATTGTAACGCAGTTATATTATAATTATTATAAATTTATTAATTTAAACTTATTATAATTAATATTTCCTATTTTATTTGTATTTACATTATTTTTAATGTATTGTAATACTTATCTATATTATTAATAATATCATGTATTGCATTACATTATATTATTAATAATTATTTTATAACACATAAACGCCACCCTAATTATTAAATTTTTAAAGATAATTATCATAGTTAATAATTATCATTTACTAAAACCATCATTAACCACAATCATCATTAACAAGAACATTATAATTTTTCTTAATAGTCGTTGTAGGGTTAATAACTGAGATTTTGTTAATTTTGTCTTATTTCTCTTCGCTTCATTAGCTCACTATGTTCATTAATAACGACTTAATAGCAACCTAATGCAACGCTAGTAAGATGAGACAACAAATTAACTGTATCCCAATTATTCTCACTTGCTAAACAACTTATTTTTATTATTGTAATTTGCATTACTTTTGTTCTTTTTTTTTTTAAATGATTAGTGGTTTGTACATTTAAAATTTTCATAATATCGTTCAATTCTATTTTGGACATCAAACGGAGTTAAGCTATTGTTTCTTAAAAAAATATAATAAACAGCGCCGTACAACGCAAAATCTAAAAGGGAACTTTCATTTTAATATTGGTAATATTAATAGTAATATAAAATAAAAATATAATTTTCAAGAGCCAGTCTATATCAGGCAATTGCCGAGAGAACACTTATTTTCTTTTCACGGTTGATTGTATTCGTTAATAGATTAAACTTAATTATCTCGAGTTCATTGTTCTTTATTTCTCATTCGCAAAAAGGAAATTTTATATTACCGGAGAAACTTAACTTTTAATCTTTTAACTTAACTTTTTACTTTAAATCGGAGTTTTTACAAAAAAGAAAAAAGGATCTCTTAATATCACGAAATGAACGGGGTTCATCCCCCGGACTATAACCGGTTTCGAGAGCTTGGCTCTACGACCGGGAAAAACAAAGCAAACAAATCAAAGCGGCCACGAACTGAAGATTTCATACCTTTGCCGGAGACCGAAGCAAGTCAACAAAATCTGCCACGTTTTCTCGTAGCATCAGCTGTTCCCCAAAAAGAAGGCGTAAAGGTTCCCCCATTAGCCTCATACAACGTTTTCCAGGTGGAAAGAGGGCTTGACCACATTTCTTGCGATCGTTTGGAAGTTAAAGAAATGAAAAGTGGTGATTTACTAATTAAGGTGCCAGACAACAAAACTGCCGAAAAATTTCTTAAAGCTAAGTACATTGATATTATTCCTGTCAAGATTACCCAACACAAAACATTGAATACGGTTCAAGGTCGTATATTTTCTAGGAAAATTGTGGATATTACACAAGAAGAACTGCTTGAATCTCTAAAAAATCAAAAGGTTGTAGATGTACGAAAGATCACCAAAAAGGAAGGAGAAAAAATAGTAGCAAATGGGTGCGGCAATAATTACATTTGACCTATTCTACCGCCCAGAAAAATTGAAACTGGGATGGGAAAGAGTCGCCGTCGAGGAATATATACCAAATCCAATGAGATGTTTAACTTGCCAAAGACTAGGTCACACGAAAAAAATGGTGCAAAAGTGTCGAACAATGTAAAGAATGTGGTTATACTGAAAAACATCAGGTTTGTAATCGCAAGTACTGTGTTAACTGCCAAACAGAATCTCATACATCCTATGATTCGGAATGTCCTACTTTCTGGAAGCATAAATCTGTCAACTACTTGAGAATTTCCAGAAGATGTACAACACGTGAGGCATGGAAAATTTTTAACGATAATCCCACACTAAACACTCTTAAGCCTGTCCAAAAAAATAAAAAACCAACAACATACGCACAAATTGCAACGCCGCAAAAAATTTAAACAAAAGTATCACAGAAACTACCGAAAACATTATCTCAACAACAAAAAACTCATTTACAAATCTTAATAACAACAAAATAAACTTACCAAACTCATTGCAGCATACTACCACTACCAACAAACAAAATTTAATTTCTACTTCAAACATCCCAATATGCATTGAAAAATTATTTCTCCAATGTTAGAGAAAAGCTTAATTCTCAAGTTGATTTCTAATGTAATTCTCAACTTAAGTTGAAACATTTTTCTCCTTTTTAGTTTTCAACTTGACATCAATTTGAGATTTAATATTTTATCCAATCTTTGAGAAAAATTTTAAATCTCAAGTGGATATCTAACACTTCTCCACTTGAGAACAAACATTTTTTGAACTTGAATACGATTTGAGATAAATTTGAGATTTTTTTCTAATTTTTTATTCTCGTATGGCAGCGCTGTTTTGTGCAATCGCTTACAGATCTGGTAGCGTTTAAAAAACACATGTTGCAGCTGCATTTATTCATTTATTACAAATGTGCAAATGTGAAAGAAGTGAAAATAGTGAAAAAAAGCAAGTGTTAAAAAATATAAATAAATAAAAGTGCATTTAAGTGAAGGAAAGACAATTAAAGGTAAGCAAAGTTTAAATAATTAATATAAAAATGAATAGATCAAAGAAAGTTAAAAGTGAGGTAAGGCAGGTGGTGGCTTTGCTGTCGGAGCGCTCATTTGCCGATGAAACTTTGGCAATGGGACCTTCGACATCAAATGCTTGTGGAAAGGTGTCTTTTGAGGAATTTAGAAGTGAGGGCAATTCATCTGATTCGGAAAGCGAAAGTGAAAAGGAGGAAATAGTAGAAAATTTAGGTGAATTGAGGGATGAGCTTGCGTCATGGGCAGTTCAATTTAATATTACAAACGCAGCTGCTAATAGTCTTCTAAAAATTTTGAGTACCCACATTTGTGGACTTCCTAAAGACGTGAGGACCTTAAAGTCTACTCCCAAAAGTGCGCCAGTTGAAAAAATGGGGTTAGGTGAATATGTACATTATGGCGTTAAAGACACATTGACCGATTTTTTACTAAAAAATTCTTCATTTTCTGGCGAACTAAGCCTGAATATAAATATTGATGGCCTTCCTTTAGCAAAGAGTTCCAATTTGCAAACTTGGCCTATTTTAATAAATGTCAATGGGACGCCAGACGTTATGGTTGTAGGCGCTTATTGTGGTAAAAGTAAACCATTGTGTCCAAATACATATTTAACAAGGTTTGTTAATGAATTATGTGAACTGATTGATGTGGGTTTAATTTTTGAGGACAAATTGTTTCCTGTCAATTGTCGCGCATTTATATGCGATGCACCAGCAAGATCGCATATTCTTGGTATCAAAGGGCATACGGGGTTCTTTAGTTGTCTCAAATGTACCCAGAAAGGAGAATCTGTTAATCATAGAATGATTTTTAAAAGTGCGGTACATAATTTCAGAACTGATTCCAACTTTCGCTTAAGAATAGATGCCAACCATCACAAACTGCTAGAGCCACTGGCTATAGAAAAATTACCTATAGATATCGTGAATTCATTTCCTAATGATTATATGCATGTAGTGTGCCTTGGCGTTATGAAAACTTTACTCATTGGTTGGATCAGAAAAAGAAATTGCATTTTTTCTTTAAAACCGTCAAAAATTAAATTATTAAATTCAAAACTACTTTTTTTGAGCAACCAAGTGCCAAAAGAATTTGCTAGACATCCTCGAAGCTTAAATGAAATTGAAAGGTTCAAGGCTACAGAATTAAGATCGTTTCTTTTATATACACTCAGGTCTCCTTTTATGCGGATTTTTTTTATGCGGATTCGAATTTATGCGATTTTTAAATGAACGATTTTTTTAGAATTTTAACAGGTTTCGCAGTTATGTTTATGATGTTTTTAGGCTTTTTGTCGTGTTTAAATTAAGACAAGTTTGCATCACTTTTATAGACGTTACAGTTTGTTTTATTTTTTTTTCTTTGTGTATGTATGAGTGTTGTGTGTGTTATTATTGAAAGAACAAACTGGGGATTTCCCTTCTTATTAGCTGGTGTTTTTTGTGTGTGTTATTACTGAAAGAGCAACTGCAGTGTTTTTTCTAGCTGATACAGACGCGTATTGTGGTTCATTTAATAAAGTACGGTGCAGTGAGTGAGTGATTCGATTGCGTAACATTCAAATAGAAATCAATTTTTAACGTCCTCTATTTCCTAGGTGCTTGTTTATCACTTGGGATATAACAATGGAAAAAACAAAAAGAACGAGACAAACGATATCCCTGGAAACAAAAATTGAAATTTTAGACCGCATTTCAAAAGGAGCAAATTATACTGCACTTGGAAAGGAATATAAACTAGGGGAATCAACAATTCGAGCTATTAAAAAAAATGAGATTTCAATAAGAAAAACCGTAATTTCAGGCACAAAACTAAGCACTAAATATTCTTCTTACTCAAGAGACACATTAATCGAAAAAGTGGAGAAGGCTGTCGTTATATGGATTGAAGATTTAACAAAAAAGAAAATTCCTGTTAGCGGGTACATGATCACTGAAAAGGCTTTAAAATTTTATGAGACAATCAAAGATTCTGAACCGTCCACTTCTAGACCAAAGGATTTTGCAGCAAGTAAAGGATGGATGACGGGATTTATTAAAAGAAATAACTTCCATAACATTCAAATCCGAGGTGAGGCAGCTTCAGCAGATGAGAGCGCTAGCGCAGCATACCCAGAAAAATTTAAAAAAATTATTGAAGGTATTTAATGCTGATGAAACTGGTCTGTTTTGGAAAAAGATGCCAAGCCGAACTTACATTGCAAAATCAGAAAAACAAGCCAGTGGATTTAAAGCTTGCAAGGAAAGATTAACGATTTTACTATGCAGTAATGCTTCGGGAAATAAAATGTTAAAGCCGCTAGTAGTAAATAAATTTTTAAGACCACGAGCTCTTAAAGGTAAGGATTTGACTCGTTTGCCAGTTCATTGGATGGCAAACTCTAAAGCATGGGTGACAACTGCACTGTTTACTGAATGGTTTCATAAATGCTTTGTACTAGAAGTTGAATCTTATATGAAGAAAAAAGGACTTGAGTTTAAAGTTTTGCTGATTGTTGACAACGCACCTGGCCATCCTCATTTGGAGCATCCAAACATTAAAGTCGAATTTTTTCCACCCAACACAACTAGCATTATTCAGCCTTTAGATCAAGGAATAATTTCAACTTTTAAAAAATACTACATAAAAGGCACTTACCAATTCATTTTAAATAAAATTGAAACTGAATCACTTACGTTAAATGAAGTTTGGAAAAAATTTACAATTTTGGACTGTATTATCCTGGTAGAATCAGCGATATCTAAACTGCGTCCTCAAACATTAAATGCATGCTGGAAAACTACATGGCCAGATTGTGTTGTAAGAAGTACTGGCGAGGAAATATCGACACTGACAAATGAAATAATAGATCTAGCTCATCAAATGGGAGGAGATGGATTTGACTCGCTAAACCAGGACGATTTGGAAGAGCTTTTAGCAGAAGAGCCATTAACCGATATCGAAGTTGTTAGCTCAGTTATAAGAAATGAGCAAAACGTGGATAGTGAAGACAGTGATTCCGAAGAAATTGTTGAACATTTCACTTCAAAAAAAATTGGTTATATCCTCAGCACAGTTAATGCCTTACAAAACCAAGTTCTTACTATGGATCCAGACACGGAAAGAGCACTAAAGATTCAACGCGGGCTGACTGATTTGTTTTCCGGATATCAAGAATTGCACAAGGAACTTATAAATTCAAAATCGCAAAGCCTAATGACAAATTATTTTTCAAGAAAAGAAACAACTGAAGCCCCTAAAAATTCTTTGATCTCATCCCCTAGTCACGAGATAAATTCTAGTGATGAAAATGATACTGACGTCGAACCCATTCCAAAACGATGCAGACCATTATTCAGTGGTTCAGATTAATCATAAATATTCGCAGATATACTTAAAAAATATTTAAGCTTATTTTTGGATCATTTTTAGTTTTCTTTTTTCTGTAATTAATGAATTATTACATTTATTTATGAACTTTATATTTATTTATGAATCGTTAAGTTTATTTAAAAAAAAAATTGTTTTTATTGTTTAAATGAATAAAATAAATATATTTTTGTTAATTTTTTTATGCGATTTTGTTATGATTTTTAACCAAAATTTGAATTTATGCGATTTTTCAGAATTTTGGAACGAATCACTTGTTTTTATATGAAGCTAGAGTATATTTTTATGCGAATTTGATTTATGCGATTTTTTTTGGAACGCATCAGTCGCATAAAACGAGACCTGAGTGTACAGGCATTTTCGTCCTTGCTGACGTTTTAGATGCTGAACGATATAATCATTTTTTATTGCTCAGTTTGGGAGTAAGAATTCTGTTAGATGAAAAAGCTTGTATGGAAAATAACGAATGTGCAAAAGTTCTTTTGTCTGAGTTTGTTAAAAATGTATCCCGCCTCTACGATGATACTTTTTTAACTTTTAATTTTCACTGCCTCACGCACTTAGCAAATGATGCATTTAATTATGGTTGCCTAGAATCTATAAGTGCTTTCAAATTTGAAAACTATTTGTCTAAACTGAAAAGGAAATGTAAAAAAAATCATCAAATTGCAGTTCAGATATATAACAGATTGGTAGAGGATAGCTTAAGATTGCCCAAACCTCCAAATGAAAATAAAAATAAAAAAGTTCTTAATAATGGGACAATTAAATCAATTTATACCAATTTGTTTTATTTTTCTACAAAAAGACCTGATAATTTTTATAGTATAAACAATAGAATATTTAAACTAATGTCTATTTCTCAAAATGAAAGCGATATAGAAATTATAGTAAAGGAAGTTTTGAATTTAAAGGACTTTTTCACTATTCCAATAAAATCATCCAATTTTAATATTAAATTTTGCGACACTTTGGAATTTTCGAATTCACAGTATCAACATTTAGGGGAACTAATATCGCAAAAAATAATTATATTTAGTAATTTCGAATGTAATCAATTTTTATTTATACCCTTCATTCACATGTAGATGGATCTAAACAGTACGTTTTTAACAATAACCGAAGAGTATGTAACCAAAAAAGGTGAGCATAAGTAATTTTATATTTTTTATTAGTATAATTATATTAAATGTCAATTATAATTTTGAATTATTTTTAATTTTTTAGACTGGGATGAGTTAAATCAAAAGATTGACAACTTCCAAAAAAATGTGCTCAAAGGTATAACGCATTAAGCATATTTCTAAAAACAAAAACACAATGCACATTTCCAATATTTTTAGAACATGAAATCACTCAGAAATTGCTAAAAAGAGTACTGGAAGAGGTAAAATCGGGGGGAAATAAGACGACCTTAAAGCGAAAGCCAATTTTGCCAAAAACACCATTCCAGCTAGTGTCGGACTTCAGCCTATTCGAAGATAAAATTCAAGCATCTGAAAACAAGTTTAACGACCTGGTAAGTTTGACAAAAATATAAACAAAATTCCAAATACTAAAGTTTAATAATTCATCTACTAGGTTTCCGAACTTATGGCGTTAGTATGTGGCAATTCCATAAAATTTTTAAAAACAGCTTGGCGGAAAATAATAACGGATGAGGTAGCTATCAAATATTCCTGGCAAGGAACTAAGACAAAACAACCTGTACGAGCTCTAAGTGTCACAGCGGCATTAAAACGTAATTATGTTTTTATGTTATGATTGAAATTAATATTAACTAAATCTAATTAATCTTTCCAGAAGCTTACAATCAAAAATTTGCAGCTGCATCTTCGGACAGCGAGTTCGAAAGAACTCTCATATCATTTTTCCAACACGCCAATAACCGCCTTCATAAGAAGATAAATTATGTAAATGGAAAAAAGAAAAATATCTCCCACATTAATTAATGTTTTTTTTATTATTAAAAATAACTTTAATGAATTGTTTTTTATCAATTGTTTTTATGATCTTTTTTATGACGTTTTTTTATTATTACTTAAAAATAACTCAAATGAATTGTTTTTTATGATCTCATTATTTGATGTTTTTTTTTTATATAATAAATAAGTTACAAAACTAAGTAAAAAACATTGTTTATATCCTAAATTTATATAAATGGGCTTTCTTTAATATGGCAATTCCGTACCATCCGTTTGAAACCAATTGGAGAAATTTCTTTGATATCAAGTTGAGAATCACAAATTTCTCAATTTGATAACTAAGAAAATCACCATATTAAAAATGAGCCTTTTAAGTTGAGAAGACTATAATCGGACTATTGAGGTGCATTTGAGAATTAACGTTGGAGATTTGAGAATGGTATTTGATATCAAATGCATTTCAAGTTGATATCAAACAATAATGTTTATTGGGATACTACACTCAGATGCAAATACTCTCACACCAATAAAAAATTCTTCACTAAATAAAATATCAACAAACCCAAATTCAATTGAGAGTTTAGACTATGACGTTTCAATTAGTGATGCCAACTCAGATACCCTAAAAGAAACCTCTGATGATTGTTTCAAGACAAATTTTGATGACAATATAACTGAAGAAATGGTTGTTCAGGATATTCGTGAAGGTCTAATTCAGAAATTAGTAAATTGATTCGTTTAAGGCAAGAGGCGTGGAAAATATTTAAAAGACGTCGAAATCAGCAAAACGCAATAGAGTACAGAAGATTATGCGCAAGGGTTAAAAGAGAGTGCAAAATTGCAAAGAGAGCTACATGGGAAAATTTTCTTAATTCATTAAAACCATCAATGGACGTAAAAGTTTTGTGGAGTAAAGTTAAAAACTTACGATCAGAATATGTTAACAACTTTCCAACAATATCCGTAGACGATAATGTTTTTTCTCATCCTTTAGATATTGCTGACAGATTTGCGCGTTTTTGGTGCTCTATTGGCTCAGATGCTGCATTCGATTCGGAAATTGTGTCAACAAAAAGGAATTTAAAAATAGAGGATCTACCAGAATCAAACCCACTGTTCTCCACTTTGACCAAAGCAATAGATGTTAATGAACTTGACTTTGTAATGCGAACACTTAGGGGTTCAACACCAGCTCGTGATAAAAGCACATACTCAATGGTAAAGAATGCGCCCAACAATATTAAAATACGTCTATGCGAACTATATAACAATATACTAGCCACTGGCATCTACCCACAAGACTGGAAAACAGCTATTTTGTCACCAATTCCCAAGCCGGGAAAAAACATAAACCAACTAGAGGGCTA
Organism: Cordilura impudica; assembly: GCA_963682025.1. Taxonomy (NCBI): domain Eukaryota; kingdom Metazoa; phylum Arthropoda; class Insecta; order Diptera; family Scathophagidae; genus Cordilura; species Cordilura impudica. The sequence continues at coordinate 247,740,657 of OY821518.1, forward strand.
CCGTCCTATCTCCTTACTACCAGTTCTTTCTAAGATACTTGAGAAAATCTTGGCAAAACGTTTCTGGAAGTTTACAAAACATAAAATATCGGAAACACAACATGCCTTTATACCCAGACACGGTGTACATACAATATGTCATCAACTTGAGGAAATACTACGTCAAAACTTAAAAAATGCCAGACATAGTTTAGTCCTCTCAGAGGATATTGAAAAAGCTTTCGACCGAGTTGTGTATACATATATCATATTGGAACTAAAAAAGTGGGGTGTCCCATAAAAATTATGAAACTTTTAAAATCTTTCCTTGAAAATCGCAAGATAATTGTAAAAGTAGATGGACATTTTTCTACAACTTACTCGCTGGACAACCGGGTTCCCCAGGGTTCTCCACTCTCGGTGGTTTTGTATACCATATATGCAAACTCGCTAGCGATAGCTGTTGAAAATCTACCTGGTATTGACTACGTTGGTATTTACGCTGATAATATTTTTGCAGTAGCTTCTGGTAACCCGGAAACTGTTCGTTTGAACTTAAATAACCTGGATCTTAAAGTTCACCATTGGGCAAAAAGCAGAGGGGCCGTTGTTCCGACTGATAAGATAGAAGTTATGCATGTTTGCAGAAAGAAAAGCTGTTCATATCGCACAATTATTATCAGAGATACAAATCTTCAACTCACCGATCAAATGAGAGTTTTGGGCATTCTATTTTTCAGAAATCTACTTTGGAACAATCATGTTAAACATTTGTCATATAAATTGGCCAAAATAAATAACCTTTTAAAGCTTATCTGCTCTCACAACAAAGGACCACATATTGACACGGCTATTGATATCTGCCGATCATTAACCATGGGGACAATTTTACATGGCATAACAATTTATGGATGGACCTCAAAGAGGAACATCTATAAGATTAACACCTCCATCAATAATTGTTTTAGAACCGCTTCTGGCTTGTTACGGACAACTCCGCTGGAGTTGCTTAGAGCAGAAGCAGGATTCACCGATTTTCAAACCATCTTGGAAAAAAGCGCTGTGAAAATGGCAGCCAGGTCAATAACCATATCATCCGACGGTCTACACACAACGTTTTGGAGACATTTGGATTCAGTTTCAAATAATCCACCATCTGCCATCAACAATATAATTTCACTGTTTCGTAAATCTAACATATCTATGCCACCTAAGCCAAATAACCCTGCGTATTCTAAAACAATTGTTAATTTGGATGTCGGCCTAAGTGTATACAACAAGAATACTACCAACCCTATATGCTTTAAAAAGATGCTTAAAGAAATAATTTGTGATTTCTCACCAACAGTAATTTATTACACTGATGGATCATTTCAAAATGGAGTAACATCATTTTCTGTCGTTGAACAAATATCGGAAACACAGTTCAGAAAAATAAACGAAGCTCGATTGCCAGACCACACTGGAATTTTTACGGCTGAAATTGCAGCCATTAAAACAGCCATTACCTATTCCACCATACATGGGGAGAAAACGCTGATTTGCACTGATAGTTTAAGCGCCACCAAGGCTTTAATTAGAAATCGAAACGGGGCCTATGATGATATGCTGCAGTTGAAAAACGACAGCCATCACGTTCGGGTTCTTTGGATCCCGTCTCACATTGGAATTCTAGGCAATGAGACTGCTGATAATGGGGCAAAAGAAGCCCTGAAGTTATCTCAGATAACTGAAATACCATGTTTTCCTAAGACCTTGACAAACCCCTTTTTTAAAATACTGGCACAACGAAACGTAATTTCTAAAAGGCCTAAATACAACGCAAATTTAACAAGACCCCAATGTATTATGCTTGCCCGGCTTAGAGTGGGTAAAGCCCTTTTTATTTCAAAGCATTACTATGAGAAAACAGAACACCCAAAATGTAGCTATTGTGATGTCAAACTTACTATCCCTCATATGCTAACGGAATGCCCCGAATCTAAAATGGACGACGCGCTGGAAAAGATCCTTGATTGTGCAGTCAGTGACTATTTGCCGAAAATTCTTAGATGTCTACAAAAACATAATATATGTGATGTTAGAGCAATTTTTCATTTCCTTTTTATTTATTACCTCTACTATTAAATTTTTGTAAAATTTTTTTGATTTAACTTCCTCATTCAGTCAAAGAAATTTATTTGCATAACTATTACACATTCAGTTTGTAATTTTTTGTTAAAAAACAAGCACATATGGTCCAGTTACCCGGTGCTTTTTCACTTATATTTTTATAAATTTATTTATAAAATATAATCTAAATAAATAAATAAATAAATAATTTTCAAGAGATATAATTTTTAAATTCTAAAATCATAAACAGGTGAAATTGAAAAACGAAGCTATATACATATATACCAAACGATTACATAAGAATTACAAGACAAGCGCGAAAAAAAGTCAAGTTGTATGGGAAATTTGTAAATGTGCCGTTTGATACGGAATATTTAAATTTTGATTTCTTCAAAAACTATACCAAAACATCATTTATTCGTTTTTCCAGTATAAGACCCGGTCGAACTAAACATGGTCCAACGGTATCAAAACTTAAGTCACTCTTATATTTACCGAATGGCGAAGTTAAATGTAAGATCCGCTTCGATACTGATTATACTGATCTACCAACCCGTATCAAAAAATACTCGAGCACCTCTGAAGCCGAACCTTTACATTATGGTCCACTCCCAATTTCTGCAACCAAATGGAAACATTTACAAGAATTAAAGAAAGTAATACCATCTGATTATCATTTATTTTATGATAACCTTAACTATTCAAAACAAAATTAACTGCATTTGTTTTTTTTTTCTTGAACTGTTATCAAATGTTATACAGGAAAATAATGTATAAAATAAACTGTTAATAATTGTTACTTTTCTCTTGAAATATTTTATTTTTTACGTTAGGGTGTATAACGTATGCGGAATGAAATATGGACTGACTCATTAACAGTAATAAAAACTTTTATTGAGGAGTTAAATACTTACAACTAATATATGTTAAAATACATAACTTCAGCTTATATTACAAAAAAAAATCATAACCACAGCGATGGGCTTTCCTAATATTTCGAGGCACTTTACGCATTGCCTACTGAATGCCCTGTTTATTGATATTCACCAGCTCTCTTTTAATCTTATTTATAAAGCAGTCCAGGTTTTTTGGTTTGTATCCCTTTCCGTACACATTTCTTTTCAAATTAGCCCAAAAAGTTTCGATTGGCCTCAGTTGTGGGACGTTTGGGGGGTTTTGCTCCTTAGGTACAAATTCTATATTTAAATTTGCCAAAGCAGACTGTGTAGTTCTTGCGTAATGTGACGACGCTAAGTCCGGCCAAAATATGGTTTTGTCATTTTTATGATACTTATCGATAAATTTTTTAAGTACAGGAAGACATTTGTCGATATAAACTTTAGCGTTGACAGCCAAGCCTGATTTTATGAACACCGGTTCGCTGATTCCATATTCACTTACCGCCAGCCACAATAAAACTTTTTTTGGGAACTTTGTTTTTTTAATATTGGTTACATTATCAGGTGGCCTAGTATTAGGAAACCCAAAATAATATTTTGGTGTCCATTCATGCCCCTCCACTGTAAAATAAGTCTCATCATCCATGATGCAAATGTATGGTGAGTCTGCAGAAAAAAATGTTTGGGACAAAGCTCGTAGTCGATGGTTAATAGCTAGTGACTGTTTATCTGACACAGCTGGAACGGTTTTTTTTTGTACATTTTACCACGCCCATATCTGCTATATATTTTTTTATTGTTTTATCGCTGACATTATATTTCCTTCCTAACTCACGATAAGATTTTGCTGTACGTCCCACAATTTCTGCCTTCAATTTAGCCCTAGTTTGGCTTCTCTGTAAAGCACATTTTTTACCGGAACCGCGTTTTCTGTCAAACGATTTTACACTATCGAAAGCCTTTGTTGTTTTATAAATAAAAATTTTTTTGAATTGCATTGCAAAAAAATGACGAAATATTTCATTTTTGGTCATGTGTGAATTATTTTCACAAAATTGAAAAATTAACTTTCGACGTTCTTTCTCGTTCAATGACATTGTTACTACTAATTTTAGTTTATTGATCTGATCTCTAAATAAATAATTGCGGGAATATTACCGTTACTTTTTTCATATTTTGTTTTGATATTGTAATTTGTTTTGTATTTGCAATAATGGTTGGAAATCTGTCCATATTTCATTCCGCATACGTTAAAATGATTAAGATTGATAAAAAAAAAAAAAATCAAAATATTAAATATAAAAATAAAATATAAAAATAAAAAATAATCTTAGACAAATTGTGCTATCTACCATAATTACGCGGGTAACGTGTCAAATTGATGTTGTTTTATTCGTGGGATTCAGAAGGAATTATTTAAACATATTATAGAAAACAATTTGAGTAAATCTCTGTTAACAAGAAATTTAAACGGTTTTTTTTTGTCTCCGGAACAATTGTATTTTTGTAGATAGCACAATTTGACTATAAGCCCTCGATTTATTACATTTTAATATTAATAATTCTTTTTTACATTATTTCTGATATAAATATATGAAAATATTTTTAGATAAACTTAAAAAAATGGATAAACTACTACAAGGTAAAAACATGTCTGAATATGGGCAATGCTGAACTATATTTAATTTTAAAATCATTACTTTTTTCATAGCAGCTAAAATTTCTTGCAGAAGATCTTGCCAAACAACGTGTTATTTTAAATGCACTCTATACAAAACAAAGTGATGTAGAATCTCTCAGAAAAAAATTCCCTATACTAAATGAACATCAGCTGTCTGATATAAATGAAAATATTGAACCTGATAATGAAAAGGAATATGTATGCCTATTTTGAAATATATTTTTTTTGTTTTAATTTATTTTAATTTTATTACATCGAAGCCATTAAAACCCTTATTCCTCCCAATGGTATTGAAAAAAACCTCTAAATGATTAAATTTTGAAAAATCCCACTTTGACCCATTTAGAGTCTCAATCGAGTCCAAAAGAAATTTTTCTTTGAAACAAAGAAATTTCGTCTTTGGAGCCATTTCAAAGATACCATCTTTGTTTTAACAAGGCATTTTTTTGTGTGGGTGCGCTTAATTTTGTTGCTACTGCTTCTTCGGTTATGTAATTGTTATCAGAGTTTGAAATATGGAGTTTTTCCCGGTTTTTTTTTTATATATATTCTTTAGTTTACAATGAATCCACCATCCTCAACAGCGCAAGATGAAGAAACAACAACAACTATCGAAAACCTAATGTGTCATATACCCAAGCATGATGTTACTGTTTTTGATGTGTCTACTGATTTGACTGATCATAATTTACCAACCCATCTGGATATCTTGAGATATTATTTTTACTTGAGCGAACGTGCTAAAATAGAACAAAAAAAGTTTTCCTATAAATCCTACATTGAATGTGCACTGCACAGTACAGTGCACTCGGGAAAACGTCAACGCTCGTTTACGTCAACATCCCAAAACGTCAACCCTCTTTTTTTTACATTGCCTACTCTAAAACGTCAACCCAACCACAAAGCTCGAAAACGTCAACTCTGAATAAAACAAAATTTTGAATTTAGCAGCAGTTAAAATACACAAATTTGTACACACACACATTTATTTTATGAAATCATTTCTGAAATTGGGGATTCCCCTTATAAGTAGAGTAGAAAAGTAGTTGCAACTGCACGTATTATCTTTTTATTTATGTTCAGTTGCTTTTTTGTTCTCGTAAGTATCACATTACCAAAATGAGCTCAAAAAAACCGAAAGTGCTAAAATTACAGGAAAAGGCAAATATTTTGGAATTATTAGGAAAGGGTACAAGTGCGGTAGCTTTAGCGAAGCAATATGGTGTAACAAAGTCAACAATTAGCAAGATAAAAATGAAAAAAAGAAGATTTTGGACTGTGTTAATAACACACTTTCCGGTCCGGGAAAAAGAAAGACATTAAGAGCATCAGAGTTGCCGAAAATGGAGAAACGTCTGTACCAGTGGTTTGTTAAGCAGAGAGAAAGGAATTATCCGGTAAATGCATTAGCGCTCAAAGAAAAAGCTAAAGAGATCCATCTACAACTGAAAGAAAAAGAATGCTCGTTCAACGCAAGTGATGGATGGTTGCAGGGTTTTAAAAAAGGTTTGGAGTTCGTCTGCTTAAAATAACTGGGGAAAAGCTATCTTCGCAACCTTCGCTTGTCGAACCATTTAAAGTCAAGCTGAAGCAAAAAATTGAAGAAATGGGTCTATCCCATGATCAGCTATACAATGCTGATGAATCTGGATTGTTTTGGAAAATTTTGCCAGAAAAGTTTTACGTATCAAGTACCGAAAAGACTGCTCCGGGCGTAAAAACTGAAAAACAGCGAGTCACTTTTTTATGTTGTGCTAATGCTTCCGGAAGTCATAAACTTAAATTGTTGGTGATTGGGAAGGCAAAAAATCCACGAGTTTTCAAAAATTTCAACTGTCCTACTGAGTACAAAAGTTCCAAGTCCTCATGGATGACATCAGCCATTTTTAGCGATTGGTTTCGCAAATCATTTGTGCCGCAGGTTAGTATTTTTGTGCTGCAGAGAAAATATCATTTTCAGTAGCTAAGATTTTCTAATTTTAGGTAACAGATTTTCTTTTAAAAAATAACTTGCCAGTTAAAGCGCTCCTCCTAATCGACAATGCTCCGTCTCATCCAAGTGAAATGGAGCTTAAAACCGAAGATGGAAACATAATTGCAATGTTTTTTCCTCCAAATGTTACCCCACTTATCCAACCAATGGATCAGAACGCAATCAAAATAACGAAGCTGTACTACAGAAACAGCCTCTTAGCCATGGTAGCAGCAAAAAATTTAGATCTAGTAGAGTCAATGAAAAGTGTTACATTAAGGGATGCTATTACAATTCTAGAATCCGCATGGAATAAAGTAAGCAAAGATACAATGGTAAAATGCTGGCAAAATGTTTTACGTTTCACGGAAAATGTGACAGATCCGTAGGAAGATATTCCGTTAAGCATACTGAGAGAAAATATGAACTCAGAAGTTCAGCAACAAATGGAGCTTGCAGTTGATCTGCTTAATGAACTAAACCCTCAGGTTTGTCGATTTTTACAATTGTTACAACAACACGACAGGTCATTTTTAATTTTTTTTCTTTAGGTTGACTATACAGTATCATACATTCAGGAGTGGAATGGAGATATTTTGCCGGATAATGTTTCTAATTCGTGTGAAATTGAGGAGTTAGAAGTGCTCGATGATGAGCAGAACGATTTAGATACAAATGTGCAGACAATAAAACCAAGCGAAGCCGTCGAAATATTAAACAGGGCTTTGGATTGGGCTCAATGCGAGAATGTTGAGCAAAATGACTTAAATGTATTAAGACGTTTAAGAGAGAAGGCTCTCTTCCAAGTGTTGGAAAGAAAAAAACAGCAGAAAAAATAACCGATTTTTTTTAAATGCATATGTGTGCATGTACAATTAAAATTATGATCTCATTTAAAATGTATTCTTTTGATTCTAGTTGTGTTCTATGTTTCTAGTCAGGTTGAATGCCTTTTTTGTTTCCTTTTTGAATTTGTTTATGTTTGGTTTTAGTTTATAATTAATAAAAACTTTTAAAAGCAGATGTTTTTTTATTTAAAAATTTTACATTCGTGAACGTCAACAATTTTTTAAACGTCAACACCCGCGGTTTTAATTAGTTGACGTTTTCCCGAGTGCACTGTATATCTACTTGGTCGCAGTGCATGAGGAAACCACACTCAACCCGGATACATCATAAAAATCGTACTTCAAATTGATATTGTTGACAGAGTTGACCAAATTCAAGCATTTAGCATTGCTATAGTATGAATTATTATAGCTTCTAGCATAGCACAGCTTGTAGCGCGCACTCTGATGTCAAGTAGTATTTGTGCATAAGTTAAAAATAGTTTGTTCAATGGTGTTTTGAATAAGAAATGCTTATTCAGTTGAAAAGGCAGTTTCTTAATTTTGGTTATGAATACAGGCTGCAATATTATAAATTTATAGCTTGTAGCGCGCACTCTGATGTCAAGTAGTATTTGTGCATAAGTTAAAAATAGTTTGTTCAATGGTGTTTTGAATAAGAAATGCTTATTCAGTTGAAAAGGCAGTTTCTTAATTTTGGTTATGAATACAGGCTGCAATATTATAAATTTATAAGTTTATTGTAATAAAAATATTTCCAAGTAAAAGTTAAAAACCAAATTCACACACCATGGGAGAATGCATTATTTTAGTTTCATTTACGCTGAAATTAATGTTTTTTTCCCGCGACTCATGAGTCTTTTTCAATATTGTGCTGGTGCTGGGATTATCATTATCCTGACATTATTTTAATGCCTTCGCGTTTTTTTTTTTACCTTGGCGGTCTATGGGTCTATGGTGCTTTATCGGCTCTATTAATCATACATATTGTAAACGGTTGGCGATGATTTTACGATGCAATAATATTACAACTGATTGCAATAATGGTAATACAACCGGTTTAATTAATATCCCACTGATTAGCTTTTGCGCATGTTTTTGAATGTTTTCTATAGAGAGCAGAAATCGCTTCTAAAGACAAAACTAATAGTGCGTTTGAATCTAAGGAAAGTCTAGATTTCAGTTGAAATCTAATTCAAATATATACCGTTTGCATCTAACTTTTTTAAATTTTGTGAGATTTTGTTTCCACAACAATGAACAGCCGATTAAAATAAAACACAAAAACTGGAAATATTTGTAATAATTTCGATCGAAAAATTTCGACTCCAGATTTTATTATTATATTGTGCATCCAAAATAAGAAAAACACAATCGGAAACGCACTATAAGCAAAATCTAGCATATACGAGATTTCGAGCACAATCTACCTCATTTTTACTAGATTTCCCATACAAAACAAAATCTAGCTCGTTACTAGATTTTAGCAAAATCTCACAAAATCTTGTCAAACTTGGGAACTACCAAATGACATTACTGTGTTTTTTAAATATTGTAGTAGAAAATTACAACGCGGTGACTGAAAAATTCACATTTAAAAACAAAAGCAAACAAGTTGAATAAATGGGAAATAAAATATTGATTATTAATAAAAATGACGAGTCTATAATAAAAAAAATATTTTGGAATTGAAAAATTATAATTTTTTATACTTATATGAGCCCATTCCCATCTGCTATATAATAATTGTGCAAAATGCATTTGTTTTTGTTATTCAAACAATACATTAAACAAATGCAGATGTTTTTTTTCCCAAAATTTCTATTTCAGCTTGTGCTTTTTTTTCAATCTTGATGCATAATATAATAATAACATCTATATTTCCATTTTCCTATTGTTTTGATTATTTTTGGTATTTCTAGTTCATATGATTTATTTTAATCGGCTGTTTATTGTTGTGGAAACAAAATCTCACAAAATGTCAAAAAAAATTACATGTAAACGGTATAGATTTTTAAATAGATTTCAACCAAAATCTACTAGATTTTCCTCAGATGTAAACGCACTATAAAATAATTTAAATTAGTCCAATACTTAATATTTCTCCCCATTTGCGATATTTAGAAAATCAGGGTAATTATACACACTCTTTAGTGCCGCATTTCTTTGTTTCAAAAACCTTTGGTATCCATAGGGGATAATTTATTTTATTTATATTTTTATATTATATTAGTTTTTAGTTTGTATTAAAGCCTATAATGGAAAAAAATATTTCACAAAATTTCAAAAGCTGTTTTTTTATTTGCTTTGACATAAGTTCAATTGTATTTTGCAAAGAATTGTTTGACACTATTGAAATTGACTTTATTTTTTTAAATCCTCGCTTTTTTTTGTCATATTTTGATGATAATTCTGAGTAATATAAGGTACGTTTCATAGTTATAAGACACGTTAATTAAGTAATATTTCTGCGACAAGTTTAGTCTTTTTCTTCAGTGGAAATTTTTATTTAATTTTTTGTTTTTTTTTTTATATTTAATAATATTAATTATCACCAAAATTAATTTCAACAAATTTATAAATACTGTTGTTATACCAGTAATTGGAGATCTCATCCTTGGAGTGGTGATTTTTAAGTTTTTTCTTCAACAAAAATCTAGCACGTTTTCTTTTTTTTTTTTACAACAAAGCGAGCATTGCTGTGTACTAAAAAAATTTCTTTTTTTTTGTAATGGAGTCTAATGAGGTTATTCCATGTAAAAAATGTGGTTATCATGTTCCAGAAAATCAATGGTCACTTCAATGTGGTTTTTGTGATGGCAGGGTACATTATAAATGTCTGAATATAAATCCAGCGGAATATCGTCGATTGGCAAAGCAGACTTTCTGGTTTTGTTCCACACAATGCAGTAACCAACATGATGGAGTTCCTAAAAGCGAAATGTATGTATCTGACGATATACCTGAAGATCCATCGTTGAAAGATCTTTGTAAATTTGTTAAGGAGATAGCAAAAAGTAACGAAATGATTTTTAAGTTGATAAACGATAATAAAATTGAGAGAACTGAGCTTAAAAAGGAAGTTGATGTAGTAAAAGCTGAAAATCTTGAATTGAGATCTGAACTAAATCTTTGCAAAATGGATATTAAGCTGCTAAAAAGCGAGCTGAACATGCTACAACAAAAAGAAGTGTCGAACCAAAAAATTATTCATGGCATTCCAACGTCTACAACAACCAGTTTAGATAATTCTGTTAAGCATATTTTTGAGGAAAATAACATACCGGTGGATGGTTTTGTGCGCTGCTATCGTATGGGTGCTAAAAAATCTAATTCTGCTCAATCTTCAAGAGGACCAGTTTTACCTGTTATTTGCGTTATGAAAGATGAACGGAAGAAAATTGATTGGCTACAATCAATAAGAAAAAAGAAAAGCTCTGCAACTTCTGATGGCGTCTCGAGTAATATCAGAATTTTCGAATATTTAACTTCGTACTCTAGAGCTCTTCTTATTGAAGCTCGTAAAAAGTTGAAAGATAAATTCAAATTCATCTGGACCAGCGGCGGTAAAATCTTAATAAAGAAGGATGAAACAACATCTACAAAATACGAATATTAGATCGAGAAAAAATAGAAAAGAAAAGATTCACAATAGAGACGTTAAGGATACAACAGAAAATAAAAAAGACGATGAACTTAAAAGAAGACACACAAAACATTAATGCCAGTTACTGTGTTGCAATATTATAATTAAACTGTGATATAATTTTTAAGTTTGTGTTTGATATAATTTTCATGTTTACTGTTTTTTATGTTTGTCTACAACAAATTATTTTTCAATGTAATAAAAACATTTTTTCTTACTGTAAGTCATAACTGTTTGTGGTAAAAGTTTTTGCAATGTTGTAAATATATTTTTCTTTTAATTTAAATAGACGAATCCCTTGATAAAGTGAACATAACATTCACGAAAAGTTGGGAAAATATGGATTAAATTCATTTTTAATTACATAAAGAACTTTAGGCATTACTAGCTAAAATAAATATAATAAACATCTACTAGAGTTATAAAGGCTTCTTCTGAAGACATCTTTAAACTCGCATCACAGTAAAGTTATTTCTTTTTGAAAATTTATAAATATTTTGTTGGTTGATTTTTTTTTCTTTGTTGTTTGTTACTTAAATGAGTAATAATAACTTTGTTGAATATTTTTATAACCACAATATAATATTAAATTATAGTTCTAACTTTACCATATTTTTTTTAAACAAAATAGAGAAAATAGAAGATATCTTAAACAACTGTAATTGTACGATAGATATATTAGTTGTTGCTGAAACGTGGTTGTTACCAGGGGAGGAACGTTTTTGTAATATACAGAACTACAATGGATTTCACTCAATCCGGCACTCTGTAAATAGAGGTGGTGGTGTTAGTATTTTTCTTCATCATAATTTAAATGGACATATCATCTTTGAAAACTCGGATAGTTTCAATAACTTTTTATTAATTGAAATTCCGACAATGAATATGAAAATTTTTGGTATTTATAGATCACCAAATTATTTAAATTGTGCACGTGTATTCATCGATAAACTTAATCAGATTACTGAAAAGTTTAGCAACTGCATCTTAGCTGGAGATCTGAACATAAATCTATTAGACCAGTTGAATGAAGAAGTTTCCCTGTATATTAATTCACTTAATGCGAACAGTTTCCACATACTCAACTCAATCTCATGTTATATGCCTACAAGAACATCAGACTCTTCTTCTACAATCATTGATCACTTTGCTACGGATTTGCTCCAGTACAACTACAAACTGTCTATTTTCGAAAACTCTTTAAGTGATCATAATATTTTAGCATTGCAATTATCGATTCCATCCGCTAATAGAATAAACAATAACCTTACTATTTCTATTGTAAATAAAGATAAAGTATTAGAAGAATTTAACTCCTTTAACTTTGTGGATAACGTGAGCTGCTCTGAATTTTGTGAGAAGTGGTGCAAATTAGTTCATAATAATACGAACATTAAAATTATAAAAAAGAAAAATGTTTTAATAAAACCATTTATGACACCTTATCTTCTAAGACTTTCTAGAGAAAAGGAACGACTATTCTCATTAAAAAACGGTATCCTACAAATCAATTAATTACTAGACAACTTCTTTGATAAAGAAAGAAAAGAAGCCAAGCGAAATTATATTGTAGAGCAACATAATTTAAATGTTTACAATCCTAAAAATCTCTGGAAAATTATTAACTTCTCGTTGTATAATAGAAATACCTCTAGCGCTCCTATTGATAAAATACTAATTGATGACGTTCTAATTACTGATGGGCAATTAATCATAGACAACATTAACCAACATTTTATTCATTGTGCCGATTCAATTCCAAATACTCTAAATGATGCCTGCACTGACCTGCATTTGGACATGCAATTTGATGATATTCAATTTAATTTTTCCAGAGTCTCCGCTGAAACTGTCAAAGAACATATTATGTCTCTGAAAAATAATGTTGCATCCGGTTATGATGATATGACAATATCGCAGTTAAAAAATTTAAACAGTGAAAAATTACAAACGCTAACAAATATCTACAATGGCATAATAGTAAATGGTAACATTCCTAAATCTTTGAAATTAGCTAAAGTAATACCATTACATAAATCGGGGGATAAAACTGTTTTAAATAATTACAGAGGTATATCAGTTTTGCCAGCAATGTCTAAACCACTTGAAAAAATCATGTTCATTCAAATATGGGAGCATTTAAACAAATACAACTTGCTAAATGATAACCAATTTGGCTTTGTACCTCATTCAAGTACATGTTCAGCAACATTGGAAGTATTAAACATCATTCAAAATTCAATTTCTAAAAAGCGTTATACAGCCATAATAGCAATAGATCTGCAAAAAGCTTTTGATTGTATTAATCACGAGTTGGCTCTAAGAAAAATGAAAGATAAGCACTTTTCCAATGAGAGTATTAATGTGATGAATAGCTATCTATCAAACCGTTACCAATTTGTGAAAATGGGGCAACTATCTAGCAGTCACAGGCTAGTAAAGAGAGGAGTTCCTCAGGGTTCGATATTAGGTCCTCTAATATTCATAATCTACGTCGACGATATTTTTAATATTGGTCTAAAAGGTATACTTATATTATATGCTGATGACGCTATTTTGATCTACAGTGAAGAAACATTAGCATCACTTTTTGGATCAATGCAGCGTGATATTTTTAAACTAAAGGAGTTTTTTACTAAACATTGTATGAAAATGAATCTTCAGAAAACAAAGTACAATGGTTTTCAAGACAACTGTACCAAATCACTATAAACTCACAATAGACAGTCAAATTATTGAAGAAGTGTATAATTTGAAGTATCTTGGCCTGTATCTGGAAAAAAATTTGAAGTGGAATCTGCAAGTTAATCATATTAAAAGTAAAATAATTCCATATATAGCAGCTATGTATAGACAAAGACTAATTTTGCCGAAAGCTACTCTGTTTAAAATCTACTTTGCTCATGTTCATGCCCATCTGGTGTATTTAAATTCTATTTGGTCTAACATTCCGGCGTACCTTATGCATGAGCTCAAAGTTCTCCAAAACAAAGCACTTAAAGCTGTTAATAACCTGCCTCTGTTGACACCAACGTCAGTTTTGTACGATAAGAAGATGTTACCACTTGAAAAACTTAAAACTTTTGAACTAGCAACACTCGTGTATAAAATAATTCATAACAAAATGAAAACTGGTATAGTTTTGTTGCGTAATTCTGACTTCCATTCTTACAGGACAAGGCAATATGATAATTTGGTATTGCATAATTTTTCACCAACAACCATTCTATATGAAGGTATAAGCTCATATACCCTTTTACCAGACACAATTAAAGCAGCAAATTCTCTAACGATATTTAAAATGGAGTTAAAAAAGTACCTGATGTCTTAAATCTCTCATCTTTCAGTATATGTATTTTTTTCTTTTTTTTTTTTTTTTTGTTAATGTAAAGCTTTGAAGTATTTAGTATTATTTTTTACTTATAACTTTCTTATTAATTTTTGTTTTATTTTACTTATATATTTCTTTTTTTCTTTTTCTCTGTTTTTGTAAATAATTCATTTTCAGAAAAAATTTTTTTTTATACGCATTCATAACGAATGTATAGATTAGTGTTGCATACTTATTGTATAGAATTCTTTGATACGATTCAATACAAGCGTAAGCTTTCGAATCGCTTAATAAATAAATAAATAAAAAAAATATATACCGTTTACATCTAACTTTTTTTAAATTTTGTGAGATTTTGTTTCCACAACAATGAACAGCCGATTAAAATAAAACACAAAAACTGGAAATATTTATAATAATTTCGATCGAAAAATTTCGACTCCAGATTTTATTATTATATTGTGCATCCAAAATAAGAAAAACACAATCGGAAACGCACTATAAGCAAAATCTAGCATATACGAGATTTCGAGCACAATCTACATCATTTTTACTAGATTTCCCATACAAAACAAAATCTAGCTCGTTACTAGATTTTAGCAAAATCTCACAAAATCTTGTCAAAGTTGGGAACTACCAAATGATACTACTGTGTTTTTTAAATATTGTAGTAGAAATTTACAACGCAGTGACTGAAAAATTGACATTTAAAAACAAAAGCAAACAAGTTGAATAAATAGGAAATAAAATATTGATTATTAATAAAAATGACGAGTCTATAATAAAAAAATATTTTGGAATTGAAAAATTATAATTTTTTGTACTTATATGAGCCCATATAATAATGCTATAATGCTATATAATAATTGTGCAAAATGCATTTGTTTTTGTTATTCAAACAATACATTAAACAAATGCAGATGTTTTTTTTTTCCCAAAATTTCTATTTCAGCTTGTGCTTTTTTTCAATCTTGATGCATAATATAATAATAACATCTATATTTCCATTTTCCTATTGTTTTGAATATTTTTGGTATTTCTAGTTCATATGATTTATTTTAATCGGCTGTTTATTGTTGTGGAAACAAAATCTCACAAAATGTCAAAAAAAATTAGATGTAAACGGTATAGATTTTTAAATAGATTTCAACCAAAATCTACTAGATTTTTCTCAGATGTAAACGCACTAAAAAATAATTTAAATTAGTCCAATACTTAATATTTCTCCCCATTTGCGATATTTAGAAAATCAGGGCAATTATACACACTCTTTAGTGCCACATTTCTTTGTTTCAAAAACCTTTGGTATCTATAGGGGATAATTTATTTTATTTATATTTTTATATATTAGTTTTTAGTTTGTATTAAAGCCTATAATGGAAAAAATATTTCACAAAATTTCAAAAGCTGTTTTTTATTTGCTTTATTTCAATTGTATTTTGCAAAGAATTGTTTGACACTATTGAAATTGACTTTATTTTTTTTATCCTCGCTTTTTTTTGTCACATTTTGATGATAATTCTGAGTAATATAAGGTACGTTTCATAGTTATAAGACACTTTAATTAAGTAATATTTCTGCGACAAAAAAATTACTTCTAACTCCACTGATTATTCTGAACAGTTCCGTGTTGGAAATACCATTGGTTATTTATAATTTTGTATTGCTTTTCTGCTGTTTTATCGTTTCACATTTAGAAGACACTAGTCTAAAAACACTAATTATTGAGAGTGGTTGGGTTTATGTAAATATTTTTCTATTGTTATTAAATTAAATAATAAAAAATCCTACAAAATGTAACAGTGTGAAGCGCTCAGGTCGCAAACAAATGCTATCTAAGTGTGAAAAGAGGATAATTTTAAAAAATGCATCAAATTCGACGGCTTCCTGCATGTATTTGCGTTCATTGGTAGGAAATAGACTCCAAAACAACAATTTGTGTAGCAAAAGCTAATGGTGGCTATACAAAATATTAATCATAATTTATACTTTATTTACTCATTAAAACGAAATCAAAAAGTTCCTTTATAATTATAAAACACTCGAAAATGTGAATTTGTTATATATTTTTAAGTTTTTAATTAAATGGAATTCATAGTTTTTGGAAATTATGAACATCGAGTACAAATTTGAGACCTCTACAAATATTTTAAGCCAAAATATTGAACAAGTGGCTTATAACTATAAAACGTATCTTATATAAATATAAGAATGAAATTAAAAAAAATTACATTGTTGTATTTCCTTTGTCCTGTAGAAAAATTTTAATTTTTTTTTATTATCAATTGCAAACAATTTCTGAACAAACTGTATTTAATAGAATTAAAATTTCCAAATTAAATATAATTTCTGTAACTTTGAAAAGGAAGTTCATTATTATGTCGTGATGCAATTTTCATACTAATTCCATATTTTTTTTTCAAATTAATTCAATTGCATAAATTCAATGACATATTAGGTATACTTTTGGAGTTAGTTTCGAGTCATGAGCCATTTAAACATTCATATGTTG
Organism: Cordilura impudica; assembly: GCA_963682025.1. Lineage (NCBI taxonomy): Eukaryota > Metazoa > Arthropoda > Insecta > Diptera > Scathophagidae > Cordilura > Cordilura impudica. The sequence continues at coordinate 247,757,637 of OY821518.1, forward strand.
CATTTTTGATGTTTTGCACTGAAGTACTTAAGAGTTTTAATTTAAAGTGTTCCAAAGCTTGGATAGCAAAAAGTGAAATAATAAAAATTTCTTAAATTACTAGAAATTGTATTTCCTCAACTTATAACAATATGTTTTTGCTTTAATTTAATTTTAATAAATTTTTTTAATAAAAAGAAATAGTCCAACTTACATGATTTATAATGATGAATTGACTTTGTTTTTGTTTTTTTTTTGGTATTTCATACATAATTATTGACGTTTCTTGCAGTTTCTGTTGTTGATTGTGTCTGTGATGAATCCCTTTGTTCTTAAACTAGACGGGCAGCTCCAAAGCCTAGTCTAAGAAGGGATTTTGTCATACATGACGCTGCTGATGGGCCAAAGATGTTGAAGATGTGGCTGTTGTCGCAGCCATAGGTCTTCCCGGGGAGGGAGAAGGTGATGATGACTTACTGCTGTGTCTATCGCTGACACAACCATAACTGGTGGTCGTTGATATTGAAGCAGCTGAAGCTATGGATGCCGATGATTTCGGACGGTTGGGTGGTGGTGGAGGTGGAGCACGTCGCATTCGTTGTTGTAATATGCGTGGTAATTGTGGATGCGATTTGGGTGGTGCTGGGACCATGGGTGGCATTCCACCACTAACAACATTACTATTATGATGATGATGATGATGATGGTATTGCTGTTGTGCATAAAGTTGCTGCTGTTGTTGCTGCTGCTGATGTTTGGTTATTGACGAAGTATTCGATGAGGAACCAGAAGTATTAGAAGTTGATGTAGTGGAAGCATGTGATGTGGTAGAACCTCTTTTAGGTGGTATATTCTGTTGTTGTGCCGTTAACGGGTGTGGAGTTTGTATAAGTTTACTGTTTACCACCGCTACAGCAGCGTGATGGTTAGAGTAAGATTCATCCTCAGGTTCCGATGTAAGAGAATTTGTTTCCGAGGGTGTAGGTGAAGGCGAAGGTGGCGAAAGAGCCTCTTGTTCCTGTAGATAGACACGAAATCCCTGTATAGATTCATTTAAGGCCCACAATTGCGATAGTAAAGATAAATCAAGCTGTCTTAAACCATACATTTCTCTGCGTAATATGGCCAATTGAGTGTCTAATTTGGAGGTGGTACTCGAAGTTGAAGTGCTGTCACTATCCGTACGTGACTGATGATGACTATTATTGTTGCTACTATGATTTGAATGATTATTATTGATGGGTGTGGCATGCTGTTGGGATTGATATAAATGATGTTGTCCACTATGGGTGGATGAGGCCCGACTGTGTATACTTTCACGATCGCTTAAAGATTCTTGGGTGGACGATAGACTACCATGGCGATAGGAATTAGTGTTTCCCGCACCACCTGTCCCACGTTGACGTTGTGCTGCAGCCGCACTCGAAGTAGATGCACCCAGAAATATATCTGGATCTAGAAAATGATGATTATGGTGTCCATGATTCATAGGAGAAGCATTATTTGGTTGTTGCATAGCAGCACTAAGACTTTTTGGTAAAGGCGGTAAGCCTGGCAGTGTTAGTTTTTGTTCATCATCCATTTTTTTTTTTTTTTTTAATTATTTCTACAAATTTTCGTTTTCTTCAGTAACTTCCCAAAATCTAAATAAAAAAAATAAAATTTGCTCTTAACTCTCTCTCTCGAAAGAATCGTAAATTTTCGTTTTATCTTTTACTTACTCTTTTTCTTATTTCACCCTCTGAATAGTATTTTAATCAATATTTGCGTTAGCTTCACTGCGTTTTTTTCACCCTTCAAATAATGTCAAACTTTTAATTTTTTCTTCTAATTTTTTTCTTAATAATTTTTAATATGAATTTGGTTCGCTTTAATGTATATTAAATTTCCATGCTTGTCGACACATTGGACACTGTTTATTCATCGGTTGCAAATTTAGCCATTTTACAATGCAATGCATGTGAAAGCAGTGTGAACATACGCCCCACACTAAGGGACAATCATCGCCGGGCAATGCACATTCTGGGCATGTAGACTCAAAAGACATACGACATATACCACAATTTTCATCATTTGCTATCCAACGCCATGATGCTACTCCCATCCATGATTTAATTGTAACTTTCATTTTGGGCACATTTAGTTTTGTCAGACAATCGTTTTTGGAAAACGAAGGAAAAAATTAATAAAAGAAATAATTTGCAGAATATATTTCTGTGATCCTCTTCGATACTATTTTTCAAATATAAAAATGGAATAAAATTTCTTTATGAAAGTCACTGTTCAAATTACTTTTCAAGATATTTTATAAGTATATTGATCCCGAAATATAATCCTCGTCTTTGCCGTTTGAAGTTCTATTTCGTTTTCACAACTTTTTGTCTGGCAGTAACAAAAATAGGTCGCCGTATTATGACAATGCTGCCAGATGCAGCGTCGGTATATTAACTACCAACAGGGTTGTATTTTATAGCACATTTTAGTGAACAATTTGTTTTGTTTGTTTCATTTCGTTCAGAACGAAGTAGGCAACTATGGTTTTGACAACCATGCAGAATTGCATGTGTTTCCCTACAACAGTGACGGTCATTTGACCGGTGATATGACGGTCACTATTGACTGAAGTTACGGTCATCGCGTAGAACAAAGTTTGTATCATTTTATTAGCGCCAATATGACAAAAATGACCGAAACTTTTGTGTACATGTGATTTTGCATCTTACTCTAACCTAAGAAAGTATGTAAATCATAGAACATATATCTGAACTGCTCACTCTACCGCTGTTTAGATGGATATATACATCATTGACCGGTAACGCTTGATTAAAATGAAACAAGACTTATTTTTTATTTATTTATTGTATTAAAAATCAAATTCAAAATTAAAAATAAACATTAAATATTAAAAACGCAACAATATCACTAATTCCGACGTGGTGATAACTTTGAGACAACGTTGAAACAGGACAATGGGCTTAACTTAAAACAGATATTTAAACAACTTTGCTGACTTTTCACTCGAAACATCACTAAACTCAAATTTCCGGTAATGGGCCTTAGTGCAATCAGTAGTTTCTTAAAGAAAACAATTTATTATAACACATATATATCAACAATTTATATTAAAGCTTACCTTTTGAGTGTTGTGAATTAACAATTTCGGCCAAACCTGATACAATTCATTTGGAAAATTGATGAGTAAATGATGTATCCATTCAAATACTGCTACCTTTGTTTGTACAGAACGGTGTGTGAGATGTTGTGATAATACCTCCATAAATCAATTTGTTCAATATTCTGAGATCTTTGTTCTTTTGAAGAAACTAATTTCATTTCATATTATCAACATCATATTCCAGACACTATATTCCAGAATGGCATAAATTAAAACATTCAAATATTAAAACAAACTCCCATATCCATGTTATGGCAACAGACTGAAAGATAGATATAAGGATTAGTGTAAAATGCTGCAAGGAAGATTTGCTTTGTTTCTAGCTACAATTTCTAATAAAATATCAGTGCATTACCTTAATTAGTTCAATTGGTGATTGCGCATGTATTAACAATATATTTATAGTGTCTTCCATGCGCACTTAACTGGAATCATTACGAATCAGTTTAATAAACTGTGTCAGCGTTGTTTCACACAATTATATTTCTTGTGTATTATCTTCCAACATCATAACAAGTCCATCAATAATATCAAATAGATAACCATATTATTTTCTGGTACAGCATTCACAACCGAAATCCAGGATATAATATATTGTCGCACAATATAATTCTTTACACAAATGCGTTTCCTAAGAGGTATAAAAGTTCTAGATTGAAAGTTTGTGAAGATTCTACAGCAATATCTTAAGTTAACGATCCAACAGGAATAGGCCACAAGCGAGCAAAAAATAAATTGTGGAAGGGTATTATGGAGGGACGTGCCACCACAATTGAGAACGGCACTAACGAATCCACTGACATATTTTGAAGAATCCTAAAGAAACAACAAAAATTAACTTGAACTTTTAATTCAATTAATTACCTCTCCTAAACCTTAACAACAGCAACAATGGCAGTCATATGTTTTTAAATCGAAAAAAACTGCAAGTGTGTTAGTACAAAAATTGTTTATGAGTCAGTTTCAGTCATTCATTTCTTGTAGGGTTGTTGTAAAATTACAGTTGATTTTATCGTAGGAAAAATTTGAATGAAAAATTTTATGGTCGGGGCTCGAACATTATGGAATATTTCTTTAAATTTTTCCAACTCTCTCAACAAAATTTACATTTTGTTGACATTTTATCGAAAAATTTTCTTTATTTGTTCATACCATACTAAAAATATATATATACGAAACAAAAATATATTTTAAAATGAGTGCAAAGAGAAATTCCCAAAAAAAAAAAAAATGATAAAGCCCTGGAACAATGAAACATTTTATACCCCTCTTGCTTCTCACCATGAGTGTAAGGAGAAATTCCCCAAAAAAATAAAAACGTGAAAAATTGTATACCCCTCTTGCTACCCACCCAGGGGAGTAAAAGGGACAAATATATATCATGGAAAACTCCCATGGAAAAAATCCTTCGATAAAGTTTCTTAGTGCCTTAGGGACTAAATAGACTACACAAAATGTTTGCGCAAAAAAGTTTTTGCGCAACAGCTTTTTTACATATACACTACACAAAATTTATTAGCACAAGCATAGAATTTTAGTTTGGTTTTTTTATTTTTTATTTATTTGCGTTTAATTTTCCAAAGAGCTGGAAATTTTATGAATTCGTCGATAAATTTTTCAATAAAAGTAGTTTCTTCCGATATAAAATAAAATATTTGCATTCATTTAAACCAGCCGATAGCAGCTTTCTACTGGGTTTTTTTTTTTAATTTTCTTTAACCTATCCTCTTCCCACTCTTTGCGATGAGCAAGTTTCCTATGTGTGTGCTTGTTCGAATTCGAAAAAAATGTTCTCGGGCAGTAAGGACATGTATATATGGTTCGCCAGTCAGACTGTATGGTTCATGAAATTTTTAAGAAATTTTCATAAATAGTACTAAATTGATCAACGAAACAAACAACAAAAAATAGAAAACAAAACATATCTAACCTCTCAAACCGTGTTTGACAATTTTTTTCTTCTGCATATACATATGTAATATAATAAAATAAATTTTATGATTGATGACAAAATCTAAATTTTTGATTTTCCATCAAGCATCGTCGGTGTGACACATTCAAACAAATTTTCACTAAACCACCACAATGCTTGATGCTGAATTTGACAAGTGTATAGTGCCCTTAAGCAAACATACAGGGTTGATATTTATAAGAAACACGTGAAATTGAAACAAATATGGGAAAGAAAATCGATACGATTTCAATCACACCAAAAATCGATTTGAGCTTTCGATTTCATTTTAAAACGAATCGATTTGCATCACACACCTGATACACATGTATGTATGTACATATTGTGAAATGAAAACAAAACTTGATTCTTTATTAATAATTGAATCCCTATTCATTTCCCACAGTGTATACACAGTTTACATACATACATTAGACGGTGGGACCGATGAAGAGAAGACAGAAAGGTAATGAACATTCAGGAGAAAAACATTTAACAATGGAACATAGCACAAATTTATATATTTTTATAAGAAAACTATTCAACTGGCGAAGAATATTTGGAAACCGAGTCCGATTCTAAATCTGCCATAGAGCTTAATTAAGTAGACAATGGTATCAAGACATCATTGCTACTGTTTGGAGCTATTTTGGCCAAAAAGTTAATGTCAACAAAGTAATTCTTAAAAAAAGGATGTGTACACTCTGTTTTAAGATGAGTGCTGGACAAATAAAGAACGAATCTGATTTAAATATATCCAAAAAAAGAATTCAACCAATATTAAGCACCAGTAAACCGAAAATAAAACAATCAAAGAAACAAAGATACTAGAATGGAATTCGCAGAAGCACACACATTTTAGATGGCCCTCCCTGACTGTTGGAAAGTCATAAGGGCTCCCCGTCAAACACTATGTGCATGCAACTTTCAAGGATAATGTTGTGGGTCGTAGTTAAATATCGCGGCAAGAGCAAGATTTGCTTTATTTCAAATAAAATTAATTCTGAACAATATGTCGAACATCTTGAAACTGAGCTTATCGAATTTGCAGGTGCAAATTATGGCATTAGTGGGGTATTTCAATAGGACCATGCACCCATACACAATGCCAAACACATAAAAAAAAATGTTTGAATAGAGAAATATCCCTGTATTTAAGTGGCCTGCGGTCAGTTCGGATTTAAATTGGATAGAAAATTTATGGGGCATGTTGTCCAATGCAGTTTACAATAATGGAAGGCAATTTTATAATTTAAAATCGCTTAAAACTGCCATTGGAGAAGAATGGACTAAACTGGACAAAGATTCAATGCTACGACGGACAACTAGTGTGTATTAAATATTAGTTTACAAAAATAAAGAATTTTTATGTTCATATTTCGTTAACTACGTTTCAAATAAAATAAAACTAGAGGACCCCTGCTGCTCCACAGCATTATATTATATTATATTATATTAATTTTTATAATATAATACCAAAATTTGCCAAGAGAAGTTAACGTACAGTAAAAGTAAAGTTGATTGTCCACGCATAACTTTCCTCAAACCCAACGAATTTGCAAAGAGAAGTTAACGTACAGTAATGCCAAAATATGCCAAGATAAGTTAACGTACAGTAAAATAAAAGTTGATTGTCCACGCATAACTTTCCTCAAACCCAACAAATTTTAGTAGTTAATAGCTCAAAAGAAGGAGCTTGGTCCACTGAGTGTTCTTAGACCTATGCCAACAGCCTACGTTAATAAGAACTCTAGTTATAGAGGTTTGAGAGAAGAAAAATATTGAAAAAAATCTTGAATGTAAAGTTTATTCATAAATTCTTTTAATATGTATGTATGTATATGTATAAGATAATAGGTATGTAGGTTCATTTCCAAATTTTTATTGTAGTTATAAATTATTTGTTTGTATAGATTCATACAGTTTCTGGCATTCGACTTATAAAGATCTAAATTGTGTTTCTAAATTCTAGGTTGAACGTGCTGCTTTTTATTCTTAATTGAAGCTTAAACTCAGTTAGAAATTGTGCAAGAATAACAAACAGAAGGCTATGATTAGAACTTGCGCCTTTTTAATATCTCTTCGATTATGCAATTTAAATTTATATTTTGATAAAATGGAAAATTATTTATCATATGCGTCGTCAACTTCAGAAATCGATATATCATCTACCACATTTCGTATGCCTTCCCCATATGTTAGGTATTTGCAGCGATGGGGAAAACACTAACACAGGCGTTGCGAATGGCTAATTGGTAAAGCCGTTGCATTGGTTTATATGCCTTCTACATTTCAATGAATTGTCTTTTCGACACCTATTCTAATTTCTGGATAATTCGAAAATGAGCGGAGCAAGAACTGCCAGCGGTTTAATAACCAAACAAATCGCATACTGTGAAAAAATGGTATGAAAATCATTTTAAAGAATGTTTTCTTAGAGCATTTTTTATTAATCAAAAGTTTTAAATTATTTTAAGGCCATATTGCTAGAGAACATGCCACCGTCTTCATCGGATGATTGGAAGCGCGATTTATCTACTGACATAAAGTATTTGTTTCAAATGGCTTCGGCAATATCGGATGATTTTATTACACTGGACTTAGCTAACATAAAACCTGAAAATGTTATGGCTGTGACTGATGTAGTCGGAAAAAAATAAAACGATTGGAAAGCAAGCAAGACGTAAAAACGTACTTATTTAAGTTCATTTTTGAAACATAAAAATAAGAAATTAAAATAAAAGTATTTTCAAAAAACAAAAAAGAAAAAAAATCCATAATTTCTCGGGCAAATATACCCAAAATATGTGTTCGATCAGGCTCATTTTTGGTACAGATTATTTGTTTTTCATACAATATGTACATACACATATTTTTTTAAAATCAAAATCGATTACGAATTAGGCATACCTCCCATACAAAGTCAAGCTTCCCTTTAAAAATCGCTGGATCGAAATACATTTTAGACCCATAGTTTCTTCAGCAAAGTTGCTCAGTATGATCCCTAGTTTATTTTGCGCATACACGATTTTTCGGTCCCCCTACAAATCGATCCGTCCTAATATATATGTATATACCCTCTGCACAGTAATGTAAAGGGTATAAAAATACTAAGTATCGTTTGTTACTTTTACGCCGGTTTTTTCGTGTTGAAATTTTTTCTTTATATTTTTTTTTTTTTTAAGAACTCGATAACTTTAACTCCACCAGTTAACGCCCGCCCTACTCCGGCCACTTTCAAGCTAAATTAGTTTCAAAAGCTGTGCACTGGACCAGAAAAGCTCTTTCACATTTTTTGAAATAGTTTTAACTAATATCAACTAGTTTGCGCAGCTTTTGAGACTAATTTAGCTTGAAAGAGAGAAAGAAAAAAACATATGTATACTCACTTTCAATCTTTAAGATGCAACGCTGCACCAAAATTGCTCTACGGAAATTTTATTAATATTTTTCTCGGAATGTACTCTGTATTACGCTACTTTTGGTGTCAATTTTTTGAAAATCAAAAATATTTTTTTTTTCAAAATGCGGTCAAATGATCCAGTAGTCATCTGGTTTTTTCCTCCGAAGGTGAAGTTTTGCGGCTCATAAATTGAACTGGATGAAAAAATTGATCCTCGGAGTCTTTGCAATAAAACGCCACCATAGCCAAACTTACTCGCATCAGTATGCACTTCCGTAATGGATTTTGGATTGATACCTTTAAAACCGGATCCTTTGTTAGTAACAACTTCAATTTTTGGAAAGATGAAATTACATCCGCCTCAATCTTGAATTCGTTTCCATTTCGTAGTAAATCAGACAGTGGTCTAGCAATCGTCGCGTACCCATCAACAAATCGCCGAAAATAGGATGTTAACGTTGTAAGCTCTTCTTATCGAGTGGTAATTTAAAATTATCTATGGCAGAAGTTTTCAGTTTGGAAGGACGAATGGTGCCTCTTTTAATGACGTAACCGAGGAAATTTACTTTTCTCTGTAAAAATTGAAATTTTTTCCATCTTACGTGCAGACCATTTTCCTCCGCTACTTTTAATACCGTCTTCAATTTCTCAATACCTTCATATAATTATGTCATCTATGTAAACTACGGCTATATCTTTCCAAATTAAATTCCTAAAAATGTCATTGACAAATCTACAAAAAACAGCTGGGGAGTTCGATATTCCAAATGGCACATAATTAAATTCATATTGTCCGTTTCTACTAACGAATGATGTGATCCACCGGTACATGGAAAAATCCATCCTTCAAATCAAGCGTAGTGAATACGTTCGCCTGTTGCAACCCTTCCAAAACATCATCCATTACACCATTGGGAAATTATCACGAATAATCTTTTCATTCAGCTTCCTGTAGTCACAGCATAACCGTTTTGTTCCATCCTTCTTTGGCACTAATACGATCAGAGATGAATATTCTGAGGAGCTATGTTTAATTATACCCAGAGCCAACCAATCTGACACTTGTTTATCTATAATCTTCTGGTCGTCGTATGAAGTTCTTCTTGGTCCTTGAGCAACAGGTATATCATCCTTCAGCAGGATTTTCATTCTAACAGGAACATGATTATTCTCTTTTGGGCTGTATTCTCTTATTATACGATACACGTCATTCCGTACCCTAATACTTAGATGTTCTAAATCAGCCACAGTTCAAGTATCCTCCCCTATGTTACAACATATGTCGCCAAATTCCTTTATAAGATCAAAATTACCTTCATACTATGCAGATGATCTATCTTGTCCAACACCCATTTTGGCTACAAATTTAGGTATAAATCTAACTTCCGTAAAATATTATTCCCCAGAATTGCCGGATATCTAATATCCCCACGTACGACATAAAACCTCATATTCAAATGAATGCCATCAATTTCCACTGGTGCATCAAAATAACCATGTGTATAAAATTCTCCAGCGCCAGCTCCTTTGAGTCGGCGTCGTTCTGGTATAAGTACGAATGAGTTAATTAGTCTGTCGAAAACATCACTCCTTAAACTGCATATATTGCAGCCAGTGTCAATGAGACCATAAAATTTGATACCACCTAAACAAAATATCTTATAGTTCATTCCCGGTTCGAACGGCTCCTGATCAAAAGATAGCACGTTAACATTATTTCGTTCCTGTTTGAATACAGCTTTGTTACTCCTACATTCGGCCGCACGATGACCAACGCCATTGCATTTGAAACATTGAAATTGTGTTTCCTTACAATCCATATTAAAAGAATTTATGAATAAACTTTGCATTCAAGATTTTTTAAATATTTTTCTTCTCTCAAACCTCTATAACTATAACGTAGGCTGTTGACATAGGTCTAAGAACACTCAGTGGATCAAGCTCCTTCTTTTGAGCAATTAACTGCTTAAATTCGTTGGGTTTGAGGAAAGTTATGCGTGGAGAATCAACTTTACTTTTACTGCACGTTAACTTATTTGGCATATTTTCGCATTACTGTACGTTAACTTCTCTTAGCAAATTTTGGTATTATATTACAAAAATTAATATAATATAATATAATATAATATAATATAATATAATATAATATAATATAATATAATATAATATAATATAATATAATATAATATATAATATAATATAATATAATATAATATAATATAATATAATATAATATAATATAATATAATATAATATAATATAATATAATATAATATAATATAATATAATATAATATAATATAATATAATATAATATAATATAATATAATATAATATAATATAATATAATATAATATAATATAATATAATATAATATAATATAATATAATATAATATAATATAATATAATATAATATAATATAATATAATATAATATAATATAATATAATATAATATAATATAATATAATATAATATAATATAATATAATATAATATAATATAATATAATATAATATAATATAATATAATATAATATAATATAATATAATATAATATAATATAATATAATATAATATAATATAATATAATATAATATAATATAATATAATATAATATAATATAATATAATATAATATAATATAATATAATATAATATAATATAATATAATATAATATAATATAATATAATATAATATAATATAATATAATATAATATAATATAATATAATATAATATAATATAATATAATATAATATAATATAATATAATATAATATAATATAATATAATATAATATAATATAATATAATATAATATAATATAATATAATATAATATAATATAATATAATATAATATAATATAATATAATATAATATAATATAATATAATATAATATAATATAATATAATATAATATAATATAATATAATATAATATAATATAATATAATATAATATAATATAATATAATATAATATAATATAATATAATATAATATAATATAATATAATATAATATAATATAATATAATATAATATAATATAATATAATATAATATAATATAATATAATATAATATAATATAATATAATATAATATAATATAATATAATATAATATAATATAATATAATATAATATAATATAATATAATATAATATAATATAATATAATATAATATAATGCTGCGGAGCAGCAGAGGTCCTCTAGGGGTCCATTTTTCAATTTTGCATTTTCCATTTTTCAATTTTCATTTTCCATTTTCAATTTTTCAATTTTCATTTTCCATTTCACAATTTTCATTTTCCATTTTCGTTTTCCATTTTCCATTTTTCATTTTTCAATTTTCTTGTTCCATTTTCCATTTCTCATTTTCCAATTTCCATTTTTAATTTTTCAATTTTCATTTTTCAGTTTACATTCTACATTTTATATTTTCCATTTTCCATTTTCTGTTTTTCATTTTCCATTTTCCATTCTCCATTTTCAATTTTTCGTTTTCATTTTTCGTTTTAATTTTTTCTTTCATATTGGCGATTTTTTTTTATTGATAACGATAAAAAAAAAATCATGTGAGTCCGATCACAAGGGAGATGGAGATGTGTAAACATCTAATAATTAAAGAAAACATCAACATCATATTTTCCAGTGCATAAAAAATAAGTCGATTATGCTGTTTTCTGAAATTCAATTGATGTTTTCTGAAATGCAATTAATGTTTTCTGAAATTCTATTGATGTTTTCTGAAATACAATTAATGTTCTCAGCAATTCAAATAATGCTTTTTGAAATTCAATTGATGTTTTCTGAAATTCTATTTATGTTTTCTGAAATTCTATTGATGTTTTCTGAAATACTACTTATGTTTTCTGAAATTCAAATGATGTTTCCTAAAATACAATTGATGTTTTCTGAAATTCAATTGATGTTTTCTGAAATTCAATTGATGTTTTCTGAGACTCGAATGATGTTTTCTGAAATTATATTGATGTTTTCTGATATTCTATTTATGTTTTCTGAAATTCAATTGATGTTTTCTGAAATACAATTGATGTGTTCTGAAATACAATTGATGTTTTCTGAAATTCTATTGATGTTTTCTGAAATTCTATTTATGTTTTCTGAAATTCAAATGATGTTTTCTGAAATACAATTGATGTTTTCTGAAATACAATTGATGTTTTCTGAAATTCTATTGATGTTTTCTGAAATTCAATTGATGTTTTCTGAAACTCGAATGATGTTTTCTGAAATTATATTGATATTTTCTGAAATTCTATTTATGTTTTCTGAAAATCAAATGATGTTTTCTGAAACTCGAATGATGTTTTCTGAAATTATATTGATGTTTTCTGAAATTCTATTGATGTTTTCTGAAATTCAATTGATGTTTTCTGAAATTATATTGATGTTTTCTGAAATTCTATTTATGTTTTCTGAAATTCAAATGATGTTTGCTGAAACTCGAATGATGTTTTCTGAAATTATATTGATGTTTTCTGAAATTCTATTTATGTCTTCTGAAATTCAAATGATGTTTTCAGAAACTCGAATGATGTTTTCTGAAATTATATTGATGTTTTCTGAAATTCTATTTATGTTTTCTGAAATTCAAATGATGTTTGCTGAAATTCAAATGACGTTTTCTGAAATTATATTGATGTTTTCTGAAATTCTATTTATGTTTTCTGAAATTCAAATGCTGTTTGCTGAAACTCGAATGATGTTTTCTGAAATTATATTGATGTTTTCTGAAATTCTATTTATGTTTTCTGAAATTCAAATGCTGTTTTTTGAAATTCAAATGATGTTTTCTGAAATTATATTGATGGTTTCTGAAATTCTATTTATGATTTCTGAAATCCAAATGACGTTTTCTGAAATTATATTGATGTTTTCTGAAATTCTATTTCTGTTTTCAATTCAATTGATGTTTTCTGAAACTCGAGTGATGGTTTCTGAAATACAATTGATGTCTTCTGAAATTCTGTTGATGCTTTCTGAAATTCAAATGATGTTTTCTGAAACTCGAATGATGTTTTGTGAAATTATATTGATGTTTTCTGAAATTCTATTTATGTTTTCTGAAATTCAAATGATGTTTTCAGAAACTCGAATGATGTTTTCTGAAATTATATTGATGTTTTCTGAAATTTCTATTTATGATTTATGAAATCCAAATGACGTTTTCTGAAATTATATTGATGTTTTCTGAAATACTATTGATGTTTTCTGAAATTCAATTGATGTTTGCTGAAACTCGAATGATGTTTTCTGAAATTATATTGATGTTTTCTGAAATTCTATTTATGTTTTCTGAAATTCAAATGATATTTTCAGAAACTCGAATGATGTTTTCTGAAATTATATTGATGTTTTCTGAAATTCTATTTATGTTTTCGGAAATTCAAATGCTGTTTTTTGAAATTCAAATGATGTTTTCTGAAATTATATTGATGGTTTCTGAAATTCTATTTATGTTTTCTAAAATTCAAATGATGTTTTCAGAAACTCGAATGATGTTTTCTGAAATTATATTGATGTTTTCTGAAATTCTATTTATGATTTCTGAAATCCAAATAACGTTTTCTGAAATTATATTGATGTTTTCTGAAATTCTATTTCTGTTTTCAATTCAATTGATGTTTTCTGAAACTCGAGTGATGGTTTCTGAAATACAATTGATGTCTTCTGAAATTCTGTTGATGCTTTCTGAAATTCAAATGATGTTTTCTGAAACTCGAATAATGTTTTCTGAAATTATATTGATGTTTTATGAAATTCTATTAAGTTTTCTGAAATTCAAATGATGTTATCTGAAATACAATTGATGTTTTCTGAAATACAATTGATGTTTTCTGAAATTCTATTGATGTTTTCTGAAATTCAATTGATGTTTACTGAAACTCGAATGATGTTTTCTGAAATTATATTGATATTTTCTGAAATTCTATTTATGTTTTCTGAAAATCAAATGATGTTTTCTGAAACTCGAATGATGTTTTCTGAAATTATATTGATGTTTTCTGAAATTCTATTGATGTTTTCTGAAATTCAATTGATGTTTTCTGAAATTATATTGATGTTTTCTGAAATTCTATTTATGTTTTCTGAAATTCAAATGATGTTTGCTGAAACTCGAATGATGTTTTCTGAAATTATATTGATGTTTTCTGAAATTCTATTTATGTTTTCTGAAATTCAAATGATGTTTTCAGAAACTCGAATGATGTTTTCTGAAATTATATTGATGTTTTCTGAAATTCTATTTATGTTTTCTGAAATTCAAATGATGTTTGCTGAAATTCAAATGACGTTTTCTGAAATTATATTGATGTTTTCTGAAATTCTATTTATGTTTTCTGAAATTCAAATGCTGTTTTCTGAAACTCGAATGATGTTTTCTGAAATTATATTGATGTTTTCTGAAATTCTATTTATGTTTTCTGAAATTCAAATGCTGTTTTTTGAAATTCAAATGATGTTTTCTGAAATTATATTGATGGTTTCTGAAATTCTATTTATGATTTCTGAAATCCAAATGACGTTTTCTGAAATTATATTGATGTTTTCTGAATTTCTATTTCTGTTTTCAATTCAATTGATGTCTTCTGAAACTCGAGTGATGGTTTCTGAAATACAATTGATGTCTTCTGAAATTCTGTTGATGCTTTCTGAAATTCAAATGATGTTTTCTGAAACTCGAATGATGTTTTGTGAAATTATATTGATGTTTTCTGAAATTCTATTTATGTTTTCTGAAATTCAAATGATGTTTTCAGAAACTCGAATGATGTTTTCTGAAATTATATTGATGTTTTCTGAAATTTCTATTTATGATTTATGAAATCCAAATGACGTTTTCTGAAATTATATTGATGTTTTCTGAAATACTATTGATGTTTTCTGAAATTCAATTGATGTTTGCTGAAACTCGAATGATGTTTTCTGAAATTATATTGATGTTTTCTGAAATTCTATTTATGTTTTCTGAAATTCAAATGATGTTTTCAGAAACTCGAATGATGTTTTCTGAAATTATATTGATGTTTTCTGAAATTCTATTTATGTTTTCTGAAATTCAAATGCTGTTTTTTGAAATTCAAATGATGTTTTCTGAAATTATATTGATGGTTTCTGAAATTCTATTTATGTTTTCTAAAATTCAAATGATGTTTTCAGAAACTCGAATGATGTTTTCTGAAATTATATTGATGTTTTCTGAAATTCTATTTATGATTTCTGAAATCCAAATAACGTTTTCTGAAATTATATTGATGTTTTCTGAAATTCTATTTCTGTTTTCAATTCAATTGATGTTTTCTGAAACTCGAGTGATGGTTTCTGAAATACAATTGATGTCTTCTGAAATTCTGTTGATGCTTTCTGAAATTCAAATGATGTTTTCTGAAACTCGAATGATGTTTTCTGAAATTATATTGATGTTTTCTGAAATTCTATTTATGTTTTCTGAAATTCAAATGATGTTTTCAGAAACTCGAATGATGTTTTCTGAAATTATATTGATGTTTTCTGAAATTCTATTTATGATTTCTGAAATCCAAATGACGTTTTCTGAAATTATATTGATGTTTTCTGAAATACTATTGATGTTTTCTGAAATTCAATTGATGTTTGCTGAAACTCGAATGATGTTTTCTGAAATTATATTGATGTTTTCTGAAATTCTATTTATGTTTTCTGAAATTCAAATGATGTTTTCAGAAACTCGAATGATGTTTTCTGAAATTATATTGTTGTTTTCTGAAATTCTATTTATGTTTTTTGAAATTCAAATGATGTTTTCTGAAATTATATTGATGGTTTCTGAAATACAATTGATGTTTTCTGAAATTCTATATATGTTTCCTGAAATTCAAATGATGTTTGCTGAAACTCGAATGATGTTTTCTGAAATTATGTTGATGTTTTCTGAAATTCTATTTATGTTTTCTGAAATTCAAATGATGTTTGCAGAAACTCGAATGATGTTTTCTGAAATTATATTGATGTTTTCTGAAATTCTATTTATGATTTCTGAAATCCAAATGACGTTTTCTGAAATTATATTGATGTTTTCTGAAATTCTATTGATGTTTTCTGAAATTCAATTGATGTTTTCTGAAACTCGAGTGATGGTTTCTGAAATACAATTGATGTTTTCTGAAATTCTGTTGATGCTTTCTGAAATTCAAATGATGTTTTCTGAAACTCGAATGATGTTTTCTGAAATTATATTGATGTTTTCTGAAATTCTATTGATGTTTTCTGAAATTCAATTGATGTTTTCTGAAACTCGAGTGATGTTTTCTGAAATTATATTGATGTTTTCTGAAATTCTGTTTATGTTTTCTGAAATTCAAATGCTGTTTTCAGAAACTCGAATGATGTTTTCTGAAATTATATTGATGTTTTCTGAAATTCTGTTTATGTTTTCTGAAATTCAAATGATGTTTTCAGAAACTCGAGTGATGTTTTCTGAAATTCAATTGATGTTTTCTGAAACTCGAATGATGTTTTCTGAAATTATATTGATGTTTTCTGAAATTCTGTTTATGTTTTCTGAAATTCAAATGATGTTTTCAGAAACTCGAATGATGTTTTCTGAAATTATATTGATGTTTTCTGAAATTCTATTTATGATTTCTGAAATTCAAATGACGTTTTCTGAAATTATATTGATGTTTTCTGAAATTCTATTGATGCTTTCTGAAATTCAATTGATGTTTTCTGAAACTCGAGTGATGGTTTCTGAAATACAATTGATGTTTTCTGAAATTCTGTTGATGCTTTCTGAAATTCAAATGATGTTTTCTGAAACTCGAATGATGTTTTCTGAAATTATATTGATGTTTTCTGAAATTCTATTTATGTTTTCTGAAATTCAAATGATGTTTTCTGAAATTATATTGATGGTTTCTGAAATACAATTGATGTTTTCTGAAATACAATTGATGTTTTTTGAAAGACAATTGGAAAATGTTTAGAAAAGAACATATCATAATTTTTTCACAAATACAATCAGATAAAGTCACACCGTTTACACTTCAGCTCACACCGATGTGTTACGCTGTTTTTGCGATTATATTGTGAAATAGAAATTTACGCCCCTGCGCGTATAGATGTTTACAGATCAATATGTGGCAGTACTACTAACATGAGCTATGTTATTGTGTTCTTGGTATTGTTAATATATGTATATGCATAATTTTTTGTGGCATTTTTTTATGTTGTTGTACAATTATAATGTTCAACCACTAAACTGTTACAACAAACACACTGGGTTTTATGTTTTTTTTTTAGAGGTATCTACATATTTTTGCTCGTATCTAATCACGATGATTCCCGATTTAGTCAATTTTCAATACCAACCTGATGGGAATTATGGCAAATGATATTATTGTAGCCTTATCCAGTAGGATTGTTCTTTTTTGTGAATGAGCGTGATTTCAACAGACAGACGGACAGACGGACAGACGGACATCGCTATATCGACTCGAGCTGTGATAAAGATCAAGAATATATATACTTTATGGGGAAATTAGTTTTTCGATGCGTTACAAACGGAATGACAAACCTATATATACCCTCTGCCACTAACGTGTGGAGGGTATAAAAATGTCCCCAGGGACCTTCTTCTTCAGGGTTAAAAGAAAAATAAATTGTTTAAAATTAAAAACAATTAAAAATATATTAAATATGTAACTTTATTTTTAACAATTAATTTTGTAAATTTACAAATTAAAAAATCAGCTGTTGTAAACAAAACAAACAAGCAGAGGTTATGTCAAGCGTAATTACATATGTACGTTTGAACGTAAAAATTATGAATCGTATGTAAATCGCCAATTTTAACATACACACGGAATTACATATGTATGGATCGTAAAACTGACTTTACATATGGAAAATACATATAGTGTAAACACACCTTTACGGGCTAATGATGGTCAAATTTGGTATAAATGAAAAGATCAATTTATTTTCATTTTTCAGCCAACCTTTCTTCTGCATTTTTCAGACTTCTTCAGGAGTGTATATTTTTATTTAAATTCTGGCGACAAAATAAAGTAAACATTAAGCAAATTTGCTCAAAATTTTTTTTTAGGAAAATAATATTAATGTTAGCATCTACTTACGATTCTATATTACATCCTTTTAATTGTAATCACTTATTTATCTAAAAAAAACTGGACTTCACGACACAGAAATTGTAAATATATAAAATAAAATAAATAAATGATGACAACACAGTACACAGATATCACAAATTGATCTTAACGCCTAGTATCACAGAACTTTAATTATTTTACTAAGTAATTGCAACAGAATATTGTAGCTTTGTGTTGTCTTTATCCTCTCTTGTGTTCATGGCACATTGTAATCGCTGTTGTAAGATTAAGATTAATATTGAAAGTAAAATAAATTGTTTAATATTAATTAACAATTAAACAATATATTACTTTATATTTAACAATAAATTTTTGTAAATTCACAAATTGTCTCAGCTGTTGTTTACATTTAGAGGTTATGTCATTCGTAAATACATATACACGTGTGATAGCAAAAATTATGAATCGTATGTAAAATGATAATTTTGACAGACATACGGAATCACATATGGATAAAAAAGTGACAGGACATATGTAAAAAACACATCGTGTGATATGACCTTAACTTCGTTATCAGTTTGAGAAATTTAGTTTATTTGAAAAAAAAAAAAAAAACACTGGTCACCTCAATTTATAGTTGTTAATATCATTCTGTACAATGTTTTTGTTTTTTTTTTGTTAACTAACCAACTTCCGAGCATTTTTGTCGTTATAACGTTCATATATCAGTATAACGACGTCTGTTGAACCCGTAACACGCGCGATCTCTCTCTCTCTATCAGACTTAATGTAAATACGATTGTTATTAAATGTTTGTTATTAAACAAAAATAAACGCGATCAAACGTTGCAGTGTTTTGAATTGAATTAGAAATCAAAACGAAAATTTCAAAAAAAAAAAAAAAATTCGAAAATAAAAGAATTTAAAAAATCGAAAATATATAAAATATTAATTAACAGATAAAAAAAAATTTAATACAAAATAAAGTGAGTGATATATACATATATTAAAAATTATATTATTCTACAAAAGAATTAGCAGAAAAAGTATAAACGCAAAAAAAAGAGACGATCACAACATCAAGGTGATCATGCGTGTTATTAGAGAAGTGAAGCATTTGGTTCTATATATTTCAAAGTAAAAGCAAACAACCACAACAAAAAGTCTACATATATAAAAGGAGTTTATGTTGTTTACATTGAAAAAAAAAATAATAATAAAGAAAAATGTATGAAAACAAAATTTGCTAAAAGCATATAAAAAAAATGTTGATCAAAACAAAATAAGAAGAATATAATCACTCATGAAATATAATAAGCACCTTTATATGTATGTAAAAAATTGTTTTACAAACATGCAGAGAATTTTTAAAACGCATCTATCATGTTAAATTATAAAAAAAATAAAAATTTTTGTGTACAAAAACTTCATAAAAAATACATAAGATGCATGTGTGACCGACAATTAAGGGAATGTCAAATTACTGTTAACACTGGGCTGGTTTTTAAACATTTATATTCTATAGCGCTTTGCAGTTATATTTTGCTGATGTTTGTAACTACCAATAATTTTTGAGCTACTCTCACCTTTTGTTATACCGTCCGTCCGCATAAGAAGCACTTTCTGAGTCGATTTAACAATATACGTCTGTCCGCCCGTCTGTTATTGAAAACCTTATTGCAATTGAAAATATATTTTGATGAAATTTGGTATTTATCAGCTATAGGATGATCGCTATTAAAATTGGTGGAAATCGGTGCATATCCCTATATTAATGTCCCCTATGAGATCGACTTAAATTAAGCTAAGCATCAGATTTTGTTTATCAGTTGAAAAATAAAAGGTGTGTCGGATTTTAAACTCTGGTCTAAAGCAGCGTTCCGATATTCACCTAAATCTGACGATTCTCATATAAAAATCACATCCTAAATTAACTTTATACATCTCCAGACAACAATTCCAAGCCAATCTCACTTAAATTTGATTTGATTTTTCGAAATTCATAGTATAGGATATCATATAGTCGGACTAGACCTACTTTTGTATTTGTTTCGTGCTGCCTTAATGCATTTGTCAGCAGCAGAGATGGTTAACCTTGAAAAATATATAACAATTTTAGATATGCTCTCGGTTACACTTGAAAAAAAAAAAACAAAAAAAAGATAACCGCTATTTTTTTTGATGCGTTATGGTGCAAAATTAAAATTTTATGGATGAATTAAAAAAATTTTTTTGTTTTTAATTTTGAGAAGGATACTCTAATGATTCTATAATAACTTGAGACCGACTTGAGCAGTTTAGTTATAAAAAACATCAAACAATTTTAATTTAAATTACCTTTAAGTTATGCCAATATTATTTTTATACTCAACAGTTTTGGAATTATTATGAATGAAATGATGAAAAATATATTTTATAACGTAAAATTTAAATATTTTTATTTTTAAAAATTCATGTAAAGTCGAAAATGGTAAAAACATGCATTTTTTTATTACTAAATCATAAAGCTACATACATTGCAAATAAAATTATCTATGTACCATGAAAATCTATGGCTAAATCTTGATTTTATTCTTCACCTCGTTTTGACAAAAATTGTGAATTTTTTTTAGTTTAGTTGTTTTTATTTTTTTTTATTTATTTTTTTTTTATTAAATAAGTTTTACAAAGTTAAATAAATGATCTACATAAAAGGAAATCGTATGGCTACCCAAAAGTAATGAATTATTTAAGTTATGAATCCGATGATAATATGTTCATCAGTAATATGTTTGCTGTTTTGCTACCACGTATTCTGACGCTATCTATTATAACTTAAACACATATCCATTTCATATAGAAAAACATCAGTCTATAGCACTCCCCATTATCAGTACTTCTCAAATCGTTACCTCTTTAAAAAGTGGTGTTCACAGTTGCATTTTAACTAACTAACTAACTAATTGTAATACCAATACTTTAGCTACTCCCATATCAATAATGTTCAACATATCAATAAAATATGGGTACTTTCCTAAACAGTGGAATGATTCCTTCATCATTCCATTATTTAAATCTGGAAATTGGTCAAATATTACAAAATATAGAGGTATCGCCAAGCTCAGTTCAATTCCTAAGCTCTTGGAGAAGTGTATAACTGAATTTCTATGCCATCAAGCTTCTTCCGTACTGTCACCTTCTCAGCATGGATTTCGAAAAGGCTGCTCAGTGATGACAAATCTGTTGCAATTAACTGCTTTAGTAAATCGCAGGTTTAACAATGGTCAACAAACTGATGTTATTTACATTGATTTCAGTAAAGCCTTTGACAAAGTTAATCACAATCTTCTCCTTGAAAAATTACATCTAATGGGATTTACTACCAATACTCTAAATTGGATAAAGTCTTACCTTTTGTGCAGAAAACAATGTTTTAGATTTAATGATATAAACTCTAAAAATATTATTGTAAATTCTGGTGTGCCGCAAGGTAGCCACCATGGACCAATACTATTCTCACTCTTCATTAATGATCTGTCGTATGTTATTAAATTTTGCAACGTTCATATGTATGCTGATGATGTGAAAATCTTCCTTAGTTATAAAAAACTATCTGATCAAATATACCTTCAACAAGATTTAGACAGTTTTTACATGTGGTGTAAATTCAACCTGATGGATTTAAATATAAACAAGTAAGAAAATTATAGTCGGTCTAGACCGACTATACGATACCCTATACCATGCGTTTAGAAACCCTATCTCAGGCCCAACTAACTGGACATAGAAAATAAGCAAAAACCAAATTTGAGTGGGATTTTTATTAATTTTTTTGGCTGCAGATATGAAAAAGTTCATATCGGATGCTATATCTATATGGGGACTAGGTCCAAAAATGGACCGATCCTGATCATGTTTGGTAAAGTCTCTTGTATTTTGCAAAAATATATACAAACAAAATTTGAGAAGAATCAGTGCAATATTTTTGTTTTTTAATAAATTTAGGTGAAGATCGGGAAGCAGCTCTATATGGGGCCAAAGGGGTCATTTTTGGACTACTCATTAATGGACGTAATGAACGCATACAAAACCCAATTTGAGTAAGATCTATATGACAATTTGGATCTTATGGCAATTTATGTCGATTTCATAGGGGTAATTTGTATGGGGGCTAGGTCTGAACATGGACCGATTCTCACCAATTTCAACAGCGTTCATCCCATGACCGATAAAGGCTTATATACCAAATTTCATCAAAATATATTCATATTTGCGACCTGCAGTTTGATTACAAGCTTTACATGGACACACAGACGGACGGACGGACGGACGGACGGACGGACGGACATTGTTAAATCAACTAAGAAAGTGATTCTGATTCGATCGGTATAATTAAAGATGGGTCTAGGTCAAATATTTTTGGTTGTTACAAACAGCAGCACAAAGTCATTATACCCAAACCACATAGTGGTATAGGGTATAAAAAATGTAAACATATGCGCTTTTCTAGAAACTAGAATGCCTTGGGAAACTACTCTTTAGGTGGCTGCCAGCTGGAGTTGGTAAAATAATTTCTGGATCTTGGAATCTTGTTTGATATAAAATTACATATTGTACAACATATTACGATGACAATCAATAAAGCTCGTGGTGTACTGGCTTTTATTAAGCGATGGGCAAAGGAGTTCATTGACCCTTTTATTATATGTTTCTCCTGTAAGACCTATTTTAGAATACGGTTCGTTAATTTGGGATCCTTATTATAATGTTCATAGTAACCGTATCGAGTCTGTTCAAAAACAATTTCTTCTTTTCTGCTTGCGAAATTTATATTTGACCCCTTCTGTTGATTTTCCATCTTATACAACTCGTCTTGCTCAAATTAAATTGCCTACATTAAAAAGTCGTGGGACTATGCTGAATGCTGTATTCCTAACAAATTTGATAAATGGTGATGTCTGCTCTGATTTTCTGCTCAACTATATTAAATTTAATGTTCCACAACGATCAACACGCTTTTTCATCCCATTATCTCTTCAAGTTTTTCGTGTCAATTACGCAAATGCTGATCCTTTTATGAAAATATGTAAAAGTTTTAATCAGAGTTCAGAACACAGACCAACACACACATATTTTTATTTTCATATCAATTATGTTTCTTTTTAAATTTTCTTCGGTGCCCAACACAATCATGACTGTGTTCGTTTCAATATTTTGTTATTTACACGAACATTTTTGTATCACGTACTTTTTGTTTCAATCACACATAAACCACACATTTTTGAGTGTTGCTTTATTTGAAGTTCATGTTCTGGTACGTGTACTGAAAAAAAAGAAACAGAACATGTACAATAAACAGGTTCGAGTTCAGTTATATTTTAAGTCGTGTTGTGGCTCGTGTACTAAAACAGAACATGTACAATAAACAGGTTCGAGTTCAGTTATATTTTAAGTCGTGTTTAAAATATAACTGAACTCGAACCTGTTTATTGTACATGTTCTGTTTTTGTTTTTGACTGTGTTTAAAATATAACTGAACTCGAACCTGTTTATTGTACATGTTCTGTTTTTTCTTAGTACACGAGCCACAACACGACTTAAAATATAACTGAACTCGAACCTGTTTATTGTACATGTTCTGTTTCTTTTTTTTTCAGTACACGTACCCGAACATGAACTTCAAATAAAGCAACACTCAAAAATGTGTGGTTTATGTGTGATTGAAACAAAAAGTACGTGATACAAAAATGTTCGTGTAAATAACGAAATATTAAAACGAACACAGTCATGGTTGTGTTGGACACCGTAGAAAATTTAGAAACGCACATAATTGATATGAAAATAAAGATATGCTTTTGAACAGAACATTGTGTGTTTCATGTGTGTATTTTCTGAACCTTGGTTTTAATGAATTGAATGTCCTTATTGATTTATATGTAAATATTGCTGTTATTAAACGTAATATTATTTTATTCTTGAACACTTAATTAAAAATTTTCGGTTTGTAAATTTTAACTATATAATTACTTATACTGTCTGTAAGAATTTATTTCCATAGACTAAACAAATAAATAAATAAATAAAAACAAAATAAATGAATAAATGATTTCGACTTTTGTTTTGCCTATTGTGATTTTTGCTTCTGTTATGAGGAACCAAATAAGATCTCGCATTATAGTTTAGTTCCATAATCCCATGCTCAATGGGCTTAACTTGTTGGTAAAATTAATGTGATTTAAATTGCATTTCATCCAAAAAGAGTTTCGAGAAAGAACTGATTTGTTTGTTGATCAGCCAAAACCTGGCTTTGGTAATTCTAATGACGGGAATACGGCTAGATGTTTTTTCAGAACGCGGAAATTTCAGTTGAAATTAAAAAAGTGGACTTAACTCTGACAATTAAAATGCAAACAATACTAATTTTTGTTTCTTGTGGTCATAAAATTCATTTGGAAATTTTTCGTAGATTTGCTAACAACACAGCTGTATCTAGCCGGAGATTATACAGCACATACTTTTACCAAGTGTAGAATTATCTCAAGAAGCATGAAACAATGTGCAGATTGCACATAAATGCAGCCGGGAAAAGTCCAATGTAGATATTTTCAATAGGTTTCTACTAAGTTCCGACCCATTCATATTTAGTGTGACCAGGAAATATGAGCAGGAAAAAAATAATTTTTCAACTACGGAATTAGAGTTATTAGTTTAGCGATGAAAATTATAATAAAGATAATAAGATGATGATGAAGACGATCATAATTGTGGTGAATATAGTAGGATGATGATAATGATGATGAAGATTATAATAATGATGAAGAAGATAATGATATTTGAGTTATTTATGATGACTTTGATAACATAATTGCTTGCATATTTATACTCTACTAGCAGATTCCAGCCCTTGAAATTCGAGTGCAAATTCTAGGAAATTTTATTTTTTCATTAAATAAAGACCCTAAAGGTATGCTAATCAATTGTAGCCAATTCACAAATCAACGTAAAAAACAAACTCATTTTTATTACAAACACATTAACAAATATAATAAACACACACATAGCATTATATAATTTTATGTATATGTTAGTAGCAACTTTAAATGCAATTTACTCAAAATAAAGGAAAAAATTTAAAAATCTGTAAATCTGCAAAACGGCTAAAAAGAAATACTTTTTAAATAATATACGTTTGGTCAAAATCGGGATAAAACGGTAGAACAAAACATCGGTCACAAGAAATCGCCTAGCCTAATATTATAGACTAGCAGATTCCAGCCCTTGAAATTCGAGTGCAAATTCTAGGAAATTTTATTTTTTCATTAAATAAAGACCCTAAAGGTATGCTAATCTATTATAGCCAATTCACAAATCAACACAAAAAACAAACTCATTTTTATTACAAACAAATAGCATTGTATAATTTTATGTATGTGTTAGCAGCAACTTTAAATGTAATTTACTCAAAGTAAAGGAAAGAATTTAAGAATCTGTAAATCTGCAAAACGGCTAAAAAGGAATACTTTTTAAATAATATACGTTTGGTCAAAATCGGGATAAAACGGTAGAACAAAACATCGGTCACAAGAAATCGCCTAGTCTATTAATAATATAGATACCACTGTGCGGTCAGGGTATAATGACTTTGTGCTGATGTTTGTAACAACCAAAAATATTTATTTTTATATCGATGGATTAAGAATCACTTTCTAAGTCGATTTATCGACGTCCGTCCGTCCGTGTGTCTGTCCGTGTGTACGTCGCAAATATGTATATATTTTGATGAAATTTAGCATATAAGCTTCTATCGGCTAGATGATGAACGCTATTGAAAGTGGTGCAAGTCGGTTCATGTTCAGACCTAGCCCCATACAAATGACCCTTATGAGATCGACTTAAATTGCCATAATATCCATATTATCCTATAGATCTCGGTCAAATTATGTTTGTGTACGTTTATAACATCCATTAATCAGTAGTCCAAAAATAAACCCTGTAGGACAATTCTTAGTCATAGCCCCCATATAAAGCTTATTCCCGATCTTCATTTAAATCTATCAAAAAAACAAAAAATTGCATAGATTTTTCTCAAATTTGGTTTGTGCATGTTTTTGCAAAAAATAAGTAACCTTACCAAATATAGTCGACTCGGTTCATTTTTCGAGCTAGTCCCCATATAAATATAGCATCAGATATGAACTTTTTCACATCCGAAGTCAAAAAAATTTAAAAAAATGCCACTCAAATCTGATTTATGCTTATTTTCTATATCTACTTAATTGGACCTAAGAGATAGGGTCGTATAGTCGATCCACACTAAAAAAGTAAAATAAAAACAGAGATTCCACCAAAATGCTTAAAAGTTGAGCTTTTTAATGGACCATGCATAGTTAACACCAAAAAAAAATATATAACCTCTTTAACTAGACACTTCCTTCAATTGATTTATTCTGATCCCGTAATAATTTTCTTCCGTGACTTTTTTGAGATAATTTTTTAGATTTCCTTAGTGAAAAACAAAGACTGAATTGAATTTAAACTAAGAAAAATACGTATTATTTACTTACTCTAAGTTATTTTTGATTCCGAAGTTACAACGGAAGTTGTGGATCATGTTCTTTTTTCCTAAAAACAAAAAGCGAACGCTGTGTTTCTATGTATTTATCATTATTCATAAATAAAATTTTGTATTATCTTAAAACTGCGGCTCCTCTGATTCGCCAATTTGCGTACCATCGCACCTTCTCTGCAGAAGGAATGCACTACACCATAATAATAAAATAAAACTGAATGTGTTTGGCTTGATATTTTTGTCCTTTCCGTAATAATGCGTTTCATTTAGTTCTGGTAATCAGAAATCATTGTTTCAGAGATATTTTTGCGATGTTCTTTTTAAAAAATTATTATGTGTTTTTGGAACCTACCACAATGTTATTGCGTTTGAGGGTGAAAATATTTTTTAAAATCATGTTAACTAATCATTTTGAAATGTTAGATCTCTATTTGTCAAATCTTAAATTTCCTTGATGTATCGTTCATAATTTGAAGGTTGTTTTGTCCGGGGCGCTCCTTGTCTTCAGTACTTTCTAGCCTGATCATCGAACGCCTTGTGCAACATCCTTAACGTTTCTACAATAGATATTTCATTCCGCAAATAAAACTTAATTTAAATTCTATGATTCATTACCTTTTATGATTCTTTCGACGTCTTTCGGAGTATCGCAGTTATATTTTTTCATAATTTCTTGCCTTTGGCCATTATCAAATAGCTTCATAATGGGTCCTAAGTAAAAATTGTATTTCGACAGATCATGAAGCAATATTGAATGTAAGCTAGGGGAACTAATATTTAGCTAGTTATGTCTCAATTTCTTGTTAAAAGTAACATGATGTTTTCTGATAACATCACCGATTTTGAACAGCTTTCACTGATTTTGATCTTGAGCCACGTTGCCACAGCATGCAACTTTATCTCTAAGAGATGAATCTATGTCGAAAGTCATAGTAAATTATCGATCGAAACTTTTTACTATTTTATTATTATTTTGGCCACATTTTTCAAGCACAGTCTTGCCTTAACACAAAATTTTAACACAACAACGCTCAATAAAATATTGTCTAAAATTTCAAAAATTAACTTTAGTTTGAACAGCTGGTTTAAATTTGGATGACAAGCCAAAGAAACCACAACTCAAACGCGACATTTCAAGTTATAACTCGCTAGCTCTTCAAATGCTTTGAACAAAAAATAATTTTGTGAATTAATGAGCAATCAAAAATTATAACAAAATATCTTTGGTAGACTGTTAAAAATGTTGTTGGCCATAAAAGAGAATTAACAAAAAACTCGAAATCGAATTGTTTCAAATTACAGTTTTAAATTGAATGAATGGATAATAAAAAAAAATCCCCGAAACAAAACAACTTATTAAAATTCACTGATGTAATCTATAATATTAATAGGCTAGGCGATTTTTTGTTACCGATGTTTTGTTCTACCGTTTTATCCCGATTTTCACCGAACGTATATTATTTGAAAGGTATTTCTTTTTAGCTGTTCACCAAATTTACAGATTTTTAAATTTTTTCCTTAATTTTGCGTAAATTGCATTTAAAATTACTACTAACACATACATAAAATTATACATATGATATGTGTGTGTTTATTAAATATGTTAATGTGTTTGTTAATGAGTTTGTTTTCTTCATTCACAATAATAATAAACCAAATTAGTGTCGGTTTGTGAATTGACTAAGTTGAAAGTTGCCTAGAAATTGCAATTTCGAGCGCTGGAATCTTCTAGTACAGATAAAACGTCTTAAATTAAGAGCCATATTCATTAGAGGCATATTTATTAATTAGATCCATATTCATTGCTTGTGTTAAAGTTTATTGATTCAGGCATTGGTAAAAATGTACCTAGATTTATATTAAGTTCTCTGAGTAACCACAATAGATTTTAACAAGAGCTTTCAAAAATCTTCGAGTGAGTTCTACCGAATAAAGTAAATTTTTATTGCAGCTAGACTTGGAATATAACTTCGCAATATGGGCATAAGCCTCAAGTCTACTTTATTTTATGCAAGTACATTAAATTTCGCGGGCCATTATTATTTCCAGCTATGCATCTAGATCAATGATTTATTACCTAAAAAGCATTTAAAACAAGTAATACTATAAAATTCGGCTGTAACGTTTCTTTGATACCCTCCATTTGTGTCATAAGCAAACTTGGGGCGAAGCAATTTTAACGAATAAAAACAATTTTGTTATAAAACAAACTGAAGTTAAAAACAACTTTATGAGAGGAAAATAAATATTATTGACTCAACGAAGTCTGGTGACTTCAATACAAAAAAAGGCCTCTTCACATTTTCACTCATTACTTTTGATCCAATTTCCATACTGTTTCTCATAATAACAAACAAAAAAAGAAAAAAATATAAAAAAAATAAATAGAAAGCAAACCCATGAATATTTTTCATACAGAAATTTTTCAATCCATTGTATTATATATGTATGTACGTATGTACATACATATGTATGTAGATCAAGAATATTTATATTTTCGTGCGTAACAAACGGATTGACTTACTAATTTATTTATAATCTCTGTCACAAAAGGTAGAGGAGGGTATAGAAACTAGTATTTTTAATTTCATACATATTTGTTTAAAAACAAGCTGTGTATAATTTAAATTTTTCATTTTTTGGTACATTATTATTTTGCCACACAAAATACAAAGAAACAAATTTTCCATTAATTAACGAAATACTCATATTCATGTACTATGTAAGTTTCAAGTTTTGTATTTATTTTTCCATATAATATTTTATATTTTTATAAGTACCATAAAATTATATTTTGTTTTACCTATAATTTTATTATTGAAGCTTATCTTCAATAACGTTGTCACATTTTCAAATGAGTGTTTGTTAGTCTTTTGTTTTATAATTATTATAATAACGTTAAATTTTGCATGATATTAGCAATTCAAGATTTATTACACTAAAGGTATTTTTTTTTAATAAAATGTACTTTATTAATAAAAGTTTATTATTTTTTTTTAAACAAAATTTACTTTTTCTTGATAACACGTACTTTTTAATAAATGTACTTTTTTAATAAAAGGTACTTTTTAAATAAAATTTTTTTTTAAAAGGTACTTTTTTATAAAAGGTACTTATAAAAGGTACTTTATATAAAAGGTACTTTTTATAAAAGGTAGTTTTTATAAAAGGTACTTTTTATAAAAGGTACTTTTTATAAAAGGTACTTTTTATAAAAGGTACTTTTTATAAAAGGTAATGTTTTAATAAAAGGTACTTTAAATAAACGATAGCTTAAATATTTTTTTTTATAACAGGTTCTATTTAAATTAAATTAACTTTTTTATAAAAGATACTTTTTTTTATTAAAAAGTACTTTTTGAAAATGATAACTTTTTGAATGAAAATAACTTCTTTAATAATTTAAGTTTTTAAATAAAAGTACTATTTTAATAAAAGGTACTTCTTTAACGAAAGTTATTTTTTAATAAAAGGTATTTGTTTAATAAAAGGTACTCTTTTAATACAAGGTACTTTTTTTTTTTTAATAAAATGTACTTTTTGACTAAAACACACTTTTTAATCAAAGTCACTTTTTTATAATAGGTGCTTTTTGAACAAAGGACAATTTTTAATTAAAGGTACGTTATAAGAAAAGTTGCTTTTTAATAAATGGTACCTTTTAATAAAAGATACTTTTTAATAAAATTTACTCTTTTAATTAAAAATACTTTTTTGTAATAAAATGTGCTTTTTTAATAAAAGGTATTTTTTTTATAAAAATTATATTTTGAATAAGAGGTACTTTTTTAATAAAAGATACTTCTTTAATAAAAGATACTTCTTTAATAAAAGATATATATTTGTAAGATTTATTGTAATTTTAACTATAATAAATTTTATAATAATAATAATAATAATAATAATAATAATAATAATAATAATAATAATAATAATAATAATAATAATAATAATAATAATAATAATAATAATAATAATAATAATAATAATAATAATAATAATAATAATAATAATAATAATAATAATAATAATAATAATAATAATAATAATAATAATAATAATAATAATAATAATAATAATAATAATAATAATAATAATAATAATAATAATAATAATAATAATAATAATAATAATAATAATAATAATAATAATAATAATAATAATAATAATAATAATAATAATAATAATAATAATAATAATAATAATAATAATAATAATAATAATAATAATAATAATAATAATAATAATAATAATAATAATAATAATAATAATAATAATAATAATAATAATAATAATAATAATAATAATAATAATAATAATAATAATAATAATAATAATAATAATAATAATAATAATAATAATAATAATAATAATAATAATAATAATAATAATAATAATAATAATAATAATAATAATAATAATAATAATAATAATAATAATAATAATAATAATAATAATAATAATAATAATAATAATAATAATAATAATAATAATAATAATAATAATAATAATAATAATAATAATAATAATAATAATAATAATAATAATAATAATAATAATAATAATAATAATAATAATAATAATAATAATAATAATAATAATAATAATAATAATAATAATAATAATAATAATAATAATAATAATAATAATAATAATAATAATAATAATAATAATAATAATAATAATAATAATAATAATAATAATAATAATAATAATAATAATAATAATAATAATAATAATAATAATAATAATAATAATAATAATAATAATAATAATAATAATAATAATAATAATAATAATAATAATAATAATAATAATAATAATAATAATAATAATAATAATAATAATAATAATAATAATAATAATAATAATAATAATAATAATAATAATAATAATAATAATAATAATAATAATAATAATAATAATAATAATAATAATAATAATAATAATAATAATAATAATAATAATAATAATAATAATAATAATAATAATAATAATAATAATAATAATAATAATAATAATAATAATAATAATAATAATAATAATAATAATAATAATAATAATAATAATAATAATAATAATAATAATAATAATAATAATAATAATAATAATAATAATAATAATAATAATAATAATAATAATAATAATAATAATAATAATAATAATAATAATAATAATAATAATAATAATAATAATAATAATAATAATAATAATAATAATAATAATAATAATAATAATAATAATAATAATAATAATAATAATAATAATAATAATAATAATAATAATAATAATAATAATAATAATAATAATAATAATAATAATAATAATAATAATAATAATAATAATAATAATAATAATAATAATAATAATAATAATAATAATAATAATAATAATAATAATAAAAGGTACTTCTTAATAAAGGGTATTTTCTAGTAAAAGCTGAAAAGTACTTTTTTAATAAAGGTACTTTTTTGAATAAAAGGTACCTATTTGAGTAAAAGGTACTTTTTTGAATAACAGCTACTTTTTTAATAAAGGGTGCTTTTTTCAATAAAAGTATAAGATAAGTTTTGCATAAACACTACTGTTATAATGGAAGGTACTTTTTAACTAAGGGTAATTTTTCGATAAAAGGCACTTTTTTAAGAAAAGGTACTGTAACGAAGTTTTAATCTTCGGCTAATGTAGTCAGTCGAGTACAGGGTCTGCTTACCTTATTCAATGAAGAGATGTTTGATTTACAATTTCTTGGGTTGCAAAATTACTTTTATTTAATTTCTCTGTATATTTATAATTTAGGATAATAACACAATCATCGGTTAGTATTTGTCTCCACTTGGATATTCTTCCTGTTCTTAGATCGAATATAAGAAATAGAAATAGAGGGTTGAATCGGCAGTCGACAACGACAGCAGTTGACACTGTATCGGGAGTCAAGTAGGTTGGCAACGTATTGCCCCACGGTCTTGGTGACAGAACGGCTTAGTATACTCGTCGTGGTGCTGTTGCCTGCAAATATAGTAAGTAGAATTAGCGGTGACGTTGGATCGTCGCGTGTTGTCAGCTGAAACCGTTGGATTATCGGGAGCAGTCAGCTAACGGCCGCTGAATTATCGGGAACAGTCAGGCGAAGCCGCTGGATTATCGGGAGCAGGGAGAAGGTACTTTTTTAATATAAGGTGCATTTTGAATAAAAGGTAGTTTTTAATAAAAAGTACATTTTTAATACAAGGTACTTTTAAAAAAAATTCACTTTTTTAATAATTATACTTTTTTTTTTAAATAAAAGGTAATTCTTTTTAATAAAAGCTACTTTTTTTAAAAATAAAATGTACTTTTTTAGTCACAGATAAAAGGTTCCTTTTTAACAAATGGTAATATTATTTTATTAAAAGACACTGCTTTAATAAAAAGTACTCTAAATATACAAAATACAGACATATGTATTTATATGCTTGATGTTTTACATGAACATACGATTATGTTAATCAATCACTAGCAAGTTCTATTGTAGACAAAAATGGTAAAGCAATTAATACCAATCAATTTGAAGTGACCATGTTATTTCGCTTGGTGAGGTCAAATTAAAAACATGAATTTTTTTGAAGGTACGTTTACGAATATTTGGCGAAACATTTAAAAGTTGGCATTTTTATGGCCAAGAATTGGTCTGTTATTAAAAACATCAATTTATTTGAGGAAAAGTAAAATAAAAATGTTAATTTGTCACATTTCAAAGGTAGAGAATTTAAATTGACAACGCTGTTAATAACGAATTGCATAAAAAACCTTGCATTTTAAACAACATTTATAATTTTATTAATAAAGTTTTTTATGTGTCTACATCAGAACAAAATTCTTCTTAATTAATAATTAATTTCAGAACTTGTTATTCGTATAAAAACAAAACAAGAATACAATTTCAATAAATAAATTATAAAATTTAGTGTCTTTTTTTAACATTTGCTGACATTTCCTTTAAATTTTGTCCACTTTTTAACCAAGCTGTGCTAATTGTTTATTAACAAATTTTGTGCTATGTTATTTATTTATCAATATAAATATTTTTATTTTTTTTATAAAATCGTTATCAAGACATTAATCGATTTGTTAAATCATAAAATGTGTGTTTATAACACTTAACGTGTGATAGTCTACGTAGACTGACCAGACGTTTTGATTTTATTATGTATTTGGTAACAGTACTTGATTTTTGGCCTTGCCTTTATTTGGAAATATGTTGCAATAGGTAGTATTAAATTTTTGTAAACATTATGGATTTTAACACAGATTGTCAGATCCTGTGTTAAAATCTGTGAACAAAACTTGACATCACTGATAATCTGGTATTACTTTAAACTTTACGATTAGATTTCATAAGTATATTAAAGTTTTTACGATCAAGGTTGTATATTTCGTTTGAAATTCATTATTATTTAATTTTAAAAAGCGGATTTAAATTTGATTTTATTATCTCTACAATATTTGGTTCAACGTTTTTAATATCAGATAAAATCAGTTAAAATCATTACAATTCATAGTTTCTATGTGCTTTATACATCTATAATATTAATAGGCTAGGCGATTTCTTGTGACCGATGTTTTGTTCTACCGTTTTATCCCAATTTTGACCAAACGTATATTATTTGAAAGGTATTTCTTTTTAGCCGTTTTGCAAATTTACAGATTTTTAAATTTTTTCCTTTATTTTGAGTAAATTGCATTTAAAGTTGCTACTACACATACATAAAATTATACAATGCAATGTGTGTGCGTATTAAATTTGTTAATGGGTTTGTAATAAAAATGAGTTTGTTTTTTGTGTTGATTTGTGAATTGGCTATAATTGATTGGCATACCTTTATTTATTTAATGAAAAAATAAAATTTCCTAGAATTTGCACTCGAATTTCGAGGGCTGGAATCTGCTAGTACAAATTATTTAAACAAGAAAATACCAAAAGTAACCAAAAGTAACCGAAAGTATCAATTCGGTCGACTTTCGGTTTTCGTTAGGTTATTGTGTAATTTACGATAATCTTGAAATTGCGCATCTCTTTCTTCTATATGATCATGCTTTAAAAAATGACCCCACAATATAGAAGCCTTTTGCAGTCTTTATTAAAAAAAAAGGCTGCAGTGAGGGTGGAAACTTCTTCACTTCTTGGGTATGTGGTGTTTTAAGTGCAAAACCAAAGATTCCATCATCGCTAGGTTCCATATTCAGTAATAGTTAATCGATAACTGTAAACATTAGATAATCATATTCTTCTCCGGCTACCTCATGAGGAAAGGCAATGATGTACTCAATCGTATTTGAAAGCCAAACAGCTCCCCAACATGCATTTAAAGTTGATTTTTTTTAATTCTGATAGTGCTAATCCTGCATATTTGATGCAGTCATTAATTTAAAATTTCTTCCACGCATCTGTGATGATTAAATTTTCATCATTCATTCATTTATCTAAAATTGGCTTCCATAGAAATAATTACCTGATCTAGATGTTGTATTTCGTGATAGAGACGGCCGAATCATCTGCAATCAACAGAACTTTAAAAGCAAGGCCTTTATCGCTTCTATAGCGCCGAACGTCTGGTACAAAATACTTAAGAATCTGGTAAAAAGTTGTGTTGTTATCCAGAGGCCAATTTACCGCATTCATTATCGAAATTTTTCGATCGAAATTATTATTTTATTTTCCAAAATAATATACTTAGAATAACTTAACTCTGTTACAGTTAACGAATTATGGACCCTAGTTAAGAATAAAAGTGAAACTAGGGCTGATGTTTGTCCGTCTTCTGTAAATAATAAACCAAAATATGGAATTTCGATTTTACTCGATATCGAATGCGGTGATTTGGCCCCAGGTCATTTTATTAGTTGGCCAGAAAGCGGGTAATGAGGCAACATTTTCGTCTTTCATTGATGGTGGTTTCAGAGCTCGTTTCGCAAGTAAGGATTTTAACGTCCTATTTTCTGAAGCGTTGGAGCAAAATAAGATCACACGATCTTTGGCTACTTTGAATCCACATGCTGTTTTCTGGGTTCTGGCGATGTATGTAGGTAGGTTCGACTTGGCACTCGTTTCCAGAAAAGACCTGTTTAATCTGAATTCTATACATAATCAGGAGTGTAGGAACCATCTGTAGTTAGTTTAGCCAGTTTTACGCCTGACTCATCAGCAGATATTATTTACCCTTCATTTTAATGTTGTGAAGCGCGTGTTTTTGCAGAAAACTGGTCATCCAAGCTGTACTGGCAGATAATTAAAATTTTTTATCTTTGTGGCCTATTTTTTGCGACCATATCTTTCATCTGCTTTTAAAATTTTAAATCCATCTGCTTGATATAACTACCAAAATTATTTGACCCATATATTATTATATCGATTGACTTAGAATCACTATCTGAATCGATATAGTGATGTCCGTCCGTCCGTCCGTCTGTTAACCTTGTAATCAAACTACAAGTCGTAAATATGAATATTTTTTGATGAAGTTTGATATATTAGCTTCCATCGCCCACTCGTCCTATGGAAAATTGGTGAAAACGGTTCATGTTCAGACCTAGACTCTCTTATGTATGTATATCTTATCTCATGGTGAAGTAGTACGTTGTGTCAATGTCTCCGGGCAGACATTTTGCAATGTGATATTAAAATTGATGACAGATGGCATTATCAAGCACAAGAAAAGTAGTGGATGTAGAGGCTTCTGAAAGATGCTGAAGCTAGAAAATTCGCTTTGAAAATGGTTAGGTCATTGTTTTAAAATTGTGTAGTTGCAAAAAGTTTGGTATTTCATATAAAGCTAAAACATGGTCTTAACAAACACAAATAATGCAAGAATTAGAGAAAGAAACTTGTTACGTCAATAATTAATTAAAAGATGCTTCCCGATAAAAGTTATTATGTTACGGATCTCAAACGTTATATCAACAATAAATTTATATATAAAAATGTTTAAGAGAAAGAAATTTATGGTGTAGCAAGCTATTTGTACATATGGCATGAAGTGCTTAAAAAAATTCATCTTACCCTTTTCTAAGAAATATAAAGTTCTTCATTTTCTTCTAGCCGGACTTGGCTAGCTGCCATAATAGTTAGATGATTTTTGTGGTTTATATGTGACCAATCCTATCAATACTGTGCCTTATACAGAACTTCGACGAATAGAGTTATTTTAGGCAATTATCAGAAGATATTACAGAAAACACTTCCGAGCTTTTATTAAAGTTGAAAAATTTGCAATTCAAAGAAAAAAAAGCTGCCAATCCTATATGCAAAGCTGTATGCCAAGAGCATTTGCGGTATGTAAAGCAGAAAGCTCGAAATTTCATAAAGTACACCAATGCTCCGGTTTGCGTCGCTAATTGGGACCGGAGAAACGCGACGCAAACCGAAACGACGCAAACCAAAGCACGATGTTCCATACCCATACATTTGTATTGATTTTCATTTGATTGGTTTCGAGATTCATAATTTTAGCTGCAAAAATATATTTTTTAATAAAAAATACCATTTGTTTTTTATTTTTTAACAGTTTTTATTAAAATAAAGATATAACAATTCATTAGAAAAACGTAAAAAAAACACGACAAACATATTATAATTTAAATTACAGTTCGTATGATGAGCAAACTATTTGTCTTGACAAAAGTCAAAATTTATATGAAGAAGTAGCACTAACATTTTTCAGAGTTTTTTATAAATGAAGTTTGACAAATGTTGTAACAAAAAATTTGTTCGTCAAGACGCCCTGTTAAAAATAAGAAATTCAAAGTAAAAAGCAAAAGTCTACATCGATGTGTTGATTTTTTTTATTCTGAGTTTGTGTCATCTAAATCGATTACCATTTCTATAGTTGGATTTATCAATCTTGCTGATTTTTGTATGAAGTTATCCAAGTTATCAAAGTTTGTTGGATTGTAACAGCTTTTTTTTCCAAATAAATTTCCTTATAACAATTAATAGCGTCAGCCACATTTCTAAACACTTTTAAACTGCGATATTCGTCCGGGTCATTGTTTTCAAAAATGTCCATTGCTTGCGATATCAACTGCATCGGTTCAGAAATTTTAGCAGCAGTAAGTTTTTTTTCTTCTGTTTCGACCTCAAGCGGAAGTGCTTCATCAACCAGCGCATTGTTACTCTGAATTGCATCAAACTTTCATTATTTAGCTCTTCGTCGTATAATAGGAGCTCATTAATATCTTGTTCTTCCATTCCATAAAAATTTGCATTTCTAGCTGACTCTGCAAGTTCTTTACATATGTGTGGAACATCATTAATATCTACCATATCTTTGAGAATGCATTCAGGCCATAATTGACGCCAAGTTCCGTTCATGCAGGATTCTTTTACTTCTTTCCAGGATAGGTTTATATTATCAATAGCCATCATGATATTGTAATTCTTCCAAAAATCTTTCATGGAAGGCAAATTATCTCCGTCAGTTGCTTTTAGAAGTTGACTAAAAGTTCGTCGCAGATAGTATGACTTGAAGTTCGATATAACACCTTGATCCATTGGTTGTTAAAAATAACTTTAATATTTTCCGAATAATCGTCAGAAAAAAACAGGATGACCTGGTGCATTGTCAAGTAACAATAGCACTTTAAACTGAATATTTTTTGAAGAACAATAAGCTTTTAGCTCGGGAACAGCACAATTTTCCATCCAATCTCTAAATAAGGATGCAGTCATCCATGCTTTTTTATTTACACGCCAGTGAACAGAGAGGACGCTCTTTTTAACATTTTTAAAAGCTCTCGGGTTTTCAGAGTGGTAAATTAAAAATGGCTTAAATTTAAAATCTCCCGCTGCATTTCCTCCCAAAAGAAGTGTAGGCCTATCTTTACTAGATTTATAACCAGGCGAAGATTTTTCGGACTTAGAAATGTACGTTCTTCCTGGCAAACGCTTCCAAAAAAGTCCCGTTTCATCAGCGTTTAAAACTTGTTGTGCAGAATACCCGCCTTCTTCAATAATTGCTTTTAATTCAAGTTTGATTTTTTCTGTAGCTGAAGTATCTGCACTAGCAGATTCCCCTTTTAATGCAATGCTGTGCAAATTTCCACGGGTTTTAAAACGGTCAAACCAACCTCTGCTTTCTTCAAATTCTTCCGCACTTTCGGCACTTGTTAACGGATGACTTTCTTTCAATTCTTCAAATAAAATTAAAGCTTTCTTTTGAATTACCATTTGACTTAATGGCATTCTTCGCCGATTTTGGTCTTCTATCCAAATGCTAAGAAGTGACTCCATTTTTTCCATTAAAGGGCTTCTCATTTTTCTGACCTGCTTATGTTGTAACGATGTTGCGGTTTCAGCAAATTTTTTAATTTTATCAGCGTCTCTGGAACAAATGGATTTTATTGTAGAAGGGGCAAGTCCAAGGTTTCTTCCAATATCAACGGCCTTTTTCCCTGATTTAAAACGTTTCAAAATGTCCAGTTTTTGTTCTAAGCTTATTTGCTTTCTTTTTTGACTCATTGTTGCAAAATATTTACATTAAAGTTCACTTCACCAAATGGAATTTGAAACTGCTAAAGATCTTCAACTTGCAAACAGCAGACAACCTTCTCATACATATGTATGTATTTGCATTAGACTTAAACGGGATTCACCTTTTTCTGTTTTGGCTTCGTACAAACATTTTCATGTTAACGACGCAAATCGAAGCCACTAACGATGCAACTTTGAAGCCATGCGACGCAAACTGAAACAAAAACGACGCAACTTCGAAATCACAGAAATCTTAAAAAGACGCAACTTCGAAACAACGCAAACCGAAGCGACGCAAACCGGGGTATTGGTGTATAAACAAATTTAAAAAAACGTTTTATATGTTATTAAATTATAAACCCGTCGTCACGATAAGATTCCAAAACTTTTGTATTTTTGTACATCATTAGGATATTACAACGTTTTAGAAATGCTCGGACCATTATTGACAACAAATATTTATTGGAAAATTTGGTGACCCTTATGCCTGGTTTTCATTATGTCATTTTCAATGGCAGTTGTTATCAATTATCGTCTGTTGTATGAAAACGGGTTTTAATGTCTTCTCATTTACAACCATTTGCAACATTTGACATCTGTAATGAAATTGCCAGCATGTTGGGAATTTGTTTGTGTTTGACAGCCGAATTTGTTGTTCGTTTATTAGATCTAACGAATACGTAATGAATAGAAAATTACGATCTGTCAGTTGAGGCAATTCTTTGTTGTCAGCTTGTATGACATAGTGAAAACCAGGCATTAGTATGTGTCAGCTGTTAACAAGAAGAAATGTTTTTTTTTTTTGTCCAATTTCTCGACAGTGACAAGCTTAGATTATAATGCAAAATTCACAACTAAATAAATAATTTATTATCCATCAATATAATACGCTGCAGGCATTTTAGAAACAAGCTAGATTTACAATTATAGAGAGTGCCAGTAAAAACTAAAATTTATAAAAAAAAACAAGTAAGAAAGTTATAGTTGGTCTAGGCTGACTGTACTATGCTCTATACACCATGTGTTTCCCAAAAGGGTCTTAGGAGCAAATGTACGCTGAGTAAATAAAATAAGCACAAAACAAATTCAAGTGACATAGTCATGTATTTTTTACCAGGAAATATGTATGCATGTATGTCTGATATGAACAGATAATAGTATATGGGACTTGGTTCAAATATAGTATGAT
Organism: Cordilura impudica; assembly: GCA_963682025.1. Classification (NCBI taxonomy): domain Eukaryota; kingdom Metazoa; phylum Arthropoda; class Insecta; order Diptera; family Scathophagidae; genus Cordilura; species Cordilura impudica. The sequence continues at coordinate 247,798,497 of OY821518.1, forward strand.
TGACTCTATATTTAGTCTGGAACAAATAATCCAGAAACATTTAAAAAAAAATTAATAAAATGTCACAGTTGAAAGTCTTATGATTAATGGGCGCCAGGTCTGAATATCTGAAAACGCACCAATTTTCCTAATATCAATGGTGATCATCCTAAGACCGATAAAAGTTTGTATAAAACATATTTTTGATCAATTTCACTTTCTTGAGAGACATCGTTAAATCGACTCAGAAAGTGATTCAGAGTCAATCGTCGTAATATGGTTGTAGTAGTTACAAACATCAATACAAACTCATTATACCCTGGTATAGAGTATAAAAAAATATAACTGCGAAGAAAAAATAAACTAAATCCGCTTTTAAAAACAAGTAAGAAAATTATAGTCGGTCTAGACCGACTATATGATACCCTATACCATGCGTTTATAAACCCTATCTCTTAGGCCCAACTAAAACTGGACATTGAAAATAAGCAAAAACCAAATTTGAGTGGGATTTTTATTAATTTTTTTTGGCTGCAGATATGAAAAAGTTCATATCGGATGCTATATCTATAAAGGGACAAGGTCCAAAAATGGACCGATCCTGATCATGTTTGGTAAAGTCTCTTGTATTTTGCAAAAATATGTACAAACAAAATTTGAGAAGAATCAGTGCAATATTTTTGTTTTTTAATAGATTTAAGTGAAGATCGGGAAGCAGCTCTATATGGGGTCAAAGGGATCATTTTTGGACTACTCATTAGTGGATGTAATGAACGCATACAAACCCAATTTGAGTAACATCTATATGACAATTTGGATCTTATGGCAATTTATGTCGATTTCATATGGGTAATTTGTATGGGGGCTAGGTCTGAACATGGACCGATTCTCACCAATTTCAATAGCGTTCATCCCATGGCCGACAAAAGCCTATATACCAAATTTCGTCAAAACATATTCATATTTGCGACCTGCAGTTTGATTACAAGCTTTACATGGACACACAGACGGACGGACGGACGGACGGACGGACGGACGGACATTGTTAAATCAACTCAGAAAGTGATTCTGATTCGATCGGTATAATTAAAGATGGGTCTAGGTCAAATATTTTTGGTTGTTACAAACAGCAGCACAAAGTCATTTACCCAAACCACATAGTGGTATAGGGTATAATAAATGAAAGTTGCTTTAAACAAAAAAAAAAATCCTTTGTATTAACTGATTTTTATACCCTATACCACTATGTGGTTTGGGTATAATGACTTTGTGCTGCTGTTTGTAACAACCAAAAATATTTGACCTAGACCCATCTTTAATTATACCGATCGAATCAGAATCACTTTCTGAGTTGATTTAACAATGTCCGTCCGTCCGTCCGTCCGTCTGTGTGTCCATGTAAACCTTGTAATCAAACTGCAGGTCGCAAATATGAATATATATTGATGAAATTTGGTATATAAGCTTTTATCGGCCATGGGATGAACGCTATTGAAATTGGTGAGAATCGGTCCATGTTCAGACCTAGCCCCCATACAAATTACCCCTATGAAATCGACATAAATTGCCATAAGATCCAAATTGTCATATAGATCTTACTCAAATTGGGTTTGTATGCGTTCATTACATCCATTAATGAGTAGGCCAAAACTGATCCCTTTGGCCCCATATAGACTGCTTCCCGATCTTCACTTAAATCTATTAAAAACAAAAATATTGCACTGATTATTCTCAAATTTTGTTTGTATATATTTTTGCAAAATACAAGAGACTTTACCAAACATGATCAGGATTGGTCCATTTTTGGACCTAGTCCCCATATAGATATATCATCCGATATGAACTTTTTCATATCTGCAGCCAAAAAAATTAATAAAAATCCCACTCAAATTTGGTTTTTGCTTATTTTCTATGTCCAATTAGTTGGGCCTAAGAGATAGGGTTTCTAAACGCATGGTATAGGGTATCGTATAGTCGGTCTAGACCGACTATAATTTTCTTACTTGTTTAAACATATATTTATTTATTCAATAATATAAATATGGGGGGTTTCATGTCAAGTGCACCAACTTTTGAAACCGATGTCTTCCGATCGGGATGAAATTTGCACCAAGGTTAGTCCTATTGGATAGTAGTTTAGACACAATTTTTCAATAAGATCGGTCCAGATCTCTCTGAGTTAGAGGGGATCAAAATTTGACATTTTGGCCAAACAGGTGTTTCTTCTCATCCATGTAACTTATTACCTATTGTTCTCAGAAAATTTTCTCCCAAATAGCTTTGATAGATATTTCTTCAATATTTCGGAAAAAAATACTTAAAAAAAAAATTTTTTTTTGACTTTTTTTTTGCTAAATTAAAGCATTTTTTGCCTTGTTTTTCAAAAAGTGCATTTTTTTTTTTATTTTTTCATAAGAAAGCTTAGGATTTTTCCTTTAAGAGCTTTTTGGTCGCTTAGTGGGATGGGAGTGGGATATCTATCCAAATAAATGTTTTGTAACTCAAGACAACGGTTTTTCAATTTTTCACAAATGCACTATTTTGAATTTTTTCCTATTTGTGTGTAAAACCTTACAAATAAAACTTATACTGAGAAACTAGACAAATTAACCTTTCCGAAGGTATGTAACATAACTTTATAACATAACAGAAGAGAATGGTTATCTGTAACCTGAAACAGTTATTTGCAACATTTCAATCTGGCTTCACGAAATTAACCAAAATTTACCATGAAAATGTTAAACTGATGTGGAAGGAAATCAACTTAAAGTATTTAACAGATGATTCGGCAGAAGATTTACACGTTTACCGCGATTGCCTTAAATTGGCTATGTGTCCTAATGCAACAACTTCTTGCCACTTATGTGAATGTACCAATTGCCCGAAGAACACATTCATCAAAGAAAATTTAATCAACTCTTTAGATCGAGAATATATAGAGGAGGTCAAATTTGATTCTTGGATTCAGACTGACAGATGCACATTAAAAACAATCATTTTAGATGTGGATGATTTTGTGGAAGAAATGTGTACAGGATTGCTAAACTTGAGAAACCATGACTTTTTAGTCAAAGAGCAATTGTCATTCTTCAAGGATTTGAAGATACATTTGAAGTCTGGTGAATTCGTTATTTCATATGATTTCGCAGAAAACTGTAAATATGTTCTTCAGGATGCCATACCAGCATCCACTTCAATAACGACCAAGCAACTCTATTCACAGTAGTTATTTACTACATGAAAGATGAAAAACTGGAACACAAAAGTATGGCAATCATATCCGACGATTTAAAACATGATACCGTTGCAGTTTATGAGTACCAGAAGAGAATACTAAAATTTCTAAAATCTAAATTTAAAGTAAAGAAGGTATACTACGTTTCGGACGGAGCTCGTCAACATTTTAAAAACAAAAGTAGCTTGGCAAATCTTATGGCCCATGACAAAGATTTTGGAATGCCAGCTGAGTGGCATTTTCATCCTACTACTCATGGTAAAGGAGCATGTGATGGTATTGGAGCAAACCTTAAAAGAAATGCAACGAAGTATAGCCTCCAGTGCTCTCATCAAGATCGCATCTTAGATGCGACTGCTTTATTCCATCGGGCAAAGAGTTATTGTAAAGAAACTAAAATAGTTTTTAGTAGCAAAGAGGATCATCAGGAAACATTGAAAACACTGAAGAGCAGATTCGATGCTGCGGTAACAATCGATGGCACCGCTCAATACCATGCTTTTATACCGCTTGTCGATGGAAGACTCAAGTTGAAAAAGTTTTCTGCCTCTATTTAATGCGATTTCTTTCCAAAGACAACAAATAAACCAGCAGCGAAATCAACAGCTGAACCTAGTAACGCCAAGAAAGGATTGACAAAAAAACGCAGTAAATAAAGGCGACAAAAAAGCTGGCTGAAAGACTGGGTATTTAAAAATTTACAAGACTTAAATACTTCATCAGCTACAATAAATTAAGTATAAAAATAGTTATGATATAAATGGATCTAATGCAATTAAGATTAAATTTTAATAAATTATTTATCTTTTTATTTTAAATATTATTATTATACATTAATTTAATTATTATTAAAAATAAATAAAAAAATAATAATTTTTCAACATTTCTATAGAAAAAAAGCGATTTTTTTTCCTGCGGTTAACATATTCTGGGTATTACAGTATCGAGGGTATAAAATTTTAGTTAGGTATGTTATATACCTTCGGAAAGGTTAATTTGTCTAGTTTCTCAGTATAAGTTTTATTTGTAAGGTTTTACATACAAATAGGAAAAAATTCAAAATAGTGCATTTGTGAAAAATTGAAAAACCGTTGTCTTGAGTTACAAAACATTTATTTTGACAGATATCCCACTCCCATCCCACTAAGCGACCAAAAAGCTCTTAAAGGAAAAATCCTAAGCTTTCTTATGAAAAAATAAAAAAAAAAAAAATTCACTTTTTAAAAAAAAGGCAAAAAATGCTTTAATTTGGCAAAAAAAAAGTCTAAAAAATTTTTTTTTTCAATTTTTTTTTTCCGAAATATTGAAGAAACTATTTGGGAGAAAAATTTCTAAGAACAATAGGTAATAAGTTACATGGATGAGAAAAACACTTGTTTGGCCAAAATGTCAAATTTTGATCCCCTCTAACTCAGAGAGATCTGGACCGATCTTGTTGAAAAATTGTGTCTAAACTACTATCCAATAGGACTAACCTTGGTGCAAATTTCATCCCGATCGGAAGACATCGGTTTCAAAAGTTGTTGCACTTGACATGAAATCCCCCATATATAACGTCTCACCAGTACAATACTGTAACATCTCAAAATGTTACTGTTTTCCGAAAACTGCTCTATTGGGCTAGAAGAACTTCAAAGAATCAAATAAATATAACACCTCAAAATTTTACTGTTTTCAGTGAAATAACAATACTTATTCTTACACTACACAGAACAAATTGTACTTAACGATAAAACTTTAAGCCGTAATATCTCAAAACTGTATATTTTGAGTTGTTACAGTATTGCACTGGCAAGGCGATATATGGGGCGTTTCATGTCAAGTTATCCAACTTTTTAAACCAATGTCGTCCGATCGTGATGAAATTTGCACCAGGGTTAGTCCTATTGGATAGTTGTTTAGGTACAATTTTTCAACTAGATCGGTCCAGAACTCTGGATCCTGATCGGAAGACATCGGTTTCAAAAGTTGGATCACTTAACATGAAACGCCCCATATGTATTAAGCTATCAAAAACAGAAAACGAAACTAAAATTCATTGATCATAACAGGGTGTTGCAGTGAAAATATACTTTTAAAATTACCTAGTGTAAGTTGTAGGTCTGGTTGAGTGAATTAGTTTTAAATTTTCAGAATTTTGAATACACGATCAAAATCTGACAAACATGGACTTATTTTACTCACTAATATGCATACTTTGAAATAAAAATAAGAAAGAAATGGATTTTCAAATAAAATATTAGAAGATAAAGGCACCAAAGTCGAAAAAATTAAACAAAATTTTAATTTTAAGTATTATGGATAATACTTTCAAATGGATTTTTTAAAGGTATAAAAATGTATATAAATTTTGGAAAGCTTAACTAACTATTCATCCCTCTAAAACAGTTAAAAAATTTAAAATAGGTTCAAAACTGATTTATTTAAAAATATTTTAGTCCGTAAAGTGTTGAAAAACCTTTTTTGCCGATAACTTCACATTTTGAGGGTGTATTCAAAATTCTAAGAATGTAAAAGTGATTTACTTAACCAGGTTCACAACTTACTCTAGGTCATTGTAAATTTATGGTATATTACATTTTTTTTATTTTGTAACACCGGCATTTGACCTCTTTGTTTGAAATTCAGTTAATAGTTGATACTTTCTGAAATTCAATTGATATTATCTGAAATCCAATTAATACTTTCTGAAATACAATTGATGTTTTCAGAAATTCAATTGATATTTTCTGAAAAACATTTGGGGTCGGAATCGGAGTTGTCCCAGCTAAACTCGGACGTCTTCAAAGTTTTATAATATTTATATATGGATTATAAAATTCCTCTTTATATTGCCCTGACGCAAATAATCTGTTCACCATGTGAAATATGACCCAATGGTGGCCGATACCCGCTATTCATTTATCGACTACAATGCTGTTTTTATACCCTATACCACTATGTGGCTTGGGTATAATGACTTTGCGCTGCTGTTTGTAACAACCAAAAATATTTGACCTACACCCATCTTTAATTATACCGATCGAATCAGAATCACTATCTGATTCGATTTAACTATGTCCGTCCGTCTGTGTGTCCATGTAAAGCATGTAATCAAACTGCAGGTCGCAAATATGAATATATTTTTATGAAATTTGGTATTTGATCTTCTATCGGCCATGGGATGAACGCTATTGAAATTGGTGAGAATCGGTCCATGTTCAGACCTATCCCCCATACAAATGGCCCCTATGAAATCAACATATATTGCCATAAGACCCAAATTATCATACAAATCTTAGTCAAATTGGGTTTGTATGTATATATTACATCCATTAATCAGTAGTCCAAAAATGATCCCTATTGGACAACTCTTAGTCATAGGCCCCATATAGAGCTGCTTTCCGATCTTCACTTAAATCTATCAAAAAGCAAAAATATTGCACGGATTGCTTTCAAATTTGGTTTGTATATATTTTTTCAAAGTATACGTGACTTACCGATCGACTCAGAATCATTTTTTGAGTTGAAATAGCAATTACCGTCCGTCCGTCTGTGTGTCCATGTAAAGCTTTTAATCAAACTACAGGTCGGAAATATGTATATATTTTGATGAAATTTGGTATATAAGCTTCCACCGGCCATGGGATGAACGCTATTGAAACTGGTGAGAATCGGTCCATGTTCAGACTTAGCCCCCATACAAATGAACCCTATGAAATCGACATAAATTGCCATAAGTTCCAAATTATCATATAGATCTCAGTCAAATTGGGTTTGTATGTATATATTACATCCATTAATCAGCAGTCCAAAAATGATCCCTATTGGACAACTCTTAGTCATAAGCCCCATATAGAGCTGCTTCCCGATCTTCACTTAAATCTATCAAAAAACAAAAATATTGTACAGATTTTTCTAAAATTTGGTTTGTATATATTTTTTCAAAGTATAAGTGACTTTACCAAATATGGTCAGGATCGGTCCATTTTTCGACCTAGTCCCCATTTAAATATAGTGTCCGATATGAACTTTTTCATATCTGCAGCGAAAAAAATTAATAAAAATGCCACTCAAATTTGGTTTATGCATATTTGCTATATCCAATTAGTTGGACTGAAGAGATAGGGTCTCTTAACCTTGGTATAGGGTATCGTATATTCGGGCTAGACCGACTAAAATTTTCTTACTTGTTGTATATAAGGAAATAAATGTTACACAACAATGCCTTAAAGCCACAATTAACTGTTGATAACGACATCATTGAAATACACATGACTCGATACACGATTCTGGCAGGTTACGATTAAGAATGAATTCTCAACAACAACCTTCAGATCATATTCATTCGCATAACGATTTAACGATCGCGATGAAGAAGATAAGTTGAATTCATGAATTATGGAAACCTATTTATTAAGAGCGGAAGGTTTGTGTGTTTCATGAAGCTAATAAGTAAACAGTATATCAAAACTTGGGGTAATTGTTAAAAGCATTTTTGTTTTAAATAAAATTTCATATTATAATCAATACGCAAATACTATTAGCAAATGTTCTTTTACTCAGATAAAATCTGACAACACCACCATAATGTCAAATACTAAAGTACCACTATCTGAGGCCAGGCATGTTATTCCTAAATGTACATACGAGTACATACTACAAAATTGGAGGGAAAGAAAAGGAAGACGCAATAAAAATACACAAGACTTAATAAAATAAATAACTTGAAAATCAGCTTAAACACAATGTAAATATAAAAAAATCATTAACCGATCAAATACCTCATTTGGAACAATGTCAACTTACTTGACAAGTACAATAGCATGACACTTATCGGTGTGAAACAAAGCTCACCATCGCGCAGTGTCAGATTTCGTTAATATAGGATGTAGAAACCTCAATAAAAAGGTTTAATTAAAAACAGTACAAATTAAATTGAAATAAACTAGCAGAGCCCAGCCCTCGAAATTCGAGTGCAAATTGTATAAGAGCCTAAAGGTTGCTAATCAATTTTAGCTAATTCACGCTTCAACACAAATTTACTAAACACACACACAGCACTGTATAGTTTTTTATTTGAAGCTTAAATATGTGTTTTATGTATTAGTAGCAACTTTAAATGATGTACCAGATGGTACACAAATGTAAATAAGGCGAATATCTGCAAAGAAATACCTTTCAAATGGCATATTTTTTGTCAAAATCGGTTGGTTATTGAAGATGTAGAATATGTCACAAAAAATCACCTTGCCTATTAATATTATAGATGTAAACAATATAAAAGTAACGGCACTTCATTTCTATTGGCCATTATAATTATAATGCTATTCTCAAAAAAAAAAAAATGACTTTTCAATATCCACTTCGCGGGCTTATCGATTTGGATACTACTGCTTATCACATCTGTGTCAAATTTCATGTCAATATCTTCATTGGTTCGGTAGTGACCCTCATTTTTGGAAACAACTAAAAGTAAAATTGGCGATTTTAACAAAGTCTGATTTTGTTAAACAAAGAAGTTCCACAAATTTTGTTTGTGGAATGAAATTTCTGCTGCATAAAAGTTAGGGATGTTGCAAAGGGTCTTTGGTATCAGACTATGTAAAAAAAAGCGGCTTAGATGAGAAAAACATCAACTGATGTTTATCAGTCACGTCAAGGAAATCAAAGATTTGGGGGGGGGTGAAAAATTGTCGATTGATAATTAGAGATCTTGCTGATAATGTTGAAATTTCAAAACTATAAATCAATAACATTAAAAAAGGATATTTTGGGCCTCAAACGCGTCAAATCTCGACTGGATCGAAAAACATATATATATATTTTTTTTTTTAAAAACAACACATTAATATCTCTGAAATAATGAAAAGCATCATTATGGGTGATGCGAGTTGGACCTATGGTACGACTGTGCAATAACCCACCAATCAAGCGATTATCATGATACAAGACCGAAAAAAATCATAACAAAGTCTTTCAAAAATCTTCAATTATATTAGTGTGGTGCATTATGTATTCTTTTCGTCGGACCAAACTATAATACTGGTATGCTTTGCAGATTGTTAAGTCTTCAATTATAAAGCAAATTCCCTTAATTCCGTACAACAGAATAGAACAACCAGACAAAGAAAGCATAATAAATTTGGAGAAAAAATTTCTTTATTTCGCAACATAATCTCCTTTTAGCTCGATACACTTTTCCCAGTGATATTCAATAGCTTCGATACCCTGTTTATAGTAAGAACTATCTGGCTCCTTAAAATAACCATTAAAGAGCTGTATGCAGCTTGCTAAGTAATCAAAAACTTCATATAAAAAAACGCTTCAGAAATGCTTAAGGAATTTTTCTGTCTAAAAATTTTTGTTGTTAGTCTGCAGCTTTTTAAAAAGGTAGTATTGTTTTTACTACTTTTTTTCGTGTAAATTAAGTTAGGCAACCCAGGCTTCGAGCAGGAATACCAAATTTTTCGTTCTTTCTGAACGGAATTTTGACAGGAGACGTAAGCATAAACAAAATGTAATAAGCTTAAAAAATTAGAAGTTCTTTTTCAGTTGCAAACTTGGTGTGTTTTCAATTTGAATTTCACAATTCGTAATAATTGACAAAAAACAGCTGATTGCTACTGTTGCACTGAAAGGTACTTTTGTGCTTTTTTTTTCTTTAAGAAATATATGAAAATTTTCTGCTAAGATTCCTTAACAAGCTGCATACAGCTCTTAACCGCAGACTCCACCTCTTCATTGTTGACAAATGTTTTACTACCTAGCCATTTTTTCATTTCAAGTTTGGAAATGGAAAATAATCCGATGGAGCTAAATCTGGCAAATAAGCTGCGCCATGGCCATTCGAACTTTTATTAATGGATTTTCACCAACGCAATATATTTATTTTAGTACTGACGTTTTCAATATTTCGACCCTCTTTGAGGATCATCATCAGGAACTAATGTCAAAGAAAATGAAACAGAAATATGTAAATAATTACATTAATATCACAGGAAAAAATTTTTGATGTGTAAACATCTATACGCGCAGGGGGGTAAATTTCTATTTCACAATACAATCACAAAAACAGTGTAACACGTAAAATAGGTGAGAGCTGACATATAACGCTGTGTGACTTATGATTGTATTGGGGAAAAAATTATGATATAAGACTGTTTTTTATGCCACTTTTTTAAAAGCGTCATCTATGTATCATTTATATACGTTGATATTGGGATATTTTTAACGTTTTACAGCAAAGGGTTGTTGAATTAGCTGAAACAGTTTTTGCTATAAATGATACATAGATGACGCTTTCTGTTTGATTTTAAAAAATGACATAAAAAATCTTTAATTACTAGATGTTTACACATCTTCCCTGTGATCGGACTCACATGATTTTTTTTTATCTATACAAATCAAGGGAGGAGCGCCTCACCGGCTTCAAATTAATTTTTGTAATATTTTAAAGTCAATGTATGAATGATGTAAAATACTTGTCTGTAGTTTTGTATAAAAATTTTTGTTTTTAAATTTTAAAAAATTCTTAATTATAACTATTAAAAATTTTTATCGATAAAAAATTTTTTTCCAATTCACAATTTTAGCCAATTCACAATGCTTCGCTTGTGTTAAAGATAAAAGTATTTTAAAGAGATTTGAAAGATATTTACTACTTCCACGGGGTTTTACATGAAACAGTTAACATATGAAAATAGGTTTCACACTTATACCTCATACAAGCCTTTATCAACAAAAACAAATAACTGTTTAGAAATGGTTTAATACTGACATTACAAGGCTACGGCATGTGTGATAGTATTATCAATCACCTGCGATAACCCAATTTATTTCTAACATTTGTTGGACCATATTTCCCTAGTGGACCTACTGTACCTTTTCTCTAAAAAATTCATATTCTTTAAAAAAGTTTATATCAAATCTAATCAAACATCTTAGTGTGATTTTGTAAAAAATCTTTGTAATTTTTTAGAAATTCCAATTTCCAATATGGGACTTACGGCTTGCAGGGCCCTTGTGTTTAACCAATTATGTACAACTATTTTACTATCAGTAAACAGGTTTTATCCTATTAACAAACTATTGATAGACCCATCAAAAATTATACTTTTTGAATCTATTTACCTTAATTATCTATAATGTTCTATAATATTAATAGGCTAGGCGATTTCTTGTGACCTATGTTTTGTTCTACCATTTTATCCCGATTTTGACCAATCGTATATTATTTGAAAGGTATTTCTTTTTAGCCGTTTTGCAGATTTACAGATTTTTAAATTTTTTTCCTTTCTTATGAGTAAATTGCATTTAAAGTTGCTACTAACACATACATAAAATTACACATATGCTTTGTGTGTTTTATTAAATTTGTTAATGTGTTTGTTAATGAGTTTGTTATCTTCATTCACAATAGTAATAAACCATAAAAGTGCTGGTTCGTGAATTGAAAAATAAAGCTGCCTAGAAATTGCACTGGAATTTCGAGCGGTGTAATCTGCTAGTAATTATAATTAGCGTACATAAATTTGTGCGTTAGTTATTCAACATTCGTGTTTTCGGCCATTGATAGTTAAAATTTTAAATATTTGTACTTTTTACGAAAACACGATTTTGTTTTTCCATGTTTTTTTTGGGTCAAATGATGTCGAGGGAAAAATGATGGCGAATGGTATAAAATCAATGATTTCAAAGTTTGTTTTGTTTATACTTGCCAAAATTGTTGAAATATATTTTTAATGATGGCATTTTCTTAACTTTTCTTAACCTTTTTTAAAAAAGTACCTTCTCTTAAAAATGTACCTTATATAAAAGAGTACATTTTCTTAAAAAGGATATTTTCTTAAAAAGTACCTTTTCTTAAAAAGTACCTTTTCTTCAAAAGTACATTTTCTTAAAAAGTACCTTTTCTTAAAAAGTACATTTCTTAAAAAAGAAATTTTTCTTAAAAAAAAAATTAATTTTTTTTAAAAAGTACCTTTTCTTATGAAAGTACATTTCCTTAAAAAAGAACGATTTCTTAAAAATAATTTTTTTTTATAAAATTATCTTTTCTTAAAAAAGTACCTTTTCTTATTTATATATTTTTAAAAAAATTTTATTTGACATTTATTAAAACCCAAATTACAATAAATATTAAAATAGAGTTTATTTCAAGAAACCAAAAATGGAATTAAAATAAGTTAAATATTAAGTGTACTCTACAAAAAGAAATAATTAAATTTCATTTCGAATATTAAGATACTTTACAAAATCCGTAGTTTAAATTAATATTATCCTCAGATGGATTTATAGTAAATTTATAATGTTGTCTGAATAACATATGCATAATCATATGTTGCGAAGGGATCCCCTGATAATATACTACTAGCAGATTCCAGCCCTCGAAATTCGAGTGCAAATTCTAGGAAATTTTATTTTTCATTAAATAAAGACCCTAAAGGTTTGCTAATCAATTATATCCGATTCACAAATCAACACAAAAAACAAACTCATTTTTATTACAAACACATTAACAAATTTAATAAACACACACATAGCATTGTATAATATTATGCATGTGTTAGTAGCAAATTTAAATGCAATTTACTCAAAATAAAGGAAAAAATTTAAAAATCTGTAAATCTGCAAAACGGCTAAAAAGAAATACTTTTGAAATAATATACGTTGGTCAAAATTGGGATAAAACGGTAGAAGAAAACATCGGTCACAAGAAATCGCCTGGCCTATTAATATTATAGATATGTTGCTGAATAAGTCTGGTGTGTGTTAATCAAAGCCTAGTGAAATATTTATTTTTAGAGCTGTTAGTGGAGACTGGAAGCTGAAGTAGTATATTTTCGGAGTTGATTCCCTTGTATGGATGGTTATAACTTTCCCATTTATTTCAAATAGAGTAATTTAGGTTATCTATAGAACTTCTTGTTATGCAGATTTTAGTATGTGGGGTTAAAGTGAATATTGGGAGTAGATATAAATTTAATTTCGATGTGGCTTGGGACCCACATTACTTTTGCATTTTATTAATTTGGATTAGGTGTTGATGTTTTTATTGCTTCGGAAACTGACTGACTGTCAGTACATATGATGAATCTATTGTTTGTTATTCAGTTAAATTTAAGAGCTTTGGCAATTGCAATAGCTTTGGCTTCAAATGTAGTGACGTTTTGTGGTAGAAGTCCTGAGACTTGGATGGATCAATTTACATCTACAACAGCAAACCCAACTTGATTTGTTGTTTTTGAACCAGCTGTGTTTATCAATTGCCAGTTATTAGCTTTAGATTCTCCAAAAACTTCATTGCATAATTGTTTAAATGTATCAGGTGCAGTAAAATTTTTATTAAATGGTTGTAATTTATTGTCAAATGAATTGGGTTCGAACAGCCATGGGGGAGAATTTACCATTGGTGTGGTAAATTTTTGTAATTTAATTTTTGTGTATTTTTTATAGGTAGGAGTCGATTGAAATTTTTGTTCTTCTTTGTCTTCATTCAATATATAAAAATGTGATTAAAACTTTATGCAATAGATGAAATTTCCGCTAATTTACATGTATGTGTGGAAGATATATTCAAGCTTCTGCTCCTAAATTTATAAATGGTGTTGTTATAAATGCTCTTATAATGACTCTTAAGGCAATATTAAGTAGATTTTCGATTTTCTGCAAATTAGAATTGGCTGCCTTTTCTTAAAATGTTAATTTTCTTAAAAAATTACATTTTCTTAAAAAAAAGTTTTCTTAAAAAAGTAAATTTTCTTTAAAAAAAAATACATTCATTAAACAAGTTAGAAAACTATAGTCGCTGTAAACCGATTATACGATACCCTATACCATGCGTTTGAGATCCCATCTCTTAGGTCCAACTAATTAGATATAGAAATTAAACATATTGGGGTGGCATTGTTATTAATTTTTTTTTTTTTTTTGCTTAAATTTCATTACACTAAATTTCATTAAAATATATTAAAATTTGGACACACAGCCGGCGGACGGACATCGCTAAATCGACTCAGTATGTTATTCTGAGTTGATCGGTAGTTAAACATCAGCACATAGTCATTATACCCTGACCACATATGAAGTGGTATAGCGTGTAAAAAGTACATTTTTCTTAAAGAAGTAGATTTTCTTAAAAAAAGTTGATTTTCTAAAAAAAGTATTACTTCTTTACAAAGTAAATTTTGTGGAAAAAGCATATTTTCCAAAAAAAAATATAATTCGTTAGGAAGAAAATTTTTCTAAGAAGTGTCTCAAAAAAAAAAATGCATTTTCTAAACAAAGTACCTTTTTCTAAAAACTAAATTTTCTTAGAAAAGCACCATTTATTAAAAAATTATAATTTTTTAAATAAATAAATTTTCTTAAAACTCTTTCTTTCCTTATGCATATGAGTTCTGAATCTCTCCGTGACTGTGCGTGACTGTGTGTGCCTATCTTAAAATTAACAAGTCTATGGAAAAAAAAAGCATTTTCTAAAGAAAGTACCTTTTCTTAAAAACTATATTTTCTTAGAAAAGTACCATTTATTAAAAAAGTAAATTTTTGTAAAAAAGTACATATTCTTAAAAAAGGTAAGTGTTCTTAAAAAATTATCTTTTCTTATAAAAGTACCGTTCTTATTAAAGTGCCTTTTCTAAAAAAATAACATTTTCTTAAAAAAGTACCTATTCTTAAAAAATTCTCTTCTTAGAACAGTATCTTTTCTTAAAAAAGTATCGTTCCTATTAAAGTATTTTTTCTTGAGAAAGTATTTTATCTTAAAAAAATATTTATCTTAAAATATAACTTTTCTTAAAAAAGTAAATTTTCTGAAAAAAGTACCTTTTCTTTGAAAAGTACCGTTTCTTATAAAAGCATCTTAACTTATAATATTAAATTTTTTTTAATAAAGTATCATCTCATATAAAAGTACATTTTCTTAAAAAAGTATCTTTTCTTGAAAAAGAATTTTTTCTTAAAAAAAACCTTTTCTTAAAAAAGGACATTTCCTTAAAAAAGTACATTTTCTTAAAGAAGTCCCTTTTATTAAAAAAGTACATTTGCTTAAAAGTATCTATTTTTAAAGAATTACTTTTTGTTGCTTAAAGACTGGGTCCACTAGCTTCATTTTGATATATATTTCGACCTCTTAACCCTTTCAGGACCGGATATACTATCATTTTTTTTACGGAAATTAACCCACTAACTACTGTTTTCATAATATTATGAAAACTTATTATAAAATTTTCCGGCGGCGCTTAAAAAGAACTAAAAAAATATATAGAGGAATTAAGCCACTAACAAATAAATTTTCATAATATTATGAAAATTTTTGATAAAAAATAGGAATATATATTTCGATAAAACTAAAAAGTGTAGGTAAAATCCGTAATATATCCGGCCCTGAAAGGGTTAAGAGGTCGAAGTATATATCAAAATGAAGCTAGTGGACCCAGAATTTTATTCAGTTTACGTAAAAGCACAGGTGATATATGTCTATTTACGAGATAATTCCATTTTTAAGAAAAAACTCTATTACAAAAATACAAAATTTTAAATAGGTTCATAATGGGTTAAAATATTTTAAATTTAAAAATATCAAATAAAAGGCACTCAAGTAAGATTTCAAATGATATATATATATCGCTGAAATCCGATTCTAAATTACACAGTTATATACAAGTCCATGTCAAAACTTCGGAAGTCCATAACTAGTGAAATAGGCTCGACCGCCGAAAAAAAATATTTTCCTAAAATCTCCCCAAAAGCCCCTACTTCCCCCTAAAAAAAAAATAAAATCGGAGCGTTGCCCCTAAACTCCACTTGTTCCGTACTTTTTAATTCTGATATTCAATTGATATTTTCTGAAATTCAATTGATGTTTTCTGAAATACAATTGATACTTTCTGAAAATCAATTGATGTTTTTTCACATATAAATAAAAATTAATTCAAAAGAAACCAGTGTTGTTAATTTGCTACGCCATATTCGTTATTCGACTACATTTACTACCACGTCGAACAAATATGTGTAAAAAATTATTTTTTTTATATTGTTATCGTTTGTTTACCAATACCTTTTGTTCCTTTATTAAAGTGAAGTTATTTTTCTACAAAAATTAAAATAATTTCTAATATAAAAGAAAATAAATAAAATATTATTCAATTACCGAGTAGATGATTTATTTATTTTATTCATCACTACCAACAAACTGACAACTACAGAGGACTAGTGTTGCCACCACAAAACTATAAATCAAATGAAACGTTTAATAGCTAATTTTCTGTTATTACATGTTTATGAATAGTGTTTTCTAAAAATGGTTTATAAGACAAAATCCGTGTAATAACAAAAGTATACTTTAGAGGCAAAATAAAGTTTTTTTATGAATTAGGCCGTTAAGTTATAACTTAAGTTATAATCACATTGTGTATTCCAAATGTTAACTAAAGTGTACATCCGAATATACTTACATATAGGTACATATTGTAAGGCTCTTATTCGTTGTAAGGAGTTTTGATATAGAAATTAAGTGCTACCTTTATATATACATATATGTACATTGTACATATATGACAAACAATTACGAATTGTATTAATTGTATAATAATAAATACAGCGAATATTTATTTGCTGTGCGTGAATAGAGTTTATAATATGGTTTGTTGATTTTTGTCATGCGGTTAATTTTTCATATTTGTTGTTGCTACAATTATATTGCATTTATAAACAGAGCAAAACCAAAAAAAAAAAGCATATAATTTTACAACAAATAAAAGAAATCTATGGTTACGTCAAGTAAATATTGTCTGTTGTCTGTCATTTTGACATTTTGGAAAGAAAATAAATTCAAGTGTTACATAAAGCGAATGGACACATGAAATGTAATCTAAATGTAATGAGCATTAACAGCTCAAAAAAATTAACAGTTGTATAATTTTTAATTTGTAATGAGTCAATTAAATACAATTAACAAAACTTTGGTTAGAAAATATGAACATGACAATCAGTTTAATATTAATTACAGATTTGTTGTAGCTATCGTGTGTTTGTTTTTGCCGAATCGAATTTCTCTTAAATGGAAAAACCGAATGTGGTTGTGTTTACATGTTAACATGCTGCAATTAAATTTTCAATATTGAGAAACAAATGTTGTCTTACTAAAGAACAATTTGGTTTCTGTGTTTAAGAATACAATATTTTGTTGGTAACAGGTTTCAGTTACTCAAAAGGGGCGTGTTTAAATAAAAAAAAAAAAAACACTAAGATATACAATTTACAATAATTTAAAATACGATGCATGTGAAAGTAATTAGCAATTAATTCATTTTGATTCAATAATCTTTACTGAAAACCTTTATGAGTCAGAACTTAGAAAAATAAAACAGTGTTTTTAATTTTTATCACGATTTTTAATGACTGTTGGGAATTATTTTTAGATAATTTTTTTTTAAGTTTATAAATTATAAAGCAAAATACTGGTCTGTGCAACCATTTCAGCAAGATAGAGATTTTGCTGGGATTTGGATTGGTTAATTTTTAAAGTTCTATTTTATTGCCGACTGAATTTTAACCTTCTTGCCACTGTTTTAAAATAGTTTTTAGTGAACTAATTTCCTAAGCCGGGGTTTTATGTAGGACATATCTGTTGTATTGTTTTTTTTTAACTTGAAAACTTTCCATGTAATTACACAAGCCTACAAGTTCTTTGTTTTTTTTTTTTTTTGAAAAAGTTTTATATAATATGGGTAAACTAAGCGAAATATTAAAACGAAGGAAGGATTTCTTGATTTCCCAGTTTTTTCATTTAAAAAATGCGATTGTCAATATGATTTCAGCCAAAAATTTTTGAGATTGTGAGCTTTGAATGTAGATACCGCCATTTAATCAATTAAGAGCTGTTTTGCTGGGTCTGTTCTAGTTTTTCGAATTCGAGTCCTGGTTTTCGATAGCGATTAATTTTCCATATATAACTGAGAATCTGAATTTTCTGTCATATTACTCTATGTAACCTTTTGGAGATAAAACAACAACGATAAAATCCAATCCAGTTTACCTATGTTCCAAAAATTCTATTCTGGTCCTTTTTTAATATTCAATAGTAACTGTTATACCTTACGAACCTTACGAACAAATTCGAAAAACATTTTCTTTACTTCTCAACATAATCTCATTTTAGCTCGATACACTTCACCCAGCGTTATTCAATTGCTCCTTATATAGCCATCAACAGTATACTCCCCCGTCTTCATTGTGGCCAACTCCTATACCACCGAGCCATTTTTGCAAGTTTGGAAATAGAAGATAATCTGAGCGAGCTAAATCTGAAGCAATTGAAACTTTAATTCATAGATTTGAACATCGCAATAGTAGATGTGACTGCTGCAATGTCTTGATGAAACAACACTTTTATTTTCGCCAAATGCGACCATTTTCCCCTAATTTCATCACTTAAACATTGAAATATGTTAGCATAATACTCGTCCTATCATTTCAGCTGGCTCACGCACCTTCCAATACCATTTTGTTAATATTCTTAACCGTTTATGATCTGGCCACCTTAATTCCTGGACCACTACGGTGTTCGTCTTGGCAGCCTCGTACAGCCTCGTCTAAACTCTGCCAACCAATATTTTATAGTCGTAAACGAACAGCCTCATCCAGAGTAGAATCTAGCTTGGCTTTATTATTGGTAAGAGTCAGTCATTTCAAATGAAAGTATTGAAATACATAACGCCTAACATTTTTTGATGACTCAAAAAAAAAAAAAATCCCTAACAACGTGGCTCCTTTAAACTTAAAAAATATGCCACTTTTCACTAAAGTATTTTTTTCAACCTATACGTCAGGACGGGTAGTTCTGGGACCGCCTTCGAAAGTTCACCTTCCACTTTTGAGTATATTACGAATAAAAACTCCAAACTTCCTATTAGAGTTTTTTGAAATCCCTGAAACGCCAACACTTTTTGCAGGTTTTAATACTGCTAATATTTTTGCGCTACGAATTGGGTTTTGGAAATATTTTTACTACATATCGGAGTGTACATACTGAAATAATCTTAAATAACTTCAAATAGTTAGACAGCCAAAAAAAGTGTTGGACAGTGTTAATATCTAAATCATTAATTTGACATTTCGAAACACGTTTATCACGAGAACGGTTTGCTAGTCAAAAGAGATAAAGCACAAATGCAATTAAAAAAAAAACAGGACCGAATATTCGATGCCCTATATCATGTGTGTGCATGAAGGGTCTTACGTCCAACTAATTGGATATAGAAAATGAGAATACACTAAATTTGAGTGGCATTGCTACTTTTATATGGGGTCTAGATCAAACAATGATTATATTCAATAATTTAGATACCAGAAATATATTCAATAATTTAGGTACCAGAAATACTTTTAATGTATGATCGACACTACAGCATAATATAAATAAAGGGAGTAAAAATATATAAATTTGAAAAGTTTTCTAATGGTTACCAAAATTTTTGGAAACTAGCAAGAAAAATCAGTAATTGTGGTAGGGGAATTGGAGGCTATGTGTATAGAGTGAAAAAATACCTTAAGCGAATAAATATCAAGGTTCAGAAAATACACACATGAAACACACAATGTTCTGTTCAAAAGCAGCCAACACATATCTTTATTTTCATATCAATTATGTGCGTTTCTAAATTTTCTACGGTGCCCAACACAATCATGACTGTGTTCGTTTTAATATTTCGTTATTTACACGAACATTTTTCTATCACGTACTTTTTGTTTCGATCACACATAAACCACACAGATTCGAGTGTTGCTTTATTTGAAGTTCGTGTTCTGATACGAGTACTGAAAAAAAAAACAGAACATGTACAATAAACAGGTTCGAGTTCAGTTATATTTTAAGTCGTGTTCTGGCTCGTGTACTAAGAAAAAACAGAACATGTACAATAAACAGGTTCGAGTTCAGTTATATTTTAAGTCGTGTTCTGGCTCGTGTACTAAGAAAAAATAGAACATGTACAATAAACATGTTCGAGTTCAGTTATATTTTAAATTCGTGTTCTGGCTCGTGTATTGCGAAAAATTGAAACATCAATTCGCGATCTGATACACCCCGATAAAAACGACTACAATTGTTTCAACCAAATTTATTAAAATTTTATTGACCCTTTTTTATGACTTACGCTTCAAATTGTTTACAATTGTCAAATATTTTAAAATGTTATTGGCCATTTTTTTGTGATTTACGTTGAAATTATTTACAATTGTTTTTATTGATTGGTTTTTATTTTAATAAAATATGGTAATAAAATACTTAAATTTTATTCTATTTAAAACTGTAATTTGAAACAACTCGATTTCGAGTTTTATGTTAATTCTCTTTTATGGCCAACAAAATTTTTAACAGTCTACCAAAGATATTTTGTTATAATTTTTGATTGCTCATTAATTCACAAAATTATTTTTTGTTCAAAGCATTTGAAGAGCTAGCGAGTTTTAACTTGAAATGTCGCGTTTGTGTTGTGGTTTCTTTGGCTTGTAATCCAAATTTAAACCAGCTGTTTACTTTAGTTTAATTTTTGAAATTTTAGACAATCTTTTACTGAGCGTTGTTGTGTTAAAGTTTTGTGTTAAGTCAAGACTCCTCTTGAAAAATGTGGCCAAAATTAAAATAAAATAGCAAAAACTTTCGATCGATAATTTACTATGACTTTCGACATAGATTCATCTCTTAGAGATAAAGTTGAATGCTGTGGCAACGTGGCTCAAGATCAAAATCAGTGAAAGCTGTTCAAAATCGGTGGTGTTATCAGAAAACATCATGTTACTTATAACAATAAATTGAGACATAACTAGCTAAATATTAGTTCCCCTAGCTTACGTTCAATATAGCATCATGATTTGTCGAAATAAATTTTTCGCTTAGGATCTATTATCAAGCTATTGGATAATGGCCAAAGGCAAGAAATTATGAAAAAATATGACTGCGATACTACGAAAGACGTCGAAAGAATCATAAAAGGTATTGAATCATAGAAATTAAATTAAGTTTTATTTGCGGAATGAAATATCTATTGCAGAAACGTTAAGGATGTTGCACAAGGCGTTCGGTGATCAGGCTATGTTGAAAAAAAAAAAATACTTTCAAGTATTAAAAATAGTTCCAAAACGGCAGAGAAAGTACTGAAGACAAGGAGCGCCCCGGACAAGAAAACCGTCAAATTATGAACTAGGAAATTTAGGATTTGACAAATAGAAGTCTAACATTTCAAAACGATTAGTTAACATGATTTTAAAAATATTTTCACCCTCAAACGCATAACATTGTGGTAGGTTCCAAAAACACATAATAATTTTTTAAAAAGAGTATCGCAAAAATATCTCTGAAACAATGATTTCTGACTACCAGAACTAAATGAAACGCATTATTATGGAAAAGACGAAAATATCAAGCCAAACACATTCAGTTTCCTTTTATTATTATGGTATGGTGCATTCCTTCTGCACAGTATGTGCGATGGTACCCAAATTGGCGAATGAGAGGAGCCGCAGTTTTAAGATAATACAAAATTTTATTAATGAATAATGATAAATACATGAAAACACAGCGTCTCAGAGGAACAAATTTTTTTAACCTGTTATTCGCTTTTTATTGTTAGGAAAAAAATAAGATGATCCACAACTATCGTCGTAACTTTGGAATCAAAAAAACCTAAAGTAAGTAAATAATACGTATTTTTCGTAGTCTAAATTCAATCCAGTCTTTGTTTGTCACTAAGCAAATATAAAAAATTATCTCAAAAAAGCACGGAAGAAAATTATTACGGGATCAGAATAAATCAATTGAAGGAAGTGTCTAGTTGAAGAGGTTATATTAATATTATAGATTTAAAGTCTATAGAATTACAAATGTCTTCACAGTCTAATTCATAAAAAAACTTTATTTTGCCTCTAAAGTATACTTTTGTTATTACACGGATTTTGTCTTAGAAACCATTATTAGAAAACACTATTCATAAACATGTAATAACAGAAAATTAGCTATTAAACGTTTCATTTGATTTATAGTTCTGTGATGGCAACACTAGTCCTCTGTAGTTGTCAGTTTGTTGGTAGTGATGAATAAAATAAATGAATCATCTACTCGATAATTGAATAATATTTTATTTATTTTCTTTTATATTAGAAATTATTTTAATTTTTGTAGAAAAATAACTTCACTTTAATAAAGGAACAAAAGATATTGGTAAACAAATGATAACAATATAAAAAAAATAATTTTTTACACATATTTGTTCGACGTGGTAGTAAAAGTAGTCGAATAACGAATATGGCGTAGTAAATTAACAACACTGGTTTGTTTTGAATTAATTTTTATTTATATGTGAAAAACTATCAATTGATTTTCAGAGAGTATCAATTGTATTTCAGAAAACATCAATTGAATTTCAGAAAATATCAATTGAATATCAGAATTAAAAAGTACGGAACAAGGGGGTTTTAGGGGCAACGCTCCGATTTTAATTTTTTTTGGGGAAGTAGGAACATTTGGGGTGATTCTAGGAAAATGTTTTTTTTTTCGGCGGTCGAGCCTATTTCTGTAGTTATAGACTTCCGAAGTTTTGACATGGACTTGTATATAACTGTGTTATTTAGCATCGGATTTCAGCGACATATATATCATTTGAAAGGTTAATTGAGTGCCTTTTATTTGATATTTTTAAATTTAAAATCTATTAACCCATTATGAACCTATTTAAAATTTTGTACTTTTGTAATAGAGTTTTTTCTTAAAAATGGAATTATCTCGTAAATAGATATATATCATGTGTGCTTTTACGTAAACTGAATAAAATCTGGGTTCACTAGCTCCATTTTGATATATACTTCGACCTCTTAACCCTTTCAGGACCGGATATATTACGGATTTTACCTACACTTTTTAGTTTTATCGAAATATATATTCCTATTTTTTATCAAAAATTTTCATAATATTATGAAAATATATTTGTTAGTGGGTTAATTCCTCTATATATTTTTTTAGTTCTTTTTAAGCGCCGCAGAAAAATTTTATCAAAAATTTTCATAATATTATGAAAACAGTAGTTAGTGGGTTAATTTCCGTAAAAAATTATAGTATACCCGGTCCTGAATGGTAAGATGATTACTTCATTTTAATTAGCTACAATATAAACAAGTAAGGAAATTATAGTCGGTCTAGACCGACTATACGATACCCTATACCATGCGTTTAGAAACCCTATCTCTTAGGCCCAACTAACTGGACATAGAAAATAAGCAAAAACCAAATTTGAGTGGGATTTTTATTAATTTTTTTGGCTGCAGATATGAAAAAGTTTATATCGGATGCTATATCTATATAGGGATTAGGTCCAAAAATGGACTGATCCTGATCATGTTTGGTAAAGTCTCTTGTATTTTGCAAAAATATATACAAACAAAATTTGAGAAGAATCAGTGCAATATTTTTGTTTTTTAATAGATTTAAGTGAAGATCGGGAAGCAGCTCTATATGGGGTCAAAGGGATCATTTTTGGACTACTCATTAATGGTTGTAATGAACGCATACAAACCCAATTTGAGTAAGATCTATATGACAATTTGGATCTTATGGCAATTTATGTCGATTTCATATGGGTAATTTGTATGGGGGCTAGGTCTGAACATGGACCGATTTGCACCAATTTCAATAGCCGATAAAGGCTTATATACCAAATTTCATCAAAATATATTCATATTTGCGACCTGCAGTTTGATTACAAGGTTTACATGTACACACAGACGGACGGACATTGTTAAATCAACTCAGAAAGTGATTCTGATTCGATCGGTATAATTAAAGATGGGTATAGGTCAAATATTTTTGGTTGTTACAAACAGCAGCACAGTCATTATACCCAAACCACATAGTGGTATAAGGTATAAAAACTAGAAGTTGTAGAATTTGTTATACTTACCAATTCTTCCAATTAAATTAATCAATTCCATTTTTTTTTATTTATTTAAAACATATATCTATTTTTTATTGAAATAATAACAAAAATTGTAACTTTGTTTTAACTAGACCAATTAATGTAAATAAACATTGAGAAATGTCATTTTATTAAAGGTTTAAAGTAGGGTAAAGCCTACAATAAAAATTTCATATTTAACAAACGTTTATTAAACGTTTGATAAGCTATTTCGTGTTTATGAATACTGTTTTTCCGATTTTTTCTTATTAACAGCTTGTTAAGCTGTTAAAAAGTGTTTATGAATTAGACTGTTAGTGTATAAGATATATATAACAAATAAAGTAATGACGATTTAATTATTTAGATATAGAATAATTTTACGTTTCAAAGCTTCTTTATTTTCGGACAAATCTACGATGTGGTAAATTCCATTACATTGCTCACACAACCGGCGAAATGGATCATTATTAGCATAGTTAAATCGAAAATAATTAATATTTAAGAGCTTAAAGTTTTTTGTAGGTCTCGATGGTATATTTTTTTGAATTCTACTTAACAAGTAATTGGAGTCAATGTCGCCATGAAATAAACTGAGTAGAAAGGAAATACTAAACATTGTTCTAAAACTTTTCAGTGGGTAAGGCACGGGCGTTCCAACCAAGTCCACGTAGATAGAATAAAAGATTCGACGAAATTTATATTAATAACACAGTACAACATTTTTCAGTTCATTAATTTGGGACTCAATTCTGAAAATAAGAACTTCTGCAAAAATATACAAAAAGTGGTCAAAGTCCACCTTGATCAAAAAAGGTGAAAATGGGGAAAAAAAATGGGGATTTTTTTTGCGATTTTTAAGGCACTGGATGCACTTTTTTCGGGTAGGTTTGTTCCGCTTTTTTTTTCCTATTCAATATCTACAGACACAAAAGAGATATTCCGTACGGTTACCGGGTTGTAACCGTGTTAAAATATACAATATACTTTCAGTTGCAATTCTCAGAATTGAGTCCCAAAATTATGTGTTGTACTGTGCAATGTAACACGGATACCATATTTTAGAACCATATTCCAGAATGGGACGAACCAGGAATGTATATAGCTGTTTGGTTACATATGGATCAGAAAATTCTTTACTCCATCGCTTCATAAATCCAAGAACTCCATAAACTTTGTTTATTGCTGAAGCTATATGCGGACGAAAATTTAATCTATGATCTAATAAAATGCCAAGGTCTGAGAATATATCAACCGATTCCAATTCTTTTTCATTCACAAAATAAGTAGTATGTGGATTATTTAATCTGTAAAAGGACATATGCTTGCATTTTTTTTTTTATTGAGCTCCATAAGGTTCACATTGCACAATCCACAAAAATTATTTAAGTCGGATTGTAGCAAAAAATATTGAAAATTATTTTGAAGAAAGGAAAATAGTTTGACATCATCAGCGTATAAGAAAATTTTAGAGTGTTGAATAACAGAAAGGAGATCGTTGATAAATAAAGTAAAAAGTACTGGACTAAGATGACTTCCTTGTGGAACACCAGAATACACTAAGATTTTTTTAGAGACAACATTTCTCAATCTAACCCACTGAGATCTGTTCGTTAAACAACATTTTAACCATAAAACAAAAGAATTACTGAAACCCATTGAATTCATATGTAATAATAAATCATGATTCACCTTATCAAAGGCTTCACTAAAGTCGGTGTAAATTACATTAGTTTGCATACGATCTCTAAATCCGTCGTTTATAATTGTAGTGAGTTCCAGAACGTTGGTGATTGTAGAACGAGATTTACGAAAGCCGTGTTGATATGGAGGAAGTATGGATGATGCTTGATGAAATAAGGAATCTGTTATAAAGTTTGGGGATTACACTAAATTTTGCGATGCCTCTGTTAGACACATTGACCCTATTGCCTGCTTTATATAAAGGGATGATATAAGATTCTTTCCATAGAGATGGTAAATATCCTGTACGCAAGAAACTGATTAAAAAGAATTGTTAGTGGATAGGACTGGGAGTCAGCACAGTGCTTAAGAATATTATTTGGTATTCCGTCAGGACCTGGATCAAAAGAATTTTTCAG
This sequence comes from Cordilura impudica, assembly GCA_963682025.1. Lineage (NCBI taxonomy): Eukaryota > Metazoa > Arthropoda > Insecta > Diptera > Scathophagidae > Cordilura > Cordilura impudica. Next base: position 247,824,743 of record OY821518.1, read on the forward strand.
TGTTTTAATGTTACTCAAAACAGTGATGTTGTTACATTTATTATCGAAGAAGCTTTGGAAATTTCAAAAGGATATTGTACGGATTGATCAAAATTTTGTATGGAATATGTTGTAACAAAAAAATCAGCAAAAATATTACTGATTGATAAATCATCATCGGCTGAAATTGATCCAAATTTCAAAGAATTAGGATATTCACGTGATCGACGTTTAGAATTAACAAAATTGTAAAATGATTTTGGATTCCAATTTAAATTATGTTTCATACAAGTTAAGTATTGTAAGCCCTTTTGTTTTTAGTATAGTATTCTGATCTAGCAATTAAAGGCTTGGTAAAATCAAAGGGGGAACCAGGCTTTTTGTATTTTTTATAGACTTTATTCTTTTTATTTTTGAATTTAGCCAAATAATTATTATCCCATGCATTCAACGTGTTATAAAAGCTTGTGATCATCTCATCATAATCAATAGATGAAAGGATATCATTCGAGTCAATATCGGATAGTAGAGCATTCAACTTTGAATAATCAGTTCTCGAAAGGCAATAAACATTTTCCTTCTGATTATGGCAAATTGAATGGAAGCAAAATAAATAAATTTACTATAGGATGATAACGATCTTCAGGTAAAGTAATTGGATTAAATGGCTGCAGCGATACTTCAGATGGTTCATTAGTAAAAATTAAATCCAGATGTTTTCCATACGCATTGAGAATATGATTTACTTGGAGGAGACCATAATCAAATAACGATTTTTAAGGCAGGCTTCGATTGAAGAAAGTCTAGAGATCATGAGAAAAACTCGAAAGGGGAGATGTTCTTGGATCTGTGTGAAGATTTGAGATTACATAACTCCAAATCTTGTCTGTTTTTTTTTGTTTCTCTGTTAGTTTCTCAAAATATCACCTTTTTCACTCTATTACATTTTTGTACCCTGCTAAAATTTTGCTTCAGACAAAAAATTTGTTTACCTCAAATTTAATAATGACTCAAAGATTGGCACACCTGAATTTTATGCATATTAAGGTGTTATTTTGGTATTATTTAAAATAATTCGTTTGAAATCGATTGTAAGTTTATCATTTTTAATGTGTATTGTAAAAATCATTTTTAATTTTTATATACACGAATATATTTATTTATATTTTATAAATGAATTTTGTTATTCATATAATATTTTATGTGTTAAACTTCTTTGAAAATAATTTACTAAAAATAAAGAGAAAATTATTAACTGAAAATAAAGAGAATGTGTGATATATTTTTTAAGCAGTATTTTAAATTTTAAACTTTTTAAAAATTAGGATAAATAAGGAATACTTATTTCTAAAAAATTCTTAATTCAGAACCAAAATTCATAAAAAAAAAAATGCATAAAATATTTCCAAGACCACATGACGCTAGCAGGTGGGTTAAATTAAAATAAAAGTGCTCTTAAAATATTTAAATGTTCGATTTGTATATTGTAGTATGCAATGTGTAATCGTATACAAACATATTTGTTTCAAAGTTGTTCTATATTTTTTTAGTTTGTTATATTGGAAGAGGCTTAAATAGTATTACTTTTGTTTGAATTCTCATTTGGTTGTTTTCAGCAAATATATATGAATTTAACTTTTTACCAAACTATCTACTGCTTTTGGTTACTGATGAGGACTGCTGACTCTTCCTGAAACAGCTGTATAACCTATCATGCAGAATATAGATAAATTTTTTGAAACAAATGTGCCAATGTTTTTGCTTTATTTAAAGTAAAAACATTTGATCTTGAGCCTGAGTAATTTCAAACTCATTAGAAAAAACTTATCCAAAGAGTTTTAATTTTCGACTTTTTTTTGTTGTTAGAGGACCATAACCCATCAACAAAGTATAGAGTGTTGTGAATATGAATATGTACATACCCCTAATAATACAATGCTATATATAACAGCCCTAATATTATAATGCTATATTTAACATCGCTGTAATTATACTTGTCATGTATGATGATTTGTACAAAAAAGTCACATTAGACCTGGTTACAGAATACACAACATGGTGTCAGGTGTGTAAAATAAAAAGAATACACAAAAAATAAAAAGCAACAAAAACGAATATGGCGACAAACACAGGAGTGACGACGACTGAAAAACAAATTTTTTTCGTTTGCTACCAGTATTCCCCAGTTTAACATGCGAAATACAAACTTGGCCTTAAAATGGCGCAACTGGAGCAGACAATTTAATATATTCATGTTAGCATCCAACTTGATAGAGCAGTCGGATATGCGAAAAGTGGCAATACTCCTACATCATATGGGACCTGATGCATTGGATGTATTTAATGCATTCAATGTTGAAGTAGACAGCATTAAATTTGATGAGTTGTGGAATAAATTTCAACAGTACTTCATTCCAAAAGTCAATGTTGCTATGGAACGCCACCATTTCTTTACGAGAAAACAGACGCTGGACGAAACCATCAGCCAATACGCAACAGTGTTACAAAACTTAAGCGCATCGTGTGAGTTTGGTGCCTTAAGGGAAAGTCTGGTGAAAGATATTTTTATATGTGGCTTGTCGCAGAATTATAAAGTAATTAAAGAACGGCTTCTGAGTGAGGGTGACATTAAGTGGGATAAGGCGTTTACTATTGCCAAGAGTATCGAAATGGCAAAGGAGAACGCGAACGAAATGCAAGAAAGATCAGATAGCGTCGTTGCAGTTTTGAAAAATAGAAAAGGTTATGTACAAAAAACTGGTCCACAACAGTACGGGAAAAAATGCAACAAATGTGGACAATTACACAACTACAAGTGTCCGGCTGAAGGCGCCATTTGCTTTATATGTAAAAAGCCAAATCATTTCGCAAAAATGTGTTTCAGACGTCAAACGGAGTACTACCAAAAAGATAAAAACAAGTACGTGAGAAAAGTCAATGAAGAAGAAAATGGCGATCCTGAAGAAGAACAAGAGGACTATGATGATTTGTTTGTGGGTGTAGTTCAGCAAGCAAGGAAGAATTCTATTAAAGATTGGAATATTGAGGTGGAACTGAACGGCAAAAGAGTGAGCTGTCAGGTGGACTCGGGTTCGCAGGCAAACTTGATGCCGATAGGATTAATGAGTAAGCTAGATACTAAGCATATTAATACTAATATTACAAATAATATTTTAACGTTCAGTGGCGAGAGGCTACCAGTAGTGGGAAGTGTCCAAATTGATTTAAAATTCAAAAATGTTATGTATCAAGTGAAATTCTATGTTCTTGACATGAAATGTAAATTGGTTTTGGGCCTGGACATGGCAGTTAAAATGAATTTAATTCAAATAGTGAATTCTATAAATAAAGAAAATATTTTTGAAAAATACTCTGAGGTCTTTGAGGGTCTTGGTCTGTTGAAGCATCAATGTCATTTGCAACTTATGGAGGACTGTCAACCAGTTGTAGATCATCCTCGTAGGGTACCATTCAGTCTTTTGGAGCCGCTCAAAAAGGAGCTTGAAAGAATGAAGAATTTAAATGTTATTGTTCAAGAAAAAGAACCAACAGAATGGGTTAACTCTATAGTTTTAGTCACAAAACCAAATGGTTCATTGAGATTATGCTTAGATCCTAGAAATCTAAATAAAGTTATTGTCAGGCCTAGATTTACGATTCCAAGTATTGATGAGTGCAAGGCTCAAATGACTGGATCCAAAGTATTTAGCTCACTTGATGCTAGTTCGGGTTTTTGGATGATTCCACTTTCGGAAGAATCGTCAAGACTATGTACTTTTGCTACACCTTTTGGACGATACAGATTTCTTAGGCTACCATTTGGAATCAATGCAGCGCCAGAAATTTTTCATGGAGAAATGGTCAGACTTTTTTCGGATATCAAAGGGCTCATCATTTATGTAGACGATTTTTTGATACATGCGCCAAATATAGAAGAACATAATAGGATTTTAAGTCAGGTGTTGATAAGGGCAAAAGAAGTCGGCCTCCGATTTAATAAGTCAAAGTCGAACATGTTTAAAAAGGAAATTAAATTCATAGGTCACATTTTTAGTGAGAAGGGAGTAAGGGCAGACAGTGATAAAATAGAATCAATTTTAAAGATGCCAGTACCAAAAAATTGTCAAGAACTACAACGTTTCTTGGGCATGGTGAACTATTTGGGCCAATTTATTCATAATTTGTCAGCAAAGAATAAACATTTGAGGGATTTACTGAAAAAAGATTCATTATGGCAATGGGGCAAGGCTCAGGATGACGAGTTCAACAACTTGAAAAAGGAGATAACTAATACTCCAGTTCTAACCTATTATAACCCTAATAAACAAATAGTTTTGTCTGTCGATGCTTCTAAATTTGCCATGGGGGCCGTCATCATGCACGATACCAAACCTATTGCCTATTCATCGGCGTCCTTAACGGAGTGTCAAGGTAATTATGCGCAAATAGAAAAGGAGTTATTTGCAATTCTTTTTGGATGCACCCGATTCCATCAGTACATCTATGGACATAGTGTTATTGTGGAAACAGACCATAAACCTCTGGTATCGCTTTTTGGTAAGCCGTTACATAAGATTCCGGCTAGACTGCAGAGATTTATGATGAGACTTCTGGCATACAACTTGACTGTCGTTTACAAGCCAGGCAAGTATCTTCATATTGCAGATGCTTTGTCTAGAGCTCCGTTGAAAGAACACGCACTTGTGGAAATGGATAAAGATATTGATTTGCATTGCCATGCTATTGTTGATAATATTGCTTTGCCGGGAAGTGATATAACCAAAATAAGAAAATCAATTGAAAAAGATGAAATATTTCAGAAAATAGGAGAATATATAAAAGGAGGATGGCCTAAGGATAAGAAATCATGCGATAAAGACATTGTTCCTTATTTCAATATAAAAGATGACCTACATATCATAAATGGGGTACTCTTAAAAAACAATAGGTTAATAATTCCGAAGAGTCTTAGGTCAGAAATGTTAAAAAAGTTACACGAAGGACATTTAGGCATTCAGAGATGCCAAAGTTTGGCCAGAGAGTCAGTATATTGGCCAAATATCAATAATGATATATCCAATATTGTATCCTCTTGTGAACTCTGCATTAGGCATAGAAACGCAAATCCGAGAGAAAATTTACTTTGTCATGATATAGTTACGATACCGTGGTATAAAGTTGGTGCAGATCTCTTTGAATTCGAGAGAAAATATTATTTGCTGGTTGTCGACTATTTTTCGAAATATATAGAAATTGAATCATTAAGCTCAGGGTATTCTAACCATTTGGTTGTGGACAAGTTAAAAAGTATTTTTTCCAGACATGGCATTCCAACAGTTTTGGTCACAGACAATGGTCCACCGTTTAGCTCAAATGATTTTGCGTTATTTTGTTCAGATTGGGGAGTTGACCATCAAACTTCAAGTCCATACTTTCCGAGATCTAATGGCATGGCTGAAAGATCCATTCAGACGGCTAAGAAGCTTTTAAAAAAATGCAGAGAGATAGGGACTGATTATTATACAGCTTTGCTTCATTACCGTACAACACGGAAAAACAACAGACCAAGTCCTGCAGAACTTCTTATGTCCAGAGTACTTAGAACTAAATTACCGTCATTGACATCAAATTTAAAACCCAAATTAGTAAAATCAGATAAAATTGTGAAAACACATTTGAAAGAGGAAGAAAAAGTAGCTACAAATTATAACAGGTCTACAAAAAATCTTAAGCCCATAAATGTGGGTAATCACATTTATTTCAAAAAGAATCCTTTGTCGGTATGGTTTCCGGGTACTATTGTTGAGGTCTGTAGGCAGCCTCGGTCATATCTTATAAAAGATGATGAGGGTGTTACGTATAGAAGATATAGGCAGCATATTCTTGAAGTGACGCAAAAAGAACATAATAGTACGGAAAATAATCCTTTGAGTCAGGGGCAGAATGTTGTTTATAGTAACTCCCAAATTGACCGACAATTGGAAAATGTTATGGTATCTCATTCAAGAAGTGGCCGAAAGATTAAGCCACCGAAAAGACTTGGTTTTGAAGACTAAAACATTCCTCTCTCAAATGCTTATATTGTAATTTCATTTCGTATCTAGTCTTAAGATATTTTATTATATTATATTATGTTATATTAATGAAGTACTATTACATGTAAAATGTTTGAATTTCGTATATAAAATAATTTATATATTTATCTACTAATTTTTATAAACAAAGAGAGATGTTGTGAATATGAATATGTACATACCCCTAATAATACAATGCTATATATAACAGCCCTAATATTATAATGCTATATTTAACATCGCTGTAATTATACTTGTCATGTATGATGATTTGTACAAAAAAGTCACATTAGACCTGGTTACAGAATACACAACATAGAGGTTATCAGGTGTCATAAAAATATTTTCATTTCGGTGCATAGTGAAATTAGCAAAATGGATATATTCTCTAAAATGTTATGACTGAAAATGTAAGAGATCTCAAAAATCTTCATGCCAAAAAGTAGCGGTTGGGTATGGGTATGAAGTAGAAGCAAGTGAAAGAATTTTAAAGTCATGTTAATAATTTAATATAATAATTATTTGTTTTTTATTTAAACATTTTATTTTCACGATAAAAATAAATTTTTTTGCACAAGAGCTTACTTCAGCGACTTAACGCGAAAAGTTCAAGGGCGCTATAAAAACTTTATAAATTTTACACTTTTACATTCAGTCACGAGTTATTAACTCTAAACATATCCTAGCGCCCTGTAGGGGAATTTCATTTATGAATATTTTTCAAGAAAAACAGAATTATAATTAGGGCTTTGATTTTGTTTAAAATTTTCTTGAAATCTTAAGAATTCTACCATCCCCTATTTTTATATACTTCACCAACGATTTAAGCGTACACTTGCCAGAAAAATGAGAAATAAGCTATTTATTAGCTTTTTTAAATTTATTTAAGATTTATTTATTTTTAAAAATTTTTTTAAAAAACAAAACATTCATAACATTCGTACATTTGAAATATTAAAACAAACAAGTAAGAGTGTTAAATTCGGCTGTGCCGAATCTTTGATACCCTCCACCTCGGTTTGAGTCTTGATAATAAATGTAAATGAAAAAGTAAACAATTTGTTAAACTTAATACCAAATTATTTCAGCAAATTCTTTGGGTTGGTTTTCGTCTTTTCTATTATTTCGGATTTATTTCGGTGTTTGCTTTTTGGTCATCGTGGTTGCTGATTGCCATGCATTTAGGTTATATACCTATATGCATGTGTTTCCGGTTATATGACATAACTTCTCGTTTAATTTAGTTTTTGCTAATTAAATAGCTCGCCCTAACCTCCATTGCAAAGGTAATGGTTGTGTAGGGTGGCTATATGTATTAAATCGTGCCAATTGGAGATGGCTGTATAGTTTCTTTTAACTGGCCAAATATTTCTTCAATGCGGCCATATAGGTCGGATGGAGTAACAAAATAATAACCAAAAAAAAAGCTCTCTCAACGTTTTTATTAAAATATTACCATATTTGGAAAACTTAGAGAATAAATTTATAATAATAAATATTCAAATTAGGGATGCCAAACGCAAAAAACGAAATGTAACAAACATTTTAAATAAAATAATTTGTTATCTTTATTTTCTGAAAAACTTCAAATTTTTATCCAAAAAAAATTGTGAAAATTTCTATATAAATAACATTCTGATCAAGTTGCGTTTATTTATGTAACAGTTTTTATGTTCGCAATTCTTAAATATCATTTGAGGTTTTCTAAAATTCATTGAATTTAAATTAATGTTTTCTGTAGTGTGATTCTGTAAATTTCAACGATCCGACAATCGCAAAATATATTGACAGCTATTGTTGTTTGCACTAAGGATTAAGTGATTCACTAAGTACATACATCTTAACGACAGTCGACAAATCTATTTTTCTATTTATTTAAATTCTAAACGAGTGGCATCTCTGTCAAAATAAGCGAAAACACAAAGAAGAATAGAAAAAACAAATTACTTCGTGTTTGACAGGATGATTTTATGTTGATGTTTAATATCTTTATTTTTTTACTAATATTTCTGTGTATTTATTTGAAAATGAAATAATGAATTGAATATGCTATTTAATTTTGTTATTTATATAAAAAAGTTTTTTAATTAAAGCAAAATATTTTCACTATTTTATGATTTTTATTTATGAATGACGACATTTCAACTTAAAAATTTAAATTTTTATCGATTGAATAAACATCACAAAAACGGTTGTCGTTTAGATAACAACAACAGCTGACTTTAACAATAGCGAATATCGTTTAAAAATTTTACTGATAATTTTGCTAATTTTTTTTTTAACGATTCGACTATCGTTAAAAGAAGTTACTGAATCGCGGTACTGAAAAGCTATTAATTTCTCCTGAATGGCAATATTTTTTTTAAATGTAAACATATTTGGTGTTTTTTTTTTTTTTTTTTTGGAATTTCAATTTGTGTTTAACGAATAAAATTTATATATTAAAGATGCAATTGATGTCTTCTAAATTTAAAATTATTATTTCCGACGTTTTGATATGATTTTCTGAAATTCAATTAATATTTTCTAATTTATAATTGGAAATTTTTAATTCCAGTTTTTAGAATTGATATTTTCTTAAATTTGAATGGAAAATTTAAAAAATGCAATTTTTATTTATGTGAATAATAATGTTTTAGTAATTATAAACAATTTTTAAAAATTATATGTAATCGCAATCAGATATTTTGTAGGTAAAGCAGAATAATAACAATAACTGCTTTGAAAGCAAAAAACTCATTGATGAACTCGGTAACTCTATTTTGTAAAGACAACAAAAATTAATATACCAAACTTATGTTCATATTTGTAAAAGAATAATGAAAAAACGTATGAAATAAAAGACCAGCTCATGTATATTCTTAACATTGTTCTGTATGATATCTAGTTGAAAATATTAACATTCATGTTAAAATAGAAATAACTATTGCAAAGTTATTTAGAACAAACAAAAATTGTGCCGCCATCTACTGTGGCATAGTCACGCTGAGCAAAATGAAGTGACACTCTGTTAATGCAAAAGAAATGTATTTTCCCCACAACAAAATATTGTAGAATTTTATGTAAATAAAATAATATACCGACTTATTTCTAACATGCAGTTGTTATGGATATACATACATATATAATATATGTATATTATTTGTATTATTTAATATGTTTATATAAATTTATAAATAAATTTATACATAAAATTTTTTTTTGCTATATTTACATTATTTTTTTTTTATTAACAACTAGGTATTTTAGCATTATTTGCTTAAGATGTTATTGAATTTTTACTCCATTTAAATTAACTCGTAGTGTTTGCTTGTCGAAAAAGTTTTGGATTGATTTTTAACCCCTTTCCCGTGACCCAATCAATCTGAAACCTTGCAGGCAGGCTCGTTGCGATGACAAAAATGATCTAACAAATTTTTTAGTGATGACAAAACATTAGAAACTTTTAAATTTTTCTACCAGAGTCGATAAAAAAATTGTACAAAGGGTTAGTTTTTATTATATTATTACCACAACGACCACAAAAACAACAAGTCCAGCTATGACAACAACACAACATTTAGAATAACAACAAGAACAATATAGAAACATCATATTTTTAATTTTTTTTTTTACTTTTTCAGAGATTTCCCTGGACCTGTTCCACCGATTTTAATGATTATGATAGAAATCTTCCCATGAATTTGGTGAATCATTCTCACTAAAAATGATCACTGTAGCTGCACTATTCAGGGCGTGATCGTGACAAGAACAATATAGAAAATTATATTTTTTTAAGACTTTTTTTATTTTCATTCAAATCTCGGGCCCTAATCGACGGATTTGGACGATTTTTTATAGCAAACTTTTCAGGATATCAATGAATCATTTTTTATGTCAACGAGCACCCTAGCTGCCCGAAAGATGCCGTCATCGTGATTTCCACAGACGGACAGACGGACAGACGGTCATCGCTATATCAACTCCGGTTGTAATAAGGATCACAAATATATATATTTTATGGGGTCCAAAATCTTTTTCTAATTATTACAAACGGAATGACAAACTTATATATACCCTCTGCACACTGGAGTGGAGGGTATAAAAAAAAACTAAGTTTGAATTTAATGTTGCTTAAGTAGGTATCTTGCAGGATATCTTTTGCGCTTTATGACCACATTAAGCCGATTTGGCATGGACTTAACCATCTTTGAAGCGATATTATGCTTACAGATTGTGCGCTCCAGTAAATCGCACAAATGCTCTATAGCAGGGGTCGTGAATATGTAGATCTTTACCTGAAAATCTGTGGAGTTGTCGTTGCTCAAATCTATTATGGCTCATAGTTTTCGCAATTATCTGCAAATAAAAATCTCGCTCTTGCTCTAGTAATCTTTCCAACTTGTAAGTTCATGGTACCCCATAAAAAAATTTTTTCCAATTAAACCATAAAAAAAATCTCATTTTTCAAATTTAAATTTTTGAAAATTTATTTTTGGTTTGGAATATATTTTCTGTTATCTCGGCAACAAATGAAAGAAAGTATTCCATGGTTGTAGCATTGTTTTTAAAAATTCCTGCTGCAGGTCCTTCTGGTAAGGAGAATTCGGGAATACATTACACATTGTCTCTCTACTGTTTGGCATAATTTGAAGTATTTTCTCAGTGTCAACCTCATTAATTTCCCGAGGATAGTTGGGCAAATTTTTTTCGACTAACAATTCTCGCGAATTCTGGTTCATTATGTCGTCAAAACCAGGCTCAATTTGGTTATGTCGCTTGTCATCGTTTTCAATATCGGTGTTCTCGGCATTATAAATTGATTGGAATTGATTACAGAATTTCCAAAATTTATATCACATATAAACCAACACTGACAGTCCAACGGTACTTGCCGGTCCACTGCACATAAATATATATATATTAGGGTGACAGAAGTCTCTTGAGTTTTACGTGCATGCCTGTCGTGTTGACTTTACCACACGGTGGTCTTAGCACTGGGTGAGATACAATGCGTCCACCAGCGCCCCTTCCTTAGATGGATAATTAATAAACCATAATCTTAAGTCAATTATCTTTCAAATAAAATAAGAAAATCTATTATCGGTTGAAAAACAGCCAAGTTATATCAAGTTCCCCAGGCAATAAATGCGTCGCAGAACACTTGATTAAGAAAATCGAGCTCACATTTTTAATGACATTGAAATAATTTACAACAACAATATTTTTGCATTCTCCTGATTCCAAGCTGATCTTACATAAAGTATTTTGCATCTCGTCTATTGCTATGCCGTTCCAAATTAATGTCAAAACGGTACGTATTTTTTAGCACTATTTCAAAATCTCCAATTTTATTTTTTCAAAAATTTTGTTCAAGAAATTTACCGAAATCAACGACTGAACTTTAAGGTCTTATTAACAAAATATATGTGATTAAAAATGCCAAATATTGTAGGTATCCTGTTCTTAATTTGGCGAGGGTAGCGTTTTTATTTCAGCGGATTTGAAGAAAAATGTGATTTTTCATACCTTTTCAACTTTTAGGCTACATCTTTTTGGTGTTTTCATATTTCAAATATCTTTAGTCAAAATATTATATTACTTGATAAAGGTTCTCAATCTAGTAAATTGAGGTTTAATTGAACCACTATAAACTGTCCCTTTTTAAGGTCAAAAGTCAAATTTAAAGAGATTTAGATTTTTATAAAACAAAATATCGATATAATATATATTTGTGGAAGGATTTCGATAAAACTTGTTGATAATATTTTAATAATTCCAAAAAAATAATATTCTGGACTTATAATCTGAGATTAACCCCTGGGGTTCTCGATTTTTTTTTAAATTAAGCCTTAAGTATGAAGTCTACTTTTCCAGATGCTTGGAAACATGCAAAAATTATTCCAACACCTAAAAATAACAATGATTTCCGTCCAATAGCTATTCTACCACTCTTGTCTAAAGTCCTGGAAAACATTAAGAATAAATATGGACAATAAAATGGTATCTTTCCTTGTACTCTTAGATCACAGCAAAGCATTTGACACTGTTGATCATAAATTACTAATCTCTAAACTCAAAAAACTTTTTTATTTTTCAAACTCTGCATGTAAACTAGTATCAGCATACCTTTCAGATAGATATCAATCTGTGACCTTAAATGGTAAGATCTCCAATGCCTTGCATGTCAACAGAGGAGTCCCACAGGGTCTATCCTTGGTCCTTTGTTCTTTTGCTTGTACAAAAATGACCTACCTAATGTTCTTACCCATTGTAATATTCAGATGTATGGCGACGATATACAGTTGTACGCCAGTACGCAAATTGACAATGACCTAGGAAATATACATAGCTGGGCTAGTACGAATGGGTTGTGCCTTAATCCAACTAAGTCAAAGTGTATTTTTATCACTAGAAACAACATACAATTGAATATTGATGGTCAAATTAAAATAAACAACACAAATATAGAGTTTGTGCAGACCTCAACAAATTTGGGTATAATTTTGAACTCTCAACTTTCGTGGTAAAATCACATAAACTCAGTAGTGGGAAGAGTTCATGCAATGCTTAGGAACCTGTGGGCAGTCCAATTGTCAACGCCGTTTAATATAAGAATGCTCTTAGCGAAAACATACTTAATACCAGTCCTCTTGTATGGTTGTGAAATATTTGCGAATTGTGATAGTGATGATTTCCGAAAACTTAATGTCACCTATAATAATATAGCAAGATATGTATTTAATAAGAAATGTAATGATCGCATCTCCTCATATTCTTATCAGATATACAACATGCGTTTTGAAAACTTGCTAAAATACAGGAGTTTAATAATGATGCACAAAATCCTATATCTGAAAGAACCAGATTATCTCTTTCAGAATATAACGTTTACAAGCTCAAATCGGGGTTACAAGCTTATTCAACCGAGATTCCATTATATGCAGTCTGAACGTCAATTCTTTGTCTATACATCCCGTCTTTGGAACAACCTGCGCAATAATATTCAATCGATTAGCAACATACATCTTTCTAAACAAGAACTGTTAAAACTACAGTGTGGCCCAGAAAGACCGAAGTGGTGTGAATTCCTTATAACTTTTTATTTAAGACATATTTTTTAATTTTTTGTTTTTTAAATACAGTAAATTTATAGGGAATATTTTTAGATTAGTTATTAAAAATGATATCCCGCAAGTGGTGGCCATTTTCTGCTTCGCACAAATGTGCTCTTTCCAACACATTTTCCATGACCTTTCGCAAAACTTCCGGTGTTATGTTGTTAATTTCGTCTCGAATATTGGTTTTTAATTCCTCAATAGTCCTAGGCTTATTAACATAAACTTTCCCTTTTAAATAACCCCAAAGGAAACAGTCTGTAGCGGTTAAATCCGGGGAACGCGGAGGCCAATTAAAATTGCTTCTACGCGAATTTATTCTTTCACCAAAGATGTCGCGTAAAAAGCCATTGTGGCCCTCGCAGTGTGCGCTGTGGCTCCATCCGGTTGGAACCATATTTGCGGATGGTTTTCCATGGCTGGCCTTACAAAATTTTCCAACATGGCCCGATATCGATCACCATTGATGGAAATGGCGACACCTCGTTCATTTTCAAAAAAATATGGGCCAATGATCCTTTCTGAAGAAACACCGCAACAAACAGTACACTTAACTGGGTGTAATTGTCGTTGATGAAGTACTCTCGGGTTTTCCGTAGCCCATATCCTACAGTTTTGCTTGTTAACGAACCCATTTAATTGGAAATGGGCTTCGTCACTCATAACTAAGTTATGAATAAAATTAGGATTCTCTTGTGCTTTTTGCTGGAAATAAATTGCATAGTCAAGTCGTTGCTGGTAATCTGTCGGTTTCAATTCTTGGACAAGTTGAATTTTGTATGGGAACATTCTTATGGTATGCAAAATTCGCTGCAGCGACCCTCTTGAGAGGCCAAGTTGTGTCGAACGTCTCCTGGTTGATGTTTCTGGATCCTCCCGAATACTCTCCTGTACCACTTGAATATTGTCAAACGTGTGGACAGTTCGTAGTCTGCCGGAACCAGGAAGGTTCCTTACTGCTTCTTGTTGTCGAAAATTTGCAACCAGACGGTTTATTGTTGACTGAGAGGGTGCAACCCGCACATTAAATTGACGACGGTATGCACGCTGAGTCAACACAATGGACCGTTGATTTGAAAAGTAAATTTCAACGATTTGGGCACGTTGTTCAGTTGTGTATTGCTCCATTATAAATTGTCCAAGTCTTTACAAAATACTGAAAAGAAAAAAAAAAAATTATAATAAAAAAGTTATAAGGAATTCACACCACTTCGGTCTTTCTGCGCCACCCTGTATATTAAAACTATATTAAATCATTAAAAAAGTCTAACAATTTTAAAATTTAAAAATAATACCATATGATTATTAAATTTTTTGTTCTTATTAAATGTTTATAAACGTTAATATATTACACTATATATTTTAAATTGTATATTTAATATTTAATATCTAATAATTTTTAAGATAATTATATAACTTATAATAATTATATAACTTAATCTAGCACTATAACTTATAAGAATTCGTTCTTGTTGGGCTAGAATTTCAATAAACAATAATAATAATTACTTATATGTCAATTATAAAAAACTAATAAAAATCTTAACTAAAATATAAGGGTACTAAAGGGTTAGTTCTAAATAATATTATGCTAAACTTCTATTTTTGTGCCACTTGTTAATTTTTTTCATTTAACAGGTGGTACAAAATTGTTGTTGTAGATTATGTCAATGTCTTTGAAAATCTGAGCTCGATTTTCTTAATCAAGTGGTCTGCGGCGAATTTATTGCTTGGGGAACTTGATAAAATTTGGATGTTTTTTAACCGATAATAGTTTTTGTACTTCAGATTAAGGTTTATTAATTAATTTAATTAAAACGCAATTATTAATATCAAAATTTTTGTGAAAATTGAATTTTTATGTTAATTTTTACATATAAATGCATACACTTGTATCGATAAAATAACTAAAATATTACTTTTTTTATTCTATAATATTAATAGGCAAGGCGATTTCTTATGACATCTCCTAAACTCTCAGTTACCAACCGATTTTGACAAAAAATATACCATTTGAAAGGTATTTCTTTACAGATGTGCACCATCTTTACTGATATCCAACATCTGGTACATTTTGTTGGAGTAATAATCATTTAAAGTTGCCACTAACACATACTTAAAACACAATTTAAGCTTCAAATAAAAACTACACAATGCTGTATGTGTGTCTGCTTATGAATTGGCCAAAATTGATTAGCATACCTTTAGGGTCTTATAAAAGTATTTATTAACAAACCCATTTATATACATATCTTCTGTGTGTTCTACAAATATTTATAGTGAAATTTAATGAATTTTATTTAAAAATTCACAATTTACTGAATTTTATTTAAATATTCAAAAATATTTATATATATAGATAAAAACACTGAAAGAAAAAATTAAATTTGCTGGGCTCTCCTAGTAGAAATAAATGACTCAATATCTTATGCAAACATTTCGTTATTCTAGGAAGAAGGAAGACGGGGTTGTCAATAGTAAAAAAAAATCTTATTAGATAAATTATAGTGTACGGCCAAAAACTATACAAATAATTTTTTTTAAAGATGTTATGAGCACATAATTGTTAAGGTACTTTAAGTACCGTCGCACAGTGGCGCCATTTGGGTTTTTTCGTTGCAAAAATCATATCTTTTGAACAGAATAACATAATTGAACAGTTTAAACATCATATGATAGATAACTGTTCAGCC
This sequence comes from Cordilura impudica, assembly GCA_963682025.1. Taxonomy (NCBI): domain Eukaryota; kingdom Metazoa; phylum Arthropoda; class Insecta; order Diptera; family Scathophagidae; genus Cordilura; species Cordilura impudica. Next base: position 247,840,586 of record OY821518.1, read on the forward strand.
TATGAAATGAGCGTTTGGAAAGGGTGCTACGCTTTGTAGGGGCCTACTTATGGGTTATCAAAGTTAAAATTTGTAGAAAAATCAATTTTATGGTAACTAAAAAAAATTATTTTTACATTTTTAGATTGTTTTTATTTTTTTTCTTTAAATTAAAAAAAAATTACTTTTTTCTAAATTTATTTTTTCAATTTTCTGTAAAATATTCATCACAATTCGTAAGAGAAGGTATATCTAAAAGACTAATCATTTCTAAACTATAATTATTTTCTAACTCTATTCGTGACTTCACATGCCGCAGGGAAAAAATAAGTGGATCGGAAGATGCTGCCAACATGTTGAAGAGGTCCTCATTTTGCCTTACCCTTGATGCTTTGAATGTGTTCTGCAATCTATATTTTTTATAAAATTTGTTAAGAGACTCCTGTACTTCCTCAGAAAGCTCTCCAATTGGCAAAGACTGGTACTCAATTATATCTTTGCCATGCGCCAATATTTTATGGACGGTCGGGGTCAACTTCTTCTGTGGATACATTTCTGCTAAAAGAGATGTAGTTTTCGATGCATATTCTCCATATTTTGTAGAATTGACATTTTCTTTGCAGTTTAAAACATTCAAGATCGTTCCCAATCTTTTCACGATTTGATTGTCAATTCCAGTGATTCTAGTTACTGCCTCATCATTTTCAAAAAATCTCCTAGAAGTGTTTCCATCGTTCGAGTTACCGTATCCGTGCTTGGCACAGTCTACTTTTAGTCCAACTTGTTTAAAAAAAGCATCCTGTATTTGCTTCTTGCTGATCTTTTCCTTATCCTTTATTGATGTATTTTCATCGAAGTTTTCCTCCTCTTGTGGTAGGGTATACGCCAGTTTTAGCAAGAACTCCATACACCTTATCCTTGCGTGCAATGGTGACATTCCATATTCGTAATTCTCCTCGTTTGTAGAATCGTTTAAATTACCAAAGTTCTTCTGACTCTGTTTGCAAATCGGGCATGACAATTTTGAGGTTGTTCCTGTCAGTTCGTTTACGACTTTTCCATCAATATATCCAGGATGGTGTATTCATTAAGCCAGTCCTCGTATTTGGAGTTGAAGTTCTGAATGGTTCGATTAGATTTCACCCATTTTGCCTTAATATTTGCATATATCAGATAAAAATTATTTTTTATAATTTCGCTTCTCTCAATATTTCCGTATAAGCTATCTAGTTCTTCTAAAGCAGCTTCCGTGAAAAACTTTGGTGTGGTTGACCTTCTAAACAGTTCAAATAATTTTAAATTGTTTAACGCCATGGTTTCAGTACTTGTTGCGCCAAATTTCAGTCGTAGACTAATCCAAGCATTATGCTTATTTTGCAATATCTAGGCTTATGCTACCATGCCCAAAAATTTACCTGTTCCCTGCATACATATGGATTTAGGCTGAATTATGCAATTTTGATATTATGCTCGTGTCTAAATAAGATTTGTGCCTACCTGGAGGGACCATAAGTCAATATTGTTCTTGACCATTTGTACTCCAAAGTAATTTCAATGAGTAGTTTTTTGTGCATCCTGTGTCTGTAACAGAATATTGGGACTAGATTTGGCAGAGGCTCACAGGTAGACAACCGACTTGAAATGCAATTTTCAAACTATTAGATCAAACTACTGTCAGTCAAAACATGTAAGGGATGCACGCCATACAATTTCTGCAACCATGTCTTTTTATCCTTTTTTTACCTCTAGAAGCCAAACGGGCACGTACGGGCAGATAAAACCTTTTGAATTATGTAAAGAAATAATCAAAGAACATGTTTTGCAAATATTGCAAATATAGAAAAATATAGATTTTTTTTTATTTTCCGCCAAAGTTGAAAAATAGTGAAAAAACGGATAGTTTTTAAATAGTGATTTACCAGGAGAAACACAAAGCAAACAGTTAATTTTTTTTTTATCATTATACATTTAATAAATACATCAATCAATATAAACAAAAAATAAGGCGATTCGTTACCTATTTTTCGTGATATTACACCTGAAATCGCATTAAATTAACTAAAAATTGTGTGTTTTTTTGAAAACCGAAAGTCGGTCTACTTTGAACGGTTATATCTTCTAAACTAGAAAGGTGATATTATTAAGAGTAGCATATTTGAAATCGTTGAAAAGTTTCCTTTAACATGGGTTTATTCAAAACTTCGTCGGCGCACATGAAAATTTTGATTTTTGCAACCTCGTTTGTTCTACGGGCGCCACTGTGCGTCGGTCGACAAGGGGTAAAATTAAAAATTAATTTTATAAAAAATTTAAAAAAACATAATATTATTATTCCATTAAACTTTAAAAAGGTAAATTTTAAGATAAAAATAAGAGGACAATAATTAAAACAAATTATGCTCTTTTTACAGATACCGGTTTTACAAAATTCTCAAATTGTATTATAACATTTTTTTTTGATTCTCCAAAAATTTGTTAAAATTTCTATTATCTTATTTGAATCTTTTCAAAGTATAATTAAATAATTAAATAAAGTTTTTTTATCGTTTTGTTTCTATAGCATACACAAAAAAAAATTAGGTGGTGTCTATATTGACCCCGGGGAGTAATATCGTCAGTTTTTTTAGGTTGGGTTAAAGGTTAAGTTAATAATTATTCAGCTTTTCAAGCACCGTACCTGAAACTTATTGTGAATATTTTAAATTTGAATAAGTAAATAAATTAATTCTAACAATAGCATTCATCATTATTCTTTGGTTTTATCAGACTGAAACAATTATATGTTTTTATTCACAAAAACAGGTCTTTGGAACAGACACAATTCATAAAAGATTGAATGAATGTTTTCAAATACTGAATGTTTTAAAACAATTTATTTTAGATGCCACGTGTTCTTAATAAGTCGCAAAAAAAACATAATTTTTTGTCCACAGTAAAAATGTTAAACAATACTGGAATATAACAACAAAAAATGTTTAATTGTTGTTGTTTTTCTTTTCTACAAAAATATAATCAGATTGACTTCACTAATTAACTGTTAAAAGGTCTTTTTCATTATGAAAGTTCCTAAGGTTTTGTCGACATTTGAAATAAAAAATTAATAAATAAACATACCAGGAAGTATTTAACGGAAACTGGGTTCATTGGAATTTTAATTTATATTTCCTATAAATAAAATATAATAAAACTGAGAACTTTCTATCGTGACTGAATTACTCCATAATTACATCTCATTGCGTGTTTAAAGCTAAATATTTATATTGACATTTTGCCTCACTTGGACCCTTTTTTTTGTAAACTTTGAAAATTGAACAAAGTTATTATGCAACTTTAAGCTTTCTTATGAAATAATTAAAACCCACATCGATAAATGTAGCAAATTTTACACGTAGTCTGGGTTAATTTGAATTTACGGATAAGGTTCTCATCTGCCAAGGAAGGCTAGATTTTTTGCAAATTTTTAAAATTTGATCCAAAGAAACGATATACAAATGAAACATCATATGAGAGGTCTTTACAAAGCCTATCAATCTATAATTTAATGGATTTTACATGGTGGTACATATGAATTTTAAATCATATCGTTTCAACGACAAATGTACAGTAGCGCGGTCCTACGTTATATGGACATTTTTTATATGGCGATTTTGCGGAGTGTCGGGGCCCAGTTTGTTTCCTTTCCAAATAAAACTAATAAATGTGAAGTTTGGGAACAATCGGATAAGGAAAGGTGGCGCCGGAAATCGATTGAAAATTTCAAATGTGTTGTTATATGAATCGATTTAAGTATTAAATTATCTTTCCAAAAAACTATATAACTTTAAAATCGAATAAAAATTCGCCAAGAAATAGCAGACCTTTTTTGTGTACTTTTTTCAACTTTAAGAAATTGATTAAAGCCATAATTTTTTTTTTGTATCTATACTTATGCATAAGTACTCAGATATGAAGTATTGTTTTATTACCACGTTGTTAAGCAATTGCGCAATGGTACCTAAAATGGGTAATTTTTTTTATAAACCTTTGATAACTCCTTTTTCAAGTTTTAAAAATTTTTCTTTAATAAAATTTAAAAAAATGGATCTGGCACTATAAGGTTTTGTTAAATACATATTAAAGATTAACTGTGTGGATTTTTAGGTAAATCTCTCTGCTACAATTTTTTTTACAAAGATTTTTTTTTCACGGATTTCGAGAAAAATTAGATTTTTGTGAAATATTCAGTAAATTTACTCTTTATAAATACTTTGTATCAAAAATTAATTGGGGTAGCTGCCTGAAATTTAAATAGGTTTCAATTGAAGAGTTTTATTAACCCTTTGCCTGTCCCAAATATAACATTTTTTTTCTTACGGTACGTTCAATAATTTTGTTTTTAATTGTTAAATGTGATTGTACAAGAAATGTGTCAATCATATACATATGATAAAATTTTTACTAATATTTTTCATTACGTTCTGTGAATCACATATGATTTTAAAAGATATATAAAAATTAATTTGTGAATCACATGTGATGCACAAGTGTATGAAAGAGAATTACTGTGCATCATATATGATTGACAGGATAGAGAAAGGGTTAAGAAAAAAATCGTAATCTACTAAAGTTGACAAAGCAGTTTCAGATTATTACAGAATTAAATTTTTGCAAAAATATTTTCATATGTATGTACATACATACATAAACTTGTGCTCACATAATTAAGTCACTAGTATGCTGCTCGACATTATTGTCAAAAATACGTGAACCCTTTTTTTTTAATCCGAATATATTTTTTTTTATTATTCTTATATGTTAGCAATCAATTTACAGTGAAATTAAAAATTACAAAATTTTGGTTCATTCCAAAAAAATTAAAAAACTTGGAAATTAGCCAAGAAGAGCTGCTCACATAATTAAGTCATTTGAAAAAAATGGTTGAAATTTTAGAAATAAGTAATAAATTTTGTCGAGAGTCCCATTTTTTCATTAGCTTACCTCAATATTGAGTAGGATAATCTTTTTGCTTCAATACTGCGTAGCATCGCTTTGGCATGCTAGCTACAAGAGAATCGCACTGGCCTGGAGTGATTTTGTGCCACTCCTCTTGGATAACTTTCCATCACATGTCCTTATTTGGCGGTTTTCGTGCTACAATGACTCATTTTATTAAGACCCACAAGTTCTCGATAGGGTTTCAGTCGGGACTCTGCGGCGGGCATTCCAGAAGTTTGATGGCAATCACTACTTAACCACCTTCGAACAATGCTTCGGGTCATTGTCGTGTTGGAAAATACACGCAAGCGACAAATTGTCAGCATACTCGGTGGCCAAATTTTCCTTTAGTATATTCTTATACATTTCCCCATTCATTATACCGTCAATCTTGACTATAGGACCCACACTGAATGCGGTAAAGCAATCCCACACCATGACTGGTGAGCCACCGTGTTTCACAGTTTTTTTGGTGTATTTTGCATCCAATTCCTTAAGTGGAGGACATCGCACATATGGTCTACCATCATTTCCAAAAACATTAAACTTGGATTCTTCGCTCCAAACAATAAAATTCCAAAAATTTAGGCCTTTAGCAAGATGGTCAGTCGTAAATCGGAGCCGCTTCTTAGTCTTCTTCAAGGAAACCAACGGTTTCTTCCTGGCCATTCGTCCATGCAAATTGTTTTCTTGCAAACGTTGCGACGAAGTTAAAAAAGGATCAGTTTTACTCAGGTTTGCAATGCGTCTGTCATCATTTAAAGTCGTTTTTCTCGGTTTTTGGCGCGGAATATTTTCAAACGTTTCATATTTTTTGTAATGCGTAATGCATTTGTAATTTTACCCCGAGAAAGGTTCAAAATCTCCACTACTCTTGCAGTATTATTGTATCTTTGGAAACAATCCCATATTATTTTCTCTTCAGCCGAATTTGAACTTTTTTTGTTTACCCATAGCATTTCAGCTGATGTTATTTGTTTTTAATTTAGTTGTTTTTAATTTATTTATTATTTAAACCGCAAAAAAATCTTCAAAACACAAATTTGCTCACGATACGCGTGGTGACTTAATTATGTGAGCACAGCGCATATGACCTTTTTGAGGTTTTCCATATTTTTCGGGGAATACCCAAATTTTTAATTTTGCTTCAATCAATGTAAACAACTGCTACCATAGCAGGGTTGCACAAAATAGTAAGGTTAGAATCGGAAGAAATAGGTTTAAGATAAAAACTACAAAAACATTTGATTGCATACCCATGACTTAATTATGTGAGCATAAGTGTAGATCTGTAAAGTTTTGAATTTTTTATTACTATTGAGTTTATTACTTTGTGGACAAAACTTTGAAATTCACTATTTTTTTTTTTTTTTTGCTAATTCACGAGTAGATTTTGTAAAACCATTTATAACCCTTTGATTCGTATAAAATTACTGTTTTGAAATATTAGCGAATCTTCAGTAGCTTTCTTAAGGTTTTAAAAAAAAAATCGCAAGTACATCAGAATAAATCTCTTTGGATTGAGGCGAGCCTATGTTTCATTTTCAGACGATTTTAACAGACGTAGACAGCGTGACTACATAAAATTAAACCAAAAAAAGAAGATCAGCCTAAAAATATGTTTTATGTCATATTTATATTTTTATCAAATTATTAAATGTGATCAGATATGTACCTTACAGGTGTTAAAAATAACATTCAATTCATGTTTGGTAACTCTATACTAATACCAGACGAAACTCTCATTGTATGAGAGATCTCTTATTTTACGTAAGCTCTTAATAACAGTTTTTTATTCTATCTGAGAAATAACTAAGAAACGAGATTGTTCGAGAATGTAATTAGAAATTAGTAACAAACTAGAAAGAGTAGCTGGCTCTCTTAGCTTCAAGTATGACAACGCTGATTAGAGGAGGGTATTGCAAATTTCGTATAAAGTATTATTGTATGTTTTTGTTGTGTTGTGATGATGATTGTATTGTTTATCTGTCAGTACTACTTTTTAAACACAACCAAAGCTGAAAAAATTATGGTAGTAAAGAATGCTATTCATTGAAAACCTATTAACAACGATGTTTAACAGCTTACGAACAAAAAAAATTGATAACTATGAATGAAATATTAGGTGGAAACATATTTTTTGACCTTCTGATATTGCCCAACAAATGTTATTCTTAAATAGACCTTTTGTTAGAAGTGTTTACTTTGGATTTATTTGGTTCGCTGTTTAAAACTGTGGGTGTACTTCCGGAAAGCGCATACCTCCGATCGGTCTGAGATTTAGTATATTAACGTATTTTGACCTGCTAATCATGAATATCATAGTGAAAATTGCCGCAAATGCCGTTTTGAGTATAAAAATACGAAAAACCTTGTTTTTCCGCTGTGCATTGCATATTTACAGCGCCACTTTGGTGTGCTTTCGCACACTTGTAACCACTCGGTAGACTGTCTATTGGACTCTGGTGTATAATAAAGAATGCACAACCATTTTTATAAATCGACGTAAAAATTCAGTTGAATTTACTTCTGAAATCTCCAAAGCATACTTTGAATCATGAACACGTTATCATCAAACAGTAAACTTTTTCACATTAAAATGATCATGTAATATATGCCGAACTTACTCTGTTGCTATCTTTATAATACCAGCAATCTCACTCACTTTAATCTTTCATTATGAACTCGAAAACAATTCGTCGCTTAACTTTCAATATTTTCCGCAGTATTAGCTTCACTAGGAATATTTTCCGCTGTAGTAGCTTCAATCTGCAGATTTTACGCTGTAGTAGCTTCGCTCTAAATATTTTCTGCTGCAGTACTTGAACTTTGACTATTTTCCGCTGTAGAAGTTTAAATGTAAATAAATCGGTCAGGATAGTGCGGCAATGCACAACGGAAAAACAAGGTTTTTCCGATTTTTATACTGAAGACGGCATTTGCGGCAATTTTCACTATGATCTTCGTGATGAGCAAGTCAAAATACGTTAGTATGCCAAATTTCAGACCGATCGGAGGTATGCGATTTTCGAAAGTTTATCCAAAACTGTATTTTAGATTCCCTCTAGGTGTCGCAGGTGTTATATGGACTTGAGGTGGTATCACGTACAATTGACATTAATTTAAAAAAACTGAAATGTATAATAGACACAATTGTGCGACTTATTTATGGTGGGCAAGGACGGATTTCCTTGGATGTTTATTTGAAAATTTTGTTAAATACCGTAATTTAATTTTATTTCATATATTGATTTATTTATGTATTCACGGTCCACTAGAAATCATCAACTGTTTATTCCAATGATTGTAAGGTCTTTGTTTGAGAGGTCTTTGTGATGAGGGTGGCTCGGTGTTTTAACCGATTGCCTTATGAATTTTGTATCTTCTCACATTCGAACAATGCCTTTCGTTTCAAATTGCTTCAGCACTGCTATTTCGGTTTAATATTTTTGCGGCTAACACATAAATCACTAAGATTTCAGTTATTTCTATTGCATACTTTTCTTTTTTGGAATTTTGCTAATTCATTACGAATTTGTTGATGGATATCACTAATTAGGACATTTACATATATTCTAATACTGACTAGTACTTTGTCTTGCGTTATGGCTGGGGAGCCGATATTTTTAATGACTGATATTTGTTGCTATTGTTAATATGTTAAGATATTTTTAAATCTTTTGAATTCAGGATTATTACTATGTAATATAGATTTATTTGGCCTGGATGACTCTTCTGTTACAATACTTGAATAAATAAGTCAAATAAAAAATAAGGAAAGAAAAAGATTTTTTTCACTTTGACGAAGTCAAATAGTCCTTACAGACTATTTAAAAAAACATTTAACAATGAATGAAAAATTAAAAAATTTATTTTAATGTGTTCAAATAAATTATTATATTACTTTTTATGACATCTGTATTTGAAAAAAAATCTATAAATCTATAAAGCTTATTAAATTCAGAACACATTCGTCTAAGCGGATCACCGTTTGCATAATTTGATCTATAAAACTGGACAGTTAAAGGTGAGAAGAAACGTGTTGGCCGTTGGGGGATGTTAAATGAAATATTGTTGATCAGAAAACCAGAACAAACATCGCCATTAATTATGTTCAAAAGAAACGAAACGTTTAGCATAGATCTGCGGCTTTTTAAGGTTGGCAGCTTAACAAGGGCGAGTCTGCTGTTATATGACGGAAGATTTAATTGGTTAAAATTTAAGCTGCGAAGACAGAATAGTAGGAATTGTTTTTGCACCGATTCAATGCTATGAATATGAGTTTGATAGATAGGGTCCCATATAATAGATGCATATTCCAAAATCGGTCTCACAAGTGACGTGTATAGTGTTTTTGTTACATACGGATCGTTGAACTCTTTAGACCAACGTTTTATAAAACCAAGAACTCCTCTGGCTTTGTTTACCGTAATTGTAATATGAAGAACGAAACTAAGTTTTGAATCTAATAAGACACCAAGATCTAAGAAGTTATCAACTTTTTCCAATTGAAAACCTCCCAACACGTAATTTACAGATATTGGTCTTTTTCGAACAAAACGCATATATTTGCACTTTTTAAGATTGAGCTCCATTAAATTTAAAATACACCATGAGTATTTTGCTTTAGCTCTTTTATATGAATTTAATAATATTTTTTCGCTCACTATTTAAAACAATAATAATATTAAATATTAATTACTAGAGGACCCCTGCTGCTCCGCAGCATTATATTATATTATATTAATTTTTATAACATAATACCAAAATTTGCCAAGAGAAGTTAACGTACAGTAATGCCAAAATATGCCAAGAGAACTTAACGTACAGTAAAAGTAAAGTTGATTGTCCACGCATAACTTTCCCCAACGAATTTAAGCAGTTAATAGCTTAAAAGAAGGAGATTGAACCACTGAGTGTTCTTAGACCTATGTCAACAGCCTACGTTAATTAGAACTCTAGTTATAGAGGTTTGAGAGAAGAAAAATATTGAAAAAAAATCTTGAATGCAAAGTTTATTCATAAATTCTTTTAATATATAAGATAGTATTAATTGCAAACTGTGTGAAAAATAGCGTTAACCACAAAACACTACAAAAATTTAAATTAAGAGTTATTCTCTGGCAACATCTTTAATATGTGCAAAACGTGCAATGTGTAGTATGTATGTAAACCCCATACATCATATGTGGCACCTCTTACGAAACTGAGAAAAGTGTATATTAGAAGTAAATTTCAGAAATAATCTACAATTTTTAAAAAATAACTATTGTCATGTTTGTTACAGTTGTATCTTCTGAGATTAATACAAAAAAATGATGTATGATACGATACCTGATTCTTAGCAACACTGCGCGTAGGCCTGACTTTAGATAAGTGCATTGAAGCGCATAGACGACCTTATTAGAAAAATGTCATATAGAAACAATCTTAAGTAATTATAGACCAGAAACCGGTTTGATTAACAATATTTACTTAGTAGTGATTTTTAGAAAAATATATGTATGCTTTCTTCTTCTCTAATTTGTCCATTTATTGTTTAAGTTTCTCGCTATATATATGTATATATAAATATTTAGGACTATTATGTACCAAAAAGCTTAGATGCCACAAAAATCTTAATTTTAAAAATTGGATGGTAATGTACCATACTTTAGATGGATAGTGCTGAAAGCTATTTGCTAGTTGCGTTGACAAAAGATTAAAATACAGTTTTCCCTGTGGTCGGGGTATAATGAGTTTTTGCTGATGTTTGTAACTATCAAAACTACTACCTTTAAAATCATTTTCAGAGTCGGTTTAACTGTATCCGCCTGTGTGTTCATGTAAACTTTCTAACTAAACTACAGGTCGAAAATATAAATATATTTTGATAAAAATTGGTACTTAAGCTTTCGTTGGCCGTAGGATGATTGGCATTAAAACAGGTGAAAATTGGAGCCAGTCCACAAACAAATTACTCCTGTGTGATTCGACTTAATTTGCCCTAAAATACAGATTATCATATTGATCATTATCAAATTTTGTTTAGGTGTGTTTATTACACCTATTCACCAGTACATCAAAACTATATTACAGTAAAAGCCATCTTACCGAGAATGCTTGGGGATGAGAGCAGTCCGGATAATCGAAAATTTCGAAATAAATGTTTCATTTATTTTTTTTTTTCAAATTATGTGCCAGAAAACAATTTTTTTATACATCAGTTCATTGAATTTTATTTTCTGAACCCAATAGCCTAAGCTGCTTGTGCTTTAACTTTAATATTTATTGTAATTTGTAATCTGAAATGTAATAAATATCAAATACAATCAAAAATAAAATAAAATATTCAAACTCTTTAAAAAAAGGCTTCCTTTTCTGATGTGGCTTCTTAATTTGTGGAAAATCTCTTTCCCTGGAGCCATCTTTTCAAGTTTGGAAACAAATAATAATCGCAGGGGGCCAGATATCGAGAATACCGAGTGTGGGGAAGTAATTCGTAATGTAAATACTTAAACTTTTCTGAAGCCAAAGCAGATGAATGTGCTGGTGCCTTGTCATGATGTAACAAAATTTTTTTTCTTATTTATTTTTTATTGTTTATTGTTGTTCCCTTCTCTAAGTAATCAATAAATATTATACCAGTGCATCACAAAAACACTGGCCATTACTTTTCCAGTTGATTGTTGAGTTTTTGGCCACTTTGGTCGGCTTTCGCACACTTGTAACCACTCCGAAGACTGTCTATTGGACTCGGTGTATAATAAAGAATGCACATCTCATTCATTTTTATAAATCGACGTGGAAATTCAGTTGAATTTACTTCTAACATCTCCAAATCATATTTTGAATCATGAACACGTTATCATCAAGCAGTATTTAATTTATTTTCATATTTAAATGATCATGTAATATATGCCGAACTTACTCTGTTGCTATCTTTATGATGCCAGCAATCTCACTCACTTTAATCTTTCGATCATCCATTACAACCTGATGAATTTTTCTTACATTTTCTTCGGTAACTGTCTCATTTGGACGACCAGGACGATCTGCATCATTTCTGCTCATACGACCACGTTTGAATTCAGAATACCACCTTTTAACCATTGAATATGACGGCGAAGATTCACCATAATATTTATCAATCCATTCTTGGTCTTGGACAGTATTTTTTCCCACAAAAAAAAAAACAATGTTTAATCAAAATACGAAACTCCTTGCAATCCATTTTTTTGCAAACCTTAAACATCATTTTTATAACGGTAACTTTTTTCTAATTAATGAAATGTCATGAAGTTTTGACACAATAATTCTACTGAATAAAAGAAAAAATATTGGCACTTCTCGCGCCATCTCTATGTGAAGCCGGTTATTTTTCACTCGATGTAGTATTCCATATATTATTCTTTAATTTGGTTTGTAACTTTTCTAAATACGGTCATGATCGATCCAACTTTCAACTTAGTCCCCTTATAAAAACAGCATCCGATATGTGCTTTTTCATAACCTAAACATGAGAGTTAGAGCGATCTGAATACTATTCTTGTAAGACCCTAGACCCTAACTTTTTTATTTGTTTTACTTTACAATTAATCTGCATACCGGTAGTCAAGCAAAACTGCCGGTATTAAAACAACTAAATGGGCTTGATATAAATTATAACACCTAATAGTTTAAAACGTTATCTTTTACTTGCTTAAGCACGACTATGGTTGCTCGCTCTTTAGCTCTTTATCTCTTGTTCTCTCTCTCTCTCTCTTGCCCCTCTGTCTCTCTCTTAATGGAATTTTAACTCTTTAAGTATTTGAACAGGTGAAGTGCTTAAATGGATCGCGATTGTATTGTAAAAACATATTTTATTTTACACTTCATTAAAAATTGTCCTCAAAAGCCCTCATTGTGGGTAACAGAAGTCACAGTTGCAGTCGTAGTCACGCTTTTCGCACAAATAAAAAAATTAACATAAAAAAGAACAACAAAATACAAGCAACAGAAAAACCCGAACAACACTTTATACATACATATGTATTTTACTTAAGTAATGTAGTAAATTTAGGATCGTGTTTTTTCCTACTCTCTTTATGAGGGATTCTTAGAGTTTAATTTAAATCTTATGAATACTGTGATTTTTGTTTTGTTCGTTACTTTCGTTTTTTTTTGCTTCTTAACACTTTAGAGCTTAACGAGACCTTAAACACTGCACACATAATTCGTGTTACCAAAATTAAAAAAAAAATATATATACATATGTATATACATATCCATATATATAATTTAATAAAAATAAAATAATAATATTAGCAGCTGATTTAAAAATTTGCATATAATTAACCATTAAATATAAAAACAAGCAATATTTAATTTATTAAAAACGTTAATAAAGCGTTCTCATAATAGTATACAATCATACGATTTTAAAGCTTTAATACACACATTTCGTACCATCCAACGGTGAAACCAGCTGTAAAATGTGTCGTTGCTGTCAAAAGTAAGTTTATACAAAATTATATTATTTTTGTTGCCTTTTTTTTAAGTTTTATTTTTTATGTAATTATTATTTTTTGTTTTGTTTATATTTAGTTGCTGGGAAGATTTCTATTGGAATTGTTTTGAAGAAAAATTTTGCTATGATGAATCAATTGGTAAGTGTTAGTTTGTTTTTTCTTCCATTATGTAAAGATATAAATAATATTAATCGTCGGCATTTTTTTGAACAGATTTAGTTAATATTTGCTAACGAGAGTTCTGATTAATACAACATATAAATATTCATTCATTATTTACATTGAGAAGTTTGCTCTTAAATTTCTAATCGAATGTACATATTTAACTTTTGAACGGTATCCACATATGTACATATCTACTGGTTTAAAAACTACATTTGTTTAATATATTACTTTTGTGTCAGCCTCAGTATGATTTGTTGTCTTAAAAAGAACATCTTTATTATTATTTCGACCATTATTTATTCTAGAAAAGAGCGGGGGGATCTTTATTAACGTAATAGTTTTATAGTTTCTGCGGAATTATAAAACAATTTAGAAATTTGTTAAAAGAAAATAAATTTTTCAAATTTGACCTGGTTCGATTTATTCAAAGAAAATTAAATTTTTATGTTATGAAATTTAAGCGCATATATCTCTCGGAGCATCGAAGATCACATTCCTGGCTAAATGTTGTAATTCAAAATTTTAATTCAAAGTAAAACAAATTGAAAATAGCTAAAATTGTATTTTTTGATTAAGCTCAGTATTGAATGTGAAAAAATCTTATTTACATACAGTGGTAGACAATACAATGGAAACTCTTACTATATTTTAAATTTGCCAATTTTGTTTTTTTTTGATAATTTCTCGTTAAGTCCTAAAATTATGTTTTGTGTTTGCGAAATTACTGTGTTCGAATTGTAACAAAAAATACATTAAAAAAATAGATATACAAAAAAAAAGTATTTCTTAGTGATGACAAAACAATGGAAACTTTTAAACTTCTGTACAAAAGTTGAGTAAAATAATAAAAATAGAAGATGTCATGAAAGAAAATGTATAAAATCGTAACCGTTATTAACACATTTATTGTTTCTGACGTTTTTTTTCAACTGTTTTTTAAAGACAGTTGTATTTTACAATGTTTTAATCATATAATTAATTATTATAAAATAATGGCAAGAATAAAGTATTGCGAAGAGTTAAAAACCAGAGTAATAGATGATTTTACTGCTAGTCTTAAGAAAAAGAAAAATTGTGAGAAATATTCTATGGATAAATCCATAATTTTAAAAATGATAATGAAATATCGTGATAACAATTGGAATGGGAATTAACGGTATGAATCTAATTATACCCCATACCACTATGTGGTCAGGGTATAATGAGTTTGTGCTGATGCTTGTAACAAAAAAAGTATTTGACCGAATGACTCAGAATCGCTTTCAAAGTAGATTTAGTGATGTTCGTCCGTCTGGCCATCTGTCCGTCCGTGTGTGTGTCCCTGTTAACCTTGTAATCCAAATATGAATATATTTTGATGAAATTGGGTACGTAAGCTTATATCGGCCAGAGGACTAACGCTATTGAAATTGGTGAAAAGCGGTGTATGTTTAGACCAAGTCCCCATACAAATGACCCCTATGAGAACGACTTAAATTGCCAGAAGATCCAAATATAATATAGATCTCGGTCAAATTGGGTTTATGTGAGTTTATTACATCCATTAATTAGTAGTCCAAAAACAAACCCTATATGACACTTCTTAGGCACAGCCCCTATAAAAGCTGTTTCCCGATCTTTATTTAAACTTATAAAAAAACAAAAATTTTTAAAACTCTCTCAAATTTGGTTTGTACATGTTTTTGCAAAAAATAAGTGACTACGAAGCATGGTCAGGATCGATCCATTTTTCGACCTAGTCCCCATATAAAGCATCCGATATGAACTTCTTCAGGCCGGAAGTTATCGGCAAAAAAACGTTTTTCAACACTTCACGCACTGAAATATATTTAAATAACTCAGTTTTGAACCGATTTAAAATTTTTTACCTTTTTTAGAAAGATGAATAGTTAAGCCTTCCAAATTTATATTGTATATTTTTATGCTTTTAGCAAACCTATGTGAAAAAATATATCCAAAATATATATATTTTTTTTAATTTTGAGCCTTTATTTTATAATACTTTATATGAAAATCTATTTGTTTCTTATTTGAAAGTACGTTTATTAGTGAGTAAAATAAGTCCTTGTTTGTTAAAATCGGTCAAAAATAAATAAATAAAATTGTAATTTTTACCGTATGCACCACGTTTTTTTATTTAAATAATAATGTGTAAAAAGTAACAGTAAAATTGTTTACGTCTAAAGTAATAATTTATTTTTATTTTGTTTAAAAAAATGGGGTTTCAAATAAAGTATTAGAAATCAAAGGCTCCAAAGTTAGTTAAATTTAAAATCGGTTCAAAACTGATTTAGTTTAAAGTATTTTAGTCCGTGAATTGTTAAAATCTTTTTTTGCCGATAACTTTAGATTATGAGGTTTATTCAAAATTCTGAAAAATGAAGTGATTTAATGGACCTGTCCTACAAATTAAATTTTTCTATTTTGTAACACGGTACAATGAATCAATACACAAAACAAATATTTAGTTTAAAGTCCAGCCAGATAGTATAGGCAGCCTCTTAGAGGCGAACTCACGAGCACTTATTCAACTGCATCGACTCTGATCCAATCGGAATTCTGAATGAACAAGTTTGTCATCTTAGCCTTATATAGCCTTTTTGGCAAACCACATCACAAACTCTAGTGATATATTCGGTGTGAAAACATTTCCCAATTGTTCTGCGAATCTCCAATTGATTTTCGCAAAGGATCATGATGTGTCTTTTATGACTTTTAAACGGATAAATGAACAAGTTAAATGTTATTTTAAAAGAAAATATATATTTTTTTAATTTTTTATAAATTTAAAATTACTTAAGGTTTTTTTGTGAAACTGACTAAAGAACCATATGGTTTCTACATAACATATGGTTCTGAAGCTAAACCATATGTTTCTTGTCATTTGACAATAAAAAATGATTTCGAAAAATACTCCGAAAATATAAAATTTGTGTTTTCAAGAAAGCCAAAATTTCAATTTAATGTTATTTTAAATTCATTCTTATTTAAATAACAACGTTTCAAGAACAGGGCTGAATATTAAATAAATAAAACTCTTAAAATTTTGTTTGGAAAAAAGCTTTTTTAAAACAGGAAATTATAATCTAAAAAAGCTGGCAGATTTGCAAAAAAAAAAAAAACTGCTGATACACATGCTTTTTAAACTCTTTCCTTTAACTCATACTCTCTGTCTGTCTGTCTGCCATGGGTTATGGGAAGGAGGAAAGAGGGAGTAGTGTTTGTGGATATTTGACTTCAATTTTATTAGATTATAACTGTCAGGAAAGACCTCTGCGGGAAGTTTATTCCACGTACGGCTAGTTCGACTGATAAACGAATTCTCTCTGTAATGCCTTGTGCGGTCAACTGGACTATAGACTACAAACGGATGTGATGTACTAGAGAAGCGGGTAGAGCGGACTGAAACTCGGGCACTTGGAATAAGTTCGCTAATCTCAGAAGAACATTTCCCATGGTAGTATCTATAGAACAGCGATACACAACCCACATTCCGACGATGTAACAATGAGTCAATAGTCATTGATGAGCATCAACGCCCTCCTTTGCAGATGGTCCAGTAACTCCAAAATAAACTGAAGCTCCAGCCCATATATGGGAGTTGTATTCTATTTTCGGTCGGATGTAAGTGGTATAGGTTTTAGATCAGAGGGAGTGAAGCAATTTTTGCACCGCTTTAGAAAACCAAGACACTTGAATGCTTCTTTGGACACTTGAAAAACATGCTCGTTCCAACGAACATCACATTGAATTCTCATGCCTAGAACATCAAGAGTATCCGATTCCTCAATACCTATACCACCCATATATACAGATGACATTGTTGAATCCATGGCCCTATGGGTCAAAATACAACATTGATTCTTCAGCGAATTAAAATCAACCCTATTCGCTTTACCCCACTCGGAGATTGTTAACAGGTCTTGATTGAGTGTGTCATTCATTGTCCGCCTTTTGCCCCCCAACCTCCAAGAGGCTTGGCCTACAATTAAAGGAAAATGAATGACAAATGCTGCTGTCATCTGCGAAAGAGTATATAGAGTTAAAAGTTTGACCAATACGGTCGTTCAGAAAGATAGGAAAAGAGAAGGAGAAAGAACGGAACCTTGGTGTACCCCTGAATTAAGCTGAAACTAATTAGATGAGACCCCATCAATAACAACACGTATTGTTCGATCTCTGAGAAAACTCGATATAAATCGAGAGAAGTCATTACCGACCCCAAATGCAATAAGCTTTGATATCAATGCACCGTGCCACACACGATCGAATGCCTTGGAAATACCTAGAGCAACCACTTTACTTTCGCCAATATTGCAAATGGATCGACTCCAGCCCTCAGAAAATAGAGCTAACAGGTCTCCGTGGAACGATTTCTACAGAAGCCATACCGTCGATCATTAAGAAGTTAGTTGGCCTCTAGGTAGTTCACAAGATGGAAATTGATCATGCTTTCCATCACCTTTGAGAGTGCGAAGCAAATTGCAATTGGACGGATTTTCAGAGCTATAAGCCGCATGTTTTTAGGGATTAGTTGGACATTAGCAACCTTCCGCACAGTGCGAAAGGCTGAACAAGTTGGCCAATGGCCTGGCTAGCGTCAAAGAGCACTGTTTCAGCACCAGTGCTGGTATACCATCCGGTCCCGGAAAATTATTAATATTGAGATCCGAAAGAACCTTTTTAACTGCACGTGCTCGGTAGAATATTTTAGGCATAGTACAAGATACTCTTTCGACATCGGGTAGTGGTTGATCGCTATCCGGCAAAAATTAATTTTTGCTAAAAGGTTAGCCTTATCAACCAGGTCCGTGAATATTTGATCATTCATTATAAGAGTTGGGATACAGAACTAGCATTATTCTTTACTCTTTTAACAAGGGAAGTTGCTGGAAATTTAGTTAAAATTTCTAGTTAACCGCGAGAAAAAAATTATCATTTAGAAAATTGTTAAATAATGTATTATCATAGAAAATTATTAAGTAGTGTATTATCATACACTTTTGGTAAAGGCTGAAATTTTTAAAACTCTAGGTAGTCGGGAAGTTGGTTAAAATTCAGTTACAAAAATAATTTTTTAGAGTAAAAAATCGCCTTTCATAGTCATCTGTATTTGTAAGCGAAAAAAGGAACAAGAAAGTGGTCTAGGGTTTGATTTTTTTTGTCGTATAAAACTATAGTTTACAAACCGTGAACAAAAAATAAATAAAAATCACTTCGACCCAAAATCTACCGTATATGAAAGGATTAAACCAAAAACTTTTGACGTTTTATTTTTTTAAAAGTTGTTAAGCTGGAGGCAGAGAACACGCGCATTGAATGCAATGATTTTTGGCTTTCCAAGCTTTTTGCACTTTAAGTTAAAGACTTATTTTAGTTTTCTTTCTCAGCCCTTTTTTTGCTGTTTCCAAACTCTATATATTTTTGCATACACAACTTTATATTTTATTTTATGCACTATACCGCTATGTGGTCAGGATATAATGAGTTAGTAACTACCAAAAATGTTGGACAAATACCCACCTTTAATCACTTTCTGAATCTTTTTAGCGATTTAGCCCATCCGTCTATCGATCTGTCCGTCCGCCTGTCAGCATCTCTGTTCGTCCGTTTGTGTGTGCATGTTAACCTTGTAATCAAACTGCAGGCCGCAAATATGAAGATATGTTGATGGAATTTGGTAAATAAGCTTATATCGACCTTAGGACGAATGCTATACAAATAACCCCTAATAGACCGATTAAAGTTGTCCTAAGATCCAGATTATCGATTTGGTTATATATCGATTATATGTATTATATATAATAAGTAGTCCAAAAATAAACTCTGCACGATAATTTTTAGTCATAGTCCCCATATAAAGCTGATTTCCGATTTAAACTTTAATCTATCAAAGAACAAAAATAGTGCTTAAATTTTGTTTTGGAAATTTGATTTGTATATGTTTTTGAGAAAAGTAAGCGACTTTACTTAATATGGTCATTAGAGTGTCCTTAATTTTTCAATGTTGGAAATGTTGTAACGGTACCCGCTAATTTTTTTTCCATTTGACTTGAATATAACTCGTGTGTAATTTTACGCCCCTACGGCCATGCCTTTCCTAAGCGACGGAGCCTTAAAGAGTGAAATTTGCGTTTTTTCATGAGAGAGATTAACAGCTCTTTCAGCGCTATCATTAACTGCTTTCAAGTGAATAACTTTTGTTTTAGCACCTAAAAGGGCGTCTTCCCAAGTTAATGGGTCTTCGGTGAGAAAATCAAGGTTTATTTTTAAACAATAAATCATGTTTCTGCTTTTTAATGAAACAGAGTCATATAGATTTTTATAATTAGAAAATAGTTACCAAATAATGATCAAAAAAATTTCCTTTTGTTAAACTAGCCAAAATATTCTTTTTATACCGTCCACACCTCAGTGGCAGAGGTATATGTAGGTTTGTCATTCCGTTTGTAACGTATCGAAATAAATTCTGCAGACCCCAAAACCATATATTTTCTTGATCATTATAACAAGGGAAGTTGATATAGCGATGACCGTCTGTCCGTCTGTCTGTGGAAATCACGATCACGCCGTCAATATTTAGGCTAGACCGTTCTTTTTGTACAAAATCGTTTACTAACATCCCAAAGGAGTTGCTATTTAAAATCGTCAAAATCGGTCAGAGGGGTCACGTGTTATGAATAAAACTTTGAAAAAACTCTTGAAAAAATAAAATTTTTCAGTTTGTTTGTTGTTTTTTTTAAGATATGCTGCATATGTTGTAATTCTTCGTATTGTTGAAGTCATTACAGTTGTGTGTATATTAATACTGCACGTGTCACAATGGCATAAGCAATTAAAAATTAATAGAAATTAAATATAAAAATTAAAAAAGAAAAATGTAAAATGGAAAATGAAAAATGGAAAATGGAACATCAATAATGAAAAACTAAAAACTAAAAATGAAAAACGAAAAAAGAAAAATGGAAAATGAAAATTGAAAAATGAAAAACGGAAAATGGAAAATGAAAAATGAAAATTGAAAAATAAAAGTTAAATATTAAAAATTTAAAAATTAAAAATTAAAAATTAAAAATTAAAAATTAAAAATTTAAAATTTAAAATTAAAAATTAAAAATTAAAAATTAAAAATTGAAAATTAAAAATTAAAAATTAAAAATTAAAAATTAAAAATTAAAAATTAGAAATTAAAAATTAAAAATTAAAAATTAAAAATTAAAAATTAAAAATTAAAAATTAAAAATTAAAAATTAAAAATTAAAAATTAAAAATTAAAAATTAAAAATTAAAAATTAAAAATTAAAAATTAAAAATTAAAAATTAAAAATTAAAAATTAAAAATTAAAAATTAAAAATTAAAAATTAAAAATTAAAAATTAAAAATTAAAAATTAAAAATTAAAAATTAAAAATTAAAAATTAAAAATTAAAAATTAAAAATTAAAAATTAAAAATTAAAAATTAAAAATTAAAAATTAAAAATTAAAAATTAAAAATGAAAAATTAAAAATTAAAAATTAAAAATTAAAAATTAAAAATTAAAAATTAAAAATTAAAAATTAAAAATTAAAAATTAAAAATTAAAAATTAAAAATTAAAAATTAAAAATTAAAAATTAAAAATTAAAAATTAGAAATTAAAAATTAAAAATTAAAAATTAAAAATTAAAAATTAAAAATTAAAAATTAAAAATTAAAAATTAAAAATTAAAAATTAAAAATTAAAAATTAAAAATTAGAAATTAAAAAATAAATATTAAAAATAAAAAATTAAAAATTAAAAATTAAAAATTAAAAATTAAAAATTAAAAGTTAAAAATTAAAAATTAAAAATTAAAAATTAAAAATTAAAAATTAAAAATTAAAAATTAAAAATTAAAAATTAAAAATTAAAAATTAAAAATTAAAAATTAAAAATTAAAAATTAAAAATTAAAAATTAAAAATTAAAAATTAAAAATTAAAAATTAAAAATTAAAAATTAAAAATTAAAAATTAAAAATTAAAAATTAAAAATTAAAAATTAAAAATTAAAAATTAAAAATTAAAAATTAAAAATTAAAAATTAAAAATTAAAAATTAAAAATTAAAAATTAAAAATTAAAAATTAAAAATTAAAAATTAAAAATTAAAAATTAAAAATTAAAAATTAAAAATTAAAAATTAAAAATTAAAAATTAAAAATTAAAAATTAAAAATTAAAAATTAAAAATTAAAAATTAAAAATTAAAAATTAAAAATTAAAATTTAAAAATTAAAAGTTAAAAATTAAAATTTAAAAATTAAAATTTAAAAATTAAAAATTAAAAATTAAAAATTAAAAATTGAAAATTAAAAATTAAAAATTAAAAATAAAAAATTAAAAATTAAAAATTCAAAATTAAAAATTCAAAATTAAAAATTTAAAATTAAAAATTAAAAATTAAAAATTAAAAATTAAAAATTAAAAATTAAAAATTAAAAATTAAAAATTAAAAATTAAAAATTAAAAATTAAAAATTAAAAATTAAAAATTAAAAATTAAAAATTAAAAATTAAAAATTAAAAATTAAAAATTAAAAATTAAAAATTAAAAATTAAAAATTAAAAATTAAAAATTAAAAATTAAAAATTAAAAATTAAAAATTAAAAATTAAAAATTAAAAATTAAAAATTAAAAATTAAAAATTAAAAATTAAAAATTAAAAATTAAAAATTAAAAATTAAAAATTAAAAATTAAAAATTAAAAATTAAAAATTAAAAATTAAAAATTAAAAATTAAAAATTAAAAATTAAAAATTAAAATTTAAAAATTAAAATTGAAAAATTAAAATTTAAAAATTAAAAATTAAAAATTAAAAATTAAAAATTAAAAATTAAAAACTAAAAATTAAGAATTAAAAATTAAAAATTAGAAATTAAAAATTAAAAATTAAAAATTAAAAATTAAAAATTAAAAATTAAAAATTAAAAATTAAATATTAAATATTAAAAATTAAAAATTAAAAATTAAAAATTAAAAATTAAAAATTAAAAATTAAAAATTAAAAATTAAAAATTAAAAATTAAAAATTAAAAATTAAAAATTAAAAATTAAAAATTAAAAATTAAAAATTAAAAATTAAAAATTAAAAATTAAAAATTAAAAATTAAAAATTAAAAATTAAAAATTAAAAATTAAAAATTAAAAATTAAAAATTAAAAATTAAAAATTAAAAATTAAAAATTAAATATTAAAAGTTAAAAATTAAAAATTAATAATTAATAATTAAAAATTAAAAACTAAAAATTAAAAACTAAAAACTAAAATTTGAAAATTAAAAATTAAAAATTTTAGTTTCTTTCTTTAGTTTCTTACCTGTTTTTATTATTTTTGTTTTTGTATTAAATAAACTTATTTTAAAATTTCATTTTTTTAATAATAATAATTTGTAGCCAACAATCATTCGTTTTTTTTTTTTTTTTTTTTTTGAATTATCTTATGACTTCTAAGGTCTCAAAACATTCTTATGGGATCAAACTTTGGGTATTAATATGATGCCGGCTGTGTTAAATAATGAATTTCATTGGCGTTCTATGAAGTACTTAGGGGTTTTCTACTCCAGTACAGAAAATAATGAAATTTTTCAAATAGTAATTAATTCTTTTTCAGCATCATTATTTTTGATAATAGAAATTGGCCATCAAGAAAACCAATTAACTTTAAATTTAATTTGTATTCGGATTTAATGTTTCAGTATCGGCAACAGTTTCAAAGTGGTAGCCGTACCTAATATTGCGTGGAGGGTATCAAAAATTCGGCACAGCCGAATTTAACACTCATGCTTGTTTGTCTTAATATCAACCATATCATCAAAAAGAGATAAAATGACGACTTCTTCAGTTAAATAATATAGATGTTGACAACAATTTTTTAATACAGCTTCTGCAATTAAATGATCCACACATTCGTAGCCCTTAACAGTTTTAGTATAACAGAAGTCTTGGTAGGGAGCTTTTACGGCCAATTTGTATCGTATCCATTGTTTAACCTAAGTTGTTCTCTCTGGTTAGATTTAGTTGATCGCAAAATAAGAAAATTTTTATCGCATAAATAGCTCTCGCCATCCATCGAGTACGACGCATAAACCCAGGAGGCTTCATTTGAATTTTTTTGTTATCATTTCCACCCAAAAATAATATTGAAAGCTCGATGAATTCACTGTATCAGCTAATAAAGTTGTCAATCTGCGATGGTTGAAAATGCTGTCTTGCAATTTAAGTACCATTTTAAATATTTTGGTTTCAAACCTAAATTAAAGTAGTTAGTTCCATTTTAAATATTTTGGTTTCAAACCTAAATTAAAGTAGTTGCCTTTCTAGTGCCTACTCCAGTAGCGCACATGCTCGATTAAAGCGACCCGTATTGGAAGTCGTGGTGTCTCAGCACATAATTTGAACTTTATCGGAAAGTTGCCAATCATTTATTGCATTTAATACAGCTGCTCTTTTCCACTTGCGTGATATAATTTAGGTACTGCAATAAGTTTATCCTCATATTCATATATAATCACAATTGAAAATAGTTCTTCCTTAACATTATGTGAATTTATTGCAGCCAATAACTTACCATCCTAATTAATAGTGACCATTTCAGGAATATGGTTTTTAAAATCTGTTTTAATATTTTCGGCACGTTCCTTTCTCATCTGTGTTCTTATTCTTTGAATGGAAGATTTATTCATTATGTGTTCGTCTACATTATGCCCAAGTGCTTCTAATGCGATTTCTAGAATATACACGAAGTTACGCATACTCAATTGGTATCTATCGAGGGCAGCCCCAAGTTTCGGGAAAAGAAATTCCTTTTTCCCCTTTTTTACAAAGCATTAAATTTTCATCCTGAAACTGTGGACTGTGATCTTGTTTATTTTCAACGGAATTGATTGATGATGAATCTGATAAGAAACTAGAATTTGGTGAAATGGTTGTTGTTTTATTTTCTTTTAACTACCTATTTCTTTCTGCTAATAACCTCAATTTTGTTCTCTCTTCTCTTCGCCATAGATTGTAATCCACTCCTATCAAAGATCTCAATCTACCAGGTTTTCGCTGCCGTTGCAAACAAATTTTATCTTCCTCGACTTTCATTATCTTTAAATCATCATATGTCGAAGAGATTGTTCAAGGTATGGACAAATAAATTTTCTTTATCTTTGAGCACTTAAGTGATATTTTTCGAATTTCTTTTACAAACTTTGCCAAACTCTGTGTAATTTAACCAATTTTTCCACATTGTTTCGTGATATCTTAGTGGAGATTCTGGCTGTTTCCCAGAAAATCATTCACTCTTTTATAGTTAGATTTGCACTTTCTTACCCGGATAATTACCCTTGGCGAATATTTTAAAATAAAACTGCAAGAACTTGTCGGTTTGCAGAAAGTTTCGTGCCCGTAATTCGATGGTTAACATTTCCAATTAAATAAACCTTGTATTTATTACAGCTATGTAAAGCGGGATATACACGGTCAAAATGATTGAACTGCATTTTGGTGGTATTAGTGCAAATGTGTTTGTATGTGTCACACCGACGATGATTGAAGCAAAATGAAAAATTTTAGATTTTCTGCTTGCATGACGTACGAATTTGATGTGTGTATATCGTTGATTGATCAAGCACGTTCTCATTTTTAATGTGACTTTGAAGCAAATGGTTGTGAGGAGATGTCGGATGAAAGGCAAAATATTTTAGAATTGCCATTAAGTTTTCATGGGTAAATGAATTCCTTTTTTTAACCACTCCTTCATCCAGATACGTCTCTTCTTCTTCTTTTTTTCACTTTCTTTTGCTTTTAAGCACACTGCCAAAATGGCGATAAGTGTATCGTCCGCTACCGACATGATGTTTACAGCCCAAAATCAAAAACCAAATGAATGATTGAAGTGCTATGCAGTACCGTGTATGTTCGAAGCTTCATGCACACATACATGAATTTGACGTTAAGCATTTTGACCGTGTATATCCCGCTTAAGTCTTCCGACATTATAACTTCTTCAAATCTTAAATCACAAAGTGTCTAACAGAATTAAATTTTTTAATGAAAATTAAACTGTGATCAATTAATAAGAAGAACCTTACTACTAAAAATAATGCACTATTATTGCTTTCTCTCCGTTATTCTGTCGCACTGATATTTAGTTATGTACCGTTAATTTTTATTTCTTTATTTATGCTATTTATTTCTTTTCTTCATTTCTTTTTTTTTTATACCCTCCACATCTCAGTGGCAGAGGGTATATATAGGTTTGTCATTCCGTTTGTAACGCATCGAAAAACTAATTTCCGACCCAATAAAGTATATATATTCTTGATCCTTATCACAGCTCGAGTCGATATAGCGATGTCCGTCTGTCCGTCTGTCCGTCTGTCCGTCTGTCCGTCTGTCCGTGTGTCTGTTGAAATCACGCTCATTCAAAAAAAAAAGCATTTACTTAGGTCAGGTTACGAAAAAATTATTTGCCATAATTCCCACCAGGTTGGTATTGAAATCGGAGTAAATCGGGAGCCTCTGCGCTGAGAAATGAACAAAAGTTTATAGATACCTCTAAAAAAAACATGAAACCTAGTGTTTTCTTGTAATAGTTTAGTGGTTGAACATACAACAACATAAAAAAAGCCACAAAAAAAATGTGATTCATACATATTAACAATAACAAGAACACAACTACCATGAGCTATGTTAATAGTATTGCCACAAACCGAGGTGGAGGGTATCAAAGATTCTGCACAGCCGAATTTAACACTCTTACTTGTTTTTTTTTGTTTGACAGTTTTTTTTTTCTAATTGGATGCAAACCAAAGAAAAACACAAATCTATAAATTGGATGGTAGCTGTAGCTTTGATAACGTTTCGTTTTAATCTTTCCAATTTTCTTTATTGTCATAAAAATAAACAAGCCCAAAAACAGTACGGTCATGTAAAAAACACATATATCGCCCTTTAAGGCCCCGTCGCGCAGGGAAGGCGTGGTCATAGGGGCGTAAAATTGCACATGAATTATATTCAGGTCCAATAAAAAAAAATAATTGTCGCTACCCCAGAACTTTTATACTAAAAAAAACACCCATGTTAGGGGACGCTCTAATTGGTCCATATTTTGACCCAGTCCCCAGATAAATATAATATCAAATGTAAATTATTTCATATATGATTATGTTCCATTAACCCAAGTCCTCTCACGAAATGCTCGATACACTTTTCCTAACGATATACAATAGCTTCGATGCCCTGCTTATAGTAAGAACTGTCTAGCTCATTAAATACCATATTGTCGATTTACTTACTCATTTTTGGCGTGGCCACCTCAATTGGTCGACCACTACAGTGTGTGTTGACCAGGCTCAACTTTACATATTAATGAAAACGGTTTTTTTTTGGTTTGCAAAATATTCTCCATTATAATTAATAGAGTTTCGCATGCGTTTGGAGTAATTTTTTCAATACACTAGCTCACCTTGAAAGATCCATAAAGCCTTCTGTTCGTTACTTTGGGATTCATAGGCATAGCTTGTTGATTTGCACCTAGTTACTTTAACACGTTTTTTTGAAGCACCGTGATCGTATGTTTTTTAACATTTGCTTTCACCACTTGCCATGAGCCTTTTTGTTGGAGCGATTGTCTTATTACACTGTACAACAAAATCAAATTTTTTTCAATATTACAAGGTTCGGCCTATAAATTTTTTATAGAGGAGACAAAAAAAGACACGTGTATCGGCGGTTAAAGTTTCCCAGCTCTGGAAAGAGCAAAAAACACCATTAAAGCAGGGATTTAAGGGGTTAAAATGTTCCGCAAAAATATTCGCCGTGAAATTTTGCTATGAGTCCATGAATACACCAAAAGCTTAGGGTTAATAATTTGACATTTATTAAGAATCTATAATATTAATAGGCTAGACGATTTCTTGTGACCGATGTTTTGTTCTACCGTTTTATCCTGATTTTGACCAAACGTATATTATTTGAAAGGAATTTCGTTTTAGCCGTTTTGCAGATTTACAGATTCTTAAATTTTTTACTTTATTTTGAGTAAATTGCATTTAAAATTGCTGCTAACACATACATAAAATTATACATATGCTATGTGTGTTTTATTAAATTTGTTAATGTGTTTGTTAATGAGTTTGTTAGCTTCATTCACGATAATAATAAACCATAAAAGTGTTGATTTGTGAATTGGCTAAGTGTAAAAATAAAGCTGCCTAGAAATTGCACTCGAGTTTAGAGGGCTGGGATCTTCTAGAAAATTATTATTATTATATATCGTATATGTATATTTACACAAAAATTAATTTTTAGTCCACCATTGCTGACTTAAATCTGTCTAAATATATGCAAACATGATTTATTTTACATAAAATTGGTTAGTATATGATTTTCGAATACATTAATATCCTAACTAAATAATGTAAAAATAGCATCATTCACTATCAATACACTCTTGTACAATATTATAGTCGCACGCAATTTTTCATTAGTTTTTATCTTTAGAGGTGTATTTAAAAAAAATCTAAGTATCACAAATTTAAAACAACATTAAAATTGTAAGTATCCAAGAGTTGTGTATTCTGTCGAATTCATTTTGGTACTCATTTGGTGTACACAAGCATTCGCCACCACTAAAATATCTTTTGGAAAAATGTCGTTGTTCCTTACCGTATAAGTTAAACTTTTTCTCATCGCACCAAATTATCTGTAAAATTCTTGTTCAAAATTCGTAATAATTTAGTTACCTTATTCCAGCCCGTAATCATATTATTTTTAGCCGAGCCAGTAATAGTGGCGTATTCTCCATTTTTTGATGGTAAATTACTGAAGACTGTTGTAGTACGAGATTAACTCTCCATCGGGACACATTACACCAGATTTCGTTGAGCTGCTGGCGCTTGTCACAATCTTGTGTTTACTTCGTACTGAAAGTTTGAATTTTCCTCCTGTTTTTTTTTATTTTGTCCGAAATTAGCAGAGCGCTTTAAAAAATTTCGGACTACCTTATCAGACCAGTTTAATCTCCTAGAAATTTCGCAAAAACTAACACCTTCCTGAAAAACACTAATTTTGTCTTTTTAAATATCGGACAAGTAACAACCATGTGGCATTTCGAAAACATGACTAATATGTAATAAGCGCTTAATAATTAATCATAACAAACAACAACAAAAGTAATAAAAAATAGCTGATTTAACCGTTAGCTGAGTAATATGCTTTTTACACCCTATACCACTATGTGGAATAATGAGTTTGTGCTGATGTTTATAACTACCAAAAATATTTGAACGAGACCCATCTTTTTTATACCGATCGACTCAGAATCACTTTATGTCCGTCCATGTAAACCTTGTGATCAAGCCTTAAATATGAATATTTTGTGACGAACTTTGGTATGTAAGTTTCATCGACCATAGGACGAACGCTATTGAATTTGATGAACATCAGACCTAATCCCCATACAAACAACCCTTATCGGTCTAGACCGACTGTAAATTATATGTTGTAATGGTTTGTAATTTGTAATGCTAATTTCGCTGCTCTTATTAATTTGTAATGCTTTTTTAGGTGACATGAATAGATTTTTTTCTCCTTTTTGTGTAAATGTAAGAAATCGGCTATAATATTGCGCAACAGTGTATTAACATATCCCCTATGAACTTTGCATGACAATTTCATTAAAATTTGTTTTGTTTTTATTTTATATGTCCTCACACAAAATGATTAGGGTCTAAACATTTTTGGGCCTTAAACTCTTGAGTATTTTCGTAAAACATTTGGTCATTATTCATTTAGATTTATAACTTTTAAAACTTAATTTGGCCTATTTTTTTAGACAACACTTCTCAGGAAAAAAACAGACGTTTTCGCTTAAAATCAGCTACAGACAGACAGGCATCAGGACTTAAAATACATAATACTGCGTCAAGATGAAAAGATGATTTTCGCGGGTTTATCAAACAATTTTTTTTTCAAGTTTCTACTACTTTTTTGAGATCTGTGCCAAATTTAATGTCAGTATCTCCATTAAAGAACTAAATTTAAATTTGACTGTTTTAACAATGTCTGATTTTGTTGAACAAAAAAGTTCCATTAAATTTTGTTTGTGGAATAAAATTTCTGGTGCAGAAGAACATGTTGAAAAAATTTTTTAAAAGTTGTTCAAACAGTGCCAAGAATGCAGAGAATACGTTGAAGACAAAGAGCGCCCGGTTAAGAAAAAAAATCAAAGATTTGTTACTGAGAAATTAGCAATTGACAATTAAGGTTTTGCTTCAAATCTCGACTGGTTCCAAAGCAACACAAACTTTTTGGAAAAACAATACATTTTGACTACCAGAACGAAATGAAAAGCATCATTACTGGTGATGAGACTAGAATATATGACTACGATCGTGAAACGTCCCTCCAATCAAGTGTTTATCGTGAAAAAGTTCAAACGAGACCGAAAAGATCAATACCAAGTCGTTCAAAAACCAAAGTCAGGTGTGCAGTTTTCTTCGAAAATCGTGGTGTGTGGTATATATTTTTTATTATTATTAAATAACACTCAGGGAATGTAGAGTGCATTGCGTTGATTTCAGGAAAATAGGTTACGGGAAGAAGGAAAGAGGGAGTAGTGTTTGTAGATATTTGCATTAAATCTTATTAGAATGTAGGTCAGGAAAGACTTGTATGGGGAGTTTATTCCACAGACGGCTAGTTCGACAGATAGATGAATTTTCTCTGTAATGCGTTGTGCAGCCAACTGTACAATAGACTACAAATGGATGTGATCTACTAGAAAAGCGAGTGCTTGGATTGAGTTCGCTAATATCAGAAGAACATTTCCCATGGTAATATCTATAGAATAATACTACACAACCTACATTTGGACGATGTTCCAACGAGTCAATAGAATAGGATAATATCATTAATGAGCATCAATGCCCTCCTTTGTAAAAGGTCCAGTAGCTCCAAAAGAGACTTTGAAACTCCTGCTCATATATGGGACTTGTATTCCATTTTCGGTCGGATTTAAGTGGTATAGATTTTAAGGATATCAAAAGAAGTGAAGTAATTTTTGCACCGTTTTAGAAAAACAAGACACTTGAATGCTTCTTTCTACACTTGAAATACATGTTCGTTCCAATGGACATCGCATTGTTTTCTCATACCCTGAACATAAAGAGTATTCGATTCCTTAATACGTATACCACGCATATATATCGATGTCATTGTCGAACCCAAGGCCCTATGGGTCGACAAACAACATTGTGTCTTCTCCGCATTAAAATCAACCCTATTCGCTGTACCCCCCCTCAGAGATTGCTAACAGGTCTCGAATCAGTGTGTCATTCAATGTCAGCCTTTTGCCCCCCAACCTAAGAAAGGCTTGGCCTATAATTTAAGGAAAATGAAAGACAAATGGTACTGTCATCTGCGAAAAAGAATATAGGATTGAATATTTGAGTACCCCTGAATTAAACTGAAACTCAATATGAATTCCTTATGCCGCGGCGGGCCAAACTATTAACAAAAAATATTTGTTGAGGCTAGAATTATGGAGAGACTCTTGGTCTCTGCAACACGAGAACATTTTAATAATAATACGAATCATACCATTTTACAACCACCAATCGATTGAGGAGATAAAAGCCGAAACACTGTTTTAGAGGTCATTCCAAAAATCAACTTTAACAACTATTTTGAGGATCGAAAAGAACGTTTAAGGCGATTGAAAGAATAAATAGAGATTACCAATTTAATAACAAATGTCAATTTTCATTTGAACACAGTGTTATAATAAGAATGAAAAACATTGTATAAGAAAAAAAACTGAAAGACAAACTTATATTTTTGATCTTACCTACGGTAATGCTTTTTTAAATTGCTTCTGAAATTAACACAAATTGACAGTCAACAATATTTACATTTCTTATTTGACTAATGTTTAGCAAGATTTCCATTATAAGCATACTTATGTGTGTTTTGTTCTCTTCCAGCCAATTACAATCCCGAAGAAGATGAAGACTATCTAGCAATACAAAAGAATGGCAATGTCTTGGATCGCATACAACCGTCCGATAACAACAATTTAACAATACCCACAATTGTTGTCGATCAGCCATTGCGAAGAGGCAATTCGTCATCATTATTCAGGTACATATTAATTGATGAAATCAACAAAATAGTCTATAATACAGAAAATGGTGATGGCACATTATTTAGCAATTCAATTTCTCTGGCTATAAATACTTCTTTTAATATTTGTCAAATCTATTCACACAGTACTGCCAAAATACATGAAGAAGATTATCGACGTGAAACACAAACAAATGTACCAATGCTGGGACCCGAAATCCTGGCTGTCTTTGCCAATTCACAAATATTCCAAGACCATCAACCGACCAAATTGAATCGTATCAGTACGAAAGTGAATTTGGCCGGCATACACTCACCGAAACGTGAATTACCAACAACGCCCAGGGAAAGCGATCAAGATCGTTTGATAAGACGCTTGGAAGGTAATGAATCTACACCATTTATAGTTAAAAGTAATTCAACTAGCAAAGCTAACAGTGGTCAAAATACACCGGGCAATGCTACACCACATTTGAAAGTTAAATTCTATTTAAGTTGAAATTATAGATAGAAAGAAAAAAAAAATCTGAAAATGTAAACAAGAATTAAGTATTATATTTACATAAATATTATGTATTAATTCATTTGTTGTTTAAGAAATGAAAACAAAAGTCCTGAAATTACAAGTCGCAATATTAATTTTACACAATTTCTGCGTTTGTGTTGGCAACTCTAAAATGTGTAACCTCAACTGTATTAAATAAGTAGTTATATGTAGTATTATTATACTCTCTATGCCAAAGATAAAGTTTTTTTTTGTGTTTTGATTTGTTTTGTCTTTATTATTTATAAGAAATTCATTATTATCTTTTTTTTGTTCTTTTCAAAGAAAAAACAAAAAAAAAGAACCATCGTCATTTATTTAACTTAAGCTCTAGATAACAATATCTTGTTTTTGGTTACTACTACTTTTGTTTTTAAAATGTATATATACATATGTTAAATTTGCGAAATAAATCATTAATTATGTTTTATTGATTAGTAACGATGATAAAAAAAATATATATATTTACTATTCTTTTTTTTTTTTTTGCTGAGTATTTTTCAATACATTTTGATTAAATAACCAACCGTATCGCCAAGTGTTTTGTTAGAAATTTATGCGAATTGAGTCACGTGTGCGGTGTAGTGCCATAAATCAATAATAAAAAAAAAAATTTGATGTAGGACATGGTTAACTAAAATATTTTAAACTATCGAGAGTGCTATTAATTATGATTTGCTTTATGCTGCCTTGAGGTTACGCCAGCTGTATGACAAGTACCTGGCCTTAGACAGAGAAAAATTTAGGCTAAAAATAATATTATTTTTATACCCTCCACACCATTCCGCTTGTAATGCCTCGAAAAAACTCCATCCTTATATCAAGATAAATTAATTTAGCGAAGACCGACTCCGTCTCTCTTTGGCCATTACGATCACGCCCGCAATAAATAAGCTATTCTCTTTGTTCTTGCATCGTTTGTTAACATCCTGAATAAGTTGCTATTTAAAATCATGCAAATCGGTCTAATAGGTCATTAGAATGAAAATGTAAATGAAAATGTAAAAAACTCTTGAAATAATAAAACCGTTAAATGTGTGTTGTTTTTCTAAATTTATATTTTATAATTGTTCTTATAGTTGAGGTCGTTGTAGCTGTCGCATTTGCTTCATGAGAGTGTATGTATGATTATACCTCACATTGGAAAAAGTACTTTTTCGCAAAAGTACACAAAGAGTACCGTTTGTTTATATGTACCTTTTCTAAAAATGTAACATTTTTTAGTAAAGTACATTTTTTAACTTTTCTTAAAAAAGTAAAAGTAACTTTTCTTTAAAAAGTAAATTTTCTTCGAAAAGTAAATTATCGTCAAAAACAATATTTTCTCCAACAAGTGGATTTTTTTTAAAAGTACCGTTTCTTAAAAAAAAACTTTTTTTAAAGAATGTCGATTTTCTTAAAAAGTACCTTTTCTCAAAAAAATTAATTTTCTTAAAAAAAGTCAATTTTCTTACAAATTACATTGCCTTAAAAAAGTAAATTTTCTTAAAAAGTACCGTTTCTTTTAAAAAAACCTTTTCTTTAAAAAATACAATTTCTTAAAAAAGTACCTTTTCTCAAAAAAATTAATTTTTTTAAAAAAGTAAATTTTCTTTAAAAGTACATTTCCTTATCTTTTCTTAATAAAGTACCCAAAAACTACATTTTGATAGCAATCTAGGTGTAGCCAGTCATGGAACCTTCTCTTATCATATATTTACAGTCTGCCTTGAAAGTGTTTTAACATAACATAAATTTTGTTGATTTGACACTTACGTTTAAAAATATAAAACATATTATAAGCCTTTTCAAAACAAGTATGGCGGCGATCCTAGAACAACACTGTGGAACAAATTCAGGTTAAAAAAAGTTAGGTCGATTCTGAGAGTGAGGGGTGAAAATCGAGGCTAAATTAGAAGACCCGCATCGCGGCGTTTGTTTATGTTAGTTCCAAGTCTTTTTAATCGACCTTCGAACTTTGCAGTCAAATGTCGATTTTCAGCATATTGTTTTTTTGGCTATAAGTCGTCGACTAATTGATATTTTTTCAATCTGTAAAAGCCAAATTTTTGCTAGAGACCTGTGCAACAATTAAAATTAAAAAAAAAATTGATTTAGAAAATTTTTGTGGTGCTTATGGAGCAAAATGTTGGAAGAATTATTTTTTTTCATGCTTTTTGAAAATATTTTCAACAAAACTAAGTCTTTTTTGCTTTCTGTTTGATCTATAATATGCTTCTCAGTTTCTTCAATAAATTTCATTTGAAAAGAAAACAATCATAATACAAAACTTGCGTTTTCCAGCTTAATATTAATTTACTTCTCATTTTTTATGTATCAATTTTGTTCAGTGTTGGTTTTGAAGAAACATTGAAAAAGAAATTATAAAAATATGGAAATAAAATATATTTTTGAAATGTTAGTTATGAAAAGTTTTAAGTAAAAAAATTAAATAAATTAAATTAATGATTTGGCCAGTTGCCGTTTAGCAGGCGGCTGTGGATCAACATCACTGCTGTCTCTAATATCTTGGTCATTGTCATCATCATCAGAAAGGTCGATAATTTCGTCCAACAGATATTCTGGAATTTCATCTTTGTCTTCCCCTTCTTCCTCTTTTTCCTCGTCTTCCTCTTCTTCAAAGGTGTTTTTATACCACCAACAAATTTCTGTACCTGAAACGAAAATAGTTTTCAATCGTTAACATGTTTAAATTGTGCACTCTGACAAAGATATTAGAAAAATCTAGGAATTCAAAATATGCACACTCTATAGTTACCTTATTTGAAATTGAAGCGCAGTTTGGTGATAACGTTCGCCTTGCTCATCAGATTCAGTTGGCAACTGTTGAGCGAGTTGATCAAGATGCTGATGCAAGAGATGAATTTTGTGCGACATATTAACTTTTCAATATCGTTGCAATAAGCGAAATTTTTTGCATTATTCACATTGAAGAACTTTTCTGACTCTTTTTGGCGTTTTCGATATGCTGTTACTTTGGTACCTTTCGCCAGCAAATTATTTCCTTTCAAAAATGAAGCCAGTAGTTCTCATTTTTTCTGAGTCAAACAAAAAATTTGCAACAATTCCATCCAATTGGTTTTGTGTGACTAGGATTGGGTCCTTTGATGTTTCATAGGATGTAAAGTGTTTTTCAATAAGAGCGCTACAAAAGTTTTTTTAAATAAAACAAAAACGGTTTTTGATATCAATGAAATTCTTTATTCCTGTGAAAGTACGTTCGAAGCCATTATGTATGGAAATCGATCTCCTTTGCATGGCCACCACGGGCACGCTTGCAGAAGTCCAGACGCTGAACCCAATGTTCGACGGTTTTCAAGCATAAATCGGCCGATACTGCTGCAATTTCACGTTCGATATTCGTACGAAGTTCATCAATCGTCGCTGGCTTGTTGGCGTAGACATTAGACTTGACGTAGCCCCAAAGGAAATAGTCCAACGGCGTCAAATCGCACGACCGAGGCGGCCAATCGACTGGACCATTTCGTGAGATAACACGTTCTCCAAACTTGGTTTCCAATAAATTGATTGTGACATTCGCTGTGTGGCTTGTGGTGCCATCCTGTTGGAACCACATGTCCTCCAAGTCCATATCATCCAATTGGGGCCAAAAATATTCGGTTATCATTGAACGGTAGCGATTCCCATTCACAGTAACGTGCCGGTCTTGATCTTCACGGAAGAAGTACGGCTCAATGACGCCGCCGGCCCATAAACCGCACCAAACCGTAATTTTTTCGGGATGCAATGATGACTCATGGAGTACGTGTGGATTGCTGTCTGACCAATAATGTATATTTTGTTTATTGACGAAGCCATTCAGCCAGAAATGAGCCTCATCGCTGATGATGATTTTTCGATGAAAATGCGAATCATTTTCAAGTTGTTGCTCAGCCCAATTCGCGAACATACGACGCTTCTGGTGGTCAAGTGGCTTCAGTTCTTGCGTCAATTTGATCTTGTAAGGATGTAGGCCAAGATCTTTTAGCAAAATTCGCCACAACGACGTCACAGAGATGCCCAACGCTTGAGAACGACGTGTGAGAGACACATTTGGGCTTTCTTCAACTGGCACTTCTTTGTCTCACTGGCACGGGAACATTTTGTACTGTGCCTGTGGATTAAAATTTTTCCACTAGACGCTCAATTGTTGATCTGATAGAACAGTTATGATGCCCATAAATTGGACGTAGCGCTCTTAACGTTGAGACCACTGACTCCGAATTTTGGTAGTAAATTTTAATAATTTCGACTCGTTGTTGGCTCGTATATCTTTCCATCATGAAATGGCAAACCTTACTAAAGAGAAATGTCAAAAGAGCGGCAAGAAATATGGCATCGTTTGCTGTTCCTGTCTTTCTACGTTTGTAGCGTCCCTTTACCTTCACCAGGGTCGTATTCTGAGAAGAAATCCATGGATGTAGCAGCGGCGGTTGTGGTACTGATATCTGTTTGAAGATCAATACTTCGGTATGTTGGTACTGGAACGAATTCTGAGTGTGGTAATGGTATTTGGACACTTGGCACTGCTACAAAAGTTTTATTCTTTGCTTTCCTTCTATTCAAAGTTTTATGGTAGTTGATACATCCATAGCAATTTTCTCCTTGATGCGGGCTGTTGTCTAACCACATCATTGGTATACCAAAGCGCATAGCCTTCTTCTTTTCACTTTTCCATTGCATAAGAGTTGAATAGCAATTAAAGCAAACTTTTTTAGGGGCAGTGTTTATGTCAGTGATAAACTCTTGCGAGAAATATTGTTTATAGGCTTCCAAAAAAAAAAAATCACTCGCATTGCCACATTTTTCATCACTTGCTATGAAACATCCACAAACATTACAAAAATGGTCAATTTTACATTTTGGTTCCGACATTTTTAATACAATATATATTATACAATGTTTTTGTGTTATTTTTATGAAACCGATGCACTTAACTTAAATCACTCACAAAATGAAATAAATTCCAAAAAAAATTAATAGCGAATTTTATCGCGACCGAGCGAAAATTAAAAGACTTCAGCTTCGGCTGAGTTTCGAGTCTTAACGAATCTTCATTTTTGAAATTAGTTCGCTTGTACGAAATAAAAAAAAAATCGCTACCTGTGCGGTGGTTGGAAACAAAAAAGTTGTTTTACTAATTCCTAATTTTTGGAACTTCCCTTTTTAATTACTTCTACCTAAATCGCTATTTATTTAATGGTTTTGGGATTTTTAACGCATATTATCGACTAAGAATATTTTCTTTTCAAATGAAATTTATTGAAGAAACTTAGAAGCATATTATAGATCAAACAGAAAGCAAAAAAGACTCAGTTTTGTGGAAAATATTTTCAAAAAGCATGAAAAAAATAATTTTTCCAACATGTTGCTTCATAAGCACCACAAAAATTTTCTAAATCAATTTTTAAAAAAATTTTTTTGTTGCACAGGTCTCTAGCAATAATTTGGCTTTTACAGATTGAAAAAATATCAATTAGTCGACGAGTTATAGCCCAAAAACCATATAAACAATATGCTGAAAATCGGCACTTGACTGCAAAGTTCGAAGGTCGATTAAAAAAAATTCGAACTAACATAAACAAACGCCGCGATACGGCGACCTGACTTCTGCTAACCTGAATTTGTTCCCCAGTGTAACCCAACCTGACGTATAGATGGCGGCAGTATTTGAAAAAAAAAATATTTTAAGTTTCAGGGCGCCGTATTGTTTAGTATTTTTTTTGAGCCATCAAAAGTAAACGATCTCAGTGAATTTGTAAATATGGAAAAAATTGGTCACCTTTTATTTGAAAGGTCTCCGTCCAACCAGTATTAAAGTCGAGCTAAATTCTTCTAAAACGAACTCCGTAGTGGTCGAAGGAGCTGAAGGAGCGTGAGCTAGCTGATTTGATAGGCATTTTAAAATGTGTTCTACATCGCATATTGACTGAAAATTTTGACTGTGCGTGACTCTGCGTGACTATTTTAAAATTAATTTTTGGTCACAACAAGACTATGGACAAAGTTTCAGATCGATCGGACGGGGGAAAGTGGGTTTTGAATATCTCCGTGACTGTGCGTGACTGTGCGTGACTGTGCGTGGCTATGTTAAATATAATATTTTCTCACAGCAACTCTACCGACTAAGTTTCAGACTGATTGGATGAGGGGAAATCCTTTTTAAATTTCTCCGTAACTGTGCGTGACCATGCGTGACTGTGCGTGACTAAATCAAAGTTAATCTTTTGTTTACAGCAAGTGTATGGACTAAGTTTCAGATTGATCGGATGAGGGGAAATGACATTTAGATCACACCGTGACTGGGCGTGACTATGCGTAACTGCCCCAAAATTAATCTGTAGTCACAACAAGACTATGGGGCAAGTTTCAGATCAATTGGATACGGGAGAATGGGGTTGACCCACGACAGACAGACATATCGATCTTAAACTTGGATTAAGGAGTGATTTAAAACCCATTTTCCCTTATCCGATCGATCTGAAACTTGGTCGATAGACTTGCTGTGAAAAAAAATTAACTTTGACATTGTCACCCACAGACACGCATAGTCACGCACAGTCACGGAGAGATTAAAACCTCACTTCCCCTCATCCGATCGATCTGAAACTTTATCCATAGACTTATGACCAAAGATAAATTTTAAAATAGTTACGCAAAGTCACGCACAGTCACGGAGAGATTCAAAACTCATATGCATAATGAAAGAAAGAGTTTTAATAAAAACTTTTTTTTTATGGGTTAAATTATTTAATTTATTTTTAAAATAATTTTTTTTTTTGCTTTTTGAAAAAATTAGCATTTCAGCACATAAAGTTTTTATATAAAATACTACTATGTGTTCAGGGTATATAATGAGTTTGTGCTGATGTTTCTAACTACCGAACATAATTGTCCTGGATCCATATTTTATTATACCGATTTAGCAATGTGCGGCAGCCCGTCCGTTTGTCTGTTCGTCCGTCCATGTAAACCTTATCATATTTTGATAAAATTTGGTGTATTAGCTTTTATCGGCCATAGGACGAATTTTATTGACATTGGTGAAAATAGGAGCATGTTCAGATCTAGTCCCCTTGCAAATGACTCCTATGAGATCGACTTAAATTGCCATAAGACTCAACTCAATATATAGATTTAGGTAAAATTTCGCCAATATAAATCCTCACATAAATCTACCAAGCAATAAAAATATTGCACAGATTTTTCTCAAATTTTGTTTTTTAATTTTTTGAAGAAAACAATCAACGTCGTTACGATGACACTGTCCTATTAAGATCAAGGATTCTAGCTACAACATCAAAACAATGGTTTGCTAATGCCATAAAACAACTTATCCACAGCATAGATTTGGCTTACTCAAAATGGAAGCGTTATAGAACACCTGAATTGATATCGGAATAAAGAGTCGCTAGGAGGAATGTTAATGCCAACATTAGAAATGCAAAAACTGAATATTTTTCCAGCCGCTTTAGTGCCGCAGTTGACTGTAAACAAACATGGAAACAAAATTGTGATATTGGAATTGTTAATGTAGATAAGATAAATAACTGTCGATGCTGATGCACTAATAACTCATGGTATCTGTGATAGTAATCAAAAAACACTTTTACTTCTTCTCATGCTTGCATACAAGTAATGCCTCAAACTATGATAATAATTTTTAATTTTCTTGCGTTAGCCAATCTGATGTCTTTCAAGTTTTTCGGTTATGAAATCTAATGCGGTGGGCTGTGATAATATGCACCCGAAGTTTATAAAAATATAGCTGTCGGTAGTCTTACCTTATGTGACGTACTTATTTAATCACTAGCAGATTCCAGGGCTCGAAATTCGAGTGCCATTTCTAGGCAACTTTATTTTTCAACTTAGCCAATTCACAAAGCAACACTATTTTGGTTTATTATTATTGTGAATGAAGATAACAAACTCATTAACAAACACATTAACAAATATAATAAACACACACATAGCATATCTAAATTTTATGTATGTGTTAGTAGCAACTTTAAATGTAATTTACTCAAAATAAAGGAAAATATTTAAAAATCTGTAAATCTGGTGAACAACTAAAAAGAAATACCTTTCAAATGAGATACATTTGGTCGAAATCGGAATAAAACGGTAGAAAAATACATTGGTAACAAGAAATCGCCTAGCCTATTGACATTATAGATTATCATTATGTGCAGTACTTTTCCAGTAGTTCAGTTTCTGATGCCCCAACGAGGATTCTTTCTTCACACAAATCATTGAAAATCCATTAATGTGAATAATACGTGATCTGATCCTTTAAGACTCATCACAGGAGTTTCTCAAGGGTCAATACGTGGACCCTTACTTTTTCCAATTTATGCAAATAATCTTCAAAATAGCTTTAACATTGCAAAATTCTATGCGGATGATGTCCAATTATATATAAGTATTCCAATCCGTTGCCGCAAATATAGCTAGACTAAACGATGATTTACAAAATATTTTTCTCTGGACAGAAGTAAGTGGAATTTGCCTTAATCCAAATAAGTCGAAGTGCATGACAATTCATAAAGGAACAACTGAGCCTGCAATAAGTGATGATATCCATAATATTAATAGGCAAGGCGATTTCTAATGACCACTTCTTCGCATTTAATTATTAACCGATTTTGACACAAAATATACCATTTGAAATGTATTTCTTTGCAGATGTGCGCCAGCTGGTAAATTTTTTTTTGGAGTAATAATCATTTAAAGTTGCTATTAACACATAGATAAAACTATGTAATGCTGTGTGTGTGTTTATTAAATTTATTAATGTGTTTGCAAAAATTTTATATCAAAAGCCCAGTGTTGAATTGTGAATGACTCAAATTGATAAGCATACCTTTAGGCTCTTGTAAAATTATATATTAACAAACCCATTTACATATCTTCTGTGTGCTGAACAAATATTTATGATGAAATTGAATGAATTTTATTTAAAAATTCACATTTTAATGAATTTTATTTAAATATTCCTAAATTTTTTAGTTATATCGATTAAAAAACATTGAAAGATAAAAATTCGAGTGCAGGGCTCTGCTAGTTCTAATTAATTGGAAAAAAAATAACAATTGTAAATTCTACCAAGAGCTTTGAGTTGATTTTTAAAACATATCTAATTCCTGGTCTAATTTATGGATGTGAGCTTTTCGCTGCGATTCTACCTACAAAAGAGATTTAACGCTATATTGAACAATGTTATTAGATATGTGTATAGATTTCACATTTCTACAAATGTTTTTGGCGTCTCGTTCGATAGCCCTCCTAAGATCCGTGTACTTCGTTATCTATACGTAAATTCGCTTTTCCAGATCGCAAAGAGGAACAAGTAAGAAAATTATAGTCGGTCTAGACCGACTATACGATACCCTATACCATGCGTTTAGAGACCCTATCTATCAGGCCCAACTAACTGGATATAGAAAATAAGCATAAACCAAATTTTTATTAATTTTTTCGGCTGCAGATATGAAAAAGTTCATATCGGATGCTATATCTATATGGGGACTAGGCCCAAAAATGGACCGATCCTGACCATGTTTGGTAAAGTCTCTTGTATTTTGCAAAAATATATACAAACAAAATTTGAGAAGAATCAGTGCAATATTTTTGTTTTTTGATAGATTTAAGTGAAGATCGGGAAGCAGCTCTATATGGGGCCTATGACTAAGAGTTGTCCAATAGGGATCATTTTTGGACTACTGATTAATGGATGTAATATATACATACAAACCCAATTTGACTAAGATTTGTATGATAATTTGGATCTTATGTCAATATATGTTGATTTCATAGGGGTCATTTGTATGGGGGCTAGGTCTGAACATGGACCGATTCTAACCAATTTCAATAGCGTTCATTCCATGGCCGATAAAAGATCAAATACCAAATTTCATCAAAATATATTCATATTTGCGACCTGTAGTTTGATTACAAGCTTACAATTGAATCAGATAGTGATTCTGATTCGATCGGTATAATTAAAGATGGGTGTAGGTCAAATATTTATGGTTGTTACAAACAGCAGCACAAAGTCATTATACCCAAACCACATAGTGGTATAGGGTATAAAAACATTATTATTCCATTACACCATTGCCTTGTATCTGAATGGCATTTTTTGTTGTATGCGTCATGTCTTTGGAATATTCTTCCACATATCCAACAACGTAAAAAATTTTAAGCAGTTTTTAATCAAATTTTTTGGACAAGCTTAAATGTAATTTATGTGTTCTTTGTAATAATTGTTCTAATATATATTTGCCTTAATGTAATATTTGGATATTCATTTCCAGTACTTTAAATATAAGATTAAATCTTGTTATACGTGGAATGAAAAAAAAATAAATAAATAGGTTTTTGCAAAAAAATTAGTTTCTTTATCAAATATGTTCGGAATCGGTAATTTTTTCGACTAAGTCCACAAATAAATATAGTATCCGATATGAACTTTTTCATATCTGCAAGCAAAAAAATTAATAACAACTTGAATATTCCAGCCCTCGAAATTCGAGTGCAATTTTTTTTTCATTTAATAAATAATTTTATAAGACCCTAAAGGTATGCTAATCAAGTTTAATCAATCAATTCAATTCATCACTTTTTATTGTCGTGATGGTAATACAAAACGCTAATGTAAAGTTGATTGTGCACGTATAACTTTCCTCAAACTCAAGCTTGATCCACTGAGTGTTTTGAGAGTGAAACGATCAAGATCCATTCATTAGAAGAGGAGCTATAAGAATTCGAATTGCTTGAGTGAATGTGTCCCATAAGAAATGTACAGGGAAGAATCGCGTTTGAGTATAACTTCAGTAAGGTGGGAGTGTCTAAATATCTTTCATTAAAAAAAAATGAAGGAATTTGGCCGGATAGAACGGCCAGACGGACTGACTTCAGTTTTCATAAATTTTTTTAATATATAAGATGTCACTCAAATTTGGCTTATGCTTATTTTCTATAACCAATTTGTTGGACCTAACACCCTTTGTCTAAACTTATGGTATCATATAGTCCGACTATAATTTTCCCACTTCTTTTTTCAATTTTGCTGATATTCTTATGGAAAGTCTTTGCTACTTCTGTAGCAAAGCGTATATGAATTTTTCGCATTTTTATCTTTATTATTGCATAAATGTTGTAAAGATTTTTATTCAAGTCATTGACTTTACACTGTTGCGTGTAAGCAGGGGAAACTACGGGTTAGTTATTGTCATTTTGTTTATCAACAATAATATTCGATATTTCTACAAGCAGAAGTTACAGCAATAAAGATTGTAAAATAAATGACAATATTTCACAAAGTTTCGCTGGAATTAAAACTGAGAACAGGAGAGAGTAAATGAGCGGATAAGCTAAAACACAAATCGACCGATATATTTGTTGATAAAACAAAAGCAACAATAAAAAAGTAAAATAATATGATTTATGTGACATAATTTAATTTAAGAAATCAAGTTCTTAATTATATGATGATTTCACGCTCGCAAATATATGTGGTAATTAAAATTTAACCCTCTAATTTTTGTTGGGTAATTTGGGTAATCATGATACTTATAAGAACGGAATTGAAAATATTTGTCTCACCTTTTTAAGAATTTTATGTCGCATAATTCATGTTTCGATTCTACAATATAAAACAATGCTATCGTTAAGTGTAAAAGTATAATAAAATC
This sequence comes from Cordilura impudica, assembly GCA_963682025.1. Taxonomy (NCBI): domain Eukaryota; kingdom Metazoa; phylum Arthropoda; class Insecta; order Diptera; family Scathophagidae; genus Cordilura; species Cordilura impudica. The sequence continues at coordinate 247,884,563 of OY821518.1, forward strand.
AACTTAAAATTTATATTGTAAAATTGACGAAAAACCAATCCTGAAATCACTCTTAAGTTAAATAAACTATATTTAAAATTTATCGTATTTTATTTTTTTTCTCTTTAAAAAAAATATTACAAAATATATAAATTGCTCAAGGGTGGGTCACTGTACGTGCTGTTCACGTGAAGTGTAACGCTAAAAATGATCATTAGATGCATTTTTCGTTCAACGAATGTTGAGCCCCGCCTTCTCTCTGGTTAGAGGAGTAAAAATGTTCTAACGAGTTGTACATAATTCTAACCGAAAAAACCAACAATTAGTTGCATTCAGTTAGTTTTCTTATAGCAACCAGTTAAACAAGATTTTATAGAATATTATTGAGATCTTATTAATTTGTTTAAAACTAAAAAATAGTCACAAAATTAAAAAAAATAATAAAAAATTTAACCTGTATAAAGTATTGTTGATATTCGTATCCATAATTTATTTATTTTTTAATTAAATCACTTTTTTATTAGAAAAAACTATTAAAATTTTTATTTCGACCAGTAAAGATTTTGCACGAATATCACGACTTATATAAAAATCAAAATAAATAAATAATTTATGTTTTTCAAAGTTTATATACTTTTTTATGTTGAAACCAATTTATAATTAACTGATTTTTTGCATTCTTAATTAGAAAATACAAAACAGATAACATTTACGTAACTGTGACTGCGAAAGGCCTTGACTGATTTTAAATTTCCAGTACAATTTTTGAAGAAAAAATGATTCTACATCAGTGGTGGCCATCGAGAGAATTGAGTTAGTAATAGTGTTTATGAGCATGTGTTAGTTGTACTACACTGATCGAAATCCATGGACGTAACACAATGCCGATATTAAATGGGTTTGTGTAGATTTTGTATAAATGTTTATATGAATGACTAAAAGGGAAAATAGTTCAGTTCACGAAGAATATGATAAAATTTTTAATATATTTTGCTGTTTTAAAATTTTAAATCTTACATTCTGAAAATGTAAAACAAAATGTGAAGAACATTTAATCTATTTTATCCATAAGTTTGAAGTTTATTAAATCAAATAAGTAATAATAAGTAACTCATTTCTTTAAAAAATCAAAAAATTAGTATGTTACCAAAAACTAAAAAAATTTACCAGCCTGCAGTAACTGGATATTTTTTTAAATAAAAAAATGCATAAAAGAAAGCTATAATGTTGTCAAAGAGAGGAGACGTACATATGTAATTTATAGAAAATGTTGAATTTATAGTTTATAAAGTCTTCGAAATTTTCTCAAGATTTTTGGTTTCTTTTAAACAAATATTCTCTGTGTACCTATTTAAAAAAAATATATATGAATTTCAAAAGGCAATGCCACATAGACCTGCTTTGTTGAAAAGCTTTCATAAGACTGAATGAAATTGTTGTTTACTTTTACTCTTTGGTGAGTATTTTTGTTTTCGTTCGGCTGTATACATATAAGCCGAGCACCAGCGTGTTTGGTACGGCCTTCACTGTTCTACATAATCGATTTAACTTTCAAAGGCCTTATTGCAATTGGCAATTTGTTAAGGGTTGTTTCTTTTCGAAAGGTACTTTTTCCGTTTTTGAAAAGGCACTACATTCTCGCCGACTAAGTAATGAGGCTCACTACAATTTTTTCCCCGCTCTTTTACACTTTACAGGTTTTATTACTTGTATTACCATCGACAACAATTGCTTCGAAACATAGTTTTTTTTAAAAATGTCAATTATGCAATATAATCTAATTAGTTCTAATTAGTTTCCAAAATAACCGGAATATTCAGTTAACCCGAATTTTAGTTTTTAGGATTTTTTTTTGTATTTTTCTCTTTCATAAGAGAAACAATTTGTTTTCATTATTCGGGGATTCAGAGAACACATAAATTGTTTTCTGGTATATAATTTGAAAACAAATAAACAAGATCCTAAAAAATTATCAAATCAAGCGAAATTCTAATAAAATTTCTAGTTTTAATGAAACATTCAATTATCCGTAATTTTCGATTATTCGGAATGCCCTCCTCCCAAAGTATTGCGGATAACAGGTCTTTTATTGTATCCTTTTAATATTTTTTTCCAACTAAGCATTCTAGGTTTTAATGTAAAACTCCCTGGCTTTAAATGGCCAGCAATTTGAAAGTGCTTATCCAACCCAAACCAACCCATTCTTAAAAAATTTGTCCTGTCATCAAGTTCTTGGAGTTTGCTTTTTACTCTACGGATAACCACTTAACACCACGAAGGTACCAAGGTTTGACACTTTTTCCAATCAATAGAATTTTAAGTTTTTCGAACCATCCATATTTGCTGCCAGCATTAACGAACATCGCTGCTTGCTATTTTTGTCTCCGTGGCATTCGTGGTTTTCAAAAGTCAATGTTTTGTCTGGCAGACATTTAAAAAATAAAACTGTTTCATCCACACTACTTTTGTAATACAAAAGTCAACAAATTATTTTATTTACATACATACATACATCTATAATATTAATAGGCTAGGCGATTTCTTGTGACCGATGTTTTGTTCTACCATTTTATCCGATTTTGACCAGCAGTATATTATTTGAAAGGTATATCTTTTTCGCTGTTTTCCAGATTTCCAGATTTTAAAATTTTTTTCTTTATTTTGAGTAAATTGCATTTAAAGTTGCTACTAACACATACATAAAATAATACATATGATATGTGTGTGTTTATTGAATTTATTAATGAGTTTGTTATCTTCATTCACAATAAGAATAAACCAAAAAAAGTGTTGGTTTGTAAGTTGAAAAATAAAGTTGTCTAGAAATTACACACGAATTTCGAGCGCTGGAATCTGCTAGTAGTATTAAATGAACGTCTTATCAATTTAACATTTTGTTCAATACCACTGGTTCCATTTGTCAAGCCAAACTATGCTTACCATAAAATGATCATCGCCAAAACGCTTTGCTAACTCCATTGCCTTCTCCTTTAATATTGCTCCACATTTAGGCATATTTTGATTTCTAGCTGATTAAACTAATCAAGGACTGCTTTGTCCATATTTTAAAATACTGGGTGTTTTAAACTTTTACTACATAAACTAAATCCAGATTTAAAGATCGTACTAGCCAGGATACCATATTTTCAACAGCTTCATTTTTCTTTAATCCACCTTGGGCTTGTTTGATTAGTTTATATTTTTCTTTAATCGACTAAAATTTTAAAACATGATGGATGATAGACACTTATGCAAACAAAAGGAAGCATTTGATGTACAAAAAGGATTTTCCCGAATAAAAAAAGAAAAAATTACAATAATCAAATAACAGCTTCCCAGAAAAATGTGAAGCGAAATTGCCTGAAATTTGACATTATACATACACATATATAGTTATAGAATACATATGTGTGTATTTTCGTTGGATTTATAAAGAACTTCGAGTTATGGAAGTTCGAGTTTCGGAATGAGAAATGTAAATTATTTGCTCTATTAACGCTACTGCCCACCGATTTTGTTCAAGTTAGAGACAATTTGAGTTATAGAAGCTCGAGTTATGGAAGTTCCACTGTATTTGCTTTGGGTCAACTATATGGTACCAATCAGCAGGTATGTAATATTACCCGACTACCAACAAAATGGAAAAAATATTTATAAAAAATATAAAATTTAATAAACATAATAATTGTAATAATTGAAGAGGTTCTAAAATATCTAAAGCTTCTACTGGACTCTTCCGCTTGGCGACTATTTATAGATAGTTCAAAACAAAGCTTAAAAGCAGTTTTACTGCACAATGGAAATCAACATCCATCAATACCGGTTGCGTATTCCACAAAAAAGGAGGAAACATACGCAAATATTTCAAATCTCTTAAATAAAATTGAATACTATAAATATAAATGGGAAGTATGCGCAGACTTCAAAATGATTGTAATATTGACTGGAATGCAAACAGGATACACAAAATATATGCGCTTTCTTTGTAAATGGGATTCACGTGCTACCAGCAGCCATTATCATATTAAATATTTCGAAGAACGTAAAGAAAATATTATTGGTGACTTAAATGTAATCCATGAAACCCTTGTCCCAAAAGATAAGGTCATACTTCCACCGCTGCATATTAAGTTGGGCGTGGTGAAAAATTTTATTAAAAGCTTAAATACACAAGGAAATGCTTTCAAACGCATTCAATAAATTTTCCCCAGATTATCTGCAGCAAAATAAAAAGAAGGTAACATACGGTTTTAAGAAATAATTTATTTCATTCAATGTAAATTACCTTTTCTAGGAATGCTCGTTGGACCCGATATAAGCAAATTATTACAAGATGAAGAATTTTATGGTCATCTGTCGGATATGCAAAAGACAGCATTTGGCTTTATGCAGCTGGTTATATCAGAATTCCTTGGAAACTCAAAAGCACAAAACTATGCACAAAATATTGAAAGCATGCTAATCGGTTTTAACAATATTGGCGTTAAGATGCAACTAAAGCTGCATTTTCTGCACTCTCATCTCAATTTTTTTAAAGATGAACACGGTGAAAGGTTTCATCAGGATATAAAGGTATTGGAAGAAAGATTCAAATGGAAATCCCAAAGTGTAATGCTTGCTGAATACGTATGGGGCTTGTACAGAAACCTTGACCCATCGGAACATTCACGTCAAGCTAAATACAGGAAAGCGTATTAAGTTTAATCTTTAATCCATTGTCATACTACTGCCAATTCCCTTTTACTCGAAAATTTGAAGCAAAAATATAAATATGTACATACTATAAGAAACCAGTATTAAAACAAAATTATAATTTTTTTATAGAAGTTGGCGTGTAATTTTGCCAATTAATCGTAAAGAGCTTTATTTACAACAATGGTGTCTTTGGTGACCCCCACTGAAATTTTTCGGCAAACATTTTCGTAGAATATTTTAATCCTTAAATGTCCTTTTTTAAAGGATATTTTTTGATTTTCTCGAAAAAAGGGTCAAATTGACCCATAAAGAGACCAGTTAGAGGGTTAAGATCTTCCACAAAAATAATCCTCATACAATTCCACAATACAACTCTGACCATAAGAATTCTCTCAGACATTAACTTACAGCATTTTTTTCATAAAGTATAATGCTCCCTTCGACCAAAAAATGAAAACTTTGACCCACTGTAAAAAAATACTCAGACGTGCTGGACCATAAGTTTGTTCTACAAAAATGATCTACTGAACATACAATTTCAGAATTATGGGGTCGCTATTCTGTTCCATTCAAAAAATCTTAATTTGTTGGACAGTGTAATTAGTTACATAAATTTACTAATTTATATAGTATTAAAAAATATTTTCAAAAGAATTATATGTACTAGCATATTCCACCGCTCGAAATTCAAGTGCAATTTCTAGGCAGCTTTAATTTTTCAACTTAGCCAATTCACAAACCAACACTTTTATGGTATATTATTATTGTGAATGAAGATAACAAACTCATTAACAAGAACATTAACAAATTTAATAAAGCACACATAGCATATGTATAATTTTGTGTATGTGTTAGTAGCAACTTTAAATGAAATTTACTCAATATAGAGGAAAAATTCAAAAATCTGTAAATCTGCAAAACGGCAAAAAAGAAATACCTCTCAAATAATATATGTTGGTTAAAATCGGGATAAAACGATAGAACAAATCATCGGTCACAAGAAATCGCCTAGCCTATTAATATTATAGATAACACTGTGGAACAAATTCAGGTTAGCAAAAGTTAGGTCGATTCTGAGAATGAGGGGTGAAAATAGAGGCTAAATTAGAAGACCCGTATCGCGGCGTTTGTTTATGTTAGTTCGAATTTTTTTTTAATCGACCTTCGAACTTTGCAGTCAAATGCCGATTTTCAGCATATTGTGTATATGGCTATAACACGTCGAATAATTTATAATTTTTTCAATCTGTAAAAGCCAAATTATTGCTAGAGACCTGTGCAACAATTAAAATTTAAAAAAAAAATTGATTTAGAAAAAATTGATTTGTGCTGCTTATGAAGCAAAATGTTGGAAAAATTATTTTTTTTTCATGCTTTTTGAAAATATTTTCCACAAAACTAAGTCTGTACGGAGTCATCGTCTGGTGGCCTGCTTTGGAGAAGGCCACCAATAACAACCTTCTCGCAAGGGTACAGCGAATGGCTTCCATGTGCATCACTGGAGCCCTTCGTACTACACCTTCGGATGCCTTGAACATCCTATTACACCTAATACCACTGGACATATTAGGGAAGCAGTCGGCGGCCTCATCGGCCATTAGATTAAGAAGCACACTACAATGGCGGGGCTACAATTGTGGCCACGGAGTGATCCTGAATGACAGGAACTTGCCATTGAACGTGGATTACACTACTCCAAGGAGCGTATTTGAGCGTCACTACTGTACACTAATACCGACCTGGGAATCTTGGTCTGGGATAACACCAGGCAGTAGGCGTTCCGTAAATTTCTATACTGACGGATCGAAATTGTGCGGTCAGGTTGGTTTTGGATTCCATTCAGGGGAGCTTGGATTAAATCTGGCTCGAAGGTTGCCAGACCATTGCAGTGTATATCAGGCAGAGGTACTGGCAATAAAGGAGGTTGCTGACTGGTTGGGTCGGAATATTCTGTCTACGACCGCAGTCAACATCTATTCTGATAGTCAAGCCGCGGTAAAATCCATGCGATCAATGTTCCTGAAAACGAGAACCGCCCTTAGCTGCCGCACGTCCTTAAATGAGATGGCCAAGCAGTTCGACATCAGCCTCATATGGGTCCCAGGGCACAGGAACATACCGGGAAACTGCAAAGCGGATGAGCTGGCAAGACAGGGTACTACATTACAGGTTCCAGCGGATTTGGAATGTGTTGGTACACACCTGGAATCGTGCAAGCTTGAACTTCGGCTTCGCACCGCTGGCATAACGAATAACAGATGGGCTAATGGATTAACGTGTAGGATCACAAGACAAATCTGGCCTGCTCTGAATCGAAAGCGTACAAATGCGCTATTATCACTCCCCCGTGTGGAGATCTCAACGGTAGTTGCTGTTGTTACTGGGCACTGCCTTATAGGGAGACACGCTGAGCGCCTTAAGGTCTCGTCAAATGATTTCTGTCGTATCTGCTTGGATGTGGAGGAGGCAGAGAGCGTAGAACACTTCCTCTGCCACTGCCCGGCGCTATCCAGAACAAGACTACGGACATTGGGATCGCCGTTTCTTCACGATCTCTCTGACCTCTCAAACGTGGAAATTTCACATCTTAGGGGCTTCATCAGAAGCTCGAACTGGTTCTTCGGTGCGGACTGAGGGGAATACCCATTCGTCCCGTGGTATCACAACGGACCCCAGAGTCTAAGTGTGCTGGTCCTTGGATCAGCAGCCACTTCCAACCTAACCTAACCTAAGTCTTTTTTGCTTTCTGTTTGATCTATAATATGCTTCTCAGTTTCTTCAATAAATTTCATTTGAAAAGAAAACAATCATAATACATAAATTTTCACTAGTGTCAGTGCTATACGCAATCGGAACAGAAGGCATTCTATTTGTCTTGTGCAAAAGCACAACTTTTAAGCTGATTAGTGAACTATCGATGAATAAACGCCAATCATCTTTTTTATAGGTTAACCCTATCGTCTCCATTAACTTTTCAATATCGTTGCAATAAGCGAAACTTTTCTAACTCTTTTTGGCGTTTTCGATATGCTGTTACTTTGGTACCTTTCGCCAGCAAATTATTTCCTTTCAAAAATGAAGCCAGTAGTTCTGATTTTTTCTGAGTCAAACACAAATTTGCAACAATTCCATCCAATTGGTTTTGTGTGACTAGGATTGGGTCCTTTGATGTTTCATAGGATGTACCTTCACCAGGGTCGTATTCTGAGAAGAAATCCATAGATGTAACAGCGGCGGTTGTAGTACTGATATCTGTTTGAAGATCAATACTTCGGTATGTTGGTACTGGAACGAATTCTGAGTGAGGTAATGGTAATTGGACACTTGGCACTGCTACATAAGTTTTATTCTTTGCTTTCCTTCTATTCAAAGTTTTATGGTAGTTGACACATCCATAGCAATTTTCTTCTTGATGCGGGCTGTTGTCTAACCACATCATTAGTATACCAAAACGCATAGCCTTCTTCTTTTCACTTTTCCATTGCATAAGAGTTGAATAGCAATTAAAGCAAACTTTTTTAGGAGCATATTTTACGTCAGTAATAAACTCTTGCGAGAAATATTGTTTATAGGCTTCCAAAAAAAAACAAAATTACTCGCATTGGCACATTTTTCATCGCTTGCTATGAAACGTCCACAAACATTACAAAAATGGTCCATTTTACATTTTGGTTCCGACATTTTTAATACAATATATATTATACAATGTTTTTGTGTTATTTTTATAAAACCGATGCACTTAACTTAAATCACTCACAAAATGAAATAAGTTCGAAAAAAATTAATAGCGAATTTTATCACGACCGAGCGAAAATTAAAAACTTCAGTTTCGGCTGAGTTTCGAGTCTTAACGAATCTTCATTTTTGAAATTAGTTCGCTTGTACGAAATAAAAAAAAATCGCTACCTGTGCGGTGGTTGAAAACAAAAAAGTTGTTTTACTAATTCCTAATTCTTGGAACTTCCCTTTTTAATTACTTCTACCTAAATCGCTATTTATTTAATAGTTTTGGGATTTTTAACGCAAATTATCGACTAAGACCATTTTCTTTTCAAATGAAATTTATTGAAGAAACTTAGAAGCATATTATAGATCAAACAGAAAGCAAAAAGACTTAGTTTTGTGGAAAATATTTTCAAAAAGCATGAAAAAAATAATTTTTCCAACATTTTGCTTCATAAGCACCACACAAATTTTCTAAATCAATTTTTTTTAAAAATTTTAATTGTTGCACACGTCTCTAGCAATAATTTGGCTTTTACAGATTGAAAAAATATCAATTAGTCGACGAGTTATAGCCAAAAAATCATATAAACAATATGCTGAAAATCGGCATTTGACTGCAAAGTTCGAAGGTCGATTAAAAAAAAAAATTCGAAATAACATAAACAAACGCCGCGATACGGATCTTCTAATTTAGCCTCTATTTTCACCCCTCACTCTCAGAATCGACCTAACTTTTGCTAAGCTGAATTTGTTCCACAATGTAATATTAATGCACAGAATCACACTTCGTACATATTAAATAAAAAAGTCCAAAAGTGACAAAAATGATTCCGAATTAACTGACAGCTGACAACTAACGATTGTGATTATTTCACAACTGCCAATCCAATGTTAATTTTTTTGACAAGTTTGCGAAAAAATCGTTAGTTTTCGAAAGAAACGAGTAGTCCGCATTTCGTGCATATTCTACAATACTTCGGGTTACTCTAGTACTCTTCCCTTTCAAAACACTGTTCGAAGTTTTTCGATATATTTATTAAAAACGTCGTATTCGTTTTAATCTTTTTCAAAAAAAAAAAAACTAAAATTCCCAAAGATCTTTGAGGCGCTGAATTCGCCGTCCGTCTGTATGTCGATGTAAACAAGCTACAGGTGGCAAATATTTTGATAAAATTTAGTGTAAAAGCTTCTTTCAGCCATAGCCATAGGTTTATGTTCAGACCCCTTACAAATCACCTCTATGAGATCGACTTAAATTACCATAATATCCAAATTATCTCGGTCAAATTGGGTTTGTATATGTTAATTACATCCATTTATCAGTAGTCCAGAAATAAACCCTATATGAAAATGCTTAGTCATAGCCCCGGTATAAAGTTGCTCCCGATATGATATCCCCCATATGAAGCTGATTCCCGACCTTCACATAAATCTATCAAAGAACAGAAAATAATGCACAGATTTTTCTCTAATTTGGTTTGTATATGTTTTTGCAAAAAATAGGTGACCTTATTAAATAAAGGGTGATTTTTTAAGAGCTATAGGAAAGTTCTCCAAAAAAAAAAAAAACATAAAATTCAGAAAAATGCATGAAATCTTTATTTGAATCGATAGTACGGTCCATATAATTTAATGTTTGAAGATTATTTCATGCAAATGTTGACCATGACTGCGCCTCAAATGGTCCATCCGCTTAGTCCAATTTTGACATACTCTTTCCAACATTTCGGCCGGTATCTCACGAATGAATGCTTCAATGTTGTCTTCCAATGCGTCAATTGAAGCGGGATTGTCTGTATAGACATGAGCTTTAACATAGCCCCACAAAAAATAGTCTAAAGGCGTTAAATCGCACGATCTAGGCGGCCAATTGACCGGTCCCGAACGTGAAATAAAATGTTCACCGAACTCGCCTCTCAATAAATAAGTCCAGTGTTGCGCGTGCTGTGTGGCATGTGGCACTGTCTTGTTGAATCCACATGTCATGCATGTCAAGCTCTTGCATTTTGGGCAAAAAAAAGTTGGATATCATCTCTCGGTAGCGCTCACCATTCACAGTTACGTAACGATTCGCATCATCTTTGAAGAAGTACGGTCCACTGATGCCACCAGCCCATAAACCGCATCAAACTGTGACTTTTTCTGGATGCATTGGTAGCTCTTCCAATGCTTCTGGCTGATATTCACTCCAAAATCGACAATTCTGCTTATTTACGTACCCATTGAGCCAAAAATGAGCTTCGTCGCTGAACACAATTTTTCGGTAAAAAAGTGGATCTTCGGCCAACTTTCCAAGAGCCCATTCACCAAAAATTCTACGTTGCGGTAGGTTGTTCGGCTTTAATTCTTGCACCAGCTGTATTTTGAAAGGCTTCACACCTAAATGCTTCCGCAAAATTTTGCACGTTGTTGAGTAACAGAGGTCCAATTGCTGCGAATGGCGACGAATCGATTATTGATGGTCATCATTAACACTGGCCGATAGAGCTGCGATATTTTCTTCAGTTCGCACTCTACGTAAGCGTGTTGGTGGTTTAATGTCCAACAATGTAAATTTGGTGCGAAATTTAGTCACAATGGAAGAAGCGCGCGATGAATTTTCTTAACAGAGCACGCATTTTGATAATAAAATTCAATAACTTGCAAGCGTTGTTCGTTTGTAAGACGATTCTGGTTAAATTATAGACCAAACTGAAGATGTTTGACAATGAAACAAAACACGAAACGTGCGTCAGCTGTTTAAACCAGTGTTGCCAAAAAGATAATAGCTAAAAAAATCACCCTTTATAATCAGGATCGATCCAATTTTCTACCTAGTCCCCATATAAATTAGCATCCGATATGAACTTTTTCATATCCGAAGGCAAACAAAAATAATAACAATGCCACTATATCTAATTGGTTAGACCTAAGAGACAGGGTCTCTAAACTCAAGGTATAGGGTAACGTATATTCGGACTACTAGACCGACCATAATTTTCTTAATTGTTTTTTTTTTTTTCATTTTTAGGTTATGTTTTTCGAAAAGCTGATGTGCAATTCTAAAGTTATATTCAGTGCACTTATGAACTTTAGGAAAGTATAATCTGGTCTCAGGGAGCAAATATTATTATTTTTTTTAGGAGATATTGAAACGAATATGACAACGGATGATTAACTCGAAACCAAATTAGATATCTGAAAATATCTAAGAAGGTATTGAAGGGAAAGAGTAGTAGTTTCAGCAGTTTTTACATTTGTATATTGATTTCGCGAATGCTGGTATGAAACTCAGATTCTGCCTTGAACATAGAATTCAGCGCGCCAAAGACCATCAAAGAAGTATATTTTAGTCCCAGGATCTGGAGTTTTGTAATATTTTGTGGGCCTATGTAATGCAAAGCTAAAATTTTCATAAGGGATTAAATTTCTTGGAAGCCAACCATAGACATTAAAAAAAAGAAAGAAAAAAAATTTCTGGCCTGACTTAGCATCATCACACTATGCTAAATAAGTTTGTAAATGTAATCAAAGAAATGTTCCTCGACTTCGGCCAGTTGCAACATTTTTGGCAATTTTAAAGAGAAAGCTGTACAAGAAATGATACCGTGCAAATAATGTTGATTGGCCTATGTAAAAATTAAAAATTGCTCAAAAACATATATACAAGATGTGGTCAGAGGTCAATGAACGAAATTTCGAAAAAAAAATCGGAATACATTTCCTGAAAGCTTTAGTGCCACTGTGCTAGCATCGAGTATAAGGGTAACTGTCTTAACTATACTCGTATACAAACCAATAAAACGCATTACTTTTTTCTTTATCTTATTGCTTGCTTTATTCTTTTCAGCTAAAAATAACATTATTAGCAAAAAAATACTATTTTTTTTTTTAATACATTTTATTGCTTTTAACTAATTCTAAATGTTTACAATATTTGTCATAGTTGTAGAAGGAGGGGGGTCGTCCGGGGTTGCTTTTATATTTAAATTATTCCTGTTAAATTTTGAAAAATGTTTATAAGTTGCAATAAGTCTTCGAATAAGTTCAGCTAGATGTGAATATAATATTCAGCAACTCTCTCCCTCAACCCCAGATAAATTGCAAAACTACGCCAATGATCTCTCTTAAATTAAACTGATTTATGACGAATATATTAATTCTCTGGTTGTATATTAAATAGAGGTGTGTATTAGCAGCTGTTCATTCCAACTTAGAGTATGAAATAAAACAACAAAACAGGTTAGAAAGTTATGATAGGTTTAAAACGATTCTACGTATTTCTAAGCCATGAGTTGTGGAACAAAGTGTCGAATCCAATAATGGTCTCGACTTACAAGATAAGCGGTATGGACAGACACCTACTGATTTCCGATATAATTTTGTAGCCAAATTAAAAGGTGACTATTCAATTTAAACTGCGCGGGTTTGTCCTTTTTTGATAATTGTGCCAAATTTCATATTAATATCATCATAGGCTTATTAGTGACGCTAATAGTGAATTTAGTGATTTTAACTATGTATGATTTTGTTGCTCAGAGAACTTCCATTAAATTTTGTTTGCACACTGAAATTTTTTGCTGCAGAATTGTGAAGTTTGTTGCAGAAGGCAACCAGGCTTTGTCGAATAAATATTTACAAATGGTACAAAAAGTTCCAAGAAGGTAGATAACCAGTTCAAGATAAAAGCGTGTAAAAACATCAACTGACATAAATCAAAGATTTGATTATGAAAAATCGTCGATTGGCAATTTGAGATCTATCTGTTACTCTTGACATTTCAAAATGATCAGTAAACACTATTTAAAAATATATCTCGATTGGTTCTAAAAATAATACATTTTTTCGAACAAGTAAGAAAATTATACTCGGTCTAGACCGACTATACGATACCCTATACCATGGCTTAGAGACCCTATCTCTTCGGTCCAACTAAATGGATATAGAAAATAAGCATAAACCAAATTTGAGTTGCCTTGTTATTAATTTTTTTGGCTGTAGATATGAAAAAGTTTATAACTGAAGCTATATTTATATGGGGACTGGGTCGAAAAATGGGCCGATCCTGACCATATTTGGTAAAGTCACTTAGATTTTGAAAAAATATATACAAACCAAATTTGAGAAAAAACTGTGCAATATTTTTGTTTTTTGATAAATTTAAGTGATAAATATGGCGTTCATTCTATGGCCGATAAAGCTTGTATACCAAATTTTTTAATTTTTAATTTAAAATTTTTAATTTTTAATTTTTAATTTTTAATTTTTAATTTTTAATTTTTAAGTCTTAATTTTTAATATTTAATTTTTAATTTTTAATTTTTAATTTTTAATTTTTAATTTTTAATTTTTAATTTTTAAATTTTTAATTTTTAATTTTTAATTTTTAATTTTTAATTTTTAATTTTTAATTTTTAATTTTTAATTTTTAATTTTTAATTTTTAATTTTTAATTTTTAATTTTTAATTTTTAATTTTTAATTTTTAATTTTTAATTTTTAATTTTTAATTTTTAATTTTTAATTTTTAATTTTTAATTTTTAATTTTTAATTTTTAATTTTTAATTTTTAATTTTTAATTTTTAATTTTTAATTTTTAATTTTTAATTTTTAATTTTTAATTTTTAATTTTTAATTTTTAATTTTTAATTTTTAATTTTTAATTTTTAATTTTTAATTTTTAATTTTTAATTTTTAATTTTTAATTTTTAATTTTTAATTTTTAATTTTTAATTTTTAATTTTTAATTTTTAATTTTTAATTTTTAATTTTTAATTTTTAATTTTTAATTTTTAATTTTTAATTTTTAATTTTTAATTTTTAATTTTTAATTTTTAATTTTTAATTTTTAAGTTTTAATTTTTAATTTTTAATTTTTAATTTTTAATTTTTAATTTTTAATTTTTAATTTTTAATTTTTAATTTTTAATATTTAATTTTTAATTTTTAATTTTTAATTTTTAATTTTTAATTTTTAATTTTTAATTTTTAATTTTTAATTTTTAATTTTTAATTTTTAATTTTTAATTTTTAATTTTTAATTTTTAATTTTTAATTTTTAATTTTTAATTTTTAATTTTTAATTTTTAATATTTAATTTTTAATTTTTAATTTTTAATTTTTAATTTTTAATTTTTAATTTTTAATTTTTAATTTTTAATTTTTAATTTTTAATTTTTAATTTTTAATTTTTAATGTTTAATTTTTAATTTTTAATTTTAAATTTTTAATTTTTAATTTTTAATTTTTAATTTTTAATTTTTAATTTTTAATTTTTAATTTTTAATTTTTAATTTTTAATTTTTAATTTTTAATTTTTAATTTTTAATTTTTAATTTTTAAGTTTTAATTTTTAATTTTTAATTTTTAATTTTTAATTTTTAATTTTTAATTTTTAATTTTTAATTTTTAATTTTTAATTTTTAATTTTTAATTTTTAATTTTTAATTTTCAATTTTTAATTTTTAATTTTTAAGTTTTAATTTTTAATTTTTAATTTTTAATTTCTAATTTTTAATGTTTAATTATTAATTTTTAATTTTTCATTTTTAATTTTTAATTTTTAATTTTTAATTTTTAATTTTTAATTTTTCATTTTTAAGTTTTAATTTTTCATTTTTTAATTTTCATTTGTAATTTATCGTTTTTCGTTTTTCATTTTTCATTTCTCGGGTTTCATTTCTTTTCATTGCTTATTTTTCATTTTTTATTTTAATTTTTCATTTTTCCTTTTTTTATTTTTAATTTTTCTTTTTTCGTTTTTCATTTTTAATTTTTCTTTTTTCGTTTTTCATTTTTCATTTTCCATTTTTCATTCTTTATTTTTCATTTTTCATTTTTTATTTTTCATTTCTCATTTTTATTTTTCATTTTTTATTTTTCATATTTCATTTTTTATTTTTCATTTTTCATTTTCAAACAGGTTATTACATATAATAATTTTTTCACCAACGCAATCATAAGTCACACCGATTTTGTGTTACTCTCACATGTTACTCTGTTTTTGTGATTGTATTGTGAAATAGAATTTTACACCCGTGCGCGTATAGATGTTTACACATCAAAAAAAAAAAAAAAAAAAAAAAACAAAGTTGGATTCGGAAGATGATGAATAAGAACAAAAAACAAAGTTGAATCCATTTTTTTATTGTCTTACAGTTTTTTTAAATTTCAGAATATATGTATGTTTAGAACATATGTTTTTTGTTTAAGTTTTCTATTTAATCTGTCGCATTTATGCAGTGTTATAAATATTATTTCCGTCTTTTACAATATTGAAACAATAAATCGTTTCATTTCGTAACGAGTAAGGAAATTAGAAATATTTACACTATCGATATAAATTTCGATAAGAAATTATTTCTGAAAATAAGGCCCCTCGTGATTGTAACAATTTGGTTACAACTTAGAAGGTATGTTTTAGGTCATTGTCATGTTGGAACTCCCAGACCAGCACCATATTTTTCTCCACGTAGGGATAAACTACGTCATTCAGAATTTTCCTGTATCCAATTCTAGTGGGATTATCTTTTATTATCTGAATTGGACCCATTCCTTGGCCCGAAAAGCAACCCCATATCATAATATTACCACCGTTAAACTCAACAGTTTTATTTGTATATTTTAGGAAAATTTTCCCCCCCTATGGACGTTGTACAAACGTTCTTCCATCATGGCCACTTAAATTAAATTTGTATTCATCAGAAAAGAGAACAGTGTTTCAATTCCGCCCTGACCAGTTAATATGTTCTTTAGCAAAATTTGAGCTATCCAGACGATCTCTCTTTGATATCAGAGGTTTTTTCACAGGACGATAACAACCAAGATCTTCATAGGTCGTCGGGAAACATTTCGAGCACTTAACATCTTTGTGTAGCCATTTTTGACAATTTTTTACTATTATTTTTGTTGCCTTTGACTTTACGGAAATTGCCGCCTAAATATTGAGTCATCACCGACTCGAATATTTAAACAACGGTCAAGATTTTATACATTTTCTTTCATACCATCTTCTATTTTTATTGTTTTAATCAACTCAGGTACAGAAGTTAAAAAGTTTCCATTGTTTTGTCATCACAAGAAAAAAATACCTTTTTTTCGTTTATCTATATTTTTTTTAAATTGTATTTTTTGTAACAAATTTGTTATCTTTCGATTGAGAACACACATACGCAATTTAAGGACTTAACACAAAATTATTAAAAGGAAAATTGACAAATTTAGTATTTAGTAAATGTTTCCAATCTATTGAACGTTAAATGACCAGGTATGGCATTAGTGCAGAAATAAATATAGGTTTGTCATTCCGTTTGTAGCGCATCGAAAAATGCATTTGCGACCCCATAAAGTATATATATTCCTGATCCTTGTAACAACTAAAGTCGACATAGTAATGTCCGCCTGTCCGTCTATCTGTTTAAATCACGCTCATTCACAAAATAAATCATTTAGCTGGGTAAAGTTATAATAATATTGTTTGTTATTATTTCCAGCAAGTTGGTATTGAAAATCGGGTAAATGGGGCATTGTTTTGCCGAGATATATCCAAAAAGATGAGCACACTTCTACAAAAATTAAAATATCAAATTGTTGCTTTTTAAAATATTCCGTATACATTTGTTATAAATAATGCCAATAACCCCAGATATTAATGTAAACGTAAAACCGATGTGAAGGGTACCAACGATTCGTGACAGTCGAATTTAATATCTTACTTGTTTTTATTTATTGGTGGTATATAAAATCTTTCCACCGATTATCTTTTGCTGATAGTTAAAATTGTTTTTTTTGCACATAAGCTTTTGCGTCATTATCTAAAAAATTTCAAGTACTACGGGGCCCATAAACATATGTATGCACAGATTATTCTAGAAAATTTAAATAGGTTTGTGATTTGTGATAATTTTCGATATTATTAATCGTTATTAAAAAAATATTGAACAATATTTATGACTTTAATAGGCAAAGCGATTTCTTGTTACCGATTTTTGAACTTTAATTACTAACCCATTTTGATAAAAAAATATACCATTTGAGAGGTATTACTTTTTAGCTGTCCACCACATTTACAGATTTGCACCGTTTGGAAATTTTTTGTTTTGGAATAAAGTGCATTTAGAGTTGCTACTAACACATACATTATACACATATTTAAGCCTCAAATAAAAAACTATACAATCCTGTGTATGTGTTGTTAATTAAATTTGTATTGAATTGTGAGTTGGCTATAATATTACTTATTAACAAACCCAGTTATATACCTTCTGTGCGTTCAACAAATATTTATAATTGTATGAAAAAAATAAATTCCTAGAATATTAAGTGGGGTGGTCATTCACTTGAACCCTAGGCGCTGTAGGGGCCAAATTTAATATTTTTATAAAACCATCTTATTTGTATGGGAGCCCCCTTAAGGGCTGGAGGTAAGGTGCATCTAAGTTTTGAAAAACGTTGGAGAGAAATAACTTAGGAGCTGTGGCAGTTATGAAGTTTTATTTTGTAAATTTCTCCTCGAGATATGAATGAAACTTTGTAAAAACTCTTGAAAAAATAAAATTTTTCAGTGTTTTTGTTGGTTTTCTTAAGATATGATGTATATGTTGTAATTCTTCTTATTGTTGAAGTCATTGCAGTTTATATTAATACTGCACGTGTCACATTGGCCCAAGCAAATATTATCACATATTATTTATCTTTAAAATTAAAATTAAAAATTAAAACTTAATAAAAATTAAAAATAAAAAATAAAAAATTAAAAATTAAAAATAAAAATTAAAAATTAAAAATTAATAATTATAAATTAAAAATTAAAATTAAAAATTAAAAATTAAAAATTAAAAATTAAAAATTAAAAATTAAAAATTAAAAATTAAAAATTAAAAATTAAAAATTAAAAATTAAAAATTAAAAATTAAAAATTAAAAATTAAAAATTAAAAATTAAAAATTAAAAATTAAAAATTAAAAATTAAAAATTAAAAATTAAAAATTAAAAATTAAAAATTAAAAATTAAAAATTAAAAAATTAAAAATTAAAAATTAAAAATTAAAAATTAAAAATTAAAAATTAAAAATTAAAAATTAAAAATTAAAAATTAAAAATTAAAAATTAAAAATTAAAAATTAAAAATTAAAAATTAAAAATTAAAAATTAAAAATTAAAAATTAAAAATTAAAAATTAAAAATTAAAAATTAAAAATTAAAAATTAAAAATTAAAAATTAAAAATTAAAAATTAAAAATTAAAAATTAAAAATTAAAAATTAAAAATTAAAAATTAAAAATTAAAAATTAAAAATTAAAAATTAAAAATTAAAAATTAAAAATTAAAAATTAAAAATTAAAAATTAAAAATTAAAAATTAAAAATTAAAAATTAAAAATTAAAAATTAAAAATTAAAAATTAAAAATTAAAAATTAAAAATTAAAAATTAAAAATTAAAAATTAAAAATTAAAAATTAAAAATTAAAAATTAAAAATTAAAAATTAAAAATTAAAAATTAAAAATTAAAAATTAAAAATTAAAAATTAAAAATTAAAAACTAAAAATTAAAAATTAACAATTAACAATTAAAAATTAAAAATTAAAAATTAAAAAATTTCATATTTAAAATTTAAAATTTTTAATTTAAAATTAAAAATTGAAAATGACTGGCTCTCTAGAATAGACAAATTTTACAATATAAAAATTTTATAAAACTTAGTTTTTAAACGATATTCATAGTTGTTTTTTTTTCTTTACAGCTAATCTAGATGGCGATACTTTGGATTCTGCAAAAATTAAACATGACCCAACTAACGCAGATACCATTTACAACATTTCACCCGACAAACGTATAATATTTACTCTCAGTCCTGGATCATCAACCGAAGGCAGTCAAATATTATCACCACAAAAATTCGATTCAATTGTTGAGGAAGATGTAGCCACAAACGATCCAGAAGGGGATGAAGTTATACTGAGACCACGTCTGATTGACAGACATCCACATTTGTTGGGACACAGTGGCATTGTTACGACGCCGCGTAAACTATTACGCTCGGCTAAAAGTGTGCCACACTTTAATGTGCGATCAGCTAACAGTGAAACGGATATCTTTTCTATAACGGGTTCTGGTAATACCATCAGTATGACGCCCGAAGTACCATCGATATCATATAGTAATCTACCCAAGAATTACGAAGACACACCCACTATAGAGAAATATCGGGTGTCACAAAGTTTATATTCCATACAAACAGCAAATGCTTCCAAACTCAATGATGATTATTCAATGCCCAGATATTTCCGTAAATCAGCCATGATATCGCAAAGTAACGAAATATTGTCAAGCGGTGCCGTAACGCCTGCAAGTTCTTCGTCACGCGAAGATATAGGCAAACGTTCGGAGAAGGAAAAGAGTAAACGTTTAAAAATGTTGCGAGGTGCTTTGCCGCCCCTCTTAATACATTCAGTGTCATTCCGTAAAACCAGAGACGAGAGCAAGCAAGTGGATTGAGTGTGAAAAAAAAACATTGTAATCTAAATAATATATTAAAAATTTAATTTTTTTTTTTATCAATTTTTAATCAATTTGTTAACACTTTGCACCATGTTGTATATAAAATTTTTTATATTTAATTTATGGGCTCCTTTTATAAAATCAATTAAATTTTAATGAAATTTTATTTTCAGTGTTTCATAATGTGCCCATGAAATTACTTAATTAATATATGTATGTATTTTTTCAAATAAACAAATGCACAGCATTTTTTTAAAATTTAATTTTTTTTTTCACATCAATGCAGTATTTACAAAAAATTTATATAAATTTTAATAATACTTGAGTTTAAAAATAAAAGGGTTTTTAAATAAGTTAGTGTTTCATTTGATATTTTTTGGTTTGTTTAATTCTAATTTTTTATTGAAAATCATTAAAATTGTATTAGATTTAAATCGTAGGCGAGTTTCTTTATAAAATCCAACAAAAATATATATTATTGAAT
This sequence comes from Cordilura impudica, assembly GCA_963682025.1. NCBI lineage: Eukaryota > Metazoa > Arthropoda > Insecta > Diptera > Scathophagidae > Cordilura > Cordilura impudica. The sequence continues at coordinate 247,904,927 of OY821518.1, forward strand.
TTTAAATTTTGTAACGGTAGAATAAGTGACACCTAGATGTCACTAACACAACAAATGAATATACAATATAAACACAACACTGCATAGATGTTAGCTCCAAGTACAGAGCTGTTATAAATCACATCTACTAACAGCTCTGTTATCGATATTTCATCTAACACACAATCGAGTCTGTGTCAGATTAGTTTCACATCTCCGTTAACATTAAAGCATTTTCGTGATTTGGTGTTGTGTTTTAGTGTAAAAAAAAATAGTTAAATAAACAAGAAAATGTGTAAATTGTACACAATTACAGACTTTACAATGTTTACAATCGGCTACAAGTGAAATTACATGTAAGCTCAACAGTTTTAATTGAAAATTTTACAAGTGAATATGTTAAAAAATGCAAAGGAAAATTCTCAAATGTCCAAGTAGAAATTTGTTTTTTTTGGTGAAAAATCGAATTTGTTAAGAAAAGCATAGAAAAGCAACTGCGATAAAAAATCTGTGTTAAAGGGAATAAACAAAAACAAAGAGGCAGCGCCTTTGTTTTATTATTTGTTACAAGGTTTTCATTTAGTTTTTGTCAAAATATTTAAATGAATCGTTTATTTTTGTTTTGATTTAATAAGGACCGGTTTTCATGTTTATTTATTAATTTTTGTTATACTTTCAACTTCATTTACTGGGTTTTTATGGACGCATTTGTGGTGTTGTGTGTTTATTTCTTCGTTTGTTATTCTCTTCAGCTAGCAGAATTTGCCAAAACATACGAAGAACTTTACTGTTGTTATTCTTTGTTGTTTGTTGTGCTCTCAAACAGGTTCCATATAACAGGGTTACCATGTAAAGTAGTGTTAAAAAGAAAGGGATAATTATTGAATTGTTTGTTACTTTTATATTTAATGAGGAGAAATTACGAGAGCTTAATACCATATTTTTATTTTACCGATAGTAATTTATTGTTTTAGACTCTGTTGATCAGCTCGGTCCCGTTTTGTCGAATCATTTGATGTCCCTTAATAGTTTTTTTTTTTTTTTTCAATTTAGCATACTTTCGTTTTAACTCTTGAATAAAATCTCATTCGTTGTTTGTTATAGGTAAATGTAAAAAACTTAATTTTGGTCTACTTAGGCTGTGTTTACACGGCGACTTTTGACGACGTGGTTTTTCGACGTCTTTTTTTTGTGTGTAGGGATAAGCAAAAAGACACGATTTCTGTTTTCAAGACTCTTCAATTTTCTCTTTACACTCATTTCTTTTTTTTTTGTTACGTTTTGTTCTTTTTCGTACTTTGAAGTGGCCACTTCAGTGAGTTCAATTTTTATTTATTTTATTTAATATTTATGCATAATTTCTTTAAACTGAATATGTTTTAACTTAAAACTTTTAAACATAGATACATTCAGCTATTTGATATATATTTAGATATTCTAAAGATTCTACTCTTAATAATTCAAATATTAAATAGGTTTTTGCATATAGTGTGACAAATTGTGATAAATTATTATGTGTAAAAAGATTAAATCTTATAATGAAATAATGTAAATAATATTTAACAAATAAATAAATTGAATTGAAAAATAAAAAAGATAATTTGAATTTACATTAATTCATATATTTTTCTTAATTCGAAAAATAAACAAAAGCAGATTAAAAACAGACATGAAACCTAAAAGCATCGCATGAATGGAATAGGTTTTTGGTAGCAGCTTCAAAAGAGAATTAAGAAAAAGCGCGTCGTCAAAAATCGTCTTCTGAATTGGGCCTTAAATTCAAGCTCGCTATTGTGTATCCTTATATTCACGGTATCTTAATAGAAACCTTAGAACTAATTCCGAATTTTCTAAATATCACAAAATAAAAATCTTTTATAAAATTTCATGTAGCACCTAATCTCGAAAAATTAAACAAACTCTTTTATAAAAAATTGTAAGGCAAAATTAGGTTTTTAAGAAAATATACTCTTTTAAGAAAACGTACTTTTAAGAAAGGTAAATATCTATTTCACAATACAATCACAAAAACAGATTAAGACAAAAACGGTGTAAGTTATGAGCGTATTGGTGCAATAAAATTATTGCAGCTAATTGAACAACCTTCATGAATAACACTATTACAAATATAACAATATCGAAGTATAACAACTCATTAAACAACCAAAAAGTATAACACAATCACAAATATGACAATATACAAGTATAACAGCTAATTAAACTAGGCTAAATGCATAAGAACTCCAAAATTAAAAAAATATGCTGAGAGGATAAGTACTTCCAACTTAAAAAAAATCTTTAATTACTAGATGTGTAAACATCACCCCTGTGCTTGGACTTACATAGCTAAAAAAAATGAAACTTTTGAGAAAACGTACATTAAAGAAACGTACATTAAAAAACTACGTGAGTCCGATCACAGGGAAGATGTGTAAACATCTAGTAATTAAAGATTTTTAAGTTGGAAGTACTTAAGCTTTCAGTATATTTTTTCAATTTAGAGTTTTCATACATTTAATTAGCTGTTATTCTTGTATATTGTTATATTTGTGATTGTGTTATACTTTTTGGTTGTTGAATTATTTGTTATACTTCGATATTGTTATATTAGTAATAGTGTTGTACTAGTGGGGTTGTTGAATTATATATTGTGAAATTGTTAACGTTGTTATACTTGAGGATTGTTGAATTAGCTGCAATAATCTTTGAATCAATACATTCATACCTCCCACCGTTTTTGTCTTACTCTGTGTTTGTGATTATATTGTGAAATAGATTTTTAGCTCCCTGAGCGTATAGTATTTACACATCAAAAAATAACTTTTTGAAGAAAATATACTTTTTTTTAGAAACAATATACTTTTTAAGAAAAGGTACTTTTTAGGAAACAATTCTTTTTATTGACATTTAATTTCTTTTGTTTAAGGGAAAATGAAACCATATATAGTGAATGAAAATTTAATTAATGAAAATGTAAATTTAAAAGAAAAAAAAAATAACTTATAGAGTAGTTACGGGGGTGGCATAAGTCTTTGATCTTTTGAACTTCCCTCGTAGTTACTTAAAAATCAATACTGCTCAAATTTGCCTATATAATATACTAATTCGCAATTATTTTTAAGTAATTTGGAACTTTTTAATATTTTGTGTTAAAACAAATCTTTTTTGTCAAAGCTACAATTTATTTTCTATCATTAACATAACGATGTTTTACCCACAAAATATAAAAAAAGTCACGGAATCAGTTTTAACTACAATTATAGTTAGTTATGGAATTATGACAACTTAACTATCACTTTTATATCGTTAAAAAATTGCTAACATGCAAAACAAATCAGTTTTATAGTGGTAGGAGTACTAAGAATTTATCATTTAAAATAAAAATTAATAAATAATAGAATATATTGCACACCTAATTCAAAAGTGACTCAGCTCAAAATTTAAATTTTTCGTGTTTATATGCTTAAACTATGCACAATACACTTGTTTATCTATAAAAAAAATATCAGTGTGTTTTGTTGTTGTTAACTGTTGCTAAAAAACAGTTACAGTCGCACAGATAATAGTACGTACCCCTCAAAAAATATGTGTTTCGCTAAAAATTGGGTGTATATCAAAAAATTTAATACATCCAAAATATATATCTAAACACAAATATTTATTTCTTCATTTAAATATAACATAAAATACTTCAAAATTTAAAAAAAGCACAAAAAACCAATTTCATAGCACAGATAATTATACGTACTCTAAAGGAAAATTAAATTTATATAAATATTTACAGTTTATATATCATTATTTAGTATTTGGTTGGACCTCCCTTCGCCTCAACTACTGCCTTCAACCGATTTTTCATCGAAAATACGAGTTTTGTTGTTGTTTCAGTCGTTATTTGGCTCCACTCACGCTCCAGGCCATCCTTAAGTTCCTGTTTATTTCTATATGTTTTTTTTTACGTATGCGACGTTCTAATTCATCCCACAAATGATCTATGGGGTTCAGGTCCGGTGATTGGGGAGGCGAATGGAGTTGTTTTGGTACGTTGTAAAGCAACCATTCCTTGACAATATGCGAAGTGTGCTTTGGGTCATTGTCTTGTTGGAAATACCATGCGCCACTGAGACCCAACTTGCTTGCGGATTCTTTCAAACTGTATTTCAGAATGTCTAAATATACAAAGCGGTCCATATTTGTTTCGACAAATTGCAGTTTCCCAACTCCATTCGCCGACATACAGCCCCATACCATGAGCGAACCACCTCCATGCTTCACAGTTGGAATGAGGTTTTTCGGTTGCAGCTCTTCATTAGGTTTGCACCAAATTTTTTGCTTACCATCACAACCGAATAAATTAAACTTACTCTCATCGCTAAATATCACATTCGCCCAGAAATCTGTTGATTTGTCCGCATGTTGCTGTGCGAAGTCCAGTCGCTTTTTTTTTTTGTTTATTTCACTTATAAATGGTTTTTTTTCTCGGTACTCGGCTATGGAACCCGCTTTTTGTCAAAACACTTCGAACCGTTTCGGAATGAACATTAATATTGTGATCATTCTCCAAGGTATTTCGAATTTTTACGGCTGTAGTTTTAGGATTTTTATGCACAACATTTTTTATGTATCGGGCAACTCTTTTAGAAATTTTGGGTGGACGACCAGTTTTAGGCTTACTTGCTAGTGATATCCTCTCAGAAAAATTTTTTAATATTGCTTGCACTGTTGACTTGGCACGCCCAACAGTTTTAGCTATTGAATTCAATGAATTCCCGGCTGCTCTTAATTTTATTATGTGCTCTCGCATTTCAACACAAACGTCCTTGGTTTTTCGACTCATTTTCATCAAAATTAGATATTTTTATTTTTCATATGACCGTAAACTTTGCCAGTTAATGTACAAATGAAGCCTAAAGCAGCTTCGTGCATATTTTTTTTTTTAAATTTACCGTTTTAAAATAAAAATGTTTCTTTTCGCGCCGTACGTATAATTATCTGTGATGCCATATGTATTTTAAGTGTATGTACACAACAAGCGCATAGTTAATGGGACATTTTGTTGTTTGTTTAAAGAAATGTGTCGTTGTACTTCCAAATCCAAAGACAACTTCGATTAGAAATGCATAGTATTTCTTTAACAGCATTTTTATGGGGAGTACGTACTATTATCTGTATGACTGTATGTCTTTCTTTATGTTATGTCTTTCTATATATTTTAATTGTTTCAATTGTCGATTTCTGAAAAATAAAAATTTTGAATTGAATCACTTTTGAACTACTAATGTCTGCGATATAATGATTTTTTTCCAAATTTGCATTTAAAGCAATTGAATCTCATAAAATAATAATTTTAAATAATAAAAATGTTTTTTTTTCACAATTCTTTACGATCTCAAATCTCAATTTGGTAATTCTATACTAGATTTCTGAGTTATTTATAAAATTAAAATAAAAACTTGAACACTATATTTATTTACTCTTTTCAAGAATCAGAAAACACTTATTTTAATTTGCCGAGATGTTTTACAATTTACGGTAACTCTATCAGTATAATTGGTTTAATGGTGTATCAGCTATTAAAGAATACTAAAAAAAAACAAACAATTGGAACATGTGGAAATCAAGGTGATTTTCTGCAAACAGAAACAAAGCATATAATAGAGAAAATAAGCGAGTGACAGAGAGAGAGAGAAAGTTTGTGTGATAAATAGTGACAGTTAAAGAGATAAATTTTAACCCCCTAAAATATTAAAATGCGCAAGTTCAACACAGCTGCGAAGTGAAACAATATGGCAAATGAAACAAAACACTCCTTGTAAGTGTGTGCTCAAACTAAATTAACTGCATTGTCTCCGTTTTAATCGTTAGTTGGATTCAGGCCGGAATAAACGTTAAGTGAATCCGTACGTAATAGATACGCGCGCGTTTGTTATTAAAGTAAGGGGTGTTAATTAAAAAATAACACTGAAGCAAATATTCTGAAATAAAAAAAAAACCATCTCTTTAATAGAGTCATGTGTGTGTGCGTGTGTAAATTTTGAAATGAAAAATACTTAAATATTCAAAAGAATATCAAACGGAACCACATAAAAAAGCCAGTCAATTAGATATAAAGGTAAAAAAAAACAAAATAATCAAAACAAATGATTAATGAAGTAATTTGGTGTTACATCTTTTTTTTATGAAATTGTAAAACAGGATAAATTTGATAAATTAAAATCAATTGAATAAATTAAAAACAAGTTTTAAGTGTTTGTGTATTAATATAAGAAAAATATTTCTTTCTTTTCTTATCAAGCTTTTAAAAAATGGTTAAAAAAACCCGAAAAATCTGTTAAAAAAAATGAAAATAATAAAAAGTTTAAAGTTCGTAACTTTGATTGACAATCATTGAAATTCTCCTGTCAGAGTTAAAATCCGGATAATAAACGAAAAGTTATTTTATATCTTCAAAATAATCAGTTACTTATTAATTTATTAAAATTTTATATTAAAATTTTATATTAATATTTTATATTAAAATTTGAATTCAATTAAAAAAAAAGAAAATAATAATCCAAAATTGATAACATATTTTTAACTGCCAAAAAAAAAAAATTAGCTACGAAACACGAAATGTAATAAAAAGATTTCAATATATATGAACAAATTTAAATATTTAATCAAACCAATTTTCGAAAATTCGTTCAGTGCTGTGTAATAACAAAAATTTAGTAATTCACAATTGCAAATTAAGAATTTTGAACAAAGTCAAAAGAAAAAAAAATCATAAAACTCACAAAAAAAACTTTTATAAATTGTAGAGAAATAAACAAAAAAAAAATAAATACATTCACATATAAAATTTATAAACAGAAAAGAAATTATAGTTAAATTTTTTTTTTGTACAAAACAACAAAAGATGTAAAATTTTTTTGGAATATATGAAAATTTTTTTTTATTTTTTAATTTATTATTTTTAAAACAGAAAATTTGTAAATGACGAATATTGGATAATTAGAAAACCATTACCAAATGTGAAAGTCTTAGAACTGATAAAAAAAATTCTTGTAAATAAACAAAAAATCTTTTAACTAAAATAGTGAATAAAACCTCGATTAATCATAAAAAATATAAAAAAGAGTTAAATACGAGTACATACAAATTTAAAAATTATAAAAAAATTACTTAATTTTTTTTTTTTGTACAAAACAATAAAAAACGCTTTTTTTGAATATGAAAAAAATTTTTTTAATTACTTATTTTTCAAAGTAGAACATTTTTGAATAAAAAATTTTGTAAATTTTTCGAGAAATAATCACGAAATTTTTAACTAAAAATTGTGAATAAAACCCTCATTAATCATAAAAAATTTAAACACATTCAAATTTAAAAATTAAAAAAAAAAAATAGGTGAAAAATATTTTTTTTTTGTACAAAACAATAAAAGTTCAAAAATTTTCTTAAGATATAAAAATTATACATATCTTTATATTTTAACTAATTATAAATATTTCAAAGTAGAAAATTATACAGTTTTTGTGCAATAAAAATGTAAAAAAGTAGAAATCTATTAAAAATAAAAATAAAATAATAATTGTACTAATAATAATTAATAACAATACTAAAAATATGTAATTAAAATTAAAAATAATAAAAAAATGTTGTTGTATATACCGCCGACCACATAATAAGGAATTAGATTTTTCAAATTCAAACCGAATATTCTATGGGTGACAATTCATTGGAGTTTTTAAACGAAATACATTTTTGACGACTTGAAACCAAAAATTGGATAATAAAATTAAAAACACGTTTATAATTATAAAAACTTGTACATACTTAATTTTAACTTCACAAAAAACTAATAAAACTTAAAAGTATTAATTTTTAAGATGTTGACAAAACATTGGAAACCTTTACTATACGCTAATTTGAAAGCTTTTGCTCTATTTTTAGTTTAAATATTTTGTTGAATATCCATTATTTTTTAGTACTGCTTCCCAACGTCGAGGCACGGATTCAATTTATTTGCTGCCACTCTGAATTAACTGGCTCTATAAGATCTGTCTTGTTTGTGAAATTTTGTGTCCATATTTTTCGATCTACCATTTCCCATACATTTTCTATGGCATAACTAACTGCATTAGATTATAGTCATTCGATTAAATCATTGGAGATGTGTTCTGGATCAGTGTAATGTTGGAACTTCCAGAGCAGGGGCATATTTTCCTTCGACTTGGGATGCATTACGTCGTTTAAAATTTGCCTGTATTCAATTTCAGTTAGAGTATCCTTTACTGCATTAATTGGACCTATTCCTTGGCCTGAAAGGCAACTCTATACTATAATATTGCCACTGCCAACTTAACAGTTTTATTTTTATATTTTGGGTCTGGTCTTTTTTTCTTGATTGTATTGTGAAATAGAAATGTAGCCCCCTGCGCGTATAGATGTTTACACATAAAACAAGTAAGAAAATTATAGTCGGTCTAGACCGACTATAGGATACCCTATACCATGCGTTTAGAGACCCTACCCCATAGGCCCAACTAACTGGACATACAAAATAAGCAAAAACCAAATTTGAGTGGGATTTTCATAAATTTTTTTGTCTGCAGATATGAAGAAGTTCATATCGGATGCTATATCTATATGGGGACTAGGCCCAAAAATGGACCGATCCTGACCATGTTTGGTAAGGTCTCTTGTATTTTGCAATATTTTTGTTTTTTGATAGATTTAAGTGAATATCGGGAAACAGCTCTATATGGGGCCTATGACTAAGAGTTGTCCCATAGGGATCATTTTTGAACTACTGATTAATGGATGTAATAAACACATACGAACCCAATCTGACTAAGATTTATATGATAATTTTGATCTTATGGCAATTTAAGTCGATTTCATAGGGTTCATTTGTATGGAGGCTAGGTCTGAACATGGACCGATTCTCACCAATTTCAATAGCGTTCATCCTATGGCCGATAAAAGCTTATATACCAAATTTCATCCAAATATATTCATATTTGCGACCTGCAGTTTGATTACAAGCTTTACATGGACACACAGACGGACGGACGGACGGACATCGTTAAATCGAATCAGATAGTGATTCTGATTCGATCGGTATAATTAAAGATGGGTCTAGGTCAAATATTTTTGGTAGTTACAAACAGCAGCACAAAGTCATTATACCCAAACCACATAGTGGTATAGGGTATAAAAACAAAGTTGAAATCGGATTCGGAAGATGACGAATAAAAACCAAAAAAAAAAAAAAAACAAAGTTGAATCCATTTTATTAATATTTAATTTCTTTTTAATGTCTTACATTTTTTTTCAATTTTGGAATATATGTTTAGAACATATGTTTTTTGTTTACGTTTTCTATTTAATCTATTACATTTATGGAGTGTTTTAACACATATTTAAATCCGTCTCTTACAATACTGAAACAATAAATCGTTTCGTTTCGTAACGAGTAAAGGCCTAGTTACCCACGCGTAACGATATCGGCGCGAATCAGCTGATTCAACCTGTCGTATGAAAAACACGTACAAGTGCTTACTCAACTTACGCTAAACGTATCGTATCGTTAGCTTCTGTTGATTTTAGATTTTTGCTACGTTTGTACGTGATATTTGTGAACAGCTGATAAAGTTTGGTTAATTTTACACAGCAACATGCTGGTACGGTGATTGTAACAATTTGGTTACAACTTAGAAGGTGTGTTGTGGGTCGTTGTGATGTTGGAACTCCAAGACCAGCACCATATTTTCCTCCACGTGTGGATAGACTGCTTCATTCAGAACTTTCCTTTATCCAATTCCAGTCCGAGTATCTTTTGTTATATGAATTGGACCCATTCCTTGGCTCGAAAAGCAAACCCAGATCATAATATTACCACCGTTAAATTCAACAGTTTTATTTGTATATTTTGGGAATATTTTTCCCCCTTTGCACTATGGCCGGAAATGCATTTTTTTTGGCATAAAGTCTAATAAAGATGCTACAGAGCTGTAAATTGCTACATATACTAATAATTATATTCTTAAGAATTATTAAAATTTGCAGATCGATACGACCACGCCCACTCTTACCGTCCGTATAAAGCTAAGTTGCAGGTAGATGTTCTAATTAGCTAAATAACGTTTCTTATTTAACGTCTGGAATATAAGCATGCGTTATATTTCCCCAAATCTGTAAGCTAAGAAAAAAGATATTACCATAATATGTATAAAAAATAATAACAATTTACTCACATAAATATTTTTCAGACTTAGAACTAAGAATTTATTTAATCATCTTCGACATCTAACTCAACCGCAAATTCATATAAATTTTCGTTATCAGAATCATAATCTAATTCGATGTCCTGCTCATCAGAATCATTATCGGTAACATAATTTGCTTGGTCAGTATCAAAAGTCGGGAGCTCAAGTAGCGCAATGACTTCCTTTGGCAATATAATTTTTTTTTTTGATATGGCTAATCTTCTGTTAATAAAAATACTGGAAAGTAAAGGGTCCGAAGAATCCATTAGAATCGATTATTTTTTCGTGCATGAGATCTCCTATCTTTTTTATAAATCTTTTTGCGCCCTTCTGAAGCATTTTCGCCTAGGCATCCGATAGGAAAAGGAGATACAGCTATAATTTGGGAACCATGAACCAAAATCTTTTTTTTTTTTTAATTAATCAACACTCAGGAGATGCCCCCTACAGATGCAGCGCATTGTGTTGATCTCAGGAAAATAGGTTAAGGAGGAAAGAGGGAGTACTTCATTTTTTTTTTTTTTTTTTTTGCAGCGACATACCAAAGCCTTTGGTGGGAATCGAACCCACGACGCCCACATGATAGACGAGCACGCTACCAACTCACCTACCGGCGACATCGGATACCATGGATACTTAGACGTATATAATGTCATAGTTTTCTCGCAGAACTGGTGGAATTTAAGGGCATTAATTTTATATTCACAGGAAATTGCTATTAAAATTGTTAAAATGTTCCAGAACACCTAAATCAAATTCCAAAATGGATGCAAATAACTTTTTATTTGAAAATGCCCTCCTTGCAGTATTACCATCATTAGTGCTTCCACTTCCGTCTTGTTTTGGCATATCCACAAGTAGTCCCATTTCTTTCCTTAATTTTTTCTGTATTGATTGTTTGCGAGTCTTCATCACCTCCTGTTCATTTTTGTCCCTTATCTGCCATTTATTTAATCCAATCCTGTAAGAAATTTTTAATACGAACTCCAGTATGCGTATTTAAGCATGAAGTGGACTGACACCGAAATTCAGGGTACCAGACTTTGGCTTAAATATTTCCGAATTAATGTCTCTAGTTTTCACAAAATGCTTTGCAGTAGCGCCACAGATTGGACACGATTGACACGAGTTAGTTCCCGTTTAAATATTCAAAACTTTGCCATCTATAAGGGTCATATTCAGATCATAAGAAATCGTAATATTTCTTTCATTTAAAATAGAATATATATATATGGCGTCAATTCTTGTATTTGTATGTCCAGATTGTTTTTTTCTGAAATAATATGTTGTTTGCTTTCCTTAGCAAATTCCATTTTAAGGGGTCTACAAAATCGTACAGACTGAGGTGTACGATTCATCCACAAAACCTTTCCCAATTTGTCTATTATTTTTAGTGGGATAACTGTTGTTATAAATAGTGATTGATCCATTGATGGAGGTTCATTCCTTTGAAATCGTATATGGCCTGTCCAGTTGATCCGTCAAATCTATAACTTAGGACGAGCATGACATCAGTTATTTCTTGATATTGTGCAAATACTTCCTCTTGCAAAAGTAGTATCCGACTGGCAGTGTGATTTAGCAAATTTTGCAAAGAAACTTGCGCAGCGGTTTCTATTACAATTATTCCAGCTGGTCCACATTTTAATTTAGCTTGCACTACTTTGTCATAGCTTGGATATATACTACTAGAATGCAATTTATTTATTTCTCTCATATTAATATATTGTCTTTTACTTAATGAATTTTCCAGAAAAAATGAAAGAGCTTCATTTGGTTTAAGAGAGATCGGTTAACTTTTTTTTATTTCAGCTGGTCTATTTGAAGTAAGCCAAGATTCATTTAAAAAAAATGCCGTATCTTTTTCATTGGATTTTGTTGCTGATACCGTGGCAGCATGTACAAGCAGACTTGTGTCATGTTCGTGGGTTTCTGCTAGTTCGGATGCCAACTTTCTCTTAAGCCGTGGTCCCGCATCTGTTTCTGCGTTTTTGTTATCAAGTTTGACCATCATAGTCGATGAGAGCCATTTGGCATGTTTAGTTACATTTTGGTAATTTTTTCTTGATATAAAGTTCAAAACTCCTAATTTTTTCAAAGCATCTCTTTTTTTTAGCAATACTAATACCATTAGTGCCAAGTTCTTCAAATATCCAGTTGGAAACAGCGTTTGCATTTCGCTTGTTATCCAGCCAAACCTGTAGCAAGGTTGAACGGCTAAAAGCTAAATTCACTGGGAAATCCAAAATATTTGGAGAATGGGCAAAATTGGGCAAAAAACGTTAATAACATATTAAAATAGGCAGACTCTAATTTACTCGTAAATAAATACATTGTGGCACAAGTTGGCAGAAAGTTAGTTTTCGATCTAAGGGGCATTGTCAAGTTGGTTAGGTTTTCTCTATTGTAACACTTAACGCATATAATTCACATAATTACCACATGACAAACACTGACATTAAATCTCATATAATTTACATTCTACATACCTTGACCTTCATTTTCCATATTTGTTAAAATTTTTTTGTTCACTTTCATCAATTTCCTAGTAGCACGAAGTTTAGAAAAAGTTTCTTCTATTTTTGATAAAAAAACAGCTGTTAATTAAACATTGCAGTTTGCAGCCGTAGTAAAGTAACAGGGTTGCCATCAGATTATTTTTAATTTTGAAATAAGTATACTAAGACTATGTACTTTAAGAATATCTAGCCAAAATTAGAAAAAACATTCATGAAAATTTTTACTTTATGCCAAAAATATGGCAAATCCGGCCACAGTGCTTTGGACGTCGTACAAACGTTCTTTCATCACGACCTCTTAAATTAAACTTCGACTCATCTGAAAAGAGAACAGTATTCTAATTCCGTATTGACCAGTTTATGTGTTCTTTAGCAAAATTTATGCGAGACAGACGATTTTTCTCTAATATCAGTGGTTTATTCACCGGACGATAACACCCAACATAATTTTAAGTTTCAGATTGTTAATGACCTCCTTGGGTAACATTTTTAAACTCTTGCTGTTAAATTATCCTGTCTTTGACTCGATTTACTAGGCCAGCCGCCTAAATCTTAAGTCGCCACCATACATACCTCTTTCACGATATATCTTGATAGTTTTTGAAATTATGGATTTATTCATAGAATATTTCTTACAAACTTTCTTTTGTTAAAAACCAGCAGTATCCATCTATTTATCTATCATCTATGTAATATTCTGGTTTATAACTCTTCACAAAACTTTATTCTTGCCATTATTTTAGAATCTATAATATTAATAGGCAAGACGATTTCTTGTGACCTCTTCTACGCTTTTGGTTATCAACCTATTTTTTTTACAAAAAATATACCATTTGAAAGGTATTTCTTTGCAGATGTGCACCATCTGGTACATTTTTTTGGAGTAATAATCATTTAAAGTTGCTAATACTACACATACATAAAACTATACAACGCTGTGTATGTGTTTATTAAATTTGTTAATGTGTTTGCAAAAATTGTACATCAAAGACCCTGTGTTGAATTGTGAATTGGCTAAAATTTATTAGCATACCTTTAGGCTCTTATAAAATTCTATATTAACAAGCCCATTTATATATCTTCTGTGTGTTCACCAAATATTTATAATGAAATTTAATGAATTTTGTGTAAAAATTCACAATTTAATGAATTTCATTTAAATACTCCTAAATTTTATATATATCGCACCTGTACCTCTAAATTTTCATTAGAGGCAAAAAACGGTTTTTTTAATATTTACTATAAAGTTTAAAAACAGTTGTTTCATTGTGAAGAATTGCGAATAATAGGTATACATAAAGTGACCATAGTTTTTTTTACCTGAAAACGGGACATCAAACAATTCAGATGGGTTCGGTTATATGAAATGGAAATGCATAGATAATATAATAATATTTTATTTGTCCGTGGTATTTTTTATTTATTATTATATTTTTCAGAGGCACAAATTTTTTTCAAGATTTTAGGTGACGATTTCAAATATGTTTGGAACTCTTGGCAGGATTTTTTAATATTAACTTTAATAATTAACATAGCTTTAAGCACTGATACCCTTAACTGAGTTTTATCTTCGGTCCACAACTTGTTCATCAAAGAAAATACACGTTCAACCGGCGCATTTGTACCAGGCAAACATAAAATATACTCAACTATAATTTGAAAATTTGCATGGTTTAGGTAATTGCTTTTAAATGTTTAAATACTTCCACCCAACGATTTTCCGTAGAAATATTTTGTTGATTCCATTCGTCAATTTTCTGCGATGTTACGTATTTAGATACGAGTGAATACTTCCGTATCTTTATTGCAATCGATATGTTCTTTTTCGATCAATATATCTAGAACTCTTTGAACATCTTCCCACTGTGGTACTTCTGTTAAATTTGCCCAATTAAGTTTTTCTAACTCTTTGTTATAAACAGTCCATTGCTCAAATACTCTCGACTAGTTTTATAAAATTCTTTAGACTTAATTTTCACGAAATTCTCGTCAATATCGGTGTAACCATCTTCTTTTAATTTTTCAAGTAAACCACGGACTGAATATAGAAGACAGTGAGTTGTCTCTTTCTGAAACAAATTCTCTTTTAATTTGTTAATTTCACTTGCTGCTTCAATTTTTGGCAACTTAGACATTACAAGTTTCTACAGCAGCTGAAGAGTCCAAGGAAGGCGGACACACAGAAAAAAAATTGTGACATTTATAAAAATTAAAGTAAAATTTTACAAAGTTTTGTGGTAATTATACGACTACACAAAATTAACGATAAATTTTGTTTCACCCCGTCAATTTAAATTTTTATAAGCTTTTTAGTATCTACGCAAATCTGACTCAATACGATAAAATTGTATAAAAAAACAAGTAAGAAAATTATAGTCGGTCAAGACCGACTATACGATACCCTATACCATGCGTTTGGAAACCCTATCTCTTAGGCCCAACCAACTGGACATAGAAAATAAGCAAAAACCAAATTTGAGTGGGATTTTTATTAATTTTTTCGGCTGCAGATATGAAAAAGTTCATATCGGATGATATATCTTTATGGAGACTAGGTCCAAAAATGGACCGATCCTGATCATGTTTGGTAAAGTCTCTTGTATTTTGCAAAAATATATACAAACAAAATTTGAGAAGAATCAGTGCAATATTTTTGTTTTTTAATAGATTTAAGTGAATATCGGGAAGCAGCTCTATATGGGGCCAAAGGGATCATTTTTGGACTACTCATTAGTGGATGTAATAAACGCATACAAACCCAATTTGAGTAAGATCTATATGACAATTTGGATCTTATGGCAATTTATGTCGATTTCATATGGGTAATTTGTATGGGGGCTAGGTCTGAACATGGACCGATTCTCACCAATTTCAATAGCGTTCATCCCATGGCCGATAAAAGCTTATATACCAAATTTCGTCAAAATAGATTCATATTTGCGACCTGCAGTTTGATTACAAGCTTTACATGGACACACAGACGGACGGACGGACGGACGGAAGGACATTGTTAAATCAACTCAGAAAGTGGTTCTGATTCGATCGGTATAATTAAAGATGGGTCTAGGTCAAATATTTTTGGTTGTTTCAAACAGCAGCACAAAGTCATTATACCCAAACCACATAGTGGTATAGGGTATAAAAACGGAAAAATTTTGGTACCGTGAGGATCGAAAAAGTACAATTTGTTTGTCTGGTTGGTACAATAACAGAAAACATATTTTCCATCCCTGGGTAGGTTAGCTTTTGTTCTGTACTGCACTTTGGCCTCTTCTATATTAAAACTCTTTGATTAAGTACAAAGACATCATTATAAAAAAACAAAAACAATTACTCTATTTTTGTCTCTTGTGTTTCGTAATATATTTATTCATACTACCAGATTCCAGCGCTCGAAATTCGAGTGCAATTTCTAGGCAGCTTTGTTTTTCAACTTAGCCAATTCACAAACCAACACTTTTTTTGGTTTATTGTTATTGTGAATGAAGATAACAAACTCATTAACAAATTTAATAAAACACATGCATATGTATAATTTTATGTATGGGTTAGTAGCAACTTTAAATGCAATTTACTCAAAATAAAGGAAAAAAATTAAAAAATTAAATCTGCAAAATGGCCAAAAACAAATTCCTTTCAACTAATATACGTTTGGTCAAAATGGGGATAAAACGGTAAAACAAAACATCAGTCACAAGATAACGCCTAGTCTATTAATATTATAGATTTATTCATATTCTGCAACAAAGAAAGAAGAGAAGATGATTTTTGTATTGCTGCATTTCAGGTGAAGCAAGCAATTTTATAGAACTGCAATTTCTATATTTTGCAATGTTTTTTTTTTGTTTTTTTTGTTTTTTTTGTTTTATTTTGATTATTAGCTTATTTTGAGAGGGGGTTAATTTTTTTATTTTTTGCTTTTTAAGAACAGTAATTTAAGTTTATGTACCATGAATTGATTCAGCCAAATTCATAAGAAATTCAGTTAAATCGTTTTAAATATTTTTTACATGATAATAAATATTATTCAGCTAACTTGTGATGTATTTTAGCATACACACATTTATTAAAAAAAACTATCTTTGACAAATTTGAAGATTTGTTTTTAATTTTTGAAAAAATCAACTATCCATTTTTACGAATTTCTGAAAACGGGACATTTTTGCGTCCCCGAGACAAAGTAGCTGAAAACGGGACGGTCCCGTTCAAAACGGGACGTATGGTCACGTTAGGTATACAATAGTAGTTGTTTTTGCGATTTTTTCAGTGATCATCAAAAATAACAAGTTTCTTGAGTGCAACCCAAAATATGTCCTTTTAGTGGATTCTAAAGAAGCTACTCTTATAACACAAAAAGGGTTACAACTGTATTTTTTTTTTGCGAAAGACTTGAAAACCCGATGTAAGATTTTTACAGTGGGTAGATATGACCACTGTGTATCGTTTTCTTGCAAAAAGTGAAAATTGAAAAATTTTGAGTTGACTCACTTTAGAGGTACAGGTGCGATATATACTATTAATCCCAATACGTACAGATGCTGTTTGATTTTCTACAAAACTTTTTACTTTTTCAAAACTAATTTTTCAGAACAACCCGGCACTAGTTTATAAAAGATTATTTTGGTGAAAAAACATATGTTATAAATTTCGTCACAACCCTCTTTACGCTCTTACTTTTTAATTTGTTTTTCTTGTCAGTAACTAAAAACTAAAAACTAACAGTACTAAACAACTAATAAACTTTATTATATCAAACGCAATTTAAATATAATTATTTCCTATAGTAATCGAGTAATGTGCGATAATAATTATGAAGCAGTTGGATCATAAAATGCTAAAAAATGCGAAATTACTTGGAAAGTTTTTTAAAAAATTAAAATTAAGAAATGGGATTTGGAAAATATGGGACAAGCTGTAACATCTATTAAACATTTTTAAATTGGTTTTTAACTGACAGAAAAATCATTTCATGTCCCCAAACTATACTTTAAACAACAGCTTTCGAATGCAAATGGTGTTTTCAGTTTTTAATCGTCCTCTTACTGGCTCAAGCCCGTCTTCACATTTTCTCAACTAGTGTATTCCACATTAACCTTTACGGTACCCAAACTATTTCGTATATAACTTTTCCAAATATTATTCTACTATTCTTACATCTGAAATGCTAACACGCAATTGACTTAGGAAGGGATAAAATCTGAATTAGTAAATTTTCCACTATTACTTTTTTTTTTGGAAATTTTGAAAAATAATATAATTACCCGATCTTATCCTATTTGAATTTATGTTTTTTTGCTTGAATTGACAAATTTTTTGAAAGAAAAGAATCTCTATTTACTTCGAAAAATTTGCGTTTGAATTTTAAATTCTGTGAATTGGTAAACATGGAAAAAGGGTCTGAGTCCAACCAATGTTAAATCCGAGCCGAGTAGAATCTACTATCTGTAGTAGTCTGCTCTTGAGTGGATTGAGCTGCCAAGACGAACACCGTAGTGGCCAACCAATTGAGGTGGGCACGCTAGAAACGGTTAAGAAAATCCACAAAATAGTATTGGAAGATCGTCGGCTGATGATGCTTGAGGTAGCTAAAATGATAGACATTTCGAAAAGTGCTATACATTGCATATTGATCGAGAATTTGGAGATAAGAAAGCTGTCCGCAAGATGGGTGCCGCATTCGCTTTCAATAGAAAAAAACAGCATTGTGAAAATTTTTCAGTAAAAAGTTTTGCAATGTTTCAACGCAACAAAGCCGAGCTTTTGTATCGATTCGTACCACTTCATACCTGAAAAAAGGAAAAGTCAAAACAGTGGACTGAAATGGGAAAATTGGGTGTCAACAAGGCGAACACAGTTCCATTTGCAGGCAAGGTTATGACGCCTGTTTATGGGATGCGCATGGCATAATTTTTCATTAATTATCTTCGAAGAAGAAATACAACCAACGAACAACTGTGCTAATTAATTGAGCTTTTTATTTATCAAATTAAAAGAAAAACATAGCATTTCGCGGATAAGGAAAATGCGATAGCCAAAATTCGTGAATTAAATTTCAAATTATTTCATCACGCACCTTATTCACCAGATTTAGCTCCCTTGGATCATTTTCTATTTCCAAAATTGCAAAAATGGCTCGGTGGTTAAAGTGTATCGCAGTTAAAATCTAGGCGCACAAAACTAGTTACAACTTTTTAGTAAAACAACAAATTTTATGTATCAAATAAATGGCAATTTATCCATCTTTAAAGAAAAGTAGAAGTAAAATTTAATTTTCGATATCTATAATATTAATACGCTAGGCGATTTCTTGTGACCGATGTTTTGTTCAACCGTTTTATCCCGATTTTGACCAATCGTATATTATTTGAAAGGTATTACTTTTGAGCCGTTTTGCAGAATTACAGATTTTTTAAATTTTTTCCTTTATTTTGAGTAAATTGCATTTAAAGTTGCTACTAGCACATACAAAAAATTATACAATGCTATGTGTGTGTTTATTAAATTTGTTAATGTGTTTATTATAAAAATGAGTTTTTTTTTGTGTTGATTTGTGAATTGGCTATAATTGATTAGCATACCTTTAGGGTCTTTATTTAATGAAAAAATAAAATTTCCTAGAATTTGCACTCGAATTTCGAGAGCCGGAATCTGCTAGTTACGAATAAATGACCGTACATGTTTGTTAATACTTCCCACTAATATTTTCACATTTTTCCGTCCCACCTCTGCAGCATACTTGTTCCATTTACTTAACAGGCCAAAGTTTTGCTGAGGTCTTGTGCTGTTTAACGAGTGATAATATTCTATTTTTGAGATATTTCTTTGTATATAATTCTGCCGTCATTGTCGATGATATTTTTTTTTTCTTTTTTATTTTTGTTAACCAACACTCAGGGGATGCCCCCTACAAATGCAGTGCATTGTGTTGATATAAGGAAAATAGGTTATGGGAAGGAGGAGAGAGGGAGTAGTGTTTTATGGATATTTGACTTAAATTTTATTAGATTATAACTGTCAGGAAAGACCTCTGCGGGGAGTTTATTCCACATACGGCTAGTTCGACTGATAAACGAATTCTCTCTGTAATGCGTTGTGCGGTCAACTGGACAATAGACTACAAACGGATGTGATCTACTAGAGAAGCGGGTAGAGTGAACCGAAACTCGGGCACTTGGAATAAGTTCGCTAATCTCAGAAGAACATTTCCCATGGTAATATCTATAGAACAGTGCTACACAACCCACATTCGGACGGTGTTCCAATGAATCAATAGAATTGGATACCCTACTGCCATTGATGAGCGCCAACGCCCTCCTTTGCACACGATCCAGTAGCTCCAAAATAGACTGCGAAGCCCCTGCCCATATATGGGAGTTGTATTCCATTTTCGGTCGGATGTAAGTGGTATAGATTTTAAGGAGATCAGAAGGAGTGAAGTAATTTCTACACCGTTTTAGAAAACCAAGACACTTGAATGCTTCTTTCGACACTTGAAAAACATGCTCGTTCCAACGAACATCACATTGAATTTTCATGCCCAGCACATCAAGAGTATCCGATTCCTCAATACCTATACCACCCATATATACAGATGACATTGTATTCCATGGCCCTATGGGTCAACATACAACATTGGGTCTTCAGCGCATTAAAATCAACCCTATTCGCTTTACCCCACTCGGAGATTGTTAAGAGGTCTTGATTGAGTGTGTCATTCATTGTCCGCCTTTTGCCCCCAACCTCCAAGAGGCTTGGCCTACAATTAAAGGAAAATGAATGACAAATGCTGCTGTTATCTGCGAAAGAGTATATAGAGTTAAAAGTTTGGCCAAGAAGGTCGTTCATAAAGATAAGGAAAAGAGAAGGAGAAAGAACGGAACCTTGGGTTACCCCTGAATTAAGCTGAAACTCATTAGATGAGACCCCATCAAAAACAACACGTATCGTTCGGTCTCTGAGAAAACTCGATATAAATCGAGAGAAGTCATTACCGACCCCAAATGCAATAAGCTTTGATATCAATGCACAGTGCCATACACGGTCGAATTCCTTGGAAATATCCAGAGCAACCACTTTACTTTCGCCAAAATTGCGAATGGATCGACTCCAGCGCTCAGAAAGTAGAGCAAACAGGTCTCCCGTGGAACGATTTCTACGGAAGCCATACTGTCGATCATTAAGAAGTGAGTTGGCCTCTAGGTAGTTCACAAGGTGGAAATTGATCATGCTCTCCATCACCTTTGAGAGCGCAGAGCAGATTGCAATTGGACGGTAATTTTCTGGGTTATTAGCCAGGGATTGGCTGGACATTAGCAACCTTCCAGCAAGAGGGAAAGACTCCCACACGATACGAAAGGCTGAAGAGGTTGGCCAATGGACTGGTTAGCGTCGAAGAGCACTGTTTCAGCACGGTGCTGGTATACCATCCGGTACCGGAGACTTGTTAATGTTGAGATCCGAAAGAACCCTTTTAACTGCACGTGCTCGGAAGAGTATTTTAGGCATAGTACAAGATACTCTTTCGAGTTCGGGCAGTGGTTGATCGCTATCCGGCAAAAATGAATTTTTTGCAAAGAGTTCAGCTAAAAGGTTATCCTTATCAACCGGGTCAGTGAATATTTGGTCGTTCATTATAAGAGTTGGGATAGCAGAACTAGAATTAGCATTTTAACAAATGACCAAAAGCTCTTGCTGCCCCGAGGAGCAGAAAGAACTTTAGCACGAACACGCTGATCGTGAAGAAACTTTTCGCGCCTTAGTACTTTGGCACATTCATTTCTCGCCTGTTTGCGTAGCAGTTCAGTGACGGAATTTTTATTTTCACGCCAAAGTCTGAATGCTTCCTCTCTGGATCTGACTGCATCTCTGCAAGTCTGGTTAAACCAAGATTTTTGATTAGGTTTAGCCGAAATGCGCTTTGATGGAATGAATAATCTCATACCAAGCACAATTAATTTTTCCACCATTATCGCAGCAGCATCAAACAAAGTTTCCAGTTGAAATGCTTGAAGAAATCGTTGAGCTCGGCCCAACGAGCCTTTTCGTAAATGAAAACTGAGCGTTTCATAGCTGGTGTTGAAACACTGTGAAGTACAGAGTACGAAAAAGAAGCGGCAATGGTACAGTGATCCGAATTACCAACAGGTGCAAGTATTTTCACTTCATACTTGTCAGGGTGTGAAGTTAGAAAAAGGTCGAGAGTATTCTGCCGTTGCCCTTCAATGCACGGAATGTTCTTTGGTTCATTCACTAGTTGCGCTAAGTGGTTATGCGCGGCGAAGAGCTCAACGTAACGGCCTTCGGGAATTGTTTGACTCGAATGGTGAAGCCAAGAAGAGTTGTGAATATTAAAATCGCCGGCAACTTCGATTTCGCTATTCGGGCAACGCTCTAGTATTCTAGTTATGGATTCAGAAAGAGCATCGAAGCCATTATAGGTATGCTCCCTTTCTATGTTTGGGCTTCTGTAAAGAAACCCGGAATGTAAAATGTGTGACCTGATTTTGAACTTAACCCAAAGTGAGTTAAATTCTGCGTCATTACAGTTATAATGTTGCTGGAACTGGTACACTACATTGTCACGAATGTACATTGCAAGGCTCCTATGGAAAGAAAAAAGGGATAGAAGGTGATAACCAGGTACATGAAAATCCTGTGGATCAGCATCCTCACTCACCTGGGTCTCACATAAGGCGAAAACATCCGGCCGATGGAAGCGAGTGTGGGTATATACAGAGAAAAAATTCGTCCTCAGTCCACGTATGTTACAGAAGTCTATTCTGATTACAAATGTAGAACTCTTCAAGCCACAACTGCATATAGCTTGCCGTGTCATGATTTTCTCCATATTTATCCATTTCGGTATACTTATATTTAGGGCCGACATTTCCACGTTTCGTTGCAATATAATATTTGTTTCCAAGCAACTGCTTAAAATCAGATTTTTCATAGGTTTCATCATCCATCATTATACAACCTTTAAACATCGTCAAAACTTTGGCGTACAATAATCGGGAGCGTGTTTCAGCAACAGAATCCTATTTTTCTGTACAGGTTGGGTGTTTAATCGCTCGGTAGGACTTCAATCCTCCATCTGAGCGTATGCGCTGGACAGTACTTTTACTTGTATTGAACTTATTGGCTCTATCTCGATCAGACATCCCAGGATTATTTTTAATGAAAATTAGTACCTTTTTCTTCAAAGCTGAATCCATAACCTTTGTTTTCACTTCTTTTGGTTTTCTATTTATAGTTGCCTTGTAACGTTTTAAAACCCTCTTCACTGTGGATTTGGAATATTAAGAAGTTTTCCAATTTTAAAACCACTGCATATATGTTGGATTTTCCAAAAAGCTTGCACAATTTTTTCACGTCTCTTTTGTTCCATGGCGTCTGTACAAAATAGTATTTAGTTGACAAACTTGAAACGTGTTAAAAGTAACGGTATATGTCGTGCCAATAACACATCAAAACAGTTAAAAACATTATACACCAGAGGCGCTGTAATCACTTTTTGAATGTTGGCAGATTTTGAGCGGGCCATTTTTTAAAGAAAATTTTTCTCAAATTTGTTGTATTTTCTTTGTTAGTTCGGGTTGTTCTGGGATCGCCGTCGTATTAATATAGGGTATATAACTTACTTGATTTTAATGTATTTTTGTATTTAATCTATTTTTGTATCTATAAATTAACATATTACAAGCTGATTCAGATAGGAATATTTAACACTTTTCTATTCTAAAAATAGAAAAATAATGAAATTTTTCATATAAAAATTAACTGCTTAATATAAGAAACCGTTATTGCTATTTGTATAAAAAAAAAAAAAAAACAATAAATGACAAATCTATAATATTAATAGGCAAGGCGATTTCTTGTAACCGTAACCAAAAAAATTATCATTTGAAGGGTATTTCTTTTTAGCTGTTACCCAGATTTACAGATTTTCATCGCCTGGAATATTTTTTTGGAGTTATGATCGTTTAAAGTTGATACTAACACATACATAAAATTATACAATGTTATGTGTGCGTTTATTAAATTTGTTAATGTGTTTGTGTTAATGTGTTGAGTTTGTATTCATTTAAAATGAGTTGAAGTGTGAAGCATACCTTTAGGGTCTTTATTAAATGAAAAAAATTAAATTTCCTAGAATTTGCACTCGAATTTCGAGTGCCTGAATCTGCTAGTTGTAATAAATAATGGTCAAAAAAGAAAAACAATTAACTTTAAATTTAAACTAAAATATTAATTACTGGCAACCTGCATTGCATTGGTATCTGTACCAAAGAGCGGCTATAATATTGTAGTAAAGTAATAGGTGGAGGGCACACAAATACACTTTGTGAAGTAGGTTTTTGCATTCAATCCCAATCTAGCAGCTGAACTTTTTCTATCATGTCTACTATATATTTGATCTTTTTCGGTATTTTCAAACAATAATAACTCCGATTAATTTCGGAAATTTTCAAAATTCTGTAAATTCACTCACATGTTTTTAATTTTTAATTTTTCAAAACTCATCTCCTTTAAAAGTTTTTAAGAAACAACTTTCGTGAGCACTATTCCAAATATGAGCGGTAAAAATGTGTATTTTGATGAAATAAATAAAAAATACCAAAATCGTTACCCGTAAAGGTGTTAGATTCAAAATAAAACCACTTCATACTCACTAAATTTATTTTGTAGATATAACTAGCAAATATTGAACCAAAGCGGTAATTATGTATATGTCTTGAGGAACCCCAATCTCTTGGCCAAAGTATTGAATATTATCGGACTTCGAAGTTATTGTTATCTAAATGCTACTTTTGCACTATAAGGTTGGAATGTCTGCTGCCAGATTCGGCTCAAAAATCTACATCTGACACCCATCTCCATAAACGCTCCTATAAAAAGTGCTAAACTCTAGTAATTTCCTCTTCAAAGAAAATCAGTTTATGCCAAATCGAAAAAATATTAAAAATTAAATTTTCTGCAATATTAAATAATATTTTCTAGAAACAATGTTTCCAGACACTGGATCTATAACAATTATTGGAACTAGCAGATTCCAGCACTCGAAATTCGACTTCAATTTCTAGGCAATTTTATTTTTCAACTTAGCCAATTCACAAACCAACACTATTTTGGTTTATTATTATTGCGAATGGAGAAAACAAACTCATTAACAAACACATTAACAAATTTAATAAACACACACATAGTATATGTATAATATTATGTATGTGTTAGTAGCAACTTTAAATGCAATTTACTCAAAATAAAGGAAAAAATTTAAAAATCTGTAAATCTGCAAGACGGCTAAAAAGAAATACCTTTCAAATAATATACGTTTGGAAAAAATAGGTATAAAACGGTAGAACAAAACATCAGTCACAAGAAATCGCCTAGCCTATTAATATTATAATTGTAGATGTTCAAAATTGTTCAATTATGTTTTGAAACAAAAGCCCTTAATTATTGAAATATATTTTTAGAATAAACCTAGATAATTTTTTTGAAACAAGCTAAATTTACTTTGATTAAAGTAAAAAAAGACAACATTTATAACTCAATCGTGTTTTCAAATCCTAGAATCTTCCAACTGTATTGTATATAGAATTTTTTAATTTAATTCAGAATAAGGTTTTTCGATGATGTATACTAAAATTTGTTTGTTATGGGAACTGCTATTCGTAAGCAATGAACGGTTCGGCCGCATTCACTCAGCGTTCATTAAAAATTTGTGAAATTGTTGTGTCTTACTCAACAAAAAAATATTACGAAAATTGGACTGCTGGCTTTTAAAGTACTTGAAATATGGTGACGGCAAAAGTGAAAAAAAAAATCATTAAAAACTCACGATTACCTTTAAAAGTAGTTTACCACAAGCTGAGTTGAGGTGGAAAATGTCAAAGGTCATAATCATATAAGTTTTAGTTTATGTAACTCAAAAAATGAAATTTTTGTTAAAAAAAAATATGTTTTTGCTTCTTCACTTCTGCTAAATTTATTGAGTGTGCTTTTTTCATTCCTCAGTTATAAATATAAATTAAAAGACAAGTAAAAAAAATAATTTTTAATTTTTTATTTAAATTTTTTAAATAACAAAATTTATAAATTCATTTATTAATTTTTAAAAAATTGTTGTTGAAGCTGTTCTCCAACTTAATTTTTTATTATTTAAAATTAAGAAAAAAAAAAAAAAATATATAAATAAAAAATACATCTCTTTCATTATTTTATTTATATGAGCAGAGCCCAGCACTCGAAATTCGAGTGCAAATATTAGAAAATTTATTTTTTCATTCAATATTTTTCTTTCAGTTTTTTTAATCTATGCATATAAAAAAATTTATAAATATTTAAATAAAATTCATTAAGTTGTGAATTTTTAAATAAAATTCATTAAATTTCATTATAAATATTTAATGAACACACAGAAGGAATATAAATGGGATTGTTTATAAATAATTTTATAAGAGCCTAAATGTATACTAATCAATTTTAGGCAATTCTTATAAAGTTATTTATTACAAATATTTTATTTTGTTCAATTTAAAATATTTTTAACATATATTATACATAAATTTTATCATTCTGCACTTCCCCTCCATATGAACTACAACTATGTCACACTAGGGTGGCCCTTCGTTATATGGAGGGGAAAAAAAAGTGTTCAAACTGTCGGTCTCATCCCCTAGAAATATGCGAATAGCAAAAAAACTGAGAAATACAAAGTTTTGGGCCAATCAAAAAACGTTTAGTCGTGGCGCAAAGCGATTGAAATTTTCAAGTGTGTTTATAAGGGGAAAATATGACTTTTTTCAGATTTTACGAAAATTTCGTTCTATAATTTAATTTTTTCAACAAGCTGTTACATAATTCGGGATCAGTATTAAATTATACTTTCAGAAGGCTATAAAACTTCAAAATCTTATGAAACCTCGCCAAGAAATAGCGAATGCCCCGGACCACTTTTGTGCCAAGAAAAAAACTAGGTCATGAAATTTGATGGCATTTTTTTCAACTTTGAGAAATTGATTAAAGCCATCATTCTTTTTTGGTCTCTATACTTATAAGTACTCAAATATGAAGTATTGTTTTATTACCACGTTGTTAACCTATTGCGTATTGAGACCGAAAATTGGAAATTTTTTTGATAAAATTTTTAAAACTCCTTTTTCAAGTTTGAAAAAACAAAATTTAAAAAAATTAATCTATCACTTTAAGGTTTTATTAAATACATATTGCGGATTAACTGTGTGATTTTTTAAGAAAATCCCTCTGCCAGAACTTTTTTGACAAGGATTTTATTTTTGCGTATTTCGAGAAAAATTGGATTTTTGTGAAATATTCTGTAAATGTACTCTTTCTAAATACTTTGTATCAAAAATTCATCACTTTTCTACTTTTAAATATTATATTTTATCTTAATAGCCTAGGGTTTCGGAAATTAATTTATGTTCGCGAGCAATAAGCAGATAATTGCACCAGAGATATATCACAATGGATAATTTTGATCTCAGGAGCACTGAAGGGTTAAATAAATAAGAATTAACCGAATTATTTTTATTAAATTCCAAATAGTGGTATCAACGAGTTTAATAGAAAAACTCGTTTTAGGTAATTTTTATTTTAAAATATCTTAAAATCCAAAGCTGGCCTTGGCAAATAATGGGTTAATGTTCTCGGATTTATCCCAAATTTTTGGACGAAACTTCTACACATTTGGTTATTATATTTTAAGCGTCGCATCTAAAAATTGGACAGCACTTACAAAATATTTGAATTTTTTGCATAAATTGTCTTTTATTAGTTTGGGGTCATATATGACCCCAATTCCAAAAGGGTTAATGGAGTCATATGATTTTTTTCCGAAACCCTAGGCTATGAGGATAAAATATAATGTTTAAAAGTAGAAAAGTGATGAATTTTTGATACAAAGTATTTAGAAAGAGTACATTTACAGAATATTTCACAAAAATCCAATTTTTCTCGAAATCCGCAAAAATAAAATCCTTGTCAAAAAAATTCTGGCAGAGGGATTTACTTAAAAATTCACACAGTTAATCTGCAACATGTATTTCATAAAACCTTAATGTGATAGATTCATTTTTTTAAATTTTGTTTAAGAAAATTTTTTCAAACTTGAAAAAGGAGTTTTAAAAATTTTATAAAAAAATTTACAATTTTCGGCCTCAATGCGCAATTGGTTAACAACGTGCTAATAAAACAATACTTCATATCTGAGTACTTATAAGTATAGGGACTAAAAAAGAGTGATGGCTTTAATCAATTTCTCAAAGTTGAAAAAAATGCCATCAAATTTCATGACCTAGTTTTTTTTTTTGGCACAAAAGTGGTCTGGGGCATTTGCTATTTCTTGGCGAGGTATCATAAGATTTTGAAGTTTTATAGCCTTTTGAAAGGATAATTTAATACTGATCCGGAATTATGTAGCAGCTTGTTGGAAAAATTAAATTATAGAACGAAATTTTCGTAAAATCTTAAAAAAAGTCATATTTTCACACTTGAAATTTTCAATCGCTTTGCGTCACGACTAAACGTTTTTTGATTGGCCCAAAACTTTGTATTTCTCAGTTTTTGTGCTATTCGCATATATCTAGGGGGTGAGACCGACATTTTGAACACTTTTTTTTATTAAGGGCCACCCTAATGTCACACTCAAACTCCTCCATGCGTGCAATTTGCTTAAAAAGAGATAGAAAGATTTACCTTCACGTATTAATATATACATAGATAACAATAACGAATAAAAACTCACTCAGTCATATATTTTTTTGAGATGATTCCTTCACAAAATTTTAAAGCATATGATAATGACTTCTGACTTTGCAAATAAAATTTAAGCACATACCTTAGCAAAGGATGTCTCAATATTATTTAATGAAGACCTTGCTTAGAATTACAGGTTAACAAGTTTTGAAGATAGAAACATTTGTTTTCACTTTTTGCGCTGCCATATCACAGGAGCTGTTAGAGCTAGATGTCCAAAATTTTATAGTTTAGTAGGGTAGGGTACGGCCGAGTTTTCAAATAAACTTTAACGATTTTCAAAATATACGTGAAATCCTTAATCCATTTACACATTGGCAAATTTCATTCAACCCAGTTTGACTTAAAAAATTCAGACCTTTACGGAGCAATTAAAAATTTTTAGACAAAAATTGTGGTAATGGTTTTTAAATGATTTTTAATTTACTTAAAAAATTAAATCTAAACATAATTAATTTTTTTTATACATAGTTTCTGTTTTAAAGAGAATTTACTTTTTTTAAGAAAAGGTTTTCTTTTCAGAAAAGGTAATTTTTTATAAACTTATATTTTTTTTTGAGAAATATCACTTGTTTTAAGAAAAGGTACTTTTTATGAAAAGGTACTTTTTATGAAAAGGTACTTTTTAAGCAAAGTTACTTCCTTAAGAAAAGTTACTTTTATTAGAAAATGCATTTTTTTTTAGGGAAAAGTACTTTTTAGGAAACCTACTTTTTAATGAAAGCTACTTTTAATTTTCAAGAAAAGGTACCTTTTTCAGAGAAGATACTTTAAAAAAATCTATTTTTGTAAAAAAGTAATATTTTAAAAAGGTATTTTTTTTTTGGGAAGGTTACTTTTTAAGAAAATATACTTTTTCAGAAAAGCTACTTAAAAAAAAGTACAGTTTTAAGGAAAGGCAATTTTTTAAGAAAATATACTTTTTAAACAAAAATGACTTTTTTAAGAAAAGGTACTTTTTAAGAACATATACTTTTTATACCTCATACTACTATATGGTAACGGTATAATAAGTTAGTGCTGCTGTTTGTAACTACCAAAAATATTTGACCTATACCCATCTTTTATTATACCGATCGATGTCCGTCTGTCCGTCCGTCTGTGTGTCCACGTAAAGCTTGTAATAAAACTACGGGTCGCAAATATGTATATATTTAGATGAAATTGAATATATAAGCTTCTATCAGCCATACGATGAACGCTATTGAAATTGGTGAAAATCGGTTCATGTTCAGACAAAAATATTGCACAGATTTGGTTTGTATGTGTTTTTACGACCTATTCCCGATATAAATATAGCATCCGATATGATAATTTTCATATCCGAAGGCAACAAAAATTATTTCAATGCCACTCAAATTTGGTTTATGCTTATTTTCTATATCTAATTAGTTGGACCTAAGAGATAGGCTCTCTAAACGGTATCGTGTAATCGGTATAGACTGACTATAATTTTCTTACTTGTTATAATTACATATAAAAGAAAAGGTACTTCTTTAAGAAAAGGACTTTTGTACATAAATTTACTTTTTCAGAAAAATATATTTTTTAAGAAAAAGTACTTTTTAGGAAAAAAATATTTATTTCTTTAAAAAACTGTACTTTTTTAAAAAAAATAAATTTTTGATAGGAGAAGCAACTTTTTTAAGAATAGATACATACTCTTACAGAAAATGTACTTATTTTTAAGAAAAGGAACTTTTTAAGAAAATTTATTTTTCTAAGGTCCTTTAAAAAAATATTTTTTATGACAAAAGACTTTTTAAATGCAGGTACTTTTTAATTGCTTTGTAAAGAAAATGTAATTCATGAAGAAAATGTGCTTTATTAAGAAAGGCTATTTTGTAGTTAAATATACTTTATAAATAAAAGTACTTTCTTAAGAACTTTTTTCCAAGAGATACTTTCTAAAAAAAAGTTCTTCTAGAAGAAAAGGTACTTTTTTTTTAGAAAACTTACTTGTTAAGAAAATTTATTTTTTTAAGAAAAGGAGTTTTGTACATAAATTTATTTTTTCAGAAAAATATATTTTTTAAGAAAAAGTACTTTTTAGGAAAAAATATTTATTTCTTTAAAAAACTGTACTTTTATAAAAAAAGTAATTTTTTATAGGAAAAACAAGTTTTTTAGGAATAGAAAAGGAACTTTTTAAAGAAAATTTATTTTTCTAAGGTGCTTTAAAAAAAATATTTTTTATGACGAAGGACTTTTTAAGTGCAGGAACTTTTTAAATTGCTTTGCAAAGGAAATGTATTTTATGAAGAAAATGTATTTTATTAAGAAAGGCACTTTTGTAGTTAAATATACTTTATAAGTACTTTCTTAAGAACTTTTTTAACAAGAGATACTTTCTAAGAAAATGTCTTTCTAGAAGAAAATGTCTTTCTAGAAGAAAATGTACTTTTTTTAGAAAACTTACTTTTTAAGAAAATTTACTTTTTTAAATGCATTTTTTAAGAAAACGTATTTTGTAAAAAAATTACTTTTTTGAGAAATCATATTTTTTTTAAGAAAATGTTTTTTTTTAAGAAAAGGGACCTTTTCAGAAAACTTTTTAAGAAAATGTGTTTTTTAAGAAATGGTACTTTTATAAGACAATATATATTTTAAAAGGATGTACTTTTTTAAGAAAAGGTTTCTCCCTTAAGGGGAGGTTTACTTTTTTTAAGAAATGGTACTTTTTAAGAAAACGTATTTAAAAAAAAGTACTTTTTTAGGTACTGGTACTTTCTTAATTACGTTTTGGAGAAAATGTACTTATTTAAGAAAATAATTTTTTAAGAAAAAGAAAGTTTTTAAGAAATATATGCTTTAACAGAAATTGTTCTATTTTTTAAATAAACTTTTTAGATACTTTTACAAAATTTAATTTTTTAAGAAACAGGACTTTTTTAGTGCAGGTGCTTTTTTCAATTATTTTGTAAAGATAGTGGACGTCTTTTAGAAAATTTACTTTTTTTTGAAAAAACGATTTCTGTTATTAAATATATTTACTTTTTAAGAAAAAGGAATTTCTTACGTGCTTTTTAAGAAAAGGTACTTTCAAAAATGGTACTTTTTAAAAAAGGTATTTTTTAAGAAAGGTTATTTTTTTTAAGATAATAGACTTTTATAAGAAAAAAATCCTTTTTGGGGGAAAGTTACTTTTTACAAGATTATTTTTTTTAAGAAAAGGTACTTTTTTTTAAGAACATAACCGATTAATGGAAGCTTTGTAGAAGCTATAAATAACTTTATCACTTTTTATTCACAAGTTCTCAATATACCCAAAAAGTGTTTTGAAGGTATTAACTGATTACTTTGAATGGGTTCTAGATATGGTTGCGATAACATTAGTTCCAAGGATGGTATCAAAATAAATGAATTCGTTCAAAGTCAAGCCGGTTTAAAGAAGTGTTTTTAACAAAAAGTAAAAAAAAAGTCAAATATTCCAATATAATTCCAATACAATTTCGCATCCTTAGTGCAAACTAGAAAAATACAAAGTGAATCACAATTGATGGGAAATAAATAAGTAAATTAGGAGGAGAACTATACATTATTTTAAATGCAAAAAATTACATCCATTAGACACTTTTGTAAAGTTTAAAAATCAAAAAAAAAAACTTTTATAATTCAAAAAATTTTCTCTTAAATACCACCAAAATTTACATAAAATCTAATACACACACAATTTTTGTGGTTTTTTGAAACATGAAAAAGAAAGTCATATTTATCACTGACTTATTTTTCTTTAAATTATGGACTTTATTTATTTTTTTATTGTCATTTTTTCATGAATTATTTTGGAACCCTGCGGGTTTTTTCTTTCATTCTTCTTATGTTTTATTTGATATTTTTTTTTGTTAATGGAGTGTTATTTACGGGTGCGGGTTCGATTTGATACATGTTTTGTATTTTACATTATTCCCAATTTTTCCTTTTTCATTATTTTATTCACTATGTTTTATTGTTTAAAAAATAAACAATAAATAAATAAAAATACATACATACATATATATATATATGAAAGCATACATATAGAGCGGTAGCTCTTTATATATGTATACACTTCTCGTTTGTAGCATATACCTACAAAATATTTTTCTTTAGGGAGCTGTCTCCAAACCTCCCTTATTTTCTGTTCACCACTCCTTATATACATGTGTATAAACTATGGCCAGAAACTGTATGTTCTTGTTTTTATTTTTTATTCCTTGTTTTTTGGTGGGGTCTATGACTGCAGTCATAGTCCTGTCATTTAGAGTTTTTTTTGTTTTGTTTGGCCTTTTTCTAGTGTTTATGTCCATTTGTCATACGTTTCAATGTGTAGTTGTTTTACTTTGTATACATTTGGTGGTTAAGCATGTGTCTTTCCCACTATAAAATACACCTCCTAGTGGTGTATAATGCAATTTTGTTATGCTCCCTCTCTGTTTGTTTCTTTATCATAACATTCCCATATCTGTGTGGCTCGTTCTCTCTCTCTCGCTCTCTCTCTCTCACTGTTTTATTTGCTGTTTAATATCATAATACCGCATAGTTTTTTCTGTATTGCATTGTTTTCCCATTTTTATCGGTTTTTATCCTGTTTTATCATTCATTTTTGGCAAATTGCCAATGGAAATGTATTAAGAAATCCTTAATAAATTTGTTCATTTTGTTGTGATTTTTCTTTACTGTTTTTTTTTTATTCTTTTGGGTTGAGTCGGTGTTTTTTGATACTCTCCTTTCGTTCCTTTATCTCTTTTAGGGAGTATGTTTTGTTTCTCTGTTTTCAATTGTTATTTTCTGTTCCTAACTTTTTGGTTTTTCTTTTTATTAGTAAATTTTTCCTAAGGATTTCCTGATGTCTTATGGGGTTTGTTATGGGATTTATAAACAATTTATCACTTCTAAGTTCCGGATGTTTTTTGGGTTAAAATATAAATATTTTACCGGACAAGGTGGTGTTAAAAGAAAAACATAAAATAGAAAGACATATTTAAGTCGCAACACAAACAAAATAAGTAGTATAGTTTAATATTAGAAATATTATTAAAGACTAAAATTGTTACCTTTAAACAATATCTAAGAATTTCTGAGAAATTAATATTTATTGTAATTACCCAGCAAAATATGTTCTACTGCCTATTCTATTAATTCAGGAAAGCTTTGCATGACCACTCTATTTTATGTTAAATTATCAGTGGAATTATAGGTTCTTGGCAAGTGCTTGAAACAACTGCCGTTTTTGTGCTTAAAAAATCTATTAAACAAACTTCTTTTATAGAATTATTTGGGAACAATGAATAAGGAGCAATATATAGTAATACTGGATGAAAATGAAATCATGGTTCCAATACCAATTCACTAACCCACAAATGTTTCAATACGAATTCATCTGAGGAATACTGTGACGAATGAACCCTTTATTGTACATTTATTTACACCAGATCTATAAGTCAAGTGTTCAGCAAAGCACCAGTTTTTTAATATTGCTCAAAAAAATATCTTATGGCAGGATATAAAAATGTTTATATCATGTTTTTGATATGAACTAGTTAAAAAAGCTATAAAAGAAGACGAAAGAAGTGAAGCTGTTGTAGAACTAGTAACTTTTGCATTAAATAGAGCTATATTACTATTTATTGAAAAAAAAAAAGGAATTATATTTTTGCTGCTAATACAAACCAATTTCCGAGTAACAACTTCCATACCTTACTAAGTAGCAGGCCAGATATATATCTGACTTGCTCCTCCGCTCACATACCGTTCTACTTGTAAACAACTCATCATAAATCAGTAGGGGGTCATTAGCTATGTTCCTTTTGACATTTATGTAAAACGTATTTATGTCACTCTCAAATCATTAGGATGTATTATGTTTATTGTCAACACACTACAGGTATTACGATGGGAGTCAATAAGTCTTAGAAAAACATATTTTTCTTGGGTTGATTCTTTTTTATTTTATTTTATTTTATTTTATTTAATTTTATTTCAGTTGGAGAAAGATTCTCCAACAGGAATAATTCTCTGCGAACCGCATCTGGAGAATAAGGTGGTTGCTAAGTAACTTTTTTTTTTTTTGGCTATATAACTGCGTTTTTCTTGACTTCTTCGCTTAGTTGGCCCAATAATGATGACAAATATTCTCCAATTATTGCTTTTCCTTTATTCAAGAAGTCAATTTTGTTAATTCCATTCATTATCCCAAAAAATCAGGGCCGTACCCGATTTCACTCCCTTTGCTTTCTTCGGGGGCGGATTCGCCTGGTAAAATCCATTGCTTTCGCTCTTATTTTCCTACTGTTGTGTAGCAGTGAATTCGTATTCCATCAGCAGTTATATATCGGTCAAGAAATTTATCAGAAACGCGACGGAAGAGCTCTAAATCAGCCAGTCATACATACGATTGCTTCTATTCTCGATTGTAAGCAAAAGCGGAACCCTTAGTTATTTGATTGGTGTAACCATGTGATATGCCCACGACCTCAACTAGTTCACGTATTTTAACTCGTCAATCAATCAAAATTATAACGTCGATTGCCTCAACTGGACGGTCGAAAAGGAGTTCATCATTTATGGATTATAATTATATACCTACTTGTATCTAGTCCTAAAGGCTGGTACAGAAATGCCATTTTTGATTTCCTTTGATGACAGCACGAAATTAATTTTTTCGATAGTTTGCTTAAAAAAAAAAAACTGAATGCCGCATTTGCCTAAAAAGTAATATCTTTTGTAACTTGATAAGTTCGGTAGCTCTTGAACTAGGCCCTGAATTAAATACGAGATTTAAAATATTGACAGGCGCAAAGCCAACATAGTCTCCTTTTAACGCAATACACTCGTCTAACTTGTGTCAAAAATTTTTTCCCTTTCAAATGATATCATAACACTTGTCGAGCACTAAGCTATTCAAAGTACTAAGCCATTCAAATATTTTTCTGCCAAGTCATTCTTAGAGGTGTGAACAAAGAAAATATTCACTAGTATTTAAATTTGAAGAATATGGTAGATAAAGGTACCATTTCTGTATATACGCTGTACGAATGCAACCATGCATTGTGTTAATGGAAGAACACTTTCTTCTTGGCCGAATGTAGTAATTTTTAATATTAATTGTTTTCCCCTTTTGAAGGCAATTGTTGGCCGTGACAGGCTCAACTTACTTGGGTGGTTTTGATCTGGTCTCTAGTTTATTCTACAAGATCTATATTTTGTCCATTCACAAAATGGCTCAAAAATATGTTCGAATTACGATTGAACAAACAAACAAAGACCCCTTCGAAGTTCTCATTTCATTGAGTTTGTGGTGATTTATATAACCAGAGGCAGATCACAGAATCTTTGCGTTTCGTCTCAGAATCCGGACATTTTATTTTACATAATTATTCTTTTTCTTATAAATAACACAAACAATTAAATTTGAATAGAAAAATTCTTTTATTCTTATTTTAAGATTTGAAAATTATTTCGGTCATATGAACGTCCTATTTTGTGCCACTTTTTCGAGCATTGATGGCGGTATGCCACAAAATACACAAACAATGTTGGCCTCCAACAAGGCGTCAAGTGACTATGTAGCCCCACAGGAAATAATCGATAGGTATCAAATCGCATAAACTTGGAGGCGAATTTACATATCCATTTCTCGAAATCAACTTATCGTAAAATTTTGATTTCAATATGTCGTTGGTTGTGGTCGCCGAATGCCACGTAGCGCCATCCTGTTGAAACTACTTCTCGCCTGGATCAATGTCAACCATATTTTCAAACAAAAAAAAGCCATTGACCGCCGAGCTCTGGCTTCATTTTTGAAAAAAAAGGTCCGATGCATTTTTCTGGGTGTATGGAGTCTGTTGTGGATTGGTCTCTTCATATGCGGCAATATTGTTCTACTGACAAACCCGTTAAGCCAAAATTGAGCCTCATCGCTGAACACAATTTTGCGATAGAACAGCGCGTCAATTTCCATCATATGCGACGCTTATGATGTTCTCGTGGCTTTAATTCCTGCACCAGCTGGATTCTTTACGGGTGTAAGCCAAGATTTTTGCACACAATTTTCCACGTATTGTACGAATAGAGCCCCAATTCCTGTGACCGACGACGAATTGATAAATTTGAATCTTCTTCCAAACCTTCGCTTACAGCGGCGATACGCACATTCCTTCGATTTGTTAATATTATTACATCTTTACAGAGTGTGTGGTGTGAAACATGCCCTCAGTTCGATGAATGGTTTGCTCAGATGGGCGCCATAAAAATCAAGAAGTCGCTTATTAGTTGTGCGAATCGATGATTGATTTTCAAAGTAAATTTGGAATATTTGATAGCGTTGTTCATGCCTGAATCTATTCATGACGATTTGCCAGAGTATACTGGCATATATCATAAATGTCAAAAATTGAGTTCAGTATGACAGTTCTTTTGAGAACTATGACTTTCGTAAGTTCTACCAATCAAAAATTATTGATTATCCATTCCATTATTGCATTGATTATATAATTAGTTTCATGGTAGCGCACAAATAATAGAACGGTACCTTTTCTTGTATGACAATGTTTTGAAATTTAATAATTTTTCACACTACTGATTGCATGTGCGAAATATCGATCTCTTGTTTTTAATTGAGTGTCGTAGATTTATTGTGAAAATAATAATAATAACAATAAAAAATAATATAAAACAAACAAGTAAGAAAATTATAGTCGGTCTAGACCGGCTATACGATACCCTATACCATGCGTTTAGAAACCCTATCTCTTAGGCCCAACTAACTGGACATTGAAAATAAGCAAAAACCAAATTTGAGTGGGATTTTTATTAATTTTTTTGGCTGCAGATATGAAAAAGTTCATATCGGATGCTATATCCATAAAGGGACTAGGTCCAAAAATGGACCGATCCTGATCATGTTTGGTAAAGTCTCTTGTATTTTGCAAAAATATGTACAAACAAAATTTGAGAAGAATCAGTGCAATATTTTTGGTTTTTAATAGATTTAAGTGAAGATCGGGAAGCAGCTCTATATGGGGTCAAAGGGATCATTTTTGGACTACTCATTAGTGGATGTAATGAACGCATACAAACCCAATTTGAGTAAGATCTATATGACAA
Source organism: Cordilura impudica (assembly GCA_963682025.1). Lineage (NCBI taxonomy): Eukaryota > Metazoa > Arthropoda > Insecta > Diptera > Scathophagidae > Cordilura > Cordilura impudica. The sequence continues at coordinate 247,942,542 of OY821518.1, forward strand.
TTTGGATCTTATGGCAATTTATGTCGATTTCATATGGGTAATTTGTATGGGGGCTAGGTCTGAACATGGACCGATTCTCACCAATTTCAATAGCGTTCATCCCATGGCCGACAAAAGCTTATATACCAAATTTCATCAAAATATATTCATATTTGCGACCTGCAGTTTGATTACAAGCTTTACATGGACACACAGACGGACGGACGGACGGACGGACGGACATTGTTAAATCAACTCAGAAAGTGATTCTGATTCGATCGGTATAATTAAAGATGGGTCTAGGTCAAATATTTTTGGTTGTTACAAACAGCAGCACAAAGTCATTATACCCAAACCACATAGTGGTATAGGGTATAAAAATAATATAAACGGCAAGACCTTGTAAAATTACTATTTATTAGCCCCATATTGACTCATTGCATTTGTCTTGGTACAGCTTCTAGAAAATGTTCTTCTTTGTTAATTTTATTCTGAATTGAAATCTTATAAAAGAAATTTTTAAAGAAAAACATCAAATATTTTACTATTTAAGGGCGGCTTCGGAACAAATATGTTTATAGACTCCACTATCATAAAACCTATTATGTAGGTAATACCTTACAACTATTCATAAATCAAAATAAAGTGTTTTAAATTTAACAAAGTAATCAAAAACTTTCTCTGGAAATTGTACAAGTTTAATAATATTATTAAGGGCCGCTTTATATAGTACGAAAGACGAACGATAACATTAAATATTTGTACAGAAAAAAAATTCTTGCAAAACAGTGATACTTTTGTTCAATGAAAGGGGATTCATATCCTTTACTTAAAAATATTTCTCAGCTCAGATTTCGAATATTTATCTTTAATCTAATTAGATGTATTAAATTTCATATACTAACACCTCAAAGAAAATTGTCCCTTCTCTGCTTCTCATTTCCTTTGGTTTTTGTTTTTGGTTTGTATATTTCACATATTTTTTTAACATTGATTTCATTCATATTTCATTGATTAGAAGGAATTTTTGAGGTTAAAATCCTGTGGTTATATATATATACATTTATCTTTGGCTCTCTCTCTTTTATTCTCGTTTAGACACATTTGCTTTGTTTTCTTTTTCTGTGTTAATAAGAAAAAAGCCGGGATTTTTGTTGTTATTCTTATTGAATTTTTTTATTTTACATTGGGCTTTTTCTTTGATTCATGTGCTTGGGTTTTTCAAAAAAGTGAATAGCTTTTTGTTTGAAATTTTTATTCTAGGTTTCTCTTTTGGCCAATTATGAGAATGTTTAATATATCACAAAATATTTCATTTTTATTATTGTTTCTTGTTTTGGGTGTTTCATTCCAATCTATTCGTTTCTGTTTACTTTAAAAAACACATGTTATTTGGACAAATTATGAGTTCTCATTCTCTTAGTTGTTATTGAGTTTATTGTAATAATTTTCTCACTCTTGCTCTCTCTCTCTCTCTCTCTTTTTATTTGCCTTAACTACTCTATGTTTTGTTGACTTTTATGCAGTGTTTTTCATTGTTGTTGTTGTCGAAATACCCTTATTCTTTATATGTATGCAAATGTGATGTGAGAATGAGTATACATTTCCCAACGTGTGTCTGTGTTTGTGTGCGCTGTCAATATTTTCCTTTAAGTCGTTTTGTGTTTTTTTTTTCTGGATTCATTGTTTTTTCTTGTTGCCATAACAAAAGAAAAAGAAATGTTTACTATTTATACAAAAATCTATGCAAAAATCACGTTCTACTGTAAATACTCTGTAATAGAGTGTTGTTACGTTGTTGTTATCCTGTCATTAAAACAAAAGGACTCTAAGCTCTTTAAATAAAAAAAGTAGAAAATAAACATTTTTATTTACAAAAAAAAAAAAAAACCAATAAAATGATTTATGTGCAACTTTAAAATTTTTACAATTGTTTTGAATTATTCTTATTAATGCTTTGCTTTTTTTTAAATTTCCTTGCAGATTTCACTTCTTTTCGAAAAGGCCTTTTACAAAAATATGTTTCCAAAGTAAACAGAAAATGTCAAAATGAAAATAAAGTAACTTTATGTATTAACAAATTGTTTTAAGGCCAACAGAAATGTCCCTTGGAAATAAAATAAAAGAACAAAGTGAAAAGTGAAATTTATGAAAAATAACAAATAATTTGCAAAAAAAAAAAAAAATAAAAAAATTTTAAAATAATTTTAAAAATTGTTTTACAAGAATCTTGACAAGTATAACAGGATTCTTTAAACACTTTTTTTTCGGTTGATTTGTATATATGTAAACAATATTCGGTTTTTATAGTCGTCGTTGTTGTCTTTGTCGTCGTATTCGTATTCGTTGTTGTCGTTGTGTGTATCATTATATTCTATTATTGTCTCCGTCTGTGTGGTGTTGTACCGGTTATTATCCTTTTTCGGTCATTTTCTCGCTGTAACATAACGTTATCCTGTAAAAAAAAATTACGCGCCCGGTGTTTTATTGTTAGCAAAAGCATTTCATTAAAACTGAACAAAAAATTTACATGTAAATAAAAGAATCAAAAAGGGTGTTTAATAAAAAAATTTGTGTAAAATTCGTGTCTAAGGTGTACCGCGTGCCATTCACAGTTGTAACGGTATTTTGCCAAATAAAATACATAACAACCACCCCTTCTCAGCTCGCCGCCATTTCATCTTTAACAACCGGATATTAACCAGCAACCATCGTCTTCATTTATATTCCTGGATTTCATAAAAAAGCCAACGTTATTTTCGTCTGTGTCAGAAAAAATGGTTTTCCATTGTATTTTTTGAAATCCCTTAATTAAGCTAAAGGATTTTGTTGCATTTGGTTTTTTATCATCCTTATCTCTCATCTTTATTATCATCACTGTCTGCCATCCATCGTTATTAACTTCAATATTGAAAAAGGTAAGTTATTGTAAAATATATTTTTCTATTTATATCTCTAAGAAAAAAAAACTTATCATAGTTTTTCATGTAGTCTCTTACCAACCAGTAGAAATCTATCAAATCCTGTAAATATTCGTATATCATCGATTTTTAAACAAGTAACAATAATTTGGAATATGTTTTGGATATAATAATGTGTTTAAATGAAAGAGGTTGCTTTTCAATTTATGCTCCGCGTGTTTATGGTTTTAAGCATATCAATTTTCAGGTTGGTTGTATTGTTTTTGAGATCTGTGGCAAATTTCATGTCAATTGGTTCATTGGTTCCATGGTGACGTTTGTTTTTAAAAATTTCATTAAAGTTTGTTTGCGGAATGAAATTTCAGTGACAAGTATGATCATCCGTTATTCGACTAAATGTGTTTAAGATTGTTCAAGATTGTTCAAGATACTATCTCAAAAAGTCTGAACTTTCATCGCAACGCAACAGCTAACATATTAACATATTAACTACCCACAATATATGACCTTGACCCATCTTTTATTATACCAATCGTCACGTAATTAATTTTTGAGTCGATTTAGCAATCTTTATCCGTCAGTCCGTCTGTCTATGTGTGTATGCAAACCTTTTAATCAAACTGAAGGTCGCAAATATGAATATATTCTGATGAAATTTGTGGTAGGAACGTGTTCCTAAATACTTTTAGCAATATTTTTTTTTTTATCTATACTAATATTATAAAGAGGTAATGTGTGTTTGTTTGTTTGTTTGTTTGTTTGTTTGTTTGTAGAGGGTAATCTCCGTAACTACTCATCTGATCTTCCTGAAATTTTCACAGAGTCTTACTGCGGATATGGGAAGTGCTATAGGCTATAATTTTTTAAATATTTTTAGTGGGCGTGGCACCGCCCAAACAAAGTAAATTTTTAATATCATATTGATATATTGAGTACTATGATAGGCAGAGCTTTGCAAATTTGTGTGAGGTCACCTATTGTTAATATTAGTAGCTACGCCGGAAATGGGCGGGATCGGATAAGTGGGCGTGGTAGCTCCCATACAAGTAATAATTCAATATAATATATCGCAAGTACTGTGATAGACAGAGCTTTTCAAATTTTTCTGATGCCACCTATTATTAATGTGAGTAGTCGGACAAAAAATGGGCAGTATCGAACCAATAGGCGTGGCCCCTACCATACAAATTTAATATAAAATGCCATATGTCTGGAGTACTGTTATAGTGAGAGTCTTGGGACTTTGTGTGAGCCCATAAGTTATGCATGCGATTACTTGGACAAAAAATGGGCGTGATCGGAGCAGTGGGCATGGCACCGCCCGTACAAAGTAAATATATGATATCATATAACTGGTGTACTAAAAAATGGAAGCTTTGACACTTTGCACGACACCATCAGATCTTAGTATGTGTAGTCGGACAAACAATTGGCGGGTTCACACCAATGGGCGTGGCACTCCCCATGCAAAGTAACTGTTTAATGTTAAATATCTGGAGTACTGTAAGAGAGAGAGAGCTTTGTGGCTTTGCGTGAGCCCATAGGTTCTTTGTATGATTAGTCGAACAAAAACATGGGCGTGATCGAAGCTGTGGGTGTAGCACCGCCCATGCAAAGTAGATATCTAATATCATATAACTTGTGTACTATTAAAGGGAAAGACTCGACATTTTTGCATGAGTCCATCAGATATTAATGTGAGTAGTCCAATAAAAATTGGGCGGGATGGGATTTGTGGGCGTGGCCCCTCCTATGTAAAAAATATGAAGCAATACGAAAGCGACAGTGTTTTGACAAGTTCATTAGTTATCAATGGGATTTGCCGTGGAAAATATATCGCCAAAATCAAAAATCGTCAAACCCAAAAATCGCGAAAAATAAAAATTGCACAAAAACAAAAAACTTCAAAATCAAAAATGGGCAAAATCAAAAATCGCGAAAAATAAAAATTGTAAAATGCTATTTTAAGTTCAAGCCAACAGTTAAGTGTTGCCAGATCTAATATGGATAATCCATCTTCTTCTCATGGGCAGCTACATGTACCTTGCTCTAGGGTAGGAACGCCGAAAAATCTGATTACTATTGTACCGAATGAAAAAACAAAAAACATTGTATATCAGCATCAGCAAGCATTGAAATAAAAAATATATACTAATAATCTATACTAACATAATAAAGAGGTAATATTTGTTTGTTTGTTTGTAGGAGGTACTCTCCGTAACTACTCATCTGATCTTCCTGAAATTTTCACATACTCTTACTGCAGATATGGAAGTGCTACAGGCTTTAATTTTTTTAAATAATTTTAGTGGGCGTGGCACCTCCCATACAAAGTGCATTTTTAATATCATATATATTATGCACTATGATAGAGAAAGCTTTGCAAATTTGTCTCAGGTCATCTATTATTAACGTGAGTAGTCAGACAAAAAAATGGGCGGGATTAGACAAATGCGCGTGGTACCCCCACACAAACTTAATATTAAATGTAATATATCTGAATTAATGTATTAGTGACAGCCTTGGGACTTTGCGTGAGCCCTTTCATAACGGTTCGGAATGGGAGGGGAGGGGGAGGGTGTAGCGAAGCACACCGGGTTACATCTAGTGTTTTATAAATTGATTTGTTTTGTTGTTACGCTTTATTGAAAAAAAAAAAAATAATATTTTCATTATAATTGTTTTACAACAGATTGAATAAACAACTTGTTATAAAAAATCAATAGAAGATATTCATAAGACTGGAATTACAATTCCTTTTGGAATATTCGAGTTTCTCGGAAGTAGCGAAGTAGCGCTCAAACATTTCAAAGATTTATAAATGAGTTGTTTTTTGGCTTTGATTTTGTTTTTAAATAAATTGATGATATTTTAATTGCGAGTTCAAGTGCAAAAGAACATATGGGCTAATCCTGCGTTTCGTACACATATATTTTTGAATACTGTTGGCGCTCTGAGCGTTATAAGTAACCACGGTGCACAGTGGCGCCCGTAGAGCAAACGAGGTTGCAAAAACCAAAATTTTCATGTGCGCCGACAAAGTTTTGAATAAACCCATGTTATAGGAAACTTTTCAACGATTTCAAATATGCTACTCTTAATAAATTCACATTTTTAGTTTAGAAGATATAACCGTTCAAAGTTGACCGACTTTCGGTTTTCAAAAAAACACACAATTTTTAGTCAATTTGTTGCGATTTCAGGTGTAATATCACGAAAAATAGCTAACGAATCGCCTTATTTTTTGTTTGTATTGATTGATTTATTTATTAAATGTATAATGATAAAAAAAAAATTAACTGTTTGCTTTGTGTTTCTCCTGGTAAATCACTATTTAAAAACTATCCGTTTTTTCACTATTTTTCAACTTTGACGGAAAATAAAAAAATCTATATTTTTCTATATTTGCCATATTTGCAAAACATATTCTTTGATTATTTCTATACATAATTCAAAAGGTTTTATCTGCCCGTATGTGCCCGTTTGGCTTCTAGAGGTAAAAAAGTTTAGAAAGACATGGTTGGAGAAATTGTATGGCATGCATCCCTTACATGTTTTGACTGACAGTAGTTTGATCTAATAGTTTGAAAATTGCATTTTAAGTCGGTTGTCTAACTGTGAGCCTCTTCCAAAGTCTACTCCCAATATTCTGTTACAGACACAGGATGCACAAAAAACTACTCATTGAAATTCGCAGGTACGCACCTCACTTAAAAATTACTTTGGAGTACAAATGGTCAAGAACAATATTGGCTTATGGTCCCTCCAGGTAGGCACAAATCTTATTTAGACACGAGGATAATATCAAAATTACATAATTCAGCCTAAATCCATATTTATGCAGGGAACAAGTAAATTTTTAGGCATGGTAGCATAAGCCTATATATTGCAAAATAAGCATAATGCCTGGATTAGTCTACGACTGAAAGTTGGCACAACAAGTACTGAAAACATGGCGTTGAACAATTTAAAATTATTTGAACTGTTTAGAAGGTCAACCACACCAAAGTTTTTCACGGAAGCTGCTTTAGAAGAACTTGATAGCTTATACGGAAATATTGAGAGAAGCGAAATTATAAAAAATAATTTTTATCTGATATATGCAAATATTAAGGCAAAATGGGTAAAATCTAATCGAACCATTCAGAACTTCAACTCCAAATACGAGGACTGGCTTAATGAAGACACCATCCTGGATATATTGGCAGTAGATAAACCCACCACATCAACCAGAGGAGCAAAAGGAAGGCCAAAAAAAAAGTATTGAGGAGTGTTGAATTTTCACAAGAAAGAGGAAACTTGCCGATGCCACCAATGACTTGACCACGAAGCATTTATCGGACGCGCTGTCTATTAAATATACAAAGGATAGTGAAAGAGTTAGGTCGCAGATTACAAAATCTGTTGCTGATGCAAGCCCACTGCGACTAAAAAGGATTAAGGAAAGCATTCCCACGCCCACAAACGCACACATTAAAAAGTATGGTTCCGAAGAAGCCTTGTCCTTGTTTATGGACTTACAACTTTCCAAAGAAAAATATGAGATACTACGGGCATCCTTGATGCGACACGGGGCTGACGTTTTACCAGGATACAAGCATATTACGCAAGCCAAAATAAATTCACGACCACTGCATACGGAGCTTACGAAAGTCTCTGTGAAAGCCAATCTGCAGGATCTAATGGGCCATACAGCAAAACGGTTGTTGGAGAGTCTTCCTGAAAATGAGGTGAAAATTCTTCCTGAGAAACTGACATTGATCAGCAAATAGGGCTGCGATGGATCATCCGGACAAAGCGTTTATAAGCAAAGGATATCTTCCGATGACGCTACAATATCGGACGGAAATATGTTTATGGCATCTGTTGTTCCTTTGCGGCTAAAATCTGATGTTTCTCTACACTGGAAAAATCCACGTCCGTCATCAGTGCATTATTGCCGATCAATAATGTTTCAGTTTGCCAGGGAATCGGCAGAACTCATAAGGACCACGGTGAAGGACCTTGAATAACATATAAGCAAGATTAAGCCTACAAAGCTGCAAATTGGAGAAGGAAAATATATTGAATGCAATTACGAGTTCCACCTGACCATGGTTGACGGAAAAGTCGTAAACGAACTGACAGGAACAACCTCAACATTGTCATGCCCGATTTGCAAAAAGAGTCAGAAGAACTTTGGTAATTTAAACGATTCTACAAACGAGGAGAATTACGAATATGGAATGTCACCATTGCACGCAAGGATAAGGTGTATGGAGTTCTTGCTAAAACTGGCGTATACCCTACCACAAGAGGAGGAAAACTTCGATGAAAATACATCAATAAAGGATAAGGAAAAGATCAGAAAGAAGCAAATACAGGATGCTTTTTTTAAACAAGTTGGACTAAAAGTAGACTGTGCCAAGCACGGATACGGTAACTCGAACGATGGAAACACTTCTAGGAGATTTTTTGAAAATGATGAGGCAGTAACTAGAATCACTGGAATTGACAATCAAATCGTGAAAAGATTGGGAACGATCTTGAATGTTTTAAACTGCAAAGAAAATGTCAATTCTACAAAATATGGAAAATATGCATCGAAAACTGCATCTCTTTTTAGCAGAAATGTATCCACAGAAGAAGTTGACCCCGACCGTCCATAAAATATTGGCGCATGGCAAAGATATAATTGAGTACCAGTCTTTGCCAATTCGAGAGCTTTCTGAAGAAGCACAGGAGTATTTTAACAAATTTTATAAAAAATATAAATTGCAGAACACATTCAAAGCATCAAGGGTAAGGCAAAATGAAGACCTCTGCAACATGTTGGCAGCATCTTCCGATCCACTTATTTTTTCCCTGCGGCATGTGAAGTCAGGAATAGAGTTAGAAAATAATTATAGTTTAGAAATGATTAGTCTTTTAGATATACCTTCTCTTACGAATTGTGATGAATATTTTACAGAAAATTGAAAAAATAAATTTAAAAAAGAAGTAATTTTTTTTTAATTTGTTGGGTAATAATTTAAAACATAAAACCCTAAAGAAAAAAAAATAAAAACAATCTAAAAATGTAAAAATAATTTTTTTTAGTTACCATAAAATTGATTTTTCTACAAATTTTAACTTTGATAACCCATAAGTAGGCCCCTACAAAGCGTAGCACCCTCATTTCATAGGCTGAACAGTTATCTATCATATGCTGTTTAAACTGTTCAATTATGTTATTCGGTTCAAAAGATATGATTTTTGCAACGAAAAAACTCAAATGGCGCCACTGTACGGTGTTTCGTTGGTCTTTGAGAGTACTTTCAAATGGCAGTAACAAATATTTTCTGAGTTTTATCAGTTACAATATAATTGTAATTAAATTGCCGTTGCGGACGATACAGAATACAGAAGTCGTTGTGTGCTAATTTATGGGACCCAGCTAGTAGTGTCGATTTTCTTCCAGCAGCTTGCACGGAAATGTCATCTCGATAAAAAAAAGTCGTGAATCAGTTATATTTTCTCATCTAATTGCTCATCAGGTTCAGCTTCTTTTCTATTACCAAGGTATTTTTCATAAAGCACACTGAGGAATTTACATATCTTCTTCATATCGTTTGGCAAAACGCGCTCAACTTTTCTTACACCTTTGCTTAGAGTCTCCCTGCATGTATAGGGACTGACTAGCGTTGTTGTTTTTTTTTTTTTCTATTTTATCTTTCTCTGAAATTCGCCATTCGTTTTTTGTTCTTAGCTTTAATTTCTGTTGCAAGCAATGCGTTGCCTTTTTTCCGATAAGTTCGCTTTCTTTCAGCATCTTTTTATCTTTGCTTCAGCGAGCTATTTATATCGTTTCTTAAATTGATTCGAATTTTTTTTTATCTTTCTGAACTTGTACTCATTTTTACCCGACTTACTAATCCCAATTTGATCTTTCACGCAGTTCAAATGATCTGCAACTGAAATCGGCTCGTGCACGTCTGTCCACGTAGATTAGCAATAACTCTGTTAGAGATCTGAAGAGCAAAATGCACCGTTTAACGGTCAACATCAGTGCCAGCCAGAAAGATGTAAAATAAGCGAAGCTCTCTTTGCCAAATTACATTGAAATAATGATAAGTGAAATAGAAAAGAATACAATTTTGTTACTGTGTTCTCAAATTATTTTTTTGTAGTTTTCTCTAACCTTTTAATCCTTATGTGTTTATAATTATTCATGTATGTGGTTTTAACTATTGATTTTTGGAAACAAAACAACTTTAGGAGAACTTAATTTTAGGACAGATCGATACCGTTGCGGACGTTACAAAATTTGATATTAAAAAATGAAACATACTTTTGTATATTTTAGATTTTTTTTTCATACTTTAAAGAACAGTTTTAGTTTTGTTTGGAATGTTAATGTGGTGTCAAAAAAATTTTTAGTTTCTTCCTTTTATATGAAAAACCCTTATTTTACGTTGCGGACGTTACAAAGCGTGGACGTAACTTTACTCAGTTTTATTTAGCATGTTTCAATAGACCATTTAAAGCGTTTCTTTCATAAAGTTGCAGAAAATTGATTTAAAAAAAACTTTTTCGAAGATGGAGCAGCCGTGTTTTGGATAAAGTTTGTTTAACAGCAGCCAAAAAACATATTTTGGTCAAATATTAAAGATGTAAGGTTGCTGAAGTTTTAGTTCTGATTTTCGTAATATGGATTGACAGAAATATATTTTATGATTAAATGGTGCGTGGTAGAGAAGAAGAAAGCATATATTTCAAAAATTCATAACTGCACTGTATTTTATGATGTTATTTGTAAGAGTACAAATATAAATTTTTTAAAAAAATTTTTTCTTAGTTGACATTTTTTCGGATATGCCCATATGGAATATCTCAGATTAATATTTGAACAATCAAACAGATTTGGTTTAAATATTAAACCTTCAAAATGCATATTTAGCAAAGAAATATTAATTGTCTTGAGTCATAAAATTTCAAAGTATGGAATTCAACCTGCAAACACAAATTGAACGACGCAGCTTTTTGAAATTTGTACAGTAGTTAAGGTTTAGATTTACAAAACAATTAATTTTTTTTTAGCAGCAGCAGCGCCATTTTCCTCGATGCCGTATAGTTTAGTTTATACCACTCTCTAAACACATTTGAAGCATTATCTCTTCACAGGTTACAAAGTCATTACCCTTTTGTAAAATCAAAACATTAAATTAATCTCTGATTTCAATACGCCATTTGTCTATTAAATTTCAAATTCTACAAACTCCATAACTCAAATGAAAGCCCCGCATCACTGAACAAATCTACTATTGTAGCTTGTTCAGCTAAGCGGTATTAAAAAGTTAAACCCATAATTAACAATTACCTTTAAATTAGTTGAATACGTAATGATACGCTATAATTATAAATGTCTTAATATGGGTGTGTGTGTGTGTGTGTATGTGTAGAGAAACCTGCTGTGTAAGGTGAGATTAAAAAGAAAAGGATATGTTAGTCGAAAGGAAAATTTTTAAAAGAAATATGGTTTTACATATTAATATTTAGAGATCAATATTTTTTTCAAGATATAAATTCTATTGTGAAAATAATAAATCAAATCTATCCCATCGAAATTGATAGATAGATTTCAATAATAAAAGAAGCATTAATAATTAAAATTTTAATTCTAATATATGCTCGATATGCTCGATTTCCTGAGTAATGTTAAAATATTAAGTAGAGTTTTCGACACCAGTTAATACAACTGAAGTAATAATTTGAACCGCTGTTTATTTCCTTATTATTACTTTTCTCCAAATAATTTAAGGAATAAATAAAATACTCGAAAATCAAACAACACAAATCACAAAATTATTGCCTTCCTACAAAACACGCCTGTACCAAGAAGCCTAAATACATTCAAATAATGTACATTTTTTACCAAGAGATGCGATACTAAAATAAATATTTAACAAAATTCATTAAATAAAAATATGAAAAAATTTAAGAATGAATTTGGGGAGTAAGTTAATTTTTTATTTCGATTAAAAATAAATGGGGAATTTGTTCATTTCTTTTGGTTACCTTTTTTTTAAGTTTGGGGAATTTGTTCACCGTGTAGTTATATCCGTGTAAACCAAATTTCACAGAAATCCGTTGAAAAGTACAAATTTGTATAGGGAAGAAATATACCACACAACAAAGTGTGAATTTTATATGAAAAATGGGGGTAAAAGTAGGCGCAGTCGGTAAAAATCATATGGCGACCTTCCCTGGAATATGTACTAAACTTCGGAGAAAACCATTCAAAAATAAAAGTTTGTATAGCAATCAAATAAAAAAAACAAATAAAAGGAAAAAAATAAGTTTTATATACATAGAACTTGGCGCAAAGTAGTATAGAGATCGTGTGACCAAATTTTAGACATCCCTAGAAAAATAAAAATTTCTATAGTGAACAAATATACCAAAAAATAGAAAATGAATTTTGTATAAAAAGTGGGCGTAGAAGTAGGCGTGGCCGGCAAGAATCATATGGCGACCTCTCTGGAGTACAGAGATCGTGTGTAGCAAATTTCAGAGAAATCCGTTTAAAAAAAAATTGTGTAGCGAACAAATGTACCAAAAAACAGAATATGAATTTATACAAAAAGTGGGTGTAACAGTAGGCGTAACCGGTACGAAGAATATGTCGACCTTCCCTGGAGCAGAGAGATCGTGTTTACCAAATTTCAGAGAATTCCGTTGAAAATAAAAATTTATATAGCGAACAAATATACCAAAAAACATGAAATGAATTGTATACAAAAAGTGATCGCAGAAGTAGGCGTGGCCGGTAAGAATCATATGGAGACCTTTCCTGGTGTACGGAGATCGTGTGTAGCAAATTTCAGAGAATCAGTTTAAAAAAAAATTGTGTCGCGAACAAATGTACCAAAAAACAGAATATGAATTTATACAAAAGGTGGGCGTAACAGTAGGCGTAAGCGGTACGAAGAATATGGCGACCTTCCCCGGGACAGAGAGATCGTGTTTACCAAATTTCAGAGAATTCCGTTGAAAAATAAAAATTTGTATAGCGAACAAATATACCAAAAGACATGAAATGAATTGTATACAAAAAGTGGGCGCAGAAGGAGGCGTGGCTGGTACGAATCATATGGTGACCTTTCGTGGAGTACGGATATCGTGTGTAGCAAAATTCAGAAAAATCCGTTGAAAAATAATAATTTGTATAGCGAACAAATATACCAAAAAGCAGAAATGAATTGTATTTAAAAATTGGGCGTAAAAGTAGGCGTGGTCGATAAAAGGTATGTGGCGTCCTTTCATGGGGTATAGAGATCGTGTGTACAAAATTTCAGGGAAATCCGTTGAAAAATAAAAATTTGTATAGCGGTCAAACAAACAAACAAACAAACAAACAGAAAATGAATTTTATATATATAGATTTATGAAATATAACAATTTTTATTGTAAATTTACAAAATATATAAATTTTTAAATCAAGAAAATTTTTTAGCTATATAAAAAAAAAAGTGTAACTTATTGTTAGTGTAATGAAAAAGTACTTTAAATCAACCAATTTTAGTAAAAATTTCTTCTAATAGCCTTGATTTTCATCTTCTAGAAGTTGTTTAGTTTCTTCGTCTAATTCAATAGAGGTAGTTTTTCATTTTTGACGAATGTTGGACATATATGGATCTGAAGTGCACAACAAAATAGTGATAAGGTCTTCATTAGTACAACATCTGGACATTTTCCTTGTGTTGTGCTCGCGAAAGAATCTGTAGTCTTTGTTCCTTTTTTCTTGCGCTTCTTCAGATAGATCTCCTATTGGTAGCATATTGTTTTAAATTATTTGTTCCCCATGGTACAAAATTTTATGAACTGTGGATGGCATATATCTCCAAGAGTATTTTTCATTATAAAGTATAGCTGTTTTATTGGCGTACTCTCCAATTTTTTTTGCATTTATCTTTCTGCTGCATGCTAGAACTTGTAATATGATTTTGAATCGTCTGAATTAATGAATGATACATGATCTACACCTGTGATAGATGCTGCAGTTTCCGGATCGGAAAAAAGCCTCCTTGCAGTATTTCCAGCATTTGTGTTTCCTTCCCCTTGTTTTGGTTGGTCGATTACGAGGCCTAGCTGTAGACATTTTTGTTGAATTTGTTTTTTTTTTGCTTTCTTTTTTCTTCGTTTTGTTTGTTTTTGTCACTGTTTCGCCTAACGGACCAAATTCCAAATCATAACCTAATTTAAGAATATGCTCCATGAAACGTATTCTAGCATGAAGAGGGGACATTCCAAATTCGTAGGCTTCCTTAAAACTATCGTCTTCTGGTGGGGGTTGGCTTAATTGACTTGATGTCTTTTGGCATATAATGCAGCTTGACGTTGACTTTGTTCCAGTTAAAGCTTGTGCAACTTTTCCATCAATCATTGTGAGACACATTTTACAATGTACTTCAATGTCTTGGTCATCAAATTTAAATATTACTGGTTGAAGTTCCTTAATTTGATCTTTTATTTTTTGAACTTCTTCAGTTATGACATCTTTGGTTTCCTTTTTGAATGCAAATTTTATTGGTCTGCAATACTTTGTTGAAGAAGGAATTTCATTTTTCCATATATCAATTTCTGTTGCTCTACTAGTTGACGGCTCTAAGACGCTATTCCTTTTTGTTAAGCGCAATGGAACGCAAGATACCATAAATAAATTAGCATCTGATGAATTTTCGGCATTAAATTGCTTGTATTGTTTCTGACCAGAGGATCCATCACATCCCCATTTAGAAATTAAAGTAATGCTGCCATTACCAATTTTTTTTAAATGATCAGTATCAAGCGTATTTAGCAATCGTTTTGCAGTATGTTCAAGGAGATCTTGCAATTTTATGATGATGTTGAAGTGACACTAATAGCAGATTGTGAAGGTAAGCATTCTTTTTTGGCAGAAACTAAATCTCGATACTCTGGAAAAATTCCACAATTCTTTTCATTGGTTCGCTTCCGCAATTCCTTATATTGATTTTTGGTCAATTTCAAATCCAAAAATGGGGCGAACGCTTCTTCCGGCGTAAATTTCTTATCTTCAGTTGGTGTAGGAATGCTTTTCAAAATCCTCTTTGTGCACCTTGGGCTCGGTTCTACTATTTTTTCAATTATTTCAATTTTATTTTTTTTATATTGGGTTGGTTGAATTTGGTTCAAAAATGAATCCTTAATAATTCTTTGAGAAATTTCTTCATTGATATACTCCAGCTTGCGCCTTCGAGATCTTTCACTACATCCGTCAATTGGTTTTGCTGGTCGACCCTTTTTTCCGCTTTCGTTGGCAGTTGTAGATGCACTCTCAGAAATAAGTTCCTTTATTAACCAGTCTTGGTAACGTATGTACACTTGTGCTCACATAATTAAGTCACTAGTATGCTACTTGACATTATTGTCAAAAATACGTAAACACTTTTTTTTTTAATTCTAATATAATTTTTTTTATTATTCTTATATCTTAGCAATCAATTTACAGTGAAATTAAAAATTACAAAATTTTGGTTCTTTTCAAAAAAATTAAAAACTTGGAAATTTGCCAAAAAGAGCTGCTCACATAATTAAGTCATCTGAAAAAAAAAAATGATTGAAATTGTAGAAATAAGTAATAAATTTTGTCGAGAGTCCCATTTTTTCATTAGCTTACCTCAATATTGAGTAGGATAACCCTTTTGCATCAATACTGTGGAGCATCGCTTTGCATGCTGGCTACAAGAGAAGCGCACTGGCCTAGAGTGATTTTGTGCCACTCCTCTTGGATAACTTTCTATAACATATCCTTATTTGCCGGTTTTCGTGCTGCAATGGCTCGTTTTATAATGCCCCACAAGTTCTCGATAGGGTTTAAGTCCGGACTCTGCGGCGGCCATTCCAGAAGCTTGATGGACTGTGTTGCCAACCACGACCACAAACCAGTTTCGAACAATGCTTCGGGTCATTGTCGTGTTGGAAAATCCACGCAAGCGGCAAATTGTCAGCCTATTCGGTGGCCAAATTTTGCTTTAGTATATTCTTATACATTTCCCCATTCATTATACCGTCAATCTTGACTATAGGACCCACAAAGAATGCGGTAAAGCAACCCCACACAATGACTGATGAGCCACCGCGTTTCACAGTTTTTTTTGACGTATTTTGGATCCAATTCCTTAAGTGAACGACGTCGCACATATGGTCTACCATCATTTCCAAAAACATTAAACTTGGATTCGTCGCTCCAAACAATTAAATTCTAAAAATGTAGGCCTTTAGCAAGATGGTCAGTCGCAAATCGGAGCCGCTTCGTAGTGTTCTTCAAGGAAACCAACGGTTTCTTCCTGGCCATTCGTCCATGCAAATTGTTTTCTTGCAAACGTCGTCTTACGGTTTGCGACGAAACATTTACGCCATAATCCGTTTCCATTCTAGCTCTGATTTACGACGAAGTTAAAAAAGGATCAGTTTTACTCAGGTTTACAATGCGTCTGTCGTCATTTAAAGTCGTTTTTCTCGGTTTTTGGCGCGTAATATTTTCAAAAGTTTCATATTTTTTGTAATGCGTAATGGCATTTGTAATTTTACCACGAGGAAAGTTCAAAATATCCACTACTTTTGCAATATTATTGTGTCTTTGGAAACAATCCCATATTATTTTCCGTTCAGCCGAATTCGAATTTTTTTGTTTACCCATAGCGTTTCAGCTGATGTTATTTCTTTTTAATTCATTTGTTTTTAATTTATTTATTATTTAAAACGCAAAAAAAATCTTCAAAGTACTAGTTTGCTCACGCTACTCGTGGTGACTTAATTATGTGAGCACAGCGCATATGACCTTTTGACGTTTTCCACATTTTTCGGGGAATACCCAAATTTTTAATTTTGCTTCAATCAATGTAAACAACTGCTAGCATAGCAGGGTTCCACAAAATAGTAAGGTTAGAATCGGAAGAAATAGGTTTAAGAGAAAAACTACAAAAACATTTCATTGCATACCCATGACTTAATTATGTGAGCACAAGTGTACATCTTTGCCTTGCTATGAGAGCATTCAATGTACCGTCTTTTCAAATTCGATGTCCTCTAGGTTACAATTCTTAAAGAAGTCGTTGCTCACTATGTGCCAGATCTCTGTAATAGTACTTAGCCATTGCACAAATTGTAATGAATAATAATTGTAGAAACATTATTATAAATACTCTTTCTTGCAATTATGTAAAATAAAATTTTTTATCTTTTATTACCACTTTTAGAAGCATAAAAAACCCACACCCTAACCCCTTTTAAAAGGTGAAGCATACCTGCTCATATCTTAAAGGGCTATGTCGCAATAGTTTTTTTTTTACCATTTACAAATTTTTATCTTTTATTACCACTTTTAGAAGCATAAAAACCCACACCCTAACCCCTTTTAAAAGGTGAAGCATACCTGCTCATATCTTATTTAAATTGTTTCCCATTTTGACAGGTATTTAAACTATATAACTCTAATTCAGACTATTAATGTTTTTGAAGATATCATGTAAATTTACCTGTAACAATTAAGCGCATTATATCTCAACCCTTTTTTATAAGTATATAACAACTCCTGACAACTCTACCGACACGCAAAAAAATACACCGCGGTGCACCGGTACGACCAACTTTTGTATTCATAACACTCAGACGGACGGAAGGACATCGTTTAATCGACTCAGAAGGTGTTTTTGAGTCGATCCGTATAATAAAAGATGGATACAGGTCCAATATTTTTGGCAGTTACAAACATCACCTCAAACTTAATATATCCTAACCACATACTGGACAACTTTTGTATTCATAAATTTTCCAGAAAATGTCTAACCTTGGATCAGAAAAATTGTTCTGGTGCACACGGGCGGAAACTGGCGGGTTTATAATGGTGTATAGGAGTATAGGGGAGGGTTCGGACTATAGAAGAGTGCAAGATTTTTTCTGACTGCTTTTGACTGGCAGGAGTTATGCCCTATTAAGTAGGAGATTTTCGGAAAATTTTGACCTTTTTTAAAAAATTTTTGTTTTAAATTTCGCAATGACTCAGTGATTTTACATTTTTAACATTAATAGTATGGAAGCCACAAAATTATACGAAAATTATTTCACTTCAAAATCTTTTAAATCAAAAAAGTTACAGTCATTCAAAAATAAAAATTTACAAAGAAATTTTCAATTTTAGCAAAATACTGAGAAAGCCCATTTTGGAAGACCCTGTTCGCTGTGATATAGTTGAGATAGAGTCGCAGTTTTTTGGCTCCCGAGGTTTACTAGTATTTACTTTCAAATGAATAACATAATTTTAAAATCGGTAACAAAAAAAAAAATGATTTTTGGCCGCCTTCTCAAAATATGGTCCACTGTGCGCCCTCGATTTTTTGAAAGAATTTTTCAACCTATCCTCGCAAAGCTTCAGTGATAAAAAAATAATAGCCAGCCTCATGACTGCTAGATGTTCCATTCGTCAGTAGTTTATATGAAGAAACATTAAAAGTATTTTTTTTTTTGCCATTACACGAACAATTTTTTTTTGTTGCCAAATACGATGTCGGTTTGAAAACTCAGTGAATTTTTAATAAAGATTTTTTTTCTGCAAAAAGCAGACACATTTAGTACAGCATTTTTAAAAATTTTTTATTCTCTAAAAAAAATTGGTTTTCTCAAGGTCCATAAAATAACGTTTATTTCAGTGATGAATTTTCATTTGGCATAATTCGAAATAGAAATAGTCACAGGGAGCTAAATCTGGATAATATACTGGTGAGAAACCCAATTCATGGATTTTTGCCATGGCTACTATTGTTTTTCGTTGGCTAAAACTCTGTAAGTTTTGTTCCAATTGAGATGTTTTAGTATTTTTTTATTTGATAGATAATTCCTTGCACTTTTCTTCTAATTCAATTTAATTAAAATCGGTTCAGTAGTAATTGAAGAATTCAAGGTCAAAGTTGAACTTAATTTTTTTTTGTATTTAGCATGAAAATGTGGATGTTTGTGAATACCAAGAACGACCCAATCGGAAATTTTTAGCTCAAGATATGATTGTCAAGTGAAAAAGGTCGAAAAAATTACAATATCTCAAAAACTGTTCCATAAAAAAAATTTAACCTTGACTTTCGAATTCAGCAGGAGAAAATACATAATGAAAATCATCTCTCATCAAATGTACATTTTCGGTGTAAACTAGTGTAATTCCTTACACTTTTCTCCAATTTCAATTTAATTAAAATCGGTTCAGTAGTAATTGAAGAATTCAAGGTCAAAGTTGAACTTAATTTTTTTTTGTATTTAGCATGAAAATGTGGATTTTTGTGAATAAATAAAAATGCTTTCTTGAACAGATTTTCCACTTTACAAAATTAATCATAAATTTTTTTTGTCAGGAAGTTTTTTTAATTTTTACTATAAACAACAGTATAATTCAATTGTTTATTTGTAATATTGCTTTCAGATATTCGATATTTAGTTTTATATACTTTCTGTTCAGCAGCAGACTTTTCGCTTCTTCATCTAAGTCCAGATGTTTTACTTTCCACTGATTTCGAATGCTACAGATGAATGGATGTGACGTTGGCAATAACAGATCTTCTTCATCTGCAAAATTTCGTGACATTTTTCTGTAATCGGTATGATTAAAATAGTGATTTGAGCCTTTTTAAATCGTGCGCAATGTGAGCTAAGCACATTGCTGTTTTGTTGACTTCATATCCAGAAATAATGCTAATGACTTAATTTGAGAACTGTTTTTCCTTGCTTGGCGTTAAAATACTTTTAAGAATCCGTTTTGTTCGTATTAGCCTTGCTATAACTTTTTCAACGATATCCAATTGATGTAGGGAACTATCTTGAATATTTCCACATTCGATTTCTTCGTTGACATCAATCAGCTTCTTCCTCTTAGTTCGCCCTCTAATCAGTTTGTAAAGCGCTTATAAAATCTGTCTTTGCTCGATTCTACATCTTTTTAGCGTTTCTTTAAATTTTTCACGAAAACAGAAAACTTCTTTTGTAACTTCACCGTGCAGGAAAAAAATAATGTAGCCCCACTTCCTCCAAGCTGTTCTTTCAATAAAATGAAAGTTAGGAATGTCTTCTTTCGATAAAACGCAAACAGGCGAGAACTGAATGTGCCAAAACACTAAGGCGCCAATAGTTTATTTACGATCAGCGTCTTCGTGCTAAAGTTTCTTCTGCTCCTCGGGGTAGTAAGAGCTTTTAGTCAGTTGTTAAAAGCGTAAAGAATAATGCTAGTTCTGCTATCCCAATTCTTTTAATGAATGACCAAATATTCACTGAACCGGTTGATAAGGCTAACCTTTTAGCTGAACTTTTTGCAAAAAACTCGTTTTTGCCGGATAGCGATCAACGTATGCCCGAACTTGAAAGTGTATCTTGTACTCTGCCTAAAATACTCTTTCGAGCACGTGCAGTTAAAAAGGTTCTTTCTGATCTCAACATTACTAAGTCTTCGAGACCGGATGCTATACCAGCACTGGTGCTGAAACAGTACTCTTCGACGCTAGCCGTCCATTGGCCAAACTTTTCAGCCTTTCGTACCGTGCGGGAGTTTTCCCTCTTGCTGGAAAGTTGCTAATGTCGAATCAATCCCTAAAAAGGGTGCGGCTAATAACCCTGAAAATTACCGTCCAATTGCAATCTCCTCTGCGCTCTCAAAGATGATGGACAGCATGATCAATTTCCGTCTTGTGAACTAGCTAGAGGGTAAATTAACTTCTTAATGATCGACAGTATGGCTTCCGTAGAAATCGCTCCACGGGAGACATGTTAGCTCTACTTTCTCTGGATATTTCCAAGGCATTCGATCGTGTGTGGCACGGTGCATTGATATCAAAGCTTATTGCATTTAGGGTCGGCAAAGACTTCTCTCGATTTATATCGAGTTTTCTCAGAGACCCAACAATACGTGTTGTTATTGATGGGGTCTCATCTAATGCGTTTCAGCTTAATTCAGGGGTACCCGAAGGTTCCGTTCTTTCTCCTTCTCTTTTCCTTATCTCTCTGAACCACCTTCTTGGTTAGACTTTTAATTCTATATTCTCTTTCGTAGATGACAGCAGCATTTGTCATTCATTTTCCTTTAATCGTAGGCCAAGCCTCTTGGAGGTTGGGGACAAAAGGCAGACAATGAATGACTCACTCAATCGAGACCTGTTAACAATCTCCGAGTGGGGTAAAGCGAATAGGGTTGATTTTGCGCTGAAGACTCAATGTTGTATGTTGACCCATAGGGCCATGGAATCAACAATCTCATCTGTATATATGGGTGGTATAGGTATTGAGGAGTCGGATACTCTTGATGTTCTAGGCATGAGAATTCAATGTGATGTTCATTGGAACGAGCATGTTTTTCAAGTCTCGAAAGAAGCATTCAAGTGTCTTGGTTTTCTAAAACGGTGTAAAAATTACTTTACTAATTCTGATCTCCTTAAAATCTATACCACTTACATCCTACCGAAAATGGAATACAGCTCCCATATATGGGCAGGAGCTTCAAAGTCTATTTTGCAGCTACTGGACCGTGTGCAAAGGGGGGCGTAGGCGTTCATCAATGACATTAGGGTATCGAACTCTATTGATTCATTGGAACATCATCAGAATGTGGTTTGTGTATCACTGTTCTATAGATATTACCATGGGAAATGTTCTTCTGAGATTAGCGAACTTATTCCAAGTGCCGGAGTTTCGGTTTGCTCTACCCGCTTCTCTAGTATTTCACATCCGTTTGTAGTCTATTGTCCAGTTGACCGCACAGAAAGAATTCGTTTATCAGTCGAACTAGCCGTATGTGAAATAAACTCCCCGCAGAGGTGCTTCCTGACATTTATAATCTAATAAAATTTAAGTCAAATATCCACAAACATTACTTCCTCTCTCCTCCTTCCCATAACATATTTTCCTGAAATCAACACAATGCACTGCATTTCTAGGGGGAATCCCCTGAGTGTTGGTTAATTAAAAAAAAAAAATTCTCGAAAATTTCCGAAAACTATAAATTTCTGGTAAAAGTCATTAAACTTGTCATAAAATTTTTGCAAAAAACTATTGCATACTTTTAAGGAACTATTTATTGAACATTCAATACAACAATAATTTATTAACAATTGAAAATCTCACGCTACAGTCTAAATGGGGTTGCGATGGTTCATGTGGCCCTGTGGAATATAACCAGAACTTATTAGGTGATATTAGTGATAAGAACTTGTTGTTAGTGCCCATGTTGCCCATAACTGTGCAGTCAACATCTGGAAATAAATATTGGTGAAATAGAAGGCCTTCGTCTACAAGACACTGAATGAATGAACATAAGAGTTGATTCAGTTCAACAGGGAACATAATCGTTGGTGGTATTACCGGAGTTGAAAAAGTTCAAAAACAATACTTCGGATACGGCAAAACTGTTTGTCAAAAAATATGGTTGGAAGAAGCCTGAAATAAGAACTACAGGAAGTATAGGTTAATATTTTTTAGGAAATTCAATAGAGTTCCGCTAAACACTGACATTTTTCATCGCTTACTGGATTCATCAGATTAATTTCTAACCAGCTTAAAAAGAAAGCCATCCAAATAGGATTTAGAATGTGACTACGTAGTCAAAGAAATGAACGATGAAGAATAAAGTTTTTTGTCGAATGATAAACAAAATATTAAAAAAAATTCTTATCAATATTTTGTTGGGTTTTGATGAAGCTTGGCACGCATCTTTTTTTATTCTAGAAGGTGTATGTACCAAATTTGAACACTCTGACTGGTACTACCACTACGGAATTCATTGAAGTTGATGGCACAGTGTCTCCATATATTTATCAAGGCTTGCTTTGGATATATAATTTTCTATATAATTTTTCATTGTACAATTGTATAGTCATAGTATCAATGTTATTAGAATAGTATTATATTGAACATACCCATATTTAAGAATAATGAATTAAATTATTCTAATTACTAGAGCGCCCGTTATGGGACAGTGTACATTAATTAATTTATATTAACTATTTGTTTATTTATAGTATAAATTTTATATATAATTATGAAACAATAAACATTAAGAAAAATCAAGGCTTGCTTTGGTTTCGGTGACGGTTTTTTTCGCAAAAAATTATGTTTGGATACTCGAAATTAATTTTTTTCCCCCCCCATTTTTCCAAATATTCTCGAGGTTGTTGTCTGCTTTCAATGGCTGTCAAACACAAACTAAATGACGCAGCCTCTTCAGTAGTCTATTAACAGCTGTTGGATGACAGGATCAGTATTTATTTTTAACTAACTATGAGGGAAGTTCTAAAAGTCACGGAGTTGTCAAATTGCCCTCGTATTTGACTTTAATATTTATCTAACTTCTTTTTGATGAATTATTACTTAACTTCTTAATTTAACTTAATTTTTAAGCAATTTCCAACACTTTTATTAAAGTTGTAAGTGCTTTACAGCAAAATTTTCTTTTGCTTCGTTTCTGTTGTTGTTGTTGTTATGTTAATTCTTAAGCTTTTACAGTGCCTTATTTTTGCATCTTAAGAAAATAGCAAAAACAAGCAGCAAAGACTTACAAAAATAAAAAGTAGACTGTCATATGATACTTACAAAAAAAAGAAAAAATATTACAGCCGACTACTAAGAATGTCTGTTTATCATTTCATTTATTTGTACGGTCTGTTGGTTTCTTGAATATTTCATTTCTATTTTCCATACTGTTCAGGAAATCTTCAGACTACAAGAATAAGGAAAGCGACACATAAAAAAATAAAATAAACCGATAACATGCTGCCAACCAAACATACATGAATTGGTTTGGCATGGCGTTATGCTCACTCACTCACTCACTCACTCACTCACTGACTCACACAAACAACATGACAGTCCTCATCAAACAGACGGACATACTTTCGATGACTTTGAGTGGCCACAAATACTCAAGTGCTTCCTCAATTTCTTACTTTTTCTTACTATATTTTTTTTTTTGTTGTTCTTGCCTTTGTGGTTCTTAGTTCTTTTAACAGTTTGTTCTTTTTTGTTTGTTTTTTTTGGACTTTCCATAAAGTTATATTAGAGTTTTTCCTTTTCGATATTTGTTTCGATGCATTTTTATTTTTTTAGTGTTTCTAACAAACATGATTGCTTGTCTAGGTTTATTATCTGCACTTGTTTTCTACCTACTTGAAAAATAGTATTTTGTTTCATGCCAAACACAAGTCTCAATACTATTTTTCGTTCTTTATACCCTATACTACTATGTGGTCAGGGTATAATGACTTTGTGCAGTTTTTAACTACCAACAATACCGATCGAATCAGAATCACTTTCTGTGTCGATTTAGCGATGCCCGTCTGTCCGTCCATCTGTCTGTGTGTCCATGTGAAACTTTTAACCTAACTACAGGCCTTAAATATGAACATTTTGTGATGAATTTTAGTATATAAGCTCCTATCGGCCATAGGATGAACGCTATTGAATTGGTGAAAATCGGTTTATGTTCAGACCTAGTTCCATACAAATGACCCCTACGAGATCGACTTAACTTAACATAATATCCAAATTATCATATAGATCACGGTCACATTGGGTTTGTGTATGTTTATTACATCCATTTATCAGTGGTCCAAAAATAAATCCTATAGGAAAATTCTTAGTTATAGACCCCATATGAAGCTGATTCCCGATATTCACTTATACTATATCTATCAAAAAAGAAAAAAAAAGCACAGATTTTTCTCAAATTTGGTTGGTGTATGTTTTTGCAAAAAATTAGTTACCTTGCCAAATATGGTCAGGATCGGCCCATTTTTCAGTCTAGTCTCCATATAAATATATCCTCCGATATAAACTTTTTCATATCCGAAGGCAAAAAAAATAATAACAATGCCACTCAAATTTAGCTTATGCTTATTTTCTATATCTAATTAGTTGCACCTAAGAGAAAGGGTCTCTAAACGCATGGTAATAGGGTATCATATAGTCAGTTTAGAACGACTATAATTTTCTTACTTGTTTTATTTTATATGGTGTTGTTAAATCTTCTTAGGTTTTTATTTAAAGTCAGAGCTTTAAAGGTTTAATTTAATTTTAAATGGTATTCCACTCCTGCACAATGTTTTTCATAAGAGCGAAGTTAGTTTGCAGTATATGTAACGAGGCCAGTCTGATAAGTTCTTTCACAAAAATAGATAAAAATAATTAATTTGTCTTAATTAATTTTTAAATTGCAATATAGTCTCCACTTCCAAATAGAACAAATTCTCAAACTCCCCACAATAGTTGTTTTTTCACCTTTGAAATTGGCTCCAAATGAAAAGGTGACTTCAATTTAAACTTCGCGGGTTTATAGATTGGGGAAAATTGTTTTTTCAGATTGGTAGTACTGCTTCTGAAATCTGTTCCAAATTTCAAATCAATAGAGATCTTGAAATTGTTAAAATAAAACAAAAAAAGTTAAATTCGAAGGAAAAAAAAATTTTTTTTGATGTGTAAACATTATACGCGCAGGGGGGTAAATTTCTATTTCACAATACAATCACAAAAACAGCGTAACTCATATCGGTGTGAGCTGAAGTATTGGTGAAAAAATTATGATATGTTCTTTTCTAAACATTTTCCAATTGTCTTTCAAAAAACATCAATTGTATTTCAGAAACCATCAATATAATTTCAGAAAACATCATTTGAATTTCAGAAACCATAAATAGAATTTCAGAAAACATCAATATAATTTCAGAAAACATCATTTGAATTTCAGAAAACATAAATAGAATTTCAGAAAACATCAATATAATTTCAGAAAACATCTTTCGAGTTTCAGAAAACATCAATTGAATTTCAGAAAACATCAATAGAATTTCAGAAAACATCACTTGAATTTCAGAAATCATAAATAGAATTTCAGAAAACATCAATATAATTTCAGAAAACATCATTCGAGTTTCACAAAACATCTTTCGAGTTTCAGAAAACATCAATTGAATTTCAGAAAACATCAATAGAATTTCAGAAAACATCACTTGAATTTCAGAAAACATAAATAGAATTTCAGAAAACATCAATATAATTTCAGAAAACATCATTCAGAAAACATCACTTGAATTTCAGAAAACATAAATAGAATTTCAGAAAACATCAATATAATTTCAGAAAACATCAATAGAATTTCAGAAAACATCAATTGTATTTCAGAAACCATCAATATAATTTCAGAAAACATCATTTGAATTTCAGAAAACGTAAATAGAATTTCAGAAAACATCAATATAATTTCAGAAAACATCAATTGTATTTCAGAAACCATCAATATAATTTCAGAAAACATCAATTGTATTTCAGAAAACATCAATAGAATTTCAGAAAACATAAACTGTATTTCAGAAAACATCAATAAAATTTCAGAAAACATCAATCGAATTTCAGAGAACATCAATATAATTTCAGAAAACATCATTTGAATTTCAGAAAACATAAATAGAATTTCAGAAAACATCAATATAATTTCAGAAAACATCATTTGAATTTCAGAAAACATAAATATAATTTCAGAAAACATCATTTGAATTTCAGAAAACATAAATAGAATTTCAGAAAACATCAATATAATTTCAGAAAACATCATTCGAGTTTCAGAAAACATCAATTGAATTTCAGAAAACATCAATAAATTTCAGAAAACATCAATTGTATTTCAGAAACCATCAATATAATTTCAGAAAACATCATTTGAATTTCAGAAAACATAAATAGAATTTCAGAAAACATCAATATAATTTCAGAAAACATCATTTGAATTTCAGAAAACATAAATAGAATTTCAGAAAACATCAATATAATTTCAGAAAACATCATTCGAGTTTCAGAAAACATCAATTGAATTTCAGAAAGCATCAATAGAATTTCAGAAAACATCAATTGTATTTCAGAAACCATCAATATAATTTCAGAAAACATCATTTGAATTTCAGAAAACATCAATATAATTTCAGAAAACATCAATATAATTTCAAAAAACATCATTTGAATTTTAGAAAACATCAATATAATTTCAGAAAACATCATTTGAATTTCAGAAAACATAAATAGAATTTCAGAAAACATCAATATAATTTCAGAAAACATCATTCGAGTTTCAGAAAACATCATTCGAGTTTCAGAAAAAATCAATTGAATTTCAGAAAACATCAATAGAATTTCAGAAAATATCAATTGTATTTCAGAAAACATCAATTGTATTTCAGAAAACATCATTTGAATTTCAGAAAATATAAATAGAATGTCAGAAAACATCAATAGAATTTCAGAAAACATCAATTGTATTTCAGAAAACATCAATTGTATTTCAGAAAACATCAATTGAATTTCAGAAAACATAAATGGAATTTCAGAAAACATCACTCGAGTTTCTGAAAACATCATTTGAATTGCAGAAAACATAAATAGAATTTCAGCAAACATCAATATAATTTCAGAAAACATCATTCGAGTTTCAGAAAACATCAATTGAATTTCAGAAAACATCAATAGAATTTCAGAAAACATCAATTGTATTTCAGAAAACATCAATTGTATTTCTGAAAACATCATTTGAATTTCAGAAAACATAATTAGAATTTCAGAGAACATCAATTGAATTTCAAAAAGCGTTATTTGAGTTGCTGAGAACATTAATTGTATTTCAGAAAACATCAATTGAATTTCAGAAAACATCAATTGCATTTCAGAAAACATCAATTGAATTTCAGAAAACAGCATAATGGACTTATTTTTTATGCACTGGAAAATATGATGTTGATGTTTTCTTTAATTATTATATGTTTACACATCTCCCTTGTGATCGGACTCACATGATTTTTTTCGAATGATCAATACATGGCATTAACATCTGAAGATGATTTCCGGCACATGGCCGTCGCAGCTTTTCTGATCCCCATTGAATGAAAGAAACTCATCATTACGGGTAATAAGACTTGCATCTGTGCATACGACCCCGAAATCACCGAAAAACTGAAAAGATCACACCAAAGTTTTGCAAAAAACAAGGTAATGTTATCGTTTTGTGGTGCATTACAAATTTCTTCCAAAATGTTAACAAGGATTATTATTCTAGTGTTATCCGTCCTTTGTGTAAGGCTATTCACAACACCTGCCCAGAATTATGGGCAGACAACTCTTGGTTTTTGCACAGCAATAATTCTCCGTCACACACTGAATTAGTTCCTCGGGAAAATTGCTGACAAAATTGGACTCATATCGTGCCACAATCAGTGATTGCGCCTTATCTAGCTATTTAATAAACTAGAAAGATTGAATAGATTGAAAACATGAAAGTCGAATTAACAACGTTTTCAACTGTTGGTAAAAAAAAATATGCCAACTTATTTAATAACAAAATTCTCTTGAACACTATAGTACTTATGGTCAGTTGGCATGCCGTAAAGATTTTGAAAAATGTTATATACCCGGTTAATTGATATTGCCTAATCTCAGCCGATTAATCGGACAAAATATTATCGGTAAATGTTCTTAATATTATCTGTTCTTTCTCCTATATTTTTCCTATTTATCTTAATGACTTCCTATGTCAAACTTCCAATCGTATCTACTCTTTTGCAGACGATAGCAATATTTGTCATTAATACTCCTTCGATCAAAGGTCAAGTCTTAGGGAGATTGGGGGCATGAGGCAATATAAGAATGACACACTCAATCAGGAATCCAGTGAATAGGGTCGATTTTAATGTTTGTACGACCCAATGTTGTTTACTGATCCATGAGTGGTGTATACTTGTATATTGATTTTTCAAGTCGAAAGAAGCTTTCAAGTGTCTAAGTTTGCTAAATTGGTATAGGAATTATTTCACCCCATCTGATCTCCTTACTATTAGCAAGACCTATATGCAATATGCAATTAAAAATGGAATATAACTCCCATATATTGGCAAGGACTTCACATTCTGTTTTTGAAACTTCTTGACCATGTACAAAAGAGGGCGTTGGTCATTGTGTTATAGATATTAAAATGGTATTTGTTCTGCTGAGATAAGTGAACTCTTCCCGAGAGCCCATGTTTTCTTCGCGCCACCCATTTGGAGTCTATGTCCAGTAGACTATAGAATGCATTACCACGAAAATTCGTTAATTAACCACACAGGCCGTTTGTGGAATAAACTTTCTTGGCACTTACAATATAGAGAAATTTAAGTCAAATATCCACAAATACTACCCTATTTTTCTTGCTACCTGTAACATATTTTCCTGATATCCACCCAGGGCACTGCATTAATAAGGGACATCCTCTGAGTGTTGATGCATAAAACAACACCAAAGTTAATAGAACCAGGGTTACTATGATATACTTATTGTAGAGATTTATTACATAGTTTTTCAAGAATTTTTTTAGGTTCCTAAAAAACCACCCTTCTTAAATTATTGAAGTTTGTCAACTTGTTCAACATAATATTGGATAATATCTGAACTTCAGTGCAGACTTAAGGCCACTTTTTATACCCTATACCACTATGTGGTTTGGGTATAATGACTTTGTGCTGCTGTTTGTAACAACCAAAAATATTTGACCTAGACCCATCTTTAATTATACCGATCGAATCAGAATCACTTTCTGAGTTGATTTAACAATGTCCGTCCGTCCGTCCGTCCGTCCGTCCGTCCGTCCGTCCGTCCGTCCGTCTGTGTGTCCATGTAAAGCTTGTAATCAAACTGCAGGTCGCAAATATGAATATATTTTGATGAAATTTGGTATATAAGCTTTTATCGGCCATGGGATGAACGCTATTGAAATTGGTGAGAATCGGTCCATGTTCAGACCTAGCCCCCATACAAATTGCCCATATGAAATCGACATAAATTTCCATAAGATCCAAATTGTCATATAGATCTTACTCAAAATGGGTTTGTATGCGTTCATTACATCCACTACTGAGTAGTCCAAAAATGATCCCTTTGACCCCATATGGAGCTGCTTCCCGATCTTCACTTAAATCTATTAAAAAACAAAAATATTGCACTGATTCTTCTCAAATTTTGTTTCTACATATTTTTGCAAGATACAAGAGACTTTACCAAACATGATCAGGATCGGTCCATTTTTGGACCTAGTCCCTTTATAGATATAGCATCCGATATGAACTTTTTCATATCTGCAGCCAAAAAAATTAATAAAAATCCCACTCAAATTTGGTTTTTGCTTATTTTCAATGTCCAGTTAGTTGGGCCTAAGAGATAGGGTTTCTAAACGCATGGTATAGGGTATCGTATAGTCGGTCTAGACCGACTATAATTTTCTTACTTGTTTAAATCTAATTTATTATAATGGTGAATTTTGGCAACTTAACGAACTGCGTTTAAAATTTCTGCTTGATAAAATGTTTCATCAAAACAGCCGTTTAAGTAATCAATTTTAATCAGAACTGAGTTTAAGTATCAAGAAACGAAGATAGCTTTTGCTGATTTTTTTCAATATTTAAATAATCCCAACTCGTACTTTGCAACAAACGCTGGAGATTACGATATATATATATATATATATCAAAAAGCTAACATTCAATAACTAAATCCTATTGTAAAATTGGTGATGAGTCGTTCTGATAAAAATTATGAAAACTTTGTTGAAAACACAGATGATATTTTAGTAAAATTTTAGAAGAGTCACACACTCCTGTTTCTGATAATACATTATTAATGAAAGTAAAACTTCACCGGGCAATACAAGAGAAATCAATTTTAAATATCAAAGGTTCTCAAGGAACACAGAGATATAATTATAATTATTAAAAAATAAATTAGGTACTTTAAAGATGTGAGAGATTGTGGCAAGTACTTAAAATTGATCAATAGCTACCTTACCATGCAAGCAACAAGTATTGCCTCAGAAAGGGCGTTTTCGGCTACAGAGATTTTCAGCACATGATCAAATGATGAAAGCCTAAATACGTAATATTTTTAGAGCGTTTATAATTTAAATAAAAAAAACGAGTTTTTGCCAAACAAACTCCCTATTGCTTTTGGATACTGATGAGGGTTGGTGACTTGACCCGAAATAGCTGTTTAACATGACTTGCAGAATATTGATCTTGTGCTTGATTAATTTCTAATTAAATCATTAAAATCATACAGATCGAATATTAGACTTTTTATTTCTATATTTGTAAAAATAGAAAATATTAAATTAAATAAAGAACTTTAATAAAATATTTTGAATTATTTGTTTTTTTTTATCGATAATTATCGAGAAATTATCATATTTTCAATTGTATTGTCGATAATCTCAATCACTT
Source organism: Cordilura impudica (assembly GCA_963682025.1). NCBI lineage: Eukaryota > Metazoa > Arthropoda > Insecta > Diptera > Scathophagidae > Cordilura > Cordilura impudica. The sequence continues at coordinate 247,973,728 of OY821518.1, forward strand.
TGAGATCGTTCTCAATCAGATTGACGACCCGCATGGTCCGCAGCAATAACATTTATGCTGGCGGTTTTAAATGCCAAATTTTTTTTATCACGGCTCTATAATCACTCTTATCCATTTATACAGTTGACGCAGTAGCTAGAAATTTTGATAGATGTCATGCTATGAGTTCTGTTTGCAAAGACTAGTGGAGTTTCAATTCTACCATCGCCATATCTAGTCAATGGAAAGTACTTGTAATATAGTCCTCGTATTTTGTTTCAAATACTAACAGGATAGCACCGCGATACAACTTAAAGATTTGTAATTGAAGTTTTAACTTCAGATAAGTAAATAAAATAACACTAAGCTGTGATTCCAAATCTTTCAAAGTTCTGCGTACAGTGAATGAACTATCAAGTGTATATTGGATTTATTTATTGTACTAGCTTAACAAGGGTTGTGTGGTGATCGAAAAGGAATTATTTTAGTTGTAAGTAAACAAAAAAAAAAAAAAAACTAAAAAACAAAAGAATGAAAATAATATTTCTTTTTCTCACAAAATGACCAACCCACGTATTTTTGGGGTTTTTTAAAAGGGAGCCAATCATCAATTTTTGAAAATAAAGAGATGCCAGTTAAAGGTACTGGTGCAAATTTTTAGTTGTTCGTTATTTTAAATTAATTAAAAAAAATAATTAGTTTTGTTCGAGATTCATGATGCTAGTTTCTAACAATAATCATGTATATACTTTCAAGATGGATTTGCAAATTTTGAATAACAAGACTTGTTCAGTATTCCTCTGCCTATTACTTCAGCACATGCTTTGTCAACTATTTAACTCAAACATTAGAAAGAAAAAAATATGAGAATTGGTTTTGTTTTTGTTATACGAACCACTATCCACAACAGCTTGTGACTACACATACATATCGACACATCTATAATATTAGTATGCTAGGCGATTTCTTGTGGCCGATGTAAGTTTCACAATTTTGCCCCGATTTTGACAAAAAAATTTATCATTTTAAAGGTATTCCTTTTTAGCTGTTTACCAGATTTACAGATTTTCATCGTCTGGAACTTTTTTTTGGAGTTATGATCGTTTAAAGTTGCTACTAACACATACATAAAATTATACAATGTTATGTGTGTGTTTATTAAATTTATTAATGTGTTTGTGTTAATGTGTTGAGTTTGTTTTCTTCATTTAAAATGAGTTGAATGGTGAAGCATACCTTTAGGGTCTTTATTAAATGAAAAAATTAAATTTCCTAGAATCTGCACTCGAATTTCGAGCGCTGGAATCTGATAGGGTATTATAATTATGTTATTTAGATAACAATGGGAGTGTGCCTCACTTACATGCATAAGATAAGTTAAGTTTTTAGAGTTGGTGTCCATAAATTTAGTCTTGTTTCGGCGAAAGGCCGAGTAGGATCAGTTTACATTGCAGTTAAGAATTCATACACCCGTTTTAAAACGACAATCGATCCCAGTTGTCAGCTATAAATTTACTCTGCAGCTGTCCGCTGTCGTTACTCCAGCACCCTCGGCAGTCTGTTCTCGCTACTCCAACAGCCACGGTTGCCTGTCCACGCTAATCCACTTATCCTTTCAGGCACATCACGGTATCATCATCAAGGCAATTTGGCACCCAACTACCACATGTTGCTGATACCACCGATGTTTACCGAATTCACTGACTGTGCCGACACTCATTTTCGGCAATCGCCGAAGGTGTGAAGTCCCCTGTCTAAATCGATCACCGAAAACTGCCGAATAACGTTCCTGGAGTACCGATATTACCGAGCTCTATCGATACGCCCTACCCGAACTACTGGTGGCCGATCTTCGAGAAGAAACTGAAATAGATCGGTGTGGAGACGGGGATTTACTGCTGGTTGTGGCATTATATATACATATAAAATATGGGGACCTCTCTTCAGTATGTTTTTGTAATAATTAATATTTAGTTTATTAAATTATTTACTTCTTTTTTTAATATTTTGTATTAATATTAAAATTTAAAAATTAAAAATTAAAAATTAAAAATTAAAAATTAAAAATTAAAAATTAAAATTTAAAAATTAAAAATTAAAATTTAAAAATTAAAAATTAAAAATTAAAAATTAAAAATTAAAAATTAAAAATTAAAAATTAAAAATTAAAAATTAAAAATTAAAAATTAAAAATTAAAAATTAAAAATTAAAAATTAAAAATTAAAAATTAAAAATTAAAAATTAAAAATTAAAAATTAAAAATTAAAAATTAAAAATTAAAAATTAAAAATTAAAAATTAAAAATTAAAAATTAAAAATTAAAAATTAAAAATTAAAAAATAAAAATTAAAAATTAAAAATTAAAAATTAAAAATTAAAAATTAAAAATTAAAAATTAAAAATTAAAAATTAAAAATTAAAAATTAAAAATTAAAAATTAAAAATTAAAAATTAAAAATTAAAAATTAAAAATTAAAAATTAAAAATTAAAAATTAAAAATTAAAAATTAAAAATTAAAAATTAAAAATTAAAAATTAAAAATTAAAAATTAAAAATTAAAAATTAAAAATTAAAAATTAAAAATTAAAAATTAAAAATTAAAAATTAAAAATTAAAAATTAAAAATTAAAAATTAAAAATTAAAAATTAAAAATTAAAAATTAAAAATTAAAAATTAAAAATTAAAAATTAAAAATTAAAAATTAAAAATTAAAAATTAAAAATTAAAAATTAAAAATTAAAAATTAAAAATTAAAAATTAAAAATTAAAAATTAAAAATTAAAAATTAAAAATTAAAAATTAAAAATTAAAAATTTAAAATTAATAATTAAAAATTAAAAATTAAAAATTAAAAATTAAAAATTAAAAATTAAAAATTAAAAATTAAAAATTAAAAATTAAAAATTAAAAATTAAAAATTAAAAATTAAAAATTAAAAATTAAAAATTAAAAATTAAAAATTAAAAATTAAAAATTAAAAATTAAAAATTAAAAATTAAAAATTAAAAATTAAAAATTAAAAATTAAAAATTAAAAATTAAAAATTAAAAATTAAAAATTAAAAATTAAAAATTAAAAATTAAAAATTAAAAATTAAAAATTAAAAATTAAAAATTAAAAATTAAAAATTAGAAATTAGAAATTAAAAATTAAAAATTAAAAATTAAAAATTAAAAATAGAAATCGCTTGCCAAACTCCATTGAAAAATTTAATATTTTATTCGGAATACAGGACAAAACGAATGCCCACTCTCCTCTATTCTTAGAGTTTACACTTCTTCCTTACCAGGAAAAATTTTCTTAAAATTTAAAAATTAAAAATTAAAAATTGAAAATTAAAAATTGAAAATTAAAAATTAAAAATTAAAAATTAAAAATTAAAAATTAAAAATTAAAAATTAAAAATTAAAAATTATAAATTAAAAATTAAAATTTAAAAATTAAAAATTTAAAATTAAAAATTAAATATTAAAAATTAAAAATTAAAATTAAAAATTAAAAATTAAAAATTAAAAATTAAAAATTAAAAATTAAAAATTAAAAATTAAAAATTAAAAATTAACAATTAAAAATTAAAAATTAAAAATTTAAAATTAATAATTAAAAATTAAAAATTAAAAATTAAAAATTAAAAATTAAAAATTAAAAATTAAAAATTAAAAATTAAAAATTAAAAATTAAAAATTAAAAATTAAAAATTAAAAATTAAAAATTAAAAATTAAAAATTAAAAATTAAAAATTAAAAATTAAAAATTAAAAATTAAAAATTAAAAATTAAAAATTAAAAATTAAAAATTAAAAATTAAAAATTAAAAATTAAAAATTAAAAATTAAAAATTAAAAATTAAAAATTAAAAATTAAAAATTAAAAATTAAAAATTAGAAATTAAAAATTAAAAATTAAAAATTAAAAATTAAAAATAGAAATCGCTTGCCAAACTCCATTGAAAAATTTAATATTTTATTCGGAATACAGGACAAAACGAATGCCCACTCTCCTCTATTCTTAGAGTTTACACTTCTTCCTTACCAGGAAGCAGTTTTTTAAGGCAGGCCGTTTAAAATCAACAGAACGTTTAACTAGTACTTCTCAGTGGGAATTTGCCAAATAAAAAACATGTCTAATGCTGGGAAGTTTTTTTCTCGGAAGTCTATGCAAGTCGCTGCCCTTGAAAATAAGAAAAATACATAATTTTTCTCATACAAAATGATTGCCGCCCTAATGAGCCTCTACAAGTATGCGGTTGTTTATCTACCGCATTCATTGTCCAATTGCAAAAAGGTAAAACGAGCAGCAGCCGCCACACTCGTTAGTCATTTACTTTATTTGGAAGTAATGGTTTGGTTTTTGTAGTATTGTACTCTTCACATGCTGTTGTAGCTGACTATTCAAGCATCATAGATATCGCAAAATCGCTTCCAAAAAAGAAATGAAACCAGCATTGTTATATGTGGCTTTTTTATCTCCTTATAATATGCAGTTTCTTTGGAAATCTGTCCTCTCAAATCGCTAGTACAGAAAAGTATATATATGAAATATATGTTGTGTATTAAATTTTTAACCATTGTTGCTAGTATGAATTTATTTGAAATATTTTGGATGTAACTTTGAATTAAATATTCAAAGGAAAATTTCAAAGAATATCAACAAATCTACAAACTTCAATAGACAACACAATACATGTTATACCTTAATTTCACTGTCAAATTTGGTTAAGAAAAGAATAATGTTATATACATACAATAGAATTTTGCAGTTGATTATATTAAATAAGATATTTCAATTGGATTAACAAAGAATTGAAGTGATATACACTCAATAGACTTAAAGGAAATGTGAAAAAATTCGAAAAAAAAATAAATTGTCTTAAATCCTTTTCTTTAAATATACTTCAAAAAATACCTAAGCTTTTTTTGTTGCGCAAATTACATCCTTCTAAAGCAGCCAGGATATTTATTGCCATTTTACGTTTTTCATATATTTGTCTTGTCTATTTGAATCAACATTCAGTTTAACTTAACACTAAACAACAAATATTTCAACATCTTAAACTTAAAAACACTGACGTTTCTTATAAAAAAAATCAATTGTAAATCATGTAATCGAAGGCGATATTAGTCTTAGGATTAACTACGAAAAAAAAAAAAATACTTTACCCCAGACAATGTCCAGTGTCTTGGAAAAATGTTTGAATATAAGATATAAAGAAGAAAAAAAAAAAAAAACCAAATCACAATAAGTACAAGGATAGCCCACATTAAAACGACGAAGTAATTGGTACAAGAAAATTTAACATAATTTTATTTTTATTAATTTTTAAATATTATTTAGACTTCTCATAAAAATTCGAACTAATTAGGACATTTATATTGTAATATTAAATATTACTTTGTCTTATCTTGTGTTACGGCTGATATGTATAATGACTAGTGCGACCAACTGGCCCAGAAAATCCAGGACATGGCCCGGTTTTGGAACCAATGTCCCGGTGTCCCGGTGACAGCCCCCGGATGGCCCGGATTTTTATTTGGAATTCAATTAAATAAAAAATGTGTGGACTTGAACAACAAAACAGTCAACTTCATTGAAATTTGGCACAATCGCATCATATTTTAATGGAAATTAATTCTTTTGAATGATTCATTTTAAAATCATGTGTCAAACAAGTGAATTCTGTGAATCCCCGCAACGACGACTGCGTAAGCAATAACACCAACACACATACATAAATACTGATCACTTCCACGGATGACTATTAGAAGTTTACTCATGAAACCCTCATAAATAACATCAACAAGTGAATTCTGTGAATCCCCGCGACGACGACAGCGTAAGCAATAAAACCAATACAAATACTCGATTTTATGTACATTGCATACATTCATTTTCGAGTGAATCATTCGGTCAATTTTTTCGCACTGACACAAGTGAAACTTAATCAGTTTGAAATATTGAGGTGAGCTATGAGCAACCTCCAATTTATTAAAATAAAACTACGTTCAACGTATTGTCTTTTCCGAAACGTTTTCGTGTGTCCATTTTATTTCACCATACTATTCGATCGATATGTCAGCAGTTGAGAAAGGTTCAGATAAAAAAAGAAGACGCCATTGCGTCTTCAATTCGCAATTGCAGGAGGAATTCAAGTTTTTGAAGAAAGCCAAATCGGACAGTGATTTGCAACACTTGCGGCTCAGATTTTTCAATTGCACACAGTGGAAGAGCTGATATTGAAGCTCATATCAAAAGTGATGAACACATCGAGCAAACAATTGACCGACTTTTTCAAGGCCACAGTCAAACCAAGCCAAGATGATTTGCAAATAGCAGCTCGTGAGGGAGTGTGGGCCTACCATTTAATTGATGAAAACGAAAATTTTCGTTCGGCAGATTGTTCATCGAAAATATTTCGAAATTGCTTTGGATTAAGCAAGTACCAGTGTGCGCGAACAAAATGCGAGGCAATCATCACAATTCATTGAAAAACAATTAATCGAAAAAATGAATAATGCCATTTATGTTAGTATAATTACTGACGCATCGAACCACGGCCACATTAAAATGTTTCCTGTTTTGGTTCGGTATTTTGCACCATTGGAAGGTATAAAAACGAAAATACTGAATTTAACCGCTGAAGATAGAGAAACATCTGATACCATTGTTCAACTACTGAGAAATACGCTTGAGAAGTTCAAGATCGCAGTGAAAATGGTTTCTTTCTGTGCCGACAATATGAATACTAATTTTGGTGGCAAAAATCGAGGTGGCAAAAACAACGTTTATTACAAAATCAAATCACTATTTGCTTGGAAACGGATGTGCAGTGCATATTTGTCATAATTGTTTGGCATGTGGCTGCAATGGAATGCCGTTCGATGTGTGATCGATTCTAGTGAAAATTTACTCTCATTTTTATCGTTTCACTGTTCACGTCGCAAATTTGAAAGAATTTTGTCAATCCGCTGATGTCGAATATCAAAAAATCCTTGGATATGGAAAAACACGATTTTTGGATATATTCACGTGTGTTAATTCAATCTTGAGAGTGTATGATGGATGAAAAACTTATTTTCTGGAAAAGTCAAACATCCCAAAGTGCTGAAGGATGTTTTCAAAGACCAAACAAGAGTGGATGCAAAATACTTACGCAAATGACGATTTAATAGATCAAAAAGATGTGATGCAAATTGCTATTCCATTTTATCAAACGTGTATTGATTATCTTGAGCAGTGGAAAGTACAATTTGAAGATGTGCGCATTTTCGATTGGGCCGGACTCGCTGCTGCACCGAATTGTAGAAACAACGATCGAATTTATGGTTGAAAAGAATTGGTTAAAACCTGAAGACAACAATGTAGAATTGTTTGACGAGTTTGGGTACATATTGAAATTTATTACCCCAGAGAAAATTAGCGAATGGAATAAAAAAAATCCTCCTGCTAAGCTACGTTCTCCTAAACCACGTTAGGTGGAATGTTTCAAACATTTTCAAAGTAACAATATACCGTACACTCGCTTCGCGCGAATCATTGAATTTATATTTTGTTTGCCTGCAACATCTGCAAGGGTAGAGCGTATAATTTCGTTGATCGCAAAATTATGGACAAAAGAAAATTCGCAACTCAGGCTAGATACTTTGAAACATATGCTATTTTTCAAATATAATTTAAAGTACGAATGCGTTGAATTTTACAAAATTTTGAATGAATCCCCAACATTGCTGAAGCAAATTTCATCCCAGGATAAATACGATTTTAAACAAAAAGCGACAGAAAATTAGATTCAAATTACTTATAACATTATAATCGTCTAAATTTAAGTTGAATAATAAAGTTTTTTTTCCCATAAAAAATGGCCCGGTTTTAATATTGAATGTTCCGGATTTTAGTACTTTTTTTGAAAAATGTCCCGGTTTCGCTCAAAATTGACTGATGTTGGATACCTATAATAATATTAACTTTGTCAATTTTACCCCGACTTTGACCAAGCATACCTCACTTTAGCTGTCCACCAGATTAACAGATTTTTACATATTTTTGCAGTAAAATGCATTTACAGTTGCTACCAACACATACATGCAATTATACACTGCTGTGTATGGGTTTATTAAATTTGTTAATGTGTTTGCAAAATTTATATATGAAAAGCCCTGTGTTGAATTGAAAAATAAATCAATAACGACAATAACAACATTTACGCAATCGAATTTCATAAAAAGAATAGCATGCCTTTAGGTGGGATAAAACATTAAAAGAATGAAAAAAATAAAATTTTATAGAATTTGCACTCGAATTTGGAGGGCTGGGCTCCGCTAGTTGTTGTTAATATGTTAAGATATTTTTTTATTGTTTGATCTCAGGATTATTACTATGTAATATATAATACATAGTAAATCCATATAGATTTATTTGGCCTGAATGGATTTTATATTACTATACTTGAATAAATAAAATAATAACATAAGTAAAAGGTACTTTTAAAAAAGAGTACATTTAAAAACAAATTGTATTATTTTAAAATGGTTACTTTTTTGAAAAAGGGTATTTTTTAAAAAATGGTGCTTTTCAAAAAATTTTTACTTTATTTAAAAAATATGTTTTTTTTTTAAACAAAAGTACTGATATGTATGTTACAAATCCGACACTATTATTATATTTAACGGCAATCTTATTATTATATTTGTTATGTACTACCGTACATTAGATTACATTACCGTTGCATTACTTCATGTAATAATTATAGCTTAATAAATTAATACACTAGTCTAGCAATTAAGTCTAACGTGTGTACTATATATTTTGAAGAACATTACAAGTACTTTTTAAAAAAGGTGCTTCAAAAAAAAGATATTTCTTTAACAAAGATAATTTTTAGGAATATTAATTTTTTAAAAAAGCTCCTTTTTTAAGAAAAGGTACTTTTTAAAAAAAAATTTTGTTGTTTTAAAAGAGGTATTATTAAAAAAAATAATTTTAAAAAAAGTATTTTTTTTTTAAATTCTTTCTAAAGAAATCGTACGTTTTAAGAAAAGGTACTTTTTTAAAAAGGGAACATTTGGACGAAAGGCGCTTTTTAAAAATGGTACTTTTTATATTGGGAAATCTATAAACAAAATATGAGGAATTCTTACTGACACGTGCAGTATAACCATACACATAGCCTCATGAATAACGTGACCATACGTCCCGTTTTGAACGGGACCGTCTCGTTTTCAGCTACTTTGTCCCGTTGCCCCCCGACAACAACTCGGGGACGCAGAAATTCAAAAAAAGAGATAGTTGATTTGTTCAAAAATGTAAGAACAAATCTTCAAATTCGTCAAAGATACTTTTTTTTAATATATGTTTGTTAAAATACATCACAAGTCAACTGAAAAATAATTTCATCTAAAAAATATTTAAAACGATTTAACTGAATTTCTTGTGAATTTGGTTGAAACAATTCATGGTACATAAACTTAAATTACTCTTCTTAAAAAGCAAAAAATAAACAAATTTAACCCCCTCTCAAAATAAGAATACGTCGCCCGTCAAACTAATAATCAAAATAAAACAAAAAAAAAAACAAAAAAAAAAACAAAAAAACAAAAAAAAAACAGTGCAAAAAATAGAAATTGCAGTTCTATAAATTTGCTTGGTTAACCTGAAATGCAGCAATACAAAAATCATCTTCTCTTCTTTCTTTGTTGCAGAATATGAATAAATCTATAATATAAATACGCTAGGCGATTTCTTGTGACCGATGTTTTGTTCTACCGTTTTATGCCGATTTTGACTGAACGTATATTATTTGAAGGGAATTTCTTTTTAGCCATTTTTTAGATTTACAGATTTTTTAATTTTTTCCTTTATTTTGAGTAAATTGCATTTAAAGTTGCTACTAACACATACATAAAATTTTACATATGCTATCCCTGCAAACATTTTCGATCGCCAAATCATCGCTCGCGAATCTCCGATAAGATGTCTAAAATCGCGGCGAGCAATCGCGTGCGATCTAAAAGTTATCTTCAGGCGATTCGCGAAAACGATCGCTTGTGTGCCTGATGCGATTCGCCATTGAGGTTCCGCCGGCGATTTGCGAATACGTATTCGTAGGCGATTTGCCAGAAGCGATTTGCCGGCGGCTCGCGAATAGTGACTCGTATGCGATTTGCTAATATTGATTCGTAGGCGATTTGCGAATATTGATTCGTAGGCGACTCTCTAATTCTGATTCGCTGGCGAATCCCAATTGGCGAGTCGCATCAGGCACACAGGCGATCGTTTTCGCGAATCGCCTGAAGATAACTTTTAGATCGCACGCGATTGCTCGCCGCGATTTTAGACATCTTATCGGAGATTCGCGAGCGATTATTTGGCGATCGAAAATGTTTGCATGATCGCTTTGCATTCGCGATGTGTACCTAAAAGCAATAACTCGACGGCGATTAGTGGACGAATTTACGGCGTTTGAGAATGTTTATAGCTTTAATTATATTATTGACATTTTTGTACCTGAAACGTTCTCAATAGCCTTTGCATCGCTCTGGAATCTCCGGCGATGAAAATAAGAATGACAACATTCTTACCGATAAATTTCATTTGACAAACTTCTAAAATTTAAGAAATTTTGTTAGACAATATTTTTATTAATTTATAACTTTTAAACACCACACCTTTCACTGATCACAACTTTTACTTCTATTAAAATATTTCTTTTAATATTTCCGATGTATTTAATATTATTTATATGAATTATTTGAATAAACCCACCCTTCACAAATCACTTGCTCAACTTAAATGACAGTTTTGCTAATTGCCCTTGAAACCAAATATTTATTTTCCCGTTACCTTAACAAAACAACAAGACAAAAAAAAATTCTATCGAAAGTTATGAAAAAACACTGATGACTCATCTCAAAACGATAAAAATGCCACAATATTTTGACTATTGTGAGAAAGATTTGCCGTTACTTGTGTACGCTCGCGTATTTATCGCTTAGTTTCAAGGCGTAGGCGATGGTGCGCGATTCACATCGTCAACGTCATCAAAATTGTTGTCAGAATTAAGTGTTTTTAGAAAAAAAATTGACTTACTTGTGTACGCTCGCGTACTCTTCGCTTAGTTGTAAGGCGTAGGCGATGGTTAGCGATTCGTATTCCCTGAGAAGGATCGCGTAATCATCGCCAAACAAGCAATCGCCAAAAAATCTCAAAAATGTTTGCAGGGATGTGTTTTATTAAATTTGTTAATGTGTTTGTTAATGAGTTTGTTATCTTCATTCACAATAATAATAAACCATAAAAGTGTTGGTTTGTAAATAGGCTAAGTTGAAAAACAAAGCTGCCTAGAAATTGCACTCGAATTTCAAGCGCTGGAATCTGCTAGTATGAATAAATTTATTACGAAACACAAGATACAAAAATAGAGTAATTGTTTTTTTTTATAATGAAGTTTTTGTACTTAATCAAAGAGTTTTAATCAGAGTTCAGAAAAAAACACACACTGAATAAAAAACTCGTACATATATGTAAACAAACATAACTTAGACCAACACACACATATTTTTATTTTCATATCAATTATGTGCGTTTCTAAATTTTCTACGGTGCCCAACACACCATGACTGTGTTCGTTTTAATATTTCGTTATAACTGAAATTTTAAGACGTGTTTAAAATATAACTGAACTCGAACCTGTTTATTGTACATGTTCTGTTTTTTCTTACTACACGAGCCACAACACGACTTAAAATATAACTGAACTCGAACCTGTTTATTGTACATGTTCTGTGTTTTTTTTCAGTACACGTACCAGAACATGAACTTCAAATAAAGCAACACTCAGAAATGAGTGCTTTATGTGTGATTGAAACAAAAAGTATGTGATACAAAAATGTTCGTGTAAATAACGAAATATTAAAACGAACACAGTCATGGTTGTGTTGGGCACCGTAGAAAATTTAGAAACGCACATAATTTATATGAAAATAAAGATATGTGTTGGCTGCTTTTAAACAGAACATTGTGTGTTTCATGTGTGTATTTTCTGAACCTTGGTTTTATACCCAGGGATGAAAAATATGTTTTCTGTTACAAACAAATTGTACTTTTTCAATCCTCACGGTACCAAAATTTTTTCCGCTTTTTTTTTAAACAATTTTATCGTATTGTGTCAGATTTGTTTAGACACTAAAAAGACTTAAAAAAAATTAAAATTGACGGGGTGAAACAAAATTTATCGTTAATTTTATGTAGTCGTATAATAACCACAAAACTTTGTAAAATTTTACTATAATTTTATAAATGTCACACCTTTTTTTTCTGTGTGTCCGCCTCCCTTGGACTCTTCAGCTGCCGTAGAAACTTGTAATGTATAAGTTGCCAAAAAATTGAAGCAGCAAGTGAAATTAACAAATTAAAAGAGAATTTGTTTCAGAAATAGACAACTCACTGTCTTCTATATTCAGTCCGTGGTTTATTTGAAAAATTAAAGGAAGATGGTTACACCGATATTGACGAGAATTTCGTGAAAATTAAGTCTAAAGAATTTTATAAAACTAGTCGAGAGTATTTGAGCAATGGACTGGTTATAACAAAGAGTTAGAAAAACTTAATTGGGCAAATTTAACAAGTACCACAGTGGGAAGATGTTCAAAAAGTTCTAGATATATTGATCGAAAAAGAACATATCGATTGCAATAAAGATACGGAAGTATTCGATGAATATTCACTCGCGTCTAAATACGTAACATCGCAGAAAATTGACGAATGGAATCAACAAAATATTTCTACGGAAAATCGTTGGGTGGAAGTATTTAAACATTTTAAAAGTAATTACCTAAACCATGCAAATTTTCAAATTATAGTTGAGTATATTTTATGTTTGCCTGGTACAAATGCGCCGGTTGAACGTGTGTTTTCTTTGATGAACAAGTTAAAACCAGTGCTGCCGTTTCAAAAATTTTCTCAGTAGTACATTTTCATATATTTGGGTAGTATTTCAGTTTTTAAGGTAGTACACACCGTATTTTTGGTTTTTTAATACTAGTCATTACTTCACTGTATTTTAATACGATTTAGTCAAGGGTATGTATGATATGATAGGATATATTTAGAAATTATTACGTTTAAATAAAAAGTCTATGATAGTGTATATTATGATATAGGTATATGTATATGTATATTAAAAATTAATAACAAAAAATAATAAAAATCAGTCCTGATCATAAAAAAAAAACAAAATACTTGTTTAAATTCGACTAGAATATTAAATAAAATAAAAAAATAATAATAATTAAATTTTAAGCTTCTTGCTTATAATATTGGGTTAATAGCTTTTCTGATGGTATCCACCTATCCAAAGCTTGTTCTTCAAGCATTGATTTGGCCATTAATATTGAGTTTACAGTTGTGGTATGCAAAGCATTCCGTTTGTCGTTTTTGATTAAATAAACCTAGGAAAATACCCGCTCGGCAGTTGCACTGCTATGCGGAAAACTTAACAAAGTTCCTATAAAATCGCGTAGCACCGGGAACATCAATTCATCTACAGCATTTTTTAGTCTGAATATATTCTGCCAAAATTCTTCAAATTCAAGGTCCTTAGACACCATTTCCTGTTGCACCAAGCTTCGCCATTCACCGTCCAAATCTTCAGTCATATTTTCATCTACCAAATTTGGAAACAGATTCATTAGTGGCACGATATTTTTAGCTAAAGATTTTGGATTGATAGCTTGAATTTCTATTAGTATCTTGTCTTCAAAATTGATGCGACTTAATATTTGCTTGCACAATTCGATGTAATATTGTTTACAGGCAAGTTTTGTTTCTTCAATTTCGGTTTTCTCCATTGCACTTTTAGAAATAATAATTTCTGCATTGGCTCCAATATATATATCATTGGCTGCTAAAAAGTTGTCTCCTGATTCGAAATCAATACTGTTCTTTAAAATGTCATCATGACATTCCGGGCGCACAAAATTTTTCAAAATAGTTTTAAAGTAAGTTTTAAACGTGGGCAACAAAGAATGTATTCTTGGGGTTTCCGATTGGAATTCAACGTTGATTTTGTTGGTTATTTTTAATATGTAGGCAAGAAATGAGAAGTACGTTTTATTTCTCATGTTAATTTCTGCAGTAATCATCTGTGCCAGATCTGCGTTGGTGTCCAATTCATAAGAAAGGAAAAAATGTTGTAGGGCAGTCGACTGCTCGAGGATTCTGTGGACAACATTTTCCAATGAGAGCCATCTTGTATTTGCGACCTATTTAATGAATATATTTAATTAAAGTGTCATTACTCTCACATATATATGACTTACCTTTAAAATTCTATGTTGTTTTAAATTGAAATATTCTTGAAATTCCTTGAACATAATCTGTCTTTTCGAACTATGTGCGAAAAATGTATGTATGTTGCTGGCGAGTGACTCCAAATGTCCTGGAATTTTTTTCGATGCAGCAGAAGCGCACAAATGCAGCTAGTGACATATACACCCCATCACATAAACATTGAATGAGTGCTTTAACACCTGACTTTTTGCCCATCATTACAGATGCATTGTCTGAAGCAAATCCAACGAAATTTTTCAGTGGAATATTTGCATCTTTGAAAAATTTGGTTATAGCATTATATATGCTAATGCTATCAGAGGAGTCCAAGCGAATTAGCGCCAAAAACCTATCTTTAACAGCACCTTTTTCGAAATCAAAATATCGCACCACCAAAACTAAGCATTTATTTGTGCTTATGTCTGTTGTTTCGTCAATGATTAATGAAAATTTTTGTGAACGTAAAATTTCACCAATTTTACCCAAGCCATCTTCCAAAACAATTGAGTTTGTGGTTTCTGTACATTTTGTCCTAGCACATTGAATTTTTTTAACTATCTCCGAATCTGGTGCGACTAATTTAATTAAACATATTAAAGATGATATGATAGTAAATGGGAGATTATGTTGAATTAAAAACATCGTTATTTGCAGCTCAGCTATCTCAATCTGTTTCTGCTTTTTATGTGTGCTTCGGTGTGAATGTTTTTATCGATTGCCGGTTGGTTTTTTAAAATTTTCATCATTTTTTTATGCGCGTTCGAATTTTCATGCCTTTCTAATAATGTTTTGTTATTTGGCATAAATATTTGGCAATGTTTACAGTATGGTCTTATTTCATTATTTGAATTTAATTTTTTTGTTAGCCAGCTGAAACATTTGAGCCATGCCAATCGGAATCTTTGCACCCTTTTTTTTCCAGTCTGTTTTAAACTTTGATTTTCTTCAGACTCTGATTCAGATTCAGATATAATATTTTCATTTTCTCGGTGTCTTTTTTGCACCCATTTTGAATTTTCAGGGTTTATTTCAGCAGGATGTTGATTTGAAACGGAAGAACCAGGACCAGGATTATTGTTTGTGTTTGTTGTTCTTATAACAAACCTGCAGGAGCAAGATTAATTATTATATCTGCTATTTTATGACAACTTAAAAAAATTCTAGAAATATTTTACTTACTTGTCCATATTAACACTATTTCGACCAAGATTTTGTGTATACCTATTTTAACCAAAAGGTGTCTTTTGACACCTTAGCCAATTACCAATGAAAAACTTTAAAAAGTTACTCTTTTTATTATTTTTAATCGAAAATAATATTTATTCTTATTTATTAGCTTAAATTTCGTTCAGTATTCGGGTATGGAAAATTAATAAAAAAAAAATAATGTTATAAAAACGATGTAACAAAAAATTTTCCTTATTCAATACAACACTCAATACACTCACTACAATGACCAATAGTAAAATGCAAACAAAACTGTCTGCAAACAGCAACCAAACACAAAAATAATATCAGGGATTTCCCTTTTTCTACTATAAAATAAGGAGGGATGCCATATCGTTTATTAGAATTCAAATAGACGCAACAGTACGAGACTATCCGTTTGTATGATATAAAGATCAGACGTACCATCTCGTGTTAAATTTGTACCTAATTTTCTAAATTGGATGACTTGAAAGTAGTACAAAATCGACTTAAGGTAGTACAGTAGTACGCACAAGCCAATAGTAGTACAATACTACTATTGTAGTACGTTCGGCAGCACTGGTTAAAACTCAATTATCAGTGCTTAAATAATTAACATATTAAAGTTTATATTAAAAAATCCTGCCATATTTGAAATCGTCACCTAAAATTTTGAAACAAATTTGTGCCTCTGAAAAATATAACAATGTATAAACAATTTTTTTGTAGTGTAACGTAAAATAAATAATGACATTCACTATGGACAAATAAAATATTATTGTATTATTTATGGATTTCCATTTAATATAACCGAACCCATCTGAATTACTAATGAAGCAATTGCCACAACTCCATCGACTACAACAATAAGTACAATTATAACATATATATTAAGAAAAAGAACAAGCACATTAATATTTTTCAAGAGTTTTTTCATGAATGAAAATTCATATATCGTACCCCATTGGACCGATTTTTACCATTTTAAGTAGAAACTCAATCAGCGATATTGTGTAAAAACCAAGAGTCTAGCTTAGTTATTGAGGGTGTGATCGTGATTTCCCCAGACAAACCGTCATTGTTAAATCAACTTCTCTTGTTATAAGGATCATGAAAATATATGATTTGTGGGGTCTCTGGAATTTATTTGAATGCGTTACAAATGGCATGACAAACTGATATAAACTCTCTGAAACGCCTTAATATCCATGCAACACACTTTAAATCTGTGATCATTCATATCTGTATTGTTTAGACAAAGCCGAGGATTTCCATAACAAATGGCATCGGAACTCTCAGATAGTATCATAGCTTAATAGTATTTTCCTAATAGAGGCACATTTATAACACCTAAAATGATTTAAAAAAATGAAACAAATCCAAGCAGCAAAAGACAATACCAAATATTTCAGCTCGTCAAGCTTTAATGTGTTACTTAGTAAGGACACATTCCCTAACAGAGTAATATAATATGGAAATATTATTTACTTTATTTGAGGTTATGTTGCATTCTTTGAAAAGCGTCTAATGATTGTGCTCATTTTAAAAACAAAATTTGCTTACATCATATCAAAATTATCTCTATAACTGAAACGATTAAGAATATAAAATCTTTATGGGTTAGCAGACTTTTATTTCGATGTCTTACGAATGCTTTGGAGGCTGTGATTGTGAACCTTCATACTTAAAAGGTATGGACTTTATTGAAATTGGAACTCTTCATTGTGTTTTTAGAATCAGTTTTTTATTTTCTTTGTAATATTTTTATTTAATTTATAAGCCTGCTGTTTTGTAAATCTTTAAACCAATAAATTTTAATAATCTTTTTTTTGTTATATTAATTTTCCATGTGCGTCTTATTAGGACGTACTCGTATCGTATGTTTGAGAGTGTGTCGTTCTCACACTTTATAACAATGTGTGTATTTTTCATTATTATTCCATGCGTTACAATAACTTCCACATGTAGACGTTAAAAAACGAAAATAAAATACATGTTACAATAAATAAATATGAATGTGAAATTGTATTTTTTTTTATTATGTTTTCTTTTTCCGAATTCTACTGAAGCATTAAAAGTGTGTGTTTGGATAAGTCAAATGCGTGAATGGAAATTTACATACATACATAAATATATTTTATATGAAATTTAAAATACAGGTATCGCTGCCCAGTCAGAAAGATACACTTGAGTAGGCGTTGGCAAGGTACTTTTAAAAGAGGTTGTTTAAAGGTGGTTGGCAAAATAAGTACGAGTCATTTGATAAAATTAGTAAACTCTACCCTAAGCTTTTGTTAAAATTGTCGGCAAAGCAATGGTAAAACAACAAGTCCAGTGCTTTGCCAACGGTCAAGTGAAAAATGAAATTGACTTTAAATTGTAGCAACTGATTTAACATAAAACATGTAATAAAATTATAGTCGGTCTACACCGACTACGCTATACCCCATAACATGCGTTTAGAGAATTTGTCTTAGGTCCAACTAATTGGTCATAAAAAATAAGCATATCAAAAATCTGCGTGGAATTTTTATTAATTTTTTTGCCTGCATATTTAAAAATGTTCGTATCGGATGCTATATTTATATCGGGACTATGTTGGAAAGTGGACCTATCCTGACCATATTGGGTGAAGCCAGATTGAGAAAAATCTGAAGATCGGGAAGCAGCTTTGTGTGGGGACTATGACTAAGAATTGTCTTATGGGGATTATTTTTGCACTACTGATTAAGGGATGTAATAAACACCCACCTACCTAATTTTTCCTCGATCTATGTGATAATTTGCATCTTATGGCAAGTTAAGTCGATCTCATAGGGGTCATTTGTATAGGAACTAGGTCTGAACGTACACCACTTTTCACCAATTTTATTAGCGTTCGTCATATGGGCGATAAAAGCTTATAGGCCGAATTTCACAAAAATATATCTGCGACCTTTAGTTTGGTTATAAGGTTTACGTGGACACATAGACGGACAGACAGATGGACGGACGGACGGACTAACGGACATCGCTAATTTGACTCAGAAAGTGAGAAATATGTCAGAATCTGAGGAGTTTTTTATATGAAAAATTCCCCAAACTATGTGCTCTTTTCTACAGCAACAATGCCTCAAACTATGAGGCATTGTTACAAAAATCCCTGAGAATGCGAGGGTTTATAAGAAAAATACCTCTGTATCTGAGGTATTTTCTTTACGAAATATGCCTCAGAATCTGAGGTATTTTCTTTACCAAAAATCCCTCAAAATCTGTTGGTTTTTCTATACGAGAAGGCGTATTTTCTAACGGAAAAATGCCTTATATTGCAATGGTTCTTCTATACAAAAAATGCTTCATAATTTGAGGGGTTTCAAATTATATGAAATCTGAAAAATCTTTGGTGGACAGTCTTTTAAACATTTTTTCTTTAATTGGATTTTTTTGTTTGTTTAAATTAAAAATTTTAAATTTTAAATCAAAGACTAAAATTCTAATACAATTTTATAACAATTCCTTAATGCATCTTGTCTTTTCTTTAACATTTCTTCTCGTTATTGCCACAAGTAACTACTACTCGCCCTTAGCCACTCACTCTTCAACTCAGTCGGTTTAACAAAAGTATTATTTTAGAATTTATATTTGTTTAGGTGTCACTGCCAGATTAAAATTTATTATTATTTAGTAAAACAAAACAAAACAAAACAAAACAATCAATTTTATTCATTGTATTTTCTAAAATATTTTTTTTTCGAAACCATTTATTATTTTTTTTAAGTCTATATTTTTGAAACATTAATGCGGCAGTGAAAAATGAATATTTTAAAAATATTTCATTTATTCAAATTTAAGTAATCATATTATGGAAATTATATTTTTGTTGTATAAGTCCAGAATATTATTTTCTAGAAATATTGAAATATTATCAACAAGTTTTATCGAAATCCTTCTACAAAAATATATTTTTTAGATATTTTGTTTAAAAAAAAATTAAAAACGCCTTAAATTTGATCTGTGACCTTAAAGTATTTCAATTTAACCTGAATTTGCAAGATTGCTGATATATCTTTTGCGAAGTTAGCATCACATACCAGCAGAATCACAGAATCAGCAGAACTTTTGTTAGAACCATCGGAGACTATAGAACTATGCTGGCTGCAACTTCTTTAAGGTCATATGTTCAAAATCTGATGCTGAGATTTTTTTTGCGAAGTTGGCCTCACATACCTTTAAATCTTTAAATCGCGTTTTTTAAGGTCAAATCAATAGAACTATTTCTGAAACTTATCAGGAACTGTAGAGTTATGCTGGATGCAAGTAAATTTGCATGTTTTAGTGAGATGCTAACATTTGAGATGCTAACTTCACCGACATGTATAGTTCCTGGAATAAAAGAAACACATGCAAATATTAAACTTCTATTTGAGTTAACTAAAATTAATCGAATTCCGTTTAAATTTGTTGCAGATTTCAAAATTTTGTTAATTATAAATTGGCAACAAACTGCAACAGCACTGTTTCCTTGTCCTTATTGCTTTATTTCCTTAAACGATTTAAGAGGTGCATCTAAGTTGTAAAAAATGCGGGAAGTTGTAAAAAATTGAAAACTTACGGAGACTTAAGGGCAAGATAAAAAATACAGTAAAGAGTGTCATTGCACCATTAATCCTCCTCTTTTTGATGAAGGTAAAAAAAAAAACAACAAAAAAATGGGATCATGTATCCACTACGTCCTCGCCGCACAGTGGACCATTTGACGAGAAGGCGGTCAAAAATCTATAACTTTTGATTGGATTAAAATTTTGATATGCAGTTTTTTTTTTGTTTGGTAGGTGAGACTTTAGCCTTTAAGTTTTGCTATAAAACGTAATTCTCGACCGAAATTAAAAAAAAGTTACGGAGGGTTTAAAATACATTTTCATTTTTAGTTGAATTTTAGTACAAAAGTAAAGTGTTAAAAGGTAAAAAAAGGTTTTTTTTTTTAATATAATGTCTTATTTTTTCAGTTAATTTTACAACTAATACTTTTTAACAATTTTTTAAGTTAATTTTTTCAGAAAATGCCAAACTTTGGCCCCCGTAAACTTTTTAGTCCTAATGTGCACAAGGGCCAAAGGTTGTTTTTTTTTTTTTTTTTTTTTTTTTTTTTTTGAAAGATCCCGAGTTAAAATATAATTTATTAAGCAGCGAACGTAAAAGTTACCTTATATTGGTTCAAGATAGAGAAGTTTCAATGAAAAACTCGTATGTTTTTGCTTTAGTTAAATTTTTTTTTATTGTCTTTTTAAATATTTCTATATCAATTTTTATGGTAAATTTATGAAATATAACAATTTTTATTGTAAATTTACAAAATATATAAATTTTTAAATCAAAAAAATTTTTTAACTATATAAAAAAAAGTGTAACTTATTGTTAGTGTAATGAAAAAGTACTTTAAATCAACCAATTTTAGTAAAAATTTCTTCTAAATAGCCTTGATTTTCATCTTCTAGAAGTTGTTTAGCTTCTTCGTCTAATTCAATAGAGGTAGTTTTCCATTTTTGACGAATGTTGGACATATATGGATCTGAAGTGCACAACAAAATAGTGATAAGGTCTTCATTAGTACAACATCTGGACATTTTCCTTGTGTTGTGCTCGCGAAAGAATCTGTAGTCTTTGTTCCTTTTTTCTTGCGCTTCTTCAGATAGATCTCCTATTGGTAGCATACTGTTTTGAATTATTTGTTCCCCATGGTACAAAATTTTATGAACTGTGGATGGCATATATCTCCAAGAGTATTTTTCATTATAGTATAGCTGTTTTATTGGCGTACTCTCCAAATTTTGTTGCATTTATCTTTCTGCTGCATGCTGGAACTTGTAATATGATTTTGAATCGTCTTATTAATTCATGATCTACACCTGTGATAGATGCTGCAGTTTCCGGATCGGAAAAAGCCTCCTTGCAGTATTTCCATCATTTGTGTTTCCTTCCCCTTGTTTTGGTTGGTCGATTACGAGGCCTAGCTGTAGATATTTTTGTTGAATTTGTTTTTTTTTTGCTTTCTTTTTTCATCATTTTCTTTGTTTTTTCTCACTGTTTCGCCTAACGGACCAAATTCCAAATCATAACCCAATTTAAGAATATGCTCCATGAAACGTATTCTAGCATGAATAGGGGACATTCCAAATTCGTAGGCTTCCTTAAAACTATCGTCTTCTGGTGGGGGTTGGCTTAATTGACTTCATGTCTTTTGGCATATAATGCAGCTTGACGTTGACTTTGTTCCAGTTAAAGCTTGTGCAACTTTTCCATCAATCATTGTGAGACACATTTTAAAATGTTTACTGGTTGAAGTTCCTTAATTTGATCTTTTATTTTTTGAACTTCTTCAGTCATGACATCTTTGGTTTCCTTTTTGAATGCAAATTTTATTGGTCTACAATACTTTGTTGAAGAAAGAATTTCATTTTTCCATATATCAATTTCTGTTGCTCTGCTAGTTGACGGCTCTAAGACGCTATACCTTTTTGTTAAGCGCAATGGAACGAAAGATACCATAAATAAATTAGCATCTGATGAATTTTCGGCATTAAATTGCTTCTATTGTTTCTGACCAGAGGATCCATCACATCCCCATTTAGAAATTAAAGTAATGCTGCCATTACCAATTTTTTTTAAATGACCAGTATCAAGAGTATTTAGCAATCGTTCTGCAGTATGTTCAAGGAGATCTTGCAATTTTATTTCTGCTGATGTTGAAGTAACACTAATAGCAGATTGTGAAGGTAAGCATTCTTTTTTGGCAGAAACTAAATCTCGATACTCTGGAAAAATCCCACAATTCTTTTCATTGGTTCGCTTCCGCAATTCCTTCTATTGATTTTTGGTCAATTTCAAATCCAAAAATAGGGCGAACGCTTCTTCCGGTGTAAATTTCTTATCTTCAATTGGTGTAGGAATGCTTTTCAAAATCCTCTTTGTGCGCCTTGGGCTCGCTTCTACTATTTTTTCAATTATTTCAAATTTATTTTTTTTTATTTTGGGTTGGTTGAATTTGGTGCAAAAATGAATCCTGAATAATTCTTTGAGAAATTTCTTCATTGATATTCTCCAGCTTGCGCCTTCGAGATCTTTCACTACATCCGTCAATTGGTTTTGCTGGTCGACCCTTTTTTCCACTTTCGTTGGCAGTTGTAGATGCACTCTCAAAAATAAGTTCCTTTATTAACTAGTGTTGGTAACGTTTGTACATCTTTACCTTGCTATGGGAACATTCAATGTACCGTCTTTTCAAATTCGATGCAAAATTAGTAATTTTTCCTTTGTGCATTTCAATGTCGTCTAGGTTACAATTCTTAAAGAAGTCGTTGCTCACTATGTGCAAAATTACATCGTCTACATCATTTCGTTGAAAATAAATATCTGCCAGATCTCTGTAACAGTACTTAGCCATTGCACAAATTGTAATGAATAATAATTGTGGAAACATTATTATAAATAATCTTTCTTGCAATTATTTAAAATAAAATTTTTTATCTTTTATTACCACTTTTAGAAGCATAAAAAACCCACACCCTAACCCCTTTTAAAAGGTGAAGCATACCTGCTCATATCTTAAAGGGCTATGTCGCAATAATTTTTTTTTTACCATTTACCTGTTATTTAAATTGTTTCCCATTTTGTCAGGTATTTAAACTATATAACTCTAATTCAGACTATTAAATGTACCTGTAACAATTAAGCGCATTATATCTCAACCCTTTTTATAAGTATATAACAACTCCTGACAACTCTACCGACACGCAAACAAATACACCGCGGTGCACCGGTACGACCAACTTTTGTATTCATAACACTCAGACGGACGGAGGGACATCTTTTAATCGACTCAGAAAGTGTTTTTGAGTCGATCCGTATAATAAAAGTTGGATAAAGGTCCAATATTTTTGGCAGTTACAAACATCACCTCAAACTTAATATATCCTAACCACATAGTGGACAACTTTTGTACTCATAAATTTTGCAGAAAATATCTAACCTTGGGTCAGAAAAATTGTTCTGGTGCACACGGGCGGAAACTGGCGGGTGTATAATGGGGTATAGGAGTATAGGGGAGGGTTCGGACTATAGAAGAGTGCAAGATTTTTTCTGACTGCTTTTGACTGGCAGGAGTTATGCTCTATTAAGTAGGAGATTTTCGGAAAATTTTGACCCTTTAAAAAAAATTTTTTTTTTTAAATTTCGGAATGACTCATTGATTTTACATTTTTAACATTAATAGTATGGAAGCCACAAAATTATACGTAATTTATTTCACTTCAAAATCTTTTAAATCAAAAAAGTTACAGTCATTCAAAAATAAAAATTTACAAAGAAATTTTTAATTTTAGCAAAATACTGAAAAAGCCCATTTTCGAAGACCCTGTTCGCTGTGATATAGTTGAGATAGAGTCGCAATTTTTTGGCTCCCGAGGTTTACTAGTATTTACTTTCAAATGAATAACATAACTTTAAAATCGGTAACAAAAAAAAAAAATGATTTTTGGCCGCCTTCTCAAAATATGGTCCACTGTGCGATGTTGGTCCAGGGTCAAGCTAAAAGTGGTTTTGTACTCATGTTTTATATATTTTGAAAATTTTTTGTCAAATTAAGAAGAATGAACCGATTCAATATGTGTACTTGAATATTCGATTCAGTTTTTCGTGTAAGTGCATACCTTGAACCAGGGTTCGCCAAAATGCGTGAAATATGCGTGATCACGCATTGAAAATCTATTTCACCCCTCAGAATTACCCTCATGCGTGAAATTTTACGCATCGGCACATCATGGTTAAATTTTTAAAAGTCAATCCCAACACCGATAAACGCCGATACTTCGATAATCAGTGTACCCCTGAGCATGCGTGACTTTTACTTAGAGCCTTCTAGTAATGATTCATCTCGATTTTATTCCTAGCTAGTACGCATGCGTGTTTTTCATCTCTAGAGCCATTAAGACTGGTTCTCTGGTTCTCTTTTGTGCAAAGTACCTACTTATTAATAAAAAATTAACAATGTAAATTTATCAAAGTAATATGTAATATGTGTATATAACTTAAAAATTGTTATATTTATTTTTAAAAAAGTAAATAAAAAAAGAGTAAATACAAAAAAAAAAAAACTAATTTTTTGACTTAAATTTAATGAAATCGATATAGGTCGTATATGTGTACCCCACATAATTTTCACCGCTGAATATTTAGGGCTATTTTAAATAAGGGAAAGTCCAAGATTTGTCGATTTGTGCAAAAATTACGCCAAAAAAGAAAAAAATCCACAAAAACGCATGAAAACGCCCCCGGGCGGCTGTTAAAAATAAAACTAAATGTGAAAAATGGATTTCCTGACCCAAAAACCTCCGGTATACAAATTTTCAATAATTTTTTTTACATTTGAATGAGTATTATGGAAAAAATCATGAAAATATCTTCATCGAAATTTTAGTAGGCTTGAAAATGGTTTTAGAGATATGGTTCCTTGGGCAAATATACTTGTTATGGCCCAAGTACCAGAATCACGTTGAACCCATGGAGATTTTTTCGACCCCAAACAATTTGACCAACCCTAATATACATATATAAACATCACTTTCTCATGTTTAAACATAAATAATTTTAATTGATTTATTTCTTTATTTGTTTATTTGCATATTTATTTAATCGAGCCCACAGGGCTAAAATATTTATTTTGCTGTAGTTTTAAAAATACCCTTTAGTTTATGAAAATAGCCTTAAAATTTTAAGAGTGGGGTGAAAATACCCTTTGAAAATTCTGCACTGGCGAACACTGCCTTGAACACAGAAATGTGCATAACTAGCGAAGACGACCAGCTAGGATTTTCATTTTTACATTTTTTAAATCTAGAAACAATATAGAAACTTTCTGCATTAGCCGATTTTGGATCCATTTTAGGTCCATATTTCCACTCTTCAAGATCACCGTGTGCTCTTACAGTTAGTGCGTTTTGAAGTTTCTTTACAAAATCGTTATTTTTGATCGAAGGATTCCAAATTTTTCTGTGGGTATGTAGTTTGATCCAAGATATGATATGAATCAATAAAAAAACGCGATATTAAATTTTTTGCTAGTTAGGTCGGTTTGCATTTTAGCTAATACTATCGGTGATATTGTTCGAATATATACAAATTCGAAAAGAATTGAATTAAAAAGCAGACTGACCAGCCAAAAAAACTAACCGAGATGGAAGAATGCTTTATTTTAAGAAAAATAGAAGTTAATCCTGGCTTTAGCGCTCCTAAAATGGTTACAGAGGTGAGGGCAGAAATGGGATACCAGAATCAACAATTCGACGCACTATAAAAAAACAAGGGTATAACGGCCGAGTTGGCCGAAAAAAGTCTTTCGTTAATTTAAAGAATAGAAATTAGTGGTTAAAATTTGTTAATACACATATTAAGAAATATGTTAAATGGTGGGAAGACGTTATTTTTCTCAACAAATGCAAATTTGATGTATTTGTGACAACTACGGTATGGCGGAAACCAAATGATCAGCTAAAAATATCACATCGACAGTGAAGCTCGGAGGTGGAAGTGTGACGGTGTGGGGTTGTATTTCAGCAAAAGGCATAGGAAACTTAATTTTTATCGATAGGATATTAAATAAGGAGAAAAATTTAGACGTTTTGAAGAATAATTTAAAGCCATATGCTGCAAAAATGGGTATTTCATCAACTTTTGAATTATATTAAGATAAAGATCCCAAATATAAGGTCTATGTGGTTGTTATATAATTGTCCCCAAGTTA
Source organism: Cordilura impudica (assembly GCA_963682025.1). Lineage (NCBI taxonomy): Eukaryota > Metazoa > Arthropoda > Insecta > Diptera > Scathophagidae > Cordilura > Cordilura impudica. Next base: position 247,999,993 of record OY821518.1, read on the forward strand.
TTGATAGGCCAGCTCAATCTCCCAATGTGAATGCTATCGAAAAGTTGTGACACTATATTGATCGCCGTGTTCATTTTATTTTAATATATTTTGTTGGTATTTACAACAAACAATTTCCATTAGTTAAAAATAGTTACAATGTCTAACAACACACTTTTTCTTTAAAATATGTTGTAATAATTAAACATGTTGTTGCAATCATCAATATTTGTATTGAACCATATATACTGGATAAGAATTAGTTTAATAATTTTATAAATACTTCCAATGGTACTCTGAACTAATTTTGCTATTGGGCGTACTTTCATTTTATAAGAATTAAGTTTATAACAGTGCGTTTACATCTGAGAAAAATCTAGTAGATTTTAGTTGAAATCTATTTCAAAATCTATACTGTCTACATCTGTCTTTTTTGACATTTCCTGAGATTTTGTTTCCACAACAATAAACAGCTGATTAAAATAAAACATATAAACTAGAAATACGAAAAATAAACAAAATAATAGGAAAATGGAAATATGGAAAATTCTAAAAAGGAACAGATTTTATAATTATATTATATGGTGTTCACACTACGATATTTTGAGGTGTTTTAGCTCATGTTTTGCAAAACAAAACACAGTCGTTCACACTTGATTTAGTGTGTTTAAGTTAAACATTTCAGCAAATTGAACAGCTGTTTCAAAAATAAAAAACAATTGAAAAGTTATAAAATTGTGAAAATTGATAAAAAATAATATCATTAAATTGGCGGCCAACTACTTAAATTATATTAATGATGAAATTATCAATATAGATGCGTTATTTTAATTTTTGTATTGTATTTCGTATTGTATTTTTATGATTGTAATGCCACTTTAATTGTAATGTTAAAAAAACAAGTATGCCAACTTGGCAAACATGAGAAATATTGCAATGAACATGCGCAAAGTTAAATACAACTCTGTCATATTTTCGGTTTTTGAGTTGTTTAAGATTTAAACATCTCAATTGAGATGTTTAGCCAAACGAAAAAATGTATGGGAAAACATCTCAATTTGACTTGTTTATCGCATAAACACTAAACACTTCGATAAACACTTAAGTGTGAACGCCATATTATACATCAAAAATGAAAAAAGCACAAACTGAAATAGAAATTTTGCGAAAAAAACATCAGCATTTGTTAAATGTATTGTTTGAATAACAAAGACAAATTCATTTTCCACAATTATTATTTAGCGATTGTAATGGGCACATGTCAGTATAAAAAGTTATAACTTCAATTACTAAATATTTTTTTATTTTAGATTCGTCATTTTTTTTTTGTTAATAATTAATATTTTATTTCCTTTTTATTCAACTTATTTGCTTTTGTTTTTAAATGTAAATTTTTCAGTCACTGCGTTGTAATTTTCTACTACAATATTAAAAAAACACAGTAGTATCATTTGGTAGTCCCCAAGTTTGACAAGATTTTGTGAGATTTTGCACAAATCTGTTAACGAGCTAGATTTTGTTTTGTATGGGAAATCTAGTAAAAATGAACTAGATTTCGCTCCAAATCTCGTATATACTAGATTTTTCTTAGATGTAAACGCACTATTAGTTGATTGTTTTCTTTTAAAATAAGAGTTAATATAAAGAAGAAGAAAAATTTATTAAAAACGTAATATGTGGTGGTTGGTGATAGAAATGTGTGGAAAGATGTTAAATAAAAGGTCTTATTAAAAAGGTAAACAAAATAATAATTTATTTTTTCTTAATACTATAAAAATATGCAATAAAAAAATATACAAAAGTTGTTTTGTATTTTTGAAAAAATTTTAATAATGTTCAACAATTTACGATAATTTTGTATATCCTGTCAACTTGGAAAATATTAAGATTTCTTAGTTTTACATCGCAGTTTGAAATTGGTTTTGTCTTTTTCACAGATATCGTTGAATTCTAATCAGAATTGATATTTAAATAATTTATAAAAAAAGTGTTGTTCATAGAAATGAGTAAATTGAAATGAGTGTTTAAAAAGATTTTAAGTAGAAGCTATTTATACCCTATACCACTATGTGGTATAATGACTTTGTGCTGCTGTTTGTAACTACCAAAAATATTTGACCTATCTGATATAAGCTTTTATCGGCCATAGGATGCACGCTATTGAAATTGGTGAGAATCGGTCCATGTTCAGAACTAGCCCCCATACAAATGACCCCTATGAAATCGACTTAAATTGCCATAAGATCCAAATTATCACATAAATCTTATTCAAATTGGGTTTGTATGTGTTTATTACATCCATTAATCAGTATTCCAGAAATGATCCCTATGGGACAGCTCTTAGTCATAGGCCCCATATAGAGCTGCTTCCCGATCTTCACTTAAATCTATCAAAAAACAAAAATATTGCACTGATTCTTCTCAAATATTGTTTGTATATATTTTTGCAAAATACAAGAAACCTTACCAAACATGGAGAGGATCGGTCCAGTTTTGGGCCTAGTCCCCATATAGATATAGCATCCGAAAAAATTAATAAAAATCCCACTCAAATTTGGTTTATGCTTATTTCGTATATCCAGTTAGTTCGGCCTGATAGATAGGGTCTCTAAACGCATGGTATAGAGTATCGTATAATCCGGTCTAGACCGACTATAATTTTCTTACTTGTTTTCGTATTAAATTATGAAAATTAATCTTTCCATGTGCAAAAACCAATATAAAAATTATTTGCTATTTTTTCCATCATATCCTGCACAACTCCGAAATCGATTTCATTAGATAATAGTTCAGATAAAATTTAATTCGCAAAGTTTAGATTTTTCCTTTTTTTTATACATTGGAAACTTTTACAAAATTCTAAATTTGCAAATTGATTTTTAATAATTTCGCGTTAAGTCCTAAAATTATTTTTTTTCTTGCGAAATCACTCTTTTCTGTGTTCTCTAACGAAAGATAACAAATTTGTTTAAAAAAAATTCATTTAACAACAAAATAGGGGGAAAAAATTTTTTTTAAGCGTGTCAAAACAATGGAAACTTCTGTACCAGAGTTGATTAAAACAACAAAAATAGAAAATAGTAATAAATAAAATGTGTAAAATCTTAACCGTTATTTAAATATTTAAAGTTTATGGCATTTAAACTGTTTTTTAAATACAATTGTATTTTTCAATGTTTTTATCTTATAATTATTTGCTAGTGTATCCCAGCACTCGAAATTCGAGTGCAAATTCTAGGAAATATTATTTTTTTAATTAAATTTTTTTCTTTTATGTGTGACACGGAAAGTTGAAAGGGACCTATGGTCAGAAAATAAGTTTTGGAAGTTTCAGTGGGGGTCACCAAAGACACCATTGTTGTAAATAAAGCTCTTTACGATTAATTGGCAAAATTACACGCCAACTTCTATAAAAAAATTATAATTTTGTTTTAATACTGGTTTATTATATCTATTTTAAGCTGTGTTTTGAACTATCTATAAATAGTCGCCAAGCGGAAGAGTCCAGTGGAAGCTTTAGATATTTTAGAACCTCTTCAATACTGCAACAGTATACAAGTTCCTCTGATTTTTTAAAATAACTTTCCAGATCGGCGTGTCTTTTTCTTGGAAATGTAACTTTTACATCGGCTTTTATCAAATTCCTGTTTTTCAATCTGGAACATAATATTTCAGCTTTCTCTTTTGTTAGTCCTAAATCTCTTACAAGATCTTCAAAATAAGCTTGGTCTACCAAATTAGGACATATGTTTAAACCATCAAGAGGCAAGTAACTTATATCTGATATGTTTTCAACCGCCGCTGTTATTTCTGTATTGGCGACTGTCATATTGGCCGAAAATGTATGTGTAGGCGGTTGAGGCACCGGAACACCTTCACAGCGCACTTCTGGTAAAATGACATTATTTGTTGCTTCGTATGTCATTGTCGCGTAGTGCCTTTGGCTTCTACGAAATTTGTAATTTACGCACAAATAGTATGTGTCTGATTTGTGATCTTCAGGTTCAATCCATGTAATAAGCGCAGAAAATGGCACCGCCTTTGTACCAGGTCAAAAGACCACTTTCGCAAGTAGTACATACGGTTTTTGGTATCCAAGCTTCAGATAAAAATCGTATTCCAAAGAAAAGAAAATATGGTTCTTCAATTGTAGGCAAAATCTTTCTTCTGCTTTGATGGTGCGTAAAATGTCCACAAATAAAACAAAACCAATATCTTAATTTGCAAACAGAATCCGCCATGCTTATTTAAGCTTTAATTTTTCTCTTTTTATATTAATTTTAGTAAAAATCACACCCGATATGTACTGCTTAGTAGCTCAATTATGCTTGAATTTTTTCTTTTATTTTTTATTATTAATTTTAATAAATATCACACCCGATTTGTAAGTCAAAGCTGACTAGACGCGAGAACTCAATGTTTGGCCCGGCCGAACTTGACGCCGTTTTTACCTGTTTTGTATATGTTGGTGTATAATTTTACTAATTAAGCATAAAGAGCTTTATTTACAACAATGGTGTCTTTGGTGACCCCCACTGAACTTTTTCGGCAAACATTTTCGTAGAATATTTAATTCCTTAACTGTCATTTTTTAAAGGATATTTTATGATTTTCTCGAAAAAAGGGTCAAATTGACCCATAAAGAGACCAGTTAGAGGGTTAAGATCTTGCACAAAAATAATCCTCATACAATTCCACAATACAACTCCGACCATAAGAATTCTCTCAGACATTAACTTATAGCATTTTTTTCATAAAGTATAATGCTCCCTTCGACCAAAAAATGAAAACTTTGACCCACTGTAAAAAAATACACAGACGTGCTGGACTATAAGTTTGTTCTACAAAAATTATCTACTCAATATACCCTTTCAGAATTATAGGGTCGCTATTCTGTTCCAAAAATGCTGTTGGACAGTGTAATTAATATTTTATTTCCTTTTTATTCAACTTGCTTCCTTTTGTTTTAAATGTAAATTTTTCAGTCACTGCGTAGTAATTTACTACTACAATATTAAAAAAAAAAAAAAACATTTGGTAGTGCCCAAGTTTGACAAGATTTTGTGAGATTTTGCACAAATCTAGTAACGAGCTAGATTTTGATTTGTATGGGAAATCTAGTAAAAATAAGCTAGATTTCGCTCGAAATCTCGTATATATTAGATTTTGCTTAGATGTAAACGCACTATAAGATATTTTATATAGTAACTCTATTACAATTTAAAATATTTAATGACTACAATAAAAATTCTTATTGCCTTATTAAATTTTGGTAGTATTAACCGAATTCCAACCAATTCTTTTTCTGTGTGTAGAATTTGGAAACTATAAAATATAGTAAAAAAAAGCTAATCCACCAAAAACTCTTAATAATCCTACATTTACTGTTTTGTAAGTTTATCACAGTTTTTTTTTTTTTATTAAAAGCCACATTTTTTTTTCATTACAAACCACAATTTTAATCCTAATATTATTTCTTTCTTATTTCAGGTAATATATTGTTTATAATTTCCAAAACCACCACTAATGCGGTAAGAAATTGTAAGAAATACTTGAAAATATATTACATTTCAATTAAATTAATACACACACATCCAAATGCAAATATTTTTACAAACCCTTTTGACAAAAAAAAAAAAAAAAACCATTTAACACACCAATTGAACCCAATATTAAATTTAACTTAAATATTATAGGTGTGAACCACAAGGTGTGTCAGACATTTTTAAGGGTAAAAAAATAAAAACAGAAATACAAAATTTAAATATTCAGCGGCCTTTTCTTTCTGAGCTTTTTGTTGTTGTTTTCGATTAAATGACGACAAAAACACTTTATGTCAAATTAAGTCACATCCAAACACAAAAAAAAAAAAAATAAATAAATAAATACAGAAGAAGACGATACACATAGTTACATATATTTATTTGGCATTTAAATGACTGCCTTGCGAGATATTAAATTACTAAGGAAACATTACTTTCGACATACATACATCCATATACAGAACAAAACATACCCAACCTTGACAACGGCGACAACGCACAGAAGAACAAAATCCATCAAAACTGTTAACTTCCATAACAGAACAAAATGAAGATCGCGTCACAATAGAAGCTTCTGCACCGGGCTTGGAACAAATTATAAATATGCCTGCTATTCCTTTTGGGACTGGATTGGAAATATATTCAGCAGTACATAAAGCCTTCGTTTTTTGATACATCTAGACGATGATGATACTGGCCGATTTAAGGGCAATTCTATGCTGTTAGAAAAATCTATTGGGCGGGATATTTTGTTCCTTGGCTGCAGGCACCATATTTTGGAAATTGTCTTAGCTGCAGTGTTTTCGAAGACAAATGTATCCACAATCCCTGATATCGTAATTTTTTAAAAGTTTAAAAAACATTGACCTCAAATCCAGCAAAGCAGTTTGTGTCAGGTGTAAGACATTCGATAATTTTTTTAATTATTTGATAATTTTTCAAGAGAAATTTTGAACTTTGCTTTCAACAAAACTTGATGAATCCTTACTAAGATGTGACTACAAGGAGCTTTTGGAGCTTATAGTTATATTTCTGTGTGGTATTAATTTTTCTAAAGTAGCTGGTGTACACAACGCTCGATGGATGGCTAATTCTATACTGCCTAAAAATTATAATCTTTAGCAATCTGTTCCCAGAAATATTTCTTCTCGGGAGGCGTCTATTTTCATGTCAGGAGTACTGCGACGTTTGAATGGGGGCGGGTAGGAAACTTGGTATATAGAAGAAATCATGCCAGCGTAGTAGTTCATCATTGGTGGTGGTGAGATCATTGCCGTTACCGTCCTTGATGACGTCTGTAGTGCGTGCTTGTTTACCACTCCATTGTCTGATAGCATTATACACACCACGCATATTACCCCCTGCTGATGCCTGTTCAGCATTTTCCGTAATATTGCTATAGTAGGCTTCTCTATTGGCCCGCGCCATATACCTGACTTTGGCAGCGATCTGGCGGTATTCGGCCTTTGCATTGAGCTTGGTATTTTCCGTTTTAGCCCAGTTGATTTTGTTTTTAAGTCTTTTTCGGATTGATATTTCCTCAACTTCGCATCGGTTATCTACGGTTTGTAGTAACGATTCAGAGTGCCAAGAATGTGGGTCGCGCTTTGGTGGCATGCGTTTTGTATATCGGCCCAAGAGTGCTCTATATGGGGAGGATTTAGATGTTGCGCGACAGCGTGCTTATATTGGTTTCCTACGTGTATGTTTTGCAGTATATTTGGGTTACTTCTTTTTAGAGTGAACAGCAGTGGGACGAAGTTTAAAGCTGCCTACGTGAAGATGGTGGTCACTATCGATATCAGCACCGCGACCCGAGAAATAGTTTGCTGATCATAATATGGTCTATTTGGTTACGCGTGCGGCCATTTGGAGACTCCCATGTGAATTTGTGTATGTTTTTCTGAATAAATTTTGTGCCGTCGATGAACATGTGGTGTCTGGCACACAGGTCGACCAGTCTGTCTCCATTATCATTCCTGACTGTACCTAGGCCATGCGTGCCCATAACAGATTTAAGGTTGCTGTTGGTGTTACCAACTTTTGCGTTGAAGTCGCCTATCAGGATTTTGATGTCACCCCCAGGGATTGAACACATTGTGGTTTCTAGTAGTTCATATAAGTTATTTTTTGTATCGTCGGCATCTGAGTCGGTAGGTGCATAACACTGTAAGACCGTGAAGTTGCAGAATTTAAAACGACAGCGTGCTGAAATTAAGCGCTCAGATATAGCATTGTGTTGAATCAGAGCCTTTTTTGCATTTGGTGAAAGTAGGAGGCCAACCCCCTTTTTTTCGCAGGTTGGGGTTGCCTGCATATAGGAATTGGTGACCAGATGTCATGCGGGTGACACCGCTTTCCAGCCATCTTACCTCGCTTGGGCCTAAGATGTCGATGTTGTATGCTATCATCTCGTTGCGGACTTGGTTTAGCCTTGACGGTTCGGAGAGACTTCGTACATTCCAGGTTCCAATCATTATCCGTTGTTTAAAGCCGTAGATCGTCATCGTGTGGGTGGTAGTTGTTTCATTTTCATTTGCTGATGTTTCAGTAATAAAGATTTTTTACAAGATTGGGTTTTTAGCCCTATACTCAACCTGCTTATGAGATGGCGAGGGACCATATGGTGATGTCGATGTTTCAGAGGTCAGGTTTTCGTACAGCTCCTACTTCCCAAGACGCCCAGTATGCTGCAACCATTTGGGGTTGATCGGCTTCCCCTCCTCCTTTATCCGGGCTTGCGACTGGCTAGAGATATATAGGATAGGATATAACTAGGCGGAGTTCTTTGTTATGTGCTTATAATTAATTATTCATCAATAAAAACAATCCAGTGAAAACTCTATAGTAGACAGCTACGGCCGGCCGAAATTTATCCATTATTGGGGGAAGGTCTAATAAAAAAAATGAAAATTTTTTTTTATTTTATTTTATTTAATAACAAGAAACAAACGAGATCATTCAAATTTCATAAATCTTTTAAAGTTCTATGTAATGCTTCTAAGGAATGTTTTTGAGCCATGGTAAATTCATCCCAAATAATAATACTGCATTTTTGCAGAACTTTTGCCATACCGGAATGTTTTTTTTTGATATTACAGACGGCATTCTCATTTTTTTGTACGTTTAACGGTGATTTGAATGCTGAATGAGCTGTACGACCACCATGCAATAATGTAGCGGCTTTTTCCTTCCTTTTTGGTTATTTATGGTTATTTATATATAAAAACGTTTGTGAATTTTCTAACTTATAAAATTTATATAAAATTGACAACTCATTATATTTCGAACGACAGCGCCATCTACTGGGTCAAATAAAAAAATGTTTGGCATCATCTAACATACATTCTTAGTTTCATTAAAATCGCACCATAAATAAGAATATTCGAAATAACTTTACCCCAGCGCCACCAATCGGGTCCATTTGTACATGCAAAAATTTCTTATGACGAAATATACGTACATTCTGAATTGGAGTCAAATCGCGCTGAAAATAAGAATTTTGTTTATAACTTGACCCCAACGCCAGCTAGAGGATTAAAACTAAAAAAAAAACAAGTAAGAAAATTATAGTCGGTCTAGAACGACTATACGATACCCTATACCATGCGTTTAGAGACCCTATCTCTTAGGCCCAACTAACTGGACATTGAAAATAAGCAAAAACCAAATTTGAGTGGGATTTTTATTAATTTTTTTGGCTGCAGATATGAAAAAGTTCATATCGGATGCTATATCTATAAAGAGACTAGGTCCAAAAATGGACCGATCCTGATCATGTTTGGTAAAGTCTCTTGTATTTTGCAAAAATATATACAAACAAAATTTGAGAAGAATCAGTGCAATATTTTTGTTTTTTAATAGATTTAAGTGAAGATCGGGAAGCAGCTGTACATGAGGCCTATGAGTAAGGGTTGTCCCATAAGGATAATTTTTGGACTACTCATTAATGGATGTAATAAACGTATACAAACACAATTTGAGTAAGATCTGTGTGATAATTTGGATCTTATGGGAATTTATGTCGATTTCATAGGGGTCATTTGTATGGAGGCTAGGTCTGAACATGGACCGATTTTCACCAATTTCAATAGCGTTCATCATATGGCCGATAAAAGCTTATATACCAAAGTTCATCAAAATATACTCATATTTGCGACCTGCAGTTTGATTACAAGGTTTACATGGACACACAGACGGACGGACGGACGGACGGACGGACGGACATCGTTAAATCGAATCAGATAGTGATTCTGATTCGATCAGTATAATAAAAGATGGATCTAGGTCAAATATTTTTGGTAGTTACAAACAGCAGCACAAAGTCATTATACCCAAACCACATAGTGGTTATACCCTATAAACACAGAAGAGTTCGAACCGACAGCTCTTATGGTTCCGGAGATCATTCGTTACAAACAAATGCACCAACGTTTTTATATATCTAGATGTTTCGTTATTTCTAATTTGTATTCGTTTTAAAAAAATATTTATAGTTTTCTGTTTTAAATTCGCTTCGTTTTCGACAATAACACGATCCTGCAAGCAGCTTTGCATGGAATATCATCCTCATCATCAAATTTAGAAGAATTCTAAACATCATTATTAAACCCAGCTTTGCGAAACAATTTTGAATTGTTTCAACAGTATATTTTTTCTATTCATCTTCCACAAAAAATGTAGAGTCAAGAATGACGAGTTTTTCGAAGCGTCCAAATTTACTTTTAAGTTTGATAGAACAGTTTTTGGCAATAAAATTGCGATAATGAAATTTTAACCGCGAATAATTCCTTGGTCTAAAGGCTGGCAGATATAAATTTTATTTGGAGGTAACCATAATATCTTTATGTTATCTAACTCCACTTCTCGTTGATGTAGTAGACGCTGGTTGATCCAAAAATAAAGCTGTCTTTCTTTTTTCTTTACCCATTTTACGATTCTATTGCCGTAACCACTCCTTCATAATATCTCTTGTCATCTGGTCTGGTCTGGGCCTTTTTGTTTGATTTTCAAATTACTGTTAAGTTTGCTGTTGGTGTTTTCTTAAATGCTTGAGGTCGAACAGCTTTTCCAATTACTAAAGGCACTTCTTTTTGTCCAGTCATGCTAACAAAGAAAAGCACAGATAACCATTCCTTAGCCTGCTGTAAATTTCATGTTTCTCTTGGGAAGTGCTCTATAGAAAATACTACTTTCATCAGCATTGTACACATTTTCGGGTTTAAATTCGTGAAGCAAGAATTGTAGTCTTTATCTAAACTGGTTAGCTTCATCTTCAGACACAGACGTTGGCTTGCCACAAACTGCTTTAAAACTTATATTGCATTTCTATGACAAACGTTGTCATTCCCAATTTTGTGGCGATTTGTTTGGCTTCTTCTTGAGCAAGAGGTGCAGATACGGGAATATTTTTGATCGAATTTCGGAAATCCATTCAAAGCACAATTTGTCGAGCTTTTGGTTATCTGACGGAAACCTAAAATCTTTCTTATTATTTAGAATTAGTACCCGATTGTCACTTCAACAGTAAATTTTTCTTGTCTTTAACTATGTTGGCTACTTGAGATTTTCCGATATCATATCTTATAAAGAAGATCAATATAAATTAAATCTACACTTAAATACATACGTTTCTGTTACTTTCCGAACCGAAAATGTATCTCTCTTTAAGGATTCAATAATTTCCACATTTTCTTTTAATGTGAAACACTTTCGTTTGAAGCCTTTTTCGACAATAAACCAATAAATTTAATTCAACCACAAAAAGTTAATTCCGTGAATCCCCAACACACGGCAGAAAAACATACATATGTAGTTGCCAGAGTTGCCAAATGAATAATATTTGAAAACAAACAAAAAACAATATGCAAAAGCGATGCCAGATTTACGAAATTAAACAACAAATTCTAAATATTATTTGTGCTTCTATGAAAATGTCCGTATAATGGAGAGTTTTCAACCAAAATATATACAAAATCTTTGTCCATGTCCACCTGTGGAAGGTTCATTCATATCGAAATTATTATTTGGTGTCACGTTTCCGAGTTTTGGTCCATAAATGTGAGGTGTCCGCTATAGAGAGTGTCCACTATAGGAAGTTCGCACTGTAATATTTTATAATGTGACTTTTTTGAGTTAAATTAGTGGAATTAAGGAATTTGGAGAAAAAAATTTAATTTTAGTTTAAAATTTTACAAATATTAATACATATACTATCAGATTTCCGCGCTCGAAATTCGAGTGCAATTTCTAGGAACCTTTATTTTTCAACTAAGCCAATTCACAAACCAACACTTTTATGGTTTATTGTTATTGGGAATGAAGATAACAAAGACATTAACAAATTTAATAAAACACACAAAGCATATGTATAATTTTATGTATGTGTTAGTAGCAACTTTAAATGCAATTTACTCAAAATAAGGAAAAAATTTTAAAAATCTATAAATCTGCAAAACGGCTAAAAAGAAATACCTTTCAAATAATATACGTTTGGTCAAAATCGGGATAAAATGGTAGAACAAAACATCGGTCACAAGAAATCGCCTAGTCTATTAATATTATAGATTAATTACTTTCTTATTCCTGTTTAAAAAAAAAAACTTTTTAAACTAATTAATAGATTAATGTGCTATATAGTTTACTAATTTATCGCTTTTCTTTCCAAAGTTACACCAAGAATTTTGAAATAAGAACATTATTTCCAAATTAAAAAAGACCGCCTACAAGCTCAAAAAATCTTTTCCACCTTTTTTAATGTTGGCGTTTTTTTATTTAAGAAAATCCATTATTAAAAATAATAACATTTTAAAGTTACGACTGCATTGAACTAATCGCCTTTTTGAGTGCGATTCACCCCACTGTGCTACGACGACAAAGACGACAACGACGACAAACGACACGCAGCGACTTTACGTTGAGCCATGTATAATTGGTGCGTCTGTAGAATTTCAAATACGTTTTGGTGTTATACGTTTCATATGAAAGAAAAAAAAGAAAAAACAATTTACAGCGACCATAGAGAAATTCAAAATGATTTATTTTGATTTACTTTCGGAATTTGCATTAATTACTTAACACTTCATACATAAAAAGAAAACACAAAACGAAATTTTTTATATCTATATATATAAAAATGTAGAGCATTGTGTTTGGCATTGATGTTCTCTGTAATGCCTGAACCGATTTCAATTCTGTAAACTTCTCATGAAAGGTGACGTCAATACCAAGGTTTTTATGTATCCTTCCGGGAGGGGCAAAAAGAGGAAAAGTCTCCCCCTTTACGGATCTTCTAAACTACTTATCCGATTTCAAAATTTCTTTCACCAGTTGAATGCTTCGTTATCACTGAGTGCTATAGGCTATCCTTCCGGGAGGGGCAAAAAGAGGAAAAGTCTCCCCCTTTACGGATCTTCTAAACTACTTATCCGATTTCAAAATTTCTTTCACCAGTTGAATGCTTCGTTATCACTGAGTGCTATAGGCTATCCTTCCGGGAGGGGCAAAAAGAGGAAAAGTCTCCCCCTTTACGGATCTTCTAAACTACTTATCCGATTTCAAAATTTCTTTCACCAGTTGAATGCTACGTTATCACTGAGTGCTATAGGCTATCCTTCCGGGAGGGGCAAAAAGAGGAAAAGTCTCCCCCTTTACGGATCTTCTAAACTACTTATCCGATTTCAACATTTCTTTCACCTGTTGAAAGCTACGTTATCACTGAGTGCTATAGGCTATTAAGGCAGAAAAAATTAAGAAAAATGGAAAAAATATTGAATTGGAGTAAAACCAGGGGAAAAACATGCCTTTCCGAATACATAACATCAAAGTCCAGTAAAGGGGCATTTTTAATATAATATACTGTACAAACGAATAAATGTAACTTAAATGTCCGCTAACGAAGTAGTGGGTATTAGCTAGTATGTGTATAAAAAAACACGCTTGATTAGTCAAGTGCAAGTTTAATTTTTTATGTGCTGGCATTTATTTATTGTTGTTGTGTGAATATTTGAAATATTTGATTCTTAATTGAAATTGACAGGAAAATGAATTTTTGTATTTTATATTAATTATTCGGCTAAATATTAATGTTATGCTTTTTTGTGATTGCTATTGAATATTCAGAATAAAAAAATTTGCTTAAATTCTAAAAAATAATTAATCTCTTAAAAGAATGTGAAAAAATGTTGGGAAAAATATGGCTTAAATAAATACAAAAAAAAGCAAAAAAAAAAAAAAACAAACGAACAAATTATACCAGTGCGATGTATGTTCATTACCTGCCCTGGTACGTCCAGAATATTTTTAAAGAAAATTTAATTTATATTTTCAACATAAACTACTTTTAGATCGAGATACTTAATCCAATAGCGACTTTTACCTGCATCACGAGTTTTGGCGCTGTTCAACCGTAAGTTGCATGAGTTTTGTTTCAAGTTTTTTTATAACTGTGGGTTCGCCATTGATTTGAAGCAAAAAAAAAAGTATTCTTCTACCATAACAACGCACGAGTACAGACGTGTATTGTCGCCATGGCAAAAATTCCCCATATTTTCTATTTTTATACCTCAAGAAATGGTTCTGCGGTAAGAGGCTTGTGTAGAATGAAGAAATTTTCATTGAAAGACTCGATAAAATATTGAATTTTAATCAAAAAAAATTTTATTCGAAATACAAATACATGACATTAACATTCGAAAATGATTTTGGTTAGTTCAATTTTGGGCCGCTTTTTCGAGCATTGTTGGCTCTATGTCACGCATAACACGAACAATGTTGGCCTCCAAGGCGTTAATTGTGGCTGGTTTATCAGCACGACTTCACGTAGTCCCACAGGAGGTGTCAAATCGCACGACCTTGGAGGCCAATTGACGGGATCATTTCTCGAAATCACCTTAAAGCCAAATTTTAAATCCTATAAATCGATGGTTTTGGTCTCCGTATGTCACGTATCACCATCCATCATTAATCATTGTGTTGTAACTGTCTCCATTGACCGCCTTCATTTTTGAAGAAATAAGGTCCGATGATGCCACCACCGTGTAAACCACAGCAAACGGTGAATTTTTCTGGATGTAATGGAGTCTGTAGGGTCTGGTTGGTCTAACTTCATATTCGATAATTTTGTTTATCAAACCTTGTGGTGAATTTTCAATAAGCGCGGCACGCAGTTTGCGGACAGCTTTTTTCATGGCAAAACGATTCTGGAAAATGTTTTGTATCAGCTCAAGTGCAGTATTTTATTAAATTAAAATTTGTTGGACACGAACTTTTTTTCTTTCAGTTTAAGTTCGTTGATTGATTTAAATTTCATGATTTTATTATATATCTTTGTTTATCGCTAAAAGCAGCCATACAACGCATTTGTTCATTCATGCATTTAATGAATGAACTAAAATTTTCTGAGTTTATTATAATTTCATAAGAGTTAAATGTACCATCCCATCCTTCAACAGCAATACATCTCTGCACTCAAAATTAAACAAAACTTTTCTTGTCTTGATTTCATTACAAATTTTTCACTGAAATTATTTTATAAGAAAAGTTACTTTTTTAAGAAAGGTAGTTTTTTTTTTAGAAAAAATAATTCTTTAAGAAAATTTACTTTTTTAAGAAAGGGTTCTTCTAAAGAAAAGATAATAAGGTACATTTTTAAGAAGTTATGCTTTAAAAAAATGTTTCAGAAAATGTACCTTTTTAAGAAAATTCACTTTCTTTAAGCAAAGATGATTTTTAAGAAAAAGTGTTTTTTAAGAATAGGTACTTTTTTTTAAAAGAAAATATTCTTTTTTAATAAAAAGGTACTTTTAAAGAAAATGTACTTTTTCAGGAAAAATACTTTTCTTTAGAAAAGATGCAGTTCTAACAAATGGTACTTTTTCAAAGACAGGTATTTTTTAAGAAAGGCAACTTTTTAGGAAAATTACTTTTTTAGGAAAAGGCACTTGAAACGTTTTTTTTTGATGTCTAAACATCTATATGCGCAGGTGGGTAAATTTATATTTCACAATACAATCACAAAACTATCGTAACATGTGAACCGTAAGACAAAATCGGTGTGACTTATGATTGAAACCTGTTTGAAAATGAAAAACAAAAAATGAAAAATGAAAAATTATAAATAAAAAATAAAAAATGAAAAATGAAAAACGAAAAATGATTTTTCATTTTTCATTTTTTATTTTTTATTTTTAATTTTTAATTTTTAATTTTTAATTTTTAATTTTTAATTTTTAATTTTTAATTTTTAATTTTTAATTTTTAATTTTTAATTTTTAATTTTTAATTTTTAATTTTTAATTTTTAATTTTTAATTTTTAATTTTTAATTTTTAATTTTTAATTTTTAATTTTTAATTTTTAATTTTTAATTTTTAATTTTTAATTTTTAATTTTTAATTTTTAATTTTTAATTTTTAATTTTTAATTTTTAATTTTTAATTTTTAATTTTTAATTTTTAATTTTTAATTTTTAATTTTTAATTTTTAATTTTTAATTTTTAATTTTTAATTTTTAATTTTTAATTTTTTATTTTTAATTTTTAATTTTTTATTTTTAATTTTTAATTTTTAATTTTTAATTTTTAATTTTTAATTTTTAATTATTAATTTTTAATTTTTAATTTTTAATTTTTAATTTTTAATTTTTAATTTTTAATTTTTAATTTTTAATTTTTAATTTTTAATTTTTAATTTTTAATTTTTAATTTTTAATTTTTAATTTTTAATTTTTAATTTTTAATTTTTAATTTTTAATTTTTAATTTTTAATTTTTAATTTTTAATTTTTAATTTTTAATTTTTAATTTTTAATTTTTAATTTTTAATTTTTAATTTTTAATTTTTAATTTTTAATTTTTAATTTTTAATTTTTAATTTTTAATTTTTAATTTTTAATTTTTAATTTTTAATTTTTAATTTTTAATTTTTAATTTTTAATTTTTAATTTTTAATTTTTAATTTTTAATTTTTAATTTTTAATTTTTAATTTTTAATTTTTAATTTTTAATTTTTAATTTTTCATTTTTCATTTTTAATTTTTAATTTTTGATTTTTAATTTTTAATTTTTAATTTATAATTTTTAATTTTTAATTTTTAATTTTTAATTTTTAATTTTTAATTTTTAATTTTTAATTTTTAATTTTTAATTTTTAATTTTTAATTTTTAATTTTTAATTTTTAATTTTTAATTTTTAATTTTTAATTTTTAATTTTTAATTTTTAATTTTTAATTTTTAATTTTTAATTTTTAATTTTTAATTTTTAATTTTTAATTTTTAATTTTTAATTTTTAATTTTTAGTTTTTAATTTTTAATTTTTAATTTTTAATTTTTAATTTTTAATTTTTTATTTTTATTTTTCACAAAAAATGAAAAATTAAAAATGAAAAATAAGAAATGAAAAATGAAAAATAAAAAATAAAAAATGAAAAATAAAAAATGAAAAATGAAAAATAAAAAATAAGAAATGAAAAATAAAAATTGAGAAATGAAAAAAAAAATGAAAAATAATAAAAAAAAAAAAAATGAAAAATGGAAAACGAAAAATGAAAAAATTTAAAATAAAAAATGAAAAATTAAAAATTAACCGGTTGAAATAATAAGTAATAATAAATATTTTTATAAATTATTAGCAGCGCCCCTGCAATTGTTTGCTATAAGTGATACATAGATGACGATTTCTGTTTGATTTTAAAAAAGTGCCATACACAAATCTTTAATTACTTGATGTGTACACATCTCCCCTGAGATCGGACTCACATTATTTTTTAAGGTAAAGGAATCTTTTTTAAGAAAATGTACTTTAAGAAACGGTACTTTTTATGAAAAGGTACTTTTTTTTTAAGAAAATGTACTTTTATAATAATCTAACCCATGAAAACAAAGTTTTCATCAAACTCTTGCTTTCCTAATGCATATGAGTTTTGAATATATCCGTGACTGTGCGTGACTGTGTGTGCCTATCTCAAAATTAATCTTTGGCCACAACAAGTCTATGGACAAATTTTCAGATCGATGGGATGAGGGAAGTGAGGATTTAATATCTCCGTGACTGTGCGTGACTATGCGTGACTATGTCAAAGTTAATCTTTTTTCACAGCAAGTCTATCGACCAAGTTTCAGATCCGTCGGATAACGGGAAATGGGTTTTAAATCACTCCGCGACTGTGCGTGGCTATGCGTGGCTATGTCGAAGTTAATCTTTCTTTACAGCAAATATATCCACCAAGTTTCAGATTGATTGGATTGGTGCATGACCATGCGTGACTGTGCGTGACTAAGTCAAAGTTAATCTTTTTTTCACAGCAAGTATTTGGACCAAGTTTCAGACTGATCGGATGAGGGGAAATGACATTTAGATCACTCCATGACTGTGCGTGACTATGCGTGACTAGCCCAAAATGAATCTATAGTCGGAACAAGACTATGGGCCAAGTTTCAGAACAATTGGATAAGGGGAAATGGGGTTGCCCCACGACAGACAGACCGACACACTGACAGAGTATGAGTTAAAGGAAAGAGTTTAAAAATAGGTAAATTTTTAAGAAATTGTGTTTTTTTAGAAAAGATACTTTTTTTTTATGGAAAAGTACCTTTTTATGAAAATGCAGATTTTTAAGAGTAGTTTTTAAGAAATGATACTTTTTATGAAAATATACTCTTTAAACAAATGGGGGATTTCATGTCAAGTGCACCAACGATGTCTTCCGATCGGGATGAAATTTGCACCAAGGGTAGTCTTATTGGATAGTAGTTTTGACACAATTTTTCAACAAGATCGGTCCAGATCTCTCTGAGTTAGAGGGGATCAAAATTTGACATTTTGGCCAAACAGGTGTTTTTTCTCATCCATGTAACTTATTACGTATTGTTCTTAGAAAATTTTCTCCCAAAGAGTTTAGATAGTTATTTCTTCAATATTTCGGAAAAAAATACTTAAAAAAAAAAAAAAAAATTTTTAGACTTTTTTTTTTTTTTTTTTGCTAAATTAAAGCATTTTTTGCCTTTTTTTTCAAAAAGGGCATTTTTTTTTTTTCATAAGAAAGCTTAGCATTTTTCCTTTAAGAGCTTTTTGGTCGCTTAGTGGGATGGGAGTGGGATATCTATCAAAATAAATGTTTTGTAACTCAAGACAACGGTTTTTCAATTTTTCACAAATGCACTATTTTGAATTTTTTCCTATTTGTGTGAAAAACCTTACAAATAAAACTTATACTGAGAAACTAGACAAACTTAACTTTCCGAAGGTATATAACATACCTAACTAAAATTTTATACCCTCGATACTGTAATACCCAGAATATGTTAACATCAGGAAAAAAATCGCTTTTTTTCTATAGAAATGTTGAAAAATTATTATTTTTTATTTATTTTTAATAATAATTAAATTAATGTATAGTAATAATAATATTAAAAATAAAAAGATAAATAAATTATTAAAATTTAATATTAATTGCATTAGATCCATTTATATCATAACTATTTTTATACTTAATTTATTGTAGCTGATGAAGTATTTAAGTCTTGTAAATTTTTAAATACCCAGTCTTTCATCCAGCTTTTTTGTCGCCTTTATTTACTGCGTTTTTTTGTCAATCCTTTCTTGGCGTTACTAGGTTCAGCTGTTGATTTCGCTGCTGGTTTATTTGTTGTCTTTGGAAAGAAATAGCATTGAATAGCGGCAGAAAACTTTTTCAACTTGATTCTTCCATCGACAAGCGGTATAAAAGCATGGTATTGAGCGGTGCCATCGATTGTTAACGCAGCATCGAATCTGCTCTTCAGTGTTTTCAATGTTTCCTGATGATCCTCTTTGCTACTAAAAACTATTTTAGTTTCTTTACAATAACTCTTTGCCCAATGGAATATCGCAGTCGCATCTAAGATGCGATCTTGATGAGAGCACTGGAGGCTATACTTGCATTTCTTTTAAGGTTTGCTCCAATACCATCACATGCTCCTTTACCATGAGCAGTAGGATGAAAATGCCACTCAGCTGGCATTCCAAAATCTTTTTCATGGGCCATAAGATTTGCCAAGCTACTTTTGTTTTTAAAATGTTGACGAGCTCCGTCCGAAACGTAGTATACCTTCTTTACTGTAAATTTAGATTTTAGAAATTTTAGTATTCTCTTCTGGTACTCATAAACTGCAACGGTATCATGTTTTTCATCGTCGGATATGATTGCCATACTTTTGTGTTCCAGTTTTTCATCTTTCATGTAGTAAATAACTACTGTGAATATAGTTGCTTGGTCGTTATTGAAGTGGATTGCTTGTATGGCATCCTGAAGAACATATTTATAGTTTTCTGCGAAATCATATGAAATAACGAATTCACCAGACTTGTCAAATCCTTGAAGAATGACCATTGACTAAAAAGTCATGGTTTCTCAAGTTTAGCACTCCTGTACACATTTCTTCCACAAAATCATCCACATTTAAAATGATTGTTTTCAATGTGCATCTGTCAGTCTGAATCCAAGAATCAAATTTGACCTCCTCTATATATTCTCGATCTAAAGAGTTGATTAAATTTTCTTTGATGAATGTGGTTTTTGGGCAATTGGTACCTAAGTGGCAAGAAGTTGTTGCATTAGCACACATAGTCAATTTAAGACAATCGCGGTAATCGTGTAAATCTTCTGCCGAATCATCTGTTAAATACTTTAAGTTGATTTCCTTCAACATCAGTTTAAGGAGTTCCGCTGCTTTCTGCCAAAACGCAATGTTTTGGCCTCATTTGGGTTCATTTCGTGAAGCCAATTCTAACATCCTCGTGTTCATATTGAAATGTTGCAAATAACTCTTTCAGGTTACAGATAACCATTCTCTTCTGTTATGTTATGAAGGTATGTTACATACCTTCGGAAAGGTTAATTTGTCTAGTTTCTCAGTATAAGTTTTATTTGTAAGGTTTTTCACACAAATAGGAAAAAATTCAAAATAGTGCATTTGTGAAAAATTGAAAAACCGTTGTCTAAGCGATCTTAAAGGAAAGATCCTGAGCTTTCTTATGAAAAAAAAAAAAACCCTTTTTGCAAAAAAAAGGCAAAAAATGCTTTAATTTAGCAAAAAAAAAAAAAAAAAAAGTAAAAAAAATTTTTTTTTTTTTAAGTATTTTTTTCAGAAATGTTGGAGAAATAGCTATCTAAACTATTTGGGAGAAAATTTTCTAAGAACAATAGGTAATAAGTTACATGGATGAGAAAAAACACCTGTTTGGCCAAAATGTCAAATTTTGATCCCCTCTAACTCAGAGAGATCTGGACCGATCTTATTGAAAAATTGTGTCTAAGCTACTATCCAATAGGACTAACCTTGGTGCAAATTTCATCCCGATCGGAAGACATCTGTTTCAAAAGTTGGTGCACTTGACATGAAACCCCGAAATGTATATTTTTTTGATGTGTAAACATCTATACGCGCAGGGGGGTAAATTTCTATTTCACAGTACAATCACAAAAACAGCGTAACTCATATCGGTGTGAGCTGAAGCAGATAACGCTGTGTGACTTATGATTGTATTGGTGAAAAAATTATGATATGTTCTTTTCTAAACATTTTCCAATTGTCTTTCAAAAAACATCAATTGTATTTCAGAAACCATCAATATAATTTCAGAAAACATCATTTGAATTTCAGAAAACATTAATATAATTTCAGAAAACATCAATTGTATTTCAGAAACCACCAATATAATTTCAGAAAACATCATTTGAATTTCAGAAAACATAAGTGGAATTTCAGAAAACATCAATAGAATTTCAGAAAACATCAATTGTATTTCAGAAACCATCAATATAATTTCAGAAAACATCATTAGAATTTCAGAAAACATAAATAGAATTTCAGAAAACATCAATAGAAATTCAGAAAACATCATTTGAATTTCAGAAAACATAAATAGAATTTCAGAAACCATCAATATAATTTCAGAAAACATCATTTGAATTTCAGAAAACATAAATAGAATTTCAGAAAACATAAATAGAATTTCAGAAAACATCAAGATAATTTCAGAAAACATCATTCGAGTTTCAGAAAACATCAATTGAATTTCAGAAAACATCAATATAATTTCAGAAAACATCAATTGTATTTCAGAAAACATCAATTGTATTTCAGAAACCACCAATATAATTTCAGAAAACATCAATTGTATATCAGAAATCAATAGAATTTCAGAAAACATAAACTGTATTTCAGAAAACATAAACTGTATTTCAGAAACCATCAATATAATTTCAGAAAACATCATTTGAATTTCAGAAAACATCAATATAATTTCAGAAAACATCAATTGTATTTCAGAAAACACCAATATAATTTCAGAAAACATCATTTGAATTTCAGAAAACATAAGTAGAATTTCAGAAAACATCAATAGAATTTCAGAAAACATCAATTGTATTTCAGAAACCATCAATATAATTTCAGAAAACATCATTTGAATTTCAGAAAACATAAATAGAATTTCAGAAAACATCAATAGAAATTCAGAAAACATCATTTGAATTTCAGAAAACATAAATAGAATTTCAGAAACCATCAATATAATTTCAGAAAACATCATTTGAATTTCAGAAAACATAAATAGAATTTCAGAAAACATAAATAGAATTTCAGAAAACATCAAGATAATTTCAGAAAACATCATTCGAGTTTCAGAAAACATCAATTGAATTTCAGAAAACATCAATATAATTTCAGAAAACATCAATTGTATTTCAGAAAACATCAATTGTATTTCAGAAACCATCAATATAATTTCAGAAAACATCAATTGTATTTCAGAAATCAATAGAATTTCAGAAAACATAAACTGTATTTCAGAAAACATAAACTGTATTTCAGAAAACATCAATAAAATTTCAGAAAACATCAATTGAATTTCAGAAAAAATCAATATAATTTCAGAAAACATCAATTGTATTTCAGAAAACATCAATTGTATTTCAGAAAACATCATTTGAATTTCAGAAAACATAAATAGAATTTCAGAAAACATCAATTTAATTTCAGAAAACATCAATTGCATTTCAGAAAACATCAATTGAATTTCAGAAAACAGCATAATCGACTTATTTTTTATGCACTTGAAAATATGATGTTGATGTTTTCTTTAATTATTAGATGTTTACACATCTCCCTTGTGATCGGACTCACATCAAAAATTATTTTTTTATAAGAAACTAGCTGAGTCCGGTCCGCGTTGCTGGCCCGAAGAAAACATCTGGATTTTATATTGCATCTAAATTTTAATACCGAGTGTCGGGCAAAAGTAAAGCACGATTTAATAATATTATGAATATGACTGAAAAAAAGTATACGTTTTCTTGAATATTTTAACACCAGCGCCACCTACAGGTGAAAAACTTTGTCAGCAACTTTAGTTTTATGTACATAATATATGTTGCGAATTTGAGCTAAATTGGACCGTAAATAAATTTTTTGGGAAAATCTCGACCCCAGCGCGACCTATCAGGTACAAAAAAAAGTTATGCAAATCGGAGAACCAAAGGAACATATGGTATGAATACGAAGCCGCTAGCATTAGTGGTTCAACAGTTATTAGAGTACCAACATACGCACCAACGTTTTTATATATTAAGATTGTACTTTTGTAAAAAAAGGTACGTTTTTAAGAAAATGTACTTCATTAAGAAAAGTTACTTTTTTGAGAAAATTTACTTCTTTAAGAAAGGGTACTTTTTTAAGAAAGGGTACTTTTAAGAAAATGGATCTCTAAAGCCCGATGCGACGTGATTGAATTAAATGCTACACGTTTCGCATCAAATAGATCAAAAATATGTTCTTTGTGTCATCTAAATGACGAAGAAAGTTTTCAATATTTTATAGGTCGTTGCCCCATCTTGAGGCAATTTAGATTACGCCAATTTGCAAATTAAATTTTGCAATATGATATAATTGTTAATATTTTAAATGGTAGATATATGGGTTCGACGAAATCTTGTCCAAATATTGTCAATGCTTTAAGTTATAGAAAATCAATAATAGAGGAATATAATTACTAATGTAATGTAATATTAGTTATTTAGTCAAAACTTTTAAAACGCTAAAAAACACATGTTTATATATGTATAAATGAAAACCAATTACAGACAACAATTGTCAAGGTCTTAAATTCTTATTACCTAAATTATTATTAGTATTATAAATAAAAAAAAATTGTAGTCTTATATAATTTAGCTTTCTAAAATAAAGAATTACTACTGAACTTGGGTTTCTTTTGTGGTATCTCTTAGCTATTATCGGTTATAAATAGTATATTTAATAACTAGACTGGACTAAACTAAACAACAACAACATTCTACATGTTTTTCAATTATTCATATTCACAATAAAATATTCGAAATTTCATTATTGTGAATCGACACATACACATACACATTGTGTGATTTTGTTTTTCGTGTATTTGCCTAACATAAAATTGTTTTAATGTTTTTTTTTTTTTTTAATAATTCCCAATAGTTAGAAATAAATGAATTTGTTAACAGCACTAAAATTGCACTTAAAAAAAAATTTTTTTTTTGTTTGATTAAAAGTTTTTGTAATACATATGTTACTACTTAATTTTTATTCACTGTAAAGTCTCGTTGAATTTAATCCACTGTGAATAAAAGCAATTGAATAAATGCAGTTGGATACGTAAAAAAATTACCCTTAATTACAACAATATCTATTTAGTTGAAATTAACGGAGATAAATTTTGAAACTAACAATATTGTATAATTGAATTAATTATTTTTAATATAATCGCTATGAATTGTTTCTTTGTTAAATCCATACCCCTTAATGGAATATGAAAACAAATTTACATTTGCATTTTCAAATTCAAATTAATATTTAGTAATTGTTTGATTTTTATCAGTTGTCAAACATTTGCAAAGTAATTTTACATTTGATTACATTTTAGATTTTTGTTTACGCTAAATTAAATATTATAATTGAAGCATGAAATAATTTTTTGATTATAATAAATTCAACTCAAGGTTATATTATGAAACACTGTTAAATTAAGCTTACATCCTAAAATTTCTCTCATTCCCTGAGGGATGGGCCAGATGGGTCAGGGGTCTTATAAATTTCAGAATATTTTGAATATACTACATGGAGTGAAAACTCCCTGGCCTAACAATGAAAAACCATTTTTATTTATTTTTTTTGGATTTGAAATCAATTTTATTCTTCAACGTAATCTCCGTTAAGCACTTCTTCAACAATCCTCGAACATCTTGATACCATTGAAAAAATACGGCTTGTCAAATAGGCTTCCGTCTCTGATGTGACTTCTTCATTTGTGGAAAATCCCTTTCCCTGGATCCATCTTTCCAAGTCTGGGAATAACTAATAATCGCTGGTGGCCAGAGAATACGGGGGTGGGGAAGCAATTCGTAATGTAACGACTTAAATTATTCCTGAAGCATACTTTGTATCATGAACATGTTTTAGTTTTTGTTCAGCTGCTAAAAATGTCGCCACCCATCGAGCAGAAAGCTTTTTCATATTTAAATGGTCATGTAATATATCGATGCCTTACTTCCTCAACCTCGTAACTTAGCAAAATAGGGTTTTAACTTTTTCATATCAAACGATTGCTATTTTTGTGTTCTATTAATGCAACAACTTATTATCTCAATACGTTGTCTCAATCCTGTAAATATTAATAAAATATATTTTCGTATCTCAATCACTCCTATTTTCATAATTGCGTCAAACTCTTATCTTAATATGTGCAGTTAAGAATTTTAAAAAATTCGTCTTTGCGTCTCTTTATTCTATCCTTCTTCTTGAAGTGACAATGTATATTAGTTAGGAAGTAAGTGATGTATGCATGGGAGTCCCGTTATTTATAGTTTTTTTTTTTTTTTTGTATTTTGGTAGTTTTTTTTGCAGTACTTGTGGTATACATTCTTGGTGCCTATACATAATTGCATTTTAGTTATGATTCTGATTCTGAGGAATTTTAGTTTTTATAGTAAAATGAGTGATACAATCGCTGTTCTTGATGCTGATACAGGGTGTTTTGTTTTCATGAATCTTTGCCAAGAACCTAAAATACAACAAACTGGAAACGTAATTTTGGATGAAGAAACAGGACATTTTGTCTCAGTGGATTCTGATCAGTCTAGCTTTTCCTCCAAATACGATTTTTCAGCAAGTGAAAGCGAGTACCAGCCCAGTACTGATTCACATTTGTTTGACAATGTATCTTCTTCTGTATTGTTTGATGAATCCTCTGGCGTAATTACAATTAAAAGAAAGAAATAATGAAATAAGCAAAATTGGAATAGAAACCGTAAAAAACTCAAGCAAATGCGTGGCCAGGAGTATTCATCGATAAAGCGGAGCAAAGAATGGAATGGAGTAACGGAAATTAGAAGAGAAAGAACTTTAAAGGCTCGTTGCCGTTCGGAACTATGTGCAAAAAATTCGGTAAGCAGTGCAACGAAATTAGAGAAGAAGATAGAAAGAATATTTTAAAAACATTTTGGTCACTGTCCTGGGAACAGAAAAAAGCGTATGTCCTTGCAATGGTGTCACATAAACCAGTCACTTTGAGAGCAACTGGTACTTCTTCTCGGCGAGTAAACACATGGAAAATTTCTGGAGAGATCAAGGTTGTTTGTAAAATTTGTTTTTGTGTATACTCTCTCTGCGTGAATGGAGCATGTCCAAATGTGTTACTGGCAATCTAAATGCAAACGACGTTGGCATGTTAAAGAAAATTGGACCAGTCAATCGTCAAAGCAAAACAAATATCACGTAAACTTTTTTCTAAAAAATTTGCCTAAAATGCCATCACATTATTGCCGACAGAGTACAACTAAAGAATATATAGACGTTCAGTACAAGACTTGGGCAGAAGTGTACACAGATTTTGAAAAATATTTGATGGATCGCAATATTGATAAGGCTCAGAAGGCAACGTACAAATGCTTCTTAGACGCAGTACACATGGCCAATATTAGCATATACAGACCCAAGAAAGATCAATATGATATCTGCTTTAGTTATAAAAATAAAAACGTGCCAGAAGATGAATATCAACTTCACATAACAAGTAAGGAGCGCACCAGGAAAGAAAAATCCGAGGACAAGGAACGTTGTTCAAGAGGTGATATTCAAATGTTAACGGTTGACTTGAAGCAGTGCAAACAATTCCTCTACTTTCAACTGGAGCAAACTATAAAACAAAATTGTGTGTGCACCAATTCACAATTTATAATGAATTTGACAAAAATGTTGCTTGTTACCTATGGCATGAAGCTGATGGCGGCATGGACTCGAATGTATTTACCTCTTGCTTGCTGGACTATTTACAGAATTTGAAAGACAAAACAAAGCCTACAATAATTTACAGCGACGGGTGCTGTGCCCAAAATCGCAATACGACACTTGCGAATGCCTTGCAACATTATGCAAATACCCACCAAGAAGAAATTCAGCAAAAATACCTGGTAGTTGGCCAGACTCAAATGGAGTGCGATTCTGTGCATGCCTTAATAGAACGAAAGAAGAAATGAAGAGAATTATATGTGCCAGCTGATTTCAATATGGTTATAAAACAATCCAGATTGTTTTAAATCATACATTTTTCCGAGATTTCTCTTCACTCGATTACTTAAAATCAATTTGACCAGGTACAAAAAAAAAGGTTACCCATGCGTTATAAATTTGCGAGCTCTCAAATATAATGACGGAGTTCAATACAAATAACGTTTTGATGAAGAGTGGCAACTATTACGTCATCATAAATTGCTGCACTTGTGTGCAGCGCAATGATAACATTTTACTACCGGGTCTCTACAATCAACAACTACCTATTTCCAAAACAAAATATGACGACTTACAAGATTTAAACTTATGATTCCAGCCGACTATCAGTCATTTTATGATAATTTGCCACACCAATGATATTATTAATTCTGTGAATTAATTTAATATGAATTCTTTTTTTTTTATCATTTTTTCCTTTCTTGAAAATAAAACATTCATTCTATTTTAAATATTGTTTTCATTGCATAATTTTGGTATAATGGCGTTATTTGTTTCTATAGCTATGAGTGCAACAAACGAGTAACTTATTCCTCAAGTATCAAGAATTAAAATTACTGTTAATGCAGCAAACTCGTAGCTCAATAAATGCGTTTCATGCTTAAACTAAAAAAGATTAGTATATTATTTCTACTAATATACATAGATGTAATCAATTCCTAAATAATTGCATTTGAACTTTTACTCAAACACTGAGTTATAAAAGGATGAACCGTTTTTTCTCTCTCCTGATAAGTTGTATTTTTTAAGATACGAGGTTGAGGAAATAAGGCATCGATATGCCGAACTCGCACTGTTGATATCTTTATGATGACAGCAATCTCACTCACTTTACTCTTTCGACCATCCAATACAACCTGATGCTTTTTTCTTATGTTTTCTTCGGTAACTGCCTCATTTGGAGGACCAGGTCCATCTGCATCATTTGTGGTCGTACGACCACGATTAAATTCGAAATACCACTTTTTAACCATTGAATATGACGGCGAAGTTTCACCACAATGTTTATCAATCCATTCTTTGGCTTCGACAGTTTTTATTTTAAAGTACCCCAAAAATTTTGGATGAAAAAAATCTTTTCATGCTAAATTAACGCTACGCTCTCTTTTGTTGTGTCTTATTTCTGATTTTTTGGTTGAGTTTCCGGTTTTGGTGTATTCAGGGACTTATAGTAAAATTTCACGGCGAATATTTTTGCGAAACATTTTAAGAATGTGCCAGAGCTGGGAAACTTTAACCCCCCCCCTTGTAATTTTTTTTTGTGTTGTACAGTGTAATCAGTGTTATATGCACTATAATTATAAATTGCAATCCTTGTATCAATTGTATGCTGCACTGTAATTATAGGACTTAGTCTTATTGTGTAGGAAGTCAGATAAACAAATTAATAAAATAAATAAATAAATAAATGCTCACAAATGTAAATTTTTGCTTGATCTGTAATTCTTGACTGCAGTTTTCCAAGCGTAAAGTGTAGGGCACGAGACAGATCGTAACGAAGCACGATTTTAGGATTTCTGTCTCTTAAAGGTTGCTAGACCTTAAAAGTTGCTAGACAGATTCTTCCGTTGCTCGATTTTGGTTTTTGGAGCATGGTAAATTAGCTTTTTCTATAA
Organism: Cordilura impudica; assembly: GCA_963682025.1. Taxonomy (NCBI): domain Eukaryota; kingdom Metazoa; phylum Arthropoda; class Insecta; order Diptera; family Scathophagidae; genus Cordilura; species Cordilura impudica. The sequence continues at coordinate 248,028,709 of OY821518.1, forward strand.
TATGATAATTTATTAAGCCACCTAACGGCAAATAGAACTGGAATTTGTCATACTTTTAATATAGGCCATAAGAAATATATAATGAAACCTGGATTTGGATATTTGTTTTGTGGGCTTAGAAGCTAGGGTGCGTCGCACAGTGGCGCCCGTAGAGCAAACGAGGTTGCAAAAATCAAAATTTTCATGTGCGCCAACGAAGTTCTGAATAAACCCATGTTATAGGAAACTTTTCAACGATTTCAAATATGCTACTCTTAATAATATCACATTTTTAGTTTAGAAGATATAACCGTTCAAAGTTGACCGACTTTCGGTTTTCAAAAAAACATAAATTTTTAGTCAATTTGTTGCGATTTCAGGTGTAATATCACGAAAAATAGGCAACGAATCGCCTTATTTTTTGTTTGTATTGATTGATGTATTTATTAAATGTATAATGATAAAAAAAAATTAACTGTTTGCTTTGTGTTTCTCCTGGTAAATCACTATTTAAAAACTATCCGTGTTTTCACTATTTTTCAACTTTGACGGAAAATAAAAAAAATCTGTATTTTTCTATATTTGCCATATTTGCAAAACATGTTCTTTGATTATTTCTTTACATAATTCAAAAGGTTTTATCTGCCCGCACATGCCCGTTTGGTTTCTAGGGGTATAAAAGGTTAAAAAGACATGGTTGCAGAAATTGTATGGCGTGCATCCCTTACATGTTTTTACTGACAGTAGTTTGATCTAATAGTTTGAAAATTGCATTTTAAGTCGGTTGTCTACCTGTGAGCCTCTGCCAAAGTCTACTCCCAATATTCTGTTACAGATACAGGATGCACAAAAAACTACTCATTGAAATTCGCAGGTACGCACCTCACTTAAAAATTACTTTGGAGTACAAATGGTCAAGAACAATATTGACTTATGGTCCCTCCAGGTAGGCACAAATCTTATTTAGACACGAGCATAATATCAAAATTGCATAATTCAGCCTAAATCCATATGTATGCAGGGAACAGGTAAATTTTTAGGCATGGTAGCATAAGCCTATATATTGCAAAATAAGCATAATGCCTGGATTAGTCTACGACTGAAAGTTGGCGCAACAAGTACTGAAACCATGGCGTTAAACAATTTAAAATTATTTGAACTGTTTAGAAGGTCAACCACACCAAAGTTTTTCACGGAAGCTGCTTTAGAAGAACTTGATAGCTTATACGGAAATATTGAGAGAAGCGAAATTATAAAAAAATAATTTTTATCCGATATATGCAAATATTAAGGCAAAATGGGTGAAATCTAATCGAACCATTCAGAACTTCAACTCCAAATACGAGGACTGGCTTAATGAAGACACCATCCTGGATATATTGGCAGTAGATAAACCCACCACATCAACCAGAGGAGCAAAAGGAAGCCCAAAAAAAAAGTATTGAGGAGTGTTCAATTTTCACAAGAAAGAGGAAACTTGCCGATGCCACCAATGACTTGACCACGAAACATTTATCGGACGCGCTGTTTATTAAATATACAAAGGATAGTGAAAGAGTTAGGTCGCAGATTACAAAATCTGTTGCTGATGCAAGCCCACTGCGACTAAAAAGGATTAAGGAAAGCATTCCCACGCCCACAAACGCACACATTAAAAAGTATGGTTCCGAAGAAGCCTTGGCCTTGTTTATGGACTTACAACTTTCCAAAGAAAAATATGAGATACTACGGGCATCCTTGATGCGACACGGGGCTGACGTTTTACCAGGATACAAGCATATTACGCAAGCCAAAATAAATTCACGACCACTGCATACGGAGTTTACGGAAGTCTCTGTGAAAGCCAATCTGCAGGATCTCATGGGCCATACAGCAAAACGGTTGTTGGAGAGTCTTCCTGAAAATGAGGTGAAAATTCTTCCTGAGAAACTGACATTGATCAGCAAATGGGGCTGCGATGGATCATCCGGACAAAGCGTTTATAAGCAAAGGATATCTTCCGATGACGCTAAAATATCGGACGGAAATATGTTTATGGCATCTGTTTTCCCTTTGCGGTAAAATCTGATGTTTCCCTACACTGGAAAAATCCACGTTCGTCATCAGTGCATTATTGCCGACCAATAATGTTTCAGTTTGCAAGGGAATCGGCAGAACTCATAAGGACCACGGTGAAGGACATTGAAGAACAAATAAGCAAGATTAAGCCTACAAAGCTGCAAATTGGAGAAGGAAAATATATTGAATGCAATTACGACTTCCACCCGACCATGGTTGACGGAAAAGTCGTAAACGAACTGACAGGAACAACCTCAACATTGTCATGCCCAATTTGCAAAAAGAGTCAGAAGAACTTTGGTAATTTAAACGATTCTACAAACGAGGAGAATTACGAATATGGAATGTCACCATTGCACGCAAGGATAAGGTGTATGGAGTTCTTGCTTAAACTGGCGTATACCCTACCACAAGAGGAGGAAAACTTCGATGAAAATACATCAAGAAAGGATAACGAAAATATCAGAAAGAAGCAAATACAGGATGCTTTTTTTAAACAAGTTGGACTAAAAGTAGATTGTCCCAAGCACGGATACGGTAACTCAAACGATGGAAACACTTCTAGGAGATTTTTTGAAAATGATGAGGTAGTAACTAGAATCACTGCAATTGACAATCAAATCGTGAAAAGATTGGGAACGATCTTGAATGTTTTAAACTGCAAAGAAAATGTCAATTCTACAAAATATGGAGAATATGCATCGAAAACTGCATCTCTTTTAGCAGAAATGTATCCACAGAAGAAGTTGACCCCGACCGTCCATAAAATATTGGCGCATGGCAAAGATATAATTGAGTACCAGTCTTTGCCAATTGGAGAGCTTTCTGATGATGCACAGGAGTCTCTTAACAAATTTTATAAAAAATATAAATTGCAGAACACATTCAAAGCATCAAGGGTAAGGCAAAATGAGGACCTCTTCAACATGTTGGCATCATCTTCCGATCCACTTATTTCTTCCCTGCGGCATGTGAAGTAACGAATAGAGTTAGAAAATAATTGTAGTTTAGAAATGATTAGTCTTTTAGATATACCTTCTCTTACGAATTGTGATGAATATTTTACAGAAAATTGAAAAAATAAATTTAAGAAAGGAGTAATTTTTTTTTCATTTGTTGGGTAATAATTTAAAACATAAAACCCTAAAGAAAAAAAAAATAAAAACAATCTAAAAATGTAAAAATAATTTTTTTTAGTTACCATAAAATTGATTTTTCTTCAAATTTTAACTTTGATAACCCATAAGTAGGCCCCTTCAAAGCGTAGAACCCTTTCCAAACGCTCATTTCATAGGCTGGACAGTTATCTATCATATGCTGTTTAAACTGTTCAATTATGTTATTCGGTTCAAAAGATATGATTTTTGCAACGAAAAAACTCAAATGGCGCCACTGTGCGTCGCTATGACCTTTTTGGTATTATGTCACTTTTTGAAGCACGCATAGTAAAGTATAGTACCGACTACAAAGCATTAACTTAGAGACCGTTTATGGAATTTCGCTTTTTTGGGTATTAACAAAAAATTCTTTAAAAAAAAAGTTTTCGTTTCTTTCAATATTAAGTTTAAAATCGTTTATTAAAAATTTTAATTGTTAAATTTTTTCATTTTTAGGGATTGTTTTTTTTTTTTTTTTTTTTTTTCAAAATTACAAATATTTCAGAGGACTGTACCCTCTTCACCCATTTCTTAGTGCTACATGAATTCTGGCCCGAAAGGTTTTTTTTAAATTTTTTAATTTTGGTGTTCGGTACGTGGTCGGGGAAATCGATTGTTACCCAAAGCATGAGGTTGTGAAACATATTTTTTTAATTTTTTTTTTCACAAAACCATAATAGTAAAAATAACAACAATTGGTGCACATTGATGGCACGAAAAAAAAAATAAATACTTCCCAAGTTAAAACCTTAATTACTCAAGAAATTTACTATATTTGGGCATAAAATTAAAAGTTAGGTCTTCGAAAACTCATTCATTTGAATCCCATCATGAAATTCGACTATGTTGGTAAAAATACAATGGGCTAAAAAAATGATTTTGTTTATTTTTCAATTTCGCAGATCGGTTTCGAATGGAAATTTTTTTTAATGGCCAATCTATATATAGAGTATTTCTCAAGGTATTGAGGTATGAACTTGAAAATTTTATCAGTGCCCCTCACACTTGTAATTCATACCACGAATATTTTTGAACAGTAATATTTCTCTCTCTTACAGAGCCAGATTGGTTTCAAATTAATTTTACGGCCGTATATTGCCTATTTATTGAGATATTGAGATACTGAATTCTTACTTTAAAACAAATTGTTACGCGGATAATTTTTTTTAAATAGTCTGCTAATCTTCAGCTGTGATTTATCTGCTTTTGTGGCAATAACGCACAAGCAAAAAAATTTCTTTTCTGAAAAATTCGATTTCGAGACCCCGAGACCTTCAAATATTTTTGAGCCATAGGAACTCATATTCTGCCTTAAGATTTGCAAAATAAAAATGGTTTTTGGTGAAACGCTCTAACGTGCATAAATAATTCAGGCTGTTCAAATTCGATTGTCTCAATCAGAGATCAGCGATAAATCGTTTATTCGCTACTCATAGTCACTCATGAAATTTTAACTACAAGTGAGTAGAGATCATTGAGATTCAACTACTCTGATGTACTCATAGCCACAATAAAATTGATTTATAAGTTGCAATAAATATGGATCCATCCCATATCTGTTTGATTCATAAATCACATCAGTTTGATTTATAATTTTAGGAAAATATTTATAATGCATAAAATTGATTCAATTAGTTATTCGATTGGCTGTTCATTATTCATTATTTCTATGTTGAACTTAATTTGGCAAATATACCCTAGTATATTCGGTATCGACTATTTATAACTATCAATTTACTGTACTTACGTTTCCTACTACCTTTTCTTTTGGAGTTTGTAATTATAATATGAAAGCATGATAAATACGAGTAAGTATGTTTGTATTTTCAGAATTATTTCGAAAATGTAGGTAATATACATATATTTATTTTCGAGAAACTAATACAAACATACAAAAGCCTTATAATACAATCTAAATATCTACACATACATGTGAAATGTGCTTTCTACAAGAATTGTAGACATACGCCACAACATTTACAGTACCCCCAACCCGTCGCACGTAACACCAAGAAAGCTATTTTAATTTGCTCCTGTTACCAAACGATAATTAGAGCGTTGGAAATGAATTTGTTTGCGTTAGAGTCTAATAATATTGTTAAACTTTATAACGGCATTAAATAACCAATACAAACTACTCATTAATTGCACATTAATAAATATTTCAAATTCCTACAATATTTCATTGGGCTTCTGCACCGTAAACAAACAATAGGTTGGTAGATATTTTTTTTGCACCGATTAAAAGGAACCGGTATATTATTTTCCTTAATATGCAGCCTGACAATAAGATGTCGGGATACAGTTGTTCTGAGAGGTCATTTGATTCCAATTCAATTGACTATTTTTTGTCAAAATTATTAAAAAAAAGTCTTTAACCCGCCCGTTAGACAGTCCACTGCCAGTTTGAAAAACTCAATACTCGTACACTCACATTTTTTATACCCTATACCACTATGTGGTTTGGGTATAATGACTTTGTGCTGCTGTTTGTAACTACCAAAAATATTTGACCTAGACCCATCTTTAATTATACCGATCGAATCAGAATCACTATCTGATTCGATTTAACGATGTCCGTCCGTCCGTCCGTCCGTCTGTGTGTCCATGTAAAGCTTGTAATCAAATTGCAGGTCGCAAATATGAATATATTTCGATGAAATTTGGTATATAAGCCTCTATCGGCCATGGGATGAACGCTATTGACAATCGGTCCATGTTCAGACCTAGCCCCCATACAAATGACCCCTATGAAATCAACATAAATTGCCATAAGATCCAAATAACCATATAAATCTTAGTCAAATTGGGTTTGTATGTATTTATTACACCCATTAATCAGTAGTCCAAAAATGATCCCAATTGGACAACTCTCAGTCATAGGCCCCATATAGAGCTGCTTCCCGATTTTCACTTAAATCTATCAAAAAACAAAAATATTGCACTGATTCTTCTCAAATTTTATTTGCATACATTTTTGCAAAATACAAGAGACATTACCAAACATGGTCAGGATCGGTTCATTTTGGGGCTTAGTCCCCATATAGATATAGCATCCGATATGAACTTTTTCATATCTGCAGCCAAAAAAATTAATAAAAATCCCACTCAAATTTGGTTTATGCTTATTTTCTATATCCAGTTAGTTGGGCCTGAGAGATAGGGTCTCTAAACGCATGGTATAGGGTATCGTATAGTCGGTCTAGACCGACTATAATTTTCTTTCTTGTTTTTTACTAATACACACACATTTTTCGCAGTGGTCACACTAATGGCACCAAATTTTTCGTGCGAGTAATTGCTGCCACTAAAGATATTTAATGTTACCCTGTTGAAAATTTAATATAAATTTACTGGATTACTGCAAAATTGTAATTAAAGTTTTAACTTGTTAAATGTATTATTATGATTCATATCTTGAAATGCGCATATAAAAACGTAAGTTTATTAATTATAGAGCATACATATTATTAAAATAATACTAATAATAAGAAATGTTAACCGTTTCCCCAAAAATGTGCCTATATAATGAACTCGGTAACTCTATTTTGTAAACCAAACAAAAAGTGAATATGGATGCTAAATTAAAAAAGGAGAATATTTCAAAAATAATTAATTGATACCACTGCCACCCTCCTTTGTGGGACATGAACAATAAATCATAAATCTTTATTATCATTTGAAAGAACATTCTTTGGCATTTATTTTTTTGAAGATTATGTCTAGCAAATGTTGGCCGCGGCTATGTCTCAGATGGCCCATCCGTTGAGTCCAATTTTCGATGACTCGTTCGAGCATTTCGACTGGTGACTGGCGAATGACACGCGTGATGTTCTGCTCCAAGGCCTGAATCGAATCGGGATTGTCCGCATAAACTTTTGACTTTACATATCCTCACAGGAAAAAGTCTAACGGTGTGTTATCACACGATCTTGGTGGCCAATCGATCGGCCCAAAACGTGAAATTATCTGCTCACCGAAGTGTTCTCTCAATAAATACATTGATTGATGCGCTGTGTGGGAAGTGGCGCCGTCTTGTTGAAACCAAATATCGCCGAGATCACGAGCTTCAATTTCAGGCATCAAATAGTCGGTTATCATGGCACGATAACGGTCGCCATTGACGGTTACGTTCTCACCGGCATCATTTTTGAAGAAATATGGACCGATGATTCCACCGTGGCCGTGGTCTATTCGGTCGAATATTATCCAATAATGAAAGCTGGGTCTCAAGATGGGTGATGGTGTTGCGAATAGTACGCTCAATAGGCCGATTATGTTGACCATAATTTGAGCGAAGTGCACGAAACCCATTCTTCACAGAACGTGAATTTTTGTAATAAGGTTGAACGATTTGTAAACGTTGTTCAGGCTTAAGTCTTTCCATGATGAAATGCCAAACAATACAACAAAAATAACATGACAGCATTACACAACTCACACGTGATCTGTCAAAAAAAGGGTATTGAAAAAAGTATCTACTTGGATCACCCGTTACGTACACAACTGTAGTGGCAGTGGCAGTGGCCTGTGTAAGACGGGCGTAAAATGAAATTTTAAAAAGAAAACTTACAAAATTTAAACTTGGGTAAGTTACCAAACAAAAACTTAAATGAAGAAACTTAGTTAACGTAACATCAAATAAAATCCCATAAATTTACATTTTTCTTTTATTTTAATAATTTTTATTTATTTTTTTTTACTTCTACTGTTGCTGTACAAGTTTACAGTTAATGTTTTTTTGCCCGTTAAGAGCCAACTTTATAATGAATTCAGATACTCAATTTCTATATTTGAAAACATATTTGCCACCCTAATTTATAATTTGGCTAAGCCTTTGCGTATTCTTGGAATGTCAAGCTGTTCGTCCGCCTTTCGTTCTGTCGTTTCGTTCAACACCAATTTCACTGAGTTGAGCATGCATATTGTCGTTGCTGAAATACCCAAATGCTATAATTAATACCACATACATTTTGAGCTGCTATAAATTGCTATTTGTTTTGTGTTGTGTTGTTGTTTCTTTTTAAAGGCTGGTGTCATGTAGGCAATGCAGGTGAAATACGAGAGTACTACTGGTAGTGGGTAGATGACACGCTTTCGATAAGGTAATTGTTGTTTAGGTCAACAAACAGACACACGAACATATCAACACATTTAATTCTTAATATTTTTCAATTGTACAAATGACTGATAATGCTAATTTATGAAGTAAACAATGGGGGTAATTGGAGTATTCAAATTGCATAAAAATAATGTGAAAATTTACTGCAATTAATGTTGAACAATTAAGGGTTTCGTTGAGATTTAACGAAACAATAATGACCTTCAAGCAAAAGTTTTTTCTTTAGAAAATTTTTAAAGTTTTTAAACAATTATAAAAAGATTGGGTAACCGTTTAAGTATGTATGTGTATTGGATTGGTCGCAGCTTGTATGGGATTTTTTTTAATTCTTAATATATGCGTTGTCTAAAATATAAGGTTTGCTGTCATAAATGCAGTATTCACTTTTTAGCACGATACGACGGTGCCTACTCGGCCCAAAGTACCTGAAGTGTGTTTATATGGGGAAATATTACTTTTAATTTTTTCGACAAGTTGTTATATGAATCGATATCAGTACTAAATTTTCTTTTCAAACAGCCATGTAGCTTCATCGAATAGAAACCCGCCAAGAAATGGCAAATTCCCCAGACTACTGTTGTGCCAAAAACACTAGCTCGTGAAATTTGGCGGAAATTTTTTCTTAAAATTAATTAAAGCCATCATTTTGTTTTGTCTCTATACCTATTAGAACTCATACGTGAAGTATTGTTTTATTACCACGTTGTTATCCTATTGCGCAATGCGACCAAAGATGGAAATTTGTTTTTGATAAAATTTTAAAACTCCTTTAAAAAAATTTTTAAAAAAAATTATCGGGCTTTTTATCGGTAATCTTTATTTAAAAATGTCATAAAATCCAAAGCTGGCCTTGGCAAATACACATTTGGTTATAATATTTTAAGTAACGCTTTTGAAAATTCAAGAGCACTTACAAAATATTTTATTTTTTTTGAATAGATTGTCTTTTATTAGCTTGGGGTCATATGTGACCCCAAGTCCAAAGGGTTAATGGGGTCTTATTATTTTTTTTCAAAACCCTAGGCTATTAAGATAAAATATAACATCTAAAAGTAGAAAAGTTGATTAATTTTTTATTTAAAGTATTTAGAAAGAGTACATTTACCGAATATTTCACAAAAATCTAATTTTCCTCGAAATCCGCAAAAAATGAGTGAAAAAAATTCTGGGAGAGGAATTTACTTAAAAATTCACACAATTAATCTCTAACATATATTTAACAAAACCTTAAAGTGCCAGATCCGTTTTTTGAAATTTTGTTTAAGAAAATTTTTTTAAACTTAAAAAAGGAGTTTTCAAAATTTTTATCAAAAAAATGTTCCATCTTTGGCCTCATTTCGCAATAGGTTAAAAACGTGGTAATAAAACAATACTTTGTGTCTGAGTGCTCCTAGGTATGGACACAAAAAAAAAACAAGAAATTATGACGTTAATTAATTTCTTAAAGTGAAAAATTTCACGACCTAGTTTTTTTTTTGGCACATAAGTGATTTGGGGCATTTGCTAATTCTTGGCGAGTTTTTATTAGATTTTGAAGCTATATAGCTTTTCTAAAAGACAATTTAGTACTGATATCGATTCATATAACAACTTGTCGAAAAAAATTAAACTTTAGGATGAAGTTTTCGTAACATCTGAAAAAAAGTCATATTTTCCCCCATATAAACACACTTCGGGTACTTTGGTGCCACTAGGCACCAGAAGGCAACGTCGGATATAACAAACAAACAATGAACAATTTATGACAGCAAACTTCATATATTAGACAGCGCATATTAGGGCGGGTCGATTTGTAGGGAGGCAAAAAAATCGCTCAAGTGACACAAGTAAAATCATATTCTAGGGATCAAAATAAGAAACTTTGCCCAAGGAACCATACCTCTAAAACGAATTCTGATGTTCCGACTTTTGACCTATCTGTCTGTCTGTCTGTCTTCATTGGGGCAACCCCATTCCCCCTCATGCAATTGATTTGAAACTTGGCCCATAGTCTTGCTGTGACTGCAGCAATTTTGGGTAGTCATGCAGAGTCACGCATAGTCACGGAGTGCTCTAAAAGTTATTTAGAGTAGAAGATACGTATACGTATGAGTGTTAATTTTAATATTAAATCAAACATAGTCAGCCCAATTCGGAAAAATGGCGATTTTTGTAATGTTTGTATGGGGAACCCCCTGGGGGGTTCCAGGCGGTGTGCCACTGGCATGGGTGGGTCGGCCCTCCTAAGCTAGTGGGGGTCGATCATACATTTTGACTTGATTGGGGCACCCTAAATGGGTCAAAGTGAGACAGACAGACAGACAGGTCAAAAGTCGCGACATCAGAATTCGTTTTAGAGGTATGGTTAATCGGGCAAAGTTTCTTATTTTTATCGCTAGAATACGATTATCCTTGTCACTTGGGTGATTTTAATATCGACCCGCCCTAGAGCAATTAAATATAAAAATTTTTATGACCAGTCTAATGTGTATTGTAATTAATTGCTGCTATTAATAAACTGACTTTTTATTTAAATTTGTATAAAACTATAAAAACATTATCTACATAAATATTTGTGAGCATGATTATATCTACCTTAGCAAAACACTTTACTAATTAAAATTAACGTTATTTTAAGGTAAATTCATATTTTAACTAATAACAAATTGTCTAAAAATTATTTCATTGAAATACAGAAAATATATTGTGGTAAATTTTAAAACTGATTAAAAACGAGGGAAGTATCATAAATTGATAACACCAGTGTTAAATTTGACTATGGCGAATCTGTCATGCCCTTTACTTTTTATACCCTATACCACTATGTGGTTTGGGTATAATGACTTTGTGCTGCTGTTTGTAACAACCAAAAATATTTGAGCTACACCCATCTTTAATTATACCGATCGAATCAGAATCACTATCTGATTCGATTTAACGATGTCCGTCCGTCCGTCCGTCCGTCCGTCTGTGTGTCCATGTAAAGCTTGTAATCAAACTGCAGGTCGCAACTATGAAAATATTTTGAAAAAATTAATAAAAATCCCACTCAAATTTGGTTTATGCTTATTTTCTATATCCAGTTAGTTGGGCCTAAGAGATAGGGTCTCTTAGGGTATCGTATCGTATAGTCGGTCTAGACCGACTATAATTTTCTTACTGGTTTCTTTTTTTATTTATACTTCTTTTATTTATTGGACATCATTTTCTGTAAGAAAAGGCATAATTTTTGCCAAGAGCAATTTTTCCAATAATTTAGATAGCCACGGAAGAAGACTATGGGATGAAGGAAGTGTTTTGTCTTTATCAGGTTTGTGGATGATAATAACTTGTGAAGTTTTCCAAGACATTCTGAAACATTTTGTTAAATAATAGTGCGTTCACATCTAAGCAAAATCTAGTATCTACGAGATTTCGATAACAATCTAGCTTATTTTTACTAGATTTCCCATGAAAAATAAAATTTAGCTCGTTGCTAGATTTTAGCAAAATCTAACAAAATCTTGTCAAACTTGGGCACTACCAAATGATACTACTGAGTTTTTTTTAATATTGTAGTAGGAAATTACAACGCAGTGACTTAAAAATTTACATTTAAAAACAAAAACAAAAGCAAACAAGTTGAATAAAAAGAGAATAAAATATTAATTACTAATAAAAACTAGCAGATTCCAGCGATCGAAATTCGAGTGATAATTCTAGGAAATTTTATTTTTTTATTTAATAAAGACCCTAAAGGTATTTAAGCCAATTCACAGTTTAACACTTTTTAAATATCGACTGCGTTATTGGTTTATGCTAAAAATTATTTTTCAATTCAGCACAATTCTTATTGTGAATGAAGAAAACAAACTCACAAACACATTAACAAATTTAATAAACACACACATATGTAGCATTTTTATACCCTATACCACTATGTGGTTTGGGTATAATGACTTTGTGCTGCTGTTTGTAACTACCAAAAATATTTGACCTAGACCCATCTTTTATTATACCGATCGACTCAGAATCACTTTCTGAGTCGATTTAGCAATGTCCGTCCGTCTGTGTGTCCATGTAAAGCTTGTAATCAACCGACAGGTCGCAAATATGAATATATTTTGATGAAATTTGATATATAAGCTTTTATCGGCCATAGGATGAACGCTATTGAAATTGGTGAAATTCGGTGCATGTTCAGATCTAGCCCCCATACAAATGAGGCCTATAAAACCGACATGAAGTGCCATAAGATCCAAATTATAATATAGATCTCAGTCAAATTGGATTTGTATGTGTTTATTATACCCATTAATCAGTAGTCCAAAAATGATCCCTTTAGGACAATTCTTAGTCATAGCTCCCATATAAGCTGCTTCCCGATCTTCACTTAAATCTATCAAAAAACAAAAATATTCCACAGATTTTTCTCAAATTTGGTTTGTATATATTTTTTCAAAATATAAGTAACTTTACCAAATATGGTCAAGATCGGTCCATTTTTCGACCTAGTCCCCATATAAATATATTATCCGATATGAACTTTTTCATATCTGCAGCGAAAAAAATTAATAAAAATGCCACTCAAATTTGGTTTATGCTTATTTGCTATATCGAATTTGGACCGAAAGATAGGGTCTCTAAACCATGGTATAGGGTATCATATGGTTGGTCCAGACCGACTATAATTTTCTTACTTGTTTATTTTTATATATGTGTTAGTAGCAACCTCAAATGCATTTTACTCTAAAACAATGTAAAAATTTAATAATCTGTAAATCTGGTGGACATCTAAAAAGAAATACCTTTCAAATAAGATACGTTTGGTCAAAATCGGTCACAAGAAATCGCCTTATCTATTAATATTATAGATTACGAGTCTATAATAAAAAAAAATATTTAGTGTAGGGTTTGAGATTCTTTATAGGTAATAAATAAATTTGGACAAAGCCAGACGAATCCGTCCAAGCTGTCCACTAATTATTATTATTATAATAAATTATATTATCGAGGCTGGAACAGACAGCCAAAGCGTCCAATTCGCCAACGATTAATTTTTATTTTATTTAATTTTTATTATATTATCTTTTATAAAAAAGGCTTTTTTCTATATTTTTTGAGTTGTTTGTTATTCAATTAATTTGAAAAGAATGAATAAAATTTTATTTTATTGGCTCTTTAAATACACAAAAATAAATGACAGAAGACACTAAGGTATTAAGTTAGAAAAAATAAATATAAGTTGAATTTAAGCTTTTAAGTAAAAATAATGACATTTAACTGAATGAAAAAAGGAAATACAAATTGACCTCAATTACACTCATGGTAATAATTCTTATGACAAACAATTATTGAATAAATAATTATAATAAATACCTAATAATGTTTTCTTTTAAATATTTTAAATAATATATATAATTACGCCTGCTACATTAGTAATTTTTTTTTAAATATACAACTTTATTTACAATCTATCCATTTGCGCATAATAAGCAAATTCGATATAATAATATTAACATCAATTACTGAACTCCAATGAGAACAACAATATACTACACTACATTGGTGAACTTATTTTTACAAAAGTATTTACAGGTATTTACAAATAGAAAAATATTGATTATTTTCAACAAAAAGAAAAATTTTAAAAATATATGAGTAAATAATTATTTTCGAAATGGTTGATCATAAACATGATGCCCTTTAATCTTCGGATCTCATTCGTATCAGCTAGCAGGGATATAGCCAGCAAATTAGAGTGATTACTTAATCTATGTAAGTAGTTCGAGCTGAATCGATTAATTTCATCTTTAACCATGGGAACAAATAGATCGTTGTGAATAGTTTTATTTGATACAAACCATGGTGCGTTAACAATTGACCTTAAAATTTTTGATTGATATCGTTGTAGTATTTCAATATTGGAATTGCTAGCTGTTCCCCATAACTGTATTCCAAACGTCCAAACTGGTTTGAGTATAGTTTTGTATATTATTATTTTATTTTCAAGACTTGATTGAGAGTTAGGTCCCAACAACCAATAAAGGCGTTTGGATTTTATGTTTAGATGTTCTTTTTTAGTTTTAATGTGGGTTTTCCATGTTAATCTTCTATGTATATGTAATCCTAGATGTTTTACACTATCATTTTGTCTAATATTAGTGTTATTCAGAGATACTATAGGACAGTTACTGCTTTGTAAAGCGAATGTTACGTGTACTGATTTATCAGTGTTCACTTTAGTGTTCCACTTGTTTAGTCATATTTCAATAGCATTGGACTCATTTTGAAATATATTCGAAGGTTCATCTTCACATAAGCTGGAGGCTAATATAGCTGTATCATCTGCATAAGTCGCGACTAGGACGTCTTCAGTTATAGGCATAACTGACGTACAAATTGTATATAGGATTGGGCCCAAAACACTGCATTGTGGTACCTGCTCCTATTTCGTATAAATCTGATGATTCATTGTTTACTTTTAGATAGAAATGGCGTTCACTTAAAAAAGACTTCAATAGCAAGTAAGTAAAATGATGTAGGAAGTAGCTTTTTAAGTTTGTAGTAACGGGTGATTTTTTAAGAGCTTGATAACTTTTTTAAAAAAAAAAACGCATAAAATTTGCAAAATCTCATCGGTTCTTTATTTGAAACGTTAGATTGGTCCATGACATTTACTTTTTGAAGATAATTTCATTTAAATGTTGACCGCGGCTGCGTCTTAGGTGGTCCATTCGGAAAGTCCAATTTTGGGCAACTTTTTCGAGCATTTCGGCCGGAATAGCCCGAATTTCTTCGGAAATGTTGTCTTCCAAAGCTGGAATAGTTGCTGGCTTATTTCTGTAGACTTTAGACTTGACGTAGCCCCACAAAAAATAGTCTAAAGGCGTCAAATCGCATGATCTTGGTGGCCAACTTACCGGTCCATTTCTTGAGATGAATTGTTCTCCGAAGTTTTCCCTCAAAATGGCCATAGAATCGCGAGCTGTGTGGCATGTAGCGCCATCTTGTTGAAACCACATGTCAACCAAGTTCAGTTCTTCCATTTTTGGCAACAAAAAGTTTGTTAGCATCGAACGATAGCGATCGCCATTCACCGTAACGTTGCGTCCAACAGCATCTTTGAAAAAATACGGTCCAATGATTCCACCAGCGTACAAACCACACCAAACAGTGCATTTTTCGGGATGCATGGGCAGTTCTTGAACGGCTTCTGGTTGCTCTTCACTCCAAATACGGCAATTTTGCTTATTTACGAAGCCATTCAACCAGAAATGAGCCTCATCGCTGAACAAAATTTGTCGATAAAAAAGCGGATTTTCTGCCAACTTTTCTAGGGCCCATTCACTGAAAATTAGACGTTGTGGCAGATCGTTCGGCTTCAGTTCTTGCACGAGCTGTATTTTATACGGTTTTACACCAAGATCTTTGCGTAAAATCTTCCATGTGGTCGAATAACACAAACCCAATTGCTGCGAACGGCGACGAATCGACATTTCACGGTCTTCAGTAACACTCTCAGAAACAGACGCAATATTCTCTTCTGTACGCACTGTACGCATTCGTGTGGTTGCTTTAATGTCCAATAAAGTAAACTGAGTGCGAAACTTGGTCACAATCGCATTAATTGTTTGCTCACTTGGTCGATTATGTAGACCATAAATCGGACGTAAAGCGCGAAACACATTTCGAACCAAACACTGATTTTGGTAATAAAATTCAATGATTTGCAAGCGTTGCTCGTTAGTAAGTCTATTCATGATGAAATGTCAAAGCATACTGAGCATCTTTCTCTTTGACACCATGTCTGAAATCCCACGTGATCTGTCAAATACTAATGCATGAAAATCCTAACCTCAAAAAAATCACCCGTTATAAACGAATGCGCCACACTTTGTCGAACGCTTGTTGTATATCTAAAAACACTCCAGAGCAATATTTCCCCTTTTCTAAAGTATCCCTTATGAAAGCCACTATTCGATGGCATTGTTCGGGCGTGCCATGCTTCTGTCTGAAACCGAATTGATATTCAGGTACGATATCATATTTAGTAATGGAAAAGTTATAATTTTTTATACCTATATGTCCCCATTCCCATCTGATATATAATAATTGTGCAAAATGCATTTGTTTTTGTTGTTCAAACAATACATTTAACAAATGCTGATTTTGAAAATAGATTTCAACTAAAATCTACTAGATTTTCTCTAGATGTAAACGCACTGTAAGGAGGTAAGATATATTATTGCTAATATAGGTTGTTCTTTAATCATTTTTGGGTAAAATAGATCACACTAGCGTGCTTTTTGAACATCTAATTCGTTTTTGATAATATTGCACAATTCATCGTGTTTCAGATATGTACAGGATTTTGATAATTGGTGCATTAAGTGCTCAGCAAATGTTTCAGCTTTAGCTTTGCCACTACGTGCCCAGTTACCACTAGATCGCCTAATTTGAAATTCGCCTTCAATTGGCAGTTGTATCAACAATTCTTGAAGGTTGATGCATGTTTTTGAGGTGAAAAAAATTTTGCTTATGTAAACATTATTTAAATAAAAAATATATCTTAAAAGTGAAATAGGGTTTTGGTGTGAAAATTTAAAAAATCTGAGTTGAATAACAACTTGAAGAAAAATTAGTTTTGAGGTGAGAATAAAATTTTGTGAAGAAAATATTCTGAGCTGAATATTTTTTTGGAGGTTCACATAAAGTTTTGCGGTGAAAACTGTATTTAATTTAAAATTTTGTTTATCTATTTTATTTATTTTATTTATTTTATTTTTTTTTATTTATTTTATTTATTTTATTTATTTTATTTATTTTATTTATTTTATTTATTTTATTTATTTTATTTATTTTATTTATTTTATTTATTTTATTTATTTTATTTATTTTATTTATTTTATTTATTTTATTTATTTTATTTATTTTATTTATTTTATTTATTTTATTTATTTTATTTATTTTATTTATTTTATTTATTTTATTTATTTTATTTATTTTATTTATTTTATTTATTTTATTTATTTTATTTATTTTATTTATTTTATTTATTTTATTTATTTTATTTATTTTATTTATTTTATTTATTTTATTTATTTTATTTATTTTATTTATTTTATTTATTTTATTTATTTTATTTATTTTATTTATTTTATTTATTTTATTTATTTTATTTATTTTATTTATTTTATTTATTTTATTTATTTTATTTATTTTATTTATTTTATTTATTTTATTTATTTTATTTATTTTATTTATTTTATTTATTTTATTTATTTTATTTATTTTATTTATTTTATTTATTTTATTTATTTTATTTATTTTATTTATTTTATTTATTTTATTTATTTTATTTATTTTATTTATTTTATTTATTTTATTTATTTTATTTATTTTATTTATTTTATTTATTTTATTTATTTTATTTATTTTATTTATTTTATTTATTTTATTTATTTTATTTATTTTATTTATTTTATTTATTTTATTTATTTTATTTATTTTATTTATTTTATTTATTTTATTTATTTTATTTATTTTATTTATTTTATTTATTTTATTTATTTTATTTATTTTATTTATTTTATTTATTTTATTTATTTTATTTATTTTATTTATTTTATTTATTTTATTTATTTTATTTATTTTATTTATTTTATTTATTTTATTTATTTTATTTATTTTATTTATTTTATTTATTTTATTTATTTTATTTATTTTATTTATTTTATTTATTTTATTTATTTTATTTATTTTATTTATTTTATTTATTTTATTTATTTTATTTATTTTATTTATTTTATTTATTTTATTTATTTTATTTATTTTATTTATTTTATTTATTTTATTTATTTTATTTATTTTATTTATTTTATTTATTTTATTTATTTTATTTATTTTATTTATTTTATTTATTTTATTTATTTTATTTATTTTATTTATTTTATTTATTTTATTTATTTTATTTATTTTATTTATTTTATTTATTTTATTTATTTTATTTATTTTATTTATTTTATTTATTTTATTTATTTTATTTATTTTATTTATTTTATTTATTTTATTTATTTTATTTATTTTATTTATTTTATTTATTTTATTTATTTTATTTATTTTATTTATTTTATTTATTTTATTTATTTTATTTATTTTATTTATTTTATTTATTTTATTTTATTTATTTTATTTTATTTATTTTATTTATTTTATTTATTTTATTTATTTTAAATTCGGATAACACATAAATGTATAGAGCGCTGGGCGGAATTTGGTGACACTTGGTCTAGAAAGTATTTCCTGCAAGTTTCGGCCAAATCGGACATCGTTAACACGAGGCGCAACGAGGTCAAAGGTCAAGTCATACAGAATGTTCGAAAATATATGAAAATTATATAATAAATAGCTTTAATTTATTTCGTGTATCGTGTAAATTGCTAAATCTGTTACTTTTTTTTTTTAGAAAATGTAATTTAAAATATTTTTTGTAATTAACCCAAAATATACCAGGGGGTCAAATTGACCCACTCAAAATTTTTGACTTTATTGTCATTTTAGACATTTAATTCTTACTAACATATTCTTCATGTACATAATCTGGACATGAAGAATATAAAAAAAATCCAAAAAATTAAGTTAGCACTATTGCTTCCACTAGATCAAAATGACCTACAAAATTTATTATTTGAAATAACTTTTATATTAATTTAAAGGCTGGTTTTAACTTTTATTTATAATAAATTTCATATTAAATCACAGTATTAAAAAATTAGAGAATTCATTAGTTTATGACAAGTTTTAAAAACAATCTAAAATTTTTAATAAGTTTTAGAATATTATTTTATAGCTCAAAATCTCTAGTTAAAGACTGTAAAACGGCATGTTTGGAATATTGTTTTCTGTAGCTTTGTACCACCTGAAAAATTACAAAAAAAAACTAAATATTAGTACAATTAATAACAAAACAAAATAAATTCAATAATTACTTTTAGTAAGTGTTGCTTTTGCTCTGCTCCTCATCCTTCGTGATTTTACAATGGTATTCCTGGATTAGTTTAATTCCTCTTTCAGCACAATCGTTGACAACACTTAAACTTTTAACAATTTCTTTTCCTCTTTTAAATTCTTCATTAAATTCCCATATACGCCGGTCTTCTTTAAAGAAACCAGTGGATATTTTAAATCGCTTAAAGACGTTTTTTGTGTTAAATGAGAATAGATCTTCTAAAATTACAGAAAATTCTTTGGAAATGAAATCTTTAGAAGTTTCTTTTCTTAGGGGAAGCTTTTTTGGGATTTCTTCTTGCTCATCTCCAGGGTCGCCAATAGACATTTTTGCCAATTGTTCTCTATTAAGTTTGGTGACACATTTTTATAATTATTGAAAAAAATTTTAAAAATTAGTATATAAACTGTTAAATGTGATAGAAAAGTATTTAAAAACTGTTTACCTTTTTTGAGTGTAAAACTAAAAATATTGTGTTATATTTAAAGAAAAAATCACCTCTGGTTTGCAGCTTCAAATTTATCAGCAAGTTTTATCGAAATCCTTCAGCAAATATATATTATTTCGATATTTTGTTTCAAAAAAATATGAATCTCCTTAAATTTGACTTTTGACCTTAAAGAGGGACATTTTATAGTCTTTCGATATAACCTTAACTTCCAAGATTGGGAACTTATATCAAGTAGTATAATATTTTGATAAAAGATATTTGAGACATGAAAACACCAAAAAGATGTAGCCTAAAAGTTGAAAAAATATGAAAAATCACATTTTTCTTCAAATCCGCTGAAATAAAAACGCTGCCCTCGCCAAATTAAGAACAGGATACCTACAATATTTGGCGTTTTCAATCACATATATTTTGCTAATAAGACCTTGAAGTCCAATCGTTGATTTCGGTAAATTTCTTGAAAAAAATTTTTGAAAAAGTAAAATTTGGGATTTTGAAATAGTGCGTGAAAAATACGTACCGTTTTGGCATTAATTTAGAACGGCATAACAATAGACGAGATGCAAAATACTTTACATAAGATCATTCTGGGATCTGGAGAATGCAAAAATGTTGTTGTTGTAAATTATTTCAATGTCTTTAAAAATGTGAGCTCAATTTTCTTAATTAAGTGGTCTGCGGCGCATATATTTCCTGGGGAACTTGATATAACTTGGCTCTTTTTCAACCGATAATAGATTTTGTTGTTTTATTAGAAAGATAATTTACTCTAGATTACGGTTTATTAATTAGTTTAATTGGAACGGAACTATTAATATCAAAATTTTTGTGAAAAATGATTTTTTTTTTGATAATTTTCCCATATAAATGCATTTTTGAACTTTGAACTCAATGCGCGCCCAGAAAGCATTGTCCGATTTGGCTATAATTTTGCGCACTAAAGTTTTAGATCCAATTTCACAATAATCCGACCCGCGCGTCTTGAAATTTCAAAAAAAAAAAAAAAAAAAAATGACTGGTACCCTGATATACATATATAAGCTATAGCTACTACGCCCTAAGCTAAACCGATATGAAAAATTAGAAATTAATTACAATAGTGTGAAAAAAGAAAAGAGATTTAAATATGATTAAATAATTTAATGCTTTTTAAATAAAATGTTTTAATTTTTATGGTTTGGCATGACGGGAACGATAATAGGGTAATGAGATTAACTTCTGAATATATTTGGTTGCTTTGTCTATCGAATAATGTGCAAGCAGATAGAATGTGTGGTATGTTAAGAGGAGAAATGCTAGCACAACTGTAAATAGTTATATTCTTTTTGGTTATAACGTGACTGTGTGTAAGTTTAGTATGTCCTAAACTTAATCTTAAGAATTTGATTAAATCTATTATATTATACATATATTTAATCTATTTGTAACAACCGAATTGTGATGAATTTTGGTTTGATTATGATTACAATTCTGTTGTCTTAACAGAAAATATTTTGTCACAATTGAAAATGGATAGATTCTCTTAGCTTTCTATTGATAACCGAATATTCCATTGTCCACGTTTAGAACATTTCGGTTGACGAATATTTTCTGCGTACTGTATTACCTATATAAATTTATGGATTCAGTTACCAGATTGTTTGTTTCTAACTCATCTTTCCACAAATAGAAAAAAAAAACAAAACAAAATTATAAAAAAACCTTATTGCGATTCGTTAGTTTAGCATGCACTTTAGTAACTGAGTATTGCATGTAGTATGTATATAACCCGATGCGCTTCGCTACGCCCATCGCAACGAAATAGAAAACGGAATACATTTTGTAGAACAACATTTTATTTATATTTGGCGATTTTTGATTTCGTCGATTTTTGTTTTTTCGATCTTAGATTTTGACGATTTTTGATTAATTTTCGTTATTCGTTATTTTCGTTTTTGGCGATTTTCGTTTTTTTTTTTTTGGCGATTTTTGAATTTGGCGTTTTTTTTGGGCGTTATTTTGGCAATTTCTGATTTAGGCGATTATTGTTGTTCGCGTTTTTCGGTTTTGAAAATTTTTGACTCGCCGATTTTTGTTTTTTGTTGCTATTTTGGATTTTAACGATTTTTTATTTTGGCGATTTTGGGATTTAGCGATTTTTGTTTTATGCGATTTTTGATTTTACCGAATTTTAATTTTGGTGATTTTTGTCATTCGCGATTTTCGGCTTTGACGATTTTTGATTTTGTTTTTTTTCGTTTTTTGGGCGTTTTTTGATTTTGGCCTTTTTTGTTTTTTTTTTGTGATTTTTTTATTCGCGATTTTCGGTTTTGGCAATATCTGATTTAGGCGATTATTGTTATTCGCGTTTTTCGGTTTTGAAAATTTTTGACTTCGCCGATTTTTGTTTTTTTGTTGCTATTTCGGATTTTTGGCGATTTTTGATTTTGGCATTTTTTTGATTTTAACGATTTTTTATTTTGGCAATTTTGGGATTTATCGATTTTTGTTTTATGCGATTTTTGATTTTACCGATTTTTAATTTTGGTGATTTTTTCTCATTCGCGATTTTCGGCTTTGACGATTTTTGATTTCAATTTTTTTCGTTTTTTGGGCGTTTTTTGATTTTGGCCTTTTTTCTTTTTTTTTTTGTGATTTTTTTATTCGCGATTTTCGGTTTTTGGCAATTTCTGATTTAGGCGATTATTGTTATTCGCGTTTTTCGGTTTTGAAAATTTTTGACTTCGCCGATTTTTGTTTTTTGTTGCTATTTTGGATTTTAACGATTTTTTATTTTGGCGATTTTGGGATTTAGCGATTTTTGTTTTATGCGATTTTTGATTTTACCGAATTTTAATTTTGGTGATTTTTGTCATTCGCGATTTTCGGCTTTGACGATTTTTGATTTTGATTTTTTTCGTTTTTGGGCGTTTTTGATTTTGGCCTTTTTCTCGATTTTCGGTTTTGGCAATTTCTGATTTAGGCGATTATTGTTATTCGCGTTTTTCGGTTTTGAAAATTTTTGACTTCGCCGATTTTTCTATTTTGTTGCTATTTTTGATTTTTGGCGATTTTTGACTTCGGCGTTTTTTTGATTTTAACGATTTTTTATTTTGGCGAGTTTAAGATTTATAGATTTTTGTTTTATGCGATTTTTGATTTTACCGATTATTAATTTTGGTGATTTTTGTCATTCGCAGCTTTCGGCTTTGAGGATTTTTGATTTTGCCGTTTTTTTTTTTTGAATTTTTGTTATTCGCGATTTTGGGTTCTGGCAATTTTTGTTTTGGCTATTTTTTTTTTTTTTTTTTTTTGAGTTTGGCGATTTTTATTTGTTGGCGATTTTTGTTATTCCGTTTTGGCGATTTTTGACTGACGATTTTTAATTTTTTGTGATATTTGATTTTGGATATTTTTGTTTTTTACGATTTTTGATTTTGGAGATTTTTGATTTTGGCGATTCTGCTCATATTTTCCACGACTACTCACATTGGCAATTAATGTACTTGTCAAAATTTTCAAGACTGTCATTTGCATAGTGCTTCATATTTTTTTTTGCATAAGGGTGACAGGCGCATTGGTCCGATCTCGCGCATTTTTTGTCCGACTATTCAGATTAATAACTTATGAACTAACACAAAGTACCAAGGCTTTTGAAACTACAGCGCTCCAGAGATGTGATATTAAATATATACCTTGTATGGGGACTACCGCGCCCACTGATCTGATCCCGCCCATTTTTGTCCGACTACTCACATTAATCACTTATGAACTTACACAAAGTTCCAAGGCTTTCTCTTATTATAGTACTCTAGATATTACATTGAATATTTATTTTGTTTCGTGGGTGCCACGCCTTTTGGCCCTATCTCTCCTTTAGTCAAATATGTACGTGTTCATAGTTTCAGAACTCTTGTTGTCGTAGTACTCCAGAATTATATGTTACAATTAAATGTTAAAAATTGACTTTATCTGGGAGGTGCCATGTCCAATTGAAAAATCCAAAAAATGTAACCTATTTTTCCTTCCGGATAGGATGTTGGATTACCATTATTCAGTTCTCAAAAATAATATTGGAAAATTGGTAATATTAATTGTAAATTCCGAGATTGGAAAATTATCATCCCCGTATATATTATCATGAAATATAATCAAACTAGTTAGTAGTAAGGCACCTTAGGAGCTCGTGGGGTACAATATGAAACCGCAAAAGTGAGTTTTTAATCCCTCCGATTATAACTTAAATCTATCTTTAGGTGACACAATGCGCTTTCTTAAGAAGGGGTTCTTTTTAAGAATGGCTACCTTTTTAAAGAAAATATGCATATTGAGAAAAATTACTTTTTAAGAGCAATTAATTTATGAACAATAGGTACTTTTTTCAGCAAATGTACTTTTTTAAGAATAGCAATTTTTTAACAAAATGTACTTTTTTTAAGAGGAGGTACCTTTCAAAAAAGGTAATTTTATAAGAAGTATGTTTTAAGATATCGTACTTTTTAAGAAAAGTACTTATTTTTAAAAATTTACTTTTTTCGTAAAAGGGACTTTTTAGAAAAATTACCTTTTTTTAAAAAAAGGAACTTTTTTAAGAAAAGGTATTTAAAAACAAGAAGCTTTCCATTAAAGAAACTGATGTTTTTTAATCGAAGTTTGGATTAATAAATAATAATAAACTAAACTTTTGAGTTCCAATTCCTTTGATTAAATTAAAGTTTATTAAACATTTCTACGTTTCAGGTTCATTCGATGTTATTGTCATGAATTTCCCCTTTTCTAGGTGTCGGAATACTTCCCTTAGTTAGTTGTAATTGGTTTAGTTAGTTATTTGTTTTAATGTTTTGTTTCAAAACTAAATAACTATTATTTAATGAGGAAAAACAATAGACACACATATTTATATATTTATATGATTATAAATGTATTTATATAAAACCTTTATAATTGCGGTCTACCTCAGCACTAAAAACACCAATACCAACATAAGCCATGAAAAAAGAAACAAGTTAGAAAATTATAGTCGGTCTAGACCGATTATACGATACCCTATACCCTATCTTTCGGTCCAACTAATTGGATATAGAAAATAAGCATAAACCAAATTTGAGTGGCTTTGTTATTATTTTTTTTGGCTGAGATATGAAAAAGTTCATATCGGGTGCTATATTTATATGGGGACTAGGTCGAAAGATGGACCGATCCTGACCATATTTGGTAAAGTCACCAAATTTGAGAAAAATCTGTGCAATATTTTTGTTTTTTGATAGATTTAAGTGGGGATCGGGAAGCAGCTCTATATGGGTCCTATGACTAAGATTTGTCCTATAGAGATTATTTTTGGATTACTGATTAATGGATATAGTAGACACATACAAACCCAATTTGACTGAGATCTATATGATAATTTCGATCTTATGGCAATTTATGTCGATTTCATAGGGGTCATTTATATGGGGACTAGGTCTGAACATGTATCGAATTTCACCAATTTCAATAGCGTTCATCCTATGGCCGATGAAATTCATCAAAATACATTCATATTTGCGACCTGTAGTTTGATTACAAGGTTTACATGAACGCACATACGCACGGACGGACGGACATCGATCAATCGCCTCAGAAAGTGATTCTGATTCGATCAGTATAATAAGAGATGGGTCTAGGCCCAATACTTTTGGTAGTTACAAACAGCAGCACAAAGTCATTATACCCAAACCACATAGTGGCATAGGGTATAAAAACATTGTAAATTGTACAAATACACCAAAATGTGTTCTATTTACATGGTAGAATAGGTTAGAGTATATTGAGGTGCACTTATTTAAAGTGGATAAGTTTTTAACGAAATTTAGAACTTGGAAATATATGATTTCCGATCATTACAAATAAGTGGCTAGCTACGTTGTAAGCATTTGGTTGAAAGTTTATATTTGTTTACAATAACAATAATAAAAAAAAAAAAAAAAAAAAAAAACAAAAGGTCAATGAAACCAAGAAACAGTAAACTTTGCTAAATAAAAAAATCCTACATTTCAGTTGAAATCATATCGAAATGTAAAGTATGTGTAAATATGTAGCAAATTCAGGTTAGCAAAAGTTAGGTCGATTCTGAGAGTGAGGGGTGAAAACAGAGGCTAAATTAGAAGACCCGTATCGCGGCGTTTGTTTATGTTAGTTCGAGTTTTTTTTTAATCGACCTTCGAACTTTGCAGTCAAATGCCGATTTTCAGCATATTGTTTATATGGTTTTTTGGCTATAACTCGTATATTTTTTCACTCTGTAAAACCCAAATTATTGCTAGAGACCAGTGCAACAATTAAAATTTTTTAAAAAATTGATTTAGAAAATTTTTGTGGTGCTTATGAAGCAAAATGTTGGAAAAATTATTGTTTTTATGCTTTCTGAAAATATTTTCCACAAAACTAAATCTTTTTTGCTTTCTGTTTGATCTATAATATGCTTCTCAGTTTCTTCAATAAATTTAATTTGAAAAGAAATGGTCTTAGTCGATAATTTGCGTTAAAAATCCCAAAACCATTAAATAAATAGCGATTTAGGTAGAAGTAATTAAAAAGGGAAGTTCCAAGAATTAGGAATTAGTAAAACAACTTTTTTGTTTTCAACCACCGCACAGGTAGCGATTTTTTTTATTTCGTACAAACGAACTAATTTCAAAAATGAAGATTCGTTAAGACTCGAAACTCAGCCGAAGCTGATGTCTTTTAATTTTCGCTCGGTCGTGATAAAATTCGCTATTAATTTTTTTGGAACTTATTTCATTTTGTGAGTGATTTAAGTTAAGTGCATCGGTTTCATAAAAAAAAAAAAACAAAAAAACATTGTATAATATATATTGCATTAAAAATGTCGGAACCAAAATGTAAAATAGACCATTTTTGTAATGTTTGTGGACGTTTCATAGCAAGCGATGAAAAATGTGGCAATGCGAGTGATTTTTTTTTTGGAAGCCTATAAACAATATTTCTCGCTAGAGTTTATCACTGGCGTAAACTATGCCCCTAAAAAAGTTTACTTTAATTGCTATTCAACTCTTTAGCAATGCCAAGTTTAATGTGGAGCAACGGCAACAAAATTTTCATTTCAGGAACAAGACTTTCGTGTAGCCTATTGTCTTTAGGCCATTTCCGTCCAATGCGACTATTCCAGTTATGCTCTTTGTACTGGTTTCTTCCTTTAATACCTTCTCCGTATCGTGAATCCCAATTTTACAAAAAACGGATATTTTGGACGGCCAGATGCTGTTAAGCCTGTAATCAATTAAACTATTTTGAGGTCGCAGCAAATGCTCCACTGGTGTTCGGTATATTTGACTACTGCCAGAATGTGTTTCAAATTATCGAAATTTTTACTAGTGTCAGTGCTATACGCAATCGGAGCAGAAGGCATTCTATTTGTCTTGTGCAAAAGCACAACTTTTAAGCTGATTAGCGAACTATCAATGAATTAACGCCAATCATCTTTTTTATAGGTTAACCCTATCGTCTCCATTAACTTTTCAATATCGTTGCAATAAGCGAAATTTTTTGCATCATTCACATTGATGAACTTTTCTAACTCTTTTTGGCGTTTTCAATATGTTGTTACTTTGGTACCTTTCGCCAGTAGTACCTGAAGCCAGTAGTTCTGATTTTTTCTGAGTCAAACACAAATTTGCAACAATTCCATCCAATTGGTTTTGTGTGACTAGGTTTGGGTCCTTTGATGTTTCATAGGATGTACTTTCACCAGGGTCGTATTCTGAGAAGAAATCCATGGATGTAGCAGCGGCGGTTGTAGTACTGATATCTGTTTGAAGATCAATACTTCGGTATGTTGGTACTGGAACGAATTCTGAGTGCGGTAATGGTAATTGGACACTTGGCACTGCTACATAAGTTTTATTCTTTGCTTTCCTTCTATTCGAAGTTTTATGGTAGTTGATACACCCATAGCAACTTTCTTCTTGATGCGGGCTGTTGTCTAACCACATCATTGGTATACCAAAACGCATAGCCTTCTTCTTTTCACTTTTCCATTGCATAAGCGTTGAATAGCAATTAAAGCAAACTTTTTTAGGGGCATTGTTTACGTCAGTGATAAACTCTTGCGAGAAATATTGTTTATAGGCTTCAAAAAAAAAAAAAAAAAAAAAAAATCACTCGCATTGCCACATTTTTCATCGCTTGCTATGAAACGTCCACAAACATTACAAAAATGGTCCATTTTACATTTTGGTTCCGACATTTTTAATACAATATATATTATACAATGTTTTTTTTTTGTAATTTTTATGAAACCGATGCACTTAACTTAAATCACTCACAAAATGAAATAAGTTCCAAAAAAATTAATAGCGAATTTTATCACGACCGAGCGAAAATTAAAAGACTTCAGCTTCGGCTGAGTTTCGAGTCTTAACTGAATCTTCATTTTTGAAATTAGTTCGCTTGTACGAAATAAAAAAAAATCGCTACCTGTGCGGTGGTTGAAAACAAAAAAGTTGTTTTACTAATTCTTAATTCTTGGAACTTCCCTTTTTAATTACTTCTACCTAAATCGCTATTGATTTAATGGTTTTGGGATTTTTAATGCAATTTATCGACTACGACCATTTTCTTTTCAAATGAAAATTATTGAAGAAACTGAGAAGCATATTATAGATCAAACAGAAAGCTAAAAAGACTTAGTTTTCTGGAAAATATTTTCAAAAAGCATGAAAAAAAATAATTTTTCCAACATTTTGCTTCATAAGCACCACAAAAATTTTCTAAATCAATTTTTTAAAAAATTTTAATTGTTGCACAGGTCTCTAGCAATAATTTGGCTTTTACAGATTGAAAAAATATCAATTGGTCGACGAGTTATAGCCAAAAAACCATATAAACAATATGCTGAAAATCGGCATTTGACTGCAAAGTTCGAAGGTCGATTAAAAAAAAAGTTGAACTAACATAAACAAACGCCGCGATACGGGTCTTCTAATTCAGCCTCTATTTTCACCCCTCACTCTCATAATCGACCTAACTTTTGTTATCCTGAATTTGTTCCACAGTGTTATTTGTAAAATCGCATAACAAAATTAAAATAAAATTTAGAAACATAAATGAAAGAAATTTGACGAAAAGTTCGAGAAAAAACAGTCTTTTAAAATAAATTCTGTACATTTGTCTCTTACAAAGGAAATTCGAAGAATCTTGGGGAAGTTATTGAACTTGAAATACAAAACTGTTCCCAAAGTTGAGGACCATGATCTGATTTTGGTTTTAATATGCCTTTATGCAGAATTTCCTTTCAGTCAAGGAGAAATTCACATTGGCAGTCCCTTGGCTTATAAATGACGATATATGCCAAGGAAAGTGATAAAGCCAGTGTAAATGTTGCCAGTGTAAATGTTCAAAACAAGTTAGGATTGATCTCGATGTTGTCTTGGTTTCTATTTATTAACTCAATTCTTCAAGGAGTAAATTCAGTTGGTTGCTGTGAAAGCCATTCAATTTGAGTTATAGTGTCAGTGAGGGCATCTTCATGCGCATATATGGATCACGGAAATGTGGGCATTTTTGTCGATAGTCATGGGGCACTTCTCTCTCCAAAATTCTCACATAACATCTTCCGTTCTCGGAGGACAGTGTAAGGAGGAACTGTCAATGCTAATCCGCCTTTCAGAGATTAGTCTGGGATGCGTCCTGAGCCGTAGCGATTTTGAAGGTTATGAACGGGCAGACAAATTAGCAGGAGCATGTTCTGCTATTAAAGTCTCTTCCTCGTTGTTGGTCCCAACTCCACTGAGAACAGCGTAGTGTACTTTCTATGAGCAGAGGAAAATACTTAGATGGAAGAAATGCAAACATGCAGAAAGACTTGGACTTCAGTACAACGAATACTGTCACAGCTGAGGAACACCTGGAGAATATGACACATCTCTTTCTCTCCTCTGCGAGTGTGAAGTTCTAGGCAGTGTCAGATATATGAAACTAAGATTAGCGCTGTCAGCTCTCATACGTTTTCTTTTCTTTCAGGTTAGATCTGGAACTTTTATAATATTACTTTCGACTGATGTGGTTTCTTGTTTCACACACGGTGAATTGCCGCTTAAACCAAGCTAATTACTGAGACGATAGTCAATGAAGGCTGCATTGGATTTGAACATGAAGTCAGGATGGCAATATGATGGTCAAATAATGATGTTAGCAAGCTTTTTAAGACCTAAGACCCTTACCTAATCTTATGACTTAGATCGTTCTAAAGAAATAGACTTAATACCCAACTAGATAAAGTGACTTCTTTTCACAAGAAATATAGTTCCCAAAATCGGCTCTCAAATAATTCGAAAAATTTATTAAATTTGCCATAGTTGAAATTGGTACTATTTCCAATTAAAATGTTACCATAGAAAACTTGTCCAGACGTCATTGTGAATTTAAACAGAATTTGTTAAAGTATTTTAAGGAACCCAACTTAGAAGATGCTAATATTTGTTTGATATCCCCGCCAATTTGCTTAATAATTTCAACTCAGTGACTTTTTCCTCATCTTAAATTTCTCATCTCCGTTAATTGACACGTTTAAAATTTGAATGGAATTTGCTATGGTTAACTTCAAAACAGTGTCAAATGTAATGAGTGTTTCCTTTCAAATTCGGAAAGTTCAAAGTAGGCTATGGCCCAAAGTGCTAGAAATTGAATTAGAAATTGCAAAGCTCAATATTTAGTAACGTCTTTAAATTGTGTTGTATTTGCATTTTACCTGTTCCGCGCGATTGTTTGAATAAAGTTGAACGAAGAAAATTTATAACTGACAATTCAAGGCCATTTATAGATTTGAATACAAAAGACTTGAAAATGGAAGAACTACTGTAGTTTCTGAAACGTTCTGAAACGCCACTGTGATTTCTAATCTAGTATATCGAGGAAGCAAGAAGCAGCAACACAAAATTAGAAGAAAGAGAGTCATTGTGCTTACTATTCTTAAATGATCTTCCACTACAGTGTAGAATTGTAACATCCTTTGGTATGTCGATGATGTTAAGTTATTTCACAGTTTCAATGATATAAATTGTAGTATTTCTCTTCAACGTGAACTTGATTTATTAGTTGATTGCTGGAGGACTGAATCTTAAGAAATTAGACATATGCTATCTTACAGAAGAAGGATAGTTCCTGATAGTCCAGTTCTAAACAATATGAAACTGAATTTTCCAAACTCCTTTCATAAGTTTGTGAACTCAAAAAGAAAATCTACTGGCTATTTGAACTATATTTCAACCACAAGTCAAGCGACGATTTGGTCATCAGTAATATGTTTGCTGAATTCTTTGGAACCACATATTCTGATGTTCGATATGATAACCCCAACATCTAGCCTTTCCCAGTTATACATCATCAATTAATATCATTTCCCTATCTATAAATAGTTTATAAAATTTTAAAACTTCAAACAACAGTGGACCTAACGGCGCACAATGGACCATTTGACGAGAAGGCGGTCAAAATCTATAACTTTTGATTGGATTGGAATTTTGATATCCGTTTTTTTTTTGTTTGTTAGTTGAGACTTTAGCCTTTAAGTTTTGCTATAAAACGTAATTCTCGACCGAAAATAAAAAAAGTTACGGAGGGTTTAAAATACATTTTCATTTGTAGTTGAATTTTAGTATAAAAGTGAAGTGGTAAGTGGTAAGTGAAAAGGTAAAAAAAGGTTTTTTTTTAATATATTGTCTTATTTTTTCAGTTAATTTTACAACTAATACTTTTTAACAATTTTTTAAGTTAATTTTTTCAGAAAATGCCAAACTTTGGCCCCCGTAAACTTTTTAGTCCTAATGTGCACAAGGGCCAAAGGTTGTCTTTTTTTTTTTTTTTTTGAAAGATCCCGAGTTAAAATATAATTTATTAAGCAACGAACGTAAAAGTTACCTTATATTGGTTCAAGATAGAGAAGTTTCAATGAAAAACTCGTATGTTTTTGCTTTAGTTAAATTTTTTTTTATTGTCTTTTTAAATATTTCTATATCAATTTTTATGGTAAATGTATGAAATGTAACAATTTTTATTGTAAATTTACAAAATATATAAATTTCTAAATCAAGAAAATTTTGTAACTATATAAAAAAAAGTGTAACTTATTGTTAGTGTAATGAAAAAGTACTTTAAATCAACTAATTTTAGTAAAAATTTCTTTTAAATAGCCTTGATTTTCATCTTCTAGAAGTTGTTTAGCTTCTTCGTCTAATTCAGTAGAGGTAGTTTTCCATTTTTGACGAATGTTGGACATATATGGATCTGAAGTGCACAACAAAATAGTGATAAGGTCTTCTTTAGTACAACATCTGGACATTTTCTTTGTGTTGTGCTCGCGAAAGAATCTGTAGTCTTTGTTCCTTTTTTCTTGCGCTTCTTCGGATAGATCTCCTATTGGTAGCATATTGTTTTGAATTATTTGTTCCCCATGGTACAAAATTTTATGAACTGTGGATGGCATATATCTCCAAGAGTATTTTTCATTCTAAAGTATAGCTGTTTTATTGGCGTACTCTCCAATTTTTTTTTGCATTTATCTATCTGCTGCATGCTAGAACTTGTAATATGATTTTGAATCGTCTGAATTAATGAATGATACATGATCTACACCTGTGATGGATGCTGCACTTTCCAGATCGGAAAAAATCTCCTTGCAGTATTTCCATCATTTGTGTTTCCTTCCCCTTGTTTTGGTTGGTCGATTACGAGGCCTACCTGTAGATATTTTTGTTGAATTTGTTTTTTTTTTTCCTTCTTTTTTCTTCATTTTCTTTGTTTTTTCTCACTGTTTCGCCTAACGGACCAAACTTTAAATCATAACCCAATTTAAGAATATGCTCCATGAAACGTATTCTAACATGAAGAGGGGACATTCCAAATTCGTAGGCTTCCTTAAAGCTATCGTCTTCTGGTGGGGGTGGGCTTAATTGACTTGATGTCGTTTGGCATATAATGCAGCTTGACGTTGACTTTGTTCCAGTTAAAGCTTGTGCAACTTTTCCATCAATCATTGTGAGACACATTTTACAATGTACTTCAATGTCTTGGTCATCAAATTTAAATATTACTGGTTGAAGTTCCTTAATTTGATCTTTTATTTTTTGAACTTCTTCAGTTATGACATCTTTGGTTTCCTTTTTGAATGCAAATTTTATTGGTCTGCAATACTTTGTTGAAGAAGGAATTTCATTTTTCCATATATCAATTTCTGTTGCTCTACTAGTTGACGGCTCTAAGACGCTATACCTTTTTGTTAAGCGCAATGGAACGAAAGATACCATAAATAAATTAGCATCTGATGAATTTTCGGCATTAAATTGCTTGTATTGTTTCTGACCAGAGGATCCATCACATACCCATTTAGAAATTAAAGTAATGCTGCCATTACCATTTTTTTTTAAATGATCAGTATTAAGCGTATTTAGCAATCGTTCTGCAGTATGTTCAAGGAGATCTTGCAATTTTATTTCTGCTGATGTTGAAGTGACACTAATAGCAGATTGTGAAGGTAAGCATTCTTTTTTGGCAGAAACTAAATCTCGATACTCTGGAAAAATCCCACAATTCTTTTCATTATATTGATTTTTGGTCAATTTCAAATCCAAAAATAGGACGAACGCTTCTTCCGGCGTAAATTTCTTATCTTCAATTGGTGTAGGAATGCTTTTCAAAATCCTCTTTGTGCGCCTTGGGTTCGCTTCTACTATTTTTTCAATTATTTCAATTTTATTTTTTTTATTTTGGGTTGGTTGAATTTGGTGCAAAAATGAATCCTTAATAATTCTTTGAGAAATTTCTTCATTGATATTCTCCAGCTTTCGCCATCGAGATCTTTCACTACATCCGTCAATTGGTTTTGCTGGTTGACCCTTTTTTCCACTTTCGTTGGCAGTTGTAGATGCACTCTCAAAAATAAGTTCCTTTATTAACCAGTCTTGGTAACGTTTGTACATCTTTGCCTTGCTATGAGAGCATTTAATGTACCGTTTTTTAAATTCGATGCAAAATTAGTAATTTTTCCTTTGTGCATTTCAATGTCTTCTAGGTTACAATTCTTAAAGAAGTCGTTGCTCACTATGTGCAAAATTACATCGTCTACATCATTTCGTTAAAAATAAATATCTGCCAGATATCTGTAACAGTACTTAGCCATTGCACAAATTGTAATGAATAATAATTGTGGAAACATTATTATAAATACTCTTTCTTGCAATTATGTAAAATAAAAATTTTTATCTTTTATTACCACTTTTAGAAGCATAAAAAACCCACACCCTAACCCCTTTTAAAAGGTGAAGCATACCTGCTCATATCTTAAAGGGCTATGTCGCAATAGTTTTTTTTTTACCATTTACAAATTTTAATCTTTTATTACCACTTTTAGAAGCATAAAAACCCACACCCTAGCCCCTTCTAAAAGGTGAAGCATACCTGCTCATATCTTAAAGGGTTATGTCGCAATAGTTTTTTTAACCATTTACCTGTTATTTAAATTGTTTCCCATTTTGTCAGGTATTTAAACTATATAACTCTAATTCAGACTATTAATGTTTTTGAAAGATACCTATGTAAATGTACCTGTAACAATTAAGCGCATTATATCTCAACCGTTTTTTTATAAGTATATAACAACTCCTGACAACTCTACAGACACGCAAAAAAATACACCGCGGTGCACCGGTAACCAACTTTTGTATTCATAACACTCAGACGGACGGACGGACATCGTTTAATCGACTCAGAAAGTGTTTTTGAGTCGATCCGTATAATAAAAGATGGATAAAAGTCCAATATTTTTGGCAGTTACAAACATCACCTCAAACTTAATATATCCCAACCACATAGTGGACAACTTTTGTATTCATAAATTTTGCAGAAAATATCTAACCTTGGGTCAGAAAAATTGTTCTGGTGCACACGGGTGGAAACTGGCGGGTGTATAATGGGGTATAGGAGTATAGGGGAGGGTTCGGACTATAGAAGATTGCAAGATTTTTTCTGACTGCTTTTGATTGGCATGAGTTATGCTCTATTAAGTAGGAGATTTTCGGAAAATTTGGACCATTTTTAAAAATTTTTTTTTTAAATTTAGGAATGACTCAGTGATTTCACATTTTTTAAATTAATAGTATGGAAGCCACAAAATTATATAAAATTTATTTCACTTCAAAATCTTTTAAATCAAAAAACTTACAGTCATTCAAAAATAAAAATACAAAGAAATTTTTAATTTTAGTAAAATACTGAGAAAGCCCATTTTCGAAGACCCTGTTCGCTGTGATATAGTTGAGATAGAGTCGCAATTTTTTGGCTCCCGAGGTTTACTAGTATTTACTTTCAAATGGATAACATAATTTTAAAATCGGTAACAAAAAAAAAAATTATTTTTGGCCGCCTTCTCAAAATAGTGTCCACTGTGCGGCGTCTTATTAATTGTGCCCATGCTACAGTGTCTCCATTAACATTTAATATATCCGGAAATACGGTTACTCTCCTAAATCTTGGAAGGAATCTTGCATATTTCCGTTATTCAAATTAGATAACCAGTCGAATATTACACACTATAGATGTATAACAAAATTAAGTGCGATTCCCAAGCTCTACGAAAAATGCACTACTGATTCGCTCTGTCACCAAGCATTGTCATTGATGTCACCTTTTTAACATGGTTGCCGTAAAAATGTTGAAAAATAGCAAACCTTTTACAACTTACGAGTCTAATAAACCGTCAACATACCGATGTCATCTATACTGATTTGAATAAAACATTTGACCAAGTTAATGACATTCTTCTCCTTCTCAAAAAGTTACACCTAATGGGATTCAGTAATAACTGTGTGCGTTGGATTAGTTCATATCTAACTGGAAGAAACCAACGTTTCAATTTTAATAATAATATATGTATCTAAATATATATCTGTAAAATCTGGAGTGACTTAAGGTAATCATCTTGGTCCAATTTTAGTTGCGGTTTTATCAATGATCTACCAATTACATTGCAATTTTCTAATATTCTTATGTCTCTATGACAATCAAATTTCTCTTCAAAGTTAGTTTAGCCTTTAGGAGAATTAAAGTTTTGGCTCGAGCCCCTAAAAATTTTGCCCTTAAAAATTTCACTTTTTATCAAAGAAATCCTTTCCGCCTAAGTTATTTGAAAATTCAATGTGGTTAAAGTGCCTTAAATAATCATTTAATCTCTTAAAATCCTGGACGGACTTAGTGTTTGCCTGAAGTCCCTTAAAAACTTAATTCTCAAAAACTTAATTTCTCACTTCAGACCCTATACTTGGCTTTTTGACTTAAGCCCTTGGAAAGACTTAAGCTTTCATTTTGAAAACTATTTGAAGTTAAATAAAATGTGCTCAAGAAATTAATTCGATGAATTTTAATACGGTGCTGAAAAATTAATTTATGCAAAAAAGTCCTTAACAGCTCGGGCAGTTGTCCATGTGCGTGTATTTTGTTGAATTTTTTGTGTGTGACAGATACAATTACACTTGTATAAAGTATATTTACATTTTATATTTCACCACTTTCAACTGGGCTGATAGTTTATTCGCTTTATATACAATTTGATTAAATTTTTAATAATGTTTGTTTGA
Organism: Cordilura impudica; assembly: GCA_963682025.1. Classification (NCBI taxonomy): domain Eukaryota; kingdom Metazoa; phylum Arthropoda; class Insecta; order Diptera; family Scathophagidae; genus Cordilura; species Cordilura impudica. Next base: position 248,065,049 of record OY821518.1, read on the forward strand.
GTGCCTTTGGTTCAGTGCGGGTGTCACATCCCAACAAAAAATGCTGTTTCATTGGAAACAGATTTTTAAAGGAAGACATAGAACGAGGCTTTTGTGAAATAATTTTTCGTCGAGATGCATTAAAAAGTTCTTCTTTCAAGGCAAGGCGTTAAGGCCAATGACCAATGACGGTTAATCCTACAAAGTTCTTTTGCGAATTCTATTATACTTATATTATACTTATACGGAATGTGATGTTGTCCATTGCGCAATATTTGCCTTACCTTTCAACTGTTTCACAGCAATTTGGTTGGTTGGTTTAAGTGGCAGTCCACTGTCTTTGATACCAACAATGCAAGTCAAGAGACTCCGTTCTGAAAACCACACCACTCGAGAATAACATTGCAAAAGTACTCTACCCAATCTGTGATATCAAGAAAGCAGATAAAATCAGTCCGATCTAAGTCCGATATCCGAGATAGGTCGTCCAGTATGTGTCTGCCTAGTGTTCTGAACCTTAAACTCCCAAAGCTTCATACTCACAAAAGAAATAATATAATAATGGATTTGGCCCTTCTACTCCTACCCAGAAGAGATTTAGTTCTTCTTAAGTTTTACACAGGCCACGTGTGCCTTGTTATCCTGCATGTGTCAATATTTCCCCCGCGGCTCATAGCAGCTGCACGATAATTCCTCCCCTAATGGTTCTCAGTAGAATTGAGTTCGGTTCTACAGAAGAAATATCAAGTGCAGAACCTCTCCTCGCCAGTTCGTCCTTCCGTTCATTACCGTAAATACCCCTATGGCCGGTGATCCATACAAGGATCTAGCTTTGACATTACCTCCTTGCACCGTCCTAGCAGAACGGAAAATACGATATGAGTAAGCCAGTGCTATAGGGAAATATTAATCGGATGTAATAGCTCTAATTTTCTTGCTGGGTTGCCTCTGTGGTAAAACGGCGTTTAAGATTTCGAATACATATTTTTTGGTATCATTTAAAATTCTATTTAAACCAAATTAATAGAGCAACGCTATGTGCATTTAGAGTGGCTTAAATTGTATTGTTTTGTGAATGTGGGTGTGATGCATTATTATTCTTCTGCGTACATGTGATTTTATTTACAGTATTTGCTAGAGATGGACGTGCTAGATAAATGTATTTCACGATTTCGTATGAATCAAGAGAGTTGATTTATTACCAATGCCAGACAAGTAGGACAAACTTCTCCCTATATATCTAAAGTTATCTTTAGAAAATGTTAAAGCTTTTGACTGAATTTTAAAAATACTTTATATTTTTCTATTCCTCTCACATTCCATTGTAAATCATTGAAATAGAAACCCTCAAAGAGTAATTCTATTTCCAACACCACGAAGAAATGAAAAAGATTCTAAACTAGTGTTAGGAATCTGGAAAAAAGTTGAAAATTCGCCAATGAATATAACATGTACTTGCCGTAGGTCGCAGGATGTTATGATAGGATAGGTCACAAATGATGAACCGGATTTCATCGATAAAATCTTCCATATAGTTAAGATTGACTGATGAGTGAAAGAGCGTGAAGTAGTTGGGGCTATCGGCATAACGTATGATTCAGTTATTTCAACTTTGCTCCACAAATTGGCCATGAAAAAGCTATCAGCAAGATGGGTGCCGCGTTTTCTCACAATCGAGAAGAAACGCTATCGTGTAACTGGATCAGCTTCTGCGTCCGGTTTCTAATAAATTTCATCAGCGATACATAATTGTTGATGAAACATGGATTCTCGACACTAGACCACAAATGGATTTTACTAGGTGCATTCGCCCCGAAGAAAGCAACGACAGTGAAATCGGCTGGCAAGGAATTATCATCATTGCCTAGTTGAAAAAAGAAATGGAAAATAATAAATAGAGAATAATTCATCCCTATTGGGCCAATTAAGCGAAGAAACCAAGAAAAACGCCCCATTTAGCCTAAACCAAAGTGATTTTCAACGGCTGCTCAGTTGTGTGGTTCTCACAGCATAAATAAACAGGCTAACGTTGGAATTGCTGCCGCACCCTCCTTATTTCCCAGATTTGGCTCCCGGCGACTATTTACTGTTTCCAAATTTAAAGAAATGGCTCGGCGGGAAAAGATTCAAGTCGAATGAAAAGGTCAACTCTGCAACAGAAGCCTATTGGGAATACCTTCGAAATCTTACTTTGCGGAAAGCTTAAATAATTTTGAAAAGTGCTGGATAAAGTGTAATGAGCAAAAGGACGACTTAAAGAATTAAAAAGAATCAACCCCAAAAAATTAGCTTTTTTTTGTTTTTTATAAAGACATACCTATGGAAATGGCTCGGCAAAAAGAGATTTAGCTTCAAATATGAACTCATTTATCAATAAAATGCCTATTTTGCTGACCTTAAGGAATCTTTTTAATTCCTTCATTCAAAAAGTAACGGACTTAGTGATCCGTTCTCGTTTTCGTAAGTAACCAACATGTATACTTCCGAGTGTATCCCAAATAACTATGGCCATTCATTTTTTCCTGTTGCCTTCTTTGGCGCTGATTCGCCACGAAAAGTCCACTACTTTGATTCTTCATTGTTATCTGGTTTAGCGTGATGAATTTATGTCTCAACTACATTTTTAATCGAACCCTCATGACACCCTCGCTAACAAACCTTGGAAATTTCCACAAGGTGTATTTCAGGCTAGTAGATGGGGATTGAATGTTGACGAATATTACAAGGATTAATTATTGGAAATTGTTTTAGAATGCAGTCTATAAATATGAAAGTCAGACATCAAATTTGAAACTCGATTGTGTACCGGGTTATTTCGAAATTATAATTTAGTCATTACAGCAGAATAATGTGATAATGCATGACCAACCAATTCGGTTGCCGTCATTATAAATTTTATGGTTAGGAATACTAATTCTGCCTATGATATAGTTGAGATCCAATATTTATATATCTTATTTAAATCTTATTAAGTACATTATTATATATTTTATTGATAATTTCTTAATTAACAACAACAAAAATAGAAATATGCAAAGCATACAGTGTAAGTTTTGCATTTTGATTTTGCTATAAAAAAAAAATAATTTTTTTTTCACTGTGTTCCTTTTATTAGAAAGTACCATCCTTGCTGTTAATTATGGAACACTATTTCATTCAAATTAATTCCTCAGCTGGCTCTTTATTTAGCCGTATTAGCCCGTACGATCAATCCAATTTTTCAATACATTTTCGACAGTATGCCGCTGTAATTTACAGATGACCGCACTAGTTTCTTTTACCAGTGCCTCAATCGACAGCTTCTCACAAATAGCAGCCCCACGGGGTCAAATGACAGCTACGCGGTGTCCGATGCACATCGCCAAAAGGCTAAATAACGGGATTTTCTAAGTTACCACGCAAAATCATATTCTAGTTATGAAATAAATGCGTTCTCAGGTATTCCACAAGGTACTCATTTGGGTCCGTTACTATTTTTAACCTTTATTAATGATTTGCCAAAGTGTCTAAAGTTTTGTAAACCTTTAATGTTTGCGGATGACTTGAAAGTTTTTGCCTCTGTTTCAAACTTATCACATGCAACTATGATACAAAATGATTTGATAGCACTGGATAATTGGTGTGTTTTAAATAAACTTGTTTTTAATATTGGAAAATGTTGTACTATTTCTTTTACACACTGTCATAATCCAATTGTATACAATTACACTATTGGCGACGTTGTACTTAAAAGATTGTCGAGGTAAAGGATCTTGGAGTTATTTTTGATGCTAAATTGCATTTTGGTAGACACATTGATTATATTACTTCTAAAGCCTACTCAATGTTAGGTGTTATTAGAAGGAACTCGTATGACTTTAAGGACCCATTCACTCTGAAGTCTTTATATGTTTCATTTGTCAGAAGTAAATTAGAATTTTGTTCCCTAATATGGAACCCTTATACAGCTACTCATTCTAATAGAATTGAAAAAATTCAAAAACTTTTCACGACATATGCTTTTAAAACAATAAATTGGGCTGATAATATACCTTCATATGAAAGTAGACGTAAATTTCTAGGTCTGTAATCTTTAAAAGATCGTAGATCATCTTTTTCTATTACTTTCATTTTTAATATTTTGTCAAATGATATTAAATGTGACTATTTATATAATCTGGTTAATATATATAATCCGCCTCGTGTTTTGCGTCATGAACGGCTGTTTTGTGAGGATTTGCGGAGAACAAATTATGGGACAAATGAACCAATTGCAAGATGCTTAAAACTTTGTAACTGGTGCTCGCCATTATTGGACTTTAATTTGAGTAAAGATAATTTTAAATTAAACTTATTTAAAATATTTAATTAAGATATGTATCTAAGATACCATCTTTATTATAATACTTTTATATTAGTCTGTAAAATGTAAATGTCGGTCTAGACCGACTATACGATACCATATACCATGCGTTTAGAGACCCTATCTCTCAGGCCCAACTAACTGGATAGAGAAAATAAGCATAAACCAGATTTGAGTGGGATTTTTATTAATTTTTTCGGCTGCAGATATGAAAAAGTTCATATCGGATGCTATATCTATATGGGGACTAGGCCCAAAAATGGAGTGATCCTGACCATGTTTGTAAAGTCTCTTGTATTTTGAAAAAAATTTATACAAACAAAATTTGAGAAGAATCAGTGCAATATTTTTGTTTTTTGATAGAATTAAGTGAAGATCGGGAAGCAGCTCTATATGTGGCCTATAACTAAGAGTTGTCCAATAGGGATAATTTTTGGACTACTGATTAATGGATGTAATATATATATACAAACCCAATTTGACTAAGATTTGTATGATAATTTGGATCTTATGGCAATATATTATGATTTCATAGGGGTCATTTGTATGGGGGCTAGGTCTGAAGATGGACCGATTCTCACCAATTTCAATAGCGTTCATCCCATGGCCGATAAAATATTATATACCAAATTTCATCAAAATATGTTTATATTTGCGACCCGCAGTTTGATTACAAGCTTTACATGGACACACAGATGGACGGACGGACGAACATCGTTAAATCGAATCAGATAGTGATTGTGGTTCGATCGGTATAATTAAAGATGGGTGTAGGTCAAATATTTTTGGTTGTTACAAACAGCAGCACAAAGTCATTATACCCAAACCACATAGTGGTATAGGGTATAAAAATATCGATTGTTTCACGGCTTGTGTGACATGGCGAACCATCCCTTTGTCCAGATCCATATATTCGAAAATAATCCTCAAATAATCAGTTATAATTGCACGGTAGTGGTCACCGTTCACCTTAAAGTATTTGCCTCCTGTATCTTTGAAGAAAAATGGTCCAATGATCCGCGGCGTGCCGGACCAAAAAGCACATCAAACAGTGATCGGCTTTTCAGCAGTCATGTGCAGATTTTCTGTGTCCAAGATGCGACAATTTTGCTTGCTGACGTAACCATCGAAATGAGAATGAGCTTCGGCAGAAAAGCTGATTTTTCGGTACAAACGTCCATCTTCTTCCAAGCGTTCCGTAGCGCAATTAGAGAATCGTTGTTCAAGTGCAAATAGACTCATTTCGTTAACCTTATATTCTATATATATGTAAAGGATTTTTCAACCGGGACGCTACAAAAGTAGAAAGACAGGGACAGCAAACGACGCCATATTTCTTGCCGCTCTTTTGACATTTCTCTTCAGTAAGGTTTGCCATTTCATGATGGAAAGATATACGAGCCAACAACTAGTCGAAATTATTAAAATTTACTACCGAAATTCGGTGGCGTCAACGTTAAGAGCGTTGCGTCCAATTTATGGTCGTCATAATCGTCCTAGCAGATCAACAATTGAGCGTCTAGTGGAAAAATTTGAATCCACAGGCACAGTACAAAATGTTCCCGTGCCAGTGAGACAAAGAAGTGCCCGTAGTGTCGAGAATATTGCTGCCGCTGAGGCTTCAGTTGAAGAAAGCCCAAATGTGTCTCTCACACGTCGTTCTCAAGCATTGGGCATCTCTGTGACGTCGTTGTGGCGAATTTTGAGAAAAGATCTTGGCCTACATCCTTGCAAGATCAAATTGACGCAAGAACTGAAGCCGCTTGACCACCAGAAGCGTCGTATGTTCGTGAATTGGGCTGAGCAACAACTTGAAAATGATTCGGATTTTCATTGAAAAATCATCTTCAGCGATGAGGCTCATTTCTGGCTGAAGGGCTTCGTCAATAAACAAAATATCCGTTATTGGTCAGACAGTAATCCACACGTACTCCATGAGTCATCATTGCATCCCGAAAAAATTACGGTTTGTGGCGGTTTATGGGCCTGCGGAGTCATTGGACCGTACTTCTTCCGTGATGATCAAGACCGGCACGTTACTGTGACTGGGAATCGAATATTTTTGGCCCCAATTGGATGATATGGACTTGGAGGACATGTGGTTCCAACAGGGCGGCGCCACAAGTCACACAGCGAATGTCACAATCAATTTATTGGAAACCAAGTTTGGAGAACGTGTTATCTCACGAAATGGTCCAGTCGATTGGCCGCCTCGGACGTGCGATTTAACGCCGTTGGACTATTTCCTGTGGGGCTACGTCAAGTCTATGGTCTATACCAACAAGCCAGCGACGATTGATGAACTTCGTATGAATATCGAACGTGAAATTGCAGCAGTATCGGCCGATTTATGCTGGACTTCTGCAAGCGTGCCCGTGGTGGCCATGCAAAAGAGATCGATTTCTTACATAATGGCATCGAACGTACTTTCACAGGAATAAAGAATTTCATTGATATCCAAAACCGTTTTTGTTTTATTTAAAAAAAAACTTTTGTAGCGCTCTTATTGAAAAACCCTTTATATTAGCGTTGTTGTAGCCATACTAAAAATTAAAACACTAGAGGGACCACCCTTTATATATTTTTCTTAAGTTCAGCCAAAATAAGTTTTTTGTCTGCAGATATATTCGAATATTGGTAGGACAAACAAACAAACAACCCTTATTGAAGAACAAAAAAGTAATTTTAACAAAATATTTTTTTTTTAATACTCATTACGAATTTTAACTCAATTGAACCAGAATTTACTCGTACTCATACAAATTAATAATTGCCAATACATATAATTTTAATATCAACCAACGTTTATGGTCGGCGGCTAAATATAAATGGAATTCATATATTCTCGAACAGTTGTAATGTATACCGACAAGAGGAAATAGCAACAGCAATAATAGAACAGATGTAATAACGACAGCCAATGAAATTAAAACTGAGGGCATGAGTTTGCAAACGTACAAACAAGACGGACCCCCAAATGTATACTCAGACATTGACATGATGTCAAGAATGCAACGATGTTAAACTTAAATATTACAGTTCAGCCAGAGCAGTTAAGGAATTCATCGTAAATTAAGCTTTTAGATTTAAACATAGAATAACCAATTAAATTTCTTTTCAGTCAATGAATTAAGAAATAGAATCTTAGTCTAATGGAATTCATTCGAAATATAGTTACGGACAAAGAAATAGGGTCGTCTAAAATACCGGTTTTTTTATATATGACTAAAAAAAGTGTACAGTGAGCAAAATTAAAAAACAAAAAAAAAAAATTAATTGAATGAAATTTGTATAGATGAAAGAAATGTTAATACTCACATCTCAACATTTGCTGATGACACGGCAATAAAAAGTGATCATGGGAACTCATCAAAAGCATCTAGAATGTTACCATATTTCTAACCAGAAAATTGGCTGGAGAAATGAAAAATTAAAGTGAATGAACAAAAAATGCATCCATATAACTTTTACCCTAAGAAGAGAAACGTGCCCCGGAAAATTCACTTAGATGCGAAATTAAGTTGAAAATTTTACAAATGACAAGCTTATTGACAGAAACTCTAAACTAAGCTTAGATTGTAAGTTAGTACTTTACAACTCATTAATTAAACCCATATGGTGCTATGGCATTCAGCTATGGGATACTGGCTCTGCAACTAATGTCGACAAATAACAAAGAAAACAGCACAGAATCCTAGGAAGGATTACAAGTGCACTAAGGTATGTCGGAAATTTCAACATGCATAGGCACTTCTCAAAGATGAAGTTATTAAACAAACTTAGAGATATTTGAATAAACTTGCAACTCATCCAAACATATTAGCCAGAATTTTACTAAATAATCGTGGCCACTTACGCTTTAGACAGATGGACAGAGCCGACGTGATCAACTGAGACGCATAAATGGATGTTTTTTGAAAACACTATTTCTTATAAATCATTAGATTATATAAATAAAACCTGAAGAATAAATAATGGAGAGATTCACAACTGAACAAAGAGCCAGAATAATAGAATTTTATGATTTAAATCAGCGATAAATTGTTTTAACGCAAAGAGCATATCGTCGCCATTTTACCGCCAGAATTGTGCCCTCAGAAATAATGATCATTCCTCACTGGTCGTCACCACCAACACAGCAGAAAATAAGAAGTTGTTCTGCTCAGCTAGGAATGTTCTTGTATGTCACTACGGCGCACAGTGTTCTGCTCAGCTAGGAATGTTCTTGTATGTCACTACGGCGCACAGTGGCGCCCGTAGAGCAAACGAGATTGCAAAAATCAAAATTTTCATGTGCGCCGACGAAGTTTTGAATAAACCCATGTTATAGGAAACTTTTCAACGATTTCAAATATGCTACTCTTAATAATATCACATTTTTAGTTTAGAAGATATAACCGTTCAAAGTTGACCGACTTTCGGTTTTCAAAAAAACACACAATTTTTAGTCAATTTGTTGCGATTTCAGGTGTAATATCACGAAAAATAGGTAACGAATCGCCTTATTTTTTGTTTGTATTGATTGATGTATTTATTAAATGTATAATGATAAAAAAAATTAACTGTTTGCTTTGTGTTTCTCCTGGTAAATTACTATTTAAAAACTATCCGATTTTTCACTATTTTTCAACTTTGACGGAAAATAAAAAAAATCTATATTTTTCTATATTTGCCAAAATTGCAAAACATGTTCTTTGATTATTTCTTTACATAATTCAAAAGGTTTTATCTGCCCGTACGTGCCCGTTTGGCTTCAAGAGGTAAAAAAGGTTAAAAAGACATGGTTGCAGAAATTGTATGGCGTGCATCCCTTACATGTTTTGACTGACAGTAGTTTGATCCAATAGTTTGAAAATTGCATTTTAAGTCGGTTGCATTTTAAGTCGGTTGTGAGCCTCTGCCAAAGTCTACTCCCAATATTCTGTTACAGGCACAGGATGCACAAAAAACTACTCATTGAAATTCGCAGGTACGCACCTCACTTAAAAATTACTTTGGAGTACAAATGGTCAAGAACAATATGGACTTATGGTCCCTCCAGGTAGGCACAAATCTTATTTAGACACGAGCATAATATCAAAATTGCATAATTCAGCCTAAATCCATATGTATGCAGGGAACAGGTAAATTTTTAGGCATGGTAGCATAAGCCTATATATTGCAAAATAAGCATAATGCCTGGATTAGTCTACGACTGAAAGTTGGCGCAACAAGTACTGAAACCATGGCGTTAAACAATTTAAAATTATTTGAACTGTTTAGAATGTCAACCACACCAAAGTTTTTCACGGAAGCTGCTTTAGAAGAACTTGATAGCTTATACAGAAATATGGAGAGAAGCGAAATTATAAAAAATAATTCTTATCTGATATATGCAAATATTAAGGCAAAATGGGTGAAATCTAATCGAACCATTCAGAACTTCAACTCCAAATACGAGGACTGGCTTAATGAAGACACCATCCTGGATATATTGGCAGTAGATAAACCCACCACATCAACCAGAGGAGCAAAAGGAAGGCCAAAAAAAAGTATTGAGGAGTGTTCAATTTTCACAAGAAAGAGGAAACTTGCCGATGCCACTAATGACTTGACCACGAAGCATTTATCGGACGCGCTGTCTATTAAATATACAAAGGATAGTGAAAGAGTTAGGTCGCAGATTACAAAATCTGTTGCTGATGCAAGCCCACTGCGACTAAAAAGGATTAAGGAAAGCATTCCCACGTCCACAAACGCACACATTAAAAAGTATGATTCCGAAGAAGCCTTGGCCTTGTTTATGGACTTACAACTTTCCAAAGAAAAATATGAGATACTACGGGCATCCTTGATGCGACACGGGGCTGACGTTTTACCAGGATACAAACATATTACGCAAGCCAATTTAAATTCACGACCACTGCATACGGAGTTTACGGAAGTCTCTGTGAAAGCCAATCTGCAGGATCTCATGGGCCATACATGAGGTGAAAATTCTTCCTGAGAAACTGACATTGATCAGCAAATGGGGCTGCGATTGATCATCCGGACAAAGCGTTTATAAGCAAAGGATATCTTCCGATGACGCTACAATATCGGACGGAAATATGTTTATGGCATCTGCTGTTCCTTTGCGGCTAAAATCTGATGTTTCCCTACACTGGAAAAATCCACGTCCGTCATCAATGCATTATTGCCGACCAATAATGTTTCAGTTTGCAAGGGAATCGGCAGAACTCATAAGGACCACGGTGAAGGACATTGAAGAACAAATAAGCAAGATTAAGCCTACAAAGCTGCAAATTGGAGAAGGAAAATATATTGAATGCAATTATGAGTTCCACCTGACCATGGTTGACGGAAAAGTCGTAAACGAACTGACAGGAACAACCTCAACATTGTCATGCCCGATTTGCAAAAAGAGTCAGAAGAACTTTGGTAATTTAAACGATTCTACAAACGAGGAGAATTACGAATATGGAATGTCACCATTGCACGCAAGGATAAGGTGTATGGAGTTCTTGCTAAAACTGGCGTATACCCTACCACAAGAGGAGGATAACTTCGATGAAAATACATCAATAAAGGATAAGGAAAAAATCAGAAAGAAGCAAATACAGGATGCTTTTTTTTTAACAAGTTGGACTAAAAGTAGACTGTCCCAAGCACGGATACGGTAACTCAAGCGATGGAAACACTTCTAGCAGATTTTCTGAAAATGATGAGGCAGTAACTAGAATCACTGGAATTGACAATCAAATCGTGAAAAGATTGGGAACGATCTTGAATGTTTTAAACTGCAAAGAAAATGTCAATTCTACAAAATATGGAGAATATGCATCGAAAACTGCATCTCTTTTAGCAGAAATGTATCCACAGAAGAAGTTGACCCCGACCGTCCATAAAATATTGGCGCATGGCAAAGATATAATTGAGTACCAGTCTTTGCCAATTGGAGAGCTTTCTGAAGAAGCACAGGAGTCTCTTAACAAATTTTATAAAAAATTTAGATTGCAGAACACATTCAAAGCATCAAGGGTAAGGCAAAATGAGGACCTCTTCAACATGTTGGCAGCATCTTCCGATCCACTTATTTCTTCCCTGCGGCATGTGAAGTCACGAATAGAGTTAGAAAATAATTATAGTTTAGAAATGATTAGTCTTTTAGATATACCTTCTCTTACGAATTGTGATGAATATTTTACAGAAAATTTAAAAAATAAATTTAAAAAAGAAGTAATTTTTTTTTAATTTGTTGGGTAATAATTTAAAACATAAAACCCTAAAGAAAAAAAATAAAAACAATCTAAAAATGTAAAAATAATTTTTTTTAGTTACCATAAAATTGATTTTTCTACAAATTTTAACTTTGATAACCCATAAATAAGTAGGCCCCTACAAAGCGTAGCACCCTTTCCAAACGCTCACTTCATAGGCTGAACAGTTATCTATCATATTCTGTTTAAACTGTTCAATTATGGTATTCGGTTCAAAAGATATGATTTTTGCCACTGTGCGGCGCATTTAAAAAAAAGATTTTCTGTTATCTATACTATTAATAGGCGATTTCTTCTGACATATTCTACACCTTCAATTACGAACTGATTTTGATAAAAATAAATGTACCATTCGAGAGGTATTTCTTTGCAGAGTTTCACCATATTTACAGATGTGCATCTGGTAATTTTTTTTTTTTTTTTTTTGAGTAAAATTAATTTTAAGTTGCTACTAACACATATATAAGCTTCAAATAAAATACTATACAATGCTGTGTGTGCGTTTATTAAATTTGTGTTGAATTGTGAATTGGTTAAAATTGAGTAGCATACATTTAGGCTCCTATAAAATTATGTATGAATGATAAAATAAAATTTCATAGAATTTGCACTCGAATTTCGAGGGCTGGGCTCTGCTAGTTTCCATATAAGGTGCAATTGGTGCTAGAACTACAACCCGTAGATCATAGACAACGTTGAAATTTTGCAGTTAAATTTCAACAGTTGGCCAGAAATGAAATCAGATTTATGGAAAATCTGATTATGAGTCATGAAGCTCATTTTCATTTAAATGACTTTGTTAATAAGCAGGACTGTAGGTTCTGTTGTTCTGAAAATCCAACAGCCAGTCGTTAAAGCCAATTGCACCCCATTTGGTGTACAGTATGGTGTGGCATTACATCTGAAAATATTATTGGGCCTTGCTTCTTCGAAAATGATGATGGAAGTGCTGTAACCGTAAGTGTAGAGCGGTATCAGTTTATTATAAAATTTTTTTTGTTCTGCCCTTGGAAACAGACCTGAGATGTGGTCTCAGCGGGATGGACTGCCCACAATGCCCGAGATACAATGACACTTTAAGACAAATTTTTGGAGAGCGATTAATTTCCAGAAATTCGGAAATTAATTGGCCAGCGCGTTCGCTGCAGATATTCAAACGCTACAGCAACTACATTTAAAAAATGTTAGGGAAAATGCTCTAAAACGAGCACATCATTGCAAAGCTGCAAAAGGGGCTCACTTAGTGATATTATTTTCCATACTTAGTGTAAAAAATTTCTATTTTGTGTATTTTATAATCTAAAAAAAAAAAGTGTATATAAACGAAAAAATTATTATAGTTTTAAACCTCAGAGCCTGCCCTGTATGACCAGAAATAACCTATCATCGGCAACATGGCTCTAGTGTGAATTTACCTGACATAGCTATCGCAATACAAACTTATATCGTTCACAGTTTTTCTTTCATCTAAATTTTTTCTGACAGTGTCCGGATTAAAAAGTTAAGTATTAGATCTAGTTCACTATGTGAAGATGCAATAAATAAATGCATGAGAAAAAAAATCGATGTTGAAAAATTTGTGAATGGAAAGGGAAGAAGAGCATTTTATGAATTTTATCAATATCTTCTTCTTTAGAAGATAATTAAGATATATTCCAGCAAGCTCTAAAAAGTAATGAAAGATTTTCTAAATCAAATTCGGTTGATAACTCATTTAAAAATGATATTAAAATATATGAAAAATATCCCAGACTGGGAAAACAAAAAATATGGCACTTACGTTACGTTACGCAGTTAGGTCTTAATATGACTTAAGGTTTGATCAAGCAGGTAATTAAAAAAAGAAAATAAAAAGAAATAGAACGGAGTCCTGTAGTAGCCCTGAATTAAGCTGGAAATTACTGGAGAAAAACCATCTACCCGAAAACCTTGAAAATATCTAGTCAAATGGATTTGCTTTCGCAACAATTGCGAGGAGAAAGAAAGAAACACTAAGAGGTCTCCCGCAGAACTGGCGAACACAGAGTTGGTCTCTATCTAAACAAAAATATGGCGATTAACCAAACCTTTGAAAGTTCAGAGCAAATGGCAATCGGGCAGTAATTGCAGGCCTTGCCTGAACATTATAAACCTTCCAGTAGGAGGGAAAGACCTAATGCCAGTAGGAGGGAATGCCTAATTGAAAATGTAACCCCATGCATGGCTACGAGTAATGGAATTTTGTGATATTTTCGTTTCTCACAAAAGAATTAATTGTTTTCGCAATGCTGCCTACATAGGACCAGTCAGTGTCTCTAAGTGTCAGTTCTTAGTTAGAGATGAAAATATGTAACACTTTTTAAAGCTGCTTACTAAATAAAAAGGGAGAACGTGAGCTGGATTAGTATGATGAATTGGACTCTATAAATGTGTTTTGCAACAACAACGAATTCATTCATTAAAGATTTTTAAGAACCACCATTAAATCGTTGTTTTTTTTCATATAAAAAACCATAATGATCCTATGTTGAGTGTGTTTTTACTGAATTGAAAAAACGAAAATATAAATTAGCACAAAATTAAATCTCAAATGACGGGCAATGTCAACGCGAAGAGCAATATAAAAAAGAAAAAAAGCCCTACGGCAAACATACATAAATAAATGTTAAAAATTGTAAAAAGACAAGTAGCTTGTCAGCATCATATGAAAAAGATAAACTAGACATATGGCAGGCAGTGTTTTCTGTTGATTGGAAGTGTCAATTCTACCAATGGCGTGTGAAATTCAACACAAGGGATTTTTCTCACAGCAACAAGAAACATACGACATATTGAAAGAAAAGCAAACATTTATAAAAATTCATAATTTAATAAAATTTCTCAAAAATTGTACTCAACCATTCAACAATATCTGCTGCTAGAGGGTGATCTACCCCACCTAACATACAACACACTCACACTCACATACATACACGAAACGAAGTGACAAACCTGACAATTATGAAACATGCATTTAATCTGCGTCTTAACTATAGACAACAGCTAATGTATAATAATTTTAAATGTAATTTTCTATCTGGCAATGGCTTAAAAAACATTTACATTGATTGAGTAGAGAAGGTTTTTTTCGTTTTGAAAAATGAAATGTTTCCAGATGTTGTTGACACAAATGATTATGTTTGAATTATTAAGGAGAGTTAAGGATCATAGACTCACAAACACGTCATCTTTGCATGTATGCATATGGAAGTGTTAAATGTATTAAGAAGGATTATGTGTGTTATTTCATCTTAACTGGGGATGAAGCCACAGGGAATATGTATTACTTAGCTCATTAATTCGTTGCGATTAAGTTAAGTGAAAACATCATAGTTGTTCATAGCAACCTGGAAAGAGTTCGCAAACTGCCGTAGGCTAATATATATTTCATACCCCAAACTATCATTATTGCCTTCGGAATATCTCCAAAATAGTCAGAGGTATGTTCACAAGGTTAGGGGAGAATCAATTTAATAAATATAGAGTAGGAACGGCAGAGTATGTATAGATTTTAAAAGAAATATTCCTTAAACAATTATACTTTGATGCTGTTGTAGTCTATATAGTGATCCAGTTTTTTTTTTTCTATAGAATTGCTATTATTTTAATTTAATTTTACGAATTTTTCAATATTTATAAAATACAAGCTGACCCGCCAAACTTCGTTTTGCCCAAAATAGATTTTTTTTGTTTGAGTTAATTTCGAGCATTCACGACTACACCCGAAATTTGTTTCTTTGATCGATTGTAAACAGATGAATTCAATATCCTGTATTTATATAGAAAGCTGACCTGACGGTCTTCGTCCCGTCCAATATTTGGCGATAAGAGAATAAAATCAAGTATTAATTTCATTGAATTCGATTCGTTTTATTGAAATCTAAAAAAAAGAACAGAACAATTGTATTCAATTTGAATGAGATGGCCAAGCAGTTCGATATCAGACTCATATGGGTCCCATGGTACAGGAATATACCAGGAAACTGTAAAGCTGATGAGCTGGCAAGACAGGGCACTACCTTAGGGGTTCCAGCGGACTTGGAATGTGTTGGTACACCTCTGGAATCGTGCAAGCTGGAACTTCGGCTTCACACCGCTGGCATAACGGATAACACATTGGCTGATGGATCAACGTGTAGCATCACGAGACAAATCTGGCCGGCTCTGAATCATAAGCGCACTAGTGCGCTACTATCACTCCCCCGTGGGGAGATTTCAACGGTACTTGCTGTTTCACTGGGCACTGCCTCATAGGGAGACCCGCTGAACGCCCCAGGGTCTCGTCAAATGACTTCCGTCGTAGCTGCATGGTCGTGGAGGAGGTGGAGAGCATAGAACACTTCCTTTGCTATTGACCGGCGTTCTCTAGAACGAGACTTCGAATATTGGGATCGGCGTTTCTTCACGATCTCTCTGATCTCTCAAATGTGGAAATTTAACATATCAGGGGCTTCATCAGGAGCTCAAGCTGGTTCCACGGTGGGGGCTGAGGGGAACACCTGTTCATTCCGTGGTATCACAATGGACCCCAGAGTGTAAGTGTGTTTCTCCTTTGGATTAGCAACCAGGAAGTGTTTGTCGGAACTCACCCGACAACAGTATCATTACGCCTCCAAAGTGACGAATTTTTGTTACTGCGCAAATCTCTCAATGTCCGATCGAAAGTCCCGTTCTTGGCATCGTTGCAAATATTGAACTATAAGTTATCATCACTTTGAAATAGCCACAATGGAAAAAGCAAACGAACGAAAAAAATGCAATTGAAATTTGAAAAACAACTGGAAAAACAAAACAGATATATTCCAATGGAAATGGGTTAGGTTTTCACCGAGAAATAACTTTTTTTTGTGATCTAAATATCAATAATATCACTCAGAAATTGATAAACCACAGATTCGTATAATATATTTCGTAAATGTAAATCAATAAAAAAATAAAATCAATAAAAAAATATGAAAATATCGGAAAGTCAAAATTAAAAATTATCAAATCACAAGGAACATATGATAAGCTGTTACTTGGAATGAGCGCATGCAGCACCACCTATTGAACATTTTTCGACTTTTCTTCTTTATGAACTTTTGACTTTTCTTCTTTATAAACTTTCGCGAGGCAATTACGTACAAACCCGCACAAGAAAATATCCAAATTGGTCCAGTCGTTTTTCAGTTTGAAGCATAATAACAAACCACGATCCATTTTTATATATCGCGCACATAGTTCAAAAGTGACAAAACTCAAAAATTTAATTTTTCACAAATCGACAATTGAAACAATTGAAACATAAAGAAAGACATAACTGTTTTTTATCAAATAATGATTGAATTTTTTGAAAGCGATAATTGGATATACTTCAATTGATCAAATTGTGTCTCAACGATTTAATCTGAATATCCCCTGTGACATCAAGCGGAAAATGGCGAATGCAATTCGTATATTTGAAGAAGAGAAAGAAGAATACGAGGAAGAGTTGCCTGACGATGAGATGGACGTATCGTCCGACGAAGACAGTGTTGAAGAAGGGGATGTGGATGATATGGAGGAGGAAGACGAAGATGATTTGGAGGATAGTAGCAACCACGACCGTTCCCGTCCAGTACATGTTGTTGGATTCGAAGGTGTGAAAAGAATAATCTTTGTATCGAAACAAATTAATCAAGAACTTATGGAGAAAGATTTAAGCCATTACATCACACCTCAGACTTAAAAAATTTTCGAACGATTTGGATTGTCAAAAGATTTTATGATTACTGATCCAGAAACCTGGAAAGAGCTTAAGGACTACCAGCAATCGCTAGACATACTGCGTAAACTGCATGTTGTCAACGACGCTGCTGAAAGAGGTGTAAAATTAGTAGAAGACTGTAGCAACGTGCTGTGCCGTTACGAAGAAGAAAAAATATTTTTACTTCAGGTTGTAGCCAAAAATCGGAAAAAATATTCGTCACACGATAAAAATAAATTAATTTGATTTACATTTGTGAGCTTTAAAACATTTTCGAATTAAAAACCCATGTTTTTTAAGCTCAATAAAATTATAAATTAAAAAGCTAACAATCTGGATTTTCAATTTCATATAAAAGTTTAAAATATGTATGGGGACCACCGTAAGGATTCAAGATCGAGGGTCTATATGTTCTGAGAAAATGTTGGGGTTGCAAAAATTTTGGGGGTCGGTGAAACATTTGACCACCCTAGGGTCACCCTTGGGACCGTTAGAGCGGTGGGAACATGTTTTTTAATAATGTAATTTTTGCATGGGAACCCCCTTACAGATTAGAGATAGGGGTAGACGTGTTTGAAAAAAATTTTCGGAGGACGGAAATACTGCGGGCAGATCTTACATTTTTCCACTCTAGAGACAACTTGTTGGGCTCTTTGTGTTTTTTTCAGCTCTTTTTTCCACTCTGAGAGGTGTATTTTGTATGGGAGACCGACTCCCCTAAAACATAAATCGGAGTCGGTCATATATTTGACCCCCTAGGAGCCCCTAGGGGCAATTTTTAACAATTTCCTAAAATCTTAAAATTTGTATGGGAGACCCTTTAACGGATGAAGATAGGGGGGTCCGTTTAACTTTTTGACCCCTTAGGAGCGACTCCGGGGCAGTTTTGGGAATTTTTGTGGATTTTGTCCCCTGCCGTCCCAACTTTGACCCCGATGAGGGGCCAGTTGCCATCACTCAAAATTTTTCATTTTTTGGCTCATGCATTTTTTTTACGAACCTCACAAAATAAAGGTTTGTAGCGTACCCAAATGTTTTTACTAAGGTTTCCCATACGACACTATCCCACTTCTATTGGGCATTAATAAGATAATCTTCTTCGCCTACTCTGTCTATATTTTTTCCCATTTCTCAGAGCTGGTTATTTGGAGCTGACGAATTTTCCTCTCCAGAAAAATACACAAATGTTCGTCAGGATTAATGCCCGCATGGTAGGGATAGTTGTTTCCATGTTACAATTTTTGCGCGCTTTGCTTTAAGTTGGCTTTCAAAATGTCCATGAAAAGTTTTTGGTGCATAATCGGATTCGATCAAAACCAATTTACGCACTCCATTGGCTGTCATATGACCCCGGACATCACCTTGTTTTACTGTCGGAAATAAACTTTGCTTATCAAGCACTGTAACTTTCGTTCGCCACAAGAGCTTTCGTTTTTTGATACCAAATATGCAGAATATAGTCCGATCGCTAAAAGGAACTTGTGCCCATAAATCTGGCGGTTTCGAAATAAATTGAGCTTCTTATTTTATTTATTTGGCTTCAGTAATCCGTGGATTGAGCTCCGTCATTTTTAGGATGTCCATAAAAATGAACCATATAAATCTTCAGAATAGAATGGCTCAAGGATAGATTAGAGTTTATGGTCCATCTTTTTCATGACAAAAAACTTTATCAGCGTCTATTTGACCTACCTCCTTTAAGTTAATCAACCCAATTTTATGCAATCAAATCAATCAATCTTCAGAATTGAAGCACTTAATTTACCAAAGTGTAATTCTATCAGCATCACCACGTTTTGTAATATCACCTGCTCTATCGTTACCGTACATAATAACCGTGGCGGACGAATTAGTTTGATGATATTATTTCCACATTGTGTTTGCTGGAAATTCGCTGTGTAGTGGGTTCTTATCTACTACAGCCACTACATAAATTCCGATTATTTTTTAAAAAATATTAAATGAAATATTAGCAATGGTCCAGCAAAAACCAACTGTTGTTCAAATTTCTTCTTTTATTATCCCACAGTAAGCTCATAAATATTGTTACAAATTGATTTTAGCTCTTCAAATGCACACACACCAACATTACACCGCAACAATACTACGATTCTGCCATATTTAACCCTCTAATGATTAAATATTTATAAACAAAAAATTTCTGGTCTCTTTAAGGTTGAAATTTGACTATGTTTGGCTTAATCGTAGATTAGCGGACTATCAGGTGAAAGTATTGGTTTGTTTTGGAAAGTTTAGCTGCAATAAAAAATTTATCGCTTATATTTTATCAAATAAATATATTGAAAATCACTTAATTGAAAAAAGTTCATATTATTCTTTTAAATAAATGTTAGAAAATTATGGTTTTTAAAATTTTTCGCAGACGCTTTTGTACAATTGAAAATGGCTATATAAGTTAAAGTACAGGGCCAGGAAATCTATACTGCAGACTCGCGAGGAATGTTGATGAAAGATTTGATACAAAAAAGCATTCCAAATTTCCTCAAAAAATCCTGATATGACAAGGATTCTGCAGATGTGGTGAAAGGAGCAAGTCGTTTTTAACCACGGGCACAATAAACTCGGAAATTTACTTTATAGTATGCTTGGTAAGACAGACAGCATGAGGTATCCACTTTCATTTCAGTAAAGTGGTACTTAAAAGTAATGTTTTTTTTTTGAAGCTTCTAGAAGTAAATCCCTCAAACTATCAAAAACTCAGGCAAGTATAGAGATACTGACCATTGATACTGATACTGAAAAGCATATACAAGTACTGATCTTTTCGTAACTCAATATGCATAAAGCAAGTACTTATAATTCATGGAACACTCGATTGTAATTGAAGTACGGCATGGGGACATTGATACTGAATATTTAGACTGATAAAATATGATAAATGGTATATAAATTGGAATATATTGTAATATACTCATCATAGAACATAATATGAGACTCGAAAGCAACTGTTGTATTTTGAATGCTAAACTTTCAAACCTCGATCGCAACCCGATCGAGCATATGTTGGCTAATTTAAAACGTTGGCTGGAGACTGAATGGAAACAAATTCCTGTGGTTTGTGTATTGAATCTGTATCAATCCATGCCAAATAGAATAGATCAGTTAAAAAAAGCAAAGAGATATTAGATAAACTATTACAATACTTTCGCTCTAGGAAATATCTACCAATGAAAAATCGCTCAAAAATAAAAGTGAAAAATTGGCCTAAAAAACTCTTCCATACAAAATTCCCTCAGACGAAAAAATGGAAAATGACCAAACTTTTTGGGCTATTTTCGCTCTTTTTTGTGGTTATTTTTCATTTTTAAAAGTAGACCATTTTCCATTATGAAAAATGACCCACAAATAAAAAATGAAAAATGACTCACAATTTTTGGCTCTTTAATTTTAGAAAATTGTAGTCGAAATCCATGAAAATTACTGTAAACAAATTTTTGTTTTGTTTTTGACATTCACATCCAGCGCTCGAAATTCGAGTGCAATTTTTAGGCAACTTTATTTTTCAACTTAACCAATTCACAAACCAACACTACTATGGTTTATTATTATTGTGTTAGTAGCAACTTTAAATGCAATTTACTCAAAATAAGGATAAATAAATAAAAATCTATAGATTTGGTGAAACAGTTAAAAAGAAATACCTTTCAAATAATATACGTTTGGTCAAAATCGGGATAAAAAGGTAGAACAAAACATCGGTAACAAGAAATCGCCTAGCCTATTAATATTATAGATACTTAATACACAGTTAAAAAAGTAATTGAAGCGTGTCTTGTACAACTGCATGACAATGTATGTAGTGAAAAGAGCTCAATCCATTCGCCAAACTGGTCGCTAACATTTTTAAAACGCTGGGTGTACCTTGCGCTGTAGGCAAAAAATTTAAAAAAAAAATCGCAAAACTGGTGGTTTGCATTTTTATAATGCTGGGTATACCGTGTGCCGCAGGCGAAAAATTGTAACAAAAAATCACGCGATTTTTCGTTTAAATTTTTCATAAGGGAATAAATGCAAATTGTTGTTAACTTGTAACTTTTTCCATTAATTAATCTATACTAATATAATAAAGAGGTAATGTGTGTTTGTTTGTTTGTTTGTTTGTAGGAGGTAATCTCCGTAACTAACCATCTGATCTTCCTGAAATTTTCACAGAGTCTTATTGCGAATATGGGAAGTGTACCTCCCACACAAAGTAAATTTTTAATATCATATACATATATTGAGTATTATGATAGGGAGAGCTTTGGAAATTTTTGTGAGGTCACCTATTGTTAATATTAGTAGCTACTCTGGAAATGGGCGGGATAAGATAAGTGGGCGTGGTACCTCCCATGCAAGTAATAATTCAATATTATATATCTCGAGTACTGTGATAAAGTGAGCTTTTCAAATTTGTCTGATGTCACCTATTATTAATGTGAGTAATCGGACAAAATATGGGCAGTATCGGACCAATAGGCGTGGCACCTGCCATACAAAGTAAATATAAAATGCCATATATCTGGAGTACTGTAATAGTGAGAGTCTTGGGACTTAGTGTGAGCCCATAAGTTACTCATTTGATTAGTTTGACAAAAAATGTGCGTGATTGGAGCAGTGGGCGTGGCACCACCCATACAAAGTAAATATATGATATCATATAACTGGTGTGCTAGAAAAGGAAGCTTTGACACTTTGCACGAGCCTATCAGATCTTAGTATGAGTAGTCGAACAAAAAACTGGAGGGTTCATACCAATGGGCGTGGCACTCCCCATGCAAAGTAAAAATTTAATGTCTTATTTCTGGAGTACTGTAAAAGAGAGAGCTTTGTGGCTTTGCGTGAGCCCATAGGTTCTTTGTGTTATTAGTCGAACAAAAAAATGGGCGTGATCGGAGCAATGGACGTAGCACCGCCCATGCAAAGTAGCTATCTAATATCATATAACTGGTGTACTATAAAAGACTCGACATTTTGCATGAGTCCATCAGATATTAATGTGAATAGTCCAATAAAAATTGGGCGTGATGGGATTAGTGGGCGTGGCACCTCCTATGTAAAAAATATGAAGCACTACGAAAGCGACAGTCTTTTGACAAGTTCATTTGTTATCAATGTGATTTGTCGTGGAAAATTTATGCCAAAATCAAAAATCGCCAAACCCAAAAATGGCGAAAAATAAAAATCGCACAAAAAAAATCTTCAAAATCAAAAATGGACAAAATCAAAAATCGCTAAAGAGAAAAATTGCCAAATGATATTCTAAGTTCAAGGCCAATAGTTAAATGTTGCCAGATCTAATATGGATAATCCATCTTCTTCTCATGGGCAGCTACATGTACCTTGCTCCAGGGAAGGAACGCCGAAAAATCTGATAATTGTTTTACCGAATGAAAAAACAAAAAACATTGCATATTAGCATCAGCAAGCATTGAAATAAAAAAATCTATACTAATATTCTATACTAACTTAATAATGAGGTAATATTTGTTTGTTTGTTTGTAGTCTTACTGCGGATATGGGAGTGCTACAGGCTTAAATTTTTTTAATATTTTAGTGGTCGTGGCACCTCTCATACAAAGTAAATTTTTTATATCATCTATACTATGTACTATGATAGAGAAAGCCTTGCAAATTTGTCTCAGGTCATCTATTATTACCGTGAGTAGTCAGACAAAAAAATGGGCGGGATTAGACAAATGCGCGTGGTACCCCCACACAAACTTAATATTAAATGTGATATATCTGAATTACTGTATTAGTGAGAGCCTTGGGACTTTGCGTGAGCCCTTTCATAACGATTCGGAAGGGGGAGGGGGGGGAGGGGAGGGTGTAGCGATAGCACACCGGGTTACATCTAGTATATTATAAAAAGATTAATTGATTATGCAAAGAAAGTGCTAGATATTAGAAGTTACGTGTTCCTTGTACGGCAGGCGAAAAATTTCAACTAAAATAGCGCGATTTTTTGTTAAAATTTTTCAAAAGGGAATAGATGCAGGTTGTTCTTAACTTGTAACTTTTTCCATTAATTATTACAACTTCAATAAACACATACCTGCAACAAACTCGCTTGTTTGCTGAGCGAAGACAACTTCACGCGTTCGTTTGACCGAACGCAATGAATTGCATAAACAAAGAAACGCATAATTGTAATTGACTTTTGAATTTTCATATGAAAATATTGATTAATTTTCGGGCGTTTTTTAAATTTTCCATATTTTTGGACAATTTTTGATACTTTTGAGCAACATGTTATAATATTTTTTTTTATTTGGGCGATTTTTCTTTTTATTTTTTTTTGATCATTTTTCACATTTTTTGGACAAAATTTCATATTTTTTTCGGGCGATTTTTAATTTTTTTTTGGTGCGTTTTTCATTGGGCCATTTTTCGTTTTTCAATGGGCGATATTTTATAGAGCCGCTGATGATGTACAACTTTACGTTTGTCGTCATTTCGATGACCTAAGTAACTGTGTTGCGAACCTAAATATGGATCTTTTACAAATTCATTCCTCCAAAGTCTAAATGCATCATTATTACTCGAAGATCTGTGCTTCCATTTGCTATACCAGATATTATTCTTGTCCTTCAAATTATTGAAATTACACAAAAAACCAAAAATCTTGGAATTAATTTCAATAAAACTCTCACCTGGTCTGGGGGCTAATCGCCGCATTTGATATCGAGTAACATCAATCGAAATTTCATATTTTGGTTTATTATTTAAAGAAGACTGATAAATTTAAGACCTCGTTTCACCTTTACTCTTAACTAGGGACCAAATTCATTAACTGTGACAGAGTAAAATTATTCTTAGTATTTTATTTTGGAAAATAAAAAATTATTTCGATCGAAAAATTTTGATAACGAATGCGACGATTAGAGCCCTGATCATATAAATGCCGGTTCGGGAAAAACGTATTTAATGCTTCGATCACTGTGGAAAACTCAACATTTAACACCAGTCCATGTACGAGTTCTGCTTTCAAAAACCTATCTAATTCCAACTTTGTTGTACGGATTCTATTAGCTCTAGAAAATTAACAAATACGTTTAATTCTGTATAAAGATACGTCTATAATTTAAAAAGGTCCCCCACATAAGACCCTATGTACGAAAACTTTACGGTGTGTATTTTTGCGATCTCTTGAAGATACGATCATTGATACTGATGCAAAAGATTATATTTACACGTGAGCCTACATATCTGTTTTATCGGATATCGTTTTCTTATTCAAAAAGAAATAATTCTATAATTCAAATAAGGTATAAAACTTTGGTCTCTGAATGGCAGTTTTGTATACAATGCATACGTCTTCGGAACTTGCTACCGCCAACCTTACAATATTTAAGTAACGCAGGACATTTTAGGAAACAAGTTTTCCAATTTTTCAATACCATTTAATATTGTTTGGGGAATTGTGGCAATTAACAGAAGTGGAAAGTTCTCTGATTGCCTTTCACTTGGGAATGGCCAGAAATGATTCTTTTGTCAAATTGTCAAAGCAACTCACACCGCCAGCATTAGGCTAGGTATTCCCCGGGCAATGGTTTCTGATATCCTTCAGAGCTAGCAAACGTGAAAAGGCGAAATGTAAACTGTACAGCCTGATGGTCTAATAACTGATGACGTCTCAGGCAATTAGGTGTCGCAGTCACTGAATTCACAGTTACAAGTCGGTCTGACGGCGTAGGTGGCAGCCCCATAATCCGAAATTACACAAACAATTCCCAGAAACTCAAGAAGAAATGAAAATCAAACTGGAAAAAAAACGATGACGACCCCGCGCAATGATAAAGGACTTCGATTCGCTACATGGAACGTTAGAACACTCTATCAACCAGTCAACCTTGAGCAAGTTTGCAAAATTTTTGGAAAATACAATCTCGCCTTCCTAGGTATGAGTGAAGTGCGATGGAACCAAAATGGCACCATAAAAACTATAGAAGGTCATCAACTGCTGTGGTCTGGTATGCCGAACGGAAATGATGTGCACCAATATGGTGGTGGTATACTGATACATGCGAATATCTGTGATTATTTATTAGACTACAAATTTGTTAACGAGCGCATAATGTCTGTTCGACTGAAATGTAAGAACATCAATCTGACGGTAGTGCAATGCTATGCGCCTAATGAAGCTGCTGACGCAGAGCAGAAAATCAAATTTTATGATACACTGAATCTAACCTTGAAAGACATCCCCAATAAAGATTTTAAAATTGTAATGGGAGATTTCAACCCAGAAGTTGGAGCGGTAAACGATAGTATGGAGGGAATAATGGGTAAACATGGTATTGGATCGATCAATAGTAATGGTGAACTCTTAGTAGAAATGTGTGGTCTAAATCAACTTAAAATTGGGGGTACACTTTTTCCCCACAAATTGAATCACAAGACGTGGAAATCACCTGACGGTGAAACTCAAAATCAAATTGATCACATCTGCATAACAGCAAAGTGGTGTAACTGTTTATGGGATGTTCGAAATAAGCGTGGAGCAGACATAGGATCTGACCACTTTATGCTCTTTGGTAAACTACATTTGAAACTGCCGAACAAATATAAAAGAACACACACCCCACGTACAAAATATAATGTAGAACGTCTGAAAATACCGCATTTCAAGACCATGGTTTGTGACTCTCTGAAAGAGAGGGTTAACAACCTACCGCCGGAATATATGGATATAAACCAGAAATGGTTAAAACTTAAAACTGCTATACAGGATACATGCCTAAACTCACTCGGTAAGGCCCGAAAACAATACGATGAATTTATCTCCGAAAGCACATGGAATTTGATTGATGAACGAGGAAAATTAAAAAACAATATAAACGCTACAACGAATAATGTTAAACGGAAAGAGGCTCAAAAAGAATATAACCAGTTCGATAAAATGGTTATACGAGCATTCAGAAATGATAAAAGAGAGTTTATCCAATGCCTAGCTTTATCTGCTGACGAAGCAGCAAAAGCACACGACATGAAGAAGCTATATAATATCACTAGGAAGTTCAATGGCTGTAGCTACGAAAAATCTGTTCCAATTAGAAATAAAAATAGCGAAATTATTACAAATACACGAGACCAGCTCGTCAGATGGAAAGAACACTTTATGGAAACAATGAATATTAACCGCTCCGGTATAGAAGTAACACATGAAAACAACGTTGAAACACTTCCCATACGAACAAATCCTCCTACTAAATCGGAAACTTACGAATCCATAAAAGCTCTGAAGCTAAAGAAAGCTGCAGGTGCTGACAATATCCCAGCAGAAATATTTAAAGCGGATCCCAATATGTTCAGTGAATTGCTGTACCCACTTTTTAATGAAATATGGCATAGAGAACAATACCCTATTGAAATGTTGAAAGTTATTATAATTAAATTACCAAAGAAAGGTGATAGAACGAGATGTGACAACTGGTGAGGTGTAACGGTTCTTCCAGCAGTGATGAAAGTAATAATGAAGATAATATTAGAGCGAATGATGGCCTACATAAACAACAAGCTAAGACCAGAGCAAGCCGGCTTTAGAACTGCAATGTCCTGTACAGACCAAATAAATACGTTGCGATTAATTATAGAACAATCTCTCGAAATGCAATCACCCCTATATATGTTGTTTGCTGATTATGAAAAGGCGTTTGACTCAATAAATAGCGAATGTATATGGGCAGAACTGGCCAACCTCGGAGTGCCAGATAAAATAACACGCATGATACGTCAGAGTTACGACTCATTTGAATGGTCCGTGCTACATGATGGCGAAATCTCTGTACCATTTAAAACAACGTCTGGCGTTAGACAAGGCTGTTTATTATCGCCGCTTCTAATTCCGATTGTATTAGATGCGGTAGTTAAACGCTCAACTACAAATAGGCCGAAAGGAATAGTATGGGACCCTCTAAATCCGCAGATCCGTTTGGAATCACTCGACTATGCCGATGACAAATGCGAGCTTTCTCACAGATATGTTGATATACAAGCAAAAATTGACGATATTGCCAGAGAATCAGAGAAAGTAGGTTTGAAGATTAATATCAGCAAAACAAAGGAAATACGCATAAATACAGGGGCAACACAACCACTAACGATCGGCAACCACGTTATAGAAAATGTAAGCGAGTTTCAATACTTGGGCAGTATGATTGATACAAATGGTGGTGCACTTCTTGATGTCACGACAAGAATACGAAAAGCAAAAGGTGCTTTCATCTAAAACATGGAGGTCGAACGAATACAGCAAAAAGACAAAATTAAACATATTTTCAGCCTGTGTACTGTCAGTATTATTATATGGGTTCGAAACATGGCTAGTAACTGAAGAAATTAAGCGGAAAACGCAAGTGTTTACTAACAGATGTCTCCGTATAATGTTAAGAATATTTTGGCCCAATACAATTACTAATGATCAACTACTCGCTATAGCAAATATGAGTGATATAAACTGCGAAATCCGAAGACGAAAACTTGGCTGGATAGGGCACACTCTTAGAAGAGAAGACGCGAACATATGCCAAAGAATTTTAACTTACAATCCCCAAGGCGCAAGAAGACGAGGAAGGCCAAACAACTCTTGGCGTCGCTCAACTTTAAATGAGATTAATAGTCTGCCTGATTTTAATGATAGAAAGATTAATAACTTATTAGAATTACGATGGAGATTTCTTATTGAGAGCCTATGCCCACAATGAGGTAGCTCTAAATTAATTTAGAGCAAGGCTTATTATTATTATTATTATTATGTAATATTGCTTAAACATTGCTTTGCTTTGAACATGTGTAAAATAGTTTTTGTTGTCTTATTTTTATAAAAACTATAAATTATGTTATATTTTCATTAAATACCGATCCTATACCTCCTGTACAAGAAATATCACTGTGAATCAAGAACCGATCTTGTAGAAGAACAGTATTTAAATAGGGAATAGTTTATTGATTTTTTAGTTTGCAGGAAAATGGAAGAGGTTCTTCGAAATTTCGAAAACTTAGAAAATATGCTGAATTTGAACGTTAAATATAGATTAGTTCACAGCATATTGGATTTTATATAAAGAAAGGAGCATTACAGGGTTAAAATAATACAATATCATAAGCAAACACATATAAAAGGGATGCTGGCTGTATTCATCCTATTCATTGTATTCCCTGTTAACTCATAACGCACTGTCAGTTCGACCAGTCATTGTCATATCGAAGAATTGCATAAGCAACACAACAAAGTTTATAAGGGTTCTTATGGCTCAAAATATAAAATGCATTCGCGTTGTGAAATAAAATTAAATTGAAATGAAAATTATATGTTATGGTTTCACACGCGTCGTTCATGCAATTGTAAATAAAACGATCAAACTGAAAAAAAAAAAAAACATTTGAAATCAACAAGCAAATACAAGAAAATATATTTTTCTAAATATGTTTTAGGGGTGAATATGAAAATAACGCACATTACAGTACATGTGAGTGTGTCTATGTGTGTATATGAATGAATTGTAGTAAATGTAGCGCCATCACTTTTATGCATGCAATCATGCAGTCAGTCGCAAACTGCATCACGCTTCATTTTATTTATATAGTGAACAAAAAAAAAAAAAAAAAAAAAAATAAAAAACAACAATAAAATAACAGAAAAGTTGCTTGGCTGCAATTTCAAAAACATAAATTATCAATAATACTCGTCGGGTGCCGGGTTACAACAGCCAGTGCATGTTTATTATGTGCCAGGGATATTCAATGCGTATTTTAAGCGTATAAGACGCATTTGTCATGCTTTATTTAAAATTAATTTTCTTTTGTTGCCAACACATCGTCGTTCGCTGCTGCAGGGATATGATATTCTGGAACAATTGAAAATTTCCACAAAATAATATATTTAAACTACACCAAACATCTAGATTAAAACATGTACACTTCATAGAAAAAGTATTCATACACCTTCAATTAAAATTTTCATACTACGAAAAAAAACATGCAAAAAAAAAATAACTAAGCTGAATTATTTTTACTCGTAAGACGTTCTTAACAAATTTTTTGAAGATAAATTAAAACATCATAAGAAAGAGTGTTCGTTAGTAATTTGTAGGATACCCTTTGCGCTTTAAGATCTCTATGAGTCGCTTTGACCTGGACATTCCAAACTTTCCTTATTTCAACCCACTCAAATGCAGCTTTTGAACATTTTCTATGAGATTATTTTATGCTGACGTAAATCTACAAAGTGCCACAAATGCTCTATGAGGTGACCTCAATTGATTTTTATTATGGTGGAACAATACGGTGGTTTATAATCGTTTTTCGTTAGCTAACACTAATGCCGTTTTTTTTCGCATTTTATTTGCACTTTCTTCGAAAAGTTTATTTTTTATATATTCTGAATTAAGAGTAACCTTACCTTATACATCAATTGAAAGGTCTCGGATCTTTAATTGGTAAAGCTGTTCAAAATATATCGATAAAAATAGGGCACATTTTCAAAAAAATCATATTTTACAGTGATTCTGTGCCGACGGAAAAGTACAAATCGTTAAAAAAAAAACCATCTTGTTTCTCTTTATGTACGTAAATATCATACCTTTACGTAAGAACTAACACCAACCAGAAGAAAATCGACCGAAAAATGACAAAGTTATAAGCAATTGAGTGAGTAAATCCAAATCCCATATTTTCCGAATATATTTTTTTTTAAACAATTTATTGGGTTTAAATACTTGCAATACATTTTTGACATTTTTGTGTGTTAGAAATAGTTGTGGCTCTTGCTTTGTTTTCGGTTGCTTTTGGGATCCGTCGGCGCCGGCTAGAAAAAAAAACCTGTCGGCGGCGGCGGCTAACCGGCTGACGACCGGCGCACAGTGGACCATATTTTGAGAAGGCGGCCAAAAATCATTCTTTTTTGTTACCAATTTTAAAGTTATGTTATTCATTTGAAAGTAAATACTAGTAAACCTCGGGAGCCAAAAAATTGCGACTCTATATCTCAACTATATCACAGCGAACAGGGTCTTCGAAAATGGTCTTTCTCAGTATTTTGCTAAAATTAAAAATTTCTTTGGAAATTTTTATGTTTGAATAACTGTAACTTTTTTGATTTAAAAGATTTTGAAGTGAAATAAATTTTGTATAATTTTGTGGCTTCCATACTATTAATGTTAAAAATGTAAAATCACTGAGTCATTCCGAAATTTAAAAAAAAAAAATTTTAAAAAAGGTCCAAATTTTCCGAAAATCTCCTACTTTATAGAGCATAAATCCTGCCAGCCAAAAGCAGTCAGAAAAAATGTTGCACTCTTCTATAGTCCGAACCCTCCTCTATACTCCTATACCCCATTATACACCCGCCAGTTTCCGCCCGTGTGCACTAGAACAATTTTTCTGACCCAAGGTTAGATATTGTCTGCAAAATTTATGAGTACAAAAGTTGTCCACTATGTGGTTAGGATATATTAAGTTTGAGGTGATGTTTGTAACTGCCAAAAATATTGGAGCTTTATCCATCTTTTATTATACGGATCGACTCAAAAACACTTTCTGAGTCGATTAAACGATGTCCGTCCGTCCGTCTGAGTGTTATGAATACAAAAGTTGGTCGTACCGGTGCACAGCGGTGTATTTTTTTGCGTGTCGGTAGAGTTGTCAGGAGTTGTTATATACTTATAAAAAAAAGGGTTGAGATATAATGCGCTTAAGTGTTAGAGGTATATTTACATAGGTATCTTTCAAAAACATTAATGGTCTGAATTAGAGTTACATAGTTTAAATACCTGACAAAATGGGAAACAATTTAAATAACAGGTAAATGGTAAAAAAAAAAATTATTGCGACATAGCCCTTTAAGATATGAGCAGGTATGCTTCACCTTTTAAAAGGGGTTAGGGTGTGGGTTTTTTTTTGCTTCTTAAGTGGTAATAAAAGATAAAAAATTTTATTTTACCTAATTGCAAGAAAGGGTATTTATAATAATGTTTCCACAATTATTATTCATTACAATTTGTGCAATGGCTAAGTACTGTTACAGAGATCTGGCAGATATTTATTTTCAACGAAATGATGTAGACGATGTAATTTTGCACATAGTGAGCAACGACTTCTTTAAGAATTGTAACCTAGAAGACATTGAAATGCACAAAGGAAAATTACTAATTTTGCATCGAATTTGAAAAGACGGTACATTGAATGCTCTCATAGCAAGGCAAAGATGTATAAACGTTACCAAGACTGGTTAATAAAGGAACTTATTTTTGAGAGTGCATCTACAACTGCCAACGAAAGTGGAAAAAAGGGTCGACCAGCAAAACCAATTGACGGATGTAGTGAAAGATCTCGAAGGCGCAAGCTGGAGAATATCAATGAAGAAATTTTTCAAAGAATTATTAAAGATTAATTTTTGCGCCAAATTCAACCAACCCAAAATAAAAAAAAATAAAATTGAAATAATTGAAAAAATAGTAGAAGCGAGTCCAAGGCGCACAAAGAGGATTTTGAAAAGCATTCCTACACCAATTGAAGATAAGAAATTTACGCCGGAAGAAGTGTTCGCCCTATTTTTGGATTTGAAATTGACCAAAAATCAATGTAAGGAATTGCGGAAGCGAACCAGTGAAAAGAATTGTGGGATTTTTCCAGAGTATCGAGATTTAGTTTCTGCCAAAAAAGAATGCTTACCTTCACAATCTGCTATTAGTGTCACTTCAACATCAGCAGAAAAAAAATTGCAAGATCTCCTTGAACATACTGCAGAACGATTGCTAAATACGCTTGATACTGATCATTTAAAAAAAATTGGTAATGGCAGCATTATTTTAATTTCGAAATGGGGATGTGATGGATCCTCTGGTCAGAAACAATACAAGCAATTTAATGTCGAAAATTCATCAGATGCTAATTTATTTATGGTATCTTTCGTTCCATTGCGCTTAACAAAAAGGTATAGCGTCTTACAGCCGTCAACTAGAAGAGCAACAAAATTGATATATGGAAAAATGAAATTCCTTCTTCAACAAAGTATTGCAGACCAATAAAATTTGCATTCAAAAAGGAAACCAAAGATGTAATAACTGAAGAAGTTCAAAAAATAGAAGATCAAATTAAGGAACTTCAACCAGTAAACATTTTAAAATGTGTCTCACAATGATTGATGGAAAAGTTGCACAAGCTTTAACTGGAACAAAGTCAAGGTCAAGCTGCATTATATGCCAAAAGACATCAAGTCAATTAAGCCAACCCCCACCAGAAGACGATAGTATTAAGGAAGCCTACGAATTTGGAATGTCCCCTCTTCATGCTAGAAGACGTTTCATGGAGCATATTCTTAAATTGGGTTATGATTTGGAATTTGGTCCGTTAGGCGAAACAGTGAGAAAAAACAAAGAAAATGAAGAAAAAAGAAAGCAAAAAAAAAAAAAAAAAAAACAAATTCAACAAAAATATCTACAGCTAGGCCTCGTAATCGACCAACCAAAACAAGGGGAAGGAAACACAAATGATGGAAATACTGCAAGGATATTTTTTTCCGATCCGGAAACTGCAGCATCTATCACAGGTGTAGATCATGAATTAATAAGACGATTCAAAATCATATTACAAGTTCCAGCATGCAGCAGAAAGATAAATGCAAAAAAATTTGGAGAGTACGCCAATAAAACAGCTATACTTTATAATGAAAAGTACTCTTAGAGATATATGCCATCCACAGTTCATAAAATTTTGTACCATGGGGAACAAATAATTCAAAACAATATGCTACCAATAGGAGATCTATCTGAAGAAGAGCAAGAAAAAAGGAACAAAGACTACAGATTCTTTCGCGAGCACAACACAAGGAAAATGTCTAGATGTTGTAGTAATGAAGACCTTATCACTATTTTGTTGTGCACTTCAGATCCATATATGTCCAACATTCGTCAAAAATGAAAAACTACCTTTATTGAATTAGACGAAGAAGCTAAACAACTTCTAGGAGATGAAAATCAAGGCTATTTAGAAGAAATTTTTACTAAAATTGATTGATTTAAAGTACTTTTTCATTACACTAACAATAAGTTACACTTTTTTTTATAGTTAAAAAATTTTCTTGATTTAAAATTTTATATATTTTGTAAATTTACAATAAAAATTTACAATAAAAATTCATAAATTTACCATAAAAATTGATATAGAAATATTTAAAAAGACAATAAAAAAAAAATTTAACTAAAGCAAAAACACAGGAGTTTTTCATTGAAACTTCTCTATCTTGAACCAATATAAGTTACTTTTACGTTCGCTGTTTAATAAATTATATTTCAACTCGGGATCTTTCAAAAAAAAAAAAAAAAAAAAACAACCTTTGGCCCTTGTGCACATTAGGACTAAAAAGTTTACGGGGGGCAAAGTTTGGCATTTTTTGAAAAAATTAACTTAAAAAATTGTTAAAAAGTATTAGTTGTAAAATTAACTGAAAACATAAGACATTATATTAAAAAAAAAAAACCTTTTTTTACCTTTTAACACTTCACTTTTGTACTAAAATTCAACTACAAATGAAAATGTATTTTAAACCCTCCGTAACTTTTTTTATTTTCGGTCGAGAATTACGCTTTATAGCAAAACTTAAAGGCTCACCTACCAAACAAAAAAAAAAGCGCATATCAAAATTGCAATCCAATCAAAAGTTATAAATTTTTGACCGCCTTCTCGTCAAATGGTCCACTGTGGGTTGGTTTATTTATAATCGTTTTTCGTTAGCTAACACTAAGTTTTGATCTAATTGAGATATTATATTATCTATAATATTAAAAGTCAAGGCGATTTCTTGTGACCGATATAAAAATTTTAGTTACCAACCGATTTTGATAAAAAAAAAAATACCTCATTTGAAGGGTATTTCTCTTTAGCTGTCTACCATATTTCAAGATTTCCACCATCTGGAACATTTTTTTGGAGTAATGCTAATTTAAAGTTGCTACTAACACATACATAGAAGACGTACTATAAATATCAAAAGCCCTGTCTTGAATTGTGAATTGGCTAAAACTGCCTCTTGCCATTAGCCTCTTATAAAATTATTTATGAAATGAAAAAAAAATATTTTTCCTAGAAGGGACATAAAAAACACTAACGCTGTTGCTGTACATCTGGAGAAGAGGAGACAGTTTATCAGATCTTCTTCGAGTGCCATACTTTTGGCAGTCTCAGGTATAGAACTCTAGGCATACACATACTTGACGCCCTATCGGAAATGTCGGACATAAAACAAGGTGATCCATTATTTAACATTTTCCTGGTAAAGACATCTTCATGTTCAGACTTCACGGTACACATCTTTCTGGAATTATGCCTACCAGTGTCTTTAAAACCATTTATGGTACCAAATAGGGAAGAGTTGACTTAACTTCACATAAGAAAAATAAATTCAATGGAATATCTGATTTCAATCATGTGTTTAATTTTAACATCTTAAACCTCTTCCATTATGAATTTATACAACTCTGAGTTTTTTCTAAGTAAAAATTATATGAAACGCTGTATTGTGAAAACCCTAATGCTATTGAACATATTTTGCACTGAGCCCGTCACTGTTACTCTACCATCAAACTAAAACGCATTTTGTAGATAATCTCGCACGTTCCTCTCTCCCGCTCTCTGGCTCTTCTAAAATCATCCACGGTTGACTTACCCCCCATAAATGCGCGTGCCGCACTAAAACTAAACAAATATCTACAAAGGATGTTTGTTTTGTGTGATAAAGGTCAGAGAACCTTTAATTTATTATTAGTTTTGTATCGCATTAAGTATTTAACATTTTATCATGAATTATTGGTGGAACAACAAACATGAATCATCGAAAACGGTGTTTATTGTACGGAAGTGTATTTCTTTTTTGTCTCAAACATTGTATGTGATGTTCTTTTTAAGAGGAAACTCTTCTGAATGAAGTTTGTTGAACATGTTTTACAGTAAAGTACGTGTTTCAAGATAATTTTAAGAGGATGATTAATTTGCTTCTTATAATACATATAAATAAACGGTAGTAAAAAAAACGTTAAGCAAACCCTGATATTCTCCTTTTTTAACCCGTGCTGTTAGTTGAATTAAAAAGATTTATTTTTCAATTAAATTTTTTTTTTCAAGTAAATTTTATAAATAAATTTTTTTATATAAAATTAAAAAACTTAAAACATACAGTTCTTCAAATTTTCTTAAAATTTTAACATTTTCAGCAAAATTACTAACTAAGAATCATACTTGGCTCGACAATCTTTTACATAATCGCGCCAACGGAGTGCAAGAAGAGCGGTAAATTAGGCTGAACCAAATCTTTTTATATAAATTACACTAGTGTACAAAATGACATTTTTTTATGTACATTTGATGAGAGATAGATTTCCTTACGGATTTTCTCCCGCTGAATTCGAAAATCAAGGTTAAATTTTTTTTGTGGAACAATTTTTCAGATATTGTAATTTTTTAATTTTTTCGACCTTTTTTCACTTGAAAAATCATATCTCGAGCTAGAAATGTCCGATTGGGTCGCTCTTGGTACCCAAATGCAAGGTATTGAGATGACGAATCGGATCTTTAATTGGTAAAGCGGTTCAAAATATATCGATAAAAATAGGGCACATTTTCAAAAAAATCATATTTTACAGTGATTCTGTGCCGACGGAAAAGTACAAATCGTTAAAAAAAAAAAAAAAACGTCTTGTTTCTCTTCATGTACGTAAATATCATACCTTTACGTAAGAACTAACACCAACCAGAAGAAAATCGACCGAAAAATGACAAAGTTATAAGCAATTGAGTGAGTAAATCCAAATCCCATATTTTCCGAATATTTTTTTTTTTTTCAACAATTTATTGGGTTTAAATACTTGACATTTTTGTGTGTTAGAAATAGTTGTGGCTCTTGCTTTGTCTTCGGTTGCTTTTGGGATCCGTCGGCGCCGGCTAGAAAAAAAACCTGTCGGCGGCGCACAGTGGAGCCATTTGAGTTTTTTCGTTGCAAAAATCATATCTTTTGAACCGAATAACATAATTGAACAGTTTAAACAGCATATGATAGATAACTGTTCAGCCTATGAAATGAGCGTTTGGAAAGGCTGCTACGCTTTGTAGGGGCCACTTATGGGTTATCAAAGTTAAAATTAGTAGAAAAATCAATTTTATGGTAACTAAAAAAAATTATTTTTACATTTTTAGATTGTTTTTATTTTTTTTCTTTAGGGTTTTATGTTTTAAATTATTACCCAACAAATTAAAAAAAAATTACTTCTTTTTTAAATTAATTTTTTCAATTTTCTTTAAAATATTCATCACAATTCGTAAGAGAAGGTATGTATATCTAAAAGACTAATCATTTCTAAACTATAATTATTTTCTAACTCTATTCGTGACTTCACATGCCGCAGGGAAGAAATAAGTGGATCGGAAGATGCTGCCAACATGTTGAAGAGGTCCTCATTTTGCCTTACCCTTGATGCTTTGAATGTGTTCTGCAATCTATATTTTTTATTAAATTTGTTAAGAGACTCCTGTGCTTCTTCAGAAAGCTCTCCAATTGGCAAAGACTGGTACTCAATTATATCTTTGCCATGCGCCAATATTTTATGGACGGTCGGGGTCAACTTCTTCTGTGGATACATTTCTGCTAAAAGAGATGTAGTTTTCGATGCATATTCTCCATATTTTGTAGAATTGACATTTTCTTTGCAGTTTAAAACATTCAAGATCGTTCCCAATCTTTTCACGATTTGATTGTCAATTCCAGTGATTCTAGTTACTGCCTCATCATTTTCAAAAAATCTCCTAGAAGTGTTTCCATCGTTTGAGTTACCGTATCCGTGCTTCGGACAGTCTACTTTTAGTCCAACTTGTTTAAAAAAGCATCCTGTATTTGTTTCTTTCTGATCTTTTCCTTATCCTTTATTGATATATTTTCATCGAAGTTTTCCTCCTCTTGTGGTAGGGTATACGCCAGTTTTAGCAAGAACTCCATACACCTTATCCTTGCGTGCAATGGTGACATTCCATATTCGTAATTCTCCTCGTTTGTAGAATCGTTTAAATTACCAAAGTTCTTCTGACTCTTTTTGCAAATCGGGCATGACAATGTTGAGGTTGTTCCTGTCAGTTCGTTTACGACTTTTCCGTCAACCAACTCGTAATTGCATTCAATATATTTACCTTCTCCAATTTGCAGCTTTGTAGGCTTAATCTTGCTTATTTGTTCTTCAATGTCCTTCACCGTGGTCCTTATAAGTTCTGCCGATTCCCTTGCAAACAGAAACATTATTGGTCGGCAATAATGCACTGATGACGGACGTGGATTTTTCCAGTGTAGGGAAACATCAGATTTAAGCCGCAAAGGAACAACAGATGCCATAAACATATTTCCGTCCGATATTGTAGCGTCATCGGAAGATATCCTTTGCTTATAAACGCTTTGTCCGGATGATCCATCGCAGCCCCATTTGCTGATCAATGTCAGTTTCTCGGGAAGAATTTTCACATCAATTTCAGGAAGACTCTCCAACAACCGTTTTGCTGTATGGCCCATGAGATGCTGCAGATTGGCTTTTACAGAGACTTCCGTAAACTCCGTATGCAGTGGTCGTGAATTTATTTTGGCTTGCGTAATATGCTTGTATCCTGGTAAAACGTCAGCCCCGTGTCGCATCAAGGATGCCCGAAGTATCTCATACTACGGCCAAGGCTTTTCGGAATCATACTTTTTAATGTGTGCGTTTGTGGGCGTGGGAATGCTTTCCTTAATCCTTTTTAGTCGCAGTGGGCTTGCATCAGCAACAGATTTTGTAATCTGCGCCCTAACTCTTTCACTATCCTTTGTATATTTAATAGACAGCGCGTCCGATAAATGCTTCGTGGTCAAGTCATTGGTGGCATCGGCAAGTTTCCTCATTCTTGTGAAAATTGAACACTCCTCAATACTTTTTTTTTGGCCTTCCTTTTGCTCCTCTGGTTGATGTGGTGGGTTTATCTACTGCCAATATATCCAGGATGGTGTCTTCATTAAGCCAGTCCTCGTATTTGGAGTTGAAGTTCTGAATGGTTCGATTAGATTTCACCCATTTTGCCTTAATATTTGCATATATCAGATAAAAATTATTTTTTATAATTTCGCTTCTCTCAATGTTTCCGTATAAGCTGTCAAGTTCTTCTAAAGCAGGTTCCGTGAAAAACTTTGGTGTGGTTGACCTTCTAAACAGTTCAAATAATTTTAAATTGTTTAACGCTATGGTTTCAGTACTTGTTGCGCCAATTTTCAGTCGTAGACTAATCCAGGCATTATGCTTATTTTGCAATATATAGGCTTATGCTACCATGCCTAAAAGTTTACCCGTTCCCTGCATACATATGGATTCAGGCTGAATTATGCAATTTTGATATTATGCTCGTGTCTAAATAAGATTTGTGCCTACCTGGAGGGACCATAAGTCAATATTGTTCTTGACCATTTGTACTCCAAAGTAATTTTTAAGAGAGGTGCGTACCTGCGAATTTTTGTGCATCCTGTGTCTGTAACAGAATATTGGGAGTAGACTTTGCAGAGGCTCACAGGTAGACAACCGACTTAAAATGCAATTTTCAAACTATTAGATCAAACTACTGTCAGTGAAAACATGTAAGGGATGCACGCCATACAATTTCTGCAACCATGTCTTTTTAACCTTTTTTACCTCTAGAAGCCAAACGGGCACGTACGGGCAGATAAAACCTTTTGAATTATGTACAGAAATAATCAAAGAACATGTTTTGCAATTATGGCAAATATAGAAAAATATAGATTTTTTTTATTTTCCGTCAAAATTGAAAAATAGTGAAAAAAAACGGATAATTTTTAAATAGTGATTTACCAGGAGAAACACAAAGCAAACAGTTAATTTTTTTTTTATCATTATACATTTAATAAATACATCAATCAATACAAACAAAAAATAAGGCGATTCGTTACCTATTTTTCGTGATATTACACCTGAAATCGCAACAAAATGACTAAAAATTGTGTGTTTTTTTTGAAAACCGAAAGTCGGTCAACTTTGAACGGTTATATCTGCTAAACTAAAAATGTGACATTATTAAGAGTGGCATATTTGAAATCGTTGAAAAGTTTCCTATAACATGGTTTTATTCAAAACTTCGTCGGCGCACATGAAAATTTTGATTTTTGCAACCTCGTTTGCTCTACGGGCGCCACTGTGTGGCGGCGGCTAACCGGCTGATGACCGGCGGCTTGCATCACTGGTGTACATTTTGTTTTTATAGCTTCTAAAAAACGTAGTGTCGGTTGTTTGTATATTATAGCAACTCACAAATTTGATTGAAATTATATTTCAATGTGTTCACCAAAGTGCCTAAAAGAAAACGAAAATTTGAGTGCGTAAACAATCCAAATAATTTCTCAATCACTGTAAAATATGATTTTTTTTGAGAATGTGCCCCATAAGTGACTGTACTAAATATGGTCAGAATCGGTCCATTTTTCGAGGTAGTCCCCATATAAATTTAGCATTCAATATGAACTTTTTCGTATCTGCAGCCAAAAAAATTAATAAAAATACCACTCAAATTTAGTTTATGCTTATTTTCTATATCCAATTAGTTGGACCGAAGAGATAGGGTCTCTAAACCATGTCATAGGGTATCGTATAGTCGGTCTAGACCGACTATAATTTTCTCAGTTGTTCTGTCTGTCCTCGAATCTTTAAAAATTTTTTTATTTTGAAAATTTGTAACTATAATGATATATATTTTTTTTTAATTTCAGGTAATATAAGGAAATTTATATATTCCTAAAGCCATGTAAGTACACTAAAATTGCTTTCTTTTAAAGGAAATTTCATTAATTATTTTAATATGCATTCTGGGGTCACTTAACAAAACTTTGTAGAACAAGTTCATTTAAATGTAATTTCAAATAATATTTAGAATAATTAAATATATAGATTAAAAAAAAAACTGTATTACAATAAGCTTACCCTGCATAAGAGGGTGTAGGGCAATAAAATATGTTCCCTTTTTCAATGACTTGGCTAAATGGTACATGCCACGAACTTAATGTATTTCATTATTCAGTTTTTCTATGAATACGTATAAAGATGATATTTATTTCCTACAGTTATTTCCTCATCAAAATTTATTTTCAACTAAAAAATTTGTGCGCACTATATTTGTTTCAATAAAATTTTTCTAAGACCCAAACAAGGAATAGAATCAAGCATTAATATTGCACCATTTTTTAATCAATATTTTATTTATTTAATAATAAATTTTCCTTTCCCAGCCCCAGCAAATCATATGCAGACATTCATATGGTTTCAATTGGCCGACTGTCAACTTTATTGTTTTTTCTCTCACCCAATTTTAAAAATTCTTCCCATGTTCTTTTGAAACTAAACAGCATCACATTGTATGTGGTTGCCTTAAAAGAAATTGATACTGTTGCCGATAATTGGTTGTTGCTCAGCTTTATGTAATTTTTAACAATGAGTATATTTCATTCTAAAATTAAGTGTTTTTAAAGTGTTGTTTAAGTGATACTTATTTAATAATTTTAATACAAATTTTTCGGTGTTTTTTTTATCATTTTCTATTTCGTGGTAAAAAAAAGTTAATATTCTATCTGACATTTGAAAGTTTCTCTTCATGAAAAGTTTTGGTTTTCTCTTTTATATTCGTTCCATGATTGTGTATGAATTCTGATATATGATTTCTACATACTGCACTTGCAGTATGTATGTATGTATGCACTTGCTTAATAGTTTTCGGAAGTATTTGACAAGTTCTCATAGTATTGTGGAAATTTCAATTAAGGAAAAGTGTTGAAAAAGTTAAGCATTTCTCTCAGAAGGGTGCCAGGATATCATTGAGTTGTTTAAAAATGCAGAGATGTCAAAAACAGTAGAAATTGCAAACTAGGTTCTGCTAGTGCAGGCACTTTCAGTACGTACTTTTTTATTAAAAGGCTTCTTTTTAAGAAAAAGTGTTTGTTATTAAAATGTACTTTTTTAATAAAAGCTGCTTTTTTATAAATTTTTTTTTGTTCATAAAAGGTACTTTTTTAATAAAACACTGTTTTTTATAAAAATAAATTTTTTAAGGTGCTTAATTAAGAAAGATACTTTTCGAAGAAAATATTAATTTTTAATAAAAAGTAAGTTTTTAATAAAATAAGCTTTTTCCCATTTTGTTTTAAGAAAATGTAATTTTTCAAGAAAAGGCACTTTTTGATATCAGATATTTTTTTAAAATAAAAGGTATTTTTTTAATTAAAGATGCTTTTTATAAAAGGTACTTTTTTTTAAAATAAGATATACTTTTTTTTAAATAAAAGGTTAATTTTTAAAAAAATCAAGTTTTTAATAAAAGGTACTTTTTCAATAAAAGATCCTTTTTGTTTAAAGGCACTTTTTTAATAAAAAATGTTTATATTAAAAGGTCCTTTTTAATAGAATGTACTTTTTTAATAAGAGCTAATAAAAGTTACTTT
This sequence comes from Cordilura impudica, assembly GCA_963682025.1. NCBI lineage: Eukaryota > Metazoa > Arthropoda > Insecta > Diptera > Scathophagidae > Cordilura > Cordilura impudica. The sequence continues at coordinate 248,106,871 of OY821518.1, forward strand.
TTTTAATAAAAATTAATTTTTAATAAAAAGTACTTTTTTTCGTAAAAGGTAAAAGATATTTTTTTTCATAAGAGTTACTTTTTTAATAGAAGTTGTTTTTAATTAAACGCACTTTCTTTAATAAAGAGCACTTTTTAATGAAAGCTTCTTTTTTTAATTAAAAGTACTTTTGTAATGAAAGGTACTTTTTTGATAAAAGATACTTTGTTAATAGAAGGATCCTTATCTTATAATGAAAGCTAATTTTTTTTTTAAATATGCTTTTCTATTGTATTGTATTGTATAAAAAGGTGTTTGAAGTATTGCGACCGAGTGATCTATTGTACCGCTCTCTGCCAATAGGTTACCCCCATAAAATCTCATCCAACATGAAGCTCTCAGGAATTCGAAGATGTTGGTTGGTTCTAGTAATTTGATGTCGCTACCTATTTGGAAAGAGTCCAGGTGCTTTTTTCTTTTGTGACTTAACGCTTGTCTATAAAAGGTGCTTTATTTCTGAAATGAATTTTTTTAAGAAAAGGTTAATTAAAAAAGTACATTATTAATAAAAGGTACTGTTTTAACAAAATGTACTTTTTTTATAAGAGGTATTTATTTAATAAAATTTACGTTTTTCATAAAAGGTACTTTTTTAATACAAGGTGCTTTTTTAAAAAAGATGCTTTTTTTAAAAAAAGTATTTTTTAGTAAAATGTACTTTTTTTAAATAAATTTTTTATAAAAGAAGGTTTTAAGAAAAATGGTACTTTTTTTAAATATACTTTTTTAATAAAAAGTACTTTTTAATAAACGGTACATTTTTAAGAAAAGTTTCTTTTTTAATAAAAGGCAATTTTTTTTATTAAAATATACTTTTTAAGAAAAGGTACTTTTTTATCAAAAGGTACTTTTTAATAAATGGCACTTTTTTAATAAAATTGCTTTTTTAGTAAAAGGTACTTTTTTAATAAAAGGTATTTTTTTAATAAAAAGAACTTTTTTTAATAAAAGGCTCTTTTATAATAAAAGGTGCTTTAAGGTGCTTTAAAAAAGTATTTTGTTAATTGAAGGTACTTTTTTTTAAATAAAAAGTACCTTAAAACAAAAGGTACTTTTTTAACAAAATGTGCTGTTTTAACAAAAGGTAATTTTTTAATAAAATGTACTTTTTTAATTAAAGGTACTTTTTTAATAAAAGGTACTTTTTTTAATAAAAGGTGCTTTTTTATTAAAAGGTACATTTTAATAAAACATACTTTTTTAGAAGAAGTAGTTTTTAATAAAAGTTACTTTTTTATAAAAGGTACTTTTTAATAAAAGGTACTTTTTAATAATAGGTGCTTTTTAATAAAAGGTACTTTTTAATAAAAGGTTCTTTTTAATAAAAGGTTCTTTTTAATAAAAGGTACTTTTTAATAAAAGGTACTTTTTAATAAACGGTACTTTTTGATAAAAGGTACTTTTTAATAAAAGGTACTTTTTAATAAAAGGTACTTTTAATAAAAGGTACTTTTTAATTAAAGGTACTTTTTAATAAAAGGTACTTTTTAATAAAAGGTACTTTTTAATAAAAGGTACTTTTTAATAAAAGGTACTTTTAAATAAAAGGTACTTTTTAATAAAAGCTACTTTTTAATAAAAGGTACTTTTTAATAAAAGGTACTTTTTAATAAAAGGTACTTTTTAATAAAAGGTACTTTTTAATAAAAGGTACTTTTTAATAAAAGCTACTTTTTAATAAAAGCTAATTTTTAATAAAAGGTACTTTTTAATAAAAGGTACTTTTTAATAAAAGGTACTTTTTAATAAAAGGTACTTTTTAATAAAAGGTACTTTTTAATAAAAGGTACTTTTTAATAAAAGGTACTTTTTAATAAAAGGTACTTTTTAATAAAAGGTACTTTTTAATAAAAGGTACTTTTTAATAAAAGGTACTTTTTAATAAAAGGTACTTTTTAATAAAAGGTACTTTTTAATAAAAGGTACTTTTTAATAAAAGGTACTTTTTAATAAAAGGTACTTTTTAATAAAAGGTACTTTTTAATACAAGGTACTTTTTAATAAAAGGTACTTTTTAATAAAAGGTACTTTTTAATAAAAGGTACTTTTTAATAAAAGGTACTTTTAAATGAAAGGTACTTTTTAATAAAAGGTACTTTTTAATAAAAGGTACATTTTAATAAAAGGTATTTTTTAATAAAAGGTACTTTTTAATAAAAGGTACTTTTTAATAAAAGGTACTTTTTAATGAAAGGTACTTTTTAATACAAGGTACTTTTTAATAAAAGGTTCTTTTAAATAAAAGTTACCTTTTAACAAAAGGTACTTTTTAATAAAAAGTGCTTTTTAATAAAAGGTACTTTTTAATAAAAAGTGCTTTTTAATAAAAGGTGCTTTTTAATAAAAGGTACTTTTTAATAATAGTTACTTTATTAATAAAAGGAACTATTTTAAAATAAGGTACTTTTTTAATAGAAGGTGCTTTTTTTAGTAAAGTATACTTTTTAATAAAAAGTGTTTTTTTTTTAACAAAAAATACTTTTGTAACAAAGGTTGCTTTTTTAATAAAAGGCTCTTTTTTTAATAAAAGGTGCTTAATAACCTAAAAGTACTTTTTAAAAAAAGGCACGTTTGTAATAAAATGTACTTTTTAATAAAAGATACTTTATTAATAGAAGGTATTTTTTTAATCAAAGATACCTTTTTAATAAAAGGTGTGTTTGTTTAGTAAAATGTAATTTTTAACAAAAGGTGCTTTTTTAACAAAATTTACTTTTGTTGTAATAAAAGGTACTTTTTTAGTTAAATTTTCTTTTTTAATTAAATGTACTTTTTTAATAAAGAGTTCTTTTAAATAAAAGGTACTCTTTTTGTAAAATTGACTTTTTTGATACAAGGTACTTTTTTAATAAGAGCTGCTCTTTTTAATAAATTTTTTAAATTTTTTAATAAAAATGACTTTTTTAGCAAAAGGTTATTTTCGATAAAAGGTGCTTTTTAATACAAGGTACTTTTTTAATAAATGGTACTTTTTAATAAAATGCAACTTTTTAATGATAAGCACTTTTTAATAAAGGGTACTTTTTAATAAAAGGTATATTAATAGACATTCAAGAAAATTAGAAACAAATCCACCAGCAGCACTATACGACGGCCTTATGCACGTGTTTTATCATAATACATGCCTTAATGCAGGTGGATGGTTCAAGCAACTTATGGGGCACAAACAAAACAAAAACTTCAGCTCTGTTTAATAAATTTTAACTAATAAAAAAATCAAGTTAGAACAAATGCGTAAATCCGCCCATACATAAGTAAATAAATAAAAACACAACAAATACAAATATGAAAATTAAAATTTATGACGCAATAAGACTTAAAAGAATACAGAATCCATACACAGTACTAGCACCATCATCCGAACCTTTGTTCATTTATATTTACAGGGATTATGAACCAAATCAAAGGCGTAAACAACAGAAAGTAGAAAGTGTGCATCGTACAAAAAAAAAAAAAAAGAAAAATAAATAAAAATTCTATAAATTTTTAATACTACTTTGTCTGGAGAAAGAAGTACTCTAAAAAAATAATTTAAAAAAAACCATGTGGAAATTGCGACCTTTAACCCAGCAGAAATTGTATTACTCGTCCTAAAGTAGCTTTTTGTATAACAGCTAAAAACGAAACCACTTCTGATTCTACAGAATAGAACGCTTGAAACCGGTCTATTCGACAAAATATTTTATAATATTGAGAAAAAAATTTTTCTCCTAAATATTATCACCCAATATTTTAATTTTTTTTTTTACTTTTATTGTTACATTTTTCAAATGTAAAATTGTGTATTTTAGGTTACAGAAAGTACACACACTAATCGCACTGTACGTATAAATCATTTAATCTTACAATTAGAATGAATTAAATTTGATTTATGGCATGCCAGACAGACAACACTTTCATTCGGTAATTCCATCAGTACCCCCAGACAAGCAACCGTTGATAAACAAAATATTAGAACAAAAATGTTTTAAAAAATCTACGTCTAACAAACCATTATACCATCATCAAAAAATACAGGACGAAGGATTTATGCACCATACAAACATATTAAGCAATACATGCATACATACATAGAGCATTGACTATCCTCATGCCAAAATTTTTATCATCATCATCGTCATCGTCATTTAAATACTCGTTTGATCCTTGTTTTTTGTAAAATAAAAAAAAAAAAAAAAAAAAAAAAAAAAACTCCCCGACACATAAGGGAAACACCAAGCTTCATTACAAATGCAATATAATAATAAAAAAATAAAGAAAAAATATCAAGTCAGAAAAAACTAGTAAGTGTTAAATTCGGCTACGTCGAATCTTTGGCACCCTCCACCTGGGTTTTACGTTTTCATTTATATCTCGACTTATTGTCCTCTTTATAACAAATTAAAACATAATATTTGTTAAAGCAAAAATTTAACTTTAATATTCAATTATTACAACAAACACATTGTCACTATATTTCAGATCATATCTTGGCACAATGATGCCAGATTTATCTCATTTTAAATATTAACCTGCTTGAAATAATGTTATCCTAAGCTTAGCCAGGTAAAAGGATTTTTTTATTTTTTTTTTTTTTTGTGAATGAGCGTGATTTCAACAGACAGACGGACGGACGGACGGACAGACGGGCATTGGTACATCGACTTGAGTTGTTACAAACGGAATGATATATACCCTCTGCATAGTGGTGCGAAGTGTATAATAATGCGCATATTAAATGCGGCTTAAAATATTCGTATGGCAATATGGAATACAATGTTTTTGGAAATATCATAGCATCTCATCATTTACATTATACGTTTGAATACTTTTCCCAGGAGAATTTTCTATAGACATGTGAAAATGTTGTCACAACTATTTTTCTGGCTTATTACATCTAACTAGAGAAGTCAAGTTTGGTGAATGCAGACAAAATGATTTGGTTCTGAAAAATCATTCTCTAAAATACGAACAAATATATATATTTCTATATATATATATTTATTCCTTTTACTCCAGCAAGGAGCATAGGGACGTTAAAATAAGAAAATAATGTGAACATAAAGCTGGAGGAAACTTTGAGTTTTACTATATATGTAATAAATACGTCTATTTTTTAATTAACTTGCGCGTTGCCTGAGCAACGAGACCAAGATATATATAAACCTTTTTAAATTTTTTTTGAACTACTTTCTAACAATAATACCTTTTAAATAAAAAGTTTGTTTTAAATATTTATTTTTAATAAAAAATATTTTTTTTAATAATAAGCTTCTTTTTAAATAAAAAGTATCTTTTTAATAAAAAATACGTTTTTAATAAAAAGTAACTCTTAAATAAATAAGACCTTCTTAATTGAGTATCTATTTATCGTGGTAAATAATGAAGGTAAGAAATTGCTTTTAGGGAGTGTTTACAGGCCTAATAAGAATCTTTGTACCAGGCGATTTTTTCGAACTTTGGAAACGCAAACAGCTTTGTACGATGATGTTATCATAGCAGGAGATTTTAATTCAAACCTTCTGGTAGATTGTAGTTTCTCTGATGAATGTGCCTCGATTGGTTTAATATCACCTAATATCTTACATCCTACACACTTCACTGCAACTATTAATACGCTTTTGGATTTGTTTCTTGTGAGTAATGAAATTAATATACTACTCTACGACAGGGTTGGCACGATTTAATCATTTTGATTTAAATCATGATTTAAATCATGATTTAATCAAATGATTTTTTCGATAAAAATCAGTGATTTAATCAAATATATTTATTTTTTTTTTTTTCACAAAAATATATTTTTTTTACAGAAATTAACAAAAAACAAACAAATATATACATGTTAAAGACAGGAATCGTTGACATCTGAGAAATCAATATCATTATTATAATGCTTAAACAAAAACACCAGCTTTCCAGCTTTTTGAATTCCCAGTCGGTTTCTTAATTTACTATGAACAATGCCAAATGTAGAAAACACTCTTTCGACAGCAGCTGAAGAAGCTATCGCCCCAAACAATTGCTTAACAATTGGAAAAATCGTAGAGTATTCTACTTCGGTAAATATGTTCTTCTGTGAAATCCACCACTCTAATGGTGTTACATTTTTTAACACTGCTGGTACGAACATCATACTTTGGAATGGTTTTGATTTTGACTTAAGTTTTACTATCAATGGTAGCAAAACTGAACCATCATAGTGATTTTGTGCTTCCTCCAACGCACTTTCTTCTTCTATATCTGTAAGTGTGAATTCTGTTTGGGTTGGGTCTAATAAAAATGCCAAAAAGTGACTGGGAGTCATTGCTTGTTGATACCTCTTTTGAAACTTCGACATTTGGCTGACATTTATATCAGCATCATCAAATTTAGCTTCAAGTTTCTTCCAAGCCGTTACCGCTGTAGACAGATTTGCATTATTCCTTTGTAAAGTATCCAGTGCTACAGATATTGGCTTCAAAATTAAGAGAAAATCTTCCACTGATCGCTTTATGACCATGTTTTCAACTTTTGTCCTAATATCAGAATCGATAACGTCCCTATTTTCTTCACACACTTTCAGTAGCTTCTGCCACTCCGACAAAAAAACTTCGAAACAGTCAGATACAGTATTCCAACGAACATCTTTTGGCAGCACTAATGCTCTACCTCCTTCTGCTTTGTACAATGCGCTAGCTGCATGATTGTTTCGGAAGTATTTAACTATTTGCACTACGTGTTCCTTGATAATGCCAATTTCGAAATCTTTGGAAAGTAAGTTCAACAAGTGTGCTGAACAGCCGTATGTGATTATGTCGCTTTTTTTTAAATCGTTCCGCATTTTAGCCATATTGTAAGCGTTGTCGGTGACCAAACTTGCCACATTGCAATTGTACTGAGACTTCAATTTTTTTATTAAAACTTCACAAATTTCAGTAAGATATTCACTAGTGTGCGGTTTTCCTGTTGTATCCACCGATTCAAAGAGGATCACTTCACTTTGCTCAGTAGTAATAGCAGCACAAATTACCGGTTCATTATGAACGTTTGACCAACCGTCAACAGACATATTGACAAAACTATCAAATAGCTTAGAGAAGCACTGTTCTCTTTCTTCATGGTATATTTCATCCAATAATTTGCCTGAGATATCCTTCCGAGATGGGGGGATATAACCTGGACGCAATAATGAAAGAGCTTTTTTTACTTGTGGATGTTCGATAGATCTGAAACTACAGTTGGTGGCAAACATAGACCTTGCTATTTGTAGGTCAAGCTTTTTTTTCATAAATGTGGGCGTTTTTACAATAAACGGACTTAAACTATTTCCAGATAGCTCCTTTTTTTTAAGAGATGGTGCCGCGCATTCGTCGCCTTTACCAGAAGAACATACAGAGGTGGTAGGTTCAGAAGGTGGCGCAGATTCTGAAAAATAAATATTTTTTATTCCAAAAATACAATGGTGAAAACTGCATTAACTTACCTGTAACTTCATCATCGTCATCCGGAATATTATTTTTGCATTTTTCATAATGGCTTTTCATCCGCTTCACCAAACCTTGCATTTCTTTTTTACAATTTTTGCATATCGCTCGACAGCCAGTTTTAGAAGTCTGTTTTATTGTGAAATGCTCCCAAATCACATCCTTATAGCGAGGCATCTTTGTAAATATTAAATTAATTTATTCAAGCACACCGCACAACAATATCAACAGGCAACAAAAATAAACGATTCTTACTATCGTTCAACACAGTCGTTCGCTTTTCAGAACGCACATTCTTTCTTTTCTTTCATCAAATACGCAAAGTTTACAAAACCGGGATTCCCCATTTCTTTTACAGCCAGTTTTATCTCAAAATATAATTAAACTCAGAGTTGCCACTGTGGTAAAAATCCACCAAAGTTGGTGGAAAACTTTTAGTTTGGTAGAGACATGGATTATTTTTCGGTGTGGTCGATTTTTTTTTGAGGAAAGTTGTAGCAAAATCGAAAAAATCAAAAAAATCAAAAAAATCGCAAAAAATCACAATTTTGTATGGATTTTTTGAAAAAATCTGATTTTTTGATTTTTTCCGAAAAAATCATGATTTTTTCCAACCCTGCTCTACGATCAACTGTCTGCATCATGTTTTTCCAAGCATGATCTTATTTTCATGACTTATAATTTCCAACTTGTTATACAAGTTGAGAGGATTACTTTTCGAGACTTTAAAAACATTAATTTTAGACTCCTTGAGGAAGAATTTTTTAATATTGATGGGAATGCTTTGTATTTTTTAAATTCTGTGGATGACCAACTCTCTTTTCTGGAGCAAAACATAAATTATCTGTTCGATCTAACTGTACCAATAAAATCGAAGATTAGTAGTAATAAACAAAAACCCTGGTTTTCTTCTGAAATTAAAGATTGTATCAATCAAAGAGATTTTGTCTATGCACGTTGAAAAAGATTTAAAACAACAACATTACATGATGATTATCTGACTGCTAAGAGAAACACAAATAAAATGATTAAAAAGGATAAATCAAATTTTTATGCTGAAAAATTTTCTTCTGCCATTGGCTCCAAAAGAACATGGCAAACGATACGCGAAGTTGGTATCGGTAAATCTACGCATCGAGAACCATGTTCGGTTGATGCAGATACAATTAATACAAAGTTTTTAAGTGTTCCTATGGTTCAAGCAGATACAGATTACTATATCAATAGTCACTCGAATAACGATGATGAATCTTTTTTTTTCTTTTGCTGCAGTAGACCAATGTGACGTTTTATCTAGTTTATTGTCTATAAAATCGAACTCTATAGGAGTGGACGGGATTAATCCAAGTTTCTCAAGATTCTTTTACCTCAGCTACTTCCAATTATAACTTTTTTCTTTAACAAAATATTAACTTCAAGCCACTTCCCATCGAATTCGAAAATAGCTAAAATCATTCCAATACCCAAAGCTGGTTCCGATTATAGACCAATAGCTATTCTTCCATTTCTCTCCAACGTATTCGAGCGTATTATGCACAAACAAATGACTAGTTTCTTGGATGACAATAACTTGCTAACAGATCGTCAGTCTGGGTTCAGGAGGAAACAGAGCTGCCTAACAGCCTTAGTTGATGTTACAGAGGAGATTAGGGAGAAACTTGATGATGGCAAGACTACATTTTTAATACTTTTAGATCATTCAAAAGCGTTTGATACCGTGGATCATAACATTCTTTGTTACAAACTTAAAAACTTTTTTAATTTTTCTTCGACCGCTACTCAGTTATTGTCAACATACTTACGTGGCAGGTATCAGTATGTTGAAACTAGAATCCAAAATTCAATGACACTGCCTGTAGCAAGGGGCGTACCTCAGGGGTCCATTGTTGGGCCACTATTATTCTCATTGTACTCAAATGACCTCCCAGGCATTTTAACAAATTGTAATGTAAGAATGTATGTGGATGACGTGCAGCTTTATACCAGCTGTAGTAATGCCCTAATCGACCAGTGTATTATCTCTATTAATCAGCAACTCCATCGTATTTATACATGGACAACGGCAAATGGATTAGAGATAAATCCGAAAAAATCAAAATGCATTGTAATTCAAAAGCGGCTTTCCAAACTAAATATTACACCTAATATAATTATAAATAATCAGAAAATTGAAATCGTTAAATCTGCTAAGAATCTAGGTATTTTTTTTAATGACACTCTTACGTGGTCGAACCATATTAACTATGCCTGTGGTCGTACTTTCTCTATGACTAGAACTCTGTGGCAAACCCAGCATTGTACACCTATGAAAATAAGAATCCTACTTGCCAAAATTTATCTGATGCCTGTTTTACTATATGGTTGTGAGCTATTTGCGAAATGTGATACAATTAGTAAAAGGAAAGTGAACGTTGCATTTAACAACATAATCAGATATATGTATGGACTTAATAGACGTTCTAGTGTATCTTTGTTTTCATCGCAGCTATATGGCGTTTCTTTAGATAATCTTTTAAATATAAGAGTTTTAGTTTTTTTACATAAAATAGTGTATACCCACAAACCGGATCATCTGTACGACAAACTTTATATTTCAGATATAAGCAGGGGAAAAAGAATTAGATCAATTAGATATAAAAGTTTAATATCGGAGTGGCATTTCTACATATTCGCATATCTCTCTGGAATTCTATACCCCACAGCTTTCAACTTTTAAGTAACGCACGAAAATTTAAAGAAAATATTTTTAAACTGTTTTCGGCATAACAATTTAAAACATTAAATATTATTTGATATTATAATACATTTGATTAAATTAAATTTCAAATATTTCAACTTTATTCTTTAATTTTAATCTTATTGTTCTTTGCATTTTTATATAAAGAAAATTTGTAATTAGTTATTAATTTATTAACGATTTTATAATTTTAAATACAATCAGTTCCATACTGCAAAATAAGATTTTTAGTCTTGTGTATGGAGCAGTTCCAATAAATAAATAAATAAATAAATAAATAATAAAAAATACCTTTTTAATATTAAAAGTTCTTTTTAATAATAGAAGTAAAAAGTACTTTTTTAATGAAAAGTACATTTTTAATAAAAGAAATATCTTTTTAATAAATTGTTTTTTTATAACGATACGTTTTTTTCATTAAACAGTCATTTTTTAATTAAAGGCTCTTAACAAATAAGTTATTTTTTTTAGAAAGAAACTTTTTATGAAAAAGTAATCTTTTAATACAAAGTAAAATTTTAAATAAAGGTACTTTTTTTAAAGAGCTACTCTTAATAAATGTTTTTTTTTAATAAAAGTTAGTTTTTATTAATAAGTATTTCTTAATAGGAAGTAGTTTTCTATTAAAAAGAACGTTTAAAAAAAATTAACCTTTTTACCGTTTTTGCAGAAGGTCTTCTTAAATAAAGATACTTTTTTTAATAAAAGGTACTATTTTAATAAAAGATAAATTTTATTAATTAAATGATTCTTTTTCATGAGAAGTACTTTTGTAATATAAGGTACTGTTTTAATAAAATGCAGGGCTGGCGCTTGGCTTACCATTTTGATAACCAAGAGTTGGGGCAGACGACAGAGAGAAACGAAAATTGGCTCCAACTGCAGGATATTACTGTTTTTATTTTGTTTTGATTTATCTCAATTTCGAGAACAGCCTAAAAATGAAAAATATTAATATGCTAATATAAGAAAAAAGGCAATAATTTTTCTTTGTTTACACATTTTACACATATAAAACAAAAATGCTGAAGATCGGTGCGGTGTCATAAATAGGAAAACAGAAATCGATTTTATCCATAAAATTTGATAATGGAACAATTTTTTTAGGAGGCAGAAAACTAGCTCAGGAGCTAAGCGAATATTACCCCTGCTCCGTGGTACTTTTTATATGATAATAATTACATTCTGAGTAAAAGGTAAAATTAAAGATGATTAATTTTTATTAAATGGTACTTTTTTACTTAAAATTTACTTTTTCTTACTTACAATGTACTTTTTTTTTTATTAAAATGTTGTTTTTATTTAATGGTACTTTTTACTAAACGTAAAATTTTTATTAAAAGGCACTTTTTTATTAAAATGTAGTTTTTTTTTATATAAAGTCCAGTTTTAATAAAAGGTGCATCATGTGAAAAGGTAATTTTTTTATTAAAAGGTACTTTTTTACTTTTTATTGAAAGGCAATTTTTTATGCAAAGGTAAAAAGGAACTTTTTTATCTACTTTTTTTATTGAAAGTTTCTTTTTATTCAAATTTACATTATTGTTAAAAGGTACTTTTTTATATTAAAATGTAATTTTTTACAAAAAGGTCTGTTTTTTATTAAAAGGAACTTGATTTATTAAATGGTAATTTTTTAAGAAAGTGTAATTTTCTATTAAACTGCACTTTTTTTAGTAAAAGGCACTTTTTTAGTAAAAGGAATTTTTTTTCTAAAATATTCCTTTTTATGAAGACATAGCTTTTTATTAATAGCTAATTTTGTTTAAAAGGTACTTTTTATTAAAAGTTACTCTTTAAATAAAAGATAATTTTTATTTAATATTTAAAATTTATATTTATTTAAGCTTAATTTACAATGTCATAAGGCATAGTCATATGAAACAAGTAAGAAAATTATAGTCGGTCTAGACCGACTATACGATACCCTATACCATGCGTTTAGAAACCCTATCTCTTAGGCCCAACTAACTGGACATTGAAAATAAGCAAAAACCAAATTTGAGTGGGATTTTTATTAATTTTTTTGGCTGCAGATATGAAAAAGTTCATATCGGATGCTATATCTATAAAGGGACTAGGTCCAAAAATGGACCGATCCTGATCATGTTTGGTAAAGTCTCTTGTATTTTGCAAAAATATGTAGAAACAAAATTTGAGAAGAATCAGTGCAATATTTTTGTTTTTTAATAGATTTAAGTGAAGATCGGGAAGCAGCTCCATATGGGGTCAAAGGTATCATTTTTGGACTACTCATTAGTGGATGTAATGAACGCATACAAACCCAATTTGAGTAAGATCTATATGACAATTTGGATCTTATGGCAATTTATGTCGATTTCATAGGGGTAATTTGTATGGGGGCTAGGTCTGAACATGGACCGATTCTCACCAATTTCAATAGCGTTCATCCCGATAAAAGCTTATATACCAAATTTCATCAAAACATATTCATATTTGCGACCTGCAGTTTGATTACAAGCTTTACATGGACACACAGACGGACGGACGGACGGACGGACGGACATTGTTAAATCAACTCAGAAAGTGATTCTGATTCGATCGGTATAATTAAAGATGGGTCTAGGTCAAATATTTTTGGTTGTTACAAACAGCAGCACAAAGTCATTATACCCAAACCACATAGTGGTATAGGGTATAAAAATAATGACCACCACAGCACTTGAATTCTAACTTTCGCATGGTGAGCAACAATAAACGATAAACTAAAGTAAACTGAATTAAAATTAATCTGTGTATTTATTTTTCAATAACCCCTAAACCCTACACTTCCCAACATCACAATCCCATACTCTAACCACTCGTTTATAATTTCTCCTTACATAAGAAATTATAAATCATTCAACCCCTTTTTCCCTTAGCTCTTTATAATTGCAGAGGAACAATATTTTGTTGGTGCAGCTCATTCCAGTATCCCAACTTGATAACCCCTTCTGAGAATTGGCCACACCAATAAAACTCACGTACGTTTCTCAGTAAAAGTTACTTACTAAAAAAATGGTCATTTGTTTTATTAAAAAGAACTTGTGTATTAAAAGGTACTTTTTATCATAACGTCTTTTCATTAAAAGGTACTTTTTGACTGAAAATTACTTTTTATTGAAAGGTACTTTTTTATTAAAAGGTAATTTTTATTAAAAGGTTTATTTTTTTTTTTAATTCAAAAGTAATTTTTTATTAAAATTTACCATTTGTTTCTACTAAAATGTGCTTTTTTGTAAAGGATGCTTTCTTTTTGATAAAAAAGTATTTTTATTTAAAGAAAATTTTTTATTAAAAGGTTTTTTTTCTGTAAAGGGTACTTTTTGAAATAAAAGTTACTTTTGTATTAAAATATGCTGTTTTTAATAAAAGATAATTTTTATTAAAAAAAATTTTTTTTTTTAAAATGTGCTTATTATGAAAAGATAATTTTTTTTATTAAAATATACTATTTTAATAAAGAATACTTTTTATTAAGAGATATTTTGTTATTAAAAGTTATCTTTTTATTAAAAGGTCATTTTTTATTAAAAATTATTTTTTTGTTAAAAGGTAATTTTTTTATTAAAAGGTACTTTTTTATTTAAAGGCATTTTTTTAAATATACTTTTTTTTTTTGTTAATAGGTACTTTTTTATTAAACGGTACTTTGTTATCAAAAGGTACTTTTGTATTATGAGGTATCTTCTATATGAAGGTACTTTTTTAGTAAAATAAACTTTTTGATTAAAAGGTATTGTTTTATTGAAATACACTTTTTCTACCCTAGCACTATATGGTCGGGTATAATGAGCGTGCGCTGATGGTTGTGACCACCAATAATATTTGATTTTCTATTATACCCTTTATTATACCGAACGATTCAGTATTAATTTCTCAGTCGATTTAGCGATGTATTCCGTCCTTCCGTCTGTGTCTCCTTGTTAATTAATTAACCAAAGTACATGTCGTAGATATGAATATATTTCGTGAAATTTGGTATATAAAGTTCTATCCATAGAACGAACGCTATAGAAATTGGAGAAAATTCGTGCAAGTTCAGACCTAGTCCCCATATAAATGAACCCTGTGAGATCGACTTAAATTGCCATAAGATCCAAATTGTCATATAGGTTTCGGTTACATTGGGTATGTCTGTTTTTTTTTTTTAGTCCAAAAATAAACAATGTAGGACAATTCTTGGTCATGGCTCCCATATAAAGCTACTTCTCGATCTTCACTTAAACCTGTTGGAAACAACAAATTTATATCAAATTCGGTTTATAGGTATATGTTTTTGCAAAAATATAAGCGACCTTACCAAGTATGGTCAGGATCGTTCCATTTTCCTAACATTTAAATATAGCGTTCGAACTTTTTCACCATGCGTTTAGAGCATTTTTAGGATACATTAAATTAATATTTAGTCCTAGAAAACGTAAAGTCTGCATACAACAATTAATTTCGAAAATAATAATAATCAATTAATTATAAATTTTATTAAAATCGATTGTTTCGTTTAAAAGTTATTACGATGTATTTATGTTGTAATATTAATGTGCCCAATCCTATAATAAAATCCTTTAAAAAATAATATATATAATATATCTTATATATTAAAAGAATTTGGAGAATCAACTTTACTTTTACTGTACGTTAACTTATCTTGGCATATTTTGGCATTACTGTACGTTAACTTCTCTTGGCTAATTTTGGTATTATATTATAAAAATTAATACAATATAATATAATGCTGCGGAGCAGCAGGGGTCCTCTACTAATATATTAAAAAATAATATTTTTAAAATATAATATATATAAAATATAATATATATAAAATATAATATATATAAAATATAATATATATAAAATATAATATATATAAAATATAATATATATAAAATATAATATATATAAAATATAATATATATAAAATATAATATATATAAAATATAATATATATAAAATATAATATATATAAAATATAATATATATAAAATATAATATATATAAAATATAATATATATAAAATATAATATAAATAAAATATAATATATATAAAATATAATATATATAAAATATAATATATATAAAATATAATATATATAAAATATAATATATATAAAATATAATATATATAAAATATAATATATATAAAATATAATATATATAAAATATAATATATATAAAATATAATATATATAAAATATAATATATATAAAATATAATATATATAAAATATAATATATATAAAATAAAATATAATATATATATAAAATATAAATAAAATATAATATATATAAAATATAATATATATAAAATATAATATATATAAAATATAATATATATATAAAATATATAATAATATAATATATAAAATATAATATATATAATATACCTACACATGCACCTTTTAATAAAACTATTTTACTATAAGGTACTTTTTTAAATCAAATTTAGTTTCTTTTTTTTTAAAAAAAAAAGGTAATTTTTTTTAAAAGGAATAATAGGGGCAGAGGTTGGGTTGTGGCCATAGTTAGGTTTTCGGCTTATAACTTTTCACCAAGTGCAAATTATTCGGACAACTGGGTATCTATGGAATGCTAGAGACCTTGGCTAACTGCTGGTGAAGGAACTAAATCAATTTCGTCAAATTGAATTTTTTTTTTCTAAATTTTGTGAAGTGGCCATTTTTGGGGCAAATTTTTTTTGGTTGGGTTGTGGCCACCCTTGGAAAATCTGGTAAAAATAGGAAAATATGAAGAAAAACCACTACGAATATAGAAAATTTAAAGTTTATTTATTTTCAAAGCCCTCATTGGCATTATTATTGAGAAAAACTTAAAACTAAATAAAAAATAATAATGATAAATAAATGGCATTATTCGTCTTCCGAATCACAATTTTCGCGTTTGAAGCAGCTGGCTCGTGTGCCAGCACACTTCAAATGAACGGGCCGATCGCATCCGAAACAATTGATGGAGTTATTATTGCTTATATGTGTTATATTGCTTACTGGGTAGTTATTTTAACATCTACGACGATAGTTCACCATTAAAAAAAAAAAAGGGTGGCCACAACCCAACCAATTTTAGTGGCCACATCCCAATTTTGCAGCCATCTTGAGATGTGGTTAAAATTTTTTTTGGTGCCATCATATTGGTTGCAATCGATATTTACTGAATAAAAATGCATTGCACTCACATTTTTGTTTGATTCACTTCGATTTCTAACTCTATTGAAAAGGGGTAAATTTGTATTATTGGTCTTTTGCAAGCACAGAAAAATAAATTTGTTCCTAGCACAAAGCAGACGCGTCTGCCCGTTTCGGTACTCGGTACAAAAAGAACGTGCTGCCATGACACACAAATGACTTTTGAAAGAAAAACACATATGCTTTAGGTCAAAAGATACGCTGGGGTGGCCACAACCGAACCATGGCCACAACCCAACCTCTTACCCTCTTATAATGAAAAGTGCTTTAAAAAAAAAGCTATTTTTTCCATGAAATATAGAAGTGCATTTATTACCAATTTTGGTTGATCAAAATTTCAAAAAATTTTTTTTTGTTTAGCAATAAGTTCATTAGTTAATATTGTCCGAAATAATTTAGTTCTTTAAAGTGTAGCTCAGAATGAAATATTTTAGTATTTACAAACTTGTGTTTTTACAACTCCAATCAATTAATCAATTGATATTTCTGAATATTAATATTTTAATAACCTTTTCAAAGTCATCGTTTAAACTTGGATTTTTGTTTACGTTGGGTAGTTAAACTTCGGCATTTCTTTACCTTAATACTTCGAACGACCTGCATTTTAACATAATAAAAGTAAAAGAAGAAAATAAAATCAACAAACATAAAAGTCACGGCTACCAGTACTTACACCCCACTTTTAGTAATCGTAAAAAGATGATGACAATACAAATGTCGAAAAAAAACACAAACATTAAGCTAAGAAAAACACGAAATTATTGTTGTTTTCCATTTACGATGACTATATCCAGAGCATGAGAGTGACATTCTGGCATACAGCCTAAGCCCAGTCAGCATTAGTCGTCATAGAATGAGTAACAACTACTTACGTAAAGTTATTTATATTGAAATTCTTAAATAAAATTGACCACTGAGCGCATGTTTCTGTTGTTGGTGATCATGAGTCATGACATGAATGTGATGATGATGATGATGATGATGATGCTTAAAATCACACGATGACAATAAGATTTTAATGCTTATTACGGCTGTGCTGAGGTTTACTTTTTAGTATGTTTGATTACATTCGAAAGTCAAGGCTATAAATTGAATAGCTCTATGTTGAAATTGTATACATAGTAGTCAATTAGGGATGGGTATAAAATAAAATAATTTAATTCTTTTTCGTGGATATTTAAATGACGATATTATTTAGATTGAAGTTTTTGGCTTCTTGAGATTTAATGCCATTGTTCAATTAACCAAATATATATAGAATGTATATTAATATATAATTCGCCACTTCATGACATTTGAGAGTTAGATGTGCATGGAAAACATTCTTAGTTTTTACACGTTTAATTTCTTGAGATTGACCGATTTTATATTCCAAACTTACGCTCATAAATGAAAGGTACTTTTGCAAATAATAGTTTCTTTTATACATACTAACATATGCCGTCACTCGAAGTTCGAGTGCAAATTTTAGGAAATTTTATTTTTTCATTAAATTTTTTTCTTTCAGTGCTTTTTTAGTTTATGTAAAGAATTTAAATTTAAAAGTAAAATTTATAACACACAGAACGTATAAAAGAGCCTTAAGGTATGCTAATCAGTTTAAGCAATTCACAATTCAACACAGAGCATGTGATATACAATTATAATGAAACGCAATGAATTGTGAATTGGCAAAAATTGGTTAGCATACAGTTAGGCTCTTATAAAATTACTTATTATAAATATTATGTTTTATTTAATTTTATATATTTTTTGAACACATATTATACATAAATTTTATCATTCGGCACTTCTTCTCCATACGATCTATAACTATGCCAAATTTCACAAACCTCCGTTCGTACATTTTGCTTAAAAACGGTCACAAAAAGTTTCCTTCACGTATTAATATATAGAAATAAAATATACTTTTATAAATATAAAAAGATGCTTTTATAAAGACGGTATTTTTTTTCAATAAAAAGGGACTTTTTTAAAATAAAAATACTTTTTAAATTAAAAAGTATTATTTTTTTTTAAATCTGGTACCTGTGTCAGTATAGAGATACATTTTTCGATCTAAAAGTACTTTTTCAGTAAAAATATACTTTTTTATAAAATGGTAATTTTTTCAATAAACTGTGCTTTTTTCAATAAAAGGTAATTTTATAATAAAAGGGGGCTTTTTTTTTATTAAATTATGAAAGGCAATTTTTATTTTTCTATTTTAATTATTGACCAACACTCAGATGCAGTGATCTCAGGAAAATAGGTTACTGGAAGGAGGAAAGAGGGCATAGTGTTTTTGGATATTTGACTTAAATTTTATTAAATTGTAACTGTCAGGAAAGACTTGTGCGGGGAGTTTATTCCACTACCATATTTTTTTAATGAATTTTCTTTGTAAGGCGTTGTGCGGTCAACTGGACAATAGACTACAAATGCATGTGATCTACCATGGAGGCGGGTAGAGACAACAGAAACTCGGACACTTTGAAAGAGTTCCCTAATCTCAGTGTCTAACCGTAGTGTCTCTAGATCAGTATTACACAACCCACATTCCTACGATTTTCCAACGAGTCAAAGGAGTTGGATACCCTACTGTTTTTAATAAGCATAAACGCCCTCCTTTGCATACGGTCCAGTAGCTCCAAAATAGACTTTGAAGACGCTGCCCATATATGGGAGTTATATTCCATTTTCGATCGGATGTAAGTGGTATAGATTTTAAGGAGTTTAGAAGGAGTGAATTAAAATTTGCACATTTTTAGAAAAGCAAGACACTTGAATGCTTCTTTCGCCACTTGAAAAACATGCTCGTTCCAACGAACGACACATTGATTTCTCATGCCCAGAACATCAAGAGAATCCGATTCCTCAATACCTATACCACGCATATATACAGATGGCATTGTTGAATCCATGGTCCTATGCATCAACAAACAACATTGTGTCTTCTGCGCATTAAAATCAACCCTATTTGCTTAATCCCACTCAGAGATTGTTAACTGCTCTTGATTGAGAGTGTCATTCACTGTCCACCTTTTTCAATAAAAAGGTATATTTTTCAATACGCAAGTTCTTTTTCAATAAAATGGTATTTTTTCAAAAAAAAAAAAAAAAAAAAAAAGATACTTCTTGTCAATCAAAAGTTACTACTTTTTGCAATATGTATTTATTTATATATTTATTTTTTTATTTACTTATATTTACTTTTAAATTGCAAGGTAATACAGGGGATTCGTGCAATGGCTGCTTGGCCTTCAGCTCAATATTTATAATTCAGTTAATTTCATATATACAGTATTAATAGGCGAGACGATTTCTTGTGACCTCTTATACACTTCTAGCTATCAACCGATTTTGACAAAAAAAAAAATAATATTTGAAAGGTATTATTTGGCAGATGTGCATCATCTTTACAGATGTGCCGTCTGGTACATTTTTTTTTTTGTACTAATAATCATTTAGAGTTGCTACTAACACATACATAAAACACATAAAACTATACAATGCTGTGTGTCTGTTTATTCAATTTTTTAATGTGTTTATAAAAATTGTATATCAAAGCCCTGTGTTAAATTGTGAATTGGCATAAATTACTGATTTTCCATATGTTTTCAACGTTTGGGTTAGATATAGTTCTAACTTGGTCTAATCCATTGAGAATATTTTCTCTTTCAGTATTCCTTGGCAATCAGTAATTTTTCTCAAAAGGGTGCGCATTCATTTCAGTCATTTCATGATTTATATTTTTTAACCCATTGAGATGGAGTTTATCATGTTTCTTTCTAGTGTTCAATGAGTTTCTGTACGATATAGTTATCTTGGATCAGCAAACTTGTTGCCTTTTATACCAGAAGGGTATCCAAATAAATTTTATTTTAGGTTGCATATTCATTAATAGATTTCTTATATCAGAGATATAGTGGTTAGCGTTATTTACATTAGTTATAGGTTGCAGTAAAGAGAGAGAATAGGAACATGTTCCAAAAATACCTGTTTTGCCCTATAAGACTACGTATAAGGTTATCATGGCTGCAGAATAAACTGTGTTAAAATCTGGGAGAATAGCGGATTGGATTATCGTATTTTCTGTAGTTATACTAAAAGATGATAAAGTAATGTATTTCGCTCTATCAACAAAAATAAATGTATTGTCATGAAGCGTGTTCTTCAGCTCATAACATTTGGTATTGTTCTGGACTACAAATTGATATTGAATATTTGTGTGAGGAGATATTAACAGTCCCCTTTTCAAGATGGCATGGTGGATATTGCTTGGAACTGGTCTTCACTATAATAAATGGCAGGTCTAAACTTTTACAGTTTTGTGCAGCGATAAAAAGTTACTTTTTAATAAAAATTAAATTTGTCGATGGAAATGTATTTTAATTTAATTAAAAAGTTCTGTTATGAATAAAAATTTACTTTTGCAATAAAAAGCTACTTTTTGCAATCAAAAGGCATTGTTCAATAAAATGTTGTTTTTTCTTTTCTTTTTTGTATATAAAAAGGATGTTTTTCAATAAAAATTTACTTTTTTTCAATAAAAAGTTACAGATTCAATTTAAAGGCTCTTTTTCAATAAATTAATTTTTAATAATAAATAATTTTTAATAAATTATTTTTTTTTTTTCAATAAAATGTTTTTTTTTAAATAAAAATGTACTTTGCAATAAAAAAGTCAAGTCAATTAAAATGTACTTTTTCAATAAAGAGTTACTTTTTTCAATAAAAATTTAGTTTTTTCAACCAAACGGAATTTTTCAATAAAATGTACTTCTTCCCATACAAATTACTTTTTTCAATAAAAAGGTTTTTTTTTAAATAAATACGTACTTTTTTTAATAAAAATTTATTGTTATTCAATAAAAAGGTTCTTATGTCAATAAAAAGTTTTTTTTTCTCAATAAAAAGGCAATTTTTTCAATAAATAGCTACTTTTTACAACCAAATAACAATTAAATGTTATTTTTTATATAGAAATATAAAAATGTATATTATCAATAAAATAGTACTCTTTTTTTTTGTAGATTATGTATTTTTTAAATAAAATTTTATTTTTTTTGAAGTAAAAATTTGATTTGTCAATAAAAAAAGTACTTTTTCAATATACAAGGTAGTTTTTCGATAAAAATTTACTTATTTCTATCAAAAGTTATTTTAAATAAAAAGTACCTTTTTCCAATAAAAATTACTGTTTTCAATAAAAAGTTTTTTTTTTTAAATAAGTACTTACTTTTACAATAAAAATTTGTTGTTATTCAATAAAAAGGTTCTTTTATCAATAAAATTTTTTTTTTCAATAAAATGGGTATTTTTCAATAAAAAGCTACTTTTTACAATCAAAAGGCATTGTTCCATAAAATGTATTTTTTTTTTTTACATAAAAATGATCTTTTCAATAAAAATTTACTTTTTTTTCAATAAAAAGTTACAGAGTCAATCAAAAGGATCTTTTTCAGTTAAAAATATAATTTTATCAATAAAATGGTACTTTTTTACCCTATACCACTATGTGGTCAAGGTATAATGACTTTGTGCTGATGTTTGTAACTACCAAAAATATTTGACCTAGACCCATCTTTTATTATATCGATCGACTCAGATTCACTCCCTGAGTCGATTTAGCGATGTTCGTCAGTTCGTCCGTCTGTGTGTCCATATAAACCTTGTACTTAAACTACAGATCACAAATATCGATATATTTTGATGACGATATATGAGCTTCAGTCGGACAGGAAGAGTGGCATTGAATTTGGTGAAGATCAGTGCATGTTTAGCCCTGGTCCTCTTACAAATGATGCCTATAAGATCGACTTTGTGTATGTAATCAGTAATCTAAAAATAAACCCTATAGGACAATTCTTAGTCATATCCCCCATATAAAGCTAATTCCCGATCATCACTTGAATTTATCAAAAAACAAAAATGTTGCACAGATTTTTTTTTTTTTTTTATCAAATTTCGTATGTATACGTTTTTGCAAAAACTAAATAACCCTACCCAATATGGTCTACATAGTCCCCTACTCCGATATGCACTCAAATTTGGTTTATGCTTATTTTCTATATCTAATTTGTTGGACCTAAGAGACAGGGTCTCTAAACGAATCGTGTATGTTATCGTTTAGTCGTTATAGGATATCGTTATTTTTTTTTCAATATACAAGGTATTTTTTTTTTTTTCAATAAAAAGCTACTTTATTTTAAATAAAAATTTACTTTTTTTTAATAAAAAGTTACTTTTTTTTTATAAAAAGATACTTTTTCAATAAAAATTTATTTTTATGGCCTGTTTCCATATCACAAGCAAGTTCACATGCAGACGACCACTACACAGACAATTACGTAAGCGAATGAGATTTTATATTACAATTGTCTGACTTACGTTTTGTTACTTTGTTTTTTGTAGTATCAAATTACATTATTGCCATAGTTTATAATTTGGTATTATCTTTACTTTTTTCATGATAAAATACCAATTTTTCATTATTAAATGGTAACCGTAGTACGAATAAAGGAGAATAAAAAGCAGTTGTATTTTTTATTTACAAAACAAAATTGATTTCAAAAATTTTTTGTGACTAAAATTTTTAATAACTTAAATTTATAAAAGAAAAATATGTTTCCAACTATCGAACTACACTTTGATAGTGACTCAAGTGGGAGCGATAGTGTGGACATTCGTTTAAG
Organism: Cordilura impudica; assembly: GCA_963682025.1. Classification (NCBI taxonomy): domain Eukaryota; kingdom Metazoa; phylum Arthropoda; class Insecta; order Diptera; family Scathophagidae; genus Cordilura; species Cordilura impudica. Next base: position 248,129,962 of record OY821518.1, read on the forward strand.
ACGCAGAAATATCTGAGATGCCTTAACTGTATTGGAATTGATTTTGATTTGTTTTCTTGATGCTATAATTTAAAATTGTTATTAATTTTTTTTTATTTTATTAATAATTTCATTATATATAAGTATATATATTTACAATTTTTTTATCGCTTATATCCACAATTATATATATTTATTTATAAAACAATTAATTTTTCGATTGTCTGCTTTTGACAGTATTAACAGTCCAAATTGTAATGTAAAAACCACAAGAAATAGAACTGTTACGTTTTCGCTCAACAAAACTTGACACATATTTTATAACAACCCAATACAAATTTCCATACTCAATTTAACAAGCAATTTGAGTCACTTGTGATGTAGAAACAGGCCATTATTCAATAAAAATGCACGTTTTCAATTAAATGGCACTTTTCAATAATAGGTATTTTTTTTATACCCTAAAAGGGTATATATAAGTTTATTCTTGATCCTTATAACAATTGGAGTTGATATAGCGATGTCCGTCTATCCGTCTGTGGAAGTCGCGATCAAGACCTCAATAGCTCAGCTGGGCTGTTAGTTTTTAACGAAAATAAGTCATAGCATCTTGAGCACATTGCTGTTTAAAATCATCAAAATCGGTTTAGTAAGACCCGAGATTTCAATCAAAATATAAAAAAAATCTTGAAAGAAATTATATGATTTTTCCATGTTGTTCCTGTTATTATTGTTATTCTTAATTTTTTTACTTGTGTGTGTTAGCTGTAATTGTTCTTGTTATTGTGGTTGTTGTGTTAGTAGCATTTACTTCGTGAGTGTGTGGGTTTGGTTATGCTCCACGTATCAAGAAATCCATGTCGTGCGGATGAAAGCCGACGAAGTGAAAATATATTTTAATTAAACCATTGAAGTTAAAAGTACTGCGAATAAAGAAAAAATAAAATCTTGCGTTTCTCTGAAGCTTTTGATAGCTCAACCAATTTAAAATTGTCGTAGACAAATATCTATTTATTAATTGTATTATGATTTAGCCGATTATCTTACTCCTATACGAATGACCCAGCCATGGAGAGCCAACTCTACTAACAGAAAATTAATACAGACAGATAATACTATGTAAATAATTTGTATAAAAATCATAATTAGTTTTAAAATTGTATATAATATATGTATATATATTTTATGCCCTTATGAAATATACTAGAGAGCTCGATTATGGGACAGTGTATAATAATAAGTTATATAAACTCTTGTTTTGTTTATTTCTAGTTCAACTATAATAAAAATTTTGTTAAAATAAACGTTTAAAAAAAAAAAAAAAAATTTACTAACAGAAAAATAATAAAATTTATCCGATAAAAGTTAATTCTTTCTATGGATAAAAAAAAAACATAAGAAACTATAATATATACTGGTCAAAAAAAGATAACCAATTAACTATAAACTAGCAGATTCCGGCGCTCGAAATTCGAGTGCAATTTCTGAGCAAATTTATTTTTCAACTTAGCCAATTCACAAACCAACACTTTTATGGTTTATTATTATTGTGAATGAAGATAACAAATTCATCAACAGACACATTAACAAATTTAATAAAACACACATAGCGTATGTATAATTTTATGTATATGTTAGTAGCAACTTTAAATGCAATTTACTCAAAATAAAGGAAAAAATTTTAAAATCTGTAAATCTGCAAAACGGCTTAAAAGAAATACCTTTCAAATATTATACGTTTGGTCAAAATCGCGGTAAAACGGTAGAACAAAACATCGGTCAAAAGAAATCGCCTAGCCAATTATCATTATAGATTTGAATGGCATTATAACTTAAAGGTTAGATAACTATATGAAAATGGTATAACCGTATAATATTGATTTTAATACCACCTGTGTATTAAAGACTTCACTATTTTAAATAATAAAGGTACTATCCTAAATAATAAAAGTACTTTTTTAAAAACTGGTATTGCTCTCTATTAAATGAAAGGTATTGTCACCATCTATCTCGGGTAGTTTCAGAACCACCCTCGCCTTTAACAGAACTTTTAATTCTGCGTTTTAAAATCCAAATCAATTAGAATTTATTGGATTAAACACAAAAAGTGTAGTAAGTTCAATGTTTATGTCTGCAACATCTGCAGTCTACAGGGCCGCAAAATATAAACACATAATTGTTTAAAATTTTAAACAAATATTCACTTTATTTTATAAACGTAATTTATTTTATAAAAGTACTTCTGCACTAACTAAATATTTGTTTTTTTTTTTTATATTGACGCATTTAACTCTGTTTCTTATGTGGCTAATAAAGTTGAGCTGGGAATATTATATTTGTTTTTATTTTTCATAAATTCAATTCAATTTTTTTTTTTTTTTTGAAAAACAATTTAATGCAGCTTTCCTTCATTATTTCATGCCATCAAAAATAAAGAAAAACTTATTTCGTTTTTATGTTTCTTTCAACGAAAAGTTTTTTTTGTTCCATTTGGGTTCGTAGTTGTTGGCTATAAATAATTTTTTCGGATTTAAACAACAGACGTTTGGTAGAAATTACGTTAATGAAACTTTTAGTTTGGCATTAAGAAAAAATTTTAAACTATGGAATTTCGTCCTGTAATTTTAATGAAATTAAAATTAAAAAAGAAAAAAAAAAAAACTGTGTAGCAAAAGAAGAAAAACTTTAAAATTTTCTTTCAAGAAAATCTTTATTTATTTATATTTAAAAAGGCAAGCAGCTGCATGCTAACACATGCAATTTTCATAGTGGTTATATACATTGTAGCAGCAAAGTAACCAAGGAGTTCTGTTCATTTTGTATATTTTCCAACCGCATACTAAGCAGAAAAGTAAACACCGTCTGAGAAAGTACATAAGGCAAACAAAGTTGGAACAGACTAACAAACACTGGAGCAGACAACCAGACAGACACGTAGGCAGTCAGTCAGATGCAACCAAGAAACTTTTTCTGTTTTATCTCTGGCATTAAAAATATTAAATCTTTATAATAAATAGTATTATTATGCTAATCGCGTTATAACAACTATTATATATATACACAGCAATCGTTGTTTACTTGTCTATATAATGCCAAATTTAAGTACCGGCTTCTTCAGTTAGTGATTTCATATACTAACTTTAAAGAAAAAGTTAATGTTTTTTATTTTTACAGTAAATAAGGTAAAACGTTTTTAATTTAGTGTTGATTTTTAAGTAAAGAAATAAATTTTTGAGTGAACAAATGGGGTCAAAGCAAAATTTAGAAACAAAGAACTAATTTGTTTTAAGATACGAGGGGCGTTATTAAAATCAGTACTTTCTTAATATCAGCTACTTTAACCAATGGTACTATATTAAGAAAGGTACCTTTTTAATAAAAGTACTTTTAATAAAACGTACTTTGTTGGCGGCATGTATTGTTGATCTTTATTACAATAATTATTTTTTTTATTGTTTGGTTTGAGCTCATGCATATATTTTTGTAATAATAAAAAATATAATAATTTTGTAGCTAGCAGATTCCAGCGCTCGAAATTCGAGTGCAATTTCTAGGCAACTTTATTTCTCAACTTGGCCAATTCAAAAACTTATACTTTTTTGGTTTATTGTTATTGTGAATGAACAAACTCATTAACAAACACATTTACAAATTAAATAAACACACACATAGAATATGTATAATTTTATGTGCAATTTCCTTAAAATAAAGGAAAAACTTTAAAATCTGTAAATCTGGTGCACAGCTAAAAAGAAATACATATCAAATAATATATGTTTGTCTAAAATCGGGATAAAACGGTAGAACAAAATATCGGTAACCAAAAATCGCCTAGCATATTAATATTAAGAGAAATATTGAAAAAAATTTAAGACAGCGCTAGATGGAGTAGCCAATTTCGAACAACATGACTTGTTCATCTTCAAAATCCTCTTGGCTATTACTTGAACTCATGCTTAATCAACAATTTAACTCAAACATTTGAAAGAAAAGAACACGAGGAAACGTTTCTTTTATACGCGAGTCAGTACGAACAAGCTGAGTTTCTTTTTTCCAATTTTTAGCTTTCTCTACATTAACATACAGGTACATATACATTTTTATACCCTCCACGCCACTGTCATTCCGTTTGTACCGTATCGAAAACTGCATTATCCTTATGGCAACTCGAGTCGATATAGCGATGTCCGCCTGTCCATCTCTTCATCTGTCGAACTGTCTGTTAAAATCACGCTCATTCACAAAATAAACCTGGGTAAAGTTATAGTAATATTGTTTGACATAATTTCGAACAGACTGCTATTGAAAATGGGGTATATCGGGCACCATTGTACAAGTTAAAAATATGAAGACACCTCTCAAAAATTAAAAAAAATTAAATTTGTTTGTTATAATAATTTTTTAGTATAGAGTTTATCAAATTCTTTAGTTTTTAGAATATTTTGTTTACATTAGTTTTAAATAGTGCAATAAATCCAGATGTTAATGTAAACGAAAATACTATGTGGAGGGTAACAAAGATTCGGCACAGCCGAATATAACACTCTTACTTACATGTAATTTTTTAAGAATGCTACTTTTTCAAGAAAAAGTACTTTTTTAAAAAAAGTGCTTCTTTGATAAAATTTACTTTTTTAAGAGAAGTTAATTTTTAAGAAAATATACTTTTTTAAGATTGGTTACTTTTTTAAGAAAATATATTTTTTCAAGAAAATAACAGGTAATTCTTTAAGAAAAAGTACTTCTTTAAGAAAAGCTACTTTTTTAATTAAATGTAATATTTTAGTAAAATGTACTTACCAAAGAAAACTAGTAGATTCCAGCCCTCGAAATTCGAGTGCAAATTCTAGGAAACTTTATTTTTCATTAAATAAAGACCCTAAAGGTATGCTAATCAATTATAGCCAATTCACTAATCAACACAAAAAACAAACTCATTTGTATTACAAACACAATAACAAATTTAATAAACACACACATAGCATACGTATAATTTTATGTATGTGTTAGTAGCAACTTTAAATGCAATTTACTCAAAATAAAGGAAAAAATTTAAAAATCTGTAAATCTGCAAAACGGTAAAAAAGAAATACCTTTCAAATAATATACGTTTGGCCAAAATCTGGATAAAACGGTAGAACAAAACATCGGTCGCAAGAAATCGGCTAGCCTATTAATATTATAGATATACTTTTTTGAGAAAAGTTACGTTTTAAAGAAAAGGTAATTTTAAGAAAAGGTACTTTTTCTTGAACGATTCTTAAAGAAACGACAGTTTTTGAAGAACAGGTCCTTTTTTAATAAAATATACTTTTTTAACAAAATGCACTTTTTTGATAACAGGTACTTTTTAATGAAGGCACACTTTTTAATAAAAAAAAATATTTTTAAGAACACGTATTTTCTTAAGATTTAAGTTTTTAATTAAAAGGTAATTTGATTAATAAAATGTAAGTTTTTAAGAAAATATATTTTTTTAAAGAAAAGGTAAATTTTTAACCAAAGGTACTTTCCCAAGAAAAGGTGTTTTTTTTTTTTTTTTTTTTTTTTTTTTTTATAGCAAAAAAGTCACTTTTTTAATAAAATGTAATATACGATAAAAGGTACTTTTTTTTATGAAATTATACTTTTTAAGAAAACGAAAATTTTTAAGAAAAGGTGCGTTTTCAAGAAAAAGTAACTTTTAAAAAAGGCAGCTTTGAAGAATAGGTAATTATTAAAGAAAATGTACATATTCTTATCAAATATACTTTTTTATTAACAGATGCTTTTTAAAGCAAATATACTTTTTAATTGTGGGTACTGTTTTAATAAAGATAATTTTTAATAAAAAACACTTTTTTAATAAAAGACACTTTCTAAGAAAAGGTATTTTTTAAGAAAATTTATTTTTTAAGAAAAAGTTCTTTTTTAAATGGTACATTTTTTAGTAAGAAAATGTACTTGAAAAGTACCTTTTTTATATAAGATAATTTTTTTTTTTTTTTTTGTAAAATGTGCTTTTTTAAGAAAAGACGCTTTATTAACAAAAGGTACTTTTTAAAAACAGGTTATTTTTGTTTTCGTTTTGCCGGTCGCACAGCTTTTTTTGTATGGGGGATTTCATGTCAAGTGCACCAACTTTTGAAACCGATGTCTTTCGATCGGGATGAAATTTGCAACAAGGTTAGTCCTATTGGATAGTAGTTTAGACACCATTTTTCAACAAGATCGGTCCAGATCTCTCTGAGTTAGAGGGGGATCAAAATTTGACATTTTGGCGAACAGGTGTTTTTTCTCATCAATGTAACTTATTACCTATTGTTCTTAGAAAATTTTCTCCCAAAGAGTTTAGGTAGCTATTTCTTCAATATTTCGGAAAAAAATACTTAAAAAAAAAAAAAAAATTTTTGTACTTTTTTTTTTGCTAAATTAATGCATTTTTTGCCTTTTTTTTTCAAAAAGTGCTTTTTTTTCATAAGAAAGCTTAGGATTTTTCCTTTAAGAGCTTTTTGGTCGCTTAGTGGGTTGGGAGTGGGATATCTATCAAAATAAATGTTTTGTAACTCAAGACAACGGTTTTTAAATTTTTCACAAATGCACTATTTTGAATTTTTTCCTATTTGTGTCTAAAACCTTACACATAAAACTTATACTGAGAAACTAGACAAACTAAACTTTCCGAAGGTATATAACATACCTAACTAAAATTTTATACCCTCGATACTGTAATACCCAGAATATGTTAACTTCAGTAAAAAATCGCTTTTTTTCTATAGAAATGTTGAAAAATTATTATTTTTTTTATTTATTTTTAATAATAATTAAATTAATGTATAATAATAATAATATTAAAAATAAAAAGATAAATAATTTAATAAAATTTAATCTTAATTACATTAGATTCATTTATATCATAACTATTTTTATACTTAATTTATTGTAGCTGATGAAGTATTTAAGTCTTGTAAATTTTTTAATACCCAGTCTTTCATCCAGCTTTTTTGTCGCCTTTATTTACTGCGTTTTCTTTGCGTTACTAGGTTCTGCTGTTGATTTCGCTGCTGGTTTATTTGTTGGCTTTGGAAAGAAATCGCATTGAATAAAGGCAGAAAACTTTTTCAACTTGAGTCTTCCATCGACAAGCGGTATAAAAGCATGCTACTAAAAACTATTTTAGTTTCTTTACAATAACTCTTTGCCCAATGGAATAAAGCAGTCGCATCTAAGATGCGATCTTTATGAGAGCACTGGAGGCTATACTTCGCTGCATTTCTTTTAAGGTTTGTTGCAATACCATCACATGCTCCTTTACCATGAGCAGTAGGATAAAATGCCACCCCGCTGTCATTCCAAAATATTTTTCATGAGCCATAAGATTTGCGAAGCTACTTTTGTTTTTAAAATGTTGACGAGCTCCGTCCGAAACTTAGTATACCTTCTTTACTGTAAATTTAGATTTTAGATATTTTAGTATTATCTTCTGGTACTCATAAACTCATCATGTTTTAAATCGTCGGATATGATTGCCATACTTTTGTGTTCCAGTTTTTCATCTTTCATGTAGTAAATAACTACTGTGAATATAGTTGCCTGGTCGTTATTGAAGTGGAATGCTTGTATGGCATCTTGAAGAACATATTTATAGTTTTCTGCGAAATCATATGAAGTAACGAATTCACCAGACTTCAAATGTATCTTCAAATCCTTGAAGAATGACCATTGCTCTTTGACTAAAAAGTCATGGTTTCTCAAGTTTAGCAATCCTGTACACATTTCTTCCACAAAATCATCCACATTTAAAATGATTGTTTTCAATGTCCATCTGTCAGTCTGAATCCAAGAATCAAATTTGACCTCCTCTATATATTCTCGATCTAAAGAGTTGATTAAATTTTCTTTGATGAATGTGGTTTTCCGGCAATTGGTACATTCACATAAGTGGCAAGAAGTTGTTGCATTAGGACACATAGTCAATTTAAGGCAATCGCGGTAATCGTGTAAATCTTCTGCCGAATCATCTGTTAAATACTTTAAGTTGATTTCCTTCAATATCAGTTTAACATTTTCATGGTAAATTTGGGTTAATTTCGTGAAGCCAATTCTAACATCCTCGTGTTCAGATTGAAATGTTGCAAATAACTCTTTCAGGTTACAGATACAGACACAGTATGTGTTTTATGTATGAGCATTACTAAAAAAAGAAAAAAAAAATGTTCCAGACGAAGCAAATCTGTAAATCTGGTGAACAGCTAAAAAGAAGTACATTTCAAATGAGGTATGCTTGATCAAAATCGGTTATCAACTATAGATTTTATATCGGTCACAAGAAATCACCTTGCCTATTAATATTACAGATATGTAAAAATTTATTAAGTAATAGCTATAAATGTGTTTTTCAATTGGACAATATGGAGGAAATAGTTCTCAACACAAAGGATGAAATAGTTCTTGCATGTATGAGTGAAAGCGACAGCAAGCTAAAGAAGAGGGTGCGACTATCGATGGAATATCGAGACAGAAATTTAGGGGAAGCTTTGTGGCAAGATGTGGCAGATGTAGAAATATAATATTTTTTTTTTGAAAAATTTTCATATTTTGTTAAAAATAATTCATTTATCAGCTGTGAAAAAATTATTCACTCATTTGCGATCGGTAATGCATACGTCCTGCCAACAAAACAGACACTGCTTTATCGATTTTTTTTTGTCAGTTAAGAGGATTTAATGAAAACGTATTTGACACTAAATCACGAGGTGTCAGTTCGGGTAATTTTTGTTGTCAGTAAATATGACACAATGAAAACCAGGCTTAAGAAAAAGTAAATTTTTAAGAAAAGGTACTTTTCTAGAAAAATGTATTTTTTCTGTTGATATTCTTTTAATGAACGGTACATTTAGAAAGAAGTTTTTTTAAAAAAAAATGTTAGTTTTTACAAAAATGGGCTTCATTAAGAAAATTTACTTTTTTTTTTTTTAAGGAAATAGTACTTTATTGAAAAAGGTACTTTGTAAGAAATTATATTATTTTTTTAAACGCTAGTGTTTTATTAAAACAGGTAAAATTTTTAATATAGGAAAATTATGAGAAAAAAATTTATTGGATTTGTTTTGTTTAGTTCAGTGTTTCTCAACCTTTTTCAATCATGCCCCACTACAACACCTCAAAGATTTTGAATGCCCCCTTATTCTGAAAAAATATAATATTAAATATATACCTATATAAATAAAACGGGAAAAGGTAATACTCTTTTAAATTTGACTATATTGAAAAGATAAATTTTAGATTATTGAAAAGATTATACTTGAATTTATTGAAAAGATAAATCAATTTGATGATTGTGCTTTATGTTGGCTTTTTAATATTTTGATTTGTGGTGTAAATTTTATTGTTTTTGGTGATTGTAGGCGATTTCTTTTTTTTTTTGTGACCAAATTGCTCCACTAAATATGATGGTGGGAGTGGCAACTACAATTTTCGAGCAAAACACGTTGCATTTGCATACTCCTCCAATGTCTCGTCGCAAAGCCATGCCATTGTCCCTTTTACATCAAATAAAGATTTAATTGATTCATCATTTCGCATTTCACAGAGTTCTTCTTGGTATTGCATAGTGACATCATTTAAACTTGCCAGCATTGGCAAAAATCTCTCGTTCATATCACAGGCCATCTTACGGAGGTGATCTGCAATAATAAGTACAGCAGCATCAGTTACATCACACATACTTGGCAAGTAAAACTGATACAATTTTTTGGCTGAGACATTCTTTTCACATAGTTGAAGAAATGTGATGAAGCCAAATATTTTTGCATTCGAATCAACTAGTGCTTTACTTGCTCCTTGCAGTTGTTTGTTTAGTATAATTAAATTTTCAAATATATCTGTAAATATCTCACAACTGCTCTTCCATCATCAACAGAATATCGAAGAGTTCCATAAATCTTCTCAAACATTTCCCCTGTGACAACCATCTCTCCTTGATGTGAAGCAATAGTCTTACAAGGTCGCAACTTTTTTTTTTTTTTCTCACAAAAATTTTTGAAGAATGTTCACATTTGGCATTAGCTTTTATGGAGTTGATACATTTTATTACTGAGTTCAAAATCTCATTTAAAACAGGTGAAAGTGCTTTTGAAACTAAATTTTCTCTATGAACAACACAATGCACAAGCAACATTTCGGGATTGGCATCCCTAATTAATATTAAACACCCATTTTTCTTGCGCATCATAACAGGAGCACCGTCTCTAGCACAAGATATAAATTTTTAATTGGTATTTTTGCTTCAAATAAGTAATTTTTTAGTGTGTTATATATATCAGTGGCAGTAGTCGTAGTTTCCAGTGATTCACAGAACAACATTTCTGCAGCGAATTCACAGTTTTCAATATATCTTACGTAAGCCATCAATATAGCCTGATTGTCTCTTATAGTTGAGTCATCCATCTCTATTGAGAATTTTCTTGACCTTATCCTTTTAACAAGTTGGGTTTCAACATTTTTAGTCATCTCGTCTATTCTTCTGCTAACAGTGTCATTGCTAAGTGGCATCGATTTAATATCTCTAAATACACATAGGGCCAGATTCAATCTTTTTTGGCATAAAGTCTAATAATAAAGCTAGAGAGCTGAATTTTGGTGGAATTGATTATATTGGCACTTGCAGTAAGTGAGAACAATTTCAAGTCAATCCGACCACGCCCACCTATACCGCCCATATAAGGACACATTGCAGAGGAGCAATTTTTTTTTTATTATTTGATGTTTCGATTTAAACCAACTTAAATACTGATTTCTTAAAGGTATTAAATTAATACTATTAAATTAATCTTCTTTTTCTACTTCCAAATCCAAGCAAAAGTTGTCTTCATGATCCGTATCCGAGTTGCTATCATCGCTGTCTAAAAACTGTTCCGGGTTATTATATTCTACATTTGGTGCTTCTAAAAGTTCAATAACTTCCTTTAGTAACGAGGTTTTTTTATTTTGAGCTAATCTTTTTTTTATATTAAGGCTTGAAAGAAAAGCGTCCGATGAATCCATTGATCGGTGGAACACATCCGATAAATTGTTGATACGAGAATTTCGTCTCGCATATGATTGTCTATCGCGCTTATAAAGTTTATTTCGCGCTTCAGATGCGTTTTCTCCAAAGCAACCGATAGGTAATACCGATGATGCTATTATCTGTGAACCGTGAACTAAAACTTTGTGGACAGTTGCTGACATTGGGTACCATGAATACTTTTCCATATAATTCGACGCAGTTTCTTGGCATAATTGGCTGAATTTAGTAGTATTTACTGGGAATTCACAGGATATAGTTATTAAAATAAAATAAAATAAAATGTAAAATATCATAATCTAGTTATAATATTACTGAAAGTTGCCTTGTGTTTTTAAATGCCCTTCTTGCGGTATTTCCGTCATTTGTATTTCCACTTCAGTTTTGTTTTGGCTTATCTGCATGTAATCCCATTTTACTCCAAAATAATTTTTGTATTTCTTGTTTACGGGATGTTATCATGTCTTTTTCTTCTTTATCCCTTACTTGCCACTTTTTTAAGTGTAGTTTATACGAGATTTTAAGTACGAACTCAAAAAATCTTATCCATGCATGTAGGGGACTGATGCCGTGTTGAAGATTTCCAGACTTAGCTTTAAAGTTTGATATGTCTGTAGTTTTCATAAAATCCTTTGGGCTGGCTCCACAGATAGGACATACTTGACAAGATTTGGTTCCCGTTAATATATTTAACACCTTGCCGTCAATCAATGCCAAATGGAGATCAAAAGTGACAGTGATTTTTCTGTCAATTGAGAAATTGTAATTAAAAGCTGTTAAGTTTTGAACTTGTGATTCTAAATCCGCCTTTTCTGCCAGAATAAGATCTTTGGTTTCTTTAGCGAATTCAAGCTTTAGGGGTCTGCAAAATCTTACTGATTGGGGGGATTGATTTATCCACAAAGGCGTCCCAAAATCATCCGTTAGTTTCAGTGGAATGACGCTCGTAACAAATAATGAGTCGTCATTTATATCAGACCTTTCTCCTAGGAATCTCTGCTTGTACATACTCTGCCCCGTAGAGCCGTCAAATCCATAGCTCGCTATTAGTTTGACATCTGTTATGTTTTGATGTTTCTTGAATACATCATCCTGCAGAAGGAAAATTCTACTGGCCGTATGATTAAGCAAATTTTGGAGAGATACTTCGGCTCTTGTGTCCGTCACATTGACTCCCGTAGGCCTGCATTCCAATTTGGCTTCTCTTACTCTATTATAGCATGGATAAATGTTGGAAAATTGTGATTTATTTAAAGCTCTCATGCTGTTGTATTGCGCTTTAGTGACGGATTTGTTGATCAAAAATGCCAGAGCTTGACTTGGTGTGAGTGGTACCGGCTCCGAGAATGACAGTTTCTTTCTAATCTCACTTGATGAACTAGAAGTAGAAAGAGTATTCTTTAATACAAACGCAGTATCGCTCATTTTGGCCTTTTTCGCTGAAACTGATGCTGCATGAACAAGGAGACTTGTATTATTTTCTTCATTATCTGCCAGTTCCTTTGCCATTTTTCTTTTTAGCCGTGATCCTGCATCACTGTAAGACAGTCGTGGTCGTCCCATTTGATTTTCTGAAGCAACTTGGTCGTTGATTTTCTCCACGACAACAGTCATGCTTGACAAAAGCCAACTGGAATGTTTCCTTTTAAATGTCGTAATTGTACGATTACATTTAGGTAGATTTTCCAGAATATAAAAGTGAAAACTCCTTATTTTCTTAGTGACTTCGGCCTTTAAGTCAACTGATACATCATTTAAATGAATTTTATCAACAATCCAGTCAAATAACGCTTTTTCATTTTGGTTTTCATTGATCCACACATCCAGTAGGGCAGACTGGCTTACCTCAAACTTGGCTAAAAATGCAAAATATGCGCGAATGGGCAAAAATGGGCAAAAAATGTTAGCAACAAGTTTAAAAACACAGTTTAGAGTAAACATTTGCATAATTACTTTTTGGCACAAATTGGCAGAAATTAGTTTTTTACTCCACGATACACGAATACTTCGGTTAGATTTTTTCTAAAATAAGACATATCAAAGACAATCCACAACTAAAACATATAACTCATAATTCGAAAACATTTAATAAAAATTTTATTTGGCATACCTTGATCTTTATTTTCCATTTTGCCAAAAAAGATTTGGATACCTGGTGTTGCTACAGCAAAAGCGCAAAGTTGAGTAGAAGACTCCCACCAATTTTGACAAAACAAACAGCTTACCACACAGCTGACTTTGTTAGCGCTGCAAGAATGGAGCGTCGCCACTGAAATGTTTTTATTTGCGAATTCGATGTACCCAATGTATGCCCTTTCAAAATATTCAGTTAAATTCAAAATATATTGTACAAAAATTTACGACTTTATGCCAAAAAAAAAAATTGAATCTGGCCCTATGTGCAATGTATGATTTTTTTCTGATTTTGATTTAATAGAGAAATATCATAAGACTACGAGTCTGAGTAACAGTTTGTGTAGAAAATATTGAATCTATTTTCGATCTTTTCTCAAATTTCTCCTTTAGAGATTTAAATTGGCCAAATTAATCATAACTTACATTAATCATAACTTACATTACTATGTTTTGCCCTTAAATGTGCTTCGAGATGGCCATTTTCATAGATTCGTTGGTTAAACACTGTTTGCGCAATAAACAGAATGATAAATGTAAATTATGAGCAGCAGCAATGAAACCAAACTTCATCTTCTATTTTACCTTATATTCGTATTTATCTATTATGAGCTCAAGCTATTTTTCTTATGCTTACGCCCCACGTTGAGAAACACTGGTTTCGTTGATTGTTAAGAATGTATTTTTTAAAAGGACATTTTCTTAAACTTAAAACATGAAATAAAATTGAATGCCCGGCCGTTTTACTTTTTTTTTGTTTTGTATACAATTTCGCTTCGTTTAAAACAACCTAACCTCAATTTTGCTTATAAATAAACACTTGAGTCAAAAGTTCTCTAAATAAGTACAATTCTTAACAGCATAAAGTTTATATTTTAAAGATTTTTTTCATTTATATCACGACTTTTCATCATCATCAAATCTAGAAATAGAAACTACAATAACAACACGAACGGATAAAATACAGCAGAGTCAGAAAGTTTTAATAATAATTATTATTATTTGCGTTTCTTTGAGGGTCCTGGCTAAGTACCGTAGTTTTTGTTGCTTTCTTCTTCTTCTTCATACAATACCTTATATTCTGGATAGTTGTTGCTGTTTTTTGTTTTTGCAAAATACACCAGCACAAAAATGAAAACAAAATTACAGATAAATCAAACATATTGCTGTTCTTAGAAAATTTCTCTCGTAACAATTGTAGAACAACTATAAATTAAAACAAGTAAGAAAATACGATACGATATCCTTTACCATGCGTTAGAGACCCTATCTCTTAGGTCCAACTAATTGGATATAGAAAATAAGCATGAACCTAATTTGAGAAGCATTAATATTATTTTTTTTGTTTGCTGCATAAATGAAAAAGTTCATATCGGATGCTATATTTATGTGTATTGGGTCTAGGTCCAAAAATAGGCCGATCCTGACCATTTTTGTTAAAGTCACTTATATTTTTCAAACACATACAAACCAAATTTGAGAAAAATCTGTGCAATATTTTTGTTTTTTTGATAGTGAAGTGAAGTGAAGATCGGGAGCAACTTTATACCGGGGATATGACTAAGAATTGTCCTATTGGGTTTATTTTTGGACTACTGATAAATAGATGTAATAAACACACATGAACCCAAATTGACTGAGATTTATGTGATAATTTGGATCTTATGGCAATTTAAGTCGATTTTATAGTGGTCATTATATGGGGATTAGGTCTGAACATGGACCGATTTTCACCAATTTCAACAGCGTTCATGCCATGGCCAATACAAGCTTATGTACCAAATTTCATCAATATATATTCATGTTTGCGACCCGTAGTTTGGTTACATGGTTACAGACAGACGAACGGACGGACTTCGCGAAATCGACTCAGAAAGTGATTCGACTTAGAAATTGATTCGATCGGTACAATAAAAGATGGGTCTAGATCAAATATTTTTGAAAGTTACAAACATCAGCACATAATCAATATACCCAAACCACATAGTGGTATAGGGTAAAACAAGGCATTATTTACGCGAATAAGTTACGTTTAAATAGCTAAAAGTGGACCTCGAAAAATTGCTGCTTTCTGCAATTATTTGAATTAATTCAAAATAGATCCTGCAGTTTCATGCAATGCAAATTCAGCTTTTTAGCAAGACGATTGTGTCGATCGATAATCTCATCTAGTTATATTATCTGTGGTCACAATCGATAACCGTCTAAATCGACTTCAGAACAATTTGTATTGTGTATCATATTCTACTAACAAAACTATATTTACGTGAAATTCCCATTTCTCTAACAAAGTTTTTGAAGAAGATATTAATAGAAACATACTGGCCTAAGTCGTAATGAAGCCCCATTACATTTATGTATATAAAATGTAATTTTTCTCGAAAGCATAATTTTCGATTGAGGCGGTTAATAGATATATTACTGATGCCTTAACCAAGCTGTGTTGGTCTAGCGTCTTCATATTACAATTATCTCATTAGCTTGGGGTATCTTGAAATCATGTTGCACCGAATTGAAAAATCAAGGTACCTTTTTTTAAAAAGGTGCCTTTTTCTTAAACAAATATATTTTCTTAGAAGAATATACTATCTTAAAAAGTGCCTTTTCTTTAAAAAAAATTACCTTTCCTTAAAAAGTTACATTTTCTTAACAAAGGTCGTTTTCCAAAAATTTTTTTTTTAAAAAACTGCATTTTCAAACAAGGCTCCTTTTCTTAATAAAGTAGGTGGTTTTAAAGAAAATGAATGTATTCTTAAAATGGATCTTTTTGTTAAAATTACATTTTTGTTAGAATTGTAGTTTTTTTAAAAACGTACCATCCTTAAAAAAGAGTAATTTTCCTTAAAAAATTAAATTTTTTTAAAAGTACCTTTACTTTAAAATAGTACATTTTTTTAAAATGTCTTTTATTTAAAACAATATCTTTTCTTTAAAAAAGGTTTTTTTCTTTAAAAAGTGTCTGTTTTGAAAAAGTGTCTTTTTTGAAAAAGTACCTTTTTTGAAAAAGTGTCTTTTTTGAAAAAGTACCTTTTTTGAAAAAGTACCTTTTTTGAAAAAGTACCTTTTTTTAAAAAGCAAATTTTTTATAAATTCTTTAAAAAGTACATTTTCTTAAAAAAATTGCGCTCTTGTAAAAAAGTTAATTTTCTATAAAAAAGTACCTTTTAATTAAATAAAGTACCTTTCCCTTTTAAAAGTACGTTTTTTAAAAAAAAGTTCGGTTTCTAAAAAGTACTATTTTTTAAAAAAAAGTAATATATAAATTTTGCACTTTAAAGAAGTGCTTTTCTTAAAAAAATACTTTTTCTTCAAGGAGTACATTTTCTTCTACAATTAAATTTTCTTACCAAACTACATTTTCTTTAAAATTTTTCTTTAAGAAGTCCTTGGTCTTAAAATAATGACTTCTTCAAACAGTTTCTATTCTTATGTACCTTTTGTTTGAAAAGAATATTTTCTTCAAAAATAAATTTTTTCTTAAATAAGTATTTTTTTTTAATAGAACTTGTTCTGTAAAATGCACTTCTTCTTAAAAAGGTACCTTTTTCTTAAAAAAGGTATCTTTCTTAACAACGTACCATTTTTAAAAAAGTACGTTTTCTTAAACAAATATATATTCTTAGAACAGCATATTTTCTTTAAAAAAATTTGTACTTAAAAAAGTACGTTGTCATAAAAAAATTCCTTTTTTTTTTTTCTTAAAAAGGTATTTTTTCTTAAAAAAAAGTACCATTTCTGTGAAAAGTACTTTTTCTTGCAAAAAAAATTACATTTTCTTTACAAAAAACATTTTCGTTCAAAGAGTACCCTTTCCTTAAAAACTTACATTTTCTTAAAATAAGATCCTTTTTTAAAAAGTAAATCTTCTTAAAAAGGTACTTTTTCCTAAAAAGTAACTTTTCTTAAAAAAGTATTTTCTTACAAAATTTCGTTGAAAAAGGTCAGTTAAAAAAAATGCCTTTTTCTAAAATACTGCATTTTCCTAGAGGGTCCCTTTTCTTAATAAAGTACTTTTTCGAACAAGGTACCTTTTCTGAAATTCTGAGTTACTTTTTCTTAGATGAACATATTTTCTTTAAAAAAATTTAATTTTCTTAAAACAGTATTTTTTTTAAAAGTACATTGTCTTTAAAGGAGTAACTTTTATTTTGAAAAAATACTTTTTCTTTTAAATTACCTTTAAGAAGATGTACTTTTTAAAGGAAAAAGTACATTTTTAAAAAGTACTTAAAAAAAGACCTCTCTTCAAAAGAGCCTTTTTTTTAAAAAAATACATTTTTTTAAAAAAGTACCTTTTTAAAAAGTACCATTTCTTTAAAAAGTGCCTTATCTTAAAAAGTACCTTTTCTAAAGTACATTTTCTTTGAAAAGTATCTTTTTAAACAGGTACCTTGTCTTTAAGAAGTACCTTTTCTTACAAAATAACCTTTGCTAAAAAAAGTTCCTTTTCTAAACAGTTCCATTTCTAAAAATTTTCTAAAGAGTGGCGGACTTTTTTTTTTGAAAATGTTATAAAAAAAAAACTACTGAATATTATCTCAAATTTCTTTTTTTATTTGAAAGTACAATCCTTCCGGTTAATAATGGAAAATAATTTCATTCAAATGGCTGCCTCGGCTGGCCATGCAGTAGCCTACATGATCGGTCCAATTTTTAAGCATTTTATCGATTGTGTGCAGCTGTATTTCACCAATGGCTTCACGAATATTGTTCTTTAAAGCGTCAATTGTCTCTGGCTTGTTGGCGTAACAATTATCTTTGAGGTCACCCCACAAATAATAGTCCAACCGATCTTCAAAAACAGGGCGCAAAACATCGAGTATAGCTTCGGCTGTGTGGCACGTAGCGCCGTCCTGTTGAAACCAAATGTTGCCAATATCCTCCTCTTCAATTTTTGTGAAAAATTCGTTCAACATGGCCCGATAACGATCGCCATTGACTGTAACGGCCACTCCTTGCTCATTTTCGAAGAAAAATGGCCCAATTATGCCAAACAGTGACTCGTTTTGGGTGTATCGGCTTTTCAATATATGCGTGCGGGTTTTCTGTGCCCCAAATGCGACAATTTTGCTTGTTTACTTACCCGCCAAAATCAAAATGAGCTTCATCTGAAAAGATGATTTTTTTTTTTTTGGCAAAATCGGCATCTTCTGTAAGTCGATCGCAGGTCCACTTAGCGAAGCGGAAACGCATTGTATGGTCAGTTGGCTTCAACTCCTGAACCAATTGGACTTTGTATTTCGTCATACCAAGGTCTTTTTGGAAAATTCGTCTCAATGATGCCTCCGAAATGTTCAATTCTTGAGAACGACGGTGAATTGATATTGATGGCGCTTCACGCACACTTTCTGCCACAGCAGCAATATTCTCGGGTGTACGCACTGTTTTTGGCTTTTCACGCTTTGGTTTATCGTGAGGATGCCAGTTTCTTTCACTTTTTTCACAAGATAACGAACATACGGAGCTGACGGTGCTTCTCTTCTTCCAAAATCCGTACGCAATTTTCGCACACATTCTGCAACATTACCATGATTTTCAAAGTAATGTCGCAATATTTCCCAGCGTTGTTCAAGCGTATACACAACCATATTCGTTCAGCGGAAGGATAAAACTAATTATCTGTTGCATCAGACATGAGCTAAGTGTTACCATTCACGAAATAAGCACTAGTTGAAAAAAAAAAAACGTTAGATGGCGGACCCTTTATTATAAAAATTTTTTTCCTTAACTTATTGTTTTTTCTCCAAAATTTCTTCACAGAAGATTTTAAAGTTTTTTAAACTTTTTTTATGATCTTATTAAAAAAAAAATCACAAAACTATATTTCGATTTTGAATTGTTTTATTTTCAACAAATCTCATTACTCAAGACTTTTCTGTACGAAACATTTGTTGTGGCCCGTTTTTACGTAGTTTTTGTTTTTAAAATCAAAATAATAAACATAAATATAACAAGCAAATACTTGTTTTCTTTGTAGTAGTAGTTGGAAAAAGTATTCAGTTTACTTAGAATAATTTATAAATGAAAAATCACTTGTGTTGTTTCTTGTTTCTTCTGCTTAGGAAAAGTGGTTGTTGTTGGTTGTTTTACACAGTGTTCGCTGTATAAAGAAAAAAGTTATAAGTAACTTTGCGTGATAGTTAAAGTGTTGCCCCGTTTCGTAAGTTACATGCAAGTTGTTTATTGTTTCTAAGGTTTTCAGATAATATTTATGAATAATAACAATAAAAAATATCTGAAAATTTTCATTATATTAATAAAAGTTTTACTAATGGTATTTTCTGGTAAATTACAAAGTGAAGTAATATAAAATAAATTATGAAATTATTATTTATTTTTTGTTAATTTTTAATATCCTAAATAAAAATTTCGCTGTATAAATTGTATACCAATTGATTTAAGAGAACTACGGAATTAAAAAAGGCTTTTCAAACCGATATTTTTTAATATTTACGACGCTGGGTAAAGGCTACGTCTTGCTACGAGGGCAGATCAGTAAGTCCGTGGCTTTTCGAAATTCGTAGTTATATGAAATGCAACACTGCTCCCATCAAGTACCACCTGTTAATGGACTGCTGTAAAATTTTGAGCAAGTTCCGTCATTTACTTTGCGTTTAACAGCTGTTCAAAACATACAACCTCGTGTTTTTTTTTAAATGGAAAAAAGTGAATTTCGAGTGCTCATTAAACATTATTTTTTGCGAAAAAAAAAAAAAAATCGTCAATCAAACCAAGGAAAAGCTTGATAAATACTATGCACCATCGATTTCAATGGTAAAACAGTGGTTTACTGACTTTCGTTGTGGTCGCACAAATACAAATGACGCTGAACATGCTGGACGGCCAATTGAGGTCAATACACCCGAAAATGTCAAAAAAATCCACGATATGGTGTTGGTCGATCGAAGAGTATAAGTGTGTGAGATTGTTGATGCCATACGCATTTCATATGGCAGTGTGATTTCGATTTTAAATGATCAGTTGGGTTGAAGAAAGCTGTCTGCCAGATGGGTGCCGCGTTTGCTCTCAATTGACCATAAACGTAATTGTGTGCAGTGTGCAGTCTCAAGTGACTATTTCCTATTTCCAAACCTAAAGAAATGGCTCGGTGGAAAGAGATTTAGCTCCAACGATGAAATTATTGATCAAACAAATGCCTGTTTTATGGACCTCGAAAAATCCTATTTTTTGGAAGGGATAAAAAAATTGGAGAAACTTTGGTCTAAGTGTATTGAGCTAAAAGAGATTCAGCCCAATTCTCAATAACAATTCCCTGGGAATTTTTTCCCTATTCCCTGTTCCCCTATTCTTAATAAAATCTCCCCGGGAATTTTTTCTCTTTTCCCTTTACCCTTATTCTAAAAGAACTTCGAAAATGGTAAACTCTTCCCCGGAAAAAAAGTAGCTATTCTGAATGTCAATAAAAGGGAGAATAATTTGGGAATAATTCCGCCAAAAAATTACGAGGGAGTGCTGCGAAAAATGTAATTATTTAATATTTTTAAGAAAAATAGTAATATATATCATTTAAAATTTCGTATAATAATATTATTATGGCACTACTGTTGCTTTCAGGTCAAAAACAACAAACAAAAAACAAATTCATGTTCTTTTGAACACAATGCAAGCCAACCCTGATGTTGCATGCTTTGCTCCGTCTTGTCCTGCTGCTGCTCTTCTGCTTCATCTACTATCAGAAACGCTACACTGAAAATTTTTTGTAATTATTTTTAATTTATTAAAAATTTTAAAAAAAGTTTTACTTTTAATTTCCACAGAAATTTTTAAATTTGTAAACAAAACAAAACAACTGAAGCAAAACAGCTGTCTTCGAATAATCGAAATTCTCTCTCCCATATTATTCTTCTGCCCGCCTGTTTAGAATAGGAGGATTTATTCTCGGGAAAAATGAATTCCCCGGGAACTCATTTCCCTTGGAATATTTAGAATATTTAGAATTGGGCTGAATATGTTGAAAAATAATTTTTTTTTTTTTTTGCAAAAAAAAAACTGTGTTTCACTCTAAAAGTCACGGACTTATTGATCCGTCCTCGTATTCATTGCAGTTGATATTTAATTTTTTGGCATTCAATAACATCAACTCTTCATCGACCTAGGTATCCTTGTACAGGAAAGATACTGAGAAATAAAATTATTAACACGAAAATAGGAGAGGAGTAATATCACGAAGGTGTTATAATTCCCCTTTTTTATGGAACCCCGTGATAAATAAAATTTTATATCTTTTGACATCAGGTAGATTCTACTCATGCAGTTGGCACTGAGAAAACTTGTAAAATAGACATTTGCTACACTGAAACCGAGCTAGTCTATCTTATGAGCAAGCCTAAGACACCAGGGTTTGATCCTTCTAGGGTGGAAGAAACATTTCCGGTACTCTCGACAGAGGCGAAATATTTAGTTGTTATCTTGGTTTGTAAACATTTCTGGGTATAGGAGACAACAAAGTATGTATTATGTACTTTCTACACCTATTCGGTAAGAGCTGAATTTGCACGATGGTGGACAGCTGATGATATCAAAACCAGGCTTTCCAAACTCCGAATGATACAGAGACTGGTCTTCTTGAATAAAATTTATGAATGAAATTTATGGTTATTGGAATAATAGCGAAAGCGAACGAACGTTCTTAGCGATTATCCCAGGGACAGTGAAAGGTACACAGATTATCAAGTATGAGCGGTACTGATGAATAACTTTGTGGTTCGATTACCAACTAGGGACTAATATAAGTATTATTAACGGGACATAAGCTGCGGGCTGTGTCGGTGAGATACAGTGAGATATTCGATACCCAGATATCTCAGAGACTTCTAGGTAATTATGGTGTCATCTAGGCCAAGACATGTGAACTTGTGCAGCGGTAATTGGATAATATAACCACCAGTATCTTCGTGGAAAGTCTTGCTGCTTTCAAAGTCTTGGAATCGTAATCTTTTAAATCGAAATGTATAAGGGCGGCTCAATAAGACTTTTGGCACCACCCTGATAGCCAATTAAAAATCAACACAGCTCCTGTCAACTACTCAGTCAGCATTTGGAAGATTGTTTTAAAAAACTTCACCTTCTTTGAGCAGTTTTGATGATTAAAAACTCATTCACGCTTACGCTTAAAAAATGATTTATTGAAAATACATCAACAAAATGTATAGCAATAAAATACTATATGACCCGAAAAGGAGTCGAAACTGATCAGAAAAGCAAGTATAAATTACTCATTAAGAAGAGTCACGGATACGGTACCATGTTCTCCTGAAAATACTGCTTTATGATCATAAAATGAGCGCATTCATGATTGTTTTAATCATGCAGATGAGTCGAAAAAGACTCGAATATGGTCATTAATTTCATAACATACTGCCTGAATACTCTCATATTTTGATCACGCTCCTTCATTACGTTTGTGCTTGTTTGGCGGTTGCAAAATATTCTGAAAATTTAATTATCGACAATTCGATAATCAATTTATTTTTTATATAATTTAGTTTATTAAAATACGCTCTTAAAACACATAACGCATTAAGGTTTTCATCACTTAATCGTGAGCGTTTTCCTGCGCAGAAATTCCATACAGCCGAAAACGCCCTTTCTGATTCACGGATCCTAAAGTTGCACGGATTCACATCTTCAAATTACTTAATTTCTCTTCTGTTTTCTATTTTTTTTAATGTCTCCAAACTTATTTATGTTGTCGTCATTTAATCGTGAGCATTTATCTGCTCAGAAAATCCATGCAGCCGAAAACGCCCTTTCTGATTCACGGATCCTAAAGTTGCACGGATTGTAAGTATTTGCCACGAACGTTCACATCTTCAAAGTACTTAATTTCTCTTCTGGTATTTTTTTTATGTCTCCAAACTTATTTATGTTGTCATCATTTAAGCGTGAGCGTTTATCTGCTCAGAAAATCCATGCAGCCGAAAAGTAAGTATTTGCCACGAACGTTCACATCTTCAAAGTTCTTAATTTCTCTTTTTATAATTTGTAGCCTTTCGATATTGAAATTTTGATTTCCTTGTAATGATCGGTGAAGTTTTTCTTTTATTGATAACAACATCAGCAACATGAGTATGTGGCACCGTAAAAACTTCTGTATACCTTCGTGAGTTTCAACGTTACGATTTACGTGTTAAGATTTTTAGAATTCTCTAAAGTGGGCTTCTAAGGTCATTTGTTTTCGATTTACGATGTTGTCGGGTTAAGTGTTATTCCCTCCTGCACTTCGACCAAGTAGATCTATTGTGGACCATCTTTCAGATTCTTGTTCTCCTTTTTTATTAGTTCATTACAGCGTTTAGGAACTTGATGATATCCTTCACCGCCAATGTTTTGTATGCCTCCTCCCTGATTTCAGATTCGCCAAAAAGTTTGTGCCTTAGATATGCAAACGCTGGACACTTTGCCAGTATATTCTACATGGTTTCATCATCCTCCAGGCAGTATCTGCACGTTTCATTTTCAGCCAAATGCATTTTGTATAGGATGTAGTTGCACGCAGAGTTTCAACGTTGCGGTGTGCATTATTTAAATATTGAAATACATGTTCAAAAGTTGTCCATCGTTCCTTGATACGTACAATCTATAATATTAATAGGCTAGGGGATTTTTTGTGACCGATTTTTTGTTTTAAACGTTTTATCCCGATTTTGACCAAACGTATATTATTTGAAAGGTATTTCTTATTAGATTTTCTTTTGCAGATTTACAGTTTTTTAAATTTTTTCCTTTATTTTGAGTATATTGCATTTAAAGTTGTCACTAACACATACATAAAATTATACATATGCTATGTGTGTTTTATTAAATTTGTAAATGTGTTTGTTAATGAGTTTGTTATCTTCATTCACAATAATAATAAACCAAAAAATGTTGGTTTGTGAATTGGCTAAGTTGAAGAATAAAGCAGTCTAGAAATTGCACTCGAATCGAGTGATGGAATCTGCTAGTTTATTTAAATTGATTAAGAGAATTCATTAAGACTATGCTGGTTGTCAGCACTATAATCGTTCGATTTAAAACATTTAACCCATTTTGAGGTCACTATAATGAATTAACTAAATCATTAGTAGTAAATTTGCTTGGAATTCAGAATTTTTTAGAAGTATCGTACAATAAAATCAATAAATAAGTTTTTTTTTAAAGAAAAATCTGGATATCTGTTCGGTATCTCAAAAATCTGTAAAAATCCGACAAATCTTTACATGTGGGAACACTGGTTGGTATTTATCGAATTACCGATTTATTGGTGATTTTAAAATTATATTTTTCCCCGATTAATCAGTTTATTGATTATCGATATTGCAATCACTATTTTTCTTAGCAATTCAAAGCGATTTTTTGCAAAAAAAAATTTTTAGAGGGCTCACCAAACATTATTTTTGGGAAAAAAAAACCAACTATCAGTCAAGCAAGGAAAAGTTCTATAAGTGATATGGGGACTATGCATCATCAGTTTTAATAGCGAAAAAATAGTACAATTAACGCCGAAAGTTCTGGACAGCCTATTTAGCCCGAAAATGTCGAAGAAATTTACCATATTATTTGGCTTTGATTTTAATTTGAAGCGATCACTTGGGTTTCGGAAAGCTGTCTGCAAGATGGGTCCCATGTTGTTTTTTATTATTTATTATTACCCAACACTCAGTAATTTTGGGAAAATAGATTATGAGAAGGAGAAAGGAGGGAGTAGTGTTTGTGCTTATTAGACTTAAATTTTATTAGATTTAAATGCCGACTGATAAACGAATTTTCTCTGTAATGCGTTGTGCGGTCAACTGGACAATAGACTAGAAACGGATGTGATCTACTAGAGAAGCGGATAGAACGAACTGAAACTCGGGCGCTTGGAATGAGTTCGTTTATCTCAGAAGAGAATTTCCCATGGTAAAATCTATAAAATAGTGCAACAACCTACATTCAGATGATGTTCCAACGAGTCAATAGAGTTGGATCCCTACTGTCATTAATGAGCACCAACGTCCTTCTTTGCACACGGTCCAGCAGCTCCAAACTAGACTTTGAAGTTCCTGCCCATATATGGGATTTGCATTCCATTTTCGGTCGGATGTAAGTGGTATAGATTTTAAGGAGACCAAAAGCAGTGAAGTAATTTTTGCACCGTTTTTGGAAAACCAAGACACCTGAATGCTACTTTCGACACTACAATGAACGTCACACAGAATTCTCATGTCCAGAAGATTAGGAGTATCCCATTCCTCAATACCTATGCCACCCAGATGACATTGTGGAATCCATGGCCCTATGTGTCAACAATTTGCATTGAGTCTTCTGCGCATTAAAATCAACTCTATTCGGTTTACCTCACTCAGAGAATGTTAAGGGGTCTTGATTGACTGTGTCATTCATTGTCCGCTTCCGCCCCCCCCCCCCCCCATCAATAACAGCTATTGTTTGGTCTCTAGAAAACTCAACGTATCGTGCCACACCCGAACGAACGCCTTGGAAATATCTAGAGCAACCACTTTACTTTCGCTAAAATTGTGAATGGATCGACTCCAGCACTCAGAAAGTAGAGCTAACAGGTCTCCCGTAGAGCAGTTTCTGCGAAAGCCGTGAAATTAAGCATCCGTCTATACAATGAGTTTAGCCGGGGGAATCGGAAAAACAATAAAAGGTGAATGTTATGCTAAATGTATAAAAAATGCCAGAATTTCGCCAAAAAGAAAGTGATTTTTCATTTAGACAATGCGCAGTCGCTCATGTGTGTAACAGATATGGCAAAATTCCAAGAATTGGGTTACAAATTTCTACCTTATGCGCCATGTTCTTCGTATTTAGCATTGGGGCTTACTATATTCTATATCCAAACCTAAAATAAATGGAGAAATTTTATTATTTGGCAGCGATAAGCAACTTGGGGCATTGTTGGATAACGTGTGTTGAGCTACAAGGTCTCTCGAAAAATTGCATAACACGATGTTACGAGTAGATCGGTACGGGTTGTAGACCATAGTGGGATCATGGGAAACGAGTTAGGTGGTGAGTGTACTCGAAAGTAATCTGAGTCGATGGCGGAGACTGTCGACACTGCGAAAACTCAATTGAGGATGCAACCGACCTTTTGTATAATATCCCAGATCCTTTAGCCAAATAGAACTAAAACGAACATGCGTACTCACTGGGCATTCAGCAACTGAAGGCTTAGTTATCTTGAGCGTTTCTCTGTAGGAAGAGGAGTCGTTGCAGTATGTACTGCTTAAATAGCCAGGATAAAAGGAACGGTACTTTAGGTACATGGGGCCAAAATTCTGCGATAATATAGGCTACATAGTTGGTGTCGCACTAAAAAATCAAGCGGACTTTATTAAGGAATTAGAGTTTTTTATGGCACCT
Organism: Cordilura impudica; assembly: GCA_963682025.1. Classification (NCBI taxonomy): domain Eukaryota; kingdom Metazoa; phylum Arthropoda; class Insecta; order Diptera; family Scathophagidae; genus Cordilura; species Cordilura impudica. The sequence continues at coordinate 248,156,495 of OY821518.1, forward strand.
TATAACGAGTGAGATCGAAAACACTTTTCCCGCAAGTAGTATTTGATTGTTTTTTTTATATCAATTTAGTTTGATTGAAATGAGTAGAGAAATAGAAGTGAAAACTTGGACAAAGGATCAAAAATCTGTCGTCGGGCTGTTTCCAAAGTAATTATAAACTATCAGTAAAATTTGACCATTGACAGGAAACATGGTCCGGGAAGCGCATTTAAGGCCAAAAAAAAAAAAAAAAAATAGGAAGAATATTGAAAAGACAAGCGGCCGATGGACAAGCCTGGCTAACACAGTGCTTGGACTATTTGATGTGAAAAGTAAAGCCAATGCACGTCTGAATACACACAAAGTCCAAAAAGTTTCAAAAATAAACTCTGCAAGAAATTTTGTAGACCAAAAACAGAGAACGGATAGGTAAATCATGTTACATAAAAAATAATCCTGCTCTATAGTGGATGAAGAATCCTATGTAGTGGAAGATTCTTGGCAGCATGAAAGTTGTATGATATTAATATCCAAAGAAATGTTGAAGATAAGTTTAGAACCCAAAAGCAAGCAATATGTAGCTGCGGCAAACGAAGTAAGAACTCGTTAAAAATACCGCAATTTATATTAAGGAGTATTTGCAAAAAAGACTCCTCTTCATTTCGTAGGCCAACACAATGTGTCTACATATTTTTGACTCGATAAGAAAGCTATTAAGTGTTAAAAGAACAATAACATGGCTCAAGCCAGGTGAGTGATATTTAGGTCTTGTTAAATGGAAGTGAAAGATCACAAAAAATGTGTCAAAAAGGGGAAGATTTTAAACGGAGATGGACAATTTGTACCAAAAAACTGATAGAAAAGCCATGATGGAAGGAGGTTTGGAAAAAGAACCATAAATTCATAAGTAGTGATTAGAACTATAAAAGTTATCTTTTTTGTAAACAAAAAAAAAAATCCAAACGCTAGGTGCAATGGTTTCCTTATTGTTACATTTTATCTACGTTAAGATTTTTCCAAACTCCCTGCTTATTCCTATTTAAAGCCAAAGGTATCACAATGGGCCTTCGAGGGTATTTGCTTTAAACAAGCTAACCACCTAACCTCGCCATCTAACCTGATTGTCAAAAAACTCTTAGAATTAATACTAAAATAAAAATAAATAAAAATAGAAAAATATATACATGATCTTAAACCGAACAATAAATGACTAATTATTCCAATACAGATCAACAATACATAACAATAACATACAACGCATGAGGTACAATGCATTTGTGTAATCTGTTATGATTTCACATGCCATTACAGTTCCCTCTAGAGGACAATGGCAAAAACAAAGAGCTGTTCACATTACAAGACTTGTAATTGATCTGGCTATGTTAATGTAGAGAAAGCTAAAAATTGGAAAAAGCTCAGCTTGTTCGTACAAACTCTCGTATATAAAAAAAAAGAAAAACATTTCTCATGTTCTTTTCTTTCAAATGTTGAGTTAAATAGTTGATTAGGCATTAGTTGAAGTAATAGGCAGAAGGGTGCTGACGATGAACAAGTCGCTTTGTTCGAAAGTTGCTACTCCATCTAGCGCTGTCTTCAAAAAATTTTTTTCTAATATTTCTCTTACTTTACAAAAATTATTATCTTTCTTTCATTAGAAAAATATATACATGATCTTAAACCGAACAATAAATGACTAAAATAAAAAAATCATCATAAATTCTATATTGAATGCTTTCTAAACCTTGAAAGTAAACTTCAGAAAACCTCCAGTTCTCCAGTTAGTGGCAAATCAATTTCTAAACCAAACTGCTAATTATATCTTTTTTCCCTAATATTTATATCAAAGAAGTTTATACAAAAATATTTAATTTACGAATTTTCAATCTGATACACATTTTTAAAACTATATTTCACATATATTTTTTCAACAATTTGCAAATAATTCTGCAGCATTGTTTTACGTCAACTGTGGTTTTTTGCTAGAAAATCCTCATATTTAGAAATATTATTCCACTCCCTTTTTTTGTCTGTTCTTCGTTTTTGTGTCGTTATTTAGGAACTCTACTTTTTTCTGAATAATTTTTTTTTTTTTGAAGTACTTCACTATCAATGGTTTTGTATTTTCTTTTTAGCCCAAGTGAATGGAAACAATGAAACAAAAATATAACGGAAATTCATAGAGTTGCTAACTAAAATACTCAAAACAAAAAAAAAAAAAAAAAAAAAAAACTGGTAGCACAGAAATAGCAATAACGACAATACATTACCACATTTAACAACTACCAGTTACTGTTGCATTGTGGAAAAAACAAATATTAAACATTTTTTATTTCCGGAAAACTTGTTTAGTGGTCTCTCTAACAATAAATTTATTCTACTCCATCATACATCGTGTATATTCCTACACACTGTCAGTATGAGGAAGAAGATACGAATAAATGTGATTTAGTTTTTTTTTTCTGTTATCAAATATGGCAATTTATACTTCAGGCAAAATTTTTTTTGGGTAATTTCTGGTGTTTAATAATAAGAAACTGGAAGATAAAATAAAAGTTTTGTTTGATTAAAAAGGTAAACGGTAGTGAAATGAAAATATTTTAACGAAGAAAAAAGAGAAAAAGTGGACAATGCTCTACTTGAAAACTAAAATATAACTTTTATAGTTTAAAATAATTTAATAACTTTATGCCTAAATTAAAACTTCTGCTCACAAAGTTTTGCGGTCTTTTTTTACCTTGCCATTCATATCAACCCAACTTATACTATCGTACCTTACAGATCGAACTCAATCTATATGCGATCAGATCTAACTCGTACGTAATACCTTTAGCACTCAATCGAGTTATACCAAGGACCATATATAATAGAGGATGTGCAAACCGCAATTTTGTCCCATGAAAACTGAAAATGCAAGAGGGACAAGATGTTGCTGAAAACTGGATCCGAGATCCGTGTCGATGGGACCAAATCTCTCTCTTTTATATATTTTCAATGGTTTGCGGAGACAACATCTCTCTCTTTTATATATTTTCTATCGGTTTGTTCAAAATTTACTATAAAAATGTTAATAATTTAAATTTATTTAAATTGTAAAAGAAATGTATAAATTATATTTATTAATGAGATATAAAAGTTTATATCATTACAGATGAAACAAACTAATGTGTGTGATGAAAAAATGAAAATAAAAATGTTGTATAATTTGTAAATCATTATAGCATTAAAGATTTTTCAGAATTGACAGAAATATATTTAATTTTATTCGATTAGATCTACCGGTACAGTGAGATATTCATTTAGATCTACCGGCGCACAGTGGACCATCTTTTGAGAAGGCGGCCAAAAATCATTTTTTTTTTGTTACCGATTTTAAAGTTATGTTATTCATTTTAAAGTAAATACTAGTAAACCTCGGGAGCCAAAAAATTGCGATTCTATCTCAACTATATCATAGCGAACAGGGTCTTTGAAAATGGGCTTTCTCAGTATTTTGCTAAAATTAAAAATTTCTTTGTAAATTTTTATTTTTGAATGACTGTAACTTTTTGATTGAAAAGATTTTGAAGTGAAATAAATTTTGTATAATTTTTTGGCTTCCATACTATTAATGTTAAAAATGTAAAATCACTGAGTCATTCCGAAATTAAAAAAAAAAAATTTTAAAAAAGGTCCGAAAATCTCCTACTTAATAGAGCATAACTCCTGCCATTCAATAGCAGTCAGAAAAAATCTTGCACTCTTCTATAGTCCGAACCCTCCCCTATACTCCTATACCCCATTATACACCCGCCAGTTTCCGCCCGTGTTTACCAGAGCAATTTTGCTGACCCAAGGTTAGATATTTTCTGCAAAATTTATGAATACAAAAGTTGTCCACTATGTGGTTAGAATATATTAAGTTTGAGGTGATGTTTGTAACTGCCAAAAATATTGGACCTTTATCCATCTTTTATTATACGGATCGACTCTAAAACATATTCTGAGTCGATTAAACGATGTCCGTCCGTCCGACTGAGTGTTATGAATACAAAAGTTGGTCGTACCGGTGCACCGCGGTGTATTTTTTTGCGTGTCAAGAGTTGTTATATATTTATAAAAAAGGGTTGAGATATAAATCGCTTAATTGTTACAGGTACATTTACATAGGTATCTTTCAAAAACATTAATAGTCTGAATTATAGAGTTATATAGTTTAAATACCTGACAAAATGGGAAACAATTTAAATAACAGGTAAATGGTAAAAAAAAAACTATTGCGACATAGCCCTTTAAGATATGAGCAGGTATGCTTCATCTTTTAAAAGGACTTAGGGTGTGGGTTTTTTATGCTTCTAAAAGCGGTAATAAAAGATAAAAATTTGTAAATGTTAAAAAAAAAACTATTGCGACATAGCCCTTTAAGATATGAGCAGGTAAGCTTCACCTTTTAAAAGGGGTTAGGGTGTGGGTTTTTATGCTTATAAAAGTGGTAATAAAAGATAAAAATTTGTAAATGGTAAAAAAAAAACTATTGCGACATAGCCCTTTAAGATATGAGCAGGTAAGCTTCACCTTTTAAAAGGGGTTAGGGTGTGGGTTTTTTATGCTTCTAAAAGTGGTAATAAAAGATAAAAATTTGTAAATGAAAAAAAAAAAAAACTATTGCGACATAGCCCTTTAAGATATGAGCAGGTAAGCTTCACCTTTTAAAAGGGGTTAGGGTGTGGGTTTTTTATGCTTCTAAAAGTGGTAATAAAAGATAAAAATTTGCAAATGGTAAAAAAAAACTATTGCGACATAGCCCTTTAAGATATGAGCAGGTATGCTTCACCTTTTAAAATGGGTTAGGGTGTGGGTTTTTTATGCTTCTAAAAGTGGTAATAAAAGATAAAAATTTTTAAATGGTAAAAAAAAAAAAAACTATTGCGACATAGCCCTTTAAGATATGAGCAGGTATGCTTCACCTTTTATAAGGGGTTAGGGTGTGGGTTTTTTTATGCTTCTAAAAGTGGTAATAAAAGATAAAAATTTTTATTTTAAATAATTGCAAGAAAGAGTATTTATAATAAAGTTTCCACAATTAGTATTCATTACAATTTGTGCAATGGCTAAGTACTGTTACAGAGATCTGGCAGATATTTATTTTCAACGAAATGATGTAAACGATGTAATTTTGCACATAGTGAGCAATGACTTCTTTAAGAATTGTAACCTAGAAGACATTGAAATGCACAAAGGAAAAATTACTAATTTTGCATCGAATTTGAAAAGATGGTACATTGAATGCTCTCATAACAAGGCAAAGATGTATAAACGTTACCAAGACTGGTTAATAAAGGAACTTATTTTTGAGAGTGCATCTACAACTGCCAACGAGAGTGGCAAAAAGGGTCGACCAGCAAAACCAATTGACGGATGTAGTGAAAGATCTCGAAGGCGCAAGCTGGAGAATATCAATGAAGAAATTTCTCAAAGAATAATTAAGGATTTATTTTTGCACCAAATTCAACCAACCCAAAATAAAAAAAATAAAATTGAAATAATTGAAAAAATAGTAGAAGCGAGCCCAAGGCGCACAAAGAGGATTTTGAAAAGCATTCCTACACCAATTGAAGATAAGAAATTTACGCCGGAAGAAGCGTTCGCCCTATTTTTGGATTTGAAATTGACCGAAAATCAATATAAGGAATTGCGGAAGCGAACCAATGAAAAGAATTGTGCGATTTTTCCAGAGTATTGAGATTTAGTTTCTGCCAAAAAAGAATGCTTACCTTCACAATCTGCTATTAGTGTCACTTCAACATCAGCAGAAATAAAATTGCATGATCTCCTTGAACATACTGCAGAACGATTGCTAAATACGCTTGATACTGATCATTTAAAAAAAATTGGTAATGGCAGCATTACTTTAATTTCTAAATGGAGATGTGATGGATCCTCTGGTCAGAAACAATACAAGCAATTTAATGCCGAAAATTCATCAGATGCTAATTTATTTATGGTATCTTTCGTTCCATTGCGCTTAACAAAAAGGTATAGGGTCTTAGAGCCGTCAACTAGTAGAGCAACAGAAATTGATATATGGAAAAATTAAATTCCTTCTTCAACAAGGTATTGCATTTGCATCCAAAAAGGAAACCAAAGATGTCATAACTGAAGAAATTCAAAAAATAAAAGATCAAATTAGGGAACTTCAACCAGTAATATTTAAATTTGGTGACCAAGACATTGAAGTACATTTAAATTTGATGACCAAGACATTGAAGTACATTTTAAAATGTGTCTCGCAATGACTGATGGAAAAGAAAGTTGCACAAGCTTTAACTGGAACAAAGTCAACGTCAAGCTGCATTATATTCCAAAAGACATCAAGTCAATTAAGCCAACCCCTACGAATTTGGAATGTCCCCTCTTCATGCTAGAATACGTTTCATGGAGCATATTCTTAAATTGGGTTATGATTTGGAATTTGGTCCGTTAGGCGAAACAGTGAGAAAAAAGAAAGAAAATGAAGAAAAAAGAAAGAAAAAAACAAATTCAACAAAAATATCTACAGCTAGGCCTCGCAATCGACCAACCAAAACAAGGGGAAGGAAACACAAATGATGGAAATACTGCAAGGTGATTTTTTTCTGATCCGGAAACTGCAGCATCTATCACAGGTGTAGATCATGAATTAATAAGACGATTCAAAATCATATTACAAGTTCTAGCATGCAGCAGAAAGATAAATGCAAAAGAATTTGGAGAGTACGCCAATAAAACAGCTATACTTTATAATGAAAAATACTCTTGGAGATATATGCCATCCACAGTTCATAAAATGTTGTACCAGGGGGAACACATAATTCAAAACAATATGCTACCAATAGGAGATCTATCTGAAGAAGTGCAAGAAAAAAGAAACAAAGACTACAGATTCCTTCGCGAGCACAACACAAGGAAAATGTCTAGATGTTGTACTAATGAAGACCTTATCACTATTTTGTTGTGCTCTTCAGATCCATATATGTCCAACCTTCGTCAAAAATGGAAAACTACCTTTATTGAGTTAGACGAAGAAGCTAAACAACTTCTAGAAGATGAAAATCAAGGCTATTTAGAAGAAATGCATAAATACTTGTACCTATAACATATAATCATTTATATTGCGGTCCAATTTGGTTTGTGTGTTTATTACACACACAAATTAGTAGTCACAAAATAAACTCTGTAGGACCATTCCCGATCTTCACTTAAATCTATCAAAAAACAAAAATTTACAAAGATTTTTCTCAAATTTGGTTTGCAAATGTTTTTGTAAAAAATATATAAAATAAGTGTCGGATCGGTCCATTTTTAGACCAAGTTCCCATATAAATACAGCATCCGATATGAACTTTTTTATATTCAAAGGCAAAAAAATTATTAACAATGTTAATAATATTTGGTTTATGCTTGTTTTCCATATCCGATTATTTGGAACTAAAACCCTTTCTCTACACACATGGTATGCGATGTCGTATAGTCGGTATAGATCGACCACAATATTCATATTTGTCTTAAATTGAACAAAATGGCCAACAATGAATTTTTGATTCCGACTAAACTCAAACTCTTAAATTCCATTCTATTTTATTTTATATTTTTCTGGTTTTTAGCAAATTAAATTTCATTCTATACTTTTTACATCATCCTTATTATCCTCTATTTTTAGCTGTGTTCACTTATCAAGCAAACTATTTAGTCGAATGCCTTTTGGCACTTGTTTATGTCGTTAATTTCACACTTGGTTTTTCTTACGATATCGTTTTGCCACCCTACGAAAACAGCAACAGTACCGACATTTGCAGTAAAAGCCAATGTAAATAAGAACTCGAGTCATGTAGACGAGGAAGAAGAAGACTCCTCAATGATAAAGATGATGGTTATATGTTGGTGCATACATATAGACTGATACATTCAAATGTACTAGAGAATAAACCAAACTCGTAAACTCGTCTGAACTGCAACAATGACACTCTCTTAATTACCAACATTTTCTTTCATTCTATCTTTTCGTTCAACATTATGTCAATATCGTTGTTCATATATACACTTGCTAGAAAAAGTATTCGTACATATGAAGATGAAAATTTGAAACGCTATTAAAAATTTTATTATGAACTTTTTTTTCCATTAAAATCGTGAAATATCTCGGATCATAGGTGGAGGCCACTCCTCAGTGCAGTGCGTCGATCAAAACAATCAAATCCACAGTTACAACTTTGTCAAAACAGCGTTCTGGTAGCCCCTCCAAACTGACTGAGTGCGAAAAGCTACCTATATTGGCGTGCTTCCTAAATTCGTTCTAAAATCATAGAAGCCTTCGGCAAAGATACGTATGAAAATCCTATTCGCAAAATATTAAGAAAATCTGACTATTATGGTCGTGAAGCAGGTCGAAAGCCATTCATTTCCGATGTCAATAGAAAAAAAAAGGAATGGACCTTACAAATCAGTATGTAAATAAGGCTTCACAATTTTGGGAACGTGTTTTACTTTCAGATGAAAGTTTTACATTTTCGACAAATGCATTTTATCAAATAAAGAAAATCTGTTGTCAACGGTTATGCACGATGGAGGTGTCATTATTTTTTGGGGTTGTATGACGCAACGGGGTAGCTAAACTCGTTTTTATACAGACTATAATAAGAACAGATTGAAATCACCACCCCAATCACATGATCCGAAGCCTATAGGGCATTTGTGGGATTTAATGGAGTTAGGTATCCGACAACATGCAATAACCTTAAAGGAAATGTTAAAAATCTGCATTTTGGATATGTGTGGTAAAGAGGATACGTTAAAGTTGATTAAGTCTATACCAAATCGGCTCACAAATGTACGAATACTTTTCTTATGGAATGTTTGTGAAAGACAATAAACGTTAAATAACTATAAAAAAAAGAACTAATGAATAGTTTAATAATTTTTTCTTATTTTTTTGTAGTATGGCAGTTTTAATTTTAGGTGTATGGATACTTTTTCTGGCAAGTGTACGTACTATATATATTTATGTGTATGCAAGATGATGTGAGGCTACATGTCCATGCATGCCACATACTCTTATACTTAAACTATATTCAGAGAACTGCACAAAGATGTTAAAACCATGGTAACATGTTGAAACTACCATAGAAAATAGTTAAGACAAAAAAATTAAAACAAATATAATTGTTAGATGTAAACGAAAACATGAAAACCACCCACTTGTCAAATGGGGCACCTGCTACACTTGTTATGCACTACAGGCCACAAAACAACAAAACTAGCAGACAACTTTTTAGGTCACTGAGCCGCGATATCAACTCAGCCCTAATGCATTCTTTGTATTGGAGCTACCGATTCCGAATTTATTAGTCAGTTCTTTATGTATATCGAATTCAACTGTGACTAAGATCCCTTGCGTGTACTAGATGTACTTTCTTTCTCCAAGATATCATGTTTTCATTGAGAAGGAGAAGCTTAAAGGGGAAGTCACCGCTCATATAATTTTCATTACAGACGTGTCTTCAAATGTTAATTCAACGGATTTTCCTAGATTTTCTAATATAAATCCGGGATTTTAAGTTTTTGGAAGTCTGTTAACCTAAAAGTTCTCTACCACCCATAAACCCAGACTAAACAGACTTTACTTCCCTAGATTTGTGTTGGTATACTTGGACCATTTTTAGTTATAAAAACTAGTTTAAAATTCAAGTAGCTTAAGCTCAATCTGTCTTTCACTTAAGATACTGATTTTCCTGTCACTCCGTACTTTGATGAAGTGAGTTACCAAATTTTTTTTTTTGCTATTTCCCTGAACCCAGCTTAACATTCATTTAATATACTGATTCTCCTGTCCCTCTATCCGTTATCGAATGACCAACTCATTATGTCTACACTAATAAACACTTATGTTTGAAAACCTGCTGTCCTTTCGTCTAGAATTGGATTGGATTGATTTTTCCAATATACTCTGTTTGATCTGGGTTTTACAGCCTGGGAAATATATCAATAAAGTATCAAGGAATCCAAGGCAGCCAGAATTTCACTTATGATAATAAATGCTCCACACATTCGTTTAAAAAAAATTTTTTTTTGCGAAAAGAGCTTGGCCTATGCCCGTATAACATTCCTCTGATGCGTGGTTTAAAGCCACAAGATCATCATATGCTTCGTTCTTGGGCTCCAGAGCAGTTGGAAACTGACTCCCTGTTTTATCGCAAAATTGTGTTCAGCGGTGAGGCTCATTTTTAGCTTAATCGGTTTGTTTATAAACAAAATTGTCGCATGTGTAGTGAGACCAATCCACAACAGACCCCACAGACTCCATTACACCCAGAAAAATGCACCGTTTGGTGCGGTTTACACGCAGGTGCTACCTGATCTTCTATCTTACAAAATGAAGCCACTGCTCGCGTTACGGTCAAGAGGGATCGTTACAGCACCGTGATCAATGATTTTTCGTTTGAAAATATGAATGACATTGAGGATGGCATTACGTGCCATACGGTGCCTAGAACCATCGACTTATTCAAATCAAATTTTAGCGATAAGTTTATTGCGAGAAAAGGACCCGCCCAAGGTGTGATTTGACAGTTCTGAATTTTTAACTGTGTTTATGCTGATAAACCAGCAACAATTGACACCTGGGAGGTCAACATTAATCGCGTTATTCGTGACATACGGCCAGCAATGCTCAAAAAAGTGGCCCAGAACTGGACGTCTAGAATGCGCTTCGCCAAGAAAAGCCGCGGTGGCCATGTGCCCGAAATCATTTTCAAATGTTAATGCCATGAACTTCTCTTTCGAATAAATTTTTTTTTGATATGGGGATCGTTTATGGCCACCTTTACTAGAGGCACTTCTATTTCTCAATAACCAATAACATATTTAAACCAAAGTTGAGAAAAATCCATGCAATATTCTTTTTCGGTAGATTTATGTGAATACCATTACAAATTAATGGGTGCAAAAACATAGATAAACCAAGTCTGACTGAGATCTATATAATAATTTAAGTCGATTACATAGCGGCCATTTTTAGGGGCTTGGTCAGAACGTGCATCAATTTTCACCAGTGTTATGCTATGTGAATGCTAGGCTGCAGAGTCTTATATATAAAATTTTATCAAAATATATACAAATTTATGACCTGTGGTTTGATTCCAAGGTTTGCATGAACATACAGACAGACGGACGGATTGACGGACATCGCAAAATAGATTCTGAAGATGGCAATAAAATATATTATAAATAGTAGGCTCAGATCAGATATTTTTAGTAGTTCCAATCATCAGCAAGAACTTACGAGGTGTGTTCAAAGGAAAAGGAAATTTTGAATTTTTTTTGAAAAGTACTTATTTATTCATCGAGATTCCATTTTGGCCCCTTCAAAGTAATCGCGCTCGGATATAATACACTTGTGCCAACGCTTTCTCCAATCCTCGAAGCACTTCTGAAATGCGCTTTTCGGTATGGCCATCAGTTCGTTCTTCGATTCTGACTTGATCTCATCAATTGTGGCAAAACGCTTTCATTTCATTGGTCTCTTCAGTTTTGGGAATAAGAAAAAGTCGCACGGAGCCAAATCTGGTGAATACGGTGGTTGAGGCATGATTACGGTGTTGTTTTTGGCCAAAAATCACGAACAAGCATTGATGTGTGAGCTAGTGCATTATTGTGATGCAGAAACCACGATTAGTTTTTCCACAATTCGGATCGTTTGAGCCGTATTGCTTCAAGCAAACGTTGCATAACTTCCTTGTAGTATTCCTTATTAACTGTACGACTTCTTGGCAGGAAGTCATGATGCACCACACCATTGCAATTAAAGAAAACAGTGAGCAAAACCTTCACAGGACGCTCGTCGTCATCAACATCTTCTCGGCCTTCTGCAAAGTGCTTGTAATACTTATAAACACTTTTTTGAGACAAAGTGGACTCACCGAATGCTACAGTCAACATTTCAAGTGCCATGGAGCACTTTATTCCATTTTTAATGCAAAATTTAATACACATTCCTTGATCCATCTTTTTCAAAACTCAAAAATCGAAGAGCACACAAAAACGTGTTTAACCTTTTCAGTTGTCAAAAACAAACTACTAATCGAAATTGGCTGCTAATGCAAGCATATCATAAGCATATGTGTCCGAATATAACAAAAACAAAATATCGATAATCGAATGTACACAGCCACGAAATTTTTCCTTTGAACACACCCCGAATTGTACCCTGACCATAGAGAATAAATATTTTCCCTGGCAAGGAGAGCGGATCAATAAATCCGTGACTTTTCGAGTGATACAATTTTTTTTCCACATAATATCCTTCTAGTTCAATTCATGTTTTCCAATGTTTCTTGAATTTTTTTTATCCCTTCCAAATAATAGGAGTTCTCAATGTCCCTAAAAAGTCATTTGTTTGATCAATAATTTGGAGCTAAAAGTCTTTCCGTCTAGATTACTTTCGCAAGATCCGGAGAATACGGCGAATGAGCTAGCAGCTTGTAGCACAATTCTTGAAGTTTTCGCGTTGTCGCGCGATTTCGTTTATAGTTGGTTCGTTTCCTTTTTTTATCGCGAAATCAGGACGCTATTTAATATTTCTGTGGCACCAATAATTTCGTTAATTTTCCTTTTCTGATCGGCCAACACCACATCATAAAATTTTTCGACATTTTCAGGTGTAGTATCGTTAATTGGTTGTACATTCGAAATTCACTGCTTTTGGTCACGTAAACAGATGATAGTTGATGGGAGTGGTGTTAATTTTTAATTAACTACAAGGCAAGTTCAAAGGTCATGGATTAATTTAGTCAGATTAGGGGCCGGTCGACGAAAAACCCTGTCGTCTAAACTGAATCGAGTACCAATTATATTTTAGTTATCTCAACCGGATTTTAGCTGTTTCAATTGTATGACCGTATTTTCAGTTGTCTCAACTGCAACTGCATTGCGTTAAACATATATCATTTACAAATTCAGCTCTTCCTGACGAAAAAAGTCGGTTGTCTTATCCAAATTTAGTTCCAACCGAGTCCAATTAAACTTCCGTTGTCTCAACTCAATTCCGGTGATTTCAACTGATCTCCAATTGTTTCAGAGAGATGCATCAGTCTAATTTCAGTTGTCTAAATAGGTTTAAAATTACTTCAATCGAACTTGAGTTGCCTCAGTTGTCTCAACTGAATTTCGATTTCAGTGGTCTGTACTCAATTTTAGTTTCTTGCATAACTACAGTTGTCACAACCTATTTTCAGTCTTCTCAACCGAATATCAGTTTTATCAACTAAATTTCAATTGTCTCAACCAAATTTGAGTAATCGTACCAAAATTTTCGACACATCAGAATTTGTTCTCTAAGAGAGCGCATTGGCTCTTTCAAGAAAGAGCTCTATAACGTTTTCCACGAATAATAGATAGATTGCCATAGAATCTTTTAAAACATATAAAAGCCATATCAAATCCCGTTATAGACTTTCGAAATTATTTACTGAATAACATCTCACAGACTTATGTACATAAAATTTATGCTTTCCATAATCAATGACTTAAACTTATAATAAATGTAACCACAATGCTACTAAGTGTAACACCATCCTATTGTGGTGAGGAATGGATACAAATAAGAAAAGGTATATACCCTTCCCTCAATGGCCTTAGCCTATAAAAACAAAATAATATTTGTGGAAATAAAACAAAAACCGAGACTCAACTGAACTGAAACAAAACGGAAGAGAAAAAAAAAACAAATGAAAAAAAAACAAGCGGCAAACGTACAAATTGTGCTAAAAACGTGTAATGAGTTTTCTGACATCGTACTTAAGTTACACAGTACAAAAAGTGTAACAACACAAACAAAAACCTAAGAGTTTCAGTGTAGCTGTGTGTGTGTGTGCATTTCAGAATTAAGGGCAAAGGAAATTGCAACAAATTTAGCAGATATTTTTCATTTGAATTCTACAAAGAAATGTATAAATGCTTTGGTAGCCATATGTGTGTGTTTGTGCGTGCATTAATGATTGTGTGTGCACTATAACCTTTACTCACACATATAACGGGTGATTTTTTTGAGGTTAGGATTTTCATGCATTAGTATTTGACAGATCACGTGGGATTTCAGACATGGTGTCAAAGAGAAAGATGCTCAGTATGCTTTGACATTTCATCATGAATAGACTTACTAACGAGCAACGCTTGCAAATCATTGAATTTTATTACCAAAATCAGTGTTCGGTTCGAAATGTGTTTCGCGCTTTACGTCCGATTTATGGTCTACATAATCGACCAAGTGAGCAAACAATTAATGCGATTGTGACCAAGTTTCGCACTCAGTTTACTTTATTGGACATTAAACCAACCACACGAATGCGTACAGTGCGTACAGAAGAGAATATTGCGTCTGTTTCTGAGAGTGTTACTGAAGACCGTGAAATGTCGATTCGTCGCCGTTCGCAGCAATTGGGTTTGTGTTATTCGACCACATGGAAGATTTTACGCAAAGATCTTGGTGTAAAACCGTATAAAATACAGCTCGTGCAAGAACTGAAGCCGAACGATCTGCCACAACGTCTAATTTTCAGTGAATGGGCCCTAGAAAAGTTGGCAGAAAATCCGGTTTTTTATCGACAAATTTTGTTCAGCGATGAGGCTCATTTCTGGTTGAATGGCTTCGTAAATAAGCAAAATTGCCGTATTTGGAGTGAAGAGCAACCAGAAGCCGTTCAAGAACTGCCCATGCATCCCGAAAAATGCACTGTTTGGTGTGGTTTGTACGCTGGTGGAATCATTGGACCGTATTTTTTCAAAGATGCTGTTGGACGCAACGTTACGGTGAATGGCGATCGCTATCGTTCGATGCTAACAAACTTTTTGTTGCCAAAAATGGAAGAACTGAACTTGGTTGACATGTGGTTTCAACAAGATGGCGCTACATGCCACACAGCTCACGATTCTATGGCCATTTTGAGGGAAAACTTCGGAGAACAATTCATCTCAAGAAATGGACCGGTAAGTTGGCCACCAAGATCATGCGATTTGACGCCTTTAGA
The DNA here is from genome assembly GCA_963682025.1 of Cordilura impudica. Taxonomy (NCBI): domain Eukaryota; kingdom Metazoa; phylum Arthropoda; class Insecta; order Diptera; family Scathophagidae; genus Cordilura; species Cordilura impudica. The sequence continues at coordinate 248,171,509 of OY821518.1, forward strand.
CTATTTTTTGTAGGGCTACGTCAAGTCTAAAGTCTACAGAAATAAGCCAGCAACTATTCCAGCTTTGGAAGACAACATTTCCGAAGAAATTCGGGCTATTCCGGCCGAAATGCTCGAAAAAGTTGCCCAAAATTGGATTTTCCGAATGGACCACCTAAGACGCAGCCGCGGTCAACATTTAAATGAAATTATCTTCAAAAAGTAAATGTCATGGACCAATCTAACGTTTCAAATAAAGAACCGATGAGATTTTGCAAATTTTATGCGTTTTTTTTTAAAAAAAAGTTATCAAGCTCTTAAAAAATCACCCGTTACAATCATATGTGCCAGTATATACTGGCATCGCGCTGACACACATACATGTTTTGAAGATAATTTTAGTGAAAATACCTTTATTCGTTACAAATAACACTGTGTTTGTGTGTGTGTATGTGAATGCTCCATAATTGTATTGGCAGTGTAAAAATGGTGTGTAACTCTTTGTTAGTTTTTCTTTTTTGTTTCATCTTGAGTTTGTTACTGACATATTTCTTTATCGGTGTTGACACTTTTTATTTGAGTTAACTGACAATCCGTTCGCTACGAGTGCTGCAACTCTAAAGAGTTGCCCACGTTCATGGTGTTAAACTCAATTAAAATTGAGTTTTAAATATATGCACTTCACAGGTTAGGAAGTTTAACCGAAACTATAATGCAATTAACTTGATGGAATTAAGTTAGATGCGATTCTTACATGTGACCGCGAGGCATAATTTAGGTAAGCCTTAAGTAATTTGTGATAACAACGATTGAAGGCTGAGTTTCATCTAGCTAAGGTAAATTTTACTTCTTTCGATTCGTGAACTTTTGTAGTTTTGTATAAATGGATCGTATGGAATATGGGGCAGTTAGGAAATATATGCCAATTGAAATGTGGATATGGTTCTGATTATACGGAGATTAAGAAGCTTTACGCACTGCGACTTAGTTGATCTTTTGTGCAGAATATGTGGATATTGGAAGTACCTTACTCTACACGATATATAAAATTATTGCACTACACCAGAGGTCAATGAACAGACATAGCACAGGATTTTTGTTTAGCAATTAAGCTCCGACTGAGGCGAAATCATTTATTTTCAGGGAATACATGTGCTGATAGTTTTTTGTGACAGGCGGAATTATTTTAGGCACTGATGCGGAGAAAGCCAGGTTGCTGCTATGGATATTTCCAAAGCATTCGATTGGGTGAAACAGGGTACACTCTTGTCGAAACTGATTGCTTTTGGAATTGTACGACGCAACTTGACTATAATCTAGTTCTGTCCAAGGTCAGGTTCTTTAGTATTAGATTTAATTCTGAGATGTCTCGGATCAGTATTCTTCGAGTGAGAAATGGGAGGAGCCAACCAAAGGTTATGACGTCTGAGTCTGCACTAATAGCTTAAAGTAGAACTGGTGTGTGTAAGTTTCTTCTCTTTTGATGATGACATTTAACTTTTCTACAGACTACCGGACTATCCGATACCAAAGTCTATGACGGGGATATACACTCCGTTTCACTTGAATAGCACACACTAATTTTTTGTTTCTATTTCATTATCTACTAACATTCATTGACTGAACTGTACTTGTTCTTATACTATTTTGTTCGTCTTCCTATCCACATTCTCTACCACAAAATGGAAGCTCTGAGAATTTACCGTTACATTTTTCTATTCATTTCATTTTCGTTTGCTTCAAAAACCAATGCATTTTCTGTTTCACTTGAATAGCACATTTGCGTTTAAGTTTGATTTACGTCGTGCATCGACAAGATAAAGTGAACCATTATTTTGTATATTTAAAATATATTTTAATAGTATTCAATAAAAATGGGTCGTGGTACAGCCTTAACGAACGAGGAACAAATTAAAATAAAGACTTATCAGGAATGTGACCCTTCTGTGTCTGAAATAGCAAAAAAAAAATGGAAGAAGTAGAAAAGTCGTATATAATTTTGTTTAGAACAGCTCAAATTATGGAAAAATTATGAAAGCTCGTGTAAATAGTGTACTTTTCAATACAGATGAGATAAACGATCTATTCTGCGCGAGGCTTCCAATTCGCATGACTCTGTTGACCAAATAAGAACAAAAGCTAGAGTTAACGCAAGTAAGACTACTGTGTGGCGGGTGATTTCTAAAGCTAAACATCTGAAGCACCTAAAATTAAAGAAAAATCCACCACTTACCCATTTACGTAAGAAGCTCGGCTTAGTTTCTGTAGAAACTACATGTCATGCATGAGAGAGTGGCAGCGCGTTGTATTCTCTGATGCGAAAAAATTTAATTTCGAGATCCCTGACGGGTATAACTATTAGTTCCATGATTTAAGAAAGAACACCCATCAATTGGAGCCTCTACATAACAGAGTCGGCGGGGTTATGGTCTGGGGAGCCATATTCTATTTTGGTACATGCGAGCTTCAATTTTTGACTCCCAAGATGAACGCGCAATCGTACAAAGGAGTTTTGGAAACGGCTATTCCCCCACTAGAAAGTGTTTTTGGTATTTTGTCATGGACTTCCAACAGAACAATGCCCCAATTCATACAGCCCGTGTTGTCAAATTATGGATCGAGTCAAAAAATGAGGTTCTACCCTTTATAAACTAGTAATAAATAAATATTAAATTAACTAAACTAGCAGAGCCCAGCCCCCGAAATTCGAGTGCAAATTCTAGGAAATTTTATTTTATCATTCAATTAATTTCTTTCAATGTTTTTTAATCTATTTAATTCATTAAGTTTATTTCATTATAAATATTTGAACACACCTTGTATGCCACCTAAAGGTATTTAAATTTTTGACAATTCGCAATTCAATACAGGGTATGTGTTATGCAATTATGGTAATGAAATCTGTACGTTAACTTTCGTGTTGCATAATGTAAAGTTGATTGTGCTCGCATAAGTTTCCTCAAACTCAACGAATTTAAACAGTTAATAGCTCAAAAGAAAGAGCTTGATCCACTGAGTGTTCTTAGTGTTCTTGTGTCAACAGCCTGCGTTAATTTGAACTCTAGTTATAGAGGTTAAAGTGAAGGAAAATAGTGAAAAAATCTTGAAAAAATTGAATGTAAAGTTGACAATGCACGCATAACTTTCCTCATTGGTGAAACGATCAAAATCCATTCATTAGAAGAGGAGCTATGAGAATTCGGATTGCTTGAGTGAATGTGTCCCACAAGAAATGTGCAGGGAAGAATCGCGTTTGAGTATAACTTGAGTAAGGTGGAAGTTGAGTAAATTTCAATGATTGATGACATATCTGTGTCTAAATACCTTTCATTAAAAAAAAAAATGAAGGAAATCGGCCGCACGTTTCTTCTCACCTTTAACTGTCCAGTTTTATAGATCAAATTATGCAAACGGTGATCCGCTTAGACGAATGTGTTCTGAATTTAATAAGCTTTATAGATTTATAGATTTTTTTTCAAATACAAATGTCATAAAAAGTAATATAATAATTTATTTGAACACATTAAATTAAATTTTTTAATTTTTCATTCATGTTAAATGTTTTTTTAAATAGTCTGTAAGGATTAATTCCATAGATTAATAATAATAAAAATAAAAAATAAAAATAAAATAGAACGGCCAGACGGACTGACTTTAGTTTTCCTAAATTTTTTTAATATATAAGATTATATTTAATATAGTTTAAAACAAAGTGTGCTATTCAAATGAAAGAAAATGTACGCGCTATTTTTAGGTTATTTAATTTTTAAGCCCTGTAACTTGAAAAGTACTCAATAAATTTTGGTTTTGTTTATTGCTAATATAACCTAAATACTTTAACTATAAATTCAAGTCAAGACTTATTCTTTACTTTCATTTGTTTAACCCTCCGTCATGCACATGTTCCGATAGTCACATACGTATCTGGCCAGATACACTATGTATTTCAATACATTTATATGAAAAATTTTAGTGATAATATTATATTGTTATATTGTGATATATTTTATATTTTTTTTTTGTTCTTAGTATATGCAAAATTTAATGGGAAATAAAACAAGAAATTTTTTTTTGTGCTTAATTTCAAACAAATAGTTGTTAAAATTTCATTTCAATTCAAAAATTAGTATCTATAAAATAAATTTCAATTAATTCAAAATTAAACAAGTAAGAAAATTATAGTCGGTGTAGACCGACTATACGATACCCTATACCATGCGTTTAGAAACCCTATCTCTTAGGCCCAACTAACTGGACATAGAAAATAAACAAAAACCAAATTTGAGTGGGATTTTTATTAATTTTTTTGGTTGCAGATATGAAAAACTTCATATCGGATGCTATATCTATATGGGGACTAGGTCCAAAAATGGACCAATCCCGATCATGTTTGGTAAAGTCTCTTGTATTTTGCAAAAATATATGCAAACAAAATTTGAGAAGAATCAGTGCATTATTTTTGTTTTTAATAGATTTAAGTGAAGATCGGGAAGCAGTCTATATGGGGCCAAAGGGATCATTTTTGGACTACTCATTAATGGATGTAATGAACGCATACAAACCCAATTTGAGTAAGATCTATATGACAATTTGGATCTTATGGCAATTTATGTCGATTTCATAGGGGTAATTTGTATGGGGGCTAGGTCTGAGCATGGACCGATTCTCACCAATTTCAATAGCGTTCATCCCATGGCCGATAAAAGCTTATATACCAAATTTCATCACGGACATTGTTAAATCAACTCAGAAAGTGATTCTGATTCGATCGGTATAATTAAAGATGGGTCTAGGTCAAATATTTTTGGTTGTTACAAACAGCAGCACAAAGTCATTATACCCAAACCACATAGTGGTATAGGGCATAATTAGTATCTATAAAATAAATTTCAATTCAAAATTAAAAAAGTCTTACAGAGCTTCAGGTAAGCAACTAAAACATATATGTTCTGATTTCGAATGTTGTAGGCATACCGGATTCGAGCACTTGGAACAAAAAAACGTGTTAGTCGGCGAATTTTTTCATCTCCCAATGTACATACCTGACAACTTTTTCTCTTTTGTAGAGTATCAGCAAATGTTATATCAATCAAATAACTATGATAGAACAGGACGAGAACGATTCTTTCTCATTTCGTTAGGAATACATCTGGCCAGACGCTTTACTCCTTCTAGTGTCGTAAAAAAGTTGTCAGCTACAATTGTACTGCCAGTATTGCTGTACGACTTTGCGAGTTGTAGCATAACATTTTCTCCTTGGTTTACTTCCCATTCTTCTCCTTCTTGTCGACCTGTATAAAGTTTTCCTTGCAGTGGATATTTAAATTTTGAATCACATGCCCACCAAATTTTAATGCCATATTTCGCTGGTTTTGATGGTATATATGTGTGAACTTTGTTTTTCTACGATATGGGAACAGTTGCTCATCAATTGTTATGCTGCCATGCGGACTGTAATTTTTGGCAAGATTTTCATTTAAAAAATTCCAAACGTGTGCAGCTTTGTCAGCTCGCATGATCAACCATCATCGAAACGAATGTATCGTACCAGTAAAGAAAATCGATTGAAAGACATGGCTGCTCTGAATATGGGCAGATTATTTGACTGCCACAAAAACTTTGTGGTTTGCATATTATTGTGGGAACAACCAGCTGCCAAAAGAATACCGACGAATGCATCTAATTCAATTTCGGTCATATCTTTCCAAACTTTTGGTTTTTTATTGGGATTAGCTGCATTCCATTTCTCGACTACAGCTTTTCCATGGCGATTCGTTTCAGAAATTATAACAAATGTTATATTTGGTGTGAAAAATTTTATGAAAACTTCAATTGGAACACTGTTGCGAAAACGCATGATATTGTGTTGACGTATACGAATTCCAATATTTGGTCCTTACCAAGGAAAGAATCTTCGGCAGCATTCTGTTCTTCAACTTCTTCATCGTCGTCACTATCAAACATTTCATCTGGTTCGATAACCAAATCATTTTCGTCATTTTCGTCATCGTTTGGCATATAATTTAGATCCATATCGACGTCAACTCCTGGAAAGTCATCCATTTCCTCATCTGCAAATGCTTCGCCATCTTCAGCGGCCCTTTCACGCTCTAACTCATTGGCCAATGCTTCTGCTAGTCGTGTATGGAAATTCAAATTACCACCTTGATGTCGCGTATTATAAATAAACTCTATTTCTTCATTAATTTTTTTTTTTTTTTTTTGAAATAAATAAAAATTCGCCCGTAAATTATTGTCTGTATATGTATATTTCAACGTTCGCTATCCAACTGATGCGAACAAATATAAAAACAAAAAAACAAACCGTTTTTGTGGTACCTGCGAGGGTATGACCCTAATTGCGGTGACAGTATGTAAACAATGCAGAGAGCGAGGGGCGCACAGTGCTTTGTCCCATAGACAAAAATCGAAAAAAAAATTTGTCGTCAATTGTGACGGAATATATTTTTTTCGATAGATAACAAAACAGCTAAAATAAATATGTATGAATTTCTACGTTTTGACTTGTTACGACGCCACCAGGGGGCGCTAAAGTCTATGAATTTCAAGCTAAAATGAATGCAAATAGGAAAAATAATAATAGTTTTTGGAAAATAACTCTTAAAACAACATTTTTTAGATAAACATTTGAATTTTTAGATTTTACGTCGACAATACATACAAAAGTAAATAAAAATAAAATTTGTATCAAATATTTAAAAAACAATATGTTTTTCATTCCACAGAAAAATGTGTTTTTTTAGTAAAAATTCTAAAGTTACCTTAGTTTAATGGAGTATTAAAAAAAATTATATAAAAATAGATATTTTTTTTGTTTTTTTCATGAGTCTTAAGGGTTGTTTAATAGATTCTGAAAGAGTTAGAGCCAATTTTTTGCCACAACTTTGAAAAAAATCCTTTTTTAAAAATGACAAAATTCATAATTTTTTCTTAAATTTTACTTATATTAAGATGTTTGATACAAAACTGAAAATACAAATTATATAAAATTATATAAATTTCGGCAGAAGTTGATTTAAAAACGTTGATGCGTAGAACTGCAGAAAGTGTAATTGAGCTTTGTAACGTACAAGATGTCTTTAATTTGCAAGTGGGGCATTGATGGAAGCTCTGAGCATAGCCTTTATAAGCAGAAATTTGAAAATGAAAGCCATACGGATGAATTTATGTTTTTTGCAGCATTCGTGTAACTAAGGTAACTAACAATTTAAATCAGTAAAAAATTTTAGTAAATTTTAAAAACTAACTTTTGCTTTAAAGAATGGTGAATGTAACATCAAAGGATGTATTATGGGTGAATAAAACACCATCATCTACGTTGTATTGTAGACCTATTAAATTCGTTTATGAAAATGAGAATCCAGCGTTAATTAAAAAGGTCTTCCGGGAAATTGACGACAGTATTACAAACCTAGAATGTGATGTCATTGAATTGAATGGTGCGACAGTTGAAGTAGCGTACGATATGCATTGCACAATGATAGATGGTGCCGTTGCAAATATTTTAAGTGATACAAATTCAACAAACAGGTGTTTTATTTGCAATGCAAGTCCAACTGAGATGAACAACATACATCTTTCAAACATTCCAAACCCTGAAAACTACAAATATGGGCTTTCAACGCTTCATTGTTGGATTAAATTTTTTGAGTGTGTTGTTCATATTGCTTACCGAATTCCCTTTAAACTTTGGCGTGTCAATAAAGAAAACAAAGGACAGTTTGTGGAAAATAAATCAAGAATTCATAATGAATTCAAAAGAAGAACAGGTTTAATAATAGACCAAGTAAAGCATGGATCTGGAACCACCAATGACGGAAATACTGCTCGACGTTTTTTTGGTAATAGTGACATAGCAGCCGAAATAACTAGTATTGATAAGCGACTTATTGAAAATTTTGCAATCATATTGAGAGTGTTATCTTGTGGATCACCAATCAATGTAAATGCATTTAAAGATCTTCTTACAATCACGAGAAACATGTATTTAATACACTACGGGTGGTATTATATGCCTAGCACTGTCCATAAGATATTAGTTAATGGTTGTGATGTTATCGAGTTCTTCAATTTGCCAATAGGTATTATAAACAACCTAATCTTAATTATACTTTTATATAATATAATAAATATTCTTTTCTTAGGTTGTCTGTCTGAAGAAGCGTTGGAAGCCAACCCCAAAAATGTGAGAAAAACTCGATTATCTCATACGAGAAAAACGAGTCGGGAAAATACAAATAAAGATTTAATGGCCTATTTGTTGTTGAATTCAGATCCCGTGCTATCTTCCAAGAGGAGCATAAAGAATAACCACATATTTTCTTTAGCCGGAATTGAAAAATATATTTTGATAGAAAACGTAGATCCGGAAAATCATATAATTGAAGACGATGAATTCAGTTATTCGTTAAACAAAGATTAGTATTCGGAAGCATCTAACAGTGATTACCATTTCTTACAATAAAAAAAAAAAAAAAAAAAAAAAAAACAAAGAAATTTGCTATAGCACTATTTTAAGAAAAGTTTTGTTTTAATTCGGTTTTTCAAATAAAAAAGTATAAATATTCGAGATTTTTACAATTTGTATGGGAGGTACCATAATTCGTTATACAATTTCTTTCAAATTAGAGATACAATTTTCTGCATTGAAAATCTTTTACATAGCAAATTCACGCAATTTTCATGAAATTTGTGGCAATAGTTCAATTTTTACAGCCAAAAATAATTTCGGTTTGTATGGGCGGTGGGCGATGGGCGTGGTCAATTTTGTCGATACTTTGAAATTTTCTTAATTCTATTGTATTAGGGGCTCGTGCCAAATTTTATTACCCTAGGACGACTCCTTCTATTTTTGTCCCATCGATGTACTGGGACAAAGCACTGTGGGGCGTAGGTAAAAATCTGAAAGGGGGTTACCTAATTTTTATCGATACAGTTGTCAGAAAAGCTATATTTATATAGTTTTATATAAAGTTTGCAAAATGGTGGGGGGCTATAACCCCCTAGGGCCCTCTTCCTAGCTACAACCATGCAGAGTACATAGAAAATCCAGTTTGAGTTGATTTGAGTAAACACACGCAAAGAAAAATAAAAAATCCAAATAGAGTACATTATTCTTCATACAAAATATGTGTGTAAATTGTTTTTGTTATTTTTATACCCTATACCACTATGTGGTTTGGGTATAATGACTTTGTGCTGCTGTTTGTAACTACAAAAAATATTTGACCTAGACCCATCTTTTATTATACCGATCGAATCAGAATTACTATCTGAATCAGAATCACTATCTGATTCGATTTAACGATGTCCGTCCGTCCGTCTGTGTATCCATGTGAACATTGTAATCAAACTACAGGTCGCAAGTGAATATACATATATTGATGAAATTTGGTATATAAGCTTTTATCGGCCATGGGATGAACGCTATTGAAATTCGTGAGAATCGGTCCATGTTCAGACCTAGCCCCGATACAAATGACCCCTATGAAATCGACTTAAATTGCCATAAGATCCAAATTATCATATAAATCTTATTCAAATTGGGTTTGTATGTGTTTATTACATCCATTAAACAGTAGTCCAAAAATGATCCCTATGGGACAACTCTTAGTCATAGGCCCCATATAGAGCTGCTTCCCGATCTTCACTTAAATCCATCAAAAAACAAAAATATTGCACTGATTCTGCTCAAATTTTGATTGTATATTTGCAAAATACAAGAGACCTTACCAAACATGGTCAGGATCGGTCCATTTTTGGGCCCAGTCCCCATATAGATATAGCATCCGATATGATCTCTTTCATATCTGCAGCCAAAAAAAATTAATAAAAATCCCACTCAAATTTGGTTTATGCTTATTTTCTATATGCAGTTAGTTCGGCCTGAGAGATAGGGTCTCTAAACGCATGGTATAGGGTATCGTATAGTCGATCTAGACCGACTATAATTTTCTTACTTGTTTTTTAATGTGTTTTTCCACAAAACGATAAATAACAATATTTGTAGAGGGTACCTGAAGACTCAAACTGCTACCTAAATTAGAAATATATTTAAATCACAGTTAAATTCGTAAAATGTCTGGCCAGATACATGTGCATGACGGAGGGTTAAAAGCTATCGTGAAATAAATGCACCTTGCCAAGTGTGCTATTCAAATGAATCGGTGTGTACTTCAGATCAGGGAACTCGATCCAGTTTTGTTTTGGCTATTGTGCTCACCACATTTTTGCTGACATTCAGCGGCCCTACGTTCTCTACCTTAACTTCAACAATACTTCTGCGAATCTGATATATCTGATTGATCGCTGAAGCTATCAAAGCTAAGCAGCCTTAACACAATTATTCACATATGGGGGATATTTCTGAATATTCCTAAGTAGTTGCCAATATGAGTAGAAGAGATATCTCGAAACATTCACACTTAAATACTGTTTGTATCTTTTGAACACGTGGCACTCATGTACTATCCCGGGTATTGGATATAGAGTTAGTTGCTGTGAAGTTAACTGTCACATTGACTCACCTACGAGAAATAACGATATATTAATGGAACAGTATTGAACTGTTTCACCTTCAATATCACTTGGCAATCCTTTTTTTTCATTGCATAGAATATTTTTTCATTATATATTTTTTGTCTTCTTTTGCCAAAAGAAGAAAAAAAAGTTGATTATATTATTTTTGTTGTTGTTCAAAAAACGAATCAAATAAAGGTGTAGACAAACTTCTGTTACAATTTGTATTGCATCCCTTTGTTTGTTTGTTTGTTTGTAGAGAGATTCATTAACTTGTTTATTTCTTCCTAATTAAGCGTTCAAAAGCTTAAACTGCATAAAGTTCTGTTATGTAAGTTTTGCAACACAGCTGTTTGTTTTTCCCCTTTGAAATCAAAGTTTTCATTAAGAGTTTAAATATACTTTTGTTTATTTTTATTTTTTTGTTTTTGCCACGTTTTTTCTTTTATTCACAATATCAGCAATTTAATACAGTTTTTACACGCAATGCAGTTATAAACATGATTATTACTACACATGTCAAATTGCTGTTGCTGTTGTTTCTGGTCGGTTTTTTAATATTGCAGCTAAAATTAAGTTATTTTTGAGCTATCAAATTAGATTTACAACATGTAATTAAGTTTTCTTTTCGATTTGGGGCGTTGCAACAACAAACTTTAGCTGTACTCATATGTTTATATATATATATTTTTTTTATTTGAGCGATTTCAAATGCTATAAACATGCGAAAATTTAATAAAGCTTTTTTTACCATACATTAGATGGAAACTGATAAAGACTTTCTTAACTACATAATGTAAAACATAACTAAGAATGTCCAGAGAATGTATTTCGCCGCCCTACTCTGATACACTTTTTTATAAAGATGATTGAGTAAGAAATTAAACTTCTTTAATTAGAGCAAAAACGTTCTGAGCTGTAGGACACAGGTGACTTCTTGGAGCATATCACAAATCTTCAGGCACTTGTCAAATCCAAAGAAAACTAAAACATAACTTGATTTTGGACAGTCAGCCTACTTATAGGAGTGCTCATTGGACACTAACAGGGCGGATGGCTACACATATATGTAGATGACGTAGAAACCCACTTCTGTGGGAGCTGTATGGGTGTAGGCGAGAGGCAGTGCGTACAACAGATACTGTTGAACACCCAGGAATGGAGGAATGACGTCTTAGATATCTATAGTAAATATTATTCGATAATCTTTGCTGCATAGTTCTACTGGCTTCTTTCGAATTTTATACGTAATTTCTCTTTTCTTTTTTGAAAACCCTTTTCAAAAAAGTAACTTTTTTTAGAAAAGTATCCTTTTTTGAAAGTACCCTTTCTTTAAAAAGTACACTGTTTTTAAAAAGCACCCTTTATTTGAAAGTACCCTTTTTTTAAAAGTACCCTTTTTTGAAGATCGATTATTTAAAAGTTCCTTTTGTTTAAAATTTTTGTTTATATATTTTTTAAAAATACCTTTTTTTAAAAGCACTCTTATGTTAAAAAAGTACCATTTTTGAAAAAAGTTAAATTTTTTTTCAGAGTACCCTTTGGTTGAAAAGTACTTTTTTGAAATATCCTTTTCAAAAAAATACCTTTCTTATAAAATTATTTTTTTTTTTAAAGTACCCTTTTTTAGAAACGCATAATTTTTTTGAAAAGTATCCTTTTTTAATAAAAGTTCAATTTATTTTGAAAAGTTCCTTTTGTTTACAAAGTGCCCGTTTTTTAAAAGTACCCTTTTCTAAAGTACTTTTTTTGAAGTACCCTTTTTTAATAGGAATTCTTTTTTTTTTTTTTTTGTAGCCTTTTTAAAAAAAGTAACTTTCAACTCACTTTTTCTCAAAAATTACTCTTTTTTACTCTTTTTTAACAGTACCCTTTTTTTAAAAAACTTATCTTTTCTTAAAAAATAACCTTTTTCTTAAGTACCCTTCTTTTAATAAAGTGATTTTTTAAGAGTACCCCTTTTTAAAAAAAGTAAATTTTTTAAAATTACCTATTGAAAAAGTACCAATTTTAAAAAATTACCTTTATTAAGAAAGTTACCCATTAACCCACTTGGAAGTGGGGTTACATTATTTAATTTATTCAAAAAATTAAAATATTTTGTAAGTGCTATTGAATTTTTAGATGCGACGTTAAAAATATAATAACTAAATGTGTAGAACTTTCGTTCCTAAAATTTGAGATAAATCCGAGAACATTAATCCATTATTTGCCAAGGCCAGCTTTGGATTTTTAAATATTTTTAAATAAAAATTACCGAAAACGAGTTTTTCTATTGAACTCGATGAAACCACGATTTAGAATTCATGAAAAATAGTTTGGTTAATTTTGATTTATTTAACCCTTCAGTGCTCCTCGGATCAAAATAATCCATTTTGATATATCTTTGGTGCAATTATCTGCTTATTGCTCGCGAATATAAATTAGGGGTTTTTCCCGAAACCCTAGGCTATTAAGATAAAATATAACATTTAAAAGTAGAATAGTGATGAATTTTTGATGCAAAGTATTTAGAAAGAGTATATTTACAGAAGATTTTACAAAAATCCCATTTTTCTCGAAATCCGCAAAAATAAAATCCTTGTCAAATCTGGCATACTGATTTACCTAAAAATTCACACAGTTAATCTCCAACATGCATTTAACAAGGCCTTAAAGAGTTAGATAAATTTTTTTAAATATTGTTTAAGAAACTTTTTCAAAACTTGAAAAAGGAGTTTTAAAAATTTTTTTGAAAAAAATTTTTCATTTTCGGTCTCAATACTTAATAGGTTAAGAAGGTGGTAATAAAACAATACTTCATATCTGAGTACTTGCAGGTATAGAGACTGAAACAAAATGTTGGCTTTAATTAATTTCTTAAAATTTCATGACCTAGTTTTTTTTTTTTTTTTTGGCACAAAAGTGGTCTGGGGCATTTGCTATTTCTTGGCGAGTTTTTATTCGATTTTAAAGTTTTATAACTTTTTGGAAAAATAATTTAATACTGATCCCAAATTATGTAACAATTTGTCGGAAAAATTAAACTATAGAATATGCTATTCGCATATTTCTACGGGGTTCGACCGAGAGTTTGAACACTTTTTTTTTTTATTAAGGGCCACCCTAATATATATACATATATTCAAGTTGGAACAAAGGGCCGTAACACATAATGGTATAGGGTATAAAAATTTCCAACGAAACATTTAAAAATTTTTTATTTTTTACAATACATCTATAATATTAATAGGCTAGGCGATTTCTTGTGACCGTTTCATCCCGATTTTGACCAAACGTATATTATTTGAGAGCTATTTATTTTTAGCCGATTTGCAGATTTACGGATTTTTAAATTTTTTTCCTTTATTTTGAATAAATTGCATTTAAAGTTGCTACTAACACATACATATAATTGTACAATGCTATGTGTGTCTTTATTAAATTTTTTAATGAGTTTGTAATAAAAATGAGTTTGTTTTTTTGTGTTGATTTGTGAATTGGCTATAATTGATTAGCATACCTTTAGGGTCTTTATTTAATAGAAAATTAAATTTCCTAGAATTTGTACTCGAATTTCGAGGGCTGGATTCTGCTAGTATATATTAACTTGCTGCAAATATATATTGAAAATGTTTTGCTATATACAGTTGCAATATTCTGATTCGAAAGATGTAAAAATTTCACCTATTTATTATATTATTTTTTTCGAGTGTAAAAAACAGTTACATTTTTTATGCTCTCTCAGAGTGTGTGCATTTGTTGTCAAATTTCGTAACGTTTAATCAGTTATAAAAGATCTTTTGTCAACTCATATCATTTCGTGCAGTTAATAAAATAGCACCAGTAGGCTTTTTATACCCTATACCACTATGTGGTTTGGGTATAATGACTTTGTGCTGCTGTTTGTAACAACCAAAAATATTTGACCTAGACCCATCTTTGTAATCAAACTGCAGGTCGCAAATATGAATGTATTTTGATGAAATTTGGTATATAAGCTTTTATCGGCCATGGGATGAACGCTATTGAAATTGGTGAAAATCGGTCCATGTTCAGACCTAGCCCCCATACAAATGGCCCCTATGAAATCAACATATATTGCCATAAGACCCAAATTATCATACAAATCTTAGTCATATTGGGTTTGTATGTGTTTATTATATCCATTAATCAGTAGTCCAAAAATGATCCCTATGGGACAACACTTAGTCATAGGCCCCATATAGAGCTGCTTCCCGATCTTCACTTATATCTATTAAAAAACAAAAATATTGCACTGATTCTTCTCAAATTTTGTTTGTACATATTTTTGCAAAATACAAGAGACTTTACCAAACATGATCAGTATCGGTCCATTTTTGGACCTAGTCCCTTTATAGATATAGCATCCGATATGAACTTTTTCATATCTGCAGCCAAAAAAATTAATAAAAATCCCACTCAAATTTGGTTTATGCTTATTTTCTATATCGAAGTAGTTGGACCGAAAGATAGGGTCTCTAAACCATGGTATAGGGTATCATATAGTCGGTCTAGACCGACTATAATTTTCTTACTTGTTTTTTTATAAAAAATGTATATGTACTTATACTTATATGTATATATATTTTTTATGGATTTTTCTTCATTTAATTTAAAATGTTGAATACGCTATTGGTTTCAAACAATTGAAATTAAAAATCTTCGGTATTAGCTTTATCATAATCATCATCTGAAAATATTTTCATCATTTTCTTCTTTGTCTAAACTCTTAGGTAGATTTAGTATGTCTAATACCATCTGTGGTATATTATATGTTTTAGGCATTAATTTCGCTATTCCTGAAAAAACCTATTAAATATATCTTTACTAGATTTCTCCGGACTACATTTATGAGAGCATTCTGTTTTCCGATTTTTTTTTTTTCGTTTGCAACTGGAGATTTTTTTAAAAAACTTGAGTGTTTAATTCGTAAAAAATTTTGTCTCATCACATCCAATAATACTTTGAAACAGAGCCATTATTTCAAAAATATTTCTTTTAGTATAGTATTCCAAAAATTGTTAGTAATATATCTGATACAATTTACTATTTTACTTTTTTCCAAATATAAAAATAAAAATTATTATTATCGATCTTTATTACTTTATTGAATGAGTTAGAAATTTATCAGACTTCATATCAATTGTATTTATTTTAAATAAAGCAAAAAACTTTGGCATACTAGTTATAAAAATTGAACTATAATCAAAACAGGTATACAGCTGTTTCGGGTCATGTCACCAACCTTCATCAGCAAACAAAAGTTGTTGATAGTTTATTTGATGAAAAGTTAAATTTATATATACCGCTGTTGTAAACCCAACCTAATGATAATCCAAGCAAACATTTACACAACTTAAGCCATTTCCAATATAACAAACTAAAATTTAAAACTAAAAATAAAATATAAAACTAATATATTTAAAATATATTAGCAATATATTTTTAAAATAAAACAAGTAATGAAATATTAGTCGGTCTAGAACAAAGATGAGCAGAATTGTCTGCATCTCTGTAAAAGTTCATATCGAATGTTATATTTATATAGGCATAAGGTTGAGAAAGAGAGTAATCCTGATCATATTTGTTAAAATCGCTTATTTTTTGCAAAAAAATATACAAAAGAAATTTTAGAATTGTCTATGCAATATTTTTTGTAGGCTGTAGTGAAGAACGTGAAGCCCTATATTAGGATTATTACTAACAATTGTTCCATTGACTCTATTTGATTGAGATCTATATGATAATATACATTTTATGGCAAGTTAAGTCGATTTTGTAGGGGTTATTTGTGTGAGGACTAGATCTTAATATACAGAGTTTTTAACAATTTCAACGGCGTTCCTATGGCCAATGTAAGCTTACGTGCTAAATTTTATTAAAATACTAGCTGGACCCGGCAAACGTTGTTTTGCCCCCAATGAATTTTTTATTTTAGTTAGAATCTGACGAAGATATCCAGATAATAAAATGAGAGCTCCACCAAAAAGTATTTCATTGCCTTTCCAATCTTTTAAAGTTCTATGTAATGCTTCTAAGGAATGTTTGTGAGCCATGTACATTCATCCCAAATAATAATACTGCATTTTTGCAGAACTTTTGCCATGCCGGAATGTTGTTATACCCTATACCATTATGTGGTTTGGGTATAATGACTTTGTGCTGCTGTTTGTAACTACCAAAAATATTTGACCTAGACCCATCTTTTATTATCCGTCCGTCCGTCCGTCTGTGTGTCCATGCAAACCTTGTAATCAAACTGCAGGTCGCAAATATGCATATATTTTGATATAATTTGGTGCATAAGCTGCTATCGGCCAAGGGATGAACGCTGCTGGAATTGGTGAGAATCGGTTCATGTTCAGACCTAGTCCCCATACAAATGACCCCTATGAAATCGACATAAATTGCCATAAGATCCAAATTGTTATATAGATCTTACTCAAATTGGGTTTGTATTCGTTTATTACATCCATTAATGAGTAGTCCAAAAATGATCCCTATGGGACAACTCTTACTCATAGGGCCCATATAGAGCTGCTTCCCGATATTCACTTAAATCTCTCAAAAAACAAAAATATTGCATTGATTTTTCTCAAATTTTGTTTGTATATATTCTTGCAAAATATAAGAGACTTTACCAAACATGGTCAGGATCGGACCAATTTTGGGCCTAGTCCCCATACAGATATAGCATCAGATATGAACTTTTTCATATCTGCAGCCAAAAAAATTAATAAAAATGCCACTCAAATTTGGTTTATGCTTATTTTCTATATCCAGTTAGTTTGGCCTAAGAGATAGGGTCTCTAAACGCATGGTATAGGGTATCGTATAGTCGGTCTAAATCGACTATAATTTTCTTACTTGTTTAAATTAGTTTTGCAAAATTTTGTGAAAAAAAGTGAAAACGGAAGGTAATAAAATTTTTTTAATATACTTTTTATAAAATCGTTCTATAGTTATGGGTCGCGGAAAACATTGTAGCCGGAAAAACGTGAACTAATAAAAAAATTTGCGTCCGAGGGTAAATCGTATTCCCAAATAAGGGAATTGCTGGACTGTTCCAATAAAATGATAATAAATGCCCTAAGATATGAGCAAAAAGTTGAATCCCGTGGTAGGAAGCGAGTTTTGTCACCCCTAATAGTAAAACGGTTAGTACGGGCGACTAAAGCAAATCCCTTTATGACAACTACGGAGCTAAAAAAAAACATTGGATGTGCCGGCGAGTGTGGAAACGGCCTCAATGCCTGTAGTCCTCGAAAAGTTGTTAGCAGAGAAAAAGACTTGTTTTCTATGGTATAGATAAATTGTGAATGAAATTTTTTTTTTTCTATTTGACTAAAAACTAAAGTACAAATCAATGCGTATGTGTCTATAAAAACAGAAACATAACAAGTGTTTTATTACAAAGTATGAATGAATAAATATGTAAACAAATTGATTCTCAACAAAAGTGCCGCTCCTTTCCTCTAAGCATGTTGCTAAACGGATATCTTTTGCTAAAGCACATCTAAATTGGCCAAAGGAAAAGTGGAGAAATGTGCTATACTGACGAATCCAAAACTCTTCTTTTTGGTGGAAAGGGTTCCAGATGTTTTGTCCGTAGGCCACCTAACAGCGAATACAAGCCACAATACACATCAAAAACTGTCAAATATGGAGGTTATAGTATTATGGTATGGGGTTGCTTCTCGTATCAAGGTGTGGGTTCTATATATTGGATCAAAACCGTTATGGATTCATCGGTTTATGTAAAAATCCTTGATGAAATTATGCTGCCGTATGCTTCCTACGAAATGCCGCTGGTGTGGGTCTTCCAACAAGACAATGACCCCAAACACACCAGCAAAATGGCAAAAAAAATTGTTCAAAGATAACTCTATCAATGTAATGGAGTGGCCTGCACAGTCGCCAGATTTGAACCCTATCGAAAATCTGTGGGCGGACATAAAGAAGCGTGTATCTACAATAAAACCAACAGGCGTGGAAGGGCTCTGAGAGGCTGTGCAGAAAATTTGGAGTTCCATCAAAGTTGAAAGATGCCAGAATTTAGTGGATTCTATGGGACGGCGTTGTGCCGCGGTAATAGTAAACAAAGGACACGCGACAAAGTATTGAAACCATACAATTAATTTATCTACAAGATATCTGAGTAAAATTTTTGATTTATTTTAAGAAAGACCACTAATTTTTGTTAAAAATGAACTGAAGTGCTATTATTTTGACTGTGTAGTTTTTAAAGTTTTTTGTTTATATTAATTAGCGTATTATAAACTGTTGAAAATAAAACCAAATAATATTCTTATGATAATAAACCATTAATATCAAAGAATGTATTATTTTGTTTTGAGTTGAATCGCCCCAGAGTTAAACAGATGTAAACGGAGTCCGCATAAATTTGTGCGTGGTGCTATTATATTGTTTTTTAAATTTTAAATGCCATTTATAAATATATATTATTTTTTATATAAATCGTTATTGTTTTTTTAATATTTAATATTCTTACAGTAATTTTAAGTTGTATTGTAAATCAAACTCCAACTAACATATTTATACCTGTTCTGTTTTCAAGATTTCATGTCCTATTGAATAGGATACTAAATTTAAATAAAATAAAAAAAGTACCTTTTTTTAATAATTAAAGAAAACATCAACATCATATTTTTCAGTGCATAAAAAATAAGTCGATTATGCTGCTTTCTGAAATTCAATTGATGTTTTCTGAAATGCAATTGATGTTTTCTGAAATTCAATTGATGTTTTCTGAAATACAATTGATGTTTTCTGAAATTCAAATGATGTTTTCTGAAACTCGAATGATGTTTTCTGAAATTATATTGATGTTTTCTGAAATTCTATTTATGTTTTCTGAAATTCAAATGATGTTTTCTGAAATACAGTTGATGTTTTCTGAAATACAATGGATGTTTTCTGAAATTCTATTGATGTTTTCTGAAATTCTATTTATATTTTCTGAAATTCGAATGATGTTTTCTGAAATTCAAATGATGTTTTCTGAAATTCTATTGATGTTTTCTGAAATTCAATTGATGTTTTCTGAAACTCGAATGATGTTTTCTGAAATTATATTGATGTTTTCTGAAATTCTATTTATGTTTTCTAAAATTCAAATGATGTTTTCTGAAATTCAATTGATGTTTTCTGAAATTCTATTTATGTTTTCTGAAATTCAAATGATGTTTTCTGAAATACAATTGATGTTTTCTGAAATACAATTGATGTTTTCTGAAATTATATTGATGTTTTCTGAAATTCAATTGATGTTTTCTGAAATTTTATTGATGTTTTCTGAAACATAGTTTGTGTTTTCTAAAATTCTATTGATGTTTTCTGAAATACAATTGATGTTTTCTGAAATTATATTGATGGTTTCTGAAATACAATTGATGTTTTCTGAAATTATATTGATGTTTTCTGAAATTCTATTTATGTTTTCTGAAATTCAAATGATGTTTTCTGAAATTATATTGATGGGTACTAAAACACAATTGATGTTTTCTGAAACTCGAATGATGTTTTCTGAAATTATATTGATGTTTTCTGAAATTATATTGATGGATACTGAAATACAATTGATGTTTTCTGAAATTCTATTGATGCTTTCTGAAATTCAATTGATGTTTTCTGAAACTCGAATGATGTTTTCTGAAATTATATTGATGTTTTCTGAAATTCTATTTATGTTTTCTGAAATTCAAATGATGTTTTCTGAAATTATATTGATGGGTACTAAAATACAATTGATGTTTTCTGAAATTCTATTGATGCTTTCTGAAATTCAATTGATGTTTTCTGAAACTCGAATGATGTTTTCTGAAATTATATTGATGTTTTCTGAAATTCTATTTATGTTTTCTGAAATTCAAATGATGTTTTCTGAAATTATATTGATGGGTACTAAAATACAATTGATGTTTTCTGAAACTCGAATGATGTTTTCTGAAATTATATTGATGTTTTCTGAAATTCTATTTATGTTTTCTGAATTTCAAATGATGTTTTCTGAAATTATATTGATGGATACTGAAATACAATTGATGTTTTCTGAAATTCTATTGATGCTTTCTGAAATTCAATTGATGTTTTCTGAAACTCGAATGATGTTTTCTGAAATTATATTGATGTTTTCTGAAATTCTATTTATGTTTTCTGAAATTCAAATGATGTTTTCTGAAATTATATTGATGGTTTCTGAAATACAATTGATGTTTTCTGAAATTATATTGATGTTTTCTGAAATTCTATTTATGTTTTCTGAAATTCAATTGATGTTTTCTGAAACTCGAATGATGTTTTCTGAAATTATATTGATGTTTTATGAAATTCTATTTATGTTTTCTGAAATTCAAATGATGTTTTCTGAAATTCAATTGATGTTTTCTGAAACTCAGATGATGTTTTCTGAAATTATATTGATGGTTTCTGAAATACAATTGATGTTTTCTGAAATTCTATTGATGCTTTCTGAAATTCAATTGATGTTTTCTGAAACTCGAATGATGTTTTCTGAAATTATATTGATGTTTTATGAAATTCTATTTATGTTTTCTGAAATTCAAATGATATTTTCTAAAATTATAGTGATGTTTTCCGAAATTCTATTTATGTTTTCTGAAATTCAAATGATGTTTTCTGAAATTATATTGATGGTTTCTGAAATACAATTGATGTTTTCTGAAATTCTATTGATGTTTTCTGAAATTCAATTGATGTTTTCTGAAACTCGAATGATGTTTTCTGAAATTATATTGCTGTTTTCTGAAATTCTATTTATGTTTTCTGAAATTCAAGTGATGTTTTCTGAAATTCTATTGATGTTTTCTGAAATTCAATTGATGTTTTCTGAAACTCGAATGATGTTTTCTGAAATTATATTGATGTTTTCTGAAATTCTATTTATGTTTTCTGAAATTCAAATGATGTTTTCTGAAATTATATTGATGGTTTCTGAAATACAATTGATGTTTTCTGAAATTCTATTGATGTTTTCTGAAATTCAATTGATGTTTTCTGAAACTCGAATGATGTTTTCTGAAATTATATTGATGTTTTATGAAATTCTATTTATGTTTTCGGAAATTCAAATGATGTTTTCTGAAATTCAATTGATGTTTTCTGAAACTCAGATGATGTTTTCTGAAATTATATTGATGGTTTCTGAAATACAATTGATGTTTTCTGAAATTCTATTGATGCTTTCTGAAATTCAATTGATGTTTTCTGAAACTCGAATGATGTTTTCTGAAATTATATTGATGTTTTTTGAAATTCTATTTATGTTTTCTGAAATTCAAATGATATTTTCTAAAATTATAGTGATGTTTTCCGAAATTCTATTTATGTTTTCTGAAATTCAAATGATGTTTTCTGAAATTATATTGATGGTTTCTGAAATACAATTGATGTTTTCTGAAATTCTATTGATGTTTTCTGAAATGCAATTGATGTTTTCTGAAACTCGAATGATGTTTTCTGAAATTATATTGATGTTTTCTGAAATTCTATTTATGTTTTCTGAAATTCAAGTGATGTTTTCTGAAATTCTATTGATGTTTTCTGAAATTCAATTGATGTTTTCTGAAACTCGAATGATGTTTTCTGAAATTATATTGATGTTTTCTGAAATTCTATTTATGTTTTCTGAAATTCAAATGATGTTTTCTGAAATTATATTGATGGTTTCTGAAATACAATTGATGTTTTTTGAAAGACAATTGGAAAATGTTTAGAAAAGAACATATCATAATTTTTTCACCAATACAATCATAAGTCACACAGCGTTATCTGCTTCAGCTCACACCGATATGAGTTACGCTGGTCTTGTGATTGTATTGTGAAATAGAAATTTACCCCCCTGCGCGTATAGATGTTTACACATCAATAAGTTGTAGTGTTACGAATAACTTTAAATGATTGAGAAAATTAATTATAAATTTGTATAAAAATAAATGTTTAATAAAATAGCATCATTCTATATGGAATACCGAAATTAGGCCCGTTTTAGAAAAATAAGTTTTTATAACGCTATTCGCTCCCTTATTTAATCTCCTTACACTTCATTTAGTTTCCAAACACTTCCAATAAAGTGTGCCTTCATTTTATCTCCAAACACTTACTTTTGCCTAGGCTATTAATATTATTAATGTTATTCCTAAATGTACATACGAGTACATACTACAAAATTGGAGGGAAAGAAAAGGAAGACGCAATAAAAATACACAAGACTTAATAAAATAAATAACTTGAAAATCAGCTTAAACACAATGTAAATATAAAAAATCATTAACCGATCAAATACCTCATTTGGAACAATGTCAACTTACTTGACAAGTACAATAGCATGACACTTATCGGTGTGAAACAAAGCTCACCATCGCGCAGTGTCAGATTTCGTTAATATAGGATGTCGAAACCTCAATAAAAAAAATCATGTGAGTCCGATCACAAGGGAGATGTGTAAACATCTAATAATTAAAGAAAACATTAACATCATATTTTCCAGTGCATAAAAAATAAGACGATTATGCTGTTTTCTGAAATTCAATTGATGTTTTCTGAAATGCAATTGACGTTTTCTGAAATTCAATTGATGTTTTCTGAAATACAATTAATGTTTTCAGCAATTCAAATGATGCTTTTTGAAATTCTATTGATGTTTTCTGATATACAATTTATGTTTTCTGAAATTCAAATGATGTTTTCTGAAATACAATTGATGTTTTCTGAAATACAATTAATGTTTTCAGCAATTCAAATAGTGCTTTTTGAAATTCAATTGATGTTTTCTGAAATTCTATTAATGTTTTCTGAAATTCAAATGATGTTTTCTGAAATACAATTGATGTTTTCTGAAATACAATTGATGTTTTCTGAAATTCTATTGATGTTTTCTGAAATTCAATTGATGTTTTCTGAAACTCGAATGATGTTTTCTGAAATTATATTGATGTTTTCTGAAATTCTATTTATGTTTTCTGAAATTTAAATGATGTTTTCTGAAACTCGAATGATGTTTTCTGAAATTATATTGATGGTTTCTGAAATACAATTGATGTTTTCTGAAATTTTATTTATGTTTTCTGAAATTCAAATGATGTTTTCTGAAATTATATTGATGGTTTCTGAAATACAATTGATGTTTTCTGAAATTCTGTTGATGCTTTCTGAAATTCAATTGATGTTTTCTGAAACTCGAATGATGTTTTCTGAAATTATATTGATGTTTTCTGAAATTCTATTTATGTTTTCTGAAATTCAAATGATGTTTTCTGAAATTCTATTGATGTTTTCTGAAATTCAATTGATGTTTTCTGAAATTCAATTGATGGTTTCTGAAATACAATTGATGTTTTCTGAAATTCAATTGATGTTTTCTGAAACTCGAATGATGTTTTCTGAAATTATATTGATGTTTTCTGAAATTCTATTTATGTTTTCTGAAATTCAAGTGATGTTTTCTGAAATTCTATTGATGTTTTCTGAAATTCAATTGATGTTTTCTGAAATTCAATTGATGTTTTCTGAAACTCGAATGTTGTTTTCTGAAATTATATTGATGTTTTCTGAAATTCTATTTATGTTTTCTGAAATTCAAATGATGTTTTCTGAAATTATATTGATGGTTTCTGAAATACAATTGATGTTTTCTGAAATACAATTGATGTTTTTTGAAAGACAATTGGAAAATGTCTAGAAAAGAACGTATCATAATTTTTTCACAAATACAATCAGATAAAGTCACACCGATTTACACTTCAGCTCACACCGATGTGTTACGCTGTTTTTGCGATTGTATTGTGAAATAGAAATTTACCCCCCTGCGCGTATAGATGTTTACACATCAAAAAACGTTTTTATAACGCTATTCGCTCCCTGATTTAATCTCCTTACACTTCATTTTGTCTCCAAACACTTCCAATAAAGTGTGCCTACATTTTATCTCCAAACACTTACTTTTGCCTAGGCTATTAATATTATAGATTTATTGTATTATTGTATTATTTAAAAAAATTTTGTTTTATCATGAAAAATAGTAATAACTACTAAAAATGTTTATTAATAAAAGTTGTCAACATATAATTGTGTCAATATTACTATATTGAAAAAAGGTAAAAACAGAAAAAACATTTCCAAATAGAGTAAAGACGCGGTTTTCTTTAGAACTCAAATAAAACTAAACAAAATACCGAAATATTTTGGTGCAATTCTGGAAATCATTGTGGTTTGTGAATAAAAACATCTATTCAAGCAGTAAGCGCTATCTACATGTGTATAGCAAGCAACTGCTATGTCTGTCATACTTGATGGTTGCAGTTGTATGCTATACATTCATGGCGCTTTATGTTGGTTGATAAATCAGCTAAATAATTGTAGCTTCCATTTCCGTAAATAGTTCCGCTTCCGTAAGGGAAGTTTGTGATTTTTACCCCCCTGATCGCATAGATGTTTACACATCAAAAAAAAAAAAAAAAATGTGTAAAAAGTACTTTTTTTTAAAACACCCTTTAAAAAAATGGTACTTTATTTAAAATACCCTTTACAAAAAATGGTACTTTATTTAAAAAACTACCCTTATTTAAAAGTACCGTTTTTTAAACAGTGCCGTTTTTAGAGAAGTTCTCTTTTTTAAACTCAACCTTTTTTTAAACGTACCTTTTCTAAAAAGTACATTTTTTAAAAAAATTTACCTTATTTAAAAAAAAATTGCCTTTTCTTAAAAAAAACAAATAATTTTTTAAAAACTATCTTTATTTTTAAAATAAGGGTATTATTAGAAAAAAGGTCTCTTTTTTTATAATACCCTTAAAATATTCTTTTTTACTCTTTCAAAAAGAACCTATATTAAAAAAGTACGTCTCTTAAACAAAATTTTTTTAAGTACCTTTTTTTGGAAAAAGTTTCTTTTTCTTAGAAAATTACCTGTTCTTTTGTAATATTTGATATTGAAAATAATCGAGCACCAGGTTTTTGAGAAAAAAGTATGTAATAAATTTTTTTGATGTTTGTAATAATTCATAATACTTTATCAGGTACACCCCCCTCATATCGTTCGGAGCTAAATCACTTTCTTAGTCGATTTAATGACGTTCGCCCGGCCGTGAATCGGACATATAAACCGGGTACGCAAACTATATCGGAATTGTACAAATATTTGCTATATCAGCTTTATTGTGTATATATTTTTAGTCCTGATGTATTTAGTGAATTTCATTCATTACCTTTTTTATAGCTAATTCAGAATCACTTAAAATTTTTTTGAATTATGGTATAACTTCTAGGGTCTCAAAGCATTCTCATAGGGATCAAACTTTAGGTTTTCTACTCTAGTAAGAGAAAAATAATTGATTTTTCAGATAGTAATTAATTCTTTCTACAGAAGACATGGTTGTTGAGAAATTATAATAGAAACTGGCCAAAATGAACAGCAACTAACTTAAAATTTAATTTAATTGGTATTCGAATTTAATGTTTCAGTATTGGCAACAGTTTTAAAGTGGAATTAAGGCACTGGTACAGGGTATCAATGAATTTAACACTGTTACTTGTTTCTTTTGCTGGCTAGTAATAAAATAAACTAGGAGTCCGACTGAGTGGAAGGGTTTCTACAATTAAGTGTAACTAAATTAATTATTTTATGTAAACATATTAAAAATTTAAACAAAAAAATTATATATTATTTTTTTGCAATTAATTTTTCATTTCAGACTCTAAATGGCTTTTTTCCGCTGGCTGGCCGCTATTGAATTGAAGGCTATTGAAATTCAAGCAAAGAAAATAAAGAAGCAAAATTGAAACTGATTGACACATTTAACGGTCTTTCGTGGTTATAAACGAAAATTAATAAATATCCATTTAATTTGTTTTGGCCAACTTAAATCCAAAACCAATAAACCACCACTATATAGAAATAAAATCGATACCGTCAAGCTGCAAAGAAACTTATCGTCAAAAATAAATAGAACGCGCAAAAGTCATACCAGCCAACAACAGCTGGCAACAAAAATAAAAATAATTCATATAAATAATTTTGTTTATGTTTTTGTCATTTTTATTATTATTATTGTTGTTGTATAAAAAGAAACTCGAAATACGTGAAACTACAAAATTAGAGACAGAAGCGAAAACAAAATACAAAGTTGTTATATTTTTCACGTTCAAAAATGGAAACTAAAACCAAATTGCATTCAGCGCATCATCTACGTACGATATGTACAAATTGCAATATGCAAGTCTTCCTTATATTGACACTATTCGTGATTGGAAATCTAAGTGCCTGGCAGGAGAATATACGACCCAAACTATATGTGGAATTAGGTAAGTGCATAACTTTACGTACATATGTGAGTGTGTGCCTATGTATGTGTGTGTGTGTGTGATAAATTTGTTCTTTCAATATAAAATCCATTTTAGGGTATTTAGTTGATTGGCGAATTTTTATTAACACATGATAGTTTAAGTATTCCAAGATGCGCCACTTTGAGATTTTATAGCTCAGGGAGAATACCTCTAATATGGCTTGACAGTGGTAACGAAATGCTTTCATTAGTGTTCCATATCTGGTATACTGAAACCTTCAAATTTATGCCGTTTTCTTTTTTCGAAAAGTGTATTTTTTTTATATATTCTGAATTAAGAACAACCTTATATTATATATCAATCGAAAGGTCTCAAAGCCATTGACTTCTTTCAGGTCATAGTGGGAGAATATTTCCCCATTGTTCCCCTTTTTTGAATATTTTCACCCTATGACTTCCAAGAGGATAATAATCAAATTTTTTTTGGATTTGTGAACACAGCACTTTGAGACCTTTCGATTGATATATAATACAAGGTTGCTCTTAATTCAGCATATATAAAAAAATACACTTTTCCAAAAGAGGGCAAAAAAATGGCGACATTTTTTGTCAGAAAAGAAAACGGCATTAGTTTCATAAAAAAGTTCTGAAAAGCCCTTATAATTTATGTTTTACTCCAGTTCGATTCGTTTTAATGCCTGTTCTCACTTTCAGATGCCCTCTTTCTTAATCATACCAATTTACCTCAAGTGTCTTTTTTAAC
The DNA here is from genome assembly GCA_963682025.1 of Cordilura impudica. NCBI lineage: Eukaryota > Metazoa > Arthropoda > Insecta > Diptera > Scathophagidae > Cordilura > Cordilura impudica. The sequence goes on from OY821518.1 coordinate 248,199,115, forward strand.
ACTTTAAATGTGCACCACAAACAGCATCCTCAAAAGTATTTTTTTTTTATATTAATTATATAAAAAGAAAATTCCTTTTTATATGAAATTAATTACATTCATTTCCTTCCTTATGTAAAATTATTTTTTTTTTTTTTTTCAATTTGTGCAAGTCATCGGAAATGACCTTATCGTACAAATTACAACTTTCTGTTACACGTATCATTTATTTATGTTAAATATTATTTTTGTTGCCAACATGTGCATTTATTACTCAAATTCATTTGGATTTTAAAATTGTACAGTCATTTGGAGAATTGAGCGCAGTTTGTACAAAAAAAAAAAAAACAAAAAAAAAAAACATCTAAGAATACTAAAGTTCAGAGTTATAATTTATATTTTCCTGGCCATAGCAACAATACAGTTTAGACGAAGGAGCCTAACACTTAGTTCCTCAATGACTAGACAGTTTTATGAAGTAGTCCATGTCCTCCTGTTTCGACGTCTTAAATGACCAAAGGGCTTGCGACTGAAAGTCATTTGCCTGTCAAAGCTCTTTTATAATCAGACGGACAGGCAAAGATGCTTTTCATTGCAGTTATGAGTTTTATGAGGCATTAATGAAAAATGTATCAATTTAACTAAAATTTTATTGAATTAAAAAAAAAAAACTCATTACATATACATATATACATATATTAGGGTGACAGCGGTTTGTATGAAAAAAATTTTTGGTCGAATTTTGAGGTGTGCGGGTCGGATTATTGTGACATTGCGCAAAATTTGAGCCAAATCGGACAATGCCTTCTGGACGCGCATTGGGTTCAAATTCAAATATGAATTTATATGTAAAAATTATCAAAAAAAATAAGTTTTCACAAAATTTTGATATTAATAATTGCGTTTCAATTAAATTAATTAATAAACCATAATCTAGAGTAAATTATCTTTCCAATAAAATAACAAAATCTATTACGGGTTGAAAAACAGCCAAGTTATATCTAGTTCCCCAAGTAATAAATGAGCCGCAGACCACTTGATTAACCCTGCTGTTAGGTTAAGCCCATTTGGTCCAATTTTTGAATTGTTTCCTTTGTAATTTTTGAACGGTGACTTTGAATAGTGACTTAATTTTTTAGCTCACAAAAATAGCATACAAAAATTCAAGGTTCTCTGACTTAAAACAGGACTGAGAAAAATAAAAAATTACGAGTCTTAGGTTAAGGGACCATTTGGTCCATAGTATATTTTTTTTGATTTTTTTTACAGTTATTTAAAAAAATAAGTATTATTAATTGGTTTTAAAATAATTGTCATTGCATGATAAGCAACATGTTTTTCGGTTAGTTTTGCGAATAAACTTGCTGCAAATTGAGCATTTTATATCAGACTTAGAGTTGCAGCAACTACAAATTCCTTTCCAGCCCCTGAATTAGAAGTATTATTTGAAGAGGCCACTGGAACTATGCATGGTGATCATATTTCAGTCAATAAATGTGCTGAGAACTCTTGTTGAGGTAATCTAGTCCATTTCATCATACACGCGTTAGCCAGAGAAAGTACTAGTTGCCGCAAAAACTCTGGTCTCCTGCGATTCCGATCAGCTGGAGCCCATGAAACGTCGATTTTAGAAAATATTATGTACGCATTCAATGCGGATATATCAAGTATGTTTGCAAATACAATGTTTGGCAATCGATTTGTTTTGCGTTTTGTGCTGTAGGAACCAACCATTTGGTCAGCAGTATCTACGCCACCTAAAAGAGATGAAGTATTAGAAATTATAGGAGAACATAAAACTAACATACCTTTCGTTGAATTGTAATACGAAACAATCTCTGGTTTTTTCTTCAATCCACTCTCATCAACTGCAACTGTCTTGTGCATTGAACTAATCAATATTGTTGCTTTGTTCTTGTGGCTGATGTATGATACTCAAGGTTAAGAAAATACACACATGAAACACACAATGTTCTGTTCAAAAGCAGCCAACACATATCTTTATTTTCATATCAATTATGTGCGTTTCTAAATTTTCTACGGTGCCCAACACAATCACGACTGTGTTCGTTTTAATATTTCGTTACACGAACATTTTTGTATCACGTACTTTTTGTTTCGATCACACATAAACCACACATATTGGAGTGTTGCTTTATTTGAAGTTCGTGTTCTGGTACGTGTACTGAAAAAAAAAAATAAAACAGAACATGTACAATAAACAGGTTCGAGTTCAGTTATATTTTAAGTCGTGTTGTGGCTCGTGTACTAAGAAAAAACAGAACATGTACAATAAACAGGTTCGAGTTCAGTTATATTTTAAGTCGTGTTCAGGCTCGTGTACTAAGAAAAAATAGAACATGTACAATAAACAGGTTCGAGTTCAGTTATATTTTAAGTCGTATTCTGGCTCGTGTACTAAGAAAAAATAGAACATGTACAATAAACAGGTTCGAGTTCAGTTATATTTTAAATTCGTGTTCTGGTTCTTGTACTACGAAAAATTGAAACATCAATTCGCGATCTGATACACCCCGATAAAAACGACAACAATTATTTCAACCAAATTTATTAAAATTTTATTGACCTTTTTTTATGACTTACGTTGCAAATTGTTTACATTTGTCAAATATTTTAAAATTTTATTGGCCATTTTTTTGTGATTTACGTTGAAATTATTTACAATTGTTTTTATTGACTGGTTTTTATTTTAATAAAATATGGTAATAAAATACTTAAGACACAAAAACTACTTAGCATCATAAAAGTTACACTTGTTGCTTGTTAGGTTTTTTGCATTACCCACCCCTATTTTCGCAGCCAATTAGTGTCATAGACGAAAAACCCAATTTTGCGGCATAAAAGACACACTTGTTGGTTGTTAGGATCTTTTGCAAACAATTTTTGTTGGTAACAAATAACTTTAGACACAAACAAATTTTGCATCATAAAAAACACAATCACCCACCCTTAATTTGCGAACCAATTAGTGTCAATGCACAATCCTTTTCACAATGATTTTTTTGAATTTTTTTGCATAAAAACACAATGAGTGTCAATAAAAAAAACCAAAAAAATATTTTCATATTTTATTGTCCCTTTTTTATGACTTACGTTACAAGTGTTACAATTTCACGCAATTGATTTTGCAATAAATAGCGAGTGCGTGCGTCATTTATTCATTAAAAGTGGTTCAGTTTTCATTAAATCGTGATCTATAAGTGTACTGTGTTATTGTGTAAATTGCAAATATTTTGTGAAAATTAAAAAAATTTGAAAGCAATAACAGAAATAAGTTTTGCTATAAAAAATACGCAACTTTTAATAGCGAAACGAACAAATTTGCACGTCTGATTGAAACCTGCAAGAAAGATTTAAGTGCAGTGTGCAGTTTTTGTGTCTTAAGTATTTTATTACCATCTTTTATTAAAATAAAAACCAGTCAATAAAAACAATTGTAAATAGTTTCAACGTAAATCACAAAAAATGTCCAATAAAATTTTAAAATATTTGACAATTGTAAACAATTTGCAACGTAAGTCATAAAAAAGGGTCAATAAAATTTTAATAAATTTGGTTGAAACAATTGTAGTCGTTTTTATCGGGGTGTATCAGATCGCGAATTGATGTTCTGTTTTTTCTTAGTACGCGAGCCTGAACACGACTTAAAATATAACTGAACGCGAACCTGTTTATTGTACATGTTCTATTTTTTCTTAGTACACGAGCCAGAACACGACTTAAAATATAACTGAACTCGAACCTGTTTATTGTACATGTTCTGTTTTTTCTTAGTACACGAGCCTGAACACGACTTAAAATATAACTGAACGCGAACCTGTTTATTGTACATGTTCTGTTTTTTCTTAGTACACGAGCCACAACACGACTTAAAATATAACTGAACTCGAACCTGTTTATTGTACATGTTCTGTTTTTTTTTTCAGTACACGTACCAGAACACGAACTTCAAATAAAGCAACACTCCAATATGTGTGGTTTATGTGTGATCGAAACAAAAAGTACGTGATACAAAAATGTTCGTGTAAATAACGAAATATTAAAACGAACACAGTCATGATTGTGTTGTGCACCGTAGAAAATTTAGAAACGCACATAATTGATATGAAAATAAAAATATGTGTGTGTTGGTCTAAGTTATGTTTGTTTACATACATGTACGAGTTTTTTATTCAGTGTGTGTTTTTTTCTGAACTCTGATGATACTAATGTCGCAATGCCATCGAATGCAACTGTAGAATGGTACAAAGGAGTTTAAGGGAGTTTTTTGACAGTCAGCAATTTCGGAGGAATGAATGTTTTATTTTTGCTTACTATTCCCACATATGTAAGTTTCCTTTCCTGAAGTTTTTTTACCAACTCAAAAGTGGAAAAAAATGTAGGCTGTTATATTTTGCCCTTTCAAGCCTTTTGTTAAGTCCAATACAACGCGTTGCCCTTGGTTCTTTTCAGGCTGTGCATTTCTAGGCTTACCAAGGTATGGTTGTATTTTCCACACGTAGCCTGACTTAGAATCCACCGATAGCTAAAATTTCAAAACACATTTTGCTGGTTTTGATGGTACAAACTGTCGAAAACTACATCGCCCCCTGAATGCAAATAGTTGCTCATCAATGGTGACATTTTCGTGACAATTGTAAAACTTTGGAAGAAGTTGTTTCCAACGGTCCCACAGTTCACGGATAGGAGCAAATTCATCGCAACTACGCATTTGTCGTCGACTCAAAACATCATCGAAACGGATGGCACCATCAATCGTATGAAATCTATCTTCAGATATAATTGCTCGGAAAAGGGGGCGACCAAATTTTGCATCAAATAAATCATGAACATCTTAATTTCTTCCACTTTCAGAAATAGATTTATATTAGCCAAATATTTTGCTGAAATAAAAAAACAAGATTATACATACCGACATACGCCTGCAAGAATGAGCACAGCAATATATACGCGCAATGCGTCTTCATCAATATCTTTCCACTTGCCACCAAACTTGACGCTGCCGTACTAATTAGTATTTTCGATGATAATTCTTTCTATTGGAGGCGGAGAAAACAACAAAAAAGCTGACAGAACGTCATTGCATCTGGACACTGCAAATCGAGTTGATCCTGGTTGCGTTGAGATAATATTCTCTGCCGTAGCTCCATTTTTAGCAATAAAAAACGGATCAACAGAGCTAGATGCAGCTAGGACGGGTTCCCGTTCAGTATCTGTCTCAGAAGAACTTGTTTCGCTATTTTCTGAAATATAATCAAATTCCGAATCTGATATATCGGAGTCACTTTCTGCATTGAGTAGTTCTCGTATCTGATCTTCGTTCAAGTTTTGCCATGTCGTAAGTAAAACACGTCAGAACTATTGAAAACAATTCACAAAATGAACCAAGCAGTACAAATATTTGTGCTTCTTTACAACAAAAATCAAAAAAGGGGGATCCCACAATTGTCTTTTACATATTTAATCTATGTTGAATAAAGAAAAATGCAAGAAAGGGGAATCTCACAATTGTGTTTTACACTAGCTATCCTGAGTAAAGAAAGATGCAAAAAGGGGAATCCCTCAACAAATTTTTACATTAGCTGTGTTGAGTAGAGATTTGCGCTGGTCTCGTGATTTGCGTGGTTTACGTGAATCACGCGTGAGCGTTAGTTATTTTAATTTTACTGACGTGAGTAGTGCGTGAGTGCGTGAGTAAAGAAAAATTCGTGTGAGTGATTCATGAGAGATTATAAAATTTATTGCGTGAGCGTGAGCGCGCTCATCTCTAGCGTTGAGTAAAGCTTAAATTAATAATATGTAGGGAGAAGTGATCCAAAATAGATACAAATATAAGATTAAATGGTTATTTTGTATGAATATTGAAGTATGGACCAAATGGTCCATTAACCTAACATTCGTAAGTTTTTTCTAACCTAACAGCAGGGTTAAGAAAATCGAGCTCACATTTTTAAAGACATTGAAGTAATTTACAACAACAATATTTTTACATTCTTCTGATCCCTAGATGATCATATGTAAAGTATTTTGCATATTGCCTATTGTTATACCGTTCTAAATTAATGTCAAAACGGTACGTATTTTTTAGCAATATTTCAAAATCTCCAATTTTACTTATTCAAAAATTTTGTTCCAGAAATTTTCCGAAATCAACGATTGGACTTTAAGGTCTTACTAACAAAATATATGTGATTAAAAATGTCAAATATTGTAGGTATCCTGTTCTTAATTTGGCGAGGGCAGGGTTTTTATTTCATCGGATTTGAAGAAAAATGTGATTTTTCATACTTTTTCAACTGTTAGGCTACATCTTTGTGATATTCCATACTACTTGGTACAAGTTCTCAATCTTGTAAATTAATGTTAAATTGAAACGCTATAAACTGTCCCTCTTTAAGTTCAAAGGTCAAATTTAAGGAGATTTATCTATATATATAAAATTCATTTTCTGTTTGTTTGTTTGTTTGTTTGACCGCTATACAAATTTTTTTTTTTCAACGGTGATCTCTGAAATTTGGTACACACGATCCCCGTACTCTAGGAAAGGTCGCCATGTGATTCTTATCGACCACGCCTACTTTTACGCCCACTTTTTTTATACAATTCCTTTTCTGTTTTTTGGTATATTTGTTCGCAATAAAAATTTGTATTTTTCAACGGATTTTTCTGAAATTTGGTACACACGATCTCTGTACTCCAGGAAAGGTCCCCATATGCCTCGCACTAGCCACGCCCATTTTGAAGCCCACTTTTTGTATACAGATCGTTTTCTGTTTTTTGGTATATTTGTTCGCAATACAAATTTTTATTTTTCAACGCATTTCCCTGAAATTTGGTACACACGATCTACGTGCTCCATGAAAGGTCGCCTTATGCTTCGTAGCGGCCACGCCTACTTTTACGGCCACTTTTTGTATACAATTCATTTTCTGTTTTTTGGTATATTTGTTTGCTATAAAAAATTTTATATTTCAACAGATTTCTCCAAAAGTTGGCACACACGATCTTTGTACCCCAGGAAAGGTTGCCATATGATTCTAACCAGCCACGCCTACTTTTACGCACACTTTTTGTGTACATTTCATTTTCTGTTTTTTGGTATATTTGTTCGCTATAAAAATTTTTATTTTTCAACGGATTTCTCTGAAAATTGGTACACACAATTATAGTACTCCAGGCAAGGTCACCATATGCTTCTTACTGGCCACGCCTAATTTTGCGCCTACTTCTATGTATATAAATTTTTTTTCTTTTATTTGTTTCTTTGTTTGACTGCTATACAAACTTTTATTTTTCAACGGCTTTCTCTGAAATTTGGTACACGTAATCTCTGTACTCCAGCGAAGGTCGAACTATATATCTTTCTGGCCACGCCTACCTTAACACCCACTTTTTTATAAAACTCATTTTCTGTTTTTGGTACATTTGTTTTCAATATAAATTTGTATTTTTCAACGGATTTCTCTGAAATTGGTACACACGCGAATAACTTCACGATGAACAAATTCCCCAAATTTTAAAAAAGGTCCCAAAAAAAAAAATTAATAAATTCCCTATTTTTGTTTTAAACTAAATAAAAAAATTAACGTACTCCCCAAATTCGTTCTTAAATTTTTATATATTTTTATTTAATGAATTTTGTTAAATATTTGTTAAAGTGAAAGTTTGCATACTGATCTCAATATCTGTCCTGCAATATACGCATTTAAAATCTGTATTCTTTTCAACAGCATCATTTCGACGCACTCGCGAAACGCAGCCCAGCAAGCGTTGTTAAGAGAAGCGGAAATGCCTGAATATACTCACGAGCGTCTAGAAATACAGCGGCTAAGACAAGCTGAATCCAGGGAATCTGAAACTCCTTAAACGACTATTTTTATCATAGACAACTTTATGTCGCCTGCTCCAGAATATAATATTTTCGATGCACCAGAAGGAAAAACCAGAAATGTTGTATACCACAAAGCTCTAGAATAACTAAAATTCTTAACTTTTAAACATCATACACTCAAAATACTCAATGCATAAACATAGTTAGTTGTAATGGTAAGCAGGCGCCGAGTATTTAGTCCCAAAAGAATAAATTCCCAAAAAAAAAAAATGAATTTATTCCCCAAATAATTGGGGAATAACTTTACGATGAACAAACTCCCCAAATTTAAAAAATGTCCCTGAAAGAAATGAACTAATTCTCCATGCTGCTCTCAATGTCTGTCCTACAACAAATTTATTTAATATCTGCATTCTTTTCAATAGCATCATTTCGGCTGCCGAACGCGCGGACGCGCTCGCGGAACAGATCTTAGCTAAAATATCGGAATGATCTGAAAAATGAAATTTGGCATTTAAAATAAGTTGACAACAACTGCGCTACTCGCTCGCGGAACACAGCTGAGTGAAAAGTCTTATGACAAATTCTATCTATGTATGTGCAATAATTACCTGTTGATCAGAAAATAAGTCCAGAATATTATTTTTTAGAATTATTAAAATATTATCAACATGTTTTATCGAAATCTTTCCACAAATATATGTATATGTGACCTTCTACGAGCAAAGGGACCTAGTGTGTCAAAAACGGGTTGTGTCAAAAACGATGGTTTCTGGTATCTAAAAGGGTGTAGGTCCCTTTTCTCGGAGAAGGTCAAATATATATAAATCGATATTCTGTTTTACGAAAATGTAAATCTCCTTAAATTTTACTTTTGAACTTAAAGAGGGACAGTTTATAGTGAAATTTTACGTAATATGAATAATATGAAATTATACGTAATACGCTAAAAAATCATAAACATCTTATAAATATTTCGTTCAGTGTTCCGCCATTTTCTTGAGTGTATATATATATATTTATAAAACTTGTGTTGGTTTTGCATTTCGTGAGCATTATGATGTACCTGACATGCTTAATGAAATCACAATTATATTGAGAAATTTAAAAATAAAAGAAAATAACAAGAAAAATATATTTTAATGAATATTTTCGTTTAAATAAACCTTTATACAGAACTACAAACATGTCGAACGAACATATCTACACAACATGAAAAAAATTTAATTAACAGTTATATCCTGTCCTGGTGAATGTACGAGCAATACAATATGATTATTTTAAGACATGCATGGTTGTTGAAGTCATCATTATTCTCTTGAAAACTCTAGCCATGAAACGACACACTGACTTACTGTGAAGTTTTATTTTTATTTTTTTATTTTTCTTTTTTTGTTTTCCTTTTTTGGTATAAGAATTACATGGCAACATTTGAACGCAAGAATTAATGTCATTTCTTTAGTTTGCGATTTGTGACCAAAGTAGTAAAAATATTTAGTGAATAATTGTAATTTTTCTTTTTTAACAAGCTACAACAATGTATTTTTAAAGGTGATGTAGAAATTTCATAAAATGCCATTAGGCCACAAAATTACAGCCAGACCCTTCCTATTATGATTTTAAAGTGTTTCTGTAGGCTATAAAAATATTTGAAATTGAAACGAGATTTTGTCTCGCTTCACGGCAGCTTCTTTTTTTTTGCCAACAACTATAAAATAATATTTTGATTCTTATAAGATTATCACAGAAGATTATCCAGAAAGACAAACTGCAAGTTAAGAATACTTTCTGTGTAGGTAATGGAGACTACAGACAGCAAGAGATGAACTTTTCTTGGACTGCAAGTGTTTCACAATGTTGCCAGCTTTTTTTACTGTATTTTTATTTATTTTTTTTTGTTAACCAACACTCAGGGGATGCCCCCTACAAATGCAGTGCATTGTGTTGATTTAAGGAAAATAGGTTATGGGAAGGAGGAGAGAGGGAGTAGTGTTTATGGATATTTGACTTAAATTTTATTTGATTATAACTGTCAGGAAAGACCTCTGCGGGGAGTTTCTTCCACATACGGCTAGTTCGACTGATAAAAGAATTCTCTCTGTAATGCGTTGTGCGGTCAACTGGACAATAGACTACAAACGGATGTGATCTACTAGAGAAGCGGGTAGAGCGAACCGAAACTCGGGCACTAGGAATAAGTTCGCTAATCTCAGAAGAACATTTCCCATGGTAATATCTATAGAATAGTGCTACACAACCCACATTCCGACGGTGTTCCAATGAATGAATAGAATTGGATACCCTACTGTCATTGATGAGCGCCAACGCCCTCCTTTGCACACGGTCCAGTAGCTCCAAAATAGACTTCGAAGCCCCTGCCCATATATGGGAGTTGTATTCCATTTTCGGTCGGATGTAAGTGGTATAGATTTTAAGGAGATCAGAAGGAGTGAAGTAATTTCTACACCGTTTTAGAAAACCAAGACACTTGAATGCTTCTTTCGACACTTGAAAAACATGCTCGTTCCAACGAACATCACATTGAATTCTCATGCACAGAACATCAAGAGTGTCCGATTCCTCAATACCTATACCACCCATATATACAGATGACATTGTTGATTCCATGGCCCTCTGGGTCAACATACAACATTGGGTCTTCAGCGCATTAAAATCAACCCTATTCGCTTTACCCCACTCGGAGATTGTTAAGAGGTCTTGATTGAGTGTGTCATTCATTGTCCGCCTTTTGCCCCCAACCTCCAAGAGGCTTGGCCTACAATTAAAGGAAAATGAATGACAAATGCTGCTGTCATCTGCGAAAGAGTATATAGAGTTAAAAGTTTGGCCAAGAAGGTCGTTCAGAAAGATAAGGAAAAGAGAAGGAGAAAGAACGGAACCTTGGGGTACCCCTGAATTAAGCTGGAACTCATTAGATGGGACCCCATCAATAACAACACGTATTGTTCGGTCTCTGAGAAAACTGGATATAAATCGAGAGAAGTCATTACCGACCCCAAATGCAATAAGCTTTGATATCAATGCACAGTGCCATACACGGTCGAATGCCTTGGAAATATCCAGAGCAACCACTTTACTTTCGCCAAAATTGCGAATGGATCGACTCCAGCGCTCAGAAAGTAGAGCTAACAGGTCTCCCGTGGAACGATTTCTACGGAAGCCATACTGTCGATCATTAAGAAGTGAGTTGGCCTCTAGGTAGTTCACAAGGTGGAAATTGATCATGCTCTCCACCACCTTTGAGAGCGCAGAGCAGATTGCAATTGGACGGTAATTTTCAGGGTTATTAGCCGCACCCTTTTTAGGGATTGGTTGGACATTAGCAACCTTCCAGCAGGAGGGAAAGACTCCCGCACGATACGAAAGGCTGAAAAGGTTGGCCAATGGACTGGCTAGCGTCGAAGAGCACTGTTTCAGCACCAGTGCTGGTATACCATCCGGTCCTGGAGACTTGTTAATGTTGAAATCCGAAAGAACCCTTTTAACTGCACGTGCTCGGAAGAATATTTTAGGCATAGTACAAGATACTCTTTCGAGTTCGGGCAGTGGTTGATTGCTATCCGGCAAAAATGAATTTTTTGCAAAAAGTTCATCTAAAAGGTAGCCTTATCAACGGGTCAGTGAATATTTGGTCATTCATTATAAGACTTGTGCTTGGCAGAACTAGCAAATGACCAAAAGCTCTTGCTGCCCCGAGGAGCAGAAAGAACTTTAGCACGAAGACGCTGATCGTGAAGAAACTTTTCGCGCCCCAGTACTTTGGCACATTCATTTCTCGCCTGTTTGCGTAGCAGTTCAGTGACGGAATTTTTATTTTCTCGCCAAAGTCTGAATGCTTCCTCTCTGGATCTGACTGCATCTCTGCGAGTCTGGTTAAACCAAGATTTTTGATTGGGTTTAGCCGAAATGCGCTTTGATGGAATGAATAATCTCATACCAAGCACTATTATTTTTTCCACCATTATCGCAGCAGCATCAACATTATTATCTAGGAAACAAAGTTTCCAGTTGAAATGCTTGAAGAAATCGTTGAGCTCGGCCCAACGAGCATTTTCGTAAATGAAAACTGAACGTTTCATAGCTGGTGTTGAAACACTGTGAAGTACAGAGTACGAAAAAGAAGCGGAAATGGTACAGTGATCCGAATTACCAAGAGGTGCAAGTATTTTCACTTCATACTTGTCAGGGTGTGAAGTTAGAAAAAGGTCGAGAGTATTCTGTCTTTGCCCTTGAATGCTCGGAATGTGCGTTGGTTCATTCACTAGTTGCGCCAAGTGGTTTATGCGCGGCGAAAAGCTCAACGTAACGGCCTTCGGGAGTTGTTTGACTCGAATGGTGAAGCCAAGAAGAGTTGTGAATGTTAAAATCGCCGGCAACTACGATTTCGCTAGTTCTAGTTATGGATTCAGAAAGGGCATCGAAGCCATTATAGGTATGCTCCCTTTCTATGTTTGGGCTTCTGTAAAGAAACCCAAAGTTCTTAAATATTTAAAACAAAAAAATAATGCCAAGAAGTGCCCAGCTTTCTGAATTTAAGCTGGGTAAAATTATCGCTTTATAAAATAGGGACAAATTATTCATCATACTCTTTCTGTTAAACAAAATTTTTGTAAAAAATCCCAAAAATATGTGGCACGAATAAGCGTCCTGGAACCAAACGAAAGCTTGTTCTGCGCACACTACTCGTATTTCAATCAAAGGCAGCCACTCGTTCATGTTACTACTGGGCTTGAGGACGTGGGTGAACGCAAATGTCTCTAAGTCAACTCTAAGTCTGGAGGACTTTAAACGTGACAAAAATGTATAATATGAGCTACAGAAGCAAACAAAGCGCCAGAAGGAAGATAGAGTTATTTTTCAGATAGAAACATGTACTCTAGGGTGGCCCATGCTTGTATGAAAAAGTAAAAGTATAGTCCAATACTTTCTCCACAAGCTTTATTTTGTTTCTTTTACTAAAATATATGTGTATACCAAAAATTGGCTCAATAGGACAATATTTAGAGGTCGCGATGAATGGCGACTTTTATGTTTCACATCTTTTATTACATGCATTTACTGCTGGCTTATCATTATTGTACTTGTTTATGTATTGGAGACACTTTTTCACACTTTTCTTTGATCTTTACTAGATTTACATTCGTTAAAATTCAAATAGATTGCTCCCTTTATATAATTATATAACTTATTTTGAATGCAGAATTACAAGAAACGAGTTTATGTTAGCAAATTTCAGAATTTCTTATTTTTCTTTCATGCACTTACTTTCCTCGTATCAAAACAAAATACTGTATTAATAAGGGGCATCCCCTGATTGTTGTTTCAAAAGTAAAAAAAGAGCGAAGTTCATTGATAATATATACATACATTAAACGAGAAGGTTGCGCGCAAAGGTTGTGCCTAATTGTTGGTTGTGCGAAATTTTTTTTTTTCAAAGTACAAGCCATTTTGAATGTAAGTTTTGTAATTTTCAGTTCATGCTAATAATGTAAGTAGTGCAAAACAATATTTTTTTAAATCGTTTATTCACTTCTGTGCTATATTGGTTTATCTAACATAAGAAATGTCTGCCACTAAATCATCGAGATTAATGAAAAGCTCACCAGGAACGTGGCTAATTGGGAATCAAATTGAACGTTTTTGTCCTGCAAGACTTTCATCAAAAAGCGATGTGCTTAAACTGTTCAATTTTTATCACTTGGGAAAAAAAAGAGAACTGAAACGATTAGTACTCGAGAAACGGCAAATGCAGTGACCGAGATTTGGGAACGAGCAAGACTTCTTACACAAAGCATTGATTCGATCGTAAGAATAATTCGTAAGCTTTTAGGTCAATATAACATGTTGACGAAGAGTCGGAAAAACAAGTTCAAAGCAGACTTAAATAAAATATTAGATGTAGCCACAAAAGATGCATTAAATAAATCAAGAATGAGGAGGACAAATTGTTTTTTTATAATGCAGAGGGAAAATAATATGAGTTGCAGCATGGCGGGAATAGACAAAAAGTCAAAGGAGAAAGAAGAACGCAAGCGAAAGTAACAAGTGGAATTAGAGGCAAGGAAATTGCGTAACATTGAAAGTCACAGAGCTATTGACGAAGTGGCTGGATTATCTACGCTGAAGGATTGTGTTGAAATTTCCGACAGTGAGTCAGATTCATCGCACGAAGAAGTTAAGTTTCGCGAAAAAAAATACGACTAAACCAATAAAAATGAAATCTGTTTTTACAAACGACTTTATTGGATCTATTGACAGTGTAAATCTTTCTGATCGGAATATAATGTATGTTGTTGGAGCTGCAGTTCAAGCGTTAGGTTTGCCTGTATCCGAAATTGCCTTATCACGTACCACAATACAACGAAAAAGAAACGATATCCGAAAAAAGATATCAGAAGCTGATAAGGACTCATGCTCTTTACAATATCCAGTCGTATTGCACTGGGACAGCAAATTATTGCTCGATATTTCTGATGAAAACATAAAAGTCGATAGAGTTGCTATACTCATCAGTGGCAATGGAAAAGAAAAACTTTTAGCAGTTCATGATGTTTCATAAAACCTATGGTGGATATCTTGACTAATTATTGTTTATCGGACCTTATTACTTTACAGTTGTAATCATCAGAAAGTCGACTTTAGAAACATTGCCTTTGCTTATTTACTTCAAAATAAAGAAACATGCCACTGTAGCTAAACTCGTAGACCATGATTGTTTTTTTTTTTTCGTATTAGATAACCACTTGTTCATAACTGATTCCAAGAAACTTTGCATGGAAGATTTATATGGCATATTTTCTCTCAATAATTTCCAAACTAAAAAATCAGTTATAGTGTGCTTCGAGTAATAAGGCATTTAAATACATATAAAAAACAAAGGAATTTTGTCTAAAATTTGCAAATTATGTACAAAATTTGGATTTGAAAGTCAACGAGCGAAAAATTTAGAAAGCTAGCAACAAAATGTAAACGCGAAATTTTCAATATTAAAGAGAGAATCTCTTCCGCTGCTCAGTATATATTTAAACGCTGTGAGTCTTGAAAGCAGATACCAAATCTTCACTGGAACTGAAGAAATTACTATTTCCATAATATGAAAGAAAGAGTCTTATCGCTGTGCATCAAATCGAACGTTCAGGAACATACTCCATTTGAGGCCCTATGCTCCTTATATGAACGAAGGGAACATATTTATATACATATATACTCCATTGGGCCAATATGAACGGTAGAATAGTCAGGAGCGGTTAAAGTCCTAAGGATTTCTCTTTTTGGAAAGATGTTTGGCACACCGACAAGAGTAAATTTAACATAATATGGTCTGGCGAAAAGCCAATGAAGAGCTTCTATCAAAATATGTAAACAGTGAATCGTTGAATTGGCTTCTATCGACCTGGTCATCGAAATATTAATGGATGGATATACTCTATATAAATTTTTAAGCCAATTTGCCTCTATGGAACGAAAAGCAGTGTCTTTGTAACAACTACCACTTCCACCAGGCCAACGATCCAAATTATAATATATAGAATGTTGGGTGTTGATTATTGTATAACTCTCTCCATGTTATGGGTACAACTTCACGAGTACTACCATAAACCCTACCGTGAATATTTGGAGGTACCACGTTAAAGAGTGAGAAATCATCACATTTTCTTTTAACCATAGTTGAAGCGAATTCTTGCCGAAGAATGGATAAAAATTGAACCAAGCTTTTGCCATAAGCTGGTGGGAAATATACCCAAGAGTTTAGAGTTGGTGCTTGTAGCTAAATGAATCTAATTATAAGTAATTTTTGTATTAATTATAAGTCATGGTTTATATTAAATTATTCATTCGAGTCAACCAGCCGATAACTGTGGCTGTTTGAAAATAGATTAATATTTTGGTAATAAGAAATTAGGCACCCGAGCAAGATATCGAATGTGGTTCTTGTGGTTGCGGATATCACATCTCACCTTTTGAGAGAGAGTAAAACAATAACGGAAATAGTGTTCTAGAATAAATACAAAAATTTCAGTATTATCTATAGGAGTCTCAGTATGTAACACCCGGCAGTATTTTGTAAAACAAACCCAAGTGTGGTCTTTGAAATACCTTATTCACTTTTTATTGAAATTTGGTAAGGAGAATGCGCTGAAAAATAAATGCTGATCGCAATTATTGTCCAAGTACCGAATAAAGCAGACAGGCGGAATTGGCAAGGTATAAATTATGAGGATAATGTTAAAGTGAGTAATGGCATATATAAATAAAATATTTGGCCTGAAAAGCCTAGTTTTGTAACTTATATATCCTGTTCGTATAATAATTGCATAGTCCTTCGAAACGCACTCGCCCTTTTTATAATGTGGCCCAAAAAATATCACCCTATCGGAAGATGGTACAATTTTTGAAAATGGCGGCAGTTGTCAGTGTTATACTGGAGCCAAATCACAGCATTCGTTATCGAAATTTTTTGATCGAAATAATTTTTTTATTTCCCAAAATAATATGCTGAGAATAATTTTTCTTTTTCACAGTTGAAGAATTATGGAATTTGATTAAGAAGAAAAGCGAATCGTGGTCGATCGTTCGTCCGTCTTCTTCAAATAATAAACCAAAATATGGAATTTCGATTGATTTTACTCGATATCGATTTTTGTGAAGTAAATGGATACGGAGTACATTAGGGTGGCCCTTCATTATATGAAGGGAAAAAAAGTGTTCAAACTGTCGGTCTCACCCCCTAGAAATATGCGAATAGCAAAAAAACTGAGAAATACAAAGCTTTGGGCCAATCAAAAAACGTTTAGTCGTGGCGCAAAGCGATTGAAAATTTCAAGTGTGTTTATATGGGGAAAATATGACTTTTTTCGATTTTACGAAAATTTCGTTCTATAATTTAATTTTTCCGACAAGCTGTTACATAATTCGGGATTAGCATTAAATTATCCTTTCAAAAGGGGCTATAAAACTTCAAAATCGTATGAAACCTCGCCAAGAAATAGCAAATGCCCCAGACCACTTTTGTGCCAAAAAAAACTAGGTCATGAAATTTGATGGCATTTTTTTCAACTTTGAGAAATTGATTAAAGCCATCATTCTTTTTTGGTCTCTATAATTATAAGTACTCAAATATGAAGTATTGTTTTATTACCACGTTGTTAACCTATTGCGCATTGAGAGCGAAAATTGGAAATTTTTTTGATAAAATTTTTAAAACTCCTTTTTCAAGTTTGAAAAAATTTTCTTAAACAAAATTTAAAAAAATTAATCTATCACTTTAAGGTTATATTAAATACATGTTGCAGATTAACTGTGTGAATTTTTAAGTAAATGCCTCCTCCAGAATTTTTTGACAAGGATTTTATTTTCGCGGATTTCGAGAAATATTGGATTTTTGTGAAATATTCTGTAAATGTACTCCTTCTAAATACTTTGTATCAAAAATTCATCACTTTTCTATTTTTAAATATTATATTTTATCTTAATAGCCTAGGGTTTCGAAAAAAAATAATATGACTCCATTAACCCTTTTGGAATTGGGGTCACATATGACCCCAAACTAATAAAAGACAATTTATTCAAAAAATTCAAATATTTTGTAAGTGCTGTCCAATTTTTAGATGCGAAGCTTAAAATAAAATAACCAAATGTGTAGAAGTTTCGTCCCAAAAATTTGGGATAAATCCGAGAACATTAACCCATTATTTGCCAAGGCCAGCTTTGGATTTTAAGATATTTTAAAATAAAAATGACCTAAAACGAGTTTTTCTTTAAACTCGTAGATCCACAATTTGGAATTTAAGAAAAATAATTCGGTTAATTTTTATTTATTTAACCCTTCAGTGCTCCTGAGATCAAAATTATCCATTGTGATATAGCTCTGGTGCAATTATCTGCTTATTGCTCGCGAATATCAAAAAACTGGTGGTGAGACCGACAGTTTGAACTCTTTTTTTATAGAGGGCCACCCTAGAGTACATACTTCTGACTTAATTTTTACGGAATAATTTTTCAGTTATTTTAGCACCACTTCTCTTCCTGATGGTTTTAGCTGCTGTTGGCAAAGGATCAACAAATATTACGTGGGAAAGTGCATGGAATCCCTTAAATCCGCAAGTAAGTCCGAAATTTCTTGATTATGCCAATGAAATACCAGACACACATAAGGAGTTATAGTCCAAAATATATGACCTTTCCATATAATCGACATGAGTTGGACTAAAATTTAACATTATCAAGATCAAAGAAATTCTCTTATACAATAAATAACTATTGGAAATAAATATATAAAAAAAGTCTGCTATTTAAAAACTAAAGTACTAGAAACAAGAAGTGCTTTTGTACCCTTTATGTAAAATATGTAGTTCCACTGAATATGCCACGGAGACTATATTCAATATATGTTCTTTATGTGTCTTGTCCGTTTTATTATGTACTTGCAAAACATGGCTGGTGACAGAAGAAATTTAAAAAATCTACCAGTATTCACAAACAGATGCCTCCGATAATACTACGTATATTTTGTGCCAATAAAAATACTATTGACAAATACATGGTGGATGATGAATGTTGCTACATGAAGAAACTCAAATAACATTTTCTTTTAATTCATATAAATTCTTTTGTCTCTATTTATTTGAAAAATAATACATATACGACATACAACGATGTTGTGGAAGGTACAAAAATGGCAAGATGGCAGAAAGGGAGCGTTCCGGACGAGAAAAAACATGAACCGATGAATAGCAACTTAAGGAAATCAACGATAGGCAGCTAGGGATCTTGCTTGTACTGCTGATTCAAAACAAGTAGTCAATAATATTTTGAACGGTATCTCAATTTTTTTTTTGAAAGAGAGTATCGCATTAAAATCTCTGAAGCAATACTTTCTGACTACCAAAACGAAATAAAACGCATCATAATGGGTGCTGAAACTTGAATGTATGCCTACGACCTCGAAGAAATCAACCAATCAAGAGAATATCGTTCAAAAGTTGAAGCAACACAGAATAGATCACACCACGGTCGTTCAAGAATCAAGGTCATGTTAGGAGTTTTCTTCGATTATCGTAGTATGGTGCCTTTCACCAGGACAAACTGTCAGCAAGAAATATTATTTAAGTATAATGCGTCGTTTGCGTGAAGCTATTCAAGAAAAAAAAAAAAAAAAAAAAAAAAAAACAGAATTGTGGCCAAACAAATCTTGGTTTTTGCAATGGTCTTCAAAACCATTTCGCACAATATCATTACGCAACCATCACATTCGCCTGAGTTAGCATCAGGTGCCTTTTGGCTATTGAATAAACTCCTTAAACCAGTCCGGGGCCTTCGTTTTTAATCAATTGAGGAGTTAAAGCCGAATCGCTGCTCGCTTGAAAGATCAATTTTAACAATTATTTTTAGATTTGCATTGTGGATTTGGTTAAACAAATAATTATTTTTCATTTAATAGTAAAAGTCATCTTTCCACGGTAAGACACACAATTAAAGGGATACGGGATTTCAACGCGAACTTTCAACTAAAAGAAGGATGTGTTAAAAAATGTCTGTGAACATTTCAGCGTAAACTCTAAATAAGGTCAAATCCATGCATTATCTATAATAGCGATTTTTTTTTTCATTATATGATTTTTTCATTTGACAAACCCATCCAAATTTTGTGTAAACTCATATTGAAGTTTATTACAAATTCAACAATTCCATTTTTGAATATGTTGCTCACGATTTAAATGCGATTTAACCACTAAATATTAGAGATAAGATCAAATTTCCCCTACCATTTATATCAATATCATTATTTTACACTTTATTTAACATTAGATAGCATTTTGAAACTGTCAGTTGTAAAAGTAGTTGAGCGTAAATTAAAAGTAAAAAAATACAAAAAAAAAAACGAATAATATCTAATAAATTCCATATGTTAAACACCTTCAACACACAATAACGCTTAATTAAACCCTCCTGCAGACAATACACGTAACGAGACAGTTGGTAGGTAACTGAGCACCTTTTATACAAGTTTTTTTTATCTGTTTTTTATTTGCTGCTTACAATTACAAGCAATTAAATGTTACAACGATCAATAAAGTAGAAAATTAACAATACGTACACTTAATTTTACAAAAGTCTTTGACGTGCAGTGTTCTACGTGAAGATGTTACTTGTAGTACAATTACCACATTTGGATGTTAACAATCCTACAAAAAGTATCATGAATTTTAGGCAAAAAATCCAAGATGATTTCAATGGAGTTTTTAAAACAATTTGAGATAAAATTTTCAAAGAACTTATAAATTTCCGCATAGGAATTATTCAAAATGTTAAATGTTAACTGCTGAAATATCATTATTTTGGACAGTATGATGCTAAATCCATCTGACAAGTTGTGATGAAATTCAATTATGACATCGGAATTTAGGTTGAGACGACCTAGTTTTTAACTGAATTTTGCTGAGACAAATTAATATTTATGTTAGTATTTGAGTTCTTCGGCTAAGCTAAAATAAAGTAAATTAGTTAACAGTAGTGATGTCTAGCTTGCGTCAACTAGTTTTCATTTTATACCACTACTTATTCTTCGAGGTAAAAGGTGAATTAATATGTAGGTTATTATTTGAGCTAGTCTTATTAAAAAGGAAGCGCTGCGG
Source organism: Cordilura impudica (assembly GCA_963682025.1). Taxonomy (NCBI): domain Eukaryota; kingdom Metazoa; phylum Arthropoda; class Insecta; order Diptera; family Scathophagidae; genus Cordilura; species Cordilura impudica. The sequence continues at coordinate 248,219,602 of OY821518.1, forward strand.
GGAAAACGTACCTCCTAAAGTCGATCAGCTTCAAGCATATTTAACGTAATGTTTTTTTTTTTTTTTTTTTTTTGGTAAGAGATCCCATTTGAGAATTCCGGACCACATTCATTTTTTGTATAACATTAAGTAAAAGACGAGGTTGCCGATAGAGCCATCGTACTGGCGCTACCAGAACTAGGGCTGTATTTTTAGTTCAAGTGGTTCATATATAAGAACAATAGTTAAACTTGCTTCAAGTTATAAGTTTTAGTTCAGGCCTCCCAACTTGAAATTTACGTTAGGTTGGGAGATGAACTGGCTGTGGTAAAAAGACCATTTCTTGATCCAATCGGATTTTTTGGGAGTGGAGTTAGTGCAGATTAATAATTTGTGTGGTTTTGGTCGACGTATATTCATGCATAAACAATAATTTCCATTTGTTGGCATTTGAGAGTCTTACTTAGTTTATTCCGTTTTTTCCTCCCAAGTATTACTGTAAGTAAATTATTCAATACCCTAAAACAAATGGGAAGCTTAACCAGGTTCTCAAGTTCGCGATAGCTCAGAGCATTAACTGATTAAATGAGTAAAATCTATCAGAATTTACGTTAATGCGTCCCTTCTTATACTTCTTGAGGACCTTCTTTTGCTTCAATAGAAATACGCTCAGAATGTTTATCTTTGCAGGCTATCTGCATTTTATCCTCGACCTTCGTTCTATATTTCGACCCAATGTATCATAGTGTTTTTTTTCTGTCGCTACAGGTTTGATAGACTTGGGTGGGTATACACATGTCAATAACTACAGATTGGCTTGGCCCATCCGCCGCTATACTTAACAATTTTTCAAGTTGCTTGACTCTCAATAATTAACGGGGAATTCTTTGGGTGGGTACACACATGTCAATAACTACAGATTGGCTTGGCCCATCCGCCGCTATACTTTTACAATTTCTACACAATTTTTCAAGTTGCTTGACTCTCAATAATTAACGGGGAATTCTTTGAGTAATTTGCTAACATGGATAAAAATTGACTGCCTCTAACTCTTAATCAAATTTGGCCTAAAATATGCTCTACTTATTTTGCTCTACATTAAATTTTTATTTTCTGTGCCCTGTATAATCTTCGATTTATTTGTATATAAATACATGGTACTAACATTTGAAAATGATTTCGGGCATATGGTCACCGTGGCTGTTCTTGACGAAACGTATTCTGGAACAACACGAACAATGTTGCCCACCAAGGCGGTAATTGTTGCTGGTTTATCAGCACAAACCAGTGCCTTCAAGTAGCCTCACAGGAAATAATCGCGAGTTCTCAAATCGCACGACCTTGGAGGCTAATTGGCTGGTTCATTTCTTGAAATCAACTTATCGCAAAAATTTAATTTCAATATGTCGATGGTTGCAGTCGCCGTATGGCACGTGACACTATCCTGTTGAAACCACATCTATCCCGAATCAATATCATCCATATTTTCAAATAAAAAGCATTGAACATGGTGCGGAGAAGTCCTCCATTGATCGCAACGCGAACTCTGGCTTCAATTTTGAAGAAATAAGCTAAGATAATAAGATGATGCCACCATGCGTGTAAATTGCACCAAATGGTGGATTTTTCTGGATTTAATGGAGTTTGTAGGGTCTGTTGTGGATTGTTCTCACACCATGTGGGGCAATTTTGTTTATTAAAAAGCCCGTTACGCCAAAAATGAGCCTTATCGCTGAACAAAAATTTGTGATAAAACATCGGGTCATTGCCCAAGTTCTCTAGAGCCCAATCGAAAGAAACGACACATACGATGGTCTCATGGCTTTAATTCCTGCACCAGCTAAATCTTTTACGGGTGCAGGGCACCCTTTCGCTTACAGCGGCGATATTCTCTTCAGTACGCTCATTTCTTCGATGTGTTGGTGTTATTGCGTCATTTAGAGAGTACTTGGTATGAAATCTATCACCAGTTCGACGGATGGCTTCCTTAGACGGACGAATATGTGCACCATAAAAAACCACGAACTCTTCTGTAAGTTGCGCGAATCGATGACTAATTTTCAAAGTATATTTGGATAATTTGGTGGCGTTGTTCAAGCGTGAATATATTCATGATAATTTGCCAGAGTATAGTAGTCATAATTGCCGAAAAGTGAGCGAAGTATGACAGTACGTTTGACAGCTAACTATTACGTATGTTCTACATAAGCAAAAAACCTTTACTTCAATACCTTGTGCATCCAACGACGGGTTCATTCCGTATTTACGTTGCTATTCGACACAAAGTGTGCATAAGTGCAGGCACTATGTCTTTATAACGTAATTCACGAATCAGGGTTGTGTAACCGAAATTTCTCATAGTATTCCGGCATTACTGGAGACTTTCCTCATAAGACCATAATAATATCCAAAATTTCTTTGAAGAGTCTTATATTTGTGTTGCGTGAAAATACTTATTTTGGTATTCGTCAAAGAGTTGCCAAAGTGTAATATTGTTTTTAGAAAAGTATAAGTTTTCAAACGTCTAATTAACAAAATATCATCAAGAAGAAAATTCATATTAAATATATAATACCAAGGTGGCCCAAAAATACTTACCCGATGCCATTTTGCTATTGCTTTAAAATGTAAAAGTTTAATTTCATAATTATTTTTTAAAATGTTTATTTGGACCTCGCAAGTTGTGTTCCATTATTTTTTAAAGATAATAATGGTTAATTCGGTGCCATGATTAGTGATGATGGGCTCATTTTGCCGCATTTTTATTTGATAATGGTTCAGCCGGTGCCGTGATTAGTGATGATGGGCTCTCTTTCCGCATTTTTAACTGTTCAAGTCAGAACTTTCTGCGACAGCTTCTTCCATTCCTCTCAAATTTTTTTCTTTGGTACCTTTCAGAGTCTGCGGCTTGTCCACTGAGACCCGTGACTTCAAAATACCCCAAAGAAAGCAGTCTGGAGAAGTTAGATATGGTGATCTTGCCGGCTACTGTAAGTTGCAAAAAAGAGACAATAGGCGACCAAGAAACACTTCGTTAAAAATGTACATTGTCGTGCGAGCTAAATGAGCAGTTGTACCGTCCTGTAAGAATCACTTACCTTCAGTCAAGTCATCGATTTGCGGAAATAAAAACTCGATCGTAACGGTTACCATGTTACACAGTGAGTTCGAGAGGATGTAATGTCTCTTCGTGAATGATACATGGATTCTCAGTGCCCCAGAAGTGTAAATTTTTGTTGTTTATATATCCAGTCAAATTAAATTAGGTTCAGGAAAGCCCTCACGCTTTAGATACCATTAAGGGTTTGCATCTTATGAAAACAAAAATGATAATAAAAAATTATAGCATCTTCCGCGAGAGTGATAACTTTTGGACCACCTTCTATAAGCAAGTTGAAAACTCGATAAATGATTGTAATCGGAGCCCAATTTTTAATTCAGTATTTTTTTTAGACATAGTGTCCGGTATGAATTAATGTATGTTGCATACATTTTTTTTGTCTGTCCGCACACCTCACTATCTTTCTTTCTGTCTGTCTATATCTATGTCTATCTGTGCAATCATAATTAAATTTTCTGCACAATTTGTGCACATGGTGGTTTTTATTGGACAGTGGCAACTATGTTCATACTACTTACTACTCGTACCACCTCTACCAAACATTCCAAGTGACGATTACTGCGCAAAAAGTCTTTTTGTTTACGTGTACGACGAAGATGGCGACGAACATGAACATAACCACATTTTATAAATGACTTTCGGTGGGTGGGTAGAGGTAGCAATAAGCATTCCGGACTATTTCTATAAACAAGAACCGAACATTTAAGTTTTTCAACCTGAAATAGACAATTGACTAGAAAATTATGTGTACTTCCGTTAAATGTAATTATAGCTGCCCTAAAGTCTGGGCTAAAGAAATGCTAGCATTGAGTTTTTAGTTTAAGTTAATAGACAGACATTGTTATGCTAGAACAGACGGACAGTCGTACGGAAATGGTTTAGTTTAGCTTTAGTTCAAGACAAGACAAAATATGTTGAAAACTTTTTTTTTTTTTTGGTGGAACAGGAAAATTCTCTCTTAGTTCTGTTTAACACAGGTAAAACACTTGTTATTGTATGTTTGTGTGTCAAAATATGTACAGTGTTGTTGTTGCCGTAGTCATCTCGACGCTAAGAGCTGGTACAACACGTAGCAATTGCTGCATTAAAATGCATTTCCTGCGGTTTTACAATTTACAGAGAATACATTACACGAAAATGTTAAATAATGTTGTTTTAAGTTTGTCCCCAGAAATGTGTGCTATGAAAGCTTAATGAAATTGTGCACAGTGATCATATTTATGTAGGTGGACAAAAAAAAAAAAAGAAAAATAATTCTTCATATGGAATAAAATTCTTAATTGTTAATCTTATTAGGTGACTTTATTTAAATGTTCATTCACAAACATTTAGGTTTTTGTTTAATTACATATTTCAGGGAAAAAAATGTCACGTCGGTCACAGTATGAACTTAGTTTTTTAATGAAAAAGATTCCCGGATTTTGAGACTGCAGAAGAAAATATTTGAAGTAGCTCAAAGATAAAGAGATTTGACTCACTTTTGGGAAAATAAAAATATCTGCAGAAAGTCAAAGATGGCGCCTAAAGCATCCGCATAAATTTATTAGATTTCTTATTTGAGCCTTTATTTTGAACCGAACTCGACCTAGACTCACAATTGTAGTTTAATTCTTTGATATATGTGCTCCCATCTCACAGTGGGATCGATTCATAATTTTATTGGCAAATAGTATAACAAGAGCTCATGGAATATTGAAATTTGGCCCAGAGCCTTTTATCAACTCAATTACGAAAAATTAAAAGTTTCATCAAAATGGATCGCGCCCATCGCCCCCCGCCCATATAACCCGAAAAATTTTTGTCGCCCCAAATGTATATTTCCTTACTAAAAGTCATGAAACTCCGCAAAAGTCGTTAGTGTTGTGAAGCTGAGATATCTGGAGAGTTGCATGAAAATCGGCTAAGCGCATCGGCCCCTGCCCATATAACCCGAAAAGATTTTTTCGCCCCAAGTCATGAAATTTGGTAAAGGGTCCGCCATCTAACGTTTTTTTTCCAACTAGTGCTTATTTCGTGAATGGTAACACTTAGCTCATGTCTGATTTGACAGATAATTAGTTTTATTCTTCCGCTGAACGAATATGGTTGTGTATACGCTTGAACAACGCTGGGAAATATTGCGACATTACTTTCAAAACCATGGTAATGTTGCAGAATGTGTGCGAAAAGTGAAAAAAGTGAAAGAAACTGGCATCCTCATCGATAAACCAAAGCGTGAAAAGCCAAAAACAGTGCGTACACCCGAGAATATTGCTGCTGTGGCAGAAAGTGTGCGTGAAGCGCCATCAACATCAATTCACCGTCGTTCTCAAGAATTGAACATTTCGGAGGCATCATTGAGACGAATTTTGCATAATGACCTTGGTATGACGCCATACAAAGTCCAATTGGTTCAGGAGTTGAAGCCAACTGACCGTCCAATGCGTTTTCGCTTCGCTAAGTGGGCCTGCGATCGACTTACAGAAGATGCCGATTTTGCCAAAAAAAAAAAACCATCTTTTCAGATGAAGCTCATTTTGATCTTGGCGGGTATGTAAATAAGCAAAATTGTCGCATTTGGGGCACAGAAAACCCGCACGCATACATTGAAAAGCCGATACACCCAAAACGAGTCACTGTTTGGTGCGGATTTTGATCCAGAGGCATAATTGGGCCATTTTTATTCGAAAATGAGCAAGGAGTGGCCGTTACAGTCAATGGCGATCGTTATCGGGCCATGTTGAACGAATATTTGTTCACAAAAATTGAAGAGGAGGATATTGGCAACATTTGGTTTCAACAGGACGGCGCTACGTGCCACACAGCCGAAGCTACACTCGATGTTTTGCGCCCTGTTTTTGAAGATCGCATTATCAGCCGCAGAGCTTATGTCGTTTGGCCACCTCGGAGCTGCGATTTGACACCGTTGGACTATTATTTGTGGGGTGCCCTCAAATATAAGTGTTTCGCCAACAAGCCAAATACAATTGACGTTTTAAAGGACAATATTCGTGAAGCCATTGGTGAAATACAGCTGCACACAATCGATAATGTGCTTAAAAATTGGACCGATCGTGTAGGCTACTGCATGGCCAGCCGAGGCAGCCATTTGAATGAAATTATTTTCCATTATTATCCGGAAGGATTGTACTTTCAAATAAAAAAAGAAATTTGAGATAATATTCAGTAGTTTTTTTTTATAGCATTTTCAAGAAAAAAAAAAGTTATTTGGCGGACCCTTTACAAGTCATCAGTTTTATGAAGTTGAGATATTTGGAGAGGTTCATGGAAAAGGTCTCGCAAATCGCCCTCAGCCCATATACCCGAATATATATTTTTTGATCCCGGTTTTCGTTTCTTCATTGAAAGTCTTGTAACTTGATTCAAGATATCAGTAATATGAAGTAAAGCTGTTTGATAAGTTTTACAGAAATATGCCACGCCCACCGCTCATATTTTATTTAAACATTTTATTTTTGAAACAAACTGAAAAAGTTGTGTACTTCGGCTTAAAAGCTATAAGCAACAGTATTTTTCCATGAAAAAAACTAGCTGAAACAAGATAAAATATAATGACTGAAAAATATTTTGACGTGTATGCAAATATATTCATTTAGTCATCTTCTATCATTTCTCTAACGACATCATCTAGTTTCAAAACATGCTTATGAGGTTAACGTCTTATGCTAGTAATGTAAGGAACTAACGATACAAGAAGGCGATGGAAAAGATCAGTATTTGTTGCGACTCTGTTGCACATTCTGGAGAACATTAGTCTATACCTCCTATAGTCCAAATTTCGAGCTTCTTCAGCTTCGTAAAACACTTGGGCCTAAAAGTATTCACCATTTTATATCGTGTTTTTTAGAATTACGGAAATGAAATTTCGTGTGACTTTTTTTTTAAAAAATTCATTACTTTGTCCAAGTTCTTAGCCTAGCAATGAAAGAGAATAGTTAGGTTTTCAAAAATATTTTAATTTTTCAATATAATCTCCTGAAACTTCAATACACTTAGTCCAACGCTGATCTAGCAATTCTATCCCTTGATTGAAATAGTTTTCCTCAAGGTCTTCAAAATAGTGCTTTACATCTATAATTGCATCTCCATTTGAGGTAAAACGCTTGCAGCAAGGGTTGTCTTGATGAAAAATTATTTATTTTTTTTGTGAGGAAGGACGTTTTTCCCGAATTGATTTAATTAATTGATCCAAAAGGTTGCAATAGTACTCTGAATTTATTGTTTTACCCTTTTGCAGATAGTCGATCAATAAAATACCTTTGAAGTCGCAAAAAATCGTTGCCATAACCTTACCAGCCGATTGAATTGTTTTTGCCTTCTTTAGGACTCTTAATCCAGCTTCAGTCCATTTTTTGGATTGTTCTTTTGTCTCTGGAGTATAGTGGTGTATCCATGTCTCATCAACAGTTATGAAACGACGCTTAAAATCCATTACATTTTTCTTAAAACGATCCAAACAAGCTTGAGAAATTTTTATTTTATGCGTTTTTGGTGGACTGTTAACAAATGCAGCACCCATCTTGCAAAAAGCATTTTCATCTGTAGTTATTCATGCAAAATTAGATGGACTCGACCGTTTGAGATGCCCATGATATTAGCTATTTCACGCACTTTTATCCGTCGATCATCTAATGCCATATCATGCACTTTGGCTACAATTTCTAATGTTGTTGCTGTTTTTGGATGTCCACTAAGTGGTTCATCTTCAATGATTGTACGGCTACATTTAAATTTAGCAACCCAATTTTTTACTGTTGCATGTGAAGGACCACTTTCACCTAACACATTCACCATATCATTATAAATTTCTTATCCTGATAAACCTTTTTTATGTAAATATTTAATGACACCACGAATTTCTAATTTTTCCATTGTAAAAAAATCGCTGATGCGTCTTTTTTGAACATCTGTTTCTATATGAAGGAGTTGCCAGATCAAAACGAAATTTAACTTGTGTTCATAGCAGAGATGGAACTTTCCAAAACACTTAACCCTTTTTTATTTATACCGCACTTTCTGTGCTATGCTAAGCACTTTCCGAACCGCCCTCGTATTATCCGAATTTTATTTATTAAAATAAAAGTATACACTCCCACCTTTCATTTTTTTGCAACCAGAACACAAAGGTCGACAAAGCAGTGTTACCAGATGCTCGGTGCGGCCTCCCCCATAAAATCTCCAATTCCCCCTAAAATACTCCTAAACAAATTAATGCGGTAGATCCTGTGAAACTTTTCAAAGATTTGAATGACACAATATACTCGATTCTTCAAACCCTTGTTGTACCGACGCAACTACAAAAAGTTTCATGGTATGATCTTGCAACTTTCGACTTTAAATGCTTCTGCATGCCCGTTGATTGCATTAATTTCGGGTATGAGTTCAACGTTCTAACGGCAAATGTGCATCGGGAATCTGTTATCCAAATCAAAGAAAGATGTAAATACTTTCTGATAATTCTGGTGTCTCAACTGCAGAAAAGAGTGCCAGAAAATATAAACATTCTCGATCAAATATTAACGTTCTCTCCGCAGTCTGCATCTTCGGCAGTGAATGCCGACACCACCAATATTGCTGCAAAATTTAAACACACGTTGTGCGGTGATATCGACTCATCGTTGAAGGGGTGAAACTTGCTCCACAGGGTTGAAGTTGCCGATAAAACAAGCACAAAAGCTTATTGGGCAGAGATCAACCGACTCGGGAGGGATCAAGTAATTTCGAAATGTTTCTAAGCTTGTTTTTGGCATTCTGAGTCTCCCGTTCTCGAATGCTGCGGTTGAACGTACGTTTGACATTGTCCGCATCGTCAAAGATAAATTACGGAACAAAATGTCGGTCACCATGCTCGAAGCAATCTTGCACATCCACTGCGCCCTTGACGACGAGTGCTCCAAGTTCAAGCCTACAGCATCCATGCTAAAACGCTTCAATTCGGAAACGGTGTATGGCATGATCGATGACGAAGATGTCTTGGTGCTCGATACTTTACCCACGGCATTATAGAAATACATCGTTTTAAAGCCAGCGATCTGAATTCCGTTTTCTTAATAATTCGTCCTAGTCTATGAATAATACTAGTCTCCATCCGACCACTTACGAGTATGATATAACATTATTATTTTAGTTTTATGTGTGAATGACGGCTGTAAAATAAATAAAATATTTTTTGGCTACAAGCATTTATTTAAATATTTTTCTGCATTCTGGAAAGTCCCTAAAAACCGTAATTTTCTTCTCACCCTATTTGCCCCCCTGGCGTGACGACAAACCCTAAATCTAGGGGGGAAAACCTCTGATCTGGCAACACTTGTCCACGAAATGTACTGAATTTTTGAGTGCCATCATAAAAATCTGAATATTTTTTAAACAACAATAACAAAAACAATAACAATTATTTATTTTTTCATAATTAATGTTAAAATACTATATTTTTCACACATAGATATAGCAGAAAGAAATTATCTACCCGGACCATTGAAATGCATGAAATTGTGAGGCAGTTACTTCAGAGTTTCGTTTAGGTGACTTTGCCGCGTTATTTTGGACAAAAAAAAAATTTCTAAAAAAAAATGTTTGTTGCATTTGTCTTAATTAAACAATTCTCAATTCTCCACAAAACTGCATCATTCCATTTTTGATATTTTACACTTGAAAAACGGACCTTTTGCCAGCATATCAGAACTCAATGAAGAATTCTTTAGTTGCAACAACTTTTGTAAGAATACAGTGGTTATAGCAGCTTCTAACCCAGCTGGCATTGAAATTGGCATGGGAATGGTTCTATAGATACAGAAAACGGTTTGTCTGACTTCATCTCAAGATATAAATATCTATCTATCTTATTAAAAGTTTAAGTACCTTGGGAAATTTTCATAATGAACTTACAACTAAACTATTGAACTTTTTTGTTAATGTGTTGGAAAATTGCCCCAATGAGTTCTTCTTTCCTTCTGCCAGGCAATATAAAGTTTTAAAGGTGACTCAATGAATTTGGACTTCGAAGGGTTTGTAATTCGTGTTATCTGTTTAAAGAGCAAACTCACGGAAAATTTTTTTTTTATATCAATTTGTGGTTGTTAACCGAACCTCTTGAAATTTTTACAGTAGGTAACTGCCTATCCGGAAGGAACAATATGCTGTTTTCTGGATATTTCAAGTGGGCATGGTACCTCTCATATAAAGTGAATACTTAATGTCATATATATATAGCACTACTTGGAACTTTTGTAAGTTCATAAGTTATTAATGTGAGTAGCCGGACAAATAATGGGCGGGATGAGATCAGTGGGCGTGGCACCACCATACAAAGTAAAAATTTAATGTCATGTATATAGAGTACTGTTTGGGACTTTGTCTGAATTCATGGGTTATTAATGTGAGTAGGACCAATGAGCGTTGCACCTCCAATACAAAAAAATACGAAGTACTATGAAAATGACAGTCTTGAGACATTTGATAAGTACATTAATTACCAATGTGAGTATTCGTGGATAATATGGGCGGAATAGCCAAACTGAAAATACCGAATAACAAAAACGCCAAAATCAATAATCACAAAAATAAAAAACAAAAATCGCCAAAATCTAAGTCAGCAAACAAAAAAAAATTGCTAAGTCAAAAATCGACAAACCCGAAAATCGTGAATAATCGCCAGAATCAAAAATCTCTAAAACTCCAAATTCCGAATAACAAAAATCGCCTTAATCAAAAATAGCATAAAACAAAACTCGCAAAGTGAAAAATCACAAAAAAAAAATAGCCAAAGTCAAAGTCAAAAAACGCCTATCGAAAATTGCCAAACCAAAAATCGCGAACAACAACAATCGCAATTCAAAAACAAAAAACGCCAAAAAAAAAAAAAAATTGCGAAAACCGTAAATCGTGAATAACAAAAATCGCAAAAACAAAAATCGCCAATATCGAAAAGTGACAAAAATTAAAATCGCAAAAAATAATAAATATATTACTTTTCTACAAAATGTATTCCCACTTTTTAATTTCGAAGCGCATCGAATAACAGGTGGTTCTAAATAAAACAGTTCTTAGAAAGATGATGTTTTATATCATTTCGGGGTATCTGCTAGACCGTCAGTTCTTGATTTGATTGAACTTTATAAGTGCGGATGCTCAGCTTTTCGGTGAGTATCCGCTGTAGAGAGCTTCCTGAAATTTCCACTTCTTGTCCATGATGCCAAATTGATGTACCTGGTCTCTCACCAACACTCTTGAGCACTGCTTCGACATTGACATTTGAACGGCTTGTCTGTGTAGAACCAACGTGTTTAGCATTACCAATTGATGCAGTCTGCCTGAATTTTTCAATTACTCTCTTCACAGTTGACTAAGTTAGATCAATATTCCGACTATATTTTGTGCGAAATTTTAAAACTGAACCCGTCAAATTTTCAATACTTTTGAAATATTGTGCAGCAATTAAAACTCGTTGTTCCAGGTTTCCCAATAATATCATTTTCAACATTAAAAAAATAAAATAAAAGCATAGGATTAGAAAACGCAATAAGATTTTAGAGCCTTTTCCAAACACAACATGCAATTATAAGGCGACATCTTGGTTGAAACGGGATTCCGAATTTTGCAAACTTTAAAGATTCCATCCAAACTAGCAAGCTTTTATAACACAGGAACTGAAATCGTCTAAATATCCTTAAGATATTCCAAATACGAGGGCGGTCCCAGAACAACCTGACCAGACAAGGAAAACACAACAAATTTTGGAAAGCTTTTTTTTATCTCTCAACATAATACGCTTTTCCCAGTGATATCTCTCGATACGCTTATCCCAGTGATATTCAATAGCTTCAAAACCATAGTAAGAACTGTCTAGCTCCTTAAAATAGCCATCAACCGCAGACTCCATTGCTCGCTAGCCTTTTACCATCGAGCTTTGTCTTGACATATTTTTTTTTGCCAAGTGTAGCCTTTTTTCCTTATCACTTATACGTGGCCGTAAGTTGGCAGAATACACGACTTTGATTGTATTTCCTTTTTGAAGATAATCAATAAAACTGAAACCACACGCATCCCAAAAATAGATGCAATAATCGTGCCTGCAAATGAAACCTTCTTCCTTCGCCTTCTTTGGACACGATTCTCCCACATCAGTCCACTGTTTTGAGTTCCTTTGTCTCAGGTATGAGACGAATCGTCCTGAAATTTCGGCTTTATTACGGTAAAAGATCGCCAAACCCTTTATTAAAACATCTGGCTTTGTTCTATTGTGAGCAAACGTGGCACCCATTTTGCGGACAGCTTCCTCATCTCCAAATTTTCGGTCGATATGCAATGTATAGCACTTTTTGAACTGCCTATCATTTCAGATAGCTCACGCACCCTCATTCAACGATCATCCAATACCATGTTGTGGATTTTCTTAACCGTTTGTGGCGTGGCCACCTCAATTGATCGACCACTACGGTGTCCATTTTATTAGTAGTAGTAGTAGTAGTACTAGTAATTATTTATTTTAACAAGCCAAATTATATAAGATTGCATTTTTTATTTATAATAAGAATAATTTAGGTAATATGAATTTAAGATATTGAGAATTGTCATCTGTGGTGTTTGTCTTAGGAGCTCGTACGACGAATATTTTATAGTTATAAACAAATGAGCAGTCTGTAGAATCTAGCTCGGCTTTCATATTGGTTGGACTGAGACATTTCAAATGAAAATATCGTCTTAATTGTTCCATGGTTACAAAGTCATCGTTTACTTTTTATGGTGCCTTGACAAGTGAAACATATATAAAGTACTTTCCACCAACATATTTTTTTCAAACTACTACCGCCATCTATATGTCAGGTCGAGTTGCTCTGGGACTGCCTTCGTATATTATTATTTCGTGAACAGGTCTCATCTACATGTATCAAGATGTTACATCAACCCCATCTATTAATGGATGTTGTACAAAACGAAATCTACAAAACTATCTCAAATACTAAGAACATTTTGTGTTGGCAATTTTTTAAAGTGGTTTTTAGAAATCTTTACGTTATTTTTTCATCTTTCTGGTACTTTTAAGAAGCATTTGTAATTGTGGTGGTTGTCGGCTCTTGTATACAAATGAATATCACGTGCCTGCCGAAGCTTAATGGTGATGTTGATGTAACAAACAACAATTTTTTCTAAGCTGCCTTTTTATATTACTCCTTTTTTTTTTTTTGCTGGAACTCATCTCCAACAGATGTTACTGCATGATTTTGAAGCAGCACAATAGTAATATTAGAATACATGAAGCAAAAAAAAAAAATAAATAAACGGAACGTGTGTGTGTGTGTGTTGAATATGCCCCATCAGAATCTCAAATATAGCTAATGTTTATGTGTATTTGAACATGCGCACCACAGTGTTGTTGAATTTAAAGTGGTCTTTAATGTTATACAAAACTCTATTTCCACAAAAATAAGAAGAAATTTTGTTGAGTTTTTCTCCATTTTTTTTAAAATCTATATCTTCCTCGAAAACTACCATTTGTATTTGTTTTGTCTAATGTTTGTAAGTCAATAATGATGATGTGAATGATGATCTTGATACGGCTTAGAGCTCGCATTATTCTTTAACTACCAGCTACGAGGGGCTGAATGGAAATTCGCAGGCAAAAATTAAAATTGTTTCAAATTTTGAATCTTTAACAATTGAATATAAAACATATTTTAAGTATGGTACGATTAAAAGGTGGAAACTTTGTTTTTACGTCTCACGGCAAATAAACTGCAGCTATAACTTAAAATACACTGTAACTGTTATATACTACTCAGGGTGCACGATCCTCTATATAGGTAGGACAACATTTTATAATTTTGACATATGTAAAACGATTGAGCAAATGTTTTTGAAACGTCAATTCAGTCCAATTTTTACCGTGTATAGCTCTACAAAAACAACATGCCGAAATATTGACAATGTACATTGAAAATAGTCGTTGAGATGTGTTAACTCAAGAAGCATCATCTGACAACTATGTTCGTCGTTTAGTGTCAAATTGAGTTGAGCATGGGGCCGTGCGAGGTCGTCCATAAAACGTTTCATTGACCTGGTTGAAGCGATAAGAGAGAGTGTTGCCGAGTTCCTAAATGATTCGTATTTTTCGTCAATGGAACCACTTCAAGGTGCATTTTGAATGATGATTTGCATTTGTTTTCATATAAACTGCACTTGACTCAAGGAATTTGCTGGCGGACCTGTGAAACAATCGCGCAAATAGTGACACTAAAACTGACTGACGCATTTGGAGAATGTAGAATCCACACGAATTGCAGGAAATAACATTTCATGACCAAAAAGGGATGGTTTAATCCAGCGTTTGCGCCATTTTTATTATTATTTTATTTTTTCAGAGTAGATGAAAATGTCGATGAGAGATGATATCGATGAATGTTGGCTAATTATGTCTGTCCGAAAATGTCACAACAATGGCACAGTACAAATCAGGCAATGCAGTTTGAGCAACAAAAATTCCCTGGTTGTGTGATATCCAAAAAGGGCGACTTTTCTGTAACCAAGTTTCCAGAAAAAAGCGACTGGCCCTCCAGATCGTAGGGGGAAATCGACATAAATCGCCATAAGATCCAAATTATCATATAGATCTCAGTCAAATTGGGTTTGTATGTGTTTATTATATCCATTAATCAGTAGTCGAAAAATAATCCTTCTAGGACAATTCTTAGTCATAGGCCCCATGCAGAGCTGCTTCCCGATGTTCACTTAGATCTATCAAAAAAACAAAAATATTGCACAGATTTTTCTCAAATTTGGTTTGTATATATTTTTTTCAAAAAAATATGGTCAGGATCGGTACATTTTTCGACCTAGTCACCATATAAATATAGCTGCCGATATGAACTTTTTCATATCTTCAGCAAAAAAAAAAAATTAATAACAATGCCACTCAGATTTGGTTTATGCTTATTTTTCATATCCAATTAGTTGGACCCATAGTATAGGGTATCGTATAGTTGGTCTAGACCGACTATAATTTTCTTGCTTGTTTTTTTCTAACATTAATTTCAAAGCCGACTACGAAATTTTTTTTTTTTTTTTTGTTAAATTTGAGTTATTTTCGAAATAGTTATTGAATAAAATATAACGGACTATATTTCCAAGTGGACTCCTTACTTCTCTCAAATAGAGACCTCTCCTCTATTGACACTAACCCATACCGATAGTTTGAGGTGTTACATCGTCTTTTTTAATAGTAACCCCTGCGATAGATCCTATCCTCGTTACCAGAATATCAAAGTGCCATGAGTGCGGTCGTTCGAGTTAGAAGCAAAAGAATTATAAAATAAATGTTTTAATTTTATGTTTTAAAAGCTAACTGAATTGTGTCTCTTTCTCATCGAAAAAATAAAGTAGTTTGTTTCGGATCCTAGACATACTGAGTTCGGTTCCATCATAGTACGGAAGCGTGTATGTCGTAGATCCCATTAGCAAAACAGACCTAATTGGTGCTAAAGCAAGGACCATATTTTATATGGTCATTGGCTGAAGGCAAGAAGGCCACAGAAAAAAGTTGTTCATAAATAAGGTCAACAGTGCCTAATATACATGATGAACCTGATATGCCCAGGGAATAACAGCTTAAACTTTTACTCTATTAACGTAAATTAACATCTCTAAATTAACATATCTCTAGTTGCTGACTTTTCTTGCCTTGCTGGAACGCTAGAATCCGAACTCGAAACCGTTGACTGCGGTTTGATTTCTAAGCCATAAATGTAGAACTAGCACTTGTCACGGTTTATTGAAAGCACAGAACCCCATTTTCCCTTTTCGTTAAGGAAATATTGACTAAAAAGCCTACGTATCTCTTTCCCATACTGTTTACATATTCGCAGAAATTATCTTGCAAATTTTTGTATTAATCCAGATTATTAGAAACAGCTTTCATCGTCATTAATTTGGAACTTCACCAAGGCCATATATATATTGTCGTCAGATTTTTTTAAACGATTTTCTGGATTTTCTTGTTATGAATATTTTTTAAGAAGAACGAACTAGCTTTTTAAAAAATATTCATAACAAGCACAAGGTTTGGAGCATTATCTTTCATTGTGTATATACTCATACGTAAACTTACGTCTGAATCCCAAAAAAATTACAATCCGGAAATTTTGATTCGATGACAGTGAAATTTTTACCGACTCTGTTTCAGTAAGTTTGCATTTCCTTGTCTTTATCCAAGCCCCCCCGATAGGTGAGTAGGTAGCATGCTCACCTATCATGCGGAGGTTGTGTGTTCGATTCCCACCAGAGGCGTTGGTCTGCCACTGCAAAAACTAGCCAAATCCGGCTTATCCCTGGACCCAAAATTAGAATCTGCAGACAAGCCACTCGGCTTCGCGGAGCTAGGCTTAAAAAAAAAACGAAGGCATAACTGTCGTGCATTATTCTGTTTACCCCAAATTTCATGAGATGATCCAACTGAAAAGTTTGCTCTTTTCTTGTCTCAATTTTGTCAAATCATTCTGAAACATTAAACAAGAAATAAACTGACTACCAGTTTTTGAGGTAACAATTTTGTTTTAATCCCCTCGTACTCAAACATCCATCAATATTACGGCCATTCTTCCCATATGCAACGCTTTTACCACTTTATGCGAAGTGAAACATCACATCACGTCGCACACGACTTTGCATTGGAAAAATTGAGCATTGAATAACGGGAATGTAATGCAAATATATTTTTGGTTGCTGTTGGCCTGATTGAATACTTATTCCTTTGCTATCTCTAATGTTAAACCAAAAGGGAATTTTGTTTAGCTTTTTAGTTTTTTTTTTTTGTTGGCTACTGCTACTTTGTTGGCATAATACGGATGATTATGTTGGGCTTTTATTTTCACCACCACCAGCCCCTCATCAAAATAAATTTTTATTTTAGTTTTTTGGAAACCAAATTTTGCTAGTTAGCCAGTTACAAAAACGAAAAATTTAGTGAAAATATTCAACAGGAACCTTAAGCAGATGTAATTACTTTCGAGTAAAAAGGGAAAATGGAAACTAAAATATGTGTTGATGCTTGGGTTTGTACTCGTACTTATACACGTAGTTACCACTAAGCGGTAGCACAGAAGCGGCGTTGCTGATGGAAAGTTTCTGTTCCTGTATATTACATCTGCCTGCATGGCATGTTTCGATATCTCCAACTAGTTTCAATGGAGTTTTTCGCCAATTATCATTTCAGTGTTTAAGGCCGTTTCTTTATGTTTAAAAAAAAAAAATGTAAGTGATGAAGGGTGGACGGCTTTTCCAGACACTATTAAGATATAACACTCCTCTATAAGTAAACTCTTTTGGCTACGGGAGCTTGACTTGATTCTTAGTAACCCTCAGTCCTATAGGTCGTACATCAATCGCAACTTGCAGTACATATTTGTAAAACTATACCCTACAAGCCATCTTTCAGTAGTCGGATTGTGTTGCTATTTTCCTGCATATGTCATTTCTAAATATCATAAATTAGGCTAAATTGATCAACTATTCCTTAATCCATTTAGATGACTTGGTAAAAGAGAAGCGGCGTCATGGAACTATTTCAAATTTGGAAATGGAACATATATGGGGGATTTCATCTCAAGTGCACCAACTTTTGAAACCGATGTCTTCCGATCGGGATGAAATTTGCACCAAGGTTAGTCCTATTAGATAGTAGTTTAGACACAATTTTTCAGCAAGCTCGGTCCAGATCTCTCTGAGTTAGAGGGGATCAAAATTTGACATTTTGGCCAAACAGGTGTTTTTTTCTCATCCATGTAACTTATTACCTATTGTTCTTAGAAAATTTTCTCCCAAATAGTTTAGATAGCTATTTCTTCAATATTTCGGAAAAAAAAATTGTAGACTTTTTTTTTTTTTTTTTTTTTTTTTTTTTTTTTTTTTTTTTGCTAAATTAAAGCATTTTTTGCCTTTTCTTCAAAAAGGGCATTTTTTTTTTTTTTTCATAAGAAAGCTTAGGATTTTTCCTTTAAGAGCTTTTTGGTCGCTTAGTGGGAAGGGAGTGGGATATCTACCAAAATAAATGTTTTGTAACTCAAGACGACGGTTTTTCAATTTTTCACAAATGCACTATTTTGAATTTTTTCCTATTTGTGTCTAAAACCTTACCAATAAAACTTATACTGAGAAACTAGACAAATTAACCTTGCCGAAGGTATGTAACGTACCAAACTAAAATTTCATACCTTCGATACTGTAATAGCCA
The DNA here is from genome assembly GCA_963682025.1 of Cordilura impudica. Classification (NCBI taxonomy): domain Eukaryota; kingdom Metazoa; phylum Arthropoda; class Insecta; order Diptera; family Scathophagidae; genus Cordilura; species Cordilura impudica. The sequence goes on from OY821518.1 coordinate 248,237,925, forward strand.
GAATATGTTAACCTCAGGAAAAAATCGCTTTTTTTCTATAGAAATGTTGAAAAATTATTATTTTTTTATTTATTTTTAACAGTAATTAAATTAATGTATAATAATAATAATATTAAAAATAAAAAGATAAATAATTTATTAAAATTTAATCTTAATTGCATTAGATCCATTTATATCATAACTATTTTTATACTTAATTTATTGTAGCTGATGAAGTATTTAAGTCTTGTAAATTTTTAAATACCCAGTCTTTCATCCAGCATTTTTGTCGCCTTTATTTACTGCGTTTTTTTGTCAATCCTTTCTTGGCGTTACTAGGTTCAGCTGTTGATTTCGCTGCTGGTTTATATGTAGTCTTTGGAAAGAAATCGCATTGAATAGAGGCAGAAAACTTTTTCAACTTGAGTCTTCCATCGACAAGCGGTATAAAAGCATGGTATTGAGCGGTGCTATCGATTGTTACCGCAGCATGGAATCTGCTCTTCAGTGTTTTCAATGTTTCCTGATGATCCTCTTTGCTACTAAAAACTATTTTAGTTTCTTTACAATAACTCTTTGCCCAATGGAATAAAGCAGTCGCATCTGAGATGCGATCTTAATGAGAACACTGGAGGCTATACTTCGCTGCATTTCTTTTAAGGTTTGCTCCAATACCATCACATGCTCCTTTACCATTAGCAGTAGGATGAAAATGCCACTCAGCTGGCATTCCAAAATCTTTGTCATGGGCATAAGATTTGCCAAGCTACTTTTGTTTTTAAAATGTTGGCGAGCTCCGTCCGAAACGTAGTATACCTTCTTTACTGTAAATTTAGATTTTAGAAATTTTTAGTATTCTCTTCTGGTACTCATAAACTGCAACGGTATCATGTTTTAAATCGTCGGATATGATTGCCATACTTTTGTGTTCCAGTTTTTCGTCTTTCATGTAGTAAATAACTACTGTGAATATACTGTGGCATCCTGAAGAACATATTTATAGTTTTCTGCGAAATCATATGAAATAACGAAGTCACCAGACTTCAAATGTATCTTCAAATCCTTGAAGAATGACTATTGCTCTTTGACTAAAAAGTCATGGTTTCTCAAGTTTAGTAATCCTGTACACATTTCTTCCACAAAATCATCCACATTTAAAATGATTGTTTTCAATGTGCATCTGTCAGTCTGAATCCAAGAATCAAATTTGACCTCCTCTATATATTCTCGATCTAAAGAGTTGATTAAATTTTCTTTGATGAATGTGATTTTCGGGCAAATGGGACATTCACCTAAGTGGCAAGAAGTTGTTGCATTAGGACACATAGTCAATTTAAGGCAATCGCGGTAATCGTGTAAATCTTCTGCCGAATCATCTGTTAAATACTTTAAGTTGATTTCCTTCAACATCAGTTTAACATTTTCATGGTAAATTTGGGTTAATTTCGTGAAGCCAATTTTAACATCCTGGTGTTCAGATTGAAATGTTGCAAATAACTCTTTCAGGTTACAGATAACCATTCTCTTCTGTTATGTTATGAAGGTATGTTACATACCTTCGGAAAGGTTAATTTGTCTAGTTTCTCAGTATAAGTTTTATTTGTAAGGTTTTTACACACAAATAGGAAAAAATTCAAAATAGTGCATTTGTGAAAAATTGAAAAACCGTTCTCTTGAGTTACAAAACATTTATTTTAATAGATATCCCACTCCCATCCCACTAAGCGACCAAAAAGCTCTTAAAGGAAAAATCCTAAGCTTTCTTATGAAAAAAAAAAAAAAAAAAAACGCACTTTTTGAAAAAAGGCAAAAAATGCTTTAATTTAGCAAAAAAAAAGTCTAATTTTTTTTTTTTTTTTTTAGGTATTTTTTTCGGAAATATTGAAAAAATAGCTATCTAAACTATTTGGTAGAAAATTTTCTAAGAACAATAGGTAATAAGTTACATGGATGAGAAAAAACACCTGTTTGGCCAAAATGTCAAATTTTGATCCCCTCTAACTCAGAGAGATCTGGACCGATCTTATTGAAAAATTGTGGCTAAACTACTATCCAATAGGACTAACCTTGGTGCAAATTTCATCCAGATCGGAAGACATCGGTTTCAAAAGTTGGTGCACTTGACATGAAACCCCCCATATATATATGTGTTCTTCTAGCTCCCCTCGAAGCATAGAACGCCAAATAGTGAGTCGGTAGCTGTTAAGAAATCGTCTGTAGTGGTAATATTGCTGCTGTGTAGTGCAACTATGCATCAACAGTATTCGCCTACTTTCAGAGACATCTTTCTGACCATATTGGTTGAAGCATTTTTTAACTCTATCTGGCATTGAAACAGTTACTCTAAAACTATAGCCCGGTGAAACTTGATCTAAAGCCGAAAGTTTTGAGCACCTTTGTCAGTTCGACAAAGGAACCATCCTGACCCAAGCACCTGCGATTTCTAAATATCAGAGATTGGACTGCAGTTAACCTTAATACTTGGACATTATCTCTTCAGCCGAATTTTTTCTAATTTAAGTGCTATATTCACAGAATGCCATTTTAAGAAACTTTCAGAGCCAAATCGTTTTCCGGATGCCTTGTAACTTTATCTATTATGATATCTATAATCTATTAAACGATTAATCAGAAAAATATCAGTTTAAAATTTTCGATAAATCCTCTAAATTTTATCGGTAAATAACAACCTGCATATACACAGTGTGTCAAACAACTTTTAAGACTCGCCCCAGAGCGCAGGTTTTAATGGCGCTGTGAGTGTAAAATCGCAAGCGTCATAAGTCCACCGTTGCTGAAACACTCGCAACAAGTAGTTGAAGGAAGGCGAGCGTTTATTGCAGAAGTGAATGTTTTTCACGTTTATTTTTTAAGGTGTAGCAATTAGCTTATACTTGCTAAAAGTGCTGCGCAAACTTACCAACTTATTAGAGGTGATTATTGTTAAGTAGATCAAATGTTTTTGGATCTCAGAAGAGTTTTTTTTGGACAAACGGGATATGGTAGAAGATGATCAGCGTAGTGGAAGACCATCTCGGACACCTATGGAGAAAGTAGGAAGTCTCGTAATAAACGAAATTCGAACCATCCTGCATGAAGATTTGGGCAAAACAAAAGTGTGGACTAAATTTGTTTGCCACACGACAATGCATCCAGTCATACCTCCCTTAAATTGATAGATTTTTGACAAAAATAAAAAAAATAACGTCTGTGTATTGAACCATCCACTGTATTCACCTGATTTAGCACCCAAAACATAAAATGAAGTTAAGTGGGTGATTTCTTGACGATATTGCGACCATACACGAAACTTGAACCATACAAGAAACTTTGTAGCCTTTCCATAAATTGACTTACAACAACATGCGTCCGATTCATTAATAAATCGCTGTAAAATGTGACCCAGTCGCACTCTACACTACGTCTAATAACTATAGCACACATAAATTTTTTTTTTAACTGGTGATAAAAATTTATTAAATCACCCTGTATAAATAATGAATTTTTTGGAAAACTTTCTCACTCTCTTCTACTTCTCGCCTCGTTTTTTCTCTTCAATTCTGCTCTTTGAAAAGAACCGTTAAATATTGTAAATTTTATTTGATATTTGCATCCCTTTTTTCGTTTCATAACTATAGCACAATTTAGTAAACACTCTCAACTATAAGTTTTTCTTGTTTAATTTTATTTAAGAAAAAAATTAGTAATGTGTTACACCTCCCGTTATGCTGAATGCACTCAAATATTCGGCTTTCCATAGAAATAACTAAGTTTTTTAATGTTTTTTCTTCAATACCGTCCCGGGCATCAAAGAGTGCGGTTTTTAGTTCTAGAACGGAGCTGTACTGGCGGTATTCGGCGAAAACTATTCTTGTTAATATGTCCCAGATATTTTTAATCGGGTTAAGGTCTGGTGAAGAGGCTGGCCACTCCAGAACCGAAATATTATTTGTTTGAAGCTCCTGCTTCGTTTCTCTGCTGGAGTATATTGAAGCGTTATCTTGTTCAAATGTGTATTTTTTTCAACACTGAAAACTGGAACTCTTAATTTTTGATGAAATAACCTGCAGTTCCAACACACCATTCGCCGAAAATGCTCCCCATACCATCAACGAACACCCAGCGAAATTTCTCTGAGAATAATATTGTTGTTCCTCTCATAAATCACGCCAATATTGTCTGCGACCATCAGGGCCATCTAGATTCCATTTTTTCTCAACAGAGAAAATAATCTAATGCCATTTTCTTTTCTGAAAAAAAATCTCGCCCTTTTTTTGCCCCTTTTTTCGAAAAGTGTATTTTTTTATATATTCTGAATTAAGAGTAACCTTATCTTATACATCAATCGAAAGGTATCAAAGTCGAGCCCTAGTTAATCACAAAAAATTCCAGCTATTGCCTTCTTTCAGGTGTGAGAATATTTCCCCATTGTTCCCCTTTTTTTTAAATATTTTCACCCTATGACTTCCAAGAGGATAATAATAAAAATTTTTTTGCATTTATGAAAACAGCACTTTGAGACCTTTCGATTGATATGTAATATAAGGTTGCTCTTAATTCAGAATATTTAAAAAAATACACTTTTCCAAAAAAGGGCAAAAAAAGGGCGACATTTTTTGTCAGAAAAGAAAACGGCATTAGAAACAAAAATATTCAAGAAACGATAGAGATGAATATATATAGCTTCAATACCTGACACCAATTTGTTTTCATATTTCGCTTAGCGAAATTAAGCCGTGCAATGTTATGCCGATTAAGTAATCTGGGTGCTGCTTTAAGATTTTCACGACAGATGTTCGATGCATGGTTCAGAACTCTCCATCTCGTCGATTTAGAATTTTTTGTTGTTATTTGAGCAACTGCAACTAGTGCAGAGTTGCTAGCTTTTTGTAAAATTCTTCGAGATTTGCGACTCGAAGGTTTTTTTTTTTGGGCAACCTCGTTTCTTGTTGTCATATTCTTCCCGATTTGAGAGGAAATTATAAATTACTTTTCTACTTCTGCAAATTTGATATAATATGTCGCTAACTCTTAGACCTGCTTCATTGCATCCACGAATTTTGCCTTTTTCAATATCAGACAACTTTTTACCTCGTGGCATTTCACTTCTTTATTATTTTTTTAAAATAATTACTCAAACAAATTATCTTAAGTTCACTTGTTATCACTTAAACGTAACCTTTTCAAATGTGTGCTATAGGTATGAAACGAAAAAACAGATGTAAATATGCAATAAATTTACAATATTTAACGGTTCTTTTCAAAGAGCTGAATTTAGGAGCAAAAATGAGGTGAGAAGAAGTGGAAGAGAGTAAATTTCGTTATTTATACAGGGTGATATAATAAATTTTTATCGCCAGTTAAAAAAAGATTTTAATGTGTGCTATAGTCATGAGACGTAGTATATATTTATGTACAGTAGGGTGGGTCGATTTAGCAATCGATATTGTACCATCGACGTTTCGATAGCTTTTGGCATGAGGAAAAAAGTTCCACCACGACATAACTACCAAAAAATCATTTTCGAGGCACCCAAATTTAAATTTTTTTTTACTTTTTCTCAACTTTTATTTTTAAGGTTGTTTCAGTAGGTAAATAAAAAAAATTCGATGATTTATTGCGATATAATTTCTTAAAAAAAAAAAATTATTTTTTTTAGGATTTTAGACAAGTTTTTGTCGAAAAACGTTTCTTTTTCCCGATTTTTACTCTTTTTTTTTTTTTTTTTTTTTTTTTTTTTTTTTTTTAACGTTTATTTAAACAAAATTCATATAATAAACTATAAATAAACAAATAGTGGTAAATATAATTTAGTTTTCATACACAGTCCCTTAAACGGGCTCTCAAGTAAGTTTTATATAATATGCATTACATTATTTTTTCGATAATATTTGATAGTTGTTTTTATACAAAATATATGTACTTATTTATAAGTTAATGTAAAGAAAAAAATAAAAAAAAATTTACTTTTATATTACAAAAGATAAAAGTTATAGCCAAGAGATAAAAGAAAGAAAATGACAATTAATCAGAGAGCCACCAATATTTTTTAATATTTTTGTTTGGGATCATATTTTTATCTCCTGAATAAATGCTAGTGTCGAACCTGCGATTGTCTATTGTCAGTTCCTTGCTAAATATAGCTTTAATATTGGCTCGTCTATAAATGTGGAAAAATATAGGAATGCCAGTTTCGTTTTGTATAAAACCATTACTATCCTGATATAAAAAGGCCTCAGGTGGTACGTATCCATTTTGTAATGTTCTACATATATATTCATGATTAACATAATAAGGTGCCATAATTAAATTATTTTCATAACATTCAAGGCTTTTTGTAATATGATTTCTTATTACATGAATTCTATCGATTTGTGCTTCATTGTATAGTCTTTTATTTGATATATATTTTATGTAGTTACTGCTTGCGGATCTATAAAAAGACATACATCCTCTCAGACATTTTCTTTCAAAAATTCTAATTTTTATACCCTATACCACTATGTGGTTTGGTTATAATGACTTTGTGCTGCTGTTTGTAACAACCAAAAATATTTGACCTACACCCATCTTTAATTATACCGATCGAAGCAGAATCACTTTCTGATATGATTTAACGAAGTCCGTCCGTCCGTCTATGTGTCCACGTAAATCTTATAATCAAACTGCAGGTCGCAAATATGAATATATTTTGATGAAATTTGGTATTTGATCTTCTATCGGCTATGGGATGAACGCTATTGAAATTGGTGTGAATCGGTCCATGTTCAGACCTAGCCCCCATACAAATGACCCCTATGAAATCAACATATATTGCCATAGGATCCAAATCAACATAAAAATGTTATCAAATTGGGTTTGTATGTATATATTACTTCCATTAATCAGTAGTCCAAAAATGATCCCTATTGGATAACTCTTAGTCATAGGCCCCATATAGAGCTGCTTCCCGATCTTCATTTAAATCTATTAAAAAAAAAAAACAAAAATAATGCACAGATTTTTCTCAAATTTGGTTTGTATATATTTTTGCAAAATACAAGAGACTTAACCAAACATAGTCAAGATCGTTCCATTATTGGGCCTAGTCCCCATATAGATATAGCATCCGATATGAACTTTTTCATATCTGCAGCCAAAAAAATTAATAAAAATCCCACACAAATTTGGTTTATGCTTATTTTCTATATCCAGTTAGTTGGGCCTAAGAGATAGGGTCTCTAAACGTATGGTATAGGGTTTCCATATAAGATGGTGAAATATTAAACCATATTTGACAACCATATGTTAGAATTGGTCGTATTAGAGATTGATACATAATTACTTTAACCCTTGACTTGATGTATTTTGAATAAAATAATTTTCTATACATGAAAAATGCCTTTCTCGCTTTTAAAAGTTGAAAATTAATGTGATAATTGAAATATAGAAATTTATCTATGTGAATACCTAAATATTTGACTACTGATTTGTTTGGGATATTTATATCGTTATTGGATTTGATTCCAAAGGCTTTCCAATTCTTTTTAATGTTACTGTTACATTTTACAACAGGCGGGCGAAAAAGTATTGTTTCACATTTATTTATGTTAATTTTCATTTGCCAATCAGAGGCATATTTTTCTACTATATTAAAATAGTATTGTAATTTTTCATTTATTTTTTCAATTTTGTTATCCGCATGATAAATAATAATATCATCAGCAAATCCGATAATATTATCAATTTCTTTTAATAGATCATAAATGTGTGGATTAAAAAGAATCGCAGAGTTTATAGTACCCTGTTGTAAACCATTAGCAATAACGAATTTTTTTGTACTGACTTTGCTGTTATCACAGACTAAAAAGGATTTGTTATTTAACATATTGTTTATAAGAATAATGAGGTGTAAAGGAAATTTGTATTTGAATAGTTTGTAAACCAGACCTGGGATCCAAATACTATCGAATGCTTTTTCAAAGTCTATTAAACAAGCGTCTGTGCAAAATGATTTGTTAAGGTTCCAAAAGACGTTTGAAACCAGTAAATGTATTGCCTGAACTGTTGAGTGTTTATATTTGAACCCAAATTGATTACACCGTAAGACAAATTTTAATTTTTTTTTTTAACACATGAACGAGACCTTATACACGTGAAACTAGAGGCCCTCTGGAGTAAAACTGCGTTTACAGTTTGTCATTCGCTCATCATTTGTCCTTTTTAGAGGACTTTAAAGTTTTAAAGGACATTTAAATAGAAAAAAAATATACAGTGACGAGCAAAATTGTTACATTGCATATCACATTCAGAAGTATTGCTCAATAATTTTAATTGCAAAAGAAAATCCAAATTTTTTTTAAACACAATTTATTAATTATTTTCTCCTTAAAATATAACAATGATTTGATTAAATGTTATTAATAGTTAAGACAAAAATTATATTTAAAAAAAAAAAAAGTAAAATGTAACATTTTTGCACCCTGTAATTTTCACCATAGAAATAATGTTTTCTTCCTGAATATTTAATACTTCGTCCAAAATCCTTTAGCTTTCTTAAGCTGCTGTATTCGTTCTGGCATGCTATCACAAAAATTTGCCACCATTTCATTGGGTATAGACTCCCATATATCCTTTACCCGAATCCATAACTCGTTAACTCCTTTTGGCGGTTCAGGATATTTTGCCAGCTTAGATTTGGGGTAACTCCAAAAATTTTCGATTGCGTTCATATCTGGTGACTGTGCTGGCCATTTTATGGTGGTAAATTTTTGTTTATTCAACCATTCTTTAACGATTTTAGCCGAATGTTTAGGGTCGTTGTCTTGCTGAAAAACTACGTTTTCAGGAGAAAGACCCGTTTTTTCGATTGCAACTGGCAAGTTGTTTTGCAAAATTGCTAGGTATTGCTCTTTTTTCATAATGCCATCAATTTTTACTAATGGCCCGACTCCATTTTTGGTAATACAACCCCACACCATAATAGAACCCCCACCATGTTTCATTGTTTGGGTAACCTGGTTAAGAGATATTACTTTGGGGTCTTTAGCCCAGTACCACGACCGACCATCGGACTCAAAACGATTAATTTTGGTTTCGTCTGACCATATAACCTAAATATATATATATATATATATTTCTTTATTTCTGTACTTATAAAAGTATTTTTTTACATTACCTGGCTCCAGTCTGATGGTGTCCAATTTTCGAAGGTTTGAGCAAATTCCTTGCGAAGTTTTATATTTTTTTTTGATAAAAAAGGCTTCTTTTTCTTCTCAGCTGCCTTTAAGCCTAATCTCTTTAAGCTTCGACGAGCTGTCCACTCGCTGGCATTAACGTTCAGCGTTTTAAGAGCTTCGTTTGGAGTTACAGCATTGTCTGCAGTAACTAAATTTGCCAGATGCCGACAAGTGCGGACATCTATTAATCTCGGGCGTCCAGGATGAGGAGCTGGGGTTTCTATTTTATGTTTTTTTTTTTTTTAGTCTATGCACGGTCACATGGCTAATTTAGAACCTTTTTGCGATTTTTCTGGTAGATTCATTGTTTTTCAATAAATTTAATATTTCGCGTACTTTTGATGGTTCCATTTTGAAAAACACTTGTTAAAATAATGTGAATTACTAAAACTAACGGCAAAACAAAAATAACTCATTGTTATGTTTTGTTTTATTTGAGTTAAAGAGAGTTAATATAGAGAGTGCAAAATTGTTACATTTGAGTTATTTTGCAAATCATGACAGTGCATGCTCAAAAACTCAACAATATTTGTTTTAGTTTTATCAGTGGAGAGCTATACGCCAACAGTTAAGACGTCAAAAATAAATTAGGTGTATATATCAAATTAGATTGAAAAAACCATGTCAAATTTCAGTTTTCTAAACCATGTAACATTTTTGCTCGTCACTGTATATATATTTCTACTCATCCTACGATGCTGAGATAAAAAGCAAATGAAAGAGGAGACTCTCCTCAATTTTGCAAAAATATTTGTTTTGTTATATCAGGACAAAAGGACCTTATTGAAGTCCTTTCAAAATTTTGTCCTTTAATATCCTTGAGAATTTCCAGCCATTTCATCCAGAAAAAATATATGTTAAGGACATTAATGTACGCCAACACGTTGCTGAATTTCGTTCTACTCACTTTGTTAGTTTAGTGTAGAAATAATTTTAACTTCTACTATACAAAAAAAAAAAAAATTATATGTCGTGTTGTGGCTCGTGTAGTGAGAAAAAACACAACATGTACAATAAACAGGTTCGTGTTTAAAATATAACTGAACTCGAACCTGTTTATTGTACATGTTCTGTGTTTTTTTTCAGTACACGTACCAGAACATGAACTTCAAATAAAGCAACACTCAAAAATGTGTGCTTTATGTGTGATTGAAAAAAAAAGTACGTGATAGAAAAATGTTCGTGTAAATAACGAAATATTAAAATGAACACAGTCATGGTTGTGTTGGGCACCGAAGAAAATTTAAAAACAAACATAATTGATATGAAAATAAAAATATGTGTGTGTTGGTCTAAGTTATGTTTGTTTACATATATGTACGAGTTTTTTATTCAGTGTGTGTTTTTTTCTGAACTCTGATTTTGAGTGACATGTTGACACGCATTTCACCAAAACTACGGACCATTTTACGGACAATCTCCTTGTAATTTTCTGATTTGTTGTTGCCCAAAAAATTTGTTGTTACATCCTTGAAGCAATCCCACGCTTTTTTTTCCACTGTTGTAAGAAAATTCGGAAACTCCTTACAATTCATCAATTTCTTTAATTGTGGTCCGTTAAGTACACCTAAAAAAAAGAAGTATTTTTAGCTTTAAAGTTTATACATACTAATTTATAACTTACCAGCATCAATTTTGGCTTAATTTTGGGAAAATCGTCTTAAGGTGCATCATGGCTTCTCCTTCACTAGCCAGAGCGCGAATAAAATTTCGAATAAGCCCCAATTTGATGTGAAGGGGTGGAAGAATAATCTTCGACGAAGGCACTAGAGGCATGTGATCAATGCTATTTTCTCCAAGCTTATAGGTTATGCGGGGCTGCCATTCGTGATCAGTATAGTGTAATTAACGTTATCTACCTTCCCAGAGACACAAGAAACATTGATGCTTTGAAAATCCTTTTTTAAGCCCTGCTATAATAGCAACCACTTTGAGATCACAACATATCACCCATCCATGGAGGTCATAATTAATTAATTTAAGAATATTGCTCATGTTTGCATATGTTTCCTTTACATCGGTAGCATAAACGATAGGCAGTGACGGAAAGGCGTTACCGTTATGTAGTAAAACGCCTTTAAGACTCTTCACAGAACCATCTATAAAGAGGCGCCACTCATCCGGATTATAGGGGTGGCCGATGATTTCAAAAAGATTTTCAATATCTACTGCATACGTAATCCCAGTTTGATCGTCAACTTTAAAGCATTCATCAAAATCACTTGTTTTGAGCGCTTTCTGGAAGAAGTTACGCGAATATCTTCAGAAACCAGTCTCCATTGTTGTAAACGGGATGCCAAAATTTCGGAATTGCTTTTTGTTACACCTATATCACGCACGATATCATCAAAATTGGCCTGTGTTATAAAATGAGGAGGAGCAAAGCCGACCTCGCTGTTTGTCGGTTGATATTCCGAGATATATTCAATATCATTGTTGGCGCACAATGAGTGCTCTTCAACGGCATTTGGAATTTGCTCTTCAGATGGAGCGGTTGGGTTTGTTCTACAACGTAACACAGCTGGCTTCACTGAAACACAACTATGGTATTGGATTTTATGTCGCAATTTGTATTTTATCTTTTTAGTACTCGGCTGCGATTGGCAAAAGTAGCACGATTCCGAAGCATGTTCACTTCGATTCAACCAAAACATATTTCATCGGATGCTGTTGTCGGTTAACGGAATTCACACAAATTCAGGCTGATACCATAATTTTGGTACAAAATTAATTAAAAAATATTGTTCGTAACATTCCACAAAGGTTTTTGTAATTTTTCGCGATTTTTTATATGCTACAAATAGTCCGCAGACAACACAAAATTTGTTGCGATTGGGGCACTCCATAGTCACTTTCAGTTTTATTCACTTGTTCTTATTTTATAATTTCTCACGTTGAAAAACCAAAAAAAAAAAAAAAAAACACTATTTATTTGCATAAATGTAGAAACACAATAAGGCAGCTGCTGTTGTCATTTTTGGCTTTCTTTTACTTTTTCTTATTTCTTCATTTCTTTGCGTCAAAATGTTATTTGTTCACAAAATGAACTGAAAAAATGAAACGAAATGTTATGAAAGTATGGTAACATTTTTGTGAGAATGAGTGTCTAAAATGTGCCGAGCAGCACAGTAGTGAGATAGAAAAACAATTATCCACTTCAACATATAAGCTATTATTCAGGTCAATCTCTTTAAACGAGTGAATTGATTCTAAAAAGGAGCCAATTATGTTTAATTTTTGCTCCCCATCTTTTATGATAAATTCATTACTATTGGTTTCTATTTCCAGTTCCTCAGCATTGATTCCTGCCTTTCTGAGCATAAATTGTTTATCTTGGGGAATTTTAACAACATCGTTATGCCAAGGTTGTGTTTTTTTAAATTGTTTTTTGATTTCGCTAGACATATTTGACGGATTTTTTTGATCAATATTTGCGAGTTTTTCCTGAAAATGTTTATTAACAGATAAAATAAAATTATCGGTAATGAGTTTTTTGATTAGTTTTAATTTTGTTTTAAGTGAATTTAGTTCAGTTTGTGTCAAGAAAACTTCTAATCTATTATTATACCCTATACCACTATGTGGTTTGGGTATAATGACTTTGTGCTGCTGTTTGTAACAACCAATATTTGACCTAGACCAATCTTTAATTATACCGATCGAAACAGAACCACTTTTTGAGTTGATTTAACAATGTCCGTCCGTCCGTCTGTGTGTCCATGTAAACCTTGTAATCAAACTGCAGGTCGCAAATATGAATATATTTTGATGAAATTTGGTATATAAGCTTTTATCGGCCGTGGGATGAACGCTATTGAAATTGGTGAGAATCGGTCCATGTTCAGACCTAGCCCCCATACAAATGACCCCTATGAAATCGACATAAATTGCCATAAGATCAAAATTGTCATATAGATCTTACTCAAATTGGGTTTGTATGCGTTCATTACATCCATTAATGAGTAGTCCAAAAATGATCCCTTTGGCCCCATATAGACTGTTTCCCGATCTTCACTTAAATCTATTAAAAACAAAAATAGTGCACTGATTCTTCTCAAATTTTGTTTGTATATATTTTTGCAAAATACAAGAGACTTTACCAAACATGATCAGGATTGGTCCATTTTTGGACCTAGTCCCCATATAGATATAGCATCCGATATGAACTTGTTCATATCTGCAGCCAACAAAATTAATAAAAATCCCACTCAAATTTGGTTTTTGCTTATTTTCTATGTCCAGTTAGGTGGGCCTAAGAGATAGGGTTTCTAAACGCATGGTATAGGGTATCGTATAGTCGGTCTAGACCGACTATAATTTTCTTACTTGTTTTATTTTAGAATAGTTACAATTTTGCTCTTTTCAGCTTGTAGTTTTTTTAAAATTGTATTAATAAATTTTTCAACTAAATTATTATTCTTAAATTTTGGAACTGATTTTTCTATGGAATTGTTTATAAATTTATTTAGTCTACATAGACAAAAATCTATTTCCGAATTTGTGAGATTTCTATCATTCGGTATAATTTGAACACTGTTTAATTCATTTAACATATTATTCCTGAACTTTTTCCAATTAGTGTTTTTGTAGTTGTATTTTGAATCAGGCAATTCTTTAAAAAAAACTAAGAGGGTGATCATTTTCAACATTTAAAATTTGAATTTGTAAGGCATTATGATCACTATCATAGTCAAGAGTTTTAAGACAATTAAGTGAGTTGTTTTCTTTATGGATAACTAAACGAGAGTCAGCGATACATATGTCTAGATATGAGCAACAACGGGGATATGAAGGTGAAACAGAAGCATAAAAGTTATATCTAAATATAGTTTCATTGTAAGAAAGCCAATCTTTTAATTTATTTCCCTTTGTGTTATTCGAATCATTACCCCAATCCTTATGCTTACAATTAAGGTCTCCTGCTAGTACATAAAAGTGGTTTGTATCTTGTAAATTTAAGGATTGAAAGAGTTTTAAAATTTCAGTTTTAAAATAACTATCATTGTTACCTGATGATAAACAACATCGTACCTTCTTCTTAAATTAATTAATGAATTAACGTTAATTTCGATAATATTTAATTTTTTTTACAATTGTTTCCGCCATTGTGTTCATTTTAGCTTCTAGCATCGAAAAAATAGTATCTATTCTCGACGTTTGTAGTTGTAATTGTTTGTTTTAATTTATAATTAGATTTGCCAGGTTTTGCATTGAATTATTACCTTTTTTTTTATTTTTAATGCTCCAAACCAATTTTTATATATTTTCTCCCGTAATTAAATTAAAGCAGCCGTTTTTTTTTATCACGCACTAAAAAAAAAAAAATCTTAAAACTATAAGTTGTGAAAAAGTCAAAAAATTTAAATTTGGGCGCCTCGAAAATATTTTTTTTAAGGAACTTTGAGTAGAACTTTTTTCCTCATGCCAAAAACTATCGAAAAATCTATGGCACAATATCGACAAATTTTTGTCCTTACAAGCCGGCCCACCCTAATGTACATGTTTATCTGTTTTTCAAATATAAAAGCCTAAAAAGTTTCATTTACTTCAATACTTTCAAAACGCCAATTATGCTGTAAATTAAGTAATCCGTTTGAGAAAGTTATTTAATTAGTTAAATTGTACAAAAAGGCTTTTATAAACAATTTTAATTTAATTTGAATTGTTTACTTATTATTGATATACTTTATTACTGAATTATAGATAATTTGTTTTTCGGTAGTGTAAGCAACTGTGTTAGTTATAACCTCAATCAAAACAGGTACGATCGACTATACGATATCCTACACCATGCGTTTAGAGATCCTATCTCTTAGGTCCAACCAATTAGATATAGAAAATAAGCATAAACCAAAGTTGAGTGGCATTGTTTTTTTTTTTTTTTTTTTTTTTTTTTTTTTTTTTTTTTTTTCAAAAACATATACAAACCAAGTTTGAGAAAAATCTGTGCAATATTTTTTATTTTTTTTTCAAAGATTTAAGAGCAGATCGGAAATTAGCTTCATGCTGTGACTAAGAATTGTCTTGTATGGTTTATTGATAAATGTATATAATAAACATACACAAAACCAATTTGAACGAGATTTATATAAGCCGATCTCATTGGGGTCATTTCTGTGTTGACTAGCTCTGAGCATAAACCGGTCTTTGAGTATTTCTTATAGTTTCTTGAATATTATTATATTCCAAACTACCCATATGATTCACCCTCTACTTCGTTTGTTTCCAAACGACATCTCGCAATCCTAAAAATCATCGGATTTCTTGAATTAACTAAGTTGAATTTTTTGTTAATGAAATAGTAGAAGTTGAATTTTATATAATCAATAGCAAGAATTCTTGCGGTATTATCTCTATATAGAGATATTGTTGGAAAAGTCAGTGGAAGATTAAACACAGTTTTTGGCGCTTCATTTTGAAACCTTTAAAATAAATAATAGCCAAATAATTTACGTGACTCGGAATAAGTGATATATTTAAATTTATAATTTAAACCAGTAGCAGATACAATCTAAAATTTCAAATTGTGAACATGGCTATCCCACGTGAGATTTCTTTACACGTATACTCCTAAATATTCTATGTACAATAACACTAAAGTTTTCGTTATGAACAAGATATGGGCTAAATCTTAACAGTTTTGCTTTTCCAGCATTTAAGCGAAATTTATTTATCATTGCATACTCCGTAATCATTGCTGAATCATATTCTGTATAAGCTGGTAGAGCAGTTTTATGTTTGTACGGGTAAAAGAAAAACTAATGTCCTCGCAAACATCATCAGTTGTCCAAAAAGTTTTACATTTTTATACCCTATACCACTATGTGGTTTGGGTATAATGACTTTGTGCTGCTGTTTGTAACAACCAAAAATATTTGACCTAGACCCATCTTTAATTATACCGATCGAATCAGAATCACTTTCTGAGTTGATTTAACAATGTCCGTCCGTCCGTCCGTCCGTCTGTGTGTCCATGTAAAGCTTGTAATCAAACTGCAGGTCGCAAATATGAACATATTTTGATGAAATTTGGTATATAAGCTTTTATCGGCCATGGGATGAACGCTATTGAAATTGGTGAGAATCGGTCCATGTTCAGACCTAGCCCCCATACAAATTACCCATATGAATTCGACATAAATTGCCATAAGATCCAAATTGTCATATAGATCTTACTCAAATTGGGTTTGTATGCGTTCATTACATCCATTAATGAGTAGTCCAAAAATGATCCCTTTGACCCCATATAGAGCTACTTCCCGATCTTCACTTAAATCTATTAAAAAACAAAAATATTGCACTGATTCTTCTCAAATTTTGTTTGTATATATTTTTGCAAAATACAAGAGACTTTACCAAACATGATCAGGATCGGTCCATTTTTGGACCTAGTCCCTTTATAGATATAGCATCCGATATGAACTTTTTCATACCTGCAGCCAAAAAAATTAATAAAAATCCCACTCAAATTTTGTTGTTGCTTATTTTCAATGTCCAGTTAGTTGGGCCTAACAGATAGGGTTTCTAAATGCATGGTATAGGGTATCGTATAGTCGGTCTAGACCGACTATAATTTTCTTACTTGTTTTGTATCAATAAGATAAATACTAAAAAGCAAAAAAAAAAAAACATCACCAAAATGAGTTGCAAACATATTCATAGTGAATTTCGGTTGCTGCAATCACAATCAGGAAGTTATTTAGTGGCTTAAACAGAGTTTCTTTTGCCACAACCATATTTTAGTTGCTATTTCGGTTGTTACAACCAAATTTCACTTGTCCCAGGCATCAGATATACCATAATACAAATCGATGACAGGAACGTCATTTACTTAAACTAAATTGATTTCCAAACGAATTCTTCAGCTGTTACGAAATTATTTCGTTGCTACAACAGAGTTTCTGTTGTCACAACCATATTTTAGTTGCCAGTCATACCAAAAAGTAGAAAAGAAAACAAACTTAACCAAAATGAGTTGCTACCGTATCATTGAGTTTTGAAAAGCTCTTACCGAATCCTGGTTGCTACAACCACATTTCACTTGTAGCAACCATCAGTTATAAAATAATATAAATCGACGACAGAAAAAGTCGTTCACTTAAACTAAATTGATTTCCCCACGAATCCTTCGGCTGTGACAGAGTTTCTGTCGCCACAATCACATTTCAGTTGTTATTAACGATCATTTAAAAAGCAAATAATTTCGTTAGGATGACTGAGGTTTTTATCTGATATTCCTGAAAACAAGAGCCGCCCTCATTTGCCGTACGTCTTTATATCAGGTGGCCAAGCAGATTGATATTGCTCTCATATGGGTCACAGGCCGCAGGGATATCTCGTTACACTGCGAGCTGATGACCTGTTTCAATAGGGAACTACCTTAGAGGTCCCAGTGAAATTGGATTGTGTTGGTACCCTCCTGCTATCGTGCAGGGTAGAAGTTTCATTTCGCACCGCTGGCATACGAAAACATAGATGGGTTAATAGATTAACATGTATAATTACAAAATAAATTTAGCCATCCGTCAGTCGAAAACGGCACAAATGCCTTGCTGTCACTCTCGTAGGTATATTTGGATAGCAGTGACAGCTATAACGGGGCCAAGTCCCTTAGGATGACTCTCCAAACGCTTAAGGGTCTCGTCAACTATTTTCTGTCGCAGGTGCTGGATGCAGGGTATTTGGATGGTATAGTACATCATAGTACATCTCCGGTCTTTCAAATGTTTAAATATCACATCTTAAAGGCTTCATTAGAAGCGAAGTTTGATTAAATCAACAGAAATGAGTTCTAACCGGATAGTTTTGTTGGGAGGTGCTGACTGCATTTGCTATGATTAAATTTTAGTTATTGCATCATACTCTCTGTTGCCACATTACCATATTTAATTTTCAAAACTTATACAACAACCGGTATGCAAACTTAAGCTCCATATGGCTTGTAAAGCGATCCTCTGAGCATATGATTTGAATATATGAAAATCCTTTTGAATTGAACACAATTGCATTTTCTCAAAATCTCACCCCACCAAATTCTCTTCCTACATGCGCTACTGACAAACTTATGTACACAGTTTTAATGCAGCTTTCCTAATGCAGGAATAACGGAATGGTATACTAATACTAAGTCAGCATTAGTTTTCAAATAGAAATAGAAAGCCAAGTAGGACATCATGTTTGATGTAATTAATCGCAACTTTACCTCAAAGTTAAACAACAAATTTTGCTCTTCGTCTCTATTAAACGGTACCCAAAGAATGAGGAAAGGCATTACTACAATATAAAATCTTTGAAATCTTAAGCCGTTTTTAAAAATGCTCCAGAAAATATGGTGCATTGTGCATTTTGTTTAAGTAAGCTGGATTAATTTTAGTAGCATAGTAAAAAGTTCATATTGTAATAGAAAATTTTTGTTCAGTTTTCTTTTGAAATATATTGATATTAGTGCTGCTTGTGCCGACTTACTTGGTCTTTGCTACGAGTATAAAGTTTAGAAAGTGAGCTTACTCAAACTTAGTTTGGTGCCTCTGCAATACGTTTCGAAGGTGTCTGTAATATCTTATATATTCAAGACCTATAGTAGGTGTATTTAATAGTGCCAAAATTATCAGTGAAACCCCTGCAATTATTTGAGAAATATGACAAAAGTTCACTTTCAATGAAAGTCGCAATACCGTTCTTCACAGGCAGTAAGAAGCTATGCAACAAAATTTTTGTGTGAAGCATTATTTCCATTTGTGGAAGTTTCGTAGCTGCTGTCAAATATATATATATTCTTTTTGTCAAACTTTTTCCATATTGCCTCGATTGCAAAAGTATCTGGTGTATGTTTTTTCCTTTTCTTTTTTTTTTTGCGCACAAGAAGGAATTTAGAAAACGAATTCTTAGAAAATATTAGAATATAATTTACATAAAGAACATGATTTGCTGTTTTTTTAAAAGAACATATGCAAATTTATACAAACGTTTGTGTGTATGTGTATGTTTTCTTAATATTTTGGTTACATAAACTTTTTTTTAGATACTTCTTACTGAGAAATATTCTCGCATCAACGTGCAATAAAAGCAGTGTTCCCCGTAAATTCGAACTCGAAATTGAATATTTCATGAAAACGGTAAATTTTACGGAAATTTTATTTTTAAATTATGTATCGTTTATTTCCGGTGAATCCACGAATAATTTAAAATAAAAATTCTCTTTTGAAAGAGAAAGACGCAACAAAAAGTCCTGAAAATTGAAATTCCGATTAACTGAGTAATTTGGTTAATTATATGCCTTATAATCAAGCTTGTACTTATGTATATCTATTGAAGATTGTGAGGATATATAAGCAAAAGTTGAAGCAAAAGACAATATATTCACTCCATGTATGGGCTAATTTAAAATTTTTAATAATTTTATTTTCCAAAACGCTTTTCAAAAACTACATTGTTATATATGTAGAATCATACTCTGGAAGAAGCATAAGAATTTACATTCCACAATACTTAGTACAGCTCCTTTAAGAAAAATGCATAAGACTAGAGTTTTTACCATGTTATGTCTGCCTGTCTCCACTATATCTTGATCCCAAAGTTCTTGAGTTAAGAAGCTTACTGACAATGCAAACAGAACTTGTTTATTTTCGTTAAAAAATACCCCGCAAAATGATAGAAAACTAAAGTCTCTTATTCTATGGAAGTATTACTTTTCCGACAAATCGATCCTCAATTCTCTCTCCGTCAATAGAAGGGAGGCAGCCGTTACAGTGGCGCCCGAGCAGGCAAGATTTTTTTTACTAATCTGTCAGAACTCTAAGGCTACTCCAAATAATACAGCGACCTTGTGCTTTCTTCTTCTTAAAGGGTTGTTGAAGCGCTCCTAAGAGCTCTTTCATTTGAAATCTCAAAAGTCCAAGTTAAAGTCTCAAAAGTTATCTTTTTGCAATCACTTGAGAGCTTAATAACTATCACTTCGTCCTTACTCTAGCTGTAGTAAAGGTTAGAAGGTAAACAATACATATGTGCTGGGGCAGTAGTGTCATTTATTGTTAACCTTCATACCGTTGTATGGCTCGCTAGAGAATGCATTGATAACTCGATGAAGGACATTAGAGCCATATCGCCGCCATAGAATAACTATCGCTTGTGAGCTCAATAACATTCGCTATCTCCTAACTCATCCCACTCATTCCCATTTGGTGATTACTATATAATAGTGGAATATTTGTGTGATCAAGCTCTGATAAAGCTTGCACCTACTTAATGTGCTACCCACGGTGCTCTTTATTGTTCACCTTCATATCATCTCATGACTCACAAGAGATTGCATTGCCATACAAATGGAGAATGTTAGAGACATTCTCTTCCCCAAATGTTTTTTGATCTACCTCGGCTTGGCTTCTATTTATAACACAACTTGGTTCTGTTTGTGGAATTACAGCAAGTTATATAGTATGGACCGTTATCGGGGCAAGCTCATAACCTATATATTTTTCTTATACGACGGAGAGTCAATATTTTGGTACAAAAGCAAAGATTTTTTGCGTTGTTTTGCAATATAATCTCTTTTTGCTCGATACAATTCATCCGGCGGATCTGAACTTTTTAAGCCCTCCACAAAGTAAGATATCGTAATGACTTCAAAATAGGCTTCAGCTACAGAGATGAGTTCGTTCGGCTTCAATCCTTTTCTGCCAGGCCATTTCTTGAAATTTAGAAACTACAAAGTCACTGGGAGGCAAATATGGGGGAAAAAAGTAGATGCGGCAACAATTCGTGCATTATTGCTTATCGATCACTGTTTTTTGGGAAAAATGGGGGTGGTTTTACTTGTGCTCTTCGCGTAATGCTGACGAGTAATATTATCCATTTACTGTACGTCCTTTTTTCCTGTATTCAGTTACCAGCTAATTTCACTATCTTGACTTTTTCGAAGCGGATTCACAGTTATTATCGGCGTAGAAATTCATCAGGATCGCAACGGAAAAGGTCAAAACCAGCTACTGAAGCAGTCACGTGATTTCGTGTATTCTCGATTCTCGATTTCGTGCAAACGAATCACCCATCTTACCAATACTCACTTAAAATTATGACGTAGAGTTCATCCGTGATTTCCGAAGTAACTGCCGCAACTGATTGTACAGAACGAGGTTCACCATTTATCCTATTGCAAGTAGCCTTAGAACTGCGTTAAATATGTCTACTGTAGACAAGGCTTCGACCAATTGACTATGGTAAGTTTTCATGCGTAGACAATGCTCTCCATACTCTGGCCGTTAACGTCATTAACCATTTATCACTACTTTGCTTCCTTCTTCTAATTTCCTGTGGCTGCATTAAGGCCAATTGGCTGACACGGTATTTCATACTTTTGTGGTTATTAAGAGTTAATTATATTTAGCATATTCTATGATTCCATCCCATTCATTTTATTTCACTTATGTAAACGTTCTCTGTCCTGGTCATAGAGTTGTACTATAATATTGGTATAAAAACTGCTTAGAACTGATTCGACTGCGAAATTTTGAGCTTGTTTCGATAATCGCTGTTGTCGGCGTCATACATTTTTATGCCATCTTTGATTATGTGCCAACTTACCAAGTTACTGCCGAACTGTTTTGACTAATGATTGGTGTACAGGTGTGAAAGCCTGAATCAACTGATTCGAAAAAGCTTTGGCTAGCCAATGATATGGCCCTTGTACAAAATGCGTCAAGCTAAAGCTAAAGTTATATAATATTATAATGGTACAACGATAAACCGATTTGAAGGACCAGCGAATTGCCAAACATATAAGCTTGCCGATACACTGTCTGTTATTTGTAATGACGATAGTGCTAAATCGACAGCACTAATTTGAAAATGCACATTTCCGTTCGCACATTTCCGCTTAAGTATTTAAGGAATCAAATTTACATACAAATCCTAAAACACGTCCTTCGTCGAATATTATCACGAAACAACCATATGTGTCTTCGTAAATACAGTTTAAACATTAAATGAACGCACATAGAACTACACCTACAAAAAATTATCATCAAAAAGGGAATTTGTAAAGATTGACATGCAAAGAATATTAAGGAAGTGTAAAAATGTGTCACCTAGAAAAAAAGGCAAAGCAAAAAAATTAAGAATTCCATTTTTTACAAAAGGAAAAGGAAGCAATTGTAACAGTTTTTCTACACGTTACTACTTTCTCACTCAGCGCGTTTAACGGAATTGTTACAGCTAAATTGTCATATTTACGCATGATATGAATTTTGCCAAAGTCATTAGTGGGGTATGCATGTCTGTGTGTGTGATGAAAATTCTAGGAAATATTCCATACTATGCTCCACCTAACAGATACACATGCATTCTCTTTTACATTTTACCCTGAAGATAGCAAAAAAAAAAAAAAAAAATGCATAATATCACCAATACATACTATATTGTTTGTATTTCTATACTGTTCGCTTGGAAAATATTTTATGCATTTGTGTCAATTTTCGCTTAATGTTTTGTCATACATGAGCATGATGTACGTATGTGTGTGTCGGTATTTCATATGAATACATTTCACTCACAAACAAATGAAAAATAAAGTTATATGTGAACTCCCCTCTCTCCCTGTATAGTATATTCCACCTATGATGCTGTTGGTGATGATTGCACATTTCAATGGTCACATGTAACTACTTAGGTTGTCAAATTTTGAAAGTACTTTACTTTATACATAGTTGTTGATGTACATGCACATTGTTATTCTAGTGCATTATACGTATGCATATAAATGCATTTGCTTGCTGAATTTCCGGGAATTAGTTTTCATATATTTTTTTAAAGCTTTATACAATTGAATCTTTAGTCTCTCAATATCACAGAAAATATCAATGACAACAACTACTGTCATTGATCCGGTTCTAAGGACCACTGATACCATGTTATCAAAGTTCAAATATATATTGTTTGTTGTTAGTGCGGAAAACTACTTCTTATGATAAAGGAGAACCAATCCGATGGTCAATAAGTTAATGCAGCTAAAGTGGAAGGACGATATGAAGCAAACTAGACCCCCACCAGCTAGTAATAGGGAAAAGTATATGCTTCTGGATACACTGTACAAACAAGAAGTGCATTATATATGACAAAACTTCTTTTTCATCAGGACAATCCTCAAGGGCACATTTGACTTCTTGCTGTAACAAAATTCCACGAGTTCGAATATGTAATACTTCCTGGAATAAATGTATTCTCTAGATTTAGACTTTGTGTCATGTCCCTATTGCCAAACAAGACATTAAACAAACGCATTTTTTAGTGCGTTAGATAAATCGTAATATTTGCAAAGAACTAAATATTAGAAGAATATTAGAGCTTCGATGTAACAGAACATCCTTCAAATAAGTGTTCCAAATCAAATGTTACATGACCTTCTAGGATGCACTCCAATGGAACTTACAAAAGCCGCTTTATCATAGAATGACTCGAAATGAAATAAAAGCATCGATAGCTTTAAGATAAAATCCGGTTCGAAGAAAAATCCAACTTCACATCGTTAAGATATTCGTCTATAGCAGAACCAAACCAATTCCCCGAAACCAAATTATTTAGGAGGCCTTAAAAGACTCACAAGTAATCAAGGATATTTTTTGGTGATTAACTGGTCCTTCGAAGACTAACAATCTAGTTTTAATGAGGTTTTGATAACACAAGAGAACTAGAAAAAGACTACAATCAAACTAAAAATTGCAACAAAAAATCCTCAAATCCTTAGAGCTATATTCAAGTGTATGCACATTTGACTATTATTAGAATTTCATGAAGAAATTGTAATATCGATCTGCTTCCACCTCATCTTCAGCTCCGACACATTGCTGTTGAAATGTTCCAAAAATGCAAACAGACGTTGCTGTCATTGTGGCAACAAGAGATTGAAATTCACAGGAGATTGAAATGCACAACAAATTACAGGAAGCTGACCTAGAAGGAACGATAATTCCAAATCTTATTTCACATGTATAACAGCAGAACTCATCATGCGTAATCCAACAACAATTTATCGTTTCTCACTCCATGTGTCCAAATAAGATACATTTTTGTTTTTTCGTTACAGTGGCGTTACAGAAGAAGAACTTTTAATAGCAATCCACTATGCCATTAAAAGAGAACTCGAGGAAAACGCAGTTTAATCGAGCAACACTGAACAGCTTTTACAGGAGTCAACTTTTAATCAACTCGAGGGACCCGCAGGTGAATGCAAAAAGCAGTGCCCTAGAACATCATTGAAGTTATTTTTTTATCTTAAAATGGATTCATCGTCACATCTGGATTCATCGTGATTAATTACTGCTACAGTCCGGTTCGAAAGACAAATCTATATTCAGGATCGCTAATATGTAGATCTAGAGCAAAACGTCATATTGTTATTATATATTGGTCCTTCGAACGTACGAAAACTTAGTTTCAATGACTTTTTGTTCACGAGTACGGTCGATGTCGGATGTGTTAAAATCTTTTTCTCTTTACTTAGGTTTGCTTTTCGATATTATTCATTTATTTTTAAACTATTTGAAGGACAGCCTTTACATACAATTGTTGTGCGACATATACTTATCATGCAAAGCAATGTTATTTCAAATGAAAATTTAAGGCATCATCATTAAATTATTATTATTATTATTGCCATTATTATTTTCATCGTCATCAACGTCATCAACGTCATCATCATTTGGCATTCTAGTAACATTGTTGTTGCTAATGCTAATGTTGTTGGTCGTAGTTGCAAATTTCTGCAACATATGATAGTGACATTCGAGTATTATATATTACATTCATCTGAAATTTAATCATGTGTATACATTATGCCAACATAATTTTAAGTATACAGATATAAGTAGATAGCTGTACATGTGCTAATGCTATTGTCGATCATAAGTTTTATGAAAATCGATATCATTTTGAAATAGTTTGACTAATCTAGATATTTGTTACGAGTAACATTAATTGAAATTCTTATTAATAAGTAAATTATGGGTAATAATATATCTATAAAGTAATATTCATTACAAAGATAATACAAAATATTTTTATAGTGGCTTTAGTACCTAAATATTTAGGTAAATATGATTATGATGGTTGCGATTATTTATATTTATAGAGGGTTGGAAAAGTCATTAAAACATTGCACGTTCTTGAAATACAAACATCATTTGTGGAGATAGGAATCGCACCTAAGCCAACTATAATTAAAATGTAATAATGCTTTGTAGATATTCCACTGCAACTAGAAGCTTACGCTTGTTTCTGAATAACGTTTCGTTTATAAGCCTACACTATTTTTGGGAGACACTGTCGAATACAGGGATTCACATAACGCAACCTTTTAGTGTTTATAGTTGTGTTAAGAATACAAAGTAATGTCTTTAAAATCTCAGTCTTCGTTTCTACAAAGTAAGGCTTCGAAAGTTGTTAAAAATAGGCTTAGGTTGCAAAGATGACATCTTCATTCGGTCGAATGATTTTCTGCCGAGCGATTTCTTTGAATTTGGAATTAATAAAAGTCGCTGGAATACAAATTTGGAGAAAATGGGTGAATAGCGAATGATTAGAATTTACCGTTCTCAAATTTTAGGAAGTTTTCCAAAGTCACAGTGCCAATTATATACTTTGAGACATATACAATTTCAGGACTAATACTGTTTTCACAGTTTTTCACAATGGATTAAGGAGGTTTCATAAGCTTAATGATAATCTCGAAATAGGATATATATGCAAAAACTATGAAAATTCTTTCTGCGCTTTGGAAATCATTCCGCAAATATGAACATGTCAAAGAAATTGTAATTGTTATATTCCTCAGGTCAAATATCATGTATGACCCGAATATAGGAATGTAAACAGGGTTTTCATCACCTTTCTGACAATGTTGAAGACATATACGGATCCAACTGAATTGTATACTTCCATGAAAGCTATGGAATCGCTTACAATATTATCATAAACGATGGCGGATCCTAATCACAGTGCGGTGTTGATGGAGAGGTTAATGGAAATTCGCGAGATCATTGATGTCACAGTCATATCATAGGGCTCTTTGCTTTCAATATTAACCCTCCGATGAGTGACAGTTCTGAACTTCACGGCCGTGTGAAAAGGTCCCTACGGACCTTTTTTGTAAATCATGTTTTTTTTCATATAAAAAATTTTTTTTTGATTTTTTTTTTTGTTTTTATTGTTTATAACTAAATTCTACATACAAAAATAATTTTTTCAATTTTTTTAATAAATTTTTTTTTTTTTTTGCTTGAATTTTCTTAAGACTATTATAAAAAAGTTTAAAAATTATTGTTGTTGAGCGTGTACTTCTTGTCCCCCGTGCGATGTAAAAGTGTGCTATGTTCTCCGCAAACAGCGTTGCCGCAGCCGAAGCAGTATGCCCGCGTTTTCCGCTGCCGCCCGTACTCAGAACGGCAAAGGCGACATGACGGTCTACTTGACCTAGCCGCAAACGACGGTGCATTGCCTTCCATCGGTCTTGGTAATACCTGAAATGAAAAGAAAAATAAAAACAAATAAATATATATTCTATTCTTGAATTTGAAGATGTTTTTCTTACCCTGACATCGAATGCTTCCATCGCATTGCGTATCCTTGGATAGGAGGTTATATGGTTGTTCAGGGCACGTTCTTCGATATTTGGTGTGGCCAATTGTTTCGTTAGCAGTAACAAGAACGACCGCCGTCTGTCACTCCTTTTTAAAGGCTTCATTTCGTTGTAAATCGTAAAAGCAGCCAATGCAGCGACGTCCAGCATATTATAAAACATGGCCAACGGCCATCGTTGTGTTGCTCTTTTGCAGCTGTAAGTGCCTAGCATTTGATCCATGGTATCAACGCCGCATTTGTTGGCGTTGTAATCTAATATGGCATAGGGCTTCCGCTTCTCGGTTTGCTCGTCAACGAGGCAGGTGTAGTGCATTGTGGAGAGCACGTTCACCACTTTATTTTTTTTTCGGCACGTATGAGCATAACGCTATATCCCCTTCGTTGAACCCAAATAATGTACTATTGATGGTGCACTTCGGGGTCTTCTTGAACTCCTGTGGAATGAATGTTTTGTTGTAGCGCACTGTACCAACATATGCGGTCTTCCTCCTCAACAAAATACGCGCTAAGTCAAGAGTGGTAAAGAAATTATCCGCGCATATAGTACGGCCAGTATCTAAATATTTTTCCACAAGATCCAGCACTACGTTCTGCCCTTGGTTTATCTCCCGTTGTTGGTTTGGCAGTTTTCCAGAATATATCATTCCCTTCACAGGATAATAACTCTGTGAGTCGCATAAACACCATACTTTCAAACCATACTTAGCTGGCTTTGACGGAATGTATTGTGTGAAGCGGGTCCGGCCTCTGTAAGGGAACAACTGCTCATCAACTGTTAGTGCTTCATGAGGAGTGTAAGCTGCTGCCAAGTTATGTTGCAACATTTGCCAAATATCGTCAATAGCCGCAGTTTTGCTGTTGATGAGTCGCTGTTGTCGAGTATTTCCATTGTCGAATCGAATAAATTGCTTTATACACATGAAGCGATCGTACGACAACGCAGCTTTGTATATTGGGCAACGCGTCGCGCCCCATAATTCCATAGCTGGTTCATGGTTTGATCTTGTGAGTACAGCATACAAACGAATAGCTACAAAGGCGTCAAACTCTTTCACTGTCACTGGCTTCCACTCCTTTTTCTTCGTGGGATTCGCCAAATTCCATGTAGCTGTAACCTCCCTGCCTTTACGATTTGTTTCACGTAGCACTAAGTGTATTATTTCCTCTGTCATGATTGAACGGTTATTGTATAGGGGTCGTGTATATAAAAATAAAAAATTCTAAGAAAAAATTCTAAGAACAAAAATACTAAGAACAAAAAATACTAAGAACAAAATACTAAGAAAAAAAAATTCCAAGAACAAAATACTAAGAACAAAAAATTCTAAGAACTGGTTTATTGCTAGTAGTATAAAATTAGGATATTGTGCATTTCCTGGAAAGCAATAAAGTTCATGTCTTCGAATTTTTCTTAGAATTTTTTGTTTTTATCATCATCCCTAATGTCTTTGAGTTTAGGTCTTTGTGTTCACAACAAGTAAATTATGTGTTGAAACAATAAAAAAATTATAATGATGCCCAAAAACATGCATTTATTAGTGAAATTCAGTACAAGGTCCATACGGACCTATTCACACGTCCGCGTACTATTCTCACTAAAACCTCAATAACTCCTAAAGTAATGATCCGAGCGGCTTGATTTTTTTTCCAAAAGATGCGCAACAAAATACTCTTGGAATACTTTGGGGGGGGGGGTTGTAGTGGCCGAAGTAGGAGTAATTTCAGTTTGAAAAGGCAAAAAGGTCCCTAGGGACCTTCTCACTCATCGGAGGGTTAAATGATCAGTTGGAAAGCTGACCGCGAGATGGGAGCAAAGTAAGCTCATAATTGACCAAGCACAGGTGCACATTAGAATTGATATGAATTCTTTATAATTTTTAAAATTCTTTTCTCAAGAAGAGAAATTTTAAAAGAAGTGAGAAAATTATTATGGTCGGTCTAGACCGACTATACGGACATAAAAAGGTTCCTATAGGACTACGTCGAATAATGGGGACTCGATCGAAAAATTAACCGATCCTGACCATGTTTGGTTAGGTCACTTATATTTTGCAAAAAAAAAAAAAAAAAAAAATAGATTTTGTGATAGATTTAAGAGAAGATCGGGAATTAGCTTCATATGGGGGCTATGGCTAAGAATTTTTCTATAGCGTATATATATGAGCAATAGAAGCTTATATATACTAAATTTTTTCCAAATATATTTATATCTGCGACCTGTAGTTTGATCACAAAGTTTACAGGAACACACAAATGGACGGACGCACAGATAGGTCTAGATAGGTCTATTTTTGGTAGTCAGCACAAAGTCATTATACCCTGACCATATGATGGTATAGCGTATAATAAAACAAAACTAAAGCAACATGAGCCTTATACCAAAATATACAAATTTAGGGTTAAATTTTTCGTTCAAATATTGCCAATTTTTCGTGTAATTGAAGTCTGAACTTGGGAAATACTTCATTCTTACTTTCTTATTTCTAAAAGTTCTCTTAAACTAATATTTTATGTCGCGAATAATTTTTTTTAGCCCACTGGTGATCTTCAGAAGTGATTTATCTGAGTAATGAAAATGAAGCATCAGTGACAACAATTTAAAAGAATTTCATGTTTCATAATTTAATAATTTTTTTGATAAAATCGATTTTAGCGATCCCGTATTGATCTCCCAAAAATTAAAACATATGTTATGCGCTACAAGAATTCATATTCCGCTTTAAAAGTTGGGCATATATAAAAAAGGAACCTTTTTGTTGACACGCCTTTGTACACACGTGTGTAGTCTCCATGGCAAAATTCTATTAATTGGGCAACGCTTTGCTACCTTTTCCCGTGATAATTTTCAATTTCAACAAAACCTAAAAATGGCTTGGTTGATAGTGTGGTAGATCCACGATGATAATGCAGCAAATGCCTATTTTAAGGTCCTTGACAAATCCATTTATTTGGAATAGATAATTTTTTTGGAGAAATGTGTATTCACGAGAAATAATGTTCAAAATATATTGTTTTTAATATTATTTATATTTTATATAATTTACATAAGCGTCATAGGACCTTTCTATGTCCTATGGCTCTTGTCAAATTACAATTTGTTTAGGAAATTCAAGATCCGTTCTCAAGATTTACCTCAAGTCGGATTTGCTTCATCCTATGACCGATTCTTTCTTTAAGGAATACGTAGAAAGTATTGCACAATTGGCCGTATTGCGGCAGGAGCTAAGGAGGAGTAAGGATGAAGAGAGAAGAGGACTAGATTTGTGAGATTTCTGACATCTGGAAGTAGATTCTTGTCAAATGTTTTCTATCTGAACGAAGTGCTTCTGACTGGCCTAGCCTTTTATGCAAGAGAATCAGAGTGCACCCTTTTGACCTCATAGAGTTCTTGCAAGCGTCGAGCTGCCCTTTTAACCTAACCAAGCAAAGTGTTTGAGGGTACAAGTTCTTAGAAAGATAAACAAATGGAGTCGCCCTGAACGCTTTCCTGTCCACGATGTTTCTATTATGTGCGAAGTACACCTTATACTTATTCGAACGTAGAAGTTTTCGGTAGCCATGGTTGACTTGGCTAGTGAGACTTGTGGTACTGAATGAGATGATTTAGTTGATAGAAAGATTCCTTTTTACAGGTTTTCAGAATTAGCGAAGAAGAAATGCGTTATTTTGGATCTTATAATTTCCAGCACCATTGCGGAACATTTCTGAAAGTTGCGCAAGTCTGCTCCAGATGTTCCAATTTGTTGGACTATTCAACGTAGTGATGATAAGAGGACCTGTGTCCAATGCTCCAATTTTCATTAGTATGTGGAAGATCACTTTGAATTGAAGTCCATTAATCCAGAAGCAGTTAAAAAAAATAGTTACTGTAGAAATAACATTCATTAAACTTCTGGCAGACCTCATTTTCACAAGTAACGTTGATAAAATATATCTACTGAACCTTATGCCTTCTTTCTTCCTTTTCTAAACTATTTAGCTTCCGCCCGTTGCAATTAAGTTTCTGTTCATCGTTGAAGATATCGGGTTTCTATGATAAAAATTGCTAACCGATAATATCTTTCTTCATTATTATTTACTAGTATTTTTTTTTTTTTTTTTTCATATAAACATTTATTTTATTTGCAATCTACGCCAGTATAAACGATATTACAATATTTTTCTGGCTTCTGCCGAACATAATATTCATTAACGAGATTTCCGAAACAATCCATCTGCTAATGTGGCACATCCGTTGTTGCTGCCTTATAAGATCCATAGACGTATTTTCGTTATTCTTAAGAGTTTTTGCCTGTTTTTCACATCAACGCAAATATAAACGAATACGTCATGTTTTCGCTGAGCGCCACTTCTAGACGTTGCTTGGCAATTTATCACTGAAAATAGTAATGTTTTTTTATTTTTTATTTACAATCATTTTTCTTTTTAAGTTTTGTTGTATTTATTTATTTTTGTTTAAGAAGACGGATAATAAAGAAAGTTTAGAAACAACCTCGCAAACAAAGTGGAAGTTGCTTAACTGAAGACAACCGATAGAAATTAAAGTCATTACATCGCCCTGTAGGCTGAAAAATTTCAATAAATCAAACTTAATAAAATTCAATTGTTAAGACTCACAGATTTTTAAGACTCGCTATAGGACTCTTTATAAGCGACTGGTTCAAATTTTGCCTCAACTTATGTAACAAAAGATAAAAAATCCAACATATCAATTGGTTTGCTGGGATTGAGCACAATATTTCTTAAAAGTTTCCCCAACACATGAAATACTGTCATACTTTATTCTATATGCGGATGACGATGACTACAACGTCTAGATATAACAGACATCACAGTTTTAGATGACAATAACAGCAACAACAAAAACATTATCTCATACCACGTAATAACAATGATAAATGCAAGCCGATAAATCGTTAGCAAAACACACAGGATATAACCATACTTAAGAAAACATGGAAGAGTGGTAAGGCCGCAGTAACTGAATGTGTTTGTTAAGCGATTGGCTTGTTAATTTTGTGCAGCGATAGTGAGGCATTGGACGGACCTATCCATCAGTAATTTCACTCAATCCATTGGCGTAGCTGGGCAAAACTTGTGAGGGGAGGAGAGATTTTTCTATAGTTGACTCATAAGAGCTAATGATATGTTATTCTTTATTTAGTTTTGAGCTTTACAAGAAATGGAAGTGACACATTGGTGGTTTTCCTTTTTGCAAAGAAAAAAAATTAAAGGCTGATTTTCAATTCATTTCTTTATTAACATAATATTGAAATGTGAGCTTGTTTAACAATTTTGATAAAGAGTTTACGATTTTTATCCTTTTCTACTTTAGCATTATAACGATATTTTATAATATAATGTACATTTCTAAGATCAAACAATAAAGTTAAGTTAGGGGTAAAATTACAATAAGTCAAGCTCATTGATATTGTTAGAGGCTGATAGGTACAGTGGTTCACAGCTTATTTCAAGCATCATCTATTCAGAAGTTAAGTGTGTTTATTATTATTATTATTTATTATTTTTTTATATAAGTGCTTCTTTATTTACACTGTTTGCTAGAACAATGA
Organism: Cordilura impudica; assembly: GCA_963682025.1. Classification (NCBI taxonomy): domain Eukaryota; kingdom Metazoa; phylum Arthropoda; class Insecta; order Diptera; family Scathophagidae; genus Cordilura; species Cordilura impudica. The sequence goes on from OY821518.1 coordinate 248,270,323, forward strand.
GCAAATTAGTTAACAATCTATTACATTAGGCATATTGTTTTGAATTATTTGTTCCCCATGGTACAAAAATTTATGAACTGTGGATGGCATATATCTCCAAGAGTATTTTTCATTCTAAAGTATAGCTGTTTTATTGGCGTACTCTCCAAATTTTTTTGCATTTATCTTTCTGCTGCATGCTAGAACTTGTAATATGATTTTGAATCGTCTTATTAATTCATGATCTACACGGAAAAAAATCTCCTTGCAGTATTTCCATCATTTGTGTTTCCTTCACCTTGTTTTGGTTGGTCGATTACGAGGCCTAGCTGTAGATATTTTTGTTGAATTTGTTTTTTGCTTTCTTTTTTTCTTCATTTTCTTTGTTTTTTCTCACTGCTTCGCCTAACGGACCAAATTCCAAATTATAACCCAATTTAAGAATATGCTCCATGAAATGTATTCTAGCATGAAGAGGGGACATTCCAAATTCGTAGGCCTCCTTAAAACTATCGTCTTCTGGTGGGGGTTGGCTTAATTGACTTGATGTCTTTTGGCATATAATGCAGCTTGACGTTGACTTTGTTCCAGTTAAAGCTTGTGCAACTTTTCCATCAATCATTGTGAGACACATTTTAAAATGTACTGGTCATCAAATTTAAATATTACTGGTTGAAGTTCCTTAATTTGATCTCTTATTTTTTGAACTTCTTCAGTTATGACATCTTTGGTTTCCTTTTTGAATGCAAATTTTATTGGTCTGCAATGCTTTGTTGAAGAAGGAATTTCATTTTTCCATATATCAATTTCTGTTGCTCTACTAGTTGACGGCTCTAAGACGCTATACCTTTTTGTTAAGCGCAATGGAACGAAAGATACCATAAATAAATAAGCATCTGATGAATTTTCGGCATTAAATTTCTTTTATTGTTTCTGACCAGAGGATCCACCACATCTCCATTTATAAATTAAAGTAATGCTGCCATTACCAATTTTTTTTAAATGATCAGTATCAAGCGTATTTAGCAATCGTTCTGCAGTATGTTCAAGGAGATCTTGCAATTTTATTTCTGCTGATGTTGAAGTGACACCAATAGCAGATTGTGAAGGTAAACATTCTTTTATGGCAGAAACTAAATCTCGATACTCTGGAAAAATCCCACAGTTCTTTTCATTGGTTCGCTTCCGCAATTCCTTATATTGATTTTTGGTCAATTTCAAATCCAAAAACAGGGCGAACGCTTCTTCCGGCGTAAATTTCTTATCTTCAAATGGTGTAGGAATGCTTTTCAAAATCCTCTTTGTGCGCCTTGGGCTCGCTTCTACTATTTTTTCAATTTTTTTTAATTATTTCAATTTTACTTTTTTTTTTATTTTGGGTTGGTTGAATTTGGTGCAAAAATGAATCCTTCATAATTCTTTGAGAAATTTCTTCATTGATATTTTCCAGCTTGCGCCTTCGAGATCTTTCAATACATCCGTCAATTGGTTTTGCTGGTCAACCCTTTTTTCCACTTTCGTTGGCAGTTGTAGATGCACTCTCAAAAACAAGTTCCTTTATTAACCAGTCTTGGTAACGTTTGTACATCTTTGCCTTGCTATGAGTGCATTCAATGTACCGTCTTTTCAAATTCGATACAAAATTAGTAATCTTTCCTTTGTGCATTTCAATGTCTTCTAGGTTACAATTCTTAAAGAAGTCGTTGCTCACTATGTGCAGATCTCTGTAACAGTACTTACCCATTGCACAAATTGTTCTGAATAATAATTGTGGAAACATTTCTTGCAATTATGTAAAATAAAATTTTTTATCTTTTATTACCACTTTTAGAAGCATAAAAAACCCACACCCTAACCCCTTTTAAAAGGTGAAGCATACCTGCTCATATCTTAAAGGGCTATGTCGCAATAGTTTTTTTTTTACCATTTACAAATTTTTTTCTTTTATTATCACTTTTAGAAGCATCAAAAACCCACAGCCTAACCCCTTTTAAAAGGTGAAGCATACCTGTTCATATCTTAAAGGGCTATGTCGCAATAGTTTTTATTTTTACCATTTACCTGTTATTTACATTGTTTCACATTTTGTCAGGTATTTAAACTATATAACTCTAATTCAGACTATTAATGTTTTTGAAAGATACCTATGTAAATGTACCTGTAACAATTAAGCGCATTATATCTCAACCCTTTTTTATAAGTATATAACAACTCCTGACAACTCTACCGACACGCAAAGAAACACACCACGGTGCACCGGTACGACCAACTTTTGTATCCATAACACTCAGACGGACGGACGAACATCGTTTAAGCGACTCAGAAAGTGTTTTTGAGTCGATCCGTATAATAAAAGATGGATAAAGGTCCAATATTTTTGGCAGTTACAAACATCACCTCAAACTTAATATATCCTAACCACATAGTGGACAACTTTTGTATTCATAAATTTTGCTGAAAATATCTAAACTTGGGTCAGAAAAATTGTTCTGGTGCACACGGGCTGAAACTGGCGGGTGTATAATGGGGTATAGGAGTATAATGGAGGGTTCGGACTATAGAAGAGTGCAAGATTTTTTCTGACTGCTTTTGACTAAGCAGGAGTTATGCTCTATTAAGTAGGAGATTTTCGGAAAATTTGGACCTTTTTTAACTTTTTTTTTTTTTAAATTTCGGAATGACTCAGTTATTTTACATTTTTAACATTAATAGTATAGAAGCCGCAAAATTATACAAAATTTACTTTACTTCAAAATATTTTAAATCAAAAAAGTTACAGTCATTCAAAAATAAAAATTTACAAAGAAATTTTTAATTTTAGCAAAATACTGAGAAAGCCCATTTTCGAAGACCATGTTTGCTGTGATATAGTTGAGATAGAGTCGCAATTTTTTGGCTTCCGATGTTTACTAGTATTTACTTTCAAATGAATAACATAATTTTAAAATCAGTAACAAAAAAAGAATGATTTTTGGCCGCCTTCTCAAAATATGGTCCACTGTGCGCCGGTTCTTCAGCATATTTCTAATGAGGACCTTCAAATCATGACAAAAGAAAACAGCTTGGAAATTGATGACTTTCCTTGTCACACACAAGCTGTAGAAAGATGTGTTAAACTGGTAGCAGAGGTCTCTCAAAGTGTAACTAACGCTGCTTCTAGAGATGGCCTTATTAGAACCAAGTTGAAATCACGAGCAGAAATGCTAAATTTTGGTCACAAAAATATGTTTAAATTTAAAGTTTTAGTCATTTATTAAGTTTTATTTTCTTGTACATTAATTGCAAGTATAAAATAAATTAATAGAATAAATTTGTATCTCGTTTTTTTTTTTTTTTTTATTATTTCGAGCATACGGTTTATGTTTGTAAAAACGTTTTCAAGATGGCACGTAATTCGATTTTTATTACTTTTACCGTAATCTGTGTAAAATTACGCAAATTTTGATACCACTTGCGAAAGTGTAGCTCGAAAAAACATTTTTCTCATTTAATGACGGGACAGCCTACTGTACATTAGTATGTGTTGTGTAATTCCATTAAACTACATAACTTTATACAATTAACTATTAAATATAAAATGAAGTTACTAAATAGAAATAAAAAAATACGTCCAGTATTTAATATAACAATAATGATAATAATAATAATGACATGTGCGAAATACTAAATATGTGCAATAATGATATTAATGATATTCCGCATAAAAAAATGAGAAATTAGCTTCTGAACGACAAGTATGGAATATGGGCTCATTTTAATCGGATTAGTTATTATGCTTTTACCACTCAAGAGCTTGCTTACAGTAGTGACAGGCTGCCAAATCAGACCAAAAATATGTGAACATAACTTTATTATAAATTTCGGTATTTATAGAGCATTCCTTTCTGAAACTTTTTGGACTTTCTTTGATTTCAAATCTTCATTGGCTTTAGCTTTTCGTTCCAATTACTTCGAGCACTGATCATCAGACTGCTTTTCTACCAGATATGTTGGGAGTCCTTTTCCGTATGCTTTCTATTTTCTTGGCGTTACGAAATGCATGTGGGCCATGCTTCCTATCAATGGTAAAATTCTCCTGATACTTTCCAAGAACTTTGACGGCAGACCTTTGATTTTTTGCCAACTTTTTGTTAACATTTAACATTTTATTAAAACTGACAACAATTGAACATTATAACTAACATATTTTCCAAGATAACTTGATCAAAAAATAATTCAAATAATATCTGCGCAAAAAAAAAAACAGAGTAACAAGTAGATTCTTAAATTCGGCTGTGCTGAATCTCTCACATGGGTTTTACGTTTACATTGACCTGTAGACTTGTTGCACTATTTATAACAAATGTAAACAAAATATTTGAAAGACTATACAATGCGATAAATTTAATGCTAAATTATTATAACAAACCCACTGAATTTGTAGCATTTTTTATAGATATCTTCATATTTTTGGACATATCTTGGCACAGTAGTGCCCTTTTTATCCCATTTTCAATAGCAACCTGCTCGAAGTAATGAAAAACAATATTCTCATAACTTTACCCAGGTAAATGGATTTTTGTGTAAAATGATTGTGATTTCAACAGACAGACGGAAAGACGGACGGTCAGACGGACATAGCGGCTCGATTTGTTATATGCATACATATATCGATGCGTTACAAACGCAATGAGAAATTGATTAAAAATTAAAAATTAAAAATTAAAAATTAAAAATTAAAAATTAAAAATTAAAAATTAAAAATTAAAAATTAAAAATTAAAAATTACAAATTACAAATTAAAAATTAAAAATTAAAAAATTAAAAATTAAAAATTAAAAATTAAAAATTAAAAATTAAAAATTAAAAATTAAAATTAAAAATTAAAAATTAAAATTAAAAATTAAAAATTAAAAATTAAAAATTAAAATTAAAAATTAAAAATTAAAAATTAAAAATTAAAAATTAAAAATTAAAAATTTAAAAATTAAAAAATTAAAAATTAAAAATTAAAAATTAAAAATTAAAAATTAAAAATTAAAAATTAAAATTAAAAATTAAAAATTAAAAATTAAAAATTAAAAATTAAAAATTAAAAATTAAAAATTAAAAATTAAAAATTAAAAATTAAAAATTAAAAATTAAAAATTAAAAATTAAAAATTAAAATTAAAAATTAAAAATTAAAAATTAAAAATTAAAAATTAAAAATTAAAAATTAAAAATTAAAAATTAAAAATTAAAAATTAAAAATTAAAAATTAAAAATTAAAAATAAAACTTAAAAAATTAAAAATTAAAAAAATTAAAAATTAAAAATTAAAAATTAAAAATTAAAAATTAAAAATAAAAAATTAAAAATTAAAATTAAAAATTAAAAATTAAAAATTAAAAATTAAAAATTAAAAATTAAAAATTAAAAATTAAAAACTAAAAATTAAAAATTAAAAATTAAAATTAAAAATTAAAAATTAATAATTAAAAATTAAAAATTAAAAATTAAAAATTAAAAATTAAAAATTAAAAATTAAAAATTAAAAATTAAAAATTTGAAAAATTTAGAAAATTAAAAATTAAAAATTAAAAATTAAAAATTAAAAAATAAAAATTAAAAATTAAAAATTACAAATTAAAAATTAAGAACTAAAAATTAAAATTAAATATTAAAAATTAAAAATTAAAAATTAAAAAATTAAAAATTAAAAACTAAAAATTAAAAATTAAAAATTAAAAATTAAAAATTAGAAATTAAAAAATTAAAAATTAAAAATTAAAAATTAAAAATTAAAAATTAAAAATTAAAAATTAAAAATTAAAAATTAAAAATTAAAAATTAAAAATTAAAAATTAAAAATTAAAAACTAAAAATTAAAAATTAAGAACTAAAAATTAAATATTAAAAATTAAAAAATTAAAAATTAAAAATTAAAAATTAAAAATTAAAAATTAAAAATTAAAAATTAAAAATTAAAAATTAAAAATTAAAAATTAAAAATTAAAAATTAAAAATTAAAAATTATAAATTAAAATTAAAAATTAAAAATTAAAAATTAAAAATTAAAAATTAAAAATTAAAAATTAAAAATTAAAAATTAAAAATTAAAAATTAAAAATTAAAAATTAAAAATTAAAAATTAAAAATTAAAAATTAAAAATTAAAAATTAAAAAATTAAAAATTAAAAATTAAAAATTAAAAATTAAAAATTTAAAAATTAAAAATTAAAAATTAAAAATTAAAAATTAAAAATTAAAAATTAAAAATTAAAAATTAAAAATTAAAAATTAAAAATTAAAATTAAAAATTAAAAATTAAAAATTAAAAATAAAAATAAAAAATTAAAAATTAAAAATTAAAAATTAAAATTAAAAATTAAAAATTAAAAATAAAAAATAAAAAAATTAAAAATTAAAAATTAAAAAATTAAAAATTAAAAATTAAAAATAAAAATTAAAAATTAAAAATTAAAAATTAAAAATTAAAAATTAAAAATTAAAAATTAAAAATTAAAAATTAAAAATTAAAAACTAAAAATTAAAAATTAAAAATTAAAAATTAATAATTAAAAATTAAAAATTAAAAATTAAAAATTAAAAATTAAAAATTAAAAATTAAAAATTAAAATTAAAAATTAAAAATTAAAAATTAAAAATTAAAAATTAAAAATTAAAAAATTGAAAATTAAAAATTAAAAATTAAAAATTAAAAATTAAAAAATAAAAAATTAAAAATTAAAAATTACAAATTACAAATTAAAAATTAAGAACTAAAAATTAAAAATTAAATATTAAAAATTAAAAATTAAAAATTAAAAATTAAAAATTAAAAATTAAAAATTAAAAATTAAAAATTAAAAACTAAAAATTAAAAATTAAAAATTAAAAATTAAAAAATTAAAAATTAGAAATTAAAAATTAAAAATTAAAAATTAAAAATTAAAAATTAAAAATTAAAAATTAAAAATTAAAAATTAAAAATTAAAAATTAAAAATTAAAAATTAAAAACTAAAAATTAAAAATTAAAAATTAAGAACTAAAAATTAAAAATTAAAAATTAAAAAATTAAAAATTAAAAATTAAAAATTAAAAATTAAAAATTAAAAATTAAAATTAAAAATTAAAAATTAAAAATTAAAAATTAAAAATTAAAAATTAAAAATTAAAAATTAAAAATTAAAAATTTAAAATTAAAAATTAAAAATTAAAAATTAAAAATTAAAAATTAAAAATTAAAAATTAAAAATTAAAAATTAAAAATTAAAAATTAAAAATTAAAAATTAAAAATTAAAAATTAAAAATTAAAAATTAAAAATTAAAAATTAAAAATTAAAAATTAAAAATTAAAAATTAAAAATTAAAAATTAAAAATTAAAAATTAAAAATTAAAAATTAAAAATTAAAAATTAAAAATTAAAAATTAAAAATTAAAAATTAAAACTTAAAAATTAAAAATTAAAAATTAAAAATTAAAAACTAAAAATTAATAATTAAAAATTAAAAATTAAAAATTAAAAATTAAAAATTAAAAATTGAAAATTAAAAATTAAAAATTAAAATTAAAAATTAAAAATTAAAAATTAAAAATTAAAAATTAAAAATTAAAAATTAAAAATTAAAAATTAAAATTAAAAATTAAAAATTAAAAATTAAAAATTAAAAATTAAAAATTAAATAAAAATTAAAAATTAAAAATTACAAATTAAAAATTAAGAACTAAAAATTAAAAAATTAAATTTTTAGATAAAAATAATTAAGCTTGAGGCCATTGTTGTTCTTATACTTCAATTGTTTATTTCATCCAATATTTCGCTATCAATTAGATAGCATCTTCAGGAATCTAAATTATATATATAACATAAAAACATTTTTAACATAATGTAACTCAAAGAACAATAAAAACAAACCTACGAGTAACAATAATTAACTTAATACATGTACGTCATAACGTTTACACATTCAATATTGCACTAAATCAATTTTTTGTTTATGATGTGACGATAGCTTTGAGCGCAATTATCGGTGTCGGTTTTATAATTCATTCGGTTCTCTCTCGGTATGTTTATAATATGTAACATTTCAAGTGTGTATCGTTTGTTATATTTATCCTCTCTTTGTAAAATCTCAACGTCATCCAAGTTTGGTAAATGTTTGTATTCTGCACAATGGGCCATGAGTGCCGTTTTTTGTGTCAATAATTTATTTCTATATCTTAGATCCGATCTGTGTCCTGATAATCTTGTTTTTAATTTGTTTTTTGTTGTCCCCACATATACTTGTTTGCATATGTTGTTCTCGTCACCAGTGCAGTTTATTTTATAAATTACGTTGGAATTTTCCATTTTTTCGTGTTTACTTTTTGTATTCGAAAACAGTTGTCTTAATGTGTTTGTGGTCGTTGATGCCACTTTAAATTTTTCGGTGTTATATAATTTTGATTTTGATATTCTTTCCGAAATTATTGGTACATATGTCATCGATTTGTATATTTTTGATGTTTCATCTCGTCTAGTTGTCCGGTTTTGTTGGTTTTTAAAAAGGCTGTTAATAATTTTTGTAGGAAAAGCATTTCTCTTAAGTATTTCCTTTAGTTTAACTATGTTCTTTCTATGAAAATCTGGATCGCTAATAGAAAGTACTCTGCTTATTAAGTTGTTGGCCGTATTCATAATAATACTTTTTGGTTGGCATGAGTAGAAATTAATTATTCTTCCAGATGATGTGGGTTTAAACTAAAGGAAATACTTAAGAGAAATGCTTTTCCTACAAAAATTATTAACAGCCTTTTTAAAAACCAACAAAACCGGACAACTAGACGAGATGAAACATCAAAAATATACAAATCGATGACATATGTACCAATAATTTCGGAAAGAATATCAAAATCAAAATTATATAACACCGAAAAATTTAAAGTGGCATCAACGACCACAAACACATTAAGACAACTGTTTTCGAATACAAAAAGTAAACACGAAAAAATGGAAAATTCCAACGTAATTTATAAAATAAACTGCACTGGTGACGAGAACAACATATGCAAACAAGTATATGTTGGGACAACAAAAAACAAATTAAAAACAAGATTATCAGGACACAGATCGGATCTAAGATATAGAAATAAATTATTGACACAAAAAACGGCACTCATGGCCCATTGTGCAGAATACAAACATTTACCAAACTTGGATGACGTTGAGATTTTACAAAGAGAGGATAAATATAACAAACGATACACACTTGAAATGTTACATATTATAAACATACCGAGAGAGAACCGAATGAATTATAAAACCGACACCGATAATTGCGCTCAAAGCTATCGTCACATCATAAACAAAAAATTGATTTAGTGCAATATTGAATGTGTAAACGTTATGACGTACATGTATTAAGTTAATTATTGTTACTCGTAGGTTTGTTTTTATTGTTCTTTGAGTTACATTATGTTAAAAATGTTTTTATGTTATATATATAATTTAGATTCCTGAAGATGCTATCTAATTGATAGCGAAATATTGGATGAAATAAACAATTGAAGTATAAGAACAACAATGGCCTCAAGCTTAATTATTTTTATCTAAAAATTACAACAAAAAGGTCGAAATAACAATCAAGTTTATTATTAAAAATTAAATATTAAAAATTAAAAATTAAAAATTAAAAATTAAAAATTAAAAACTAAAAATTAAAAATTAAAAATTAAAAATTAAAAATTAAAAATTAAAAATTAAAAATTAAAAATTAAAAATTATAAATTAAAAATTAAAAATTAAAAATTAAAAATTAAAAATTAAAAACTAAAAATTAAAAATTAAAAATTAAGAACTAAAAATTAAATATTAAAAATTAAAAATTAAAAATTAAAAATTAAAAATTAAAAATTAAAAATTAAAAATTAAAAATTAAAAATTAAAAATTAAAAATTAAAAATTAAAAATTAAAAATTAAAAATTAAAAATTAAAAATTAAAAATTAAAAATTAAAAATTAAAAATTAAAAATAACAAATAAAAAATAAAAAATTAAATATTAAAAATTAAAAATTAAAAATTAAAAATTAAAAATTAAAAATTAAAAATTAAAAATTAAAAATTAAAAATTAAAAATTAAAAATTAAAGATTAAAAATTAAAAGTTAAAAATTAAAAATTTTTCTTTTTTCTTTCGCCGCAGGCAGCAGTTTTGTATTTTCATATGTTTGTCACGCCAAAATAGAATCTGTTGTGAAAAATGAAAAATGTACATGTGACTTTCCTCATGTATTGTACATACACAATATTTCATATGTATCACATGATATGTTCGTATCTAAAAAATACATCGTGTGATAAAATATTAAGATATTTCACAGTTTCAATGACATAAATGGTCATATTACTCTTCAACGTGAGCTTGAATGGTCTAATGTGAACTTGAGGAAGTGACTCTTAAGAAATGCAAACATATGGTATTGCACAGAAAGGGAATAATATCTGACGAATATTGTATTAATGGAATAGTATTGGATACCGTTCAAACATTTTTGGATCTTTATGTACTTATGGATAGGAAACTTGATTCATTGGTCATATTAGTATGATTGTTAATAAGGCAAGATCTACTCTTGGTTTCGTTAAAAGTAGCCCATCCGATCCATATGTTACTAAACAGCTTTATACAGCACTTATTAGACCAATTTTGGAATATGCATCAATAATATAGAATAAATCAGTGCAATTGAGTCTGTGCAGAAAAAGTTTTTGCTATTCTGTCTACGTAGTTTAGGTTGAAGTTATTATGACTTACCAAAATATACTAATAGACTAAAGCTTATCAGACCTCCAACTCTTGAGAGTAGGAGGACCATGCTAGGTGTTACCTTTGTATTCAGCCTTGCGGATAGTGATGTGGACTCAGAGTTCCTTTTTAACAAATTTAAATTTTAACTTGTCTTGTGGATTCATAAAACATTGTAATCCACTTCATTTGGACTATTTTAGGACTAATTATGCTAATTCTTATTTTTTCCGCAGAATTTGTCGTGTTACACAATTTCGTTAATATTAATTGTAAAGTGTTGAAAGTAAGGCGCGATATAGTTGAATACCTCAGTTAACTATTTTTGTTCTCTATTGCCTAAATTTAAATTTGTCTGTTACTTAATATCAGCTGATAACATATTCTGTAACTGATTTATGACCACACAATTTACTTACCAGCTCTTGTTTGGAATCCGTCAGGGTCTCTAATGTGTGCGGAGTTTCTACGTTAACAAGACATGCCGCCTCGGTCTCGTTTCTTACTAAGCAATTACTTGCTACTCTAAAAAGATCGATTTTTGAATATCGCTCCACAATTTGGGATCGGTATTATAAAATTCAAGGTGAAGTCAACTTGGAATTTCTTCTACGTAGGACTTATAATATTAATAGGCAAGGCGATTTCTTGTGGCCGATATAAAAATTGTAGCTAATAATCGATTTTGACCAAACATAACTCATTTGAAAGGTATTTTTTTAGCGTCCACTAGATTTACAGATTTGCACCGTCTAGAACATTTTTTCTTTGTAGTAATGCTCATTTAAAGTTGCTACTAACATAAAAAGATATACTGTGTGTGTCTTTATTATAAATATCAAAAGGCCTGTGTTGAATTGTGAATTGGCTAAAATTGATTTGCATACCTTTAGGCTCCTTTAAAATTAATTATTAACAAACGCATTTTTGTATCTTCTGTGTGTTCAACAAATATTTACAATGAAATTTAGGGAATTTTATTTGAAAAGTGTTGAATTGTAAATTGGCTTAAATTGATTAGCATACCTTTAAGCTCTTAGAAAATTATTATTACTATTAAATGAAAAATTAAAATTTCCTAGAATTTGCACTTGAAATCGAGGGCTGGGCTCTGCTAGTTTGTTTTAATGTTCCTCAACGTTTTGTAAGACATTTTGCATCAAAAATTATAAATTTTCTCGATCAAACCGGATCCATTAGATTATTTGTATTATCTTATCGGGCGTTTTAAAATAAAAAAAGACTTTTGAAGAGGTACATTCCCTGTAACACTTAATTCTTTAACAAATATATTTGACACTTTAAGTATTCGAAGACTATTAACAATAATTTTTCTTTAAAGGAATTCCTTAAACTTTCATCTTGCATTGCTACACCCAAAAAAAACCCATCCAACTACCTAACCAACTGTACTAATCCCTCTATTTAAACTGGTTGAACATGGATTTGCCATTTACCAACACTTGTGAAAATATATCGATTAAGTGTTTGTTGTTTATAAATTTCGTTTTTGCCGTCTCACTGATTTCACCTCGCTTTCTCGGTATTTGTTTTTGGTTGATGTGTTACAATAAAGTGCGTGGGCTTTTATAAGTCAACATCTTAGTCGGCAGCAGCTTAACCAAAAAATTTAACATCGCAATCATTGTTAGTCGGGCTAAAAATCTCTTAACGACAGCCAAATGTCAAATGAAGTCAGTCAGAAAACGAACATGAATGTTACAAGAGTAGAAGTGAACAAATGAAGTGTAGTTTTGAAAAAGAAATATTACAATAATCCAGCCATGGAATGTAATGTAAAATTTAACGCCTTTATGCTTTCTAATGCTGTTCAATTTCTTGGGAGTTTTTACTTTTCTTATTTTTCTTTGAAAAATATTGTGTATGTTGCTTTAGATGTCTGTCGTTCGTCAGTCGTTAGGAGTGGGTTGTATATGATTTTTGTTTTACCATCTCACTAGGAGTTGATGGTTTTGTTTACAAATATGTTTGTTTGACGCGTAAAGTAAACATGCTTTATCGGTATACTTTGATTTTTTGCATTCTGCGTTGTTTTTCTCTGTTCAAATATTTGTTTTTGCTTTGGTTTTTTTCTCTTCTTCTGTTTTTTGTTTGTTTGATATTTAACGTGCAATTGGCGTAAAGAAAACAAATAGGCAAAATATCACTTTATTAGGGGTATTAACAATAAAAGGTGGATATTTCAAATTTAAAATTTGATATGCTAACATGAACAGTAATCTTTTCATATTTAAACTTTTCTTCACATATTTATATTCTTATTTTTGCTTGGTCTCGTGAATACCTCTATTTTATTGCTATGCAATGAAATTGCGGATTATTTCTGAATAAGCTACGGCAAACCCTGGTTTAAATATGTGAGAGTTGTTGCTGAAATATGCATTAAGTTATTGTCGTTAATTCCACAAATTGTGTTTATTTTTTAAGGCGCCTTTTAATTTTTTTTATCCATAATTTATGTGAATTTGATACTGATTTGTATATGCCACACTTTGCAAAGTACTGGATCATATAAAATGAACAGATTTTCATTATAGATGGCAACATTTAAAAAATATCATTATTATAATTGGTGGAATTCAAAATTATTGAAAAATACGAGTATTATAAGATAATTACTTACAGAACGGGCACCAAAGTGGTCGCCTATGCTGATGAAGTTGTACTTCTGGTATTTGAACGGGACGATGGACACTGATATTAGAATCCCTCTATCCGAGCTGTCTAAACGAAGGGGCAGCTGATTTTGAATTAAGAAAAAGGTGGAAGCAACTGACCTCTTGCAGATCATCTCAGAACATATGGCCTTTGCCTAATCCAAGGCACTTATTGGTTTTGGTAAAGGGACAATCAACTTACTTATAGGAATACTCACTGGCCACTGTGTCATAGGTCGCATGGTCGAATGTATAGGTGTTCCGACAGCTGGCTTCTATAGGAGTTCTATGGATGAGGACGACGCACAGTGGCGCCCGTAGAGCAAACGAGGTTGCAAAAATCAAAATTTTCATGTGCGCCGACGAAGTTTTGAATAAACCCATGTTATAGGAAACTTTTCAACGATTTCAAATATGCTACTCTTAATAATATCACATTTTTAGTTTAGAAGATATAACCGTTCAAAGTTGACCGACTTTCGGTTTTCAAAAAAATGCACCATTTTTAGTCAATTTGTTGCGATTTCAGGTGTAATATCACGAAAAATAGGTAACGAATCGCCTTATTTTTTGTTTGTATTGATTGATGTATTTATTAAATGTATAATGATAAAAAAAACCAAGTAAGAAAATTATAGTCGGTCTAGACCGACTATACGATACCCTATACCATGCGTTTAGAAACTCTATCCCTTAGGCCCAACTAACTGGACATAGAAAATAGTAAAAACCAAATTTGAGTGGGATTTTTATTAATTTTTTTGACTGCAGATATGAAAAAGTTCATACCGGATGTTATATCTATATGGGGATTAGGTCCAAAAATGGACCGATCCTGATCATGTTTGGTAAAGTCTCTTATATTTTGCAAAAATATGTACAAACAAAATTTGAGAAGAATCAGTGCAATATTTTTGTTTTTTAATAGATTTAAGTGAAGATCGGGAAGCAGCTCTATATGGGGTCAAAGGGATCATTTTTGGACTACTCATTAGTGGATGTAATGAACGCATACAAACCCAATTTGTGTAAGATCTATATGACAATTTGGATCTTATGGCAATTTATGTCGATTTCATATGGGTAATTTGTATGGGGGCTAGGTCTGAACATGGACCGATTCTCACCAGTTTCAATAGCGTTCATCCCATGGCCGATAAAAGCTTATATACCAAATTTCATCAAAATATCTTCATATTTGCGACCTGCAGTTTGATTACAAGCTTTACATGGACACACAGACGGACGGACGGACGGACGGACGGACGGACATTGTTAAATCAACTCAGAAAGTGATTCTGATTCGATCGGTATAATTAAAGATGGGTCTAGGTCAAATATTTTTGGTTGTTACAAACAGCAGCACAAAGTCAATATACCCAAACCACATAGTGGTATAGGGTATAATAACTGTTTGCTTTGTGTTTCTCCTGGTAAATCACTATTTAAAAGCTATCCGTTTTTTCACTATTTTTCAACTTTGACGGAAAATAAAAAAAATCTATATTTTTATATATTTGCCATATTTGCAAAACATGTTCTTTGATTATTTCTTTACATAATTCAAAAGGTTTTATCTGCCCGTGCGTGCCCGTTTGGCTTCTAGAGGTAAAAAAAGGTTAAAAAGACATGGTTGCAGAAATTGTATGGCGTGCATCCCTTACATGTTTTGACTGACAGTAGTTTGATCTAATAGTTTGAAAATTGCATTTGAAGTCGGTTGTCTACCTGTGAGCCTCTGCCAAAGTCTACTACCAATATTCTGTTACAGACACAGGATGCACAAAAAACTACTCATTGAAATTCGCAGGTACGCACCTCACTTAAAAATTACTTTGGAGTACAAATGGTCAAGAACAATATTGACTTATGATTCCTCCAGGTAGGCACAAATCTTATTTAGACACGAGCATAATATCAAAATTGCATAATTCAGTCTAAACCCATATGTATGCAGGGAACAGGTAAATTTTTAGGCATGGTAGCATAAGCCTATATATTGCAAAATAAGCATAATGCCTGGATTAGTCAACGACTGAAGGTTGGCGCAACAAGTACTGAAACCATGGCGGTAAACAATTTAAGTACTGAAAACATGGCGTTGAACAATTTAAAATTATTTGAACTGTTGACAAGGTCAACCACACCAAAGTTTTTCACGGAAGCTGCTTTAGAAGAACTTGATAGCTTATACGGAAATATTGAGAGAAGCGAAATTATAAAAAATAATTTTTATCTGATATATGCAAATATTAAGGCAAAATGGGTGAAATCTAATCGAACCATTCAGAACTTCAACTCCAAATACGAGGACTGGCTTAATGAAGACACCATCCTGGATATATTGGCAGTAGATAAACCCACCACATCAACCAGAGGAGCAAAAGGAAGGCAAAAAAAAAGTATTGAGTAGTGTTCAATTTTCACAAGAAAGAGGAAATTTGCCGATGCCACCAATGACTTGATCACGAAGCATTTATCGGACGCGCTGTCTATTAAATATACAAAGGATAGTGAAAGAGTTAGGTCGAAGATTACAAAATCTGTTGCTGATGCAAGCCCACTCCGACTAAAAAGGATTAAGGAAAGCATTCCCACGCCCACAAACGCACACATTAAAAAGTATGGTTCCGAAGAAGCCTTGGCCTTGTTTATGGACTTACAACTTTCCAAAGAAAAATATGAGATACTACGGGCATCCTTGATGCGACGCGGGGCTGACGTTTTACCAGGATACAAGCATATTACGCAAGCCAAAATAAATTCACGACCACTGCATACGGAGTTTACGGAAGTCTCTGTGAAAGCCAATCTGCAGGATCTCATGGGCCATACAGCAAAACGGTTGTTGGAGAGTCTTCCTGAAAATGAGGTGAAAATTCTTCCTGAGAAACTGACATTGATCAGCAAATGGGGCTGCGATGGATCATCCGGACAAAGCGTTTATAAGCAAAGGATATCTTCCGATGACGCTACAATATCGGACGGAAATATGTTTATGGCATCTGTTGTTCCTTTGCGGCTAAAATCTGATGTTTCCCTACACTGGAAAAATCCACGTCCGTCATCAGTGCATTATTGCCGACCAATAATGTTTCAGTTTGCAAGGGAATCGGCAGAACTCATAAGCACCACGGTGAAAGACATTGAAGAACAAATAAGCAAGATTAAGCCTACAAAGCTGCAAATTGGAGAAGGAAAATATATTGAATGCAATTACGAGTTCCACCTGACCATGCTTGACGGAAAAGTCGTAAACGAACTGACAGGAACAACCTCAAAATTGTCATGCCCGATTTGCAAACAGAGTCAGAAGAACTTTGGTAATTTAAACGATTCTACAAACGAGGAGAATTACGAATATGGAATGTCACCATTGCACGCAAAGATAAGGTGTATGGAGTTCTTGCTAAAACTGGCGTATACCCTACCACAAGAGGAGGAAAACTTCGATGAAAATACATCAATAAAGGATAAGGAAAAGATTAGAAAGAAGCAAATACAGGATGCTTTTTTTAAACAAGTTGGACTAAAAGTAGACTGTCCCAAGCACGGATACGGTAACTCAAACGATGGAAACACTTCTAGGAGATTTTTTGAAAATGATGAGGCAGTAACTAGAATCAATGGAATTGACAATCAAATCGTGAAAAGATTGGGAACGATCTTGAATGTTTTAAACTGCAAAGAAAATGTCAATTCTACAAAATATGGAGAATATGCATCGAAAACTGCATCTCTTTTAGCAGAAATGTATCCACAGAAGAAGTTGACCCCGACCGTCCATAAAATATTGGCGCATGGCAAAGATATAATTGGAGAGCTTTCTGAAGAAGCAAAGGAGTCTCTTAACAAATTTTATAAAAAATATAGATTGCAGAACACATTCAAAGCATCAAGGGTAAGGCAAAATGAAGACTTCTTCAACATGTTGGCAGCATCTTCCGATCCACTTATTTCTTCCCTGCGGCATGTGAAGTCACGAATAGAGTTAGAAAATAATTATAGTTTAGAAATGATTAGTCTTTTAGATAATATACCTTCTCTTACGAATTGTGATGAATATTTTACAGAAAATTGAAAAAATAAATTTAACACTAGATTTACCATACCAGTCAAAATGACTGGTTTTACCTTTTATTTCATAAATATTTACTATGTATATTTATTTTTTTTCGAAACTATTATATGACTTTTATAACAACAATTAAATACAAATAATTTGATAAGTTAATTTGATTTTGTGTTCATAACAAAAATTTTTTTTTTTGTTTTTGGTACTTATACCGAAACCAGTCATTTTGACCTGGTACACGTTTTTGTAGTTCTATGTGCAAATGCTTTATATTCTTCACTTTTAGGAAATTCCCTTGTTTGGAAAATGGCGTGTAAAGAAAAATGTTTGCACATCCCTGGTAAAATAGTATTGTATAACAGCATATTTTTCAAATTTCATATTTTTCGGGGATCTCCCTATTTATTTTTTTTATCAAGAATTTCGTAGGAAACTGTTATAAACCATTTATTCATTGAGTTCTGTTCTGTTCAGTAAGAAATAATTTTCATTGAGTTCTGTTCTGTTCAGTAAGAAATAATTTTATTACTTTTGCTACATACAAATTGCTCATAATGGAAAAACGAAAAATTTTGAAATTGGAAGAAATACAAGATATACTTTTGGATCTATCAGACGTTGATGGTGGTGATAGCGAATATGAGTTTTTGGGATGCGACAGTGATACGGATGATGATGGTAATCAAAGTGTTCATATTGAAAGCAGTGATAACGAGGAATTTGATGAAAATGTTGGAGGCGAATCGAGTGACGAAGAAGACAACATAAGACAACAGCATAATACGCAAAAACGAAGATGTATGCGGCTTTCCTCGAGTTCTGAAGAGGAAAATACACAAAATATGCAAATTGAAGTTTCTGCTGATGGAACAATTTGGAAAAAAATACAAGAAGGGGGTGCCGTTGGAAGGTTACCAAGTCATTGCATTTTCAAAGATTTACCTGGGCCTACAGCACATGCTAGAAGAAATATTATGGAAGAAGAGATAAGCAGTGCCTTCTTACTATTGATTGATCATCATATATTAGAACATATTAGAAATTGCACTGAAATAGAAGCCTCTCGAGTTTTAGGTAAGAAGTGGACCCTTTCGCAGGAAAAACTGAAGGCTTTTATTGGAATATTGTATGGCCGTGGTGCATACGAAGCAAAAGGTTTGAAATTATCATATTTATGGAACAAAAAGTGGGGTCCTGATTTTTTTTCCGAAAATATGAGCAGGAATGACTTTACGGAAATTTTACGTTTTATTCGCTTTGATAAAAGAAATGAGAGGAGTCAGCGCTTGCAAACGGATAAATTTGCGCTGGTATCAACTGTTTGGGATAAATTTATCGAGAATAGTCAAAACGCTTTCAAACCAGGAGC
This sequence comes from Cordilura impudica, assembly GCA_963682025.1. NCBI lineage: Eukaryota > Metazoa > Arthropoda > Insecta > Diptera > Scathophagidae > Cordilura > Cordilura impudica. The sequence continues at coordinate 248,289,175 of OY821518.1, forward strand.
ATTTATCACAGTAGATGAGCAACTGTTTCCAACGAAGGCTAGATGTCGATTTACCCAGTATATGCCAAACAAACCCGACAAATTTGGGATAAAATTCTGGCTGGCTTCTGATGTTGAAACGAAGTATGTTATAAATGGCTTTCCCTATTTAGGAAAAGACGAAAAACGAAATTCGTCAACTCCTCTCAGTGAATTTGTTGTAACAAGACTACTAGAACCTTATATCATGAAAGGAAGGTGTGTGACAACCGACAATTTTTTTACCAGCCTCCCCCTGGCTTCAAAATTATTAGCTAAAAATACTGCATTGGTTGGTACAGTACGTTGCAACAAACGGGAGCTTCCAAAAATTTGCAAAGAAAAAAAAGATGGTATGGAACGTTTTTCAACGCATCTATATGAAACAAATGAATGCACACTTACTGTTTATAAGAGTAAGCCTAACAAAAAGGTTGTTTTATTGAGTACTAAACACAAAGGCGTCACAATTGATACCAGTTCCAAGAAACTACCTGAGACTATATCTTTTTACAATAAAACCAAATTCGGTGTTGATGTAACTGATCAAATGGCAAGAAAGTATAGTGTGAAATCAGGATCCAGAAGGTGGCCACTTCAAGTATTTTTCAATATTTTAGATTTGGCCGGCATCAATTCCTGGATTTTGTATAGAAGTATAACAGGAAAAAATATTTCTAGGAAAGACTTTTTGTTTCGATTAGCTGAAGAGCTCACATCTGAATATAAGTCATCAAGACAAGGGAGGGCAAGTGAAATTCTCCGTCCAGCAACCCAGAATCCCCGGCCAGTACGTAAATGGTGCCAAATAGGACTTTGTAATAACAACAAGACAACTACAAATTGTGACATCTGTAAGAAATATGTGTGCGGAAAATGCGTGGAAAAAAAAGTTAGTATTTGTAAAGCATGTAAACATGATCATTCTGAATAAAACTGGAATATAATTGATGAGTTTTTATATTTTTATTTTTTATGGGGGTACGAACTTATGCCTCAAACTGAAACGGAAGTTATGCCCCAATTTTTTTTTGACATTACTTATTTGCCCTGTGACATAAATTGATTTTTGGGATATAATTTCATATTTTTTTGGGCATATTTCATAAATAACCGAGATATTAAACCCCTAAATTTTTAATTTCAATGTTATCAATGCGGGGGGCCTTGCCCCTCACACCCCCCGCTTATTGGAAAAACAACCCTTGCTTCGCCTTAGAACCAATTTTTATATATCTCATCAATTCTCTCAAACGATAAAGCATTATAATATAAATGAATAGAACTTGTCATAAACAGTCAAATTGACTGGTTGTGGTATAAATAGGTATGTAAATTTGTTGGTATATCTAGTGTTAAAAAAGAAGTAATTTTTTTTTAATTTTTTGGGTAATAATAATTTAAAACATAAAACCCTAAAGAAAAAAAATAAAAACAATCTAAAATGTAAAAATAATTTTTTTTAGTTACCATAAAATTGATTTTTCAACAAATTTTAACTTTGATAACCCATAAGTAGGCCCCTACAAAGCGTAGCACCCTTTCCCTTTTCATTTAATAGGCTGAACAGTTATCTATCATATGCTGTTTAAACTGTTCAATTATGTTATTCGGTTCAAAAGATATGATTTTTGCAACGAAAAAACTCAAATGGCGCCACTGTGCAACGCTGTACATTAGAGTGGTCTTTAAAAAATGAAAATGCGATTTTGGGGATAGGCGGGGTCCAGTTTGTTACCTTTCCATATAAAACTAATAAATGTTAAGTTTGGAGACAATAGCATAAAAAAAATTCGCGCAAGAAATCGATTGAAAATTTCAAGTTTGTTTATATGGGGAAAATATGACTTTTTTTTGAGATTTTACGAAAATTTCGTTCTATAGCTTAATTTTTCCGAGAAGCTGTTCTAAGAATCGGTATCAGCATTAAATTATCTTTTTAAAAAGCTATAAACATTCAAAATGGAATAAAAATTCGCCAAGAAATAGCAAATGCCCCAGACCATGTTTGTGCCAAAAAAAACTATGTCATGAAATTTAATGGCATTTTTTTCAACTTTAAGAAATTAATTAAAGCCAACATTTTGTGTTAGTCTCTATACCTGTAGGTACTCAGATATGAAGTATTGTTTTATTACCACCTTGTCAACCTATTAAGCATTGAGACCGAAAATGGAAAATTTTTTTGATAAAATTTTTAAAACTCCCTTTTCAAGTTTTGATAAATTTTTTTAAACATTTAAAAAAATTGATCTAGCTCTTTATGGTCTTGTTAAATGCATGTTAGGGATTAACTGCATGAATTTTTAGGTAAATCTCTATGCCAGAATTTTTTTTGGCAAGGATTTTATTCTGCGGCTTTCGAGAAAAATGGTATTTTTGTGAAATATTTTGTAAATGTACTCTTTCTAAGTACTTTGTATTACAAATTCCTCACTTTTCTACTTTTAAATGTTATGTTTTATCTTAATAGCCTAGGCTTTCGGAAAAAAATAATATGACCCCATTAACCCTTTTGGAATTGGGATCACATATGACCCCAAGCTAATAAAAGACAATTTATTCAAAAAACTCAAATATTTTGTAAGTGCTGTTGAATTTTTAAATGCGACGCTTAAAATATAATAACCAAATGTGTAGAACTTATATTCCTAAGATTTGGGATAAATCCGAGAACGTTAACCCATTATTTGCCAAGGCCAGCTTGGGATTTTAAGATATTTTTTAATAGAAATGACCGAAAACGAGTTTTTCTACTAAACTCGATGAAACCACTATTTAGAATTTAAGAAAAATAATTCAATTTTTTTTAAATTTTGTTTAAGAAAATTCTTCAAAACTTGAAAAAGGAGTTTTCAAAATTTTGTCAAAAAAAATTTCCATTTTCGGTCACAATGCTTATTAGGTTAACAAGGTGTTAATAAAACAATACTTCATATCTGAGTACTTACAGGTAAAGAGACTAAAACAAAATGTTGGCTTTAATTAATTTCTTAAAGTTGAAAAAAAAAAAATGGCATCAAATTTCATGACCTAGTTTTTTTTTGGCACAAAAATGGTCTGGGGCATTTGCTATTTCTTGGCGAATTTTTATTACATATTGAAAAGATAATTTAATGCTGATCCCGATTCTTACAACAACTTGTCGGAAAAATTAAGCTATGGAACGAAATTTTCGTAAAATACCAAAAAAAGTTATATTTTCCCTTTGTAAACACATTTGAAAATTTCAATAGATTTCTGGCGCGAATTTTCTTTATCCTATTGTCCCCAAACTTCACATTTATTAGTTTTATATGGAAAGGTAACAAACTGGACCCCGCCTAATTCCAAAATCGCATTTTCATTTTTTAAGGACCACTCTAGTGTACATTTTCATAGCTTTAAAAATCTTATATCGGACGTTGGAATACTTGAAAATTATTAACATTATTATAGTTTACAAAAATATGCCAACATCCGCAGTCCAGTTTAGCCGGCCTGTCAGTCAGTCAGTCATTTATTCAGTTAGTTCCAGAGTCAGTACAGTAAATCCAGTCACATTGTTTCGTTTGGTACTTGTATTTGCTGTGCATTTTAGCAATAATATGGTTAATCAAAAAGTACTTTCCAGATGGCATCAGGCTTGTTGCAAGTTTGCCGTTGCAGTTGTAACATTCACTAGCAAATGATGGAATGATGTTTTTAAATGAGCATAAATTTCAAAATTAAATGTGTATTTTTTTTTTTGCTCAATTACTACTGCAGTTGAAGAAAAAGTTGATGGTCAATTCAGAAAAACTTTCCAAACTTGTAATTCTGTCGGAATATTTGTCCTGTGAGTCTGTGTGTGCCTCATCAAATATGTCTGACGCTTGTTCATGAAACTATGATATATATCTCTAGGGAAATTTTTTCAACTTGTTCTAGCCATTGCAGTTCATTTGGTATTGCTATCAAAATCATAAATTTAAACTGATATTTCTTCAGTGTGGTGATAATAAGATGCAATATGATATTTATTTCAAATCATCCTCCTTTTAAGGTTATAATGGCTCAACCAACCGACCAACGAAATAACTAACAGCAGCGTCATCACGTCATTATCATCAGCAGAATCAGTTTTGTCTTTATCGCATATCTGACAACGAAAAGTTGTCAGTAGTGGTTGGTTGGTTGGCTGGTTGATAGTTACTGCATTCTTTAATCTCTAGAGTAAAAGACTGAGTTGAGTACACTATATCTAGATACATGTTAAGCTATTTGTAGCTGTAGAACAAATAACTTGCAGTACGTGCGGAAAAGTGGTGGTAACTACAGGTTCTCTACATTCTTTAAACTATCCACTGTTCTTGTCACTTATTCTTACTCACTCCTTTTCTTTTGGCTACTCACTTTAATTGAAATGCCGTTAAGCATGTAGAATACGAAAAAAATGCATGATTTGTTAGGGACATTTTTAACATTATCTACTATATCAACTCTATTTAACCCTCAAATGCTGCAGTTATTTATTTTCCAATAAACCTCCTGTTTGTTTTGTCTGAGGCGTAATGGATGGCAAAGAAGTAGAGCTATTTTTTTTTTTAAACGAGTGCTTACTAAAGTTTAATAATGATTTCAAAGAAAATCGGCTGCTTCCTCTGTTTTGACTCAAACAAAAAGCTATCGAGATGCAGCTAAATCATGTTCCGATAGTTACACTTTTCAACTTTTAGAACGCTTCAACTAAATTGTAGAATAAGCAGAGGTCTCCAGAATATTCAGGAGATCTTATATAGCAAGCCATTGAGCTCTAAATTTTGCTGCCAAATACATTATTTTGGTTGATGAAAATCATTTTCCATTAAACTTAGTCAGATTGATAAAACGAGACAGATATCGGTGAAGGCTCATATCCTTTCTTCTCCTCGAGTAAGTCGGATTATTATGTGATCAAATGTTACATTACACTGTGGAACAAATTCAGGTTAGCAAAAGTTAGGTCGATTCTGAGAATGAGGGGTGAAAATAGAGGCTAAATTTGAAGACCCGTATCGCGGCGTTGGTTTATCTTAGTTCGAATTTTTTTTTTTTTATCGACCTTCGAACTTTGCAGTCAAATGCCGATTTTCAGCATATTGTTTATATGGTTTTTTGGCTATAACTCGTTGACTAATTGATATTTTTCAATCTGTAAAAGCCAAATTATTGCTAGAGACCTGTGCAACAATTAAAATTTTTTAAAAAATTGATTTAGAAAATTTTTGTGGTGCTTATGAAGCAAAATGTTGGAAAAATTATTTTTTTTTCATGCTTTTTGAAAATATTTTCCACAAAACTAAGTCTTTTTTCTATAATATGCTTCTCAGTTTCTTTCTTTGAAAATAAAATGGTCTTAGTCGATAATTTTCGTTAAAAATAGCAAAACCATTAAATAAATAGCGATTTAGGTAGAAGTAATTAAAAAGGGAAGTTCCAAGAATTAGTAATTAGTAAAACAACTATTTTGTTTTCAGCGATTTTTTTTTTTTATTTCGTACAAGCGAACTAATTTCAAAAATGAAGATTCAGTTAAGACTCGAAACTCAGCCGAAACTGATGTCTTTTAATTTTCGCTCGGTCGTGATAAAATTCGCTATTAATTTTTTTGGAACTTATTTCATTTTGTGAGTGATTTAAGTTAAGTGCATCGGTTTCATAAAAATAACAAAATACAAGTAAGAATTTTATAGTCGGTCTAGACCGACTATACGATACCCTATTCCATGCGTTTAGAGACCCTATCTATTCGGCCCAACAAACTGGATATAGAAAATAAGCATAAACTAAATTTGAGTGGGATTTTTATTAATTTTTTTTGGCTGCAGATATGAAAAAGTTCATATCGGATGCTGTATCTATATGGGGACTAGGTCCAAAAATGGACCAATCCTGATCATGTTTGGTAAAGTCTCTTGTATTTTGCAAAAATATATACAAACAAAATTTTAGAAGAATCAGTGCAATATTTTTGTTTTTAATAGATTTAAGTGAAGATCGGGAAGCAGTCTATATGGGGCCAAAGGGATCATTTTTGGACTACTTATTAATGGATGTAATGAACGCATAAAAAAAAAAAACATTGTAAAATATATATTGCATTAAAAATGTCGGAACCAAAATGTAAAATGGACCATTTTTGTAATGTTTGTGGACGTTTCATAGCAAGCGATGAAAAATGTGGCAATGCGAGTGATTTTTTTTTTTTTTTTTGAAAGCCTATAAACAATATTTCTCGCAAGAGTTTGTCACTGACGTAAACTATTTTATTATTTATTAATAGATTTGTATAATTATAAATTAAAAATGTACATTCAATTATTAATTTAGTTACAATCTATATTTGGCGTAGCGATATTGCTGTAAGCCAGATTGGCAATTAAAATTAATTTTTAATTTTATATTCTAATTTTACTTGATTTTTATAATTCAAATTCATTTAAAATAAGATTTCTGTATTTTATACATGATTCTAGATATTTGTATAGCGATTCGAAATTTGAGCCATTTAATAAATTAATTACTTCATTTTTACTTAGAGTATTCAGACCAAAATAAATATATCTATATTCTCTATATACAGGACAAAAGCCGATGAAATGGAATGTATTTTCAGATTCCTGCATATTACAAATTGAGCATATACCATCTGTATTATTTTTGAAACATCGTGCATTGAGATTCAGTAAGCCACCTCTAGCCCTTATAATTAAACTTATAGCTCGAGAGGAAAATTCAGCAGTAAGTTTAGGTGTTGCAGTATAATCCAGTTGCGAGTAAAGATCGTGGAATTGTGAATTCGAAGCATTTAAAGCGAAATCATATTTGTCTTTTAATTTAAGTATGTTTATTATTTCGTCAGAATATACGCATAAAGGTTTGCTGTTATTTGGAGGACAAAACTGCAGTTGGTTACACAAACTGGACCACTCTTTTGCCCAGTAAACATTTAGCTCTATAACTTTTTCAGCTAATATTCGAGGAAGTCTATGGGGGTTTAGAGATAAAATTTTGTTTATATAGCCAAAATGGATTTTTAAAGTTGAAATAAATAAGGAATTGAGACCAGTTTCCAAGTATAACATGTAGTTGGGTGTAGTAGTTGGTAGGTATAACATTTTTTTAATAAAAAAACGGAATAATTTCTCAACATCATCATTTCTTTCATGTCCCCAAACTTGTGCAGCATAAAACTTTATAGATTGAGAGCAAGCCTCAAAAATTCTTAGTTTATTTCTATTTGATATTTTTGGATTATTTATATATTTGGACCAGGTGGAATTAATGGCTATTTTGGAAGCAAAAAGCTTATTTTTAAGATGTTTTTTAAATGATAGGTTGTATGTTATATCCACACCAAGATACGTGTAGCTGTTCACAATTTCAATATTTTCATTTTCATAAAGCCATACTAAGTCAGATGAAATTCTTGGACCTTTCCGAAATATGACTACTTTTGATTTCGCCAAATTTACTTTTAGACTCCATAATTTACAATACCGAAGTAGAGCATCAATCATTTCCTGCAAACCACCGGGGGTGTCTGAGAGTATGACAATATCATCTGCGTATAGCAAAACTTTTATATTCATGTTGGCAATATGAAGTCCACCAGGTAAAATATCTGGGAGATCGTTAATGTATAAGGAAAACAAAACTGGACTCAGAATGCAACCTTGCTTTACTCCGCACTGTACTGGGAAATACTCAGAAAATGAAACTCCATCCCATATTCGGCTCACTGTGTTATCATATAACGATTCCAAGATTCTAATAATTTTTGATGATAGGCCTATGCACGATAGTTTGTAGAAAAGACTGTTTCTGGGTATCATATCGAATGCACACGAAAAATCAACAAAGAAAGCATATGTATACTTATTACTCAATTTATTCAAATTTACAATGTTGACAAGATTAAATATGTTGTCAACGGTAGAATAATCTTTTCTAAATCCAGCTTGAAACTCATTCAAAATATTATTATCTGATAGCCAATATGTAATTCGATTTAACAAGATGTTATTAAAAATTTTACAGATAGAGTCTATTAAAGATAGGCCACTATAGTTTGTTGCTAAATTCGGATCGCCTTTTTTAAATAATGGTATCAAAATCGACTGCTTGAAAGATGCTGGTACTTTTTCCCAAAGGAAGATATTATTAAACACAATCAGTATTTCATTAAGGAGACAATGGGGAGCAAATTTATAAAATTCATATGGAATTCCATCTTGTCCTGGAGCTTTGTTTAATTTAAGATTTTTTATGACAGCATATAGCTCGCAGAATTCAAAAGGAGAGTCCAGTAGAGCATCGACAAAATAAGGCATACACCATCTTATTACATTGACATCATCACGAATTTGTAGAACCGATCCAAAGTGTGAAAAAAAGTCATCAGCACTTAGATTACCTTTTGATACAGGAGCACGAGTTTTTAAAGAGTTTGATAAATTCCACCAGTCTTTGCTACATTTTACTTTATCTAGTTTTTTAATGTTACAGTTGTAAAATTCCATCTTTTTTTCACTACATAATTTCAAATATTTCTTCCTCGAAGAAAAATAGCGTGATTTGTTTAGGGTTGTGTATTTTTTTCTATATTTTTTAAGATTTTCCAGTCATACCATTTTTGTTTAGGTTCATAATAAGTTTTGTTCGATTTTTTAACATTGGCTTGCTTTATTTTAGTCGCTATTGATAAAACCATTTCATCCACCGTCTTGTTCATCTGAGGCAACTGATTATTTGAAAGAATACTAAGATTTCTGCTATATTGGGCACAATATTTATTATTCCAGTAGAGCTTTTGTAAAGAGGGATCAATATTTACAACATTTAAGCGAATTGGAATTTTAATTTTGAGGCATAAAGGCATATGATCCGAATATGGTTTTGTTGCTACCTTAAAATCATCAACATATTGTAAAAAATTGTACGAACAAATACCATAATCAATAACAGTGTTTCCCATTACTCCACAAAAGGTGTAATCCCCTTGAGCATCATTTACTGTTCTGCCATTTATCACAATCCCTCCTATATCTTCAATTACAGTCAACAGTTGTCTTCCTTGAGCATTAAAAGTTTTATCCTTGGAACTTCTTAAATTGTTAACATGCGGCAAATCACGCAATATATTTTCATCCAAAAGTTGTTCTTCTCCTAAACGTGCATTCAAATCACCCATTATGCAAAATTTTTTTTGGGCTAAGTTCTTGTAAGAATAGTTCAAACTTCTCCAGGTATTTCTTCCAATTTGTGCAATTTAGATACTTTGGAATCAAATAAAATACATTCCCTTCAAATTTGGCAGATAAAAAGGTATTGCCGTGAATACTATTAAATTTTAATGCAAACTTTTTCTGAATTTCTCTTTTAAAACCATATAAACAACCACCACTTGCACGACCAGCTTTATGTATTTTAGTTGCTGCAACCCAGTGTAGACAGTAATTTTGAAAAAAGGACGAAAAATATTTTTGCTTTTCAGATAATACGTGGGTTTCAAACAAAAAAAAATATATCAAAATTATTTAAATAAGTTATAAAATTACCAAATTTTAAGGATTTTTCTAGGTTTGCTATATTATAAGCTATTAAATGGCATGGAACAAATTGCTATTGTAGAGAAGAGTTAATAGATTTACTTATTTTGTTTTTATAATTTTCATTGTATTAAATATCATACTCGCAGCCACATTCAGCAAAAAGTTTCTTTAGGTAGTCTGCATCCGTTTCAGTTAGCGCCATTACTTTTCCGTTGGACCAGGTGTACTTCTTATCATTAATAAATATGCAGAACTCTCCAAGCCGGACCTTAACATCTTTTTTTGATTTGAATAAGGATTTGCTTATTTGTCTTAATTGGAAACTGGTATGTTGATCATCTTCAGTGTAATCCTTCCCTATATAAATCTTTTTACCCTTCAACTTCGATTTTGCAGCTAGAACATTCTGTGATTGTCCACTTGATTCAAGGGAAAACACAAAAGATTTGCCAGAAGATATTATTCTAGTTGAAACTATATTAACATCAACCTTAAGCTCTTTGTTGCAGATATTAATAAATTTTGCTTTAGCCGCTAGAGTATTTGTGCATGATAAGCCACTCACCATAACATATGAAGCACGAGATTTACGATCAATAAATTCAATACGTGAAGTAAGCTTTACAATATCTTCTTTTAATTTAGCATTTTCTTGTTTCAATTCTTCCATATCGGATTTAATGGCAACCAAATCTTCCTTTTTGGTAACATCTTTTAGTTTCTCATCCAATAGGTTGCATAATTTTTCCCAAGAGAAAACATCTTGTTGGTTATTGTCAGACATTTTTTGACAAGGTGAACGTTTTTTACTAACATTAACGTTGTGATCAGGCGATGTCGATAATAACGTGCGTTTGTTGTTCATTTGTTTTTTAAAGCATACCTTAAGGCTTGAAGTGTATTATTGATTTATTATTGCTAATCGATAATTTGTTTTGTTAAACAGCTGATAATTAAACTTGTCCAGCGTACATCCAAGTATTAGGACAAAACAGCAAAAAATAAATTTATAAAATAAGTTTATAACACAGCTTAAAACTCCACAAACTCCAATCGACCAGTATGCAACGTATGTTGGTAGTTATTTTAAATCAGGTTTAGAATATTAATAACTGATAAAACCTCGAAATTATCAAATTGAATAAAATAAAATTGACGAAATAAAAAACTTGCATTTTTAAACACTTCGAGCACAGGGTTGCCAATCCACTGACGTAAACTATGCCCCTATAAAAGTTTGCTTTAATTGCTATTCAACTCTTATGCAATGGAAAAGTGAAAAGAAGAAGGCTATGCCTTTTGGCATACCAATGATGTGGTTAGACAACAGCCCGCATACCATAAAACTTTGAATAGATGGAAAGCAAAGAAAAAAACTTATGTAGCAGTGCCAAGTGTCCAATTACCATTACCGCACTCAGAAATCGTTCCAGTACCAACATACCGAAGTATTGATCTTCAACAGTACTACAACCGCCGCTGCTTTATCCATGGATTTCTTCTCAGAATACGACCCTGGTGAAGGTACATCCTATGAAACATCAAAGGACCCAATCCTAGTCACACAAAACCAATTGGATGGAATTGTTGCAAATTTGTGTTTGACTCAGAAAAAATCAAAACTACTGGCTTCATTTTTGAAAGGAAATAATTTGCTGGCGAAAGGTACCAAAGTAACAGCATATCGAAAACGCCAAAAAGAGTTAGAAAAGTTCATCAATGTGAATGATGCAAAAAATTTCGCTTATTGCAACGATATTGAAAAGTTAATGGAGACGATAGGGTTAACCTAAAAAAAAGATGATTGGCGTTTATTCATCAATAGTTCACTAATCAGCTTAAAAGTTGTGCTTTTGCACAAGCGTATAGCACTGACACTAGTGAAAATTTCGATAATTTGAAACAGACATTCTGGAAGTAGTCAAATATAACGAACACCAGTGGCGCATTTGCTGCGACCTCAAAAGAGTTTCATTGATTACAGGCTTAACAGCATCTGGCCGTCCAAAATGTCCGTGTTTTTTGTGCGATTGGGATTCACGATACGGAGAAGGTATTAAAGGAAGAAACCAGTACAAACACCATAACTGGAATAGTCGCATTGGACGGAAATAGCCTAAAGACAATAGGCTACACGAAATGAAAATTTTGTTGCCGTTGCTCCACATTGAACTTGGCATTGATAAAATTTTTTTGAAATGTATCGCAAAAAGACCAGCAGTATTCAACCGCTTAAAAGACATTTTCCCAAGACTAAGTAACGCCAAAATTCAGGAAGGGGTTGTTAATGGTCCCGACATACGGAAACTAATGAGTCGTCAAGATTTTGACCAAGTTCTGACAGACCGAGAATTAAATGCATGGCTCCCATTGAAAGCAGTCATTAAAGGACTTTTGGGTAAAGAACGCAAAGACAACTACCGGCAATCTGTTGCAATCATGTTGGCAGCTTTCGATGAAATTGGGATTAATATGTCGTACAAAATTCATCTCTTGCATCAGCATCTTGATCAACTCGCTCAACAGTTGCCAACTGAATCTGATGAGCAAGGCGAACGTTATCACCAAACTGCACTTTCATTTGAAATAAGGTAACTATAGAGTGTACATATTTTCAATTCCCAGATTTTTCTAATGTCTTTGTCAGAGTGCGCAATTTATCGTCGTACAGAGGAAAGAAATCTCCAGATGCAATACTCGCTGAAATTTGTTGGTGGTATAAAAACACCTTTGAAGAAGACGAAGGCGAGAAAAAAGAGGAAGAAGGGGAAGACAAAGATGAAATTCCAGAATATCTGTTGGACGAAATTATCGACCTTTCTGATGATGATGACGATGACCAAGATATTGGAGAGAGCAGTGATGTTGATCCACAGCCGCCTGCTAAACAGCAACTGGCCAAATCATTAATTTAATTTATTTAATTTTTTTACTTAAAACTTTTCATAACTAACATTTTAAAAATATATTTTTTTCCATATTTTTATAATTTCTGTTTTCAATGTTTCTTCAAAACCAACACTGAATAAAATGGGTACATAAAAAATAAGAAGTAAATTAATATTAAGCTGGAAAACGCAAGTTTTGTATCATGATTGTTTTCTTTTCAAATGAAATTTATTGAAGAAACTCAGAAGCATATTATAGATCAAACAGAAAGCAAAAAAGATTTAGTTTTATGGAAAATATTTTCAAAAATCATGAAAAAAAAATAATTTTTCCAACATTTTGCTTCATAAGCACCACAAAAATTTTCTAAATCAATGTTTAAAAAAAAATTTAATTATTGCACAGGTCTCTAACACTAATTTGGCTTTTGCAGATTGAAAAAATATCACTTAGTCGAACGAGTTATGGCCAAAAAACCATATAAACAATATGCTGAAAATCGGCATTTGACTGCAAAGTTCAAAGGTCTATTAAAAAGAAAATCGAACTAACATAAACAAACGCCGCGATACGGGTCTTCTAATTTAGCCTCTATTCTCACCCCTCACTCTCAGAATCGACCTAACTGTTGCTAACCTGAATTTGTTCCACCGTGTTATTGCTCCCTGTCTATAATTCTATAAACGTATTTTGGTTTAAATTCATCCAAAGGTGGAAAGACTTCACTGAATAGGTGTCGAAGTGGCATTCTCGCAATGGCTCTGTAAATATAGTGTTTCAAAGCCTCATCATTCTCCCCGCATACTCTACATGTCCCTGATACTACTTGTCCTTTACCATATATGTGAGCCCTCAGTTCAGAGTGTCCGTTTAATTTCCTCAGTCCGCCTTGAATAGCCCCATAAGATCTTCGTAGCCTTGTCCACGTTAGAAATATGCGAAGGCATGAATTAACCTAAAGTAAATTTCCGATACCGGAATATAATACATTTTACTTAACATATCAGATTGCAGCCCTCGAAAGTCGAGTGCAGTTTCTAGGCAGCTTTATTTTTCAACTTAGCCAATTCACAAACCAACACTTTTATGGTTTATTATTATTGTGAATGAAGACAACAAACTCATATTTACAAATTAAATAAAACACACATAGCATATGTGTAATTTTATGTATGTGTTAGTAGCAACTTTAAATGCAGTTTACTCAAAATAATGGAAAAAAATTTAAAAATCTGTAAATCTGCAAGACGGCTAAAAAGAAATACCTTTCAAATAATATACGTTTGGTCAAAATCGGGATAAAACGGTAGAACAAAACATCGGTCACAAGAAGTTGTCTAGCCTATTAATATTATTTATTAGGCGAAATACTGATACAAATTTAAGCCAAAAGTGATCCCGTATATTCTTATATCTGAGTAAGGTATTTCAATACCAAATCTCAATCAAGATGCTTGAGGCATCAACTACGAAATTTACCAAAATGAAGGTTTCAAAATAATAATTCCATTAATTTAGAATACATCACATTCGATTTCCGGTTTCTTTTTGAGGAACTACAAACGAAGTGGCGACCACTACATTCAACTACAAACGATTTCCGAGGTAGATTTCGATGTATTCTGATTTCCGAGCGAGACCTCGATGTATTCTGATTTCTGGTTGCTTTTTGAGGAACTACAAATGAATTAGCGACCACTACATTCAACTACAAACGATTTCCGAGCTAGATTTCGATGTATTCTGACTTCCGCTTAGTTTTCGCGAAACTACAAACGAATAAGCGGTCACTACAATCGACTACAAATGATTTCCGAGCGAGATTTCGATGTATTCTGATTTCCGGTTGCTTTTTGAGGAACTAGAAACGAATTAGCGACCACTACATTCAACTACAAACGATCTCCGAGGTAGATTTCGATGTATTCTGATTTCCGGTTTCTTTTTGAAGAATTACAAACGAATTAGCGACCACTACATTCAACTACAAACGATTTCCGAGCTAGATTTCGATGTATTCTAATTTCAGAGCGAGATCTCGATGTATTCTGATTTCCGGTTTCTTTTTGAGGAACTACAAACGAATTGGCGACCACTACATTCAACTACAAACGATTTCCGAGGTAGATTTCGATGTATTCTGATTTCCGAGCGAGATATCGATGTATTCTGATTTCTGGTTGCTTTTTGAGGAACTACAAATGAATTAGCGACCACTACATTCAACTACAAACGATTTCCGAGCTAGATTTCGATGTATTCTGACTTCCGCTTAGTTTTCGCGAAACTACAAACGAATAAACGGTCACTACAATCGACTACAAATGATTTCCGAGCGAGATATCGATGTATTCTGATTTCCGATTGGTTTTTGAGGAACTACAAGCGAATTTGCGACCACTACATTCAACTACAAACGATTTCCGAGCTATATTTCGATGTATTCTGATTTCCGGTTGGTTTTTGAGGAACTACAAACGAATTAGCGACCACTACATTCAACTACAATCGATTTCCGAGCTAGATTTCGATGTATTCTGTCTTCCGCTTAGATTTCGCACAACTACAAACAAATTAGCAGTCACTACAACCAACTACAAATTATTATAGAGCACGAACACAATTTTGAAAAAAAAAAATTCAAAAAAATATATCGGCTATAACGTTTTTTCCTTGCTACTACAAACGGAAATTCCTTCACTACAATTAACTACAAACGATTCTCTACAACAATCAACCATTGGATTTGAGTGCTTTCAAATCCGGGGGATGGGTTTTTTTCAAAGTCCTATAACTTTTTTTTAAGCAACTACAAACGAAATATTTATTACTACAATCAACTACATATAAAATTCTGTAAGAATCGCAAATAATCCCGATTTTCAAAAGTCGGGTGACAAGTTCACAGAACTTAGGCAATATCGAATGTGTCATGTACTTGGAAATCGTTTTTTTTTTTTTTTTTTTTTTTTTTTAATGAAAACCGATAATAGGAATATGAAATATTGTATGCAGATTCAATCTGAGAAGCAAAGATTATGAGGAAAAAAAACTGTGCAAAATTTTTAAACTAATATTTAAATTTGAATACACGAGATTCTTAGATTCAAACACATAATAAATAGCCAAACACATAAAAATTGATACTCTAAATTTAAGCGGGAAAACACACCTAATATTGGTACCATTTGTATCTTCTTCTTAATTAATCAAAGGCTTAAAAATACTTTTTCTTAAAATAGTACCTTTTCATAACAAAGTAACTTTTCTTACAAAAAGAAGCTCTTCTTAAAAAATAAATGTTATAATTTTCTAATTTTCTGAATTGTCTTAATTATAAGGACCTTTTCTTACAAACGTACCATTTCTTAAAAAATTATCTTTTTTTAAAAAAGTACTTTTTATAAAAAAAAAATCATTTTCTTAAGAAAGTCAATTTTCTAAAAAAATAAAAAGTACACTTTCTTAAAAAACCAAATTATCTTAAAAAAGTACATTTTCTTAGGAATATACCTTCTCCTGAAAATTCCTCTTCTAAAAAAAGTACCTTTTCCTGAAAAATTCCTTTTGCTAAAAAAGTAACTTTTCTTATATAAGTACATTATCTTAAAAAGGTACTTTTTTTAAAAAAATACGTTTTCTCAAAAAAGTGAATTTTCTTACAAAAATACCTTACCTTAAGTTGTACCTTCTCTTACAAATGTATCTTTAATTAAAAAAGTACACTTTCCTAAGAAGTAGATTTTCTTCAAAAATACCTTTTTTTAAATGCATTTTCTTAAAAAAGTACCTGTTCTTAAAAAAAAATACATTTTCTTCACAAAGTAAATTTCCTTAAGAGGGTACATTTTTTTCAAATAGTATATTTTTTTAGAAAGTATCCGTTATTATAAAGGTACCTTTTCTTAAAAAGATAAAGTTTCTTTAAAAATTACCTTTTCCCAAATAAGTAACTGTTCTTAAAAGGGTAAGATTTCTTAGAAAAGCCAGTTTCTTTAAAAAAGTAAATTTTCTTTAAAAAAATGTAGCGTTTTTTTAAAAAGTACCTTTTCTGAAAAAATACCTATTCTCAAGAAAGTAGTCTTCTACTCGCTTTACTTTTCTTAAAAAGTACGTGTTCCTAAAAAATTTCCTTTTCTTAAAAAATAATCTTTTCTTAAAATTATATTTTCTTAAAAACTACCTTTGTTAAAATCTTAAGAAGTACCTTTTCTTAAAAAGTACATTTTCTTAAAAAGTACCTTTTCTTAAAAAGTACCTTTTCTTAAAAAGTACCTATTTCTTAAAAAAGTATATTTTCTTAAAAAAACCCCTTTTATTATATTTTCTTACAAAAGTACCTTTTATTCAAAAATAACATTTTCTTCTAAAATAACATTTTCTTCTAAAATATAAATTTTCTTAAAAAATTTAATTTTCTTAAAAAAGTACCTGTTCTGAAAAAAAATTTATTTTCTTCACAAAGTAACTTTCCTTAAGAGGGTACATTTTCTTCAAATAGTATATTTTTTAGAAAGTATCCGTTATTATAAAGGTACCTTTTCTTAAAAAGATAAAGTTTCTTTAAAAATTACCTTTTCCCAAATAAGTAACTGTTCTTAAAAGGGTAAGATTTCTTAAAAAAGCCAGTTTCTTTAAAAATGTACATTTTCTTAAAAAAAAAGTACAGATTTTTTAAAAAGTACCTTTTCTGAGAAAATACCTATTCTCAAGAAAGTAGTCTACTCACTTTACTTCTCTTAAAAAGTACATGTTCCTAAAAAATTTCCTTATCTTAAAAAATAATCTTTTCTTAAAATTATATTTTCTTAAAAACTACCTTTCTTAAAATCTTAAAAAGTACCTTTTCTTAAAAAGTACATTTTCTTAAAAAGTACCTATTTCTTAAAAAAGTATATTTTCTTAAAAAAAACCCCTTTTATTATATTTTCTTACAAAAGCACCTTTTATTAAAAAATAACATTTTCTTCTAAAATATAAATTTTCTTAAAAAAGTGAATTTTCTTTAAAAAAAATTACCTCTTCAAAAAAATACATATTCTTAAAAATGAACATTTTCTTTAAAAAGGACCTCTCCTTTGAAAACTACCTTTTCTCAAAAAAGTACCTTTTCTTAAAATACATATTCTTAAAAATGAAATTTTTTTTTTTAAAAGGACCTCTCCTTTGAAAACTACCTTTTCTCAAAAAATTACCTTTTCTTAAAATAGTACCTCTTCTAAAAAAACATTATTCAAAAAAGTGTCTTTTCTTTAAATAAATATTTTTCTTTAAAAAGTGCATTAATTAAAAAGTACTTTTACTTAAAAATACCTTTTCTTAAAAAAGTACATTTTATAAAAACGTTCATTTCTAAAACATTAATCTTTTATTTCAAAAGTGAGTTTTCCTGAAGAAGTAGGTCTTCTTAGAAAGAGAACATTTTCCTAAATAAGTACCATTTCCTTATAAAGTATCTCTTCCTTGAAAACTACCTTTTCTTAAAAGTACCTTTTCTTAACAGTGAAACTTTTCTTAAAAGTATCCTCTCTTAGAAACTATATTTTCTTAACAAGTACCTATTCCTAAAGAGAACATTTTGTAAAAAAAATTCTTTTTTTAATACTTTTTTAAAAGGTACCTTTTCCTTAAAAAAAAAAAACGTACATTTTCTTTAAAATAAAAAGTAAAAAAAGTACCTTTTCTGAAAACGTGACTTTTCTTAGAAAAGTACATATTTTCCAAAAATAGCTTTTCTTTAAAAGATACGTTCTTCAAAGAAGAAAAGTAATTTTCTTACAAAAGTACCTTTACCTAAGAGAATAATTTTCTTTAAAAATTATCTTTTCTTAAAAAAGTAACTTCTTTTACTAGAGTAGGTTTTGTTAAAACTTAACGTTTCTTAAAAAGAACCTTTCCTTAAAAAGTACATATTTTTAAAAAAGTACCTTTTCTTAAAATTACCTTTTCTTACAAAAGTAGCTTTACTTAATAAAGTACATTGCTTAAAAAGTACATTTCTTAAATAAGTACCGTTTCTTCAAAATCTGCATTGTCTTAAAAAAGAACATTTTCTAAATAAGAACCTTTTCTTAAATAACTGTCTTTACTTAAGAAAGTATCTTTTCTTAAAAAGCACTGCTTCATCAAAAAGTAGCTTTTATTAAAAAAGTACATTTTCTTATTTTTAAAAAGTACCTTATCTAAAAAATAAACGTTTATCAGAAAATTGCCTTTTATAAAAAAGTACATCTTGTGAAAACAGCACATTTTCTTGTGCATAGTCGTAAAAAGTATTTTTTTTTTTTGCATAAACATAGATTTAAGTTATGAGCGGAGGTTAAAGTATTCAAGTGGGCACGCCTTGAGACTTGTTTTTCAAGGAAATAATTGAGAAACTAATAAGTGCTTTGGCTTTTGGTTTTCAACTTAGGGTTTCGATGTGCCAACAATTGTTTTCACGAGTTGTAAAGAAGAAGTATTGCACGTTTGCTCATTGAAGGGTTAATTTGTATATTTTTACATGTATCCTTACAACTGCAAAATGTGTGTCCTGGGTATTCAGTATATGAGCTGATCATATATGTGTGAGTGAACTGTTTAATAGACATGTGTATGTGTGTGTTTGAGTGTCTACAATGGCGTAAAATGAAGACGATTGTGGTTTCACTTAAGTAGCTTTTTAAAGTTTCTTTGTTTTTCCTCCAGCATCCTTGTTATATATTTTTTATATTTTCATTTGTAAACCGAAACTTTGTTTTAAATGTTTTCACATGTATGTGGGTGAGCTTGTGAATATGTGCATCGGGTAGCGCAAAAACTAACTTTTACAAATTTTTTTTTTCTTGTTGATGGTGGTGTGATTAGCCTTAAATGAATTCTATTATGGCTTTTAATTGGGTTTATGACAAGCACTAAACAACAACAAAAATAAACTCTTGCTTAATGAACAAAGAAAAAAGTTCTCATACAAGTTTTCCAAATTAACTGTTTCTTTTTATTTGAAATTTTCCATTAGTGAAAAGCCAAAAGAAAAAAAATCTGCTCACACTACAAAGTAAGATACGGTGCTGGCACATATTAATCTTTAAATGTTCTATAATTTGATATAATGGTCGAGAAAGCTCCGAATTTCAAAAGTGTAAAAAAGAGTGGTTTTTTCCAGTCTGCACTTGACAATTTAAGACTAAATAAAAATTAGTTTACTTGCGACTTTAAAGTTACTAGAATTTCTTATTATATCTGATCCTATAACATTGCAAAAGATTTTGCAAAAATGGTTTGCAACATTTGCTCCTCAAGTAGCCATATTTTAAACTCATTATTCCAATCTTAATTTTCCACAAACCATAAACAATATTCTGCATGAACACTTCAAATCACACCATGCCACTGAAAACCTACCAGACCGTTTTCAAAGGAAAAAAAAATTAAACCTAAAATGTCTAAACAAGTATTTGCAAATTCGTAGCATGAAACTATCTACCACCCAGAGTTGGGCGCAGCAGATGTTTCTTATCAGAGCAATGTTTATTACGAGACTTTCTCTCTCTCTCTCTCTCCTTCCCATTCTCATTTCTGGCACTGTTCGCCTTATCGCCTTATATTTAATAATATGGAATGACATTTGTCTTCATGCGATAATCTTATTAAAATAGAAGTAGCAGCATATGTAAGACATGCACGTACATGCAATCACATGCATACATTCTTATGTTTATACACGTAACTGCTCGTTTACTGTGCATACGTACATACTTATGTACTCATATTTTTGCATGTACATATGTGGTTGTCAATTCTAAACAAGTTTTTATGAAAAACTGTCCTTACGAGCTTAGACCTTTAAGAAAATTATTGTATTAAAACAGCAGCCGGCAAC
This sequence comes from Cordilura impudica, assembly GCA_963682025.1. Taxonomy (NCBI): domain Eukaryota; kingdom Metazoa; phylum Arthropoda; class Insecta; order Diptera; family Scathophagidae; genus Cordilura; species Cordilura impudica. The sequence continues at coordinate 248,309,497 of OY821518.1, forward strand.
GGCAACAAAAACACAAAATGTACCACAAAAACCACCAGTAAAAGATGACAATATATAATTTCCTTTTAAAGCTAAAAAAAAATATGACTGTAACTAAGTGCTATGGCTCAAGGTTCATTGCAACGATGGCGAACAAAGTATTGTTGAAATTTTTGCTAAAGAATTTGTGTAGATAAAAAAATACGGAAGCGTTAAGGTCAAAGTAAATGATTTTATGCATCAGAGACATAAAGGATGTTGCAGAAGGCCTTCTTCGGTGACTAAGTTTTGTCGAAAAAATAAGATTTGCAAGTTGTGTCAAACAGTTCCAAGAATGCATAGTAAGCGACAAAGATAAAGAGCGCCACGGGCGAGAAAAAGCATCAAGTCATGAACAGTACGTCATGGAAATGAAGGATTTGGTGGCCAAACACATAAAAACTTTATTGATTCCATATAAAAAACTATTTGTTTAAAGAACATCGAGTTATTAATGCTTTCTGATCACAAGTTTGGAATGAAACGCATCATTACGGGTGAAAAAGTCCACCAGTCAAAAAGATATCGTTAAAAATGTGAATCAAGTTCGAAATGTTCTCGCCAAAGTAGTACGACAGTCAAGGTTACCTTAGCACTTTCCTTCGTTTATTGTGGTGTGGGGCACTATGAATTCCTTCCGCTGATCCAAACTGTAAACAAGGAATATTGTATCAGTGTCATGTGTCGTTTTCGTCAAGTTAAAAGCAAAAAAAGGTCAGACTTATGGACTGACCGCTCTTGGTATTTACGTCACGATTAAGCACCGTATAACACTGTATTGGTTCTTCCGCACAATTTCGACTTATGTCGTTCACCGTAGTCACCTGATTTAGCACCATATGCCTGCTGGCTATTCATTAAAGATTAAAGTCCACTCTGGCAATTCCGTATGGAATCGATTTCAGAGATAAAAGCCGATCCACTACGAGCTTTGTATGCCATTTCGGAAATTGATTTCAACAACTGTGTCGAGGATTGGAAAAAACGTTGGCATGATTACATTGTATCTGCGGGGCAGTACTTTTAAGTCGGTGAAATTGCTTTGCAAGAATATATTCTCACGTTGTTACTGTGGTTATGAAAATCTGACTATACGGCCGCCTTAACAGAAATTGTACCGTAGTACGGCGAAGCTTGTCAAATACCAGTGCCAGTCTTATCTCGTTAGAATCAATAAACGAATTGGTGACTTCAATTCTAACATTCTTATGGAATCATCTCTGAAGAATAACATGGTATGTCTATGACTTATTCCAATAAATACAACAATTCCCATGCACTACGAAAACACCTGCAGTATACGTCTAAAGTCAATCTATGCGACCAAATTTCTGTATCATGTTTTTCTAAACATGATTTGATTTTTGGAGGCTATAACTTTTTTCATCATCAGAAAGATCAATATTACTCTTATCGAGATTTCAACAACTTGAGTTACAACTTACTTTGTCAACAACAACAGGTCCTCTTCCGAAGAAAATATGTTTGTGATTTCTTGTGTCAGCCAATCTGAGGTTCTTATTAGCTTCTTGTCAGATAAATCCAATGCAATTGGATTTGATGACATGTATCCAAAATGCGTTAAAATTTTGTTAACATCTCTTTTGTCATTCTGTACTAATATTTTTAGCACCATCATTACGTCAAGCTGCTTTCCCATGAAATGGAAGCACACACTTCCACTTCCAAAGTCTAGTACAGAATATCGTCCGATTGCGATACTTTGTTTCCTTTCAAAAGTACTAAAAAAGCTTTTGCATTTACAAATAAGGAATTGTCAAATTACTGATATGGAATCAGGATTCTGTCCGAATCACAGCTGTGTCACTGCTCTAGCGGATATGGCAGAAAATAGAAAAGACATGAGTTAGACTGCAGTAAAGTAACCTTTTTGGTGCTTCTCGATCACTCAAAAATATTTGGTGCTGTAAATTAGACTACATTGTATATGAAGCTGAAACGTCTTTTCAGTTTGGCACCAACAGCAATACAGTTATTATAAACAGCCACAAACATGAAATCGTGCAATAAGCAAAAATTTAGGATGGGTTTCAACAAGAATTCAATCTGGTCTGAGGATCATGTAAATTTACTTGTTAGTCAATCGTATGTAAAATTGAGAACGCTTTGGCCAACTCCAGTATTTACACCTTTAAGTGTTAGGATACTTCTGGCAAAGTCGTATTTTGTTCCGGAACTTACCTATGGCGGTGAGCTTTTTACCAATTGCGACTCTGCCAGCAGGAATATAATAATACAATACAATTATGTATGTTTTTGGGCTAAGAAAATATGATCATGTGTCGCCTTTCACAAAAAGCTTATATGGAGTATCTTTTGAAAATGTTCTGAAAATTAGGGTACTAATATTCTTACATAAAGTTATATATGCAAGAAACCCGCAAAATTCAGTTGGCTACATCAAACAGGGACAAACAATTCATAATACCAACGCAACATTTTGTATAAATTTTTCGCTTAATAAAATCTACTTTTTGTCTCTATGTTATTTTTGTTTGGTGCTAAATATTTATACTTATTACACCCTCCACACCTCAGTGTCAAAGGGTATATATAGGTTTGTCATTCCGTTTATTACGCACCAAAAAACTAACTTCCGACCCCATGAAGTATATATATTATTGATCATTATCACAGCTCGAGTCGATATAGCGATGTCCGTCTGTCCGCCTGTCTGTTGGAATCACGCTCATTAAAAAAAAAAAAAAAAAAAAAAAAACAATTTTGCTGGGTAAGGTTACAATAATATCATTTTCCATAATTCGCAGCAGGTTGGTATTGAAAATGGGCTAAATCGGGCTTCATTGTGCTTAGATACGAGCAATAATATGTAGATACCTCTAAAAAAAACATAAAACCCAGTGTGTTTGTTGTAATATTTTAGTGGTTCAACATAATAGTTGTACAGCAACATTCACAATTCAAAAAAGCCACAAAAAAGATTATGCAATCATACCAACAAACACAACTACCATGAACTATGTTAGTAGTATTGCCATATTTTTGATCGTTATCATGTTATAATAAAAAAAATAATCGCCAATATCAAAGAAATAATTAAACGAAAAATTTAAAATTGAAAACTGAAAACTGAAAAATGGAGAATGGATAATGAAAAATTGAAAAAGAAAAATGGAAAATAGAAAATGAAAAATGGAGAATTGAAAATGGAAAATGAAAAATTAAAAACGGAAAATGAAAAATGGGCGAATGAAAATGAAAAATATAAATTGGAAAATTAAAAATGAAAATTAAAAAATGGAAAATGGACAATGGAAAATGAAAATTCAAAATTGAAAAATGAAAAACTAAAAACTAGAAACGAAAAATGAAAGTGAAAATTGAAAAACGAAAAATGGAAAATGAAAAACGAAAAATGAAAAATGGAAAATGAAAAATTAAAATTGAAAAATGGAATTTAGAAAATGAAAAATGGAAAATAGAAAAATGAAATGAAAAATGGATAGTGCAAAATGAAAAATAAAAATGAGAATTGAAAAATGAAAATTGAAAAACTGAAAATGAAAAAGGAAAAATTAAAAATGAAAAATGGAACATAGAAAATGGAGAATGAAAAATGTAAATTGACAAATGGAAAATGAAAAATTAAAAATTGAAAAATAAAAAGCAAAAATGATTAATCGAATTTGGAAACTGAAATTTAAAAAATGAAAAATGGAAAATGAAAAATGATAATTGGCAAATGAAAAATGAAAATTAAAAATTTAAAATTAAAAATTAAAAATTAAACATTAAAAATTAAAAATTAAAAATTAAAAATTAATAATTAATAATTAAAAATTAAAAATTAAAAATTAAAAATTAAAAATTAAAAATTAAAATTAAAAATTAAAAATTAAAAATTAAAAATTAAAAATTAAAAATTAAAAATTAAAAATTAAAAATTAAAAATTAAAAATTAAAAATTAAAAATTAAAAATTAAAAATTAAAAATTAAAAATTAAAAATTAAAAATTAAAAATTAAAAATTAAAAATTAAAAATTAAAAATTAAAAATTAAAAATTAAAAATTAAAAATTAAAAATTAAAAATTAAAAATTAAAAATTAAAAATTAAAAATTAAAAATTAAAAATTAAAAATTAAAAATTAAAAATTAAAAATTAAAAATTAAAAATTAAAAATTAAAAATTAAAAATTAAAAATTAAAAATTAAAAATTAAAAATTAAAAATTAAAAATTAAAAATTAAAAATTAAAAATTAAAAATTAAAAATTAAAAATTAAAAATTAAAAATTAAAAATTAAAAATTAAAAATTAAAAATTAAAAATTAAAAATTAAAAATTAAAAATTAAAAATTAAAAATTAAAAATTAAAAATTAAAAATTAAAAATTAAAAATTAAAAATTAAAAATTAAAAATTAAAAATTAAAAATTTAAAATTAAAAATTAAAGATTAAAAATTAAAAATTTTAATAATAAAAATAAAAATAAAAATTACTAGCTAAAAATATTTTAAAATTTCCTTAGTTATAATATTAATATCTGGAAATTTTTAGCCAAGAATCAGTTGATTTTTTTTTTTAATTATCATGAATTGTCCCAAAACTTTCTTATAGGGATCAAACTATGGGTTTTATAATGCTGGCTGCGTTATATAATGAATGTCATTAGGGGTTTTCTACTCTAGTAAAAGATAAATAATGCCATTTTTGAAATAGTAACGAATTCTTTCTAAAGAAGACGCGATCATTGTTTTTTATAACAAGGAATTATAACAGAAACAGGCCAACAAGAAAAGCAATTAACTTCAAATTTAATTGGTATTCGAAATTTAAATTTCAGTACCGACAACAGTTTTAAAGTGGTAGCCGTACCCAATATTGGTTGTAATATTGAGTTTAAGATGCAGGTGGAGGGTATCAAAGATTCGGCCCAGCCGAATTTAACACTCTTGCTTATTTTTATATAAACTATTTTTAATACAATGCAATTAAAATTTTACAATTTTTAACCCTTAAGCACATTTAATCCTGTACTATAATTATAAGACTTGGTCTTGTTGTACAAGAAATCAATAAATAAATAAACTTTAGTTTAAAGGCTTTTTGTGAAGTGACATTTTTAACAGAACTAAGCTTAATAGAGGGAGTACCCGTATGTACGCCGAAGACACTTTCGATAGCTGATTCAATTTGTCTAAGTGTTAGTTTCAGAGGTCAGCTTCTTCTTGTTCCTGATTATTACTAGTGATTGTTTTACAACTTTGTTTTTAAAAGAATCTTTAAATTTGACTTAAGCAGTTTGAGTCTCTATTCCTTAACGCTCTTGAGCCTTAATATTTGATAAGTTACAATCGAATCACATTCAGTTCTGTTGTTTTTACATGAAACTGTTATATGTTCGATACTTTAAGTAATAATCTCATCGGCTGGGTTTGGTCTTATCTGACAAAAATCAACCTATACCAATCAGACAGAAAAGTTCGGTATTTTGTCAAACCATCGACCACACCAATTCCAGCCCATGTAACTCAAACTATAAAGTACGAAGGCATTCTTCGCTGGCTTGGGGATGTATGGTGTGCGCCAACTTATACGAACCGATGTAAGACAATTTGCCTTTAGCAATCGCCCAAATGCCAGATAGGATAGACCTGAAAATGTCATCTTCCATCATGACAACGACCCCAAACCTTAAGCGGAAATCGTCAAGGCGTGGCTAAGTTCACATATATTTAGCGTGATGGAGTGGTCAGCGCGAAAGCGTCGATATCCACTATTATCAATCGGCACAAAAACTCATATAAAAGTGAAAATATCACTAATGTGGTTTTTCATTTATTTTCAGAGGTTATCAAACTACAATTTCAAACGAGTATCATTTTAAAGGTATTGAGAAAGCCTTTTAAATACTATTCAACTTTTAGGTCAAAGGTTATTGGCAGATTATAAAAAATTTGGCATGAAATATCGTGAAAATGACAATTTATTTTTCTGGCTGGTTTATTTGGGTTCCATAGGTATGTACTCGAAAATTACAAATTAATTTTGTAGACAACAATACGGTAAGAAAAACGCCGGCCCATAGTGCTCTTGTAGTAATTGTTTCTTAAATAATTGCACTCTATAGATAAGGCGGCAGTGGCCATAGTAATATGGACAACAAACGATTTCGTACACTTAACTAAAGATAAGGCCGAAATGCATGTCTATGCATGCCTGCACATTTTGCAATGCACATAAACAATCGAAATACACAATTTTATTGTAAAATTTGCCAAATCCACAGAGAAATCTCTAAAAACCTAAACAATAGTCGCTTCAGCAATTGTAGTAGTATTATAGTTGTCCTATATCATGCAAGTCTGGATTTATGTCTGCGAAAAGCAAACATTACGACCATATGAATACAACAATAACAGCAACAAAAACATCAAGAGGCATAAACAGAAGCAAAAAAAAAAACACTTGCGTAGAGTAAGATTTGTAAATTGCGGTATGTTAGATGAATGTTGTTAGGTCACTGGACAATTTGAAGTGAAGTTGGTGAACACACTCGTACAAGCAAACAACCGTTCATATGGCCACAAGGCAACATCATCAACAATGGTTTAATGCATCATCAGCCACTTCAGCCTGGTATATTTGTCTCTGTGATCATCTAAAATCACATTGCGATTGTAGCAACAATATTAATGTTGAAACTAATGCTGCCACTGCTGATGCTACTTCTACTACTGTTATTGCTGCAACGACTATGATGATGATGAAGACGACGACAACAACACCAGCTTAAGGTTTTCTTAGAGTACGTGAGTTACATTCAAATGTCGAGGTACATTTGTTTAAGGATATTCTCATGAATGTGAGATTTGAGTTTCTTTTGATTTGTGTGTGTCACTTTGTAGTGGTTGTCAACATTTAAGCTGACATGTAGAAGCTGGTAAAAGATTTTGGTTTGGTTTTTGAGCAGGCCAAATTTCAAATACTTGTAATATAGCAGCGACGGTGTAGTACCATTATAAACTGGATTCGATTCCTGGCCTGAAAGATGAACAATTTTCCATAACAATAATAATTTCGAAGCAGTCTAAATTTAATAAGCTTAACAAAATTTAATAGATATATGAAGGGCTAGCGGTTGAAAAATGCATAACTACATTTGGGCACATAGGATTGTCTCTTCTCACTTTGTTCTTTGGAGAAAGAATCAAAATGACAAGTGATATATAGATATCCGAGTTCAAATTCTAGGAAATTGTATTTTCTCATTAATTTGTGTTCTTGCAATGTCTTTTTAATCTATATATAAAAGAATTTTATGAATATTTAAATAAAATCCATTAAATTGTGCATTTTTAAATATAATTCATTACATTTCATTATAAATATTTGATGAACACACAGAAGAAATAAAAATAAATATTTAGTATAACAAATGGATATTTTTTGGAATCGTACAAGTACCAAGAATATCATCCTTAAATTTGACTTGAATTAGACTGTCCTACTAACGTGGGCAAGCTACAGGGTGGCCTAAAATTAACGAAGGGGTTAGAATTCGTTATAACTTTTTGTTTAAGAAATAATTATAAAATAATTTTCTTTTAATATAGTATATAAATGGAGAATATTTTTAGTTTAGTTATGAAAAATAATATCTCGCAAGTGATGGCCATTTTATGCTTCGCAAATTCGTGCTCTTTCCAACACATTTTCCATAACCTTTCGCAAAACTTCAGGTGTTATGTTGCTTATGTCATCGCGTATATTGCTTTTTAATTGCTGGATGGTTCTAGGCTTATTAATGTAGACATTTCCTTTCAAATAACCCCAAAGAAAACAGTCTCGAGCGGTTAAATCCGGTGAACGCGGAGGCCAATTGAAATCACTTGTACGCGAAATAATTCTTTCACCAAAAATGTCACGTAAAAGAGCCATTGTGTCCCTTGCAGTGTGCGCTGTGGCTCCATCTTGTTGGAACCATACTTGCCTTAAAAAATTGTCCAACATTGTCCGATATCTGACACCATTGACGGAAACGGACCAATTATCCTTCCCGATGAAACACCGCACCAAACCGTACACTTAGGTGGGTGTAATTCTCGCTGTTGAACTACTCTCGTATTTTCCGTAGCCCATATCCTGCAGTTTTGCTTATTAACGAACCCACTTAATTGGAAATGGTATTCGTCGCTCATAATTAAATTATAAATAAAATTATAATTTTCTTATGCTTTTTGCCGGAGAAAACTGCATAATCAAGTCGTTGCTGAATCTTGTGTGGAAACATTCCTATTGTGTGCAAAATTCTCTGCAGCGGCGCTCGTGAGAGGCCAAGTTGTGTCGAACGTCTCCTGGTTGATGTGTCTCCATCTTCCCGAATACTCCTCCGTACCAGTTCAATATTTTCATCCATGTGCACCGTTCGTCCTCTGCCAGCACCAGGAAATCTGCCCCTTGTTGTCGAAAATTTGCAACCGGACCGTTTATTGTTGACTCTGAGGGTCCAACCCGCACATTAAAATAACGACGATATGCACGCTGAGTCAAAACAATGGATCATCGATTTGAAAAATAAAGCTCAACAATTTGGGCACGTTGTTCAATTGAGTACTGCTCCATTTTAAATTCCCCAAGTCTTCATTACAAAATACTGAAAAGAAAAGAAAAAAAAATTATAATAAAAAAGTTATAAGCAATTCAAACCCCTTCGTTAATTTTAGGCCATCCTGTACTACTCGATAAATCTTGACGCTCATCCATACAAACTAGTATAACCCAGCACTCGAAATTCGAGTGAAAATTCTAGAAAATATTATTGTTTCATTCAATTTAAAGAATTTATGGATATTTAAATGAGCCTAAAGGTGTGCTAATCAATTTAAGCAATTCACAATTCAACACAGGGCGTGTCATATACAGTTTAAATCACTATCATTAACAGGGTGTATTATATGAACTATAACTATTCCAATTTTCGCACTCAAACTTGAAATAAGAGCAAATTTGTACACATTTGTGTAGAAAGTGACTGATCTTTTTCGAGTATTTGTCGCCAAGATCACAATTTTAATCGGAATAACTTAATTTTTTATATGAATCATCTGTGAATAAGTCCAATTACGGGCAGTGAAAAAAAAATATTTTTTTTTTGAATAAATCTTTTTTTTTTTTGTAGTTTCTGTTTTTTGCCGAGTAGTAGTTCCTCCAATCCTCAATTTTTGATGGAAGGCTTTGAAACTTGAAGAAGGTATTCTCTTAATATACACAGCACTAATGAATATAATTTTTTGTTACGTCGTGTGGAAAATTTTCTGGAAAATATCATCAAACTTCAAATAAGGGCATATTTTCACACATTTGTATAGAAAGTGGCCAATATCAACTGAGTAGTGCTATACCGACGCCACAATTTAGGTCGGAATGGTTTAAAATTCTTTATGAGTAATCTATAAATATAGTCAGTTACAGACAGTGAAAAATAAAAAAATTTTTTTTTATTTATTTATACTTTTTGCAAAATTGTCGATCTTTTTCGAGTAGTTCTTCCCACGCGCCAACATTTCTGACGAAAAGCTTTGAAATCTTGAAGACATCATCTCTACATATATTCAGATTAAACTACTAAGAGCTTTTTCCAAGTGTTCTTGAAAAATTTTTTGTAAATAGGCATCAAATATATACGAATATCATATTTTAATACATTTGAGTGGAAAGTGGATGATATTTTTCAATTAGTCCACTCCACAGTTTTTATCAGAATGTTCCAATATTTCAGGAGCGTAATCTATCAGTGTAACTGACTTCAAAATATATAAAAGCACACCATGTATTTTGAGAAATTTTTTTTTAATGAAGTCAAACATCTATGAAGTGAATATTTTCTTACATTTGTATGGAAAGGCGTCGAGCTTTTTCGAGTAGTAGTTTGCCCACGCCAGTCGGACAGTCCGATTCTAGTCAAATTTAAGAATGATATTCTTGGTACTTGTACGATTCCAAAAAGTATACATTTGTTATACTAAATACTTATAGTTATCGTTTTACATGGTTTCAAACATGAAAAATGTTAATTTTTACTACTCGAGCTACTCGTTAAGCTCGAGTACCTCATTTACTACTCGAGTAGCTCGAGTACTCGAGCTTTACCGTAGACTCTGGTGCAAAGTTGCCGTACTAACTTTTAAGCTTTTCTTGAAATGGTTTTTACTTTCAAAATGTTATGTTTAATAATCGCTTGAAATTCAGAGTTTTAGCATTTGCAAAGTTTTTAAAAGTAGTTAAATGAAATTTTCAGCTTAGGGATGTATTGATATGTGCACATTTTAAATCCTAACTTTCATTTATCACGGCCATATCTCTTATCTCTACTATTCTAAAAGAGTTTCGCTAACATCTCTCTTTTATAACAGTTCCCCCTTATTGAGTAAAAAACTATGGCTGTTGGCTAATAATATTTTTCAGTTATTGCTTCTACACATTAATGAATTTTGAAATTTCATCTTATTCGCTCCAATTCAAAAGTGGACATATCCATCCAACAGACTCCTGAGGTCTTGTAACCACACAAATATACTTCACATTATGTAAACATTAAGACAAAATCTACATATACATACACACTCGTAATAGTATGTATGTATTTGATATAATATTTACATGCTTTTGTATTTCGGAGGGAGCGTCTTCTAAATAGCAGAAACATTAAGAAGTCAAAATGTTGCCATACAGTAAAATGGAAAATTTAATTTTGAGGCAAACTAGTCCATACTGCAGCATTGAAGTTGTCATCGTCATACTTATTAAACTAATGCCTGACATCAGTGTAAGACCGAAACAATAGCACAAAACTATTGTTTAATATGTTTGTATGTATATGGGTGATGGGGTGTGCGTGTGGTTATCTGCATTCAAAATATCTGTTTGGGTAGATAGGGAAACATATTTATTTCAATACATCCACAAAACAATTTTAGTGTATATTTGAGTATTTACGCACCCAACATTTGGAAACTGATTTAACAAAATTTAACTTTAACTTTATTTTTTTTTTGCGCAGCTGGACGATAAAAAAAACTGCTTGTTATTTTTATTTTTAAAGGTATAAGTTTTTACTAATTTTGAAGCAATCGTCCAATATTTGAATATCGTGAATTTATGTTTATTAATATCAGTCTAATGAAATAATTTGACCCGTGGAGTATAATGATACATACACACTCATTAAGCAAATGCTACAAGCACAGCGACCACAACAACAATTTTAGCTATCACGCTCAAATTACAAACTTTATAATAACAACAATAACAGGAACAACAATGAAATAAACGTATATTTTCAAGAGTTGCTTTACATTTCTATTGATATGTCGGTACTTACTGAATCGATTTCGATGATTTTAAGAAAGAACCTGCACAGGATGTACATGAACCATTTTCACTAAATATGAGGAACCCAGCTGACCTAATGAGAGTGCGATCGCGACTAGCACAGACGGAGATCTCTATATCAACCGTGCTTGTTACAAGGACCAAGAATATACATATATATTTTATGATAACCAGATTTCTTTTCTCATTATTAAAAATGGAATGACAAACTTAAAAAAGATAATGTCTGTCAAACTATTTGGCCAAATTAATCCGAAAAATATATCCCCAAAAAATATAAAAAATATATAATTTTCAGGAAGCTGGACAGAAGAAGATAGAACCATGCCAGCCAAACAACGAAAGTAGCTTCCGTGTGATGACAATTAAAATGACTTGTAGCGTAGCATGACTTTTGTAGTGTGGTGCATAATACCCACACAATATACAGTACAATATTTGCAAATAAGGGAATATCAAATATCAATATTGTTGACCATTGCATTGACGAAACATTGCATGAATGTTTCGTTAGCCATTGTATGTTGTTACGCTGGCACACTTGTGTTTATGCTGACTCAAGTACAGGTATCACATTGCTATTAATATAGGTAGAATCTATAATATTAATAGGCTAGGCGATTTCTTGTGACCGACGTTTTGTTCTACCGTTTTATCCCGATTTTGACCAAACGTATATTATTTTAAAGGTATTTCTTTTTAGCTGTTCACCAGATTTACAGATTTTTAAATTTTTTCCTTTATTTTGAGTAAATTGCATTTAAAGTTGCTACTAACACATACATAAAATTATACAATGCCATGTATGTGTTTATTATATTTGTTAATGTGTTTGTAATAAAAATGAGTTTGTTTTTTTGTGTTGATTTGTGTATTGGCTATAATTGATTAGCATAACTTTAGGGTCTTTATTTAATAAAAAAAAAATAAAATTTCCTAGAAGTTGCACTCGAATTTCGAGGGCTGGAATATGCTAGTTGTATATTAATAGAAGAACATAAGTAATTGCAAAATCAACCCAAAATATATCAGAAAGAACATTTATGAAAATAAGTCAGAATAATTTTAGCAGTCAAAGACCCAGCTTCAAGATTGAACTGAAGGATTATTCATAAATAAAAACAATTAAATAAATAAAATATTAATACTTGTTTACTATGTGCGATCCTGTTTACTATAGACTTAAGTGATATCTGCTCTTTTGACAGTGAAAGTATAGAAAATGATTTTAATTTGTGCAGTGAATTAGACAATCTAGTAAATATTCTATTAATATTATTGTTTCTAACACAAAGTATGACTGAAAAATTACTGAAATAAAGTCGCAAATAATCGGCAATACGACTGAAAGGAGTCACAAATGATTAGGAATACGATTATAAATTCAACTGGAAACCGATGCGGGTAATAAAAGACTCTTCAAGGAAAATCACGTCTAGGGTACATTTGTCTACCGTTAAAATAATATTTTATGATTAGCAACCCAGTCAGCATTTTGTTAAATTAATCATTATATTCAGGCCTTTTCGACCCTTCTAAGGGATCAAAGCAACCATAAATGCGCTCATTTTCTGATCATAAAGGACTCCTTTGTCGGAAGAAAATGGTAATCTAGCCGCCACTCTTCTTGAAGAGTTTTTTGATGCTTGTTTTTCTGATCATTCGACCCATTTCCAAGTCATTTGCGAGTCTTTTTCGATTGGGCATTTGATAAATCATTATTTGGTGATCAAAAGTACTTGAAGAAGACTCAGTTGATTTTTGATAAATTAACCTTGCAAATCATTTTTTATTTTCGAGTCTGTTTTTAATCGCTCATGAGATTAATCAGTTTTTAAGCATCAAAGGAACTCGTAGAACACTTAGTTAGGTGATTTTTGTTAAATTAATATTCCAATTGCTGACTGGGAAGAGACTGCCGAGAGGAGTTTAAAAAGAGTCGAGCATGATAATTAATTTCATAAAATGTTGACTGGGTTGTGTGTGTGTGCGCGTGTGTTGGTTCATATAAGATTCATTTAAAAGCAGAGTTCAGAAAAAACCACACACTGAATAAAAAACTCGTACATATATGTAAACAAACATAACTTAGACCAACACACACATATTTTTATTTTCATACCAATTATGTTTGTTTTGAAATTTTCTTCGGTGCCCAACACAACCATGACTGTGTTCGTTTTAATATTTCGTTATTTACACGAACATTTTTGTATCACATACTTTTTGTTTCAATCACACATAAAGCACACATTTTTGAGTGTTGCTTTATTTGAAGTTCATGTTCTGGTAAGTGTACTGAAAAAAAACACAGAACATATAAAATAAACAGGTTCGAGTTCAGTTATATTTTAAACACGACTTAAAATATAACTGAACTCGAACCTGTTTATTGTACATGTTGTGTTTTTTCTTACTACACGAGCCACAACACGACTTAAAATATAACTGAACTCGAACCTGTTTATTGTACATGTTCTGTGTTTTTTTTCATTACACGTACCAGAACATGAACTTCAAATAAAGCAACACTCAAAAATGTGTGCTTTATGTGTGATTGAAACAAAAAGTATGTGATACAAAAATGTTCGTGTAAATAACGAAATATTAAAACGAACACAGTCATGGTTGTGTTGGGCACCGTAGAAAATTTAGAAACGCACATAATTGATATGAAAATAAAGATATGTGTTGGCTGCTTTTGAACAGAACATTGTGTGTTTCGTGTGTGTATTTTCTGATCCTTGTTTAAAAGCAAAAGTTACTGGCAATTGTATGCTCCAATTTAACTGTTCATGTTTATGCATTTAAAAAGAAGGCTGTTTGATTAATTGTTGAACCTAATTATAAATCAGCAAATAGCATTTTAGTATTGATCAATTTGAATATCTCCAAACAACTGTATTTATAACGACTCAATAATTATTAGAACAATCGACGTTTATTCTATTAAATACAATAAATTTTTATTGTATTCTCTTACTGTGTGTTTTGTTCATGTTTATGTTTGCTTGTGTATATTCCACATTCTACAATATTTTCTACAATTCCCTAGTTTTATTCAAATGTGTGTATTTCTGTTTTTCCGTTGGCTGATTCCACATAATGAAATTTTTATATATTTTTTGTTAGGTGGTAAATTTTTGAGCACTCGCATCTCGGATACGTTTAATTGATGAATTGATGTTATATATTCAGTTAAAATTTCTAAATAAATTGTTTTATGCATTTGAGATTATGTGCAAACAGGATTCAAAAGAAAGGATAATAATGGATTGGTTATTTCAGTACACAATGAAATGAATAATTGAAATTTAATAGAAGCAATTAGCAAATAAATTATGTGATCACAAAACAGTGCGGGTGGTAAATTCAAATTAAAGAAAATTGCTACGAATATGTGGAATATCTTAGATAAAATATGAAAATAATTTAAAAAAAGTTTCATTGAAGTTCTGCTAGACATAAAATACTAAAACTTTCTCTGTTTTGATACTAAATACTAATGCATTTAATATTATGAATTTCAAAGGAGTGGGATTTATTTACTCTCTTTCACCTCTATGTAATTTACAATTAACAGTTTTATGCAAAAGATAAGCAGGAAAGCGGTATTACTTTTATACGTGTGTATTGAGATAGTCTCTCAAAAACGTAACGTACCAGTATTGTACGGGATCATTTAACTTTCGTAATACATGCAATAAGTTAGTACAACATTTGTATAAATACAAAAAATCAATAGAATTACTGGAAAAAAAATAACATCTACAAAATTTACTTAAATCATGTACAATAATAATAGCTAGCACCGATCAGCACTCGATATTCGAGTGTAAATTCTAGGAAATTTTATTTTTTTTTCTTAAAATTTTTTCTTTCAATGATTTTTTTTAAATGTGTATACAAAATTTATGAATATTTAGATAAATTTCATTAAATTGTGAATTTTTAGATAAAATTTATTAAATTTCATTATAAAAATTTGTTTAACACACAGAATATATATAAATGGGTTTGCTAATAAATAACTCAATAAGAGCCTAAAAGAATGTTAATCGATTTTAGCCAATTCATAAATACACACACAGCATTGTATAGAGTTTTATTTGAAGCTTAAATGTGAGTTTTATCTATGTGTTAGTAGCAACTATTAATGATTACTAGCAGATTCCAGGACTCGTAATTCGAGTGCAAATTCTAGGAAATTTTATTTTTTCATTTAATAAAAACCTTAAAGGTACAGCCGTGGACAGTAAATTAGCACAAAATCACTGTAAATATTGATTACGTTTTTTTTCTAATTTTTTTTTGCATAATTTGACCAATTGTTTTGGTCTGCACTGTTGCACAAGAACATCTGAATTCTGTTTAACAAAAATTATTGCCTTTATTTTGATTTATTTTTGTTTTGATTGCTTACTTATGTCATTAGCTTATTTTGGCTTGGACAGAAAATTAGCACAACGTGCGTAGAAGTGTCATTTTCGTGGCACGTTGTGAGTCCCATTGTAAAAATTAATGGAAAAATGGACCGTTATCAGTATTTGGACATTTCCCTTCAATATGATGATTAAGAATAATTTTTTAAAATCCTTTGATTATTTTTTTGATTTTCCACCCAATGGATAATGAAAATGGAAAATGGGGAATGAAAAATAAAAATTAAAAATGGAAAATGAAAAACGGAAAATGGAAAATGTAAAATAGAAAATGAAAAATAGAGAATAGAAAATGGAAAATGAAAAATGGAAAATGAGAAAAGAAAATTGAAAAATTAAAAAAAATTAAAAATGGAAAATGGAAAATAGAAAATTGAGAATGGAAAATGTAAAATGGAAAATGAAAAACGGAAATTTGAAAATTGAAAATGAAAAATGTAAAATAGAATATGAAAAATGGAGAATGGAAAATGAAAAATGGAAAAGGAAAAAAGAAAATTGAAAAATGAAAAATGAAAAATGGAAAATGCAAAATGGAAAATGAAATTGAAAAATGGAAAGTGAAAAATGAAAAATGAAAATTGAAAAATGGAAAATGAAAATTGAAAAATGAAAAATGGAAAGTGGAAAATGGAAACGAAAACTGAAATATGAAAAATGGAAAATGGAAAATGAAAATTGAAAAAGGGAAAATGGAAATGGAAAATGAAAAATGGAAAATGAAAATTGAAAAATGGAAAATGAAAATTGAAAAATGGAAAATGAAAATTGAAAAATGAAAAATGACTACTAGAAAATGGAAATTGAAAATTGAAAAATTAAAAATGAAAAATGGAAAATGAAAATGAAAAATGGAAAATGAAAATTGAAAAATGAATATTAAAAAATAAAAATGAAAAATGGAAAACCAAAATGGAAAATGGAAATGGAAAAATGGGAAATTGAAAATTAAAATTGAAAAATGGAAAATGAAAAATGAAAATTGTAAATTGAAAATTGAAAAATGAAAAATGGAAAATGGACAATGAAAATTGAAAAATGAAAACGGAAAATGAAAAATGGAAAGCGGAAAATGGAAAACGAAAACTGATAAATTAAAAATGGAAAATGAAACTTGAAAAATGAAAAATGGCAAATGAAAATTGAAAAATGAAAACGGAAAATGAAAAATGGAAAGCGGAAAATGGAAAACGAAAACTGATAAATTAAAAATGGAAAATGAAAATTTAAAAATGAAAAATGGAAAAAGGAAAATGAAAATTGAAAAATGAAAAATGGAAAGTGGAAAATGAATAACGAAAATTAAAAAATTAAAAAATGAAAAATTTAAATGTAAATTGAAACTGAAATATGAAAAATGGAATATGGAAAGTGTAAAATGAAAATTGAAAAATGGAACATTAAAAATTAAGATTGAAAAATGAGTAATGAAAGATGAAAAATTAATAATCACTAACGAAAAATTAAAAATTAATAATTAAAGCTTAAATATTAAAAATTTAAATTAAAAATTAAAAATTAAAATTTAAAAATTAAAAATTAAAAATTAAAAATTAAAAATTAAAAATTAAAATTAAAAATTTAAAATTAAAAATTAAAAATTAAAAATTAAAAATTAAAAATTAAAAATTAAAAACTAAAAATTAAAAATTAAAAATTTAAAATTAAAAATTAAAAATTAAAAATTAAAAATTAAAAATTAAAAATTAAAAATTAAAAATTAAAAATTAAAAATTATAAATTAAAAATTAAAAATTAAAAATTAAAAATTAAAAATTAAAAATTAAAAATTAAAAATTAAAAATTAAAAATTAAAAATTAAAAATTAAAAATTAAAATTTAAAAATTAAAAATTAAAAATTAAAAATTAAAAATTAAAAATTAAAAATTAAAAATTAAAAATTAAAAATTAAAAATTAAAAATTAAAAATTAAAAATTAAAAATTAAAAATTAAAAATTATAAATTAAAAATTAAAAATTAAAAATTAAAAATTAAAAATTAAAAATTAAAAATTAAAAATTAAAAATTAAAAATTAAAAATTAAAAATTAAAAATTAAAAATTAAAAATTAAAATTTAAAAATAAAAAATTAAAAATTAAAAATTAAAAATTAAAAATTAAAAATTAAAAATTAAAAATTAAAAATTAAAAATTAAAAATTAAAAATTGAAAATTAAAAATTAAAAATTAAAAATTAAAAATTAAAAATTAAAAATTAAAAATTAAAAATTAAAAATTAAAAATTAAAAATTAAAAATTAAAAGTTAAAAATTCAAAATTCAAAATTCAATATTCAAAATTCAAAATTCAAAATTCAAAATCCTAAATTCAAAATTCAAAATTCAAAATTAAAAATTAAAAAATAAAAATTAAAAATTAAAAATAAAAAATTAAAAATTAAAAATTAAAAATTAAAAATTAAAAATTAAAAATTAAAAATTAAAAATTAAAAATTAAAAATTAAAAATTAAAGATTAAAAATTAAAAATTAAAAATTAAAAATTAAGAATTAAAAATTAAAATTTAAAAACTAAAAATTAAAAATTAAAAATTAAAAATTAAAAATTAAAAATTAATAATTAAAAATTAAAAATTCAAAATTCAAAATTCAAAATTCAAAATTCAAAATTCAAAATTCAAAATTCAAAATTGAAAATTCAAAATTGAAAATTCAAAATTCAAAATTCAAAATTCAAAATTACAAATTACAAATTACAAATTACAAATTAAAAATTAAAAATTAAAAATTAAAAATCAAAAATTAAAAATTGAAAATTAAAAATTCAAAATTCAAAATTCAAAATTCAAAAATAAAAATTAAAAATTAAAAATAAAAAATTAAAAATTAAAAATTAAAAATCAAAAATTAAAAATTAAAATTTTAAATTTAAATATTAAAAATTAAAAATTAACAATTGGAAATCAAAAATTAAAAATTAAAGACTCAGGTGGAGGGTATCAAAAAATTCGGCACAGCCGAATTTAACGCACTTACTTGTTTTTTTAATAAGTCGGTTTTTTGTGACTTAGTTTTTTTTTTGCTGTCATTGTATCAAGCTGAAGCGATGTATTTGTGTCGGTTAAGTTAAAAAACAACATTTTGCATAGAAATATGCACCAGCATATTTTTTAAAAATTTATTTTGGAAATTAACATTAATATTAAATACAATAAAAAAATTAAATTCTTTGTGATGTAAAGTTTATTATTTAGTGTCTTCTTCATCTGTTTCTGATAATCTATCTTTAATAGTATCTGCGTGTTTTAGGCTTAAATATGCGTTGCAAAATTTTTTATGAATTGTATTTTTATCACAAAGTATTTTTAAGTCATTGTATTTAGCAGATGCTATTTTCAACAAACCCTTATATGCAGGAATTGGTCCATTTGTTGTTATAGGTAAATTGCGTTTTGAGCGTGAAATCGTACTAAAATCGATTTTTGTTGTTTTGGAGTCTTCAAAATAACCATACTTAAGTACGATATAAGAACTGTCTTTTTCAAATATGGCAGAGCGTAGAGTTTGAAATGAAATTTTTATTGAACTAGGAAACTGAATTTTCGAAAATGCTTTCCAGTCTTTAAAATCTCTATTATTCACCAAAACACTTTATAACCAGCTGGACGAGTTCTTGCATTGGAGATCACAGTATACCATTCACTTGGAGCCCTAACACTTCTATCACGGATAAACGACTCAATAGTGCTGTGAATGGAGTTCACAGGCATCATTGTATGTCCAGGTAATAAATATGTAATTTTTATTTTCTTTATAAAATTAGCAGTTTCAAGAAAAATCTTGAGAACGGAAAGCACAGCTCTATTTCGGTTTTGACTAACGCAGCTGTCGCAGTAAAGGGCTATCGAAGAACAGGTTCCTCTCTGGTCAACAAGTTTCAAATATTGGAACAATACCGTGGAAATTTCATTGCATCCTTTTTTTCCGTCAGTCTCTCCCCACAAGAAGCAATAACCATTTTTAGTACCATTTTCATATACACTTTATAGTATAAATATTTTCTTGAATAAAATAATGTAGCACTTTTGCATAGGGTGTATTTAAAACTTTTTGCAGATCGAAGCTAGCGCATAAAAACGATGGATTTGTTTTGCTTTGTGTCTGTTCCTCCAAAAATATTTTTTTACACTGTTATTTCTCCTTTATATGATTTTTGTATTTTTCAGACAGCTCGATAGTTTTTCTTTCTGCCTCGTCCAAGTTTTTGTAGCTTTCACGTATAACGCATTTGTCCTTTTTAGGCAACTGGAAACCAATATTAAAATTGTTTTTAAAAACTGAACGAAAAACTCTTAGGGACAATTGCGACGATTCCTTATGAAAACTTATTAAATGTTGAGTATAGGACTTCTACAAACCACAAATGTTACGAAATTCACTTGAAATATACAGCTTATTACTTTTATTTCGGCAATAATGCGACGGAACTGCGGGCAAACTTTCAATAAAAGATTTTAATTGCAGTACTTTTGATTCATCAGATTTATTGTGAGGCTTAGCTTTCGTTTTATTATCGCTGACAGCACTCAATATATTTCTATTATTCGTGACGGCAACTTAAAATAAAACAATATTACAAATAAATTACATTTAGGAAAAAGCAGCCGAAAATGATTTTCATTTCTTTCTTATTGGACAAATCATTAACATTTTTTTTTTATTTTTTATTTTTATTTTTTTATTTATTTGTAAAAACTATCATCATTACAATTAAAATAATTTATACATATAATTTTATTATATTTTATAAAAATAAAAAAATCTTATTTTCGATCTTTATCAATTTAATGATTGAGTTTGAAATTGTTCAGGCTCAAGATCAAATGTTTTTACTTTAAATAAAGCAAAAGCATTAGCACATTTGTTTCAAAAATTGATCTATGTATATTCTGCATGACAGGTTATACAGCTGTTTCGGGAAGAGTCACCAACCCTCATCAGTAACCAAAAGCAGTAGATAGGTTGTTTGGTAAAAAGTTAAATTCATATATGGGGGATTCCATGTCAAGTGCACCAACTTTTGAAGCCGATGTCTTCCGATCGGGATGAAATTTGCACCAAGGTTAATCCTATTGGATAGTAGTTTAGACAAAATTTTTTAATAAGATCGGTCCAGATCTCTCTGAGTTAGAGGGGATCAAAATTTGACATTTTGACCAAACAGGTGTTTCTTCTCATCCATGTAACTTATTACCTATTGTTCTTAGAAAATTTTCTCCCAAATAGTTTAGATAGCTATTTCTTCAATATTTCGGAAAAAAATACTATAAAAAAAAAAATTTTTTTTTTGACTTTTTTTTACTAAATTAAAGCATTTTTTGCCTTTATTTTCAAAAAGGGCATTTTTTTTTTTTTATTTTTTCATAAGAAAGCTTAGGATTTTTCCTTTAAGAGCTTTTTGGTCGCTTAGTGGGATGGGAGTGGGATATCTATCAAAATAAATGTTTTGTAACTCAAGGCAACGGTTTTTCAATTTTTCACAAATGCACTATTTTGAATTTTTTCCTATTTGTTTGAAAAACCTTACAAATGAGAATTCAAGCAAAAGTTATACTATTTGAGCCTCTTCCAATATAACAAACTAAAAATAGAACAACTTTCAAACAAATATGATTGTATACGAGTACACATTGCATACTACAATATACATGTTTGTTTTTGTCTTGAAGAAACAAGAAAAACAATTTGTTTTTGCTAAACTTACATTTAGCGTTAACGGCGTGCCGTTAACCGTTGGAAGAGGCTTAAATAGTATAACTTTTGCTTGAGTTATTTTTGTTTTGACTTTTTCCTCGTAACGGTACATTTGACAGCTTTGAAATTTTTCCAGGTGATGGGAATTATGTTTCTTAATCGATTTTCATCGAAAACCGGAAGTCGATAATTTTGTCGCTTAAGTTTTTTTTGTTGTTAGGGCTCGATATCATGATGGGAAAAGTTCAAAAGAACATAAAGGGTCCGCCAAATAACTTTTTTTTTTTTTTGAAAATGCTATAAAAAAAACTACTAAATATTATCTCAAATTTCTTTTTTTATTTGAAAGTACAACCCTTCCGGTTAATAATGGAAAATAATTTCATTCAAATGGCTGCCTCGGCTGGCCATGCAGTAGCCTACACGATCGGTCCAATTTTTTAACACATTATCGATTGTGTGCAGTTGTATTTCACCAATGGCTTCACGAATATTGTCCTTTAAAGCGTCAATTGTCTCTGGCTTGTTGGCGTAACACTTATCTTTGAGGGCACCCCGCACATAATAGTCCAACGGTGTCAAATCGCAGCTCCGACGTGGTCAAACGACATCAGCTCTGCTGCTGATAATGCGATCTTCAAAAACAGGGCGCAAAACATCGAGTGTAGCTTCGGCTGTGTGGCACGTAGCGCCATCCTGTTGAAGCCAAATGTTGCCAATATCCTCCTCTTCAATTTTTGTGAACAAAAATTCGTTCAACATGGCCCGATAACCATCGCCATTGACTGTAACGGCCACTCCTTGCTCATTTTCGAAGAAAAATGGCCCAATTATGCCTCTGGACCAAAATCCGCATCAAACAGTGACTCGTTTTGGGTGTATCGGCTTTTCATTGTATGCGTGCGGGTTCTCTGTGCCCCAAATGCGACAATTTTGCTTATTTACCCGCCAAGATCAAAATGAGCTTCATCTGAAAAGATGATTTTTTTTTGGCAAAATCGGCATCTTCTGTAAGTCGATCGCAGGCCCACTTGGCGAAGCGAAAACGCATTGGATGGTCAGTTGGCTTCAACTCCTGAACCAATTGGACTTTGTATGGCGTCATACCAAGGTCTTTATGCAAAATTCGTCTCAATGATGCCTCCGAAATGTTCAATTCTTGAGAACGACGGTGAATTGATGTTGATGGTGCTTCACGCACACTTTCTGCCACAGCAGCAATATTCTCGGGTGTACGCACTGTTTTTGGCTTTTCACGCTTTGGTTTATTGATGAGGATGCCAGTTTCTTTCAGCTTTTTCACAAAATAACGAACATACGGAGCTGACGGTGCTTCTCTTCTTCCAAAATCCGTACGCAATTTTCGCACACATTCTGAAACATTACCATGATTTTCAAAGTAATGTCGCAATATTTCCCAGCGTTGTTCAAGCGTATACACAACCATATTCGTTCAGCGGAAGGATAAAACTAATTATCTGTCAAATCAGACATGAGCTAAGTGTTATCATTCACGAAATAAGCACTAGTTGAAAAAAAAAAAACGTTAGATGGCGGACCCTTTACTTTGGATACATGCCTTATGTAAGATTCCCATTTTAAGACATATTTGCATTGATTGTACAAGTGTTTTGCCGTATTCAGGACTCATATTCCTCCATTCTTTAAGTAAAACCTTTTTAACTCTATAAATTCATATCGGGCTTTGAGTAGCTGTTTCCATAACGTATGGACAATTTAACAAAAGCCAAAACCTTATATGGTAAACTTTGTGATTGTGATCATAGTCTTGGTCTTTTTACATCTTCTTATCGTGCGTCCTCTTAAAGGTGTTAATCATTAATTATACCAGTGAAAAGGTAATAAAAAGCCCTGGTGTAAAAAAATGCGATATATAACTCTAAAATATTTTTTTTTTACTGTAAATATATCTATTCTTTGGCTGAGCTTGTATTAAACCTAATTCATATTGTAGATTTCAATAATGTTAAGGTTACTGTATATAATATGCTGACTCTGCAACCAGATGATGATTATTCTCGGGTACAAATCAACAACATTTTTTTTTTTCAATTCATTTATACCCTCAATTTTAAATTATTAAACCCTCCGCGACACTGTGCCGAGGATATTTCAGTTTGTCATTCCATTTGAAACGCATCGAAAAATTAATTTGCGACCCCATAAAGCATATATTTGTCCATCTGTCCGTCTGTCTGTCTCTTGAAATCACTCTCATTCAAGCAATAAACCATATACTTGGACAAGCTTAGGACAGTATTGTTGGCATTTGAAACGGGATACATTGGGCATCATTGTGGCAAAATATGGCCAGTTGAAGGGTATCAAAGATTCGACAGAATCGAATTTAACACTCTTCCTTGTTTTTTAATTCAATTAACTTTATTGAAAATAAATTTTGCTATACTCGTGCAAAATAAGTACTTCATTACTCAAATTATTTAATGTATTAAAAGTTTTGTTCAAAATTAATAAAAAAAAAAAATCATTCTTAATCTTTATTAAAAATATAATTTGTGAATTATTATTTTTGAATTTTATTTTTTGTTTTTAATTGTGTACTAAAAAATTTTTTTCTTTCTATTTTCAGGTAAGTTGTCAAAACATGGAAATAATAATGGTAACAGTTTTCAAATACTTGCATAAAATTATCATAACACTATAAGGCCATATTCATAATTTACTAAATGTTGAGTTAATTTTTTGCGCTTGACATAAAATTTTGCTTTTAAGGCCTGCAATTCATACTTTCCATCGGAACTAAATCATACAGCGTATTTTCCCATAAATATTTACGGATTATTTTGATTCACAAGTTTCTTATTGGAAATACATTTTTTATCTTAAAAATAAGAAAACAATTTCGGAAGGGAAACAGTCTTTTTTTATTAATCAAATTAAAACAAGTAAGAAAGATATAGTCGGTCTAGACCACTGGTGGCCGTCGAAAGAAATGAGTTAGTAGTAGTGTTTATGAGCATCTGTTAGTTGTATTACACTGCTCGAAGTCCATGGACATAACACAATGCCGATATTGAACTGGTTTATGTAGCTTTTGTATGAATGTTAATATACGGGGGCGGATCAATAAGTCCGTGACTTTTAGAATAAAAAAAAAATATTTTTAAACATAATCTCCTTTTAGCTCAATACACTTTGTCCAACGTTTCTCCAATTTTTGTATCCCTTCTAAAAAATAGGATTTTTCGAGATCCATAAAAAAGGCATTTGTTTTTATCAATAATTTCATCGTTGGAGCTAAATCTCTTTCCACCGAGCCATTTCTTTAGGTTTAGAAATAGAAAATAGTCACTGGGGTCTAAATCCGGAGAATATGGCGGATGAGGTACGAATTCATAGCCCAATTCATGGAATTGTGAAGTTATCACACGATTACGTTTATGGTCAATTGAGAGAAAACGGGGACCCATCTTGCAGACAGCTTTCTTAAACCCAACTGATCCGCCCTTCTAAATGACTGAAAAGGAAAATAGTTGAGTTCACGATGACTATTGGAAAATTTTAAATATATTTTGTTGTTATAAAATCGTAAATCTTACATATTGAAAATTTAAAACAAAATGTAAAGAATATAAGTAATTAATTTCTTTAAAAAACAAAAATAAAAATTACCAAAACTTAAAAACATTAAATTTCAAAGGTAAATGAATGGTATGTTACCAAAAACTAAAAAACTTTAGGGTGACAGCTTCTATAATGTTGTTACTATTTTTAATACATGGTTATACAGCAGGCACTCCGTTTCATTTAGCAAAGCTTCATTTAAACAAAGGAAGAAACTCTACCCCATTCTTCATCCCACATGATTGCTTTCATTAATAAAAAAAAAAAAAAAAATAGTGCATTGCTGTAAATATTCTCTGTTTACCTATTAAAAGAACAATGTAAAGATATCAAAAGGCAATTGGTGTTTACTTTTACTCTTTAGTGAATATTTTTGTTTTCGTTCGGTTATATACATATAAGATGCCGGTTAGAGTTCGGCTCACAATACCATGCGTTAGTGACCATATACCTTAGGTCCAACAAATTAGATGTAGACAACAAGCATAAACCAAATTTAAGTGGCATTTTTATAATTTTTTTTACCTTCGGATATGAAAAAGTTCATATTGGATGCTATATTTATGTGGGGACTAAGTCGAAAAATGGACCGTTCCTGACTATATTTGGAAAACATATACAAAGCAAATTTGGGAAAAATCTATGCAATATTTTTGTTTTTTTGATAGATTTAAGTGAAGATCGGGAATCAGCTCTACATATATGGGGGCTATGACTAAGATTTGTCTTATAGGAATTTTTTTTGGGCTACTGATAAATGGACAAAATAAACGCATACAAACCCAACTTGACCGAGATCGATGATCTGATAATTTGGATACTATGGTAATATAAGTCGATCCCATAAGGGTCATTTGTATGGGTCTAAACATGAATCGATTTTCACCAATTTCAATAGCGTTCATCCTGTGGCCGATTGAAGCTTGTGGACTAAATCTCATATAAATATATTCATATTTGCGACCTGATTACAAGGTTTACACATAGACAGACGGACGGACGAACTGACGGATATCGCTTAAGCGACTCAGAAAATGATTCTGGGACAAAAATAGAAAATAACAATGGCACTCAAATTTGGTTGATGCCTAATTTCTATATCGAATTGGTAGCAACTAAGAGATGTGACCTCTAAACGCATGGTACAGGGTATCGTATAGTCAGGTCCATAATAATAATTTTCTTATACCGATTGACTCAGAATAACTTTCTCTTAAAGTGTAATAAAAATAAATTTATATTTAATTATGCTTTTGGCCGGCGTCTTAAGCGCCACTGGCTCTTTTCCATAAAACTCGGCACTTCAAAGTTGCCAGAGTTAAAGCACTTAGGAGTGCTAGTGGTTTCAATAAAGAAAAACCAGAGCCAATTGCTCGGCTGAGTTGAGTTTTATCATTGATTTTATTTACAAACTTAATCCTACTTATAAATAAAACTAACGGTACTTAAAGCTACTTAAATCTAATTACAAATTATGTTCTAAAATTAAGTCCTAAAGCTACAGCTGATTTGTGTTTACATTTGTATCAGCTGGTTTGCATATGTTTTTATATCAGTGATGCGATATTCACTACACCCTCACTCTTTATGAAAAATTAATTTTTGTACAAATTGTTGTTTGTTTTTATGTTTTTGTAGCATCATGTATTAGTTTCATTGGCTTTCTTTTTTTTTATATCTGCAAATTTGTTTTTATTTGTTTTAATTATAAATCTTTGTGTAAAAATTTGTTTTTATTTTTCGAATGTATTTATTTTTATTATTTTGTAGTTATACCATGGCCATAGTGTTAAATATTTGGCTACTTATACTTCAAGCTAGCCCATCTATTCTTAAATCTTGATTTTTTTTTTTCAATTGAATTATCTTTAAAATTCTTTTTATTACTTTGATGTCAGTTTCTCCAAGGTCAGCTTTGTGATCGATGGATTATCGCTGCATTTTGAAATAATTGAATTATCTTTAAAATGAAGTGAATAAAATTGAATTTATATTTTAATTGGTTTTGTTACGTAAATCTGATATGGACGTACAGTCGCAGAAAAAAAAGGTTCATGAGGCCTTTGTTCGGACATGCACTTTGTGTAATGTCAGGGTTATTTAAATCAGGTAATATTTTTTTTTGTAATATCCGAGTTATTTAAATCAGGTAATATTTTTGTAATATCAGGTTTATTTATTTGTTATGGAGAATATGCTTGAACATTTGATTTTATTATTTAATTTGAGTTTTCTAACTCATACAATACATTCTTTTATTTAATTTGTTTGTCATATATAAACATTTTTCAAGTTAAAAATTTTAAATAATAATTTTTTTTGTGTTCTCATTAATAAATTTCTTTCAGTGTATTAAATCTTCAAATTATAATATCATTGTGATTGAATTTAATGCATTAATAAAATATATAAAATTAATATTTTTGTTTCAGTAAAAGCAATTTTTTTTAAGTGTATTATTAATCTTGGCATCACTTTTTTTTTATCGGATGCTTAAATAAAAATTTCAATGTTGTTGGTTTTTTCACCTCTTATATACATCAGCTGTTTAGTTTTTTCCAATTTATTAAATGTGTTTTTCTAAATATAGTGTAATTTTTTTTGTTTTACAATGTATTAAAATAAAATTAATATAATATAATATATAATATAATGTGTTATAATACTTATATAAAAGGGATTTACTTTAAAGTGTGTATTTATGTTTTTAGTTCTAAGGGCCATTATTACAACTTCCCTTTAAAGTAAATGTTAGTTAAAGGTAACTTTAGCTAAAGTGAGCAATAAAGTTACCTTTAACTTCTTTTCGTTATTACAACTTCCTAGTAAAATAAAATTAATATTTTTAATATTGTGGCAACACCAAAGGAAACACCGATTACTTTTGACCAAATGAATTGCTTTATAAAATACGTAGTGGCAACGTTCCTTTATTTGTTCGCAAGCAAACAATAGAATAAAAACTAAAAACCTTTATTACAAGTTGCATAATTGTTGTAAATGTGTAATAAAACTTTTTAAAAAATATACAAACACATATTTAAGTATATGCAAATAAATTTATTTCCAAAACTAAATTGGTGTGAATTTCTTCTTCATAGATCAGAAAATGTGGCAAGATTAAAGATTAAAGTTAAAGATTAAAAGTTAAAGGCAACAA
Organism: Cordilura impudica; assembly: GCA_963682025.1. Classification (NCBI taxonomy): domain Eukaryota; kingdom Metazoa; phylum Arthropoda; class Insecta; order Diptera; family Scathophagidae; genus Cordilura; species Cordilura impudica. The sequence goes on from OY821518.1 coordinate 248,337,815, forward strand.
TATCTTCCCTTTAGCTTATCGGTCACTTTTAGCTTAAAGTATAGTTGTAATAACGAAAATCTAATAATCTGCCCGATAACATCCTAACTTTAGCTATTGGCAAGTTGTAATAATGGCCCTAAGTGTTTTTTTTTTTTTTTTTTTTTTTTTTTTTTTTTTTTTTTTTTTTTTTTTTTGCAAATTCAGTGTTTTTATTGTATATTGGTATCTTTTTATATAGTGTAATGAATTGTAAAAAAAAATATATTTGTTGAAAATCAATAAAATTTTACAAAATATATTCCTTTTTTTTTTTTTTTTTTTTTTTTTTTTTTTAAGGGTTTAAGTTTCTTATAACATATTTCTTTTGTTTAGTGAATGAGTTTGTGTATTATCCAATATTCGATTATTACAATTTGTCTTAATAAAATGAGCTAACAGTGAAGTATATAATATAAGATGTTATTATTTTTTTTTTTTTAATTTTTGGTATTTCATTATGTTAATTTAATAAAAGTGCAGATTGAAATTTTAAATTGTAATGCAATAGTGTTTTCTAATTTAGGTTTGAATTTTTTTGTTTTATTTGTAATTCATAATTATTTTGTTTGTAGTTCAATAAATATAAAAAAATGTAATTTTTAAATTACTATATGTACATGTGTGGTATTTATAATTTGTTATAAAATATTTAGTGTACAATTTGAATAAAAATATATTTACGTTTTTATGTTCGCTGCCTCTTTGTTGTTAGTTCGCGTTCAATTATGTCTATTTGTGTCCAAATTTCGGAAGCTATGTTCCATGGTGGAGGGTTTTCGGCATACACTCTTCTTTTCAGGTCTGCTAGCTTCTTTCGTAGTTTAACCAATTTTCCTGCTCGTCTTCTTTTGGGTTTTTCTGTCATTGGTATTGCCGTCTTTCTTTATTCAGCCCTTTGTTGCTGCCGTCGCAAATATTGTTGTATTGTCAGTGGTTGAGGTTGTGGGATTGCCTCTGCTGGTTTCACGCTGTCCATGTCTATTTTGGTTTGCAGGATTGCCATAAAGTGTTTATTACAATTTTATATTTAATTATACGTTTGGCCGGCGCCACTGGCTCTTTCCCATAAAACTCGGCACTCAAAGTTGCCAGAGTTAAAGCACTTAGGAGTGCTAGTGGTTTCAATAAAGAAAAACCAGAGCCAATTACTCGGCTGAGTGTCACTTTACAATTGAAATTTATTAATATTCTTATCCTACTTATAAATAAAATTAACGGTACTTAAAGCTACTTAAATCTAATTACAAATTATGTTCTAAAATTAAGTCATAAAGCTACAGCTGATTTGTGTATGCATTTGTATCAGCTGGTTTACATATGTTTTTATATCAGTGATGGGATATTCACTACACTGTGTATGCCATTAAGGTAGCCCCCTTCATTATATGGAGAAAAAAAAGTGTTCAAACTCTCGGTCCCACCCCGTAGAAATATGCGAATAGCAAAAAAAAAAAACTGAGAAATACAAAGTTTTGGGCCAATCAAAAAACATTTAGAGGTGGCTCAACTTGATTGAAAATTTCAAGTGTGTTTTATATGGGGAAAATATGACTTTCTTTCAGATTTTACGAAAATTTCGTTCTATAGTTTATCTTTTCCGACAAGTTGTTACATAATTCGGGATCAGTATTAAATTATCTTTTCAAAACGCTATAAAACTTCAAAATCGCATAAAAACTCGCCAAGAAATAGCAAATGCCCCAGGCCAAAAAAAAAAAAACTAGGTCATGAAATTTGATGGAATTTTTTTTCAACCTTAAGAAATTAATTAAAGCCAACATATTGTTTTAGTCTCTTTACCTGTAAGTACTCAGATATGAAGTATTGTGTTATTAACACCTTGTTAACCTATTAAGCATTGAGACCGAAAATGGAAATTTTTTTTTAAAAATGCATGTTAGAGATTAACTGTGTTAATTTTTAGGTAAATCCCTATGCCAGAATTTTTTTTGGCAAGGATTTTATTTTTGCGGATTTCGAGAAAAATGGGATTTTTGTAAAATATTCTGTAAATGTGCTCTTTCTAATACTGTGTATCAAAAATTCATCACTTCTCTACTTTTAAATGTTTCATTTTAGGTTTCTAGCCTATGGCTTAGGAAAAAAATAATTTGACCCCATTAACCCTTTTGGAATTGGGGTCACATATGACCACAAGCTAATAAAAGAAAATTTATTCAAAAAATTCAAATATGTTGTAAGTGCTGTTGAGTTTTTCGATGCGATGCTTAAAATATAATAACCAAATGTGTAGAACTTCCGTACCTTAAATTTGGGATGAATCCGAGAACGTTAACTCATTATTTGCCAAGGCCAGCTTTGGATTTTAAAATATTTTTAAATAAAAATTACTGAAAACGAGTTTTTCTATTAAACTCGATGAAACCATTATTTAGAATTTAAGAAAAGTAATTCATTTAATTTTTATTTATTTAACCCTTCAGTGCTCCTGGGATCAAAATAATCCATTGTGATATATCTTTGGTGCAATTATCTGCTTATTGCTCGCGAATATAAATTAAAAGAACTTTTAACCTATTTTGTTATAAAATTGTTTTATGTATAAGAGCTGTCTATATGTTTCCAAATAAAATAAATAATAAAAAGAACGCGGTGTATAATAACATATTAACAAAGAACGAACAAGAAAAGCAATACTTATTGCAAGTCGTAAGTGATAACAGAAAACAATTTGAATCGCACACTAACTAATCCTTAAATACACCAAAATAAATAGAATTAATTTTATATTTCATATTCTTTTGAATAAATTGTCTTTTACTTTGGGTCATTTATGGGCCCTCTTATTTTATTTAGAAAAATATAGATAGTTTTTATACATAAAAAATAATTTTATAACAAAATTGGTTAAAAGTTGTTTTAATTTATATTCGCGGGAAATAAGCAGATAATTGCAGCAAAGATATATCACAATGGATTATTTTGATCCCAGGAGCACTGAAGGGTTAAATAAATAAAAATTATCGGAATTACTTTTCTCTATTTCTAAATAGTGGTTTCATCGAGTTTATTAGAAAAACTCGTTTTCGGAATTTTGTATTTATAAATATCTTAAAATCCAAAGTTGGCCTTGGCAAATAATGAGTTAACGTTCTCGGATTTATCCCAAATTTTAGGAATGGAAGTTATACACATTTGGAAATTATATTTTAGGAGTCGCATCTAAAAATTCAACAGCACTTACAAAATATTTGAATTTTTTGAATAAATTGTCTTTTATTAGCTTGGGCCATATGTGACCCCTATTTCGAAAGGGATAATGGGGTCATATTATTTTTTTTCCGAAACCCTAGGCTATTAAAATAAAACAACATTTAAAAATAGAAAAGTGATGAATTTTTGATATAAAGTATTTAGAAAGAGTACATTTACAGAATATTTTACAAAAATCCCATTTTTCTCGAAATCCGCAAAAATAAAATCCTTGCCAAAAAAAATTCTGGCATAGGGATCTACCTAAATTTTCATACAGTTAATCTCTGCCATGTTTTTAATAAAACCTTAAAGTGCCAGATCCATTTTTTAAAATTTTTGTTTAAGAAAATTTTTTAAAACTTGAAAAAGGAGTTTTCAAAATTGTATCAAAAAAATTTTTGGTCTCAATGCGCAATAGGTTAACAACGTGGTAATGAACAATCACCCCTGTTCTTGAAACCACTATCACAAAAAAATACTCGTACATGAAAAAATTCTTAAATCTACGAGTTTTTTGCTGTTCTCTAATTTCAATAAGAATATTTTTTCTCGTTTTAATTCACATAGAAAAGGCTTTGTGAAATCAAAACAAATGCCCTTTTTTTCTACTAAGCAGGTCTTAAGAGATAAAAAAACTAATTGATATTTAAACTCTAACATGTTTTTTATTGAACCTTGTCATTATTTTAAAAAATTTGACATTATTTTATGAAAAAAAAAAACCATTTTAAAAAACGTCTACATTTTGCGCTGATTTAAAAAAAATAACTCTTAATAAGTGGTCGATGCTAATAAAACACACTTTTTGCGATGATGCTGTTCTATAACTATAATAAAAACTTTTTATTTACACAATCTATTTTCCATTATAATTTTTTCAATTATAACATAGATTCTTTATGCACTAATTATTGCAAAAAAGGAATTAAAAAATTTTTTCCTCAAATCACATATTTTTTATTTTTTTTGCATATGTTCGAAATAGTAGTGATGCCAGTCAAATCCAATTTATTTGAATATCGACATTTTTTTTGGTGATGCCTTACTTTTTAAAAATAGAAAAGCCATTTTTAATTGAATGGAATTGAAGAAGAAAAACAATTAAATGAACAAATAAGTTGTTATTTTAAAAGAAAATATTTTTCTTTATATTTTTTCTATAAACTAAAGAAAAAAAACATGCACAAAATAGTTAAAAGTTCTTTTGTGAAACTGAATAAAGAACCATATGGCACCTCGGTTTATAGATAACATATGTTCTTAACTCAAACATATGTTTCCATTAAATAAATAAAAAAAGTGGTTTCAAGAAACCCAAAATTTCAATTTCATGTGATTTTAAATTCACTCCTATTCAAATAACAACGTTTCAAGAACAGGGCTGAATACTTCATATCTGATTACTTATAAGTAGGGCAAGGAATCTCATGCATTTAAAAATCGAAAATATGCGCATAAAACATGCACTTAAAATAAGTAAATATACACTTAAGACACAGAAAATATGCCATTAAAACACAGAAAATATGCAATTAAAAATATTTTTCCAATATTTTATTTTAAAAAAATATTGCAAGTAATTTAACAAAAAAGGCTGGAAACAATTCATTTAATATAATAAAAGAGCGGAAAACAAATAATTTAATATGTGTTCAAATAAAATAAGTATAAAGAAAAACAAAACCATAAATAACAAATATATGTTAAACTAAAACTAAATAAAATTAAAGCAATTAAGTCCATAGAAGAGAGATCAGTTTAATTTATTGCGTTATTGGCGTGAACAAAAAAGTTTTTTTTTAGGTTTTCAAACAGAAAGCTTTCCCGATTCGGTCTTAAAAAGTTCTTGTACAAAGAAAAGGAGCGCTCAACATCAACAGATGTTACAGGAGCATATTTAAAAGCACACACTTCTTTTATTGTATAATTGGTGTGTGAAAAATTTTCACCAAATTCCAATATTCCTGCTATTTTCCTTATTTCAAGGAAACCTTTATTCTTTAAGAGAACATTGTTTAATTTTTCAATAATTTTCAAGCCAATTGAGCCTTTTACATCATTTATTTTCGTAACGGAATTATTCATTAAATTGACTGCATCTGCCAAAGAATTTCGTCCTTCTAGTTTTTTTATAACTTCGCATAAAAAACCATAGTTGCTGTGCACAAAAATCAGTTGAAATTTGAGAGAAGGCAAGTCTAACAGTTCTTTTACGTGCTTAATCGATATCGCGTCGGAATCGTCAAGTTCCCGTACTACTTCGGCAAATTTTTCGATGTTCTGGCTATAATATTTGACAGCATTTAGCCACGTGCCCCATCTTGTTATAATTGGCTCTGGAGGAAGCGGAATGCCAGGAAATTTTTCATTGAAAATGTGAAAACGGAAGGTGCTTTTATAAATATTTTTTTGCCATGTGATATAGGAGCATTCAGTTCACTAAAATTACTTCGAATTTCTTCCGCTATTCGGTGGACAGCATGAGCGATACAAGTAACATGCAATAGCTTCGGATAAAAGATTTGTAACCCCTTTGCCGCTTTTACCATGTATGGCGCAGCATCCGTTAAAAGAAGAAAAACTTTATTTTTGTCAAAATCCTCACCGAACAAGGCAATGGAGTCATTGAAGGCACGAGATATTGTCGCGTGATTAGTTTTATCCATTTCCACGACATTGAGTAAAAATTTTTTGTCACACATATCTTCATTTTCATGCAAAATTCCCACAATAACATTTGCAACATACCTCCCCTGGATATCGGTGGTTTCATCCATGGAAATCCATAGGAAATGGTCAGTTAGAGCATTTTTGATTTTGTTTAATGTGCGAACATATATTTCGTCGATATAAGTTTTGCGCACTGATGTTTCATGTGGAATAACCGCGTTGGTATATGTTTGCAAAAAATGTCTTAGTTTTGGGTTGTTGAGCTTATACAATGGAAGATCTGCTCTTATGAAAGCTTCGCATAAGTCCATGGAGAATTTGCTTCGCCCCGCTGCTACGGTGGTAGTTATCAAAGGCTGTATTTTTTCGGAGCTTCGATCATGCAGTTCCTTATGTTTCGTGCTTTTCGAATGCTGGTCGACTTGAAATTTCCTTTCACAGCCCACTGTCTTATTGCAAATTTTGCAGAAAAGGACGACTCCATCCGTTTGAAATACACTCGGATGTTCAGACACGTATTTATTAAGGTTTGACGATGAAGTTGCTTTGGTTTTCGGCATTGCACTCTGAAAGTATTATAAAATCTTAACTTTGATAATTTTGCAGTAAAGAATCTCAAAACCAACTCACTTTCTAATTAAAACATGTTTTGTTGTCTAAAGTTACAAACATTCAGCGAATTCCCAAGCAAAACAGTAAAAATGTTGTATAAATATGAAAATTGACAGATCAACAGGGTGGTTCAGACGAATATTTTGTAACAAATTATGTGTCAACTTTTACCAGAAGATGTCGCACTAAATTTCAGAGGCGTTATACTTTTTCAAATGGATAACAGACAAAAAAAAAACCAAAATATGCAAAAAAAAAACATGCAGCTATTGTAAAATTTGTTAAAATATGCGCTAAAATATGCAAAAACGGATATTTTTAGCAAAATATGCGAAAACGAATGAATGCCATTTTAAAAGAAATTCCACGATTCGCAAAGATAACTTAACCGTGTCGGCTTTAGGATGACCAGTCAAAATATGCATTTGCATGAGATTCCTTGCCCTACTTATAAGTATAGAGACAAAAAAAAAAATGTTATGGCTTTAATCAATTTCTCACAGTTGAAAGAAAAGCTATCAAATTTCATGACCTAGTTTTTTTTGCACAAAAGTGGTCTGGGGCATTTGCTATTTCTTGGTGAATTTTTATTCGATTTTGAATTTTTATAACTTTTTGAATAGATAATTTAATACTGATCCCGATTCTTACAACAACTTAAAAATTAAAATATAGAACGAAATTTTCGCAAAAGCTCAAAAAGAGTCATATTTTCCCCTTATAAACACACTTGAAATTTTCAATCGATTTCCGGCGCGACTTTTCTTTATCCGATCGTCACCAAACTTCACATTTATTAGTTTTTATGCAAAGGTAACAAACTGGACCCCGCCTATCCCCATAATCGCATTGGCATTAGTTAAGGACCACTCTATTGCACATACTTAGGGATAGTGTTCATCTGCAAAGAAATACCTTTCAAATTGTATATATATTTTTTTTTGTTGTTAAAATCTGTTGATAACTGAAGGCGTAGAAGGGGTCATTAGATGTCGTCTGGGCTATTAATATTATAGATTTGGATTAGAATGTTATTATGTTCTAAATTTTATTTAAAGTTAGAACGTCAAAATAAGTACTTCTCTTCTGTAGGAATTACAAGTTGTATTCAAATATACTTATATAAAGCTCTTTGGACAGGTTGTATGGTTTTTGACATTTAAATCACACAGACATATGTATTTACAGGCATGCAAAGAGATTCATTGGCCAAAAAAAATAAAATAACTTATTAAACAAGATACTCGTATTAAATGTCACACATACATATTTACTGCATAAATACATATGTTTTTCCAAATTTATATAAATTTTCATTTATAATCAAGTATTGCAACTGCCAGACCTTGTTTAACAGATTATGTCTTTTTGAGTTGGAAACTATACATAAGTATGTGTACTATCATTTGTCAGAGATTAATTGTGAAATAATTCATTTCTTTCTTTACTTTAACATATGGCAATCAAATTAATTACAAATTTCATTTTTATAAAAATAGACGTTCATTCCAAAAAAATGTATATAATTTTATGCAGTAGTTCAAGCTTTACAATTTATTTTTAATATAATTTTTACACAGCATCTTGCCAGACACTCAGGAATTTTGATACATAATGTTTTCAAATTCTTTTACACACTCACTTAAAAATTCTTTAATGATGCGTTTATATCGCAGCTGAAATTTAAATATTCCTTTAACAAATTTACAAATGTACAATTTTAGTCAAATTGTGAAGAAAATTTAATTAAATTTATCAATTTAAATAAAGTTTTTCAAAACTTTTAAATCAAATTGAATGCAATTGATATTAATTGAAAACTTTTCTCATAAGAAATCATTGTGACTGAATTGTTTATTACAATTTTATTTAAAATTGATATTATTTTTTTTTAATTAACAAACTAATATGTAAGGTTACCCAGAGAGGTGATTTCTTCACTTAAAATTTGATTCTTTTGTAATTAAAATGGCCAGCTTTAAACGATTTTTAAACGATTGTAATTTGCTTTGATGGCAGTCTACATGCCGTAACTTACAATATATTTTTTCGTGTCTCTCTCTCTTTCCCTAAAGTTCAACAATGCCGGCCTCGTTAAAAAAAAACAAAAAACTATTTTGTAAAACTTCAGATTTTTTTCCATTCCTTCTCATTTCATTTCATAAATTCTTGAACACTTGTAGTTACAAGATTTCCTTCTTTTTTTTTTTTTGCTTATCTCGCCGTACTCTATTGTCTTCGTGGAACACATCTTCATCTATTTAATTTTATTTAATTTTTTTATTTTCAGTTTTAATGAAATAATCATACAAATTGAATGTCATTGCTCTGAAAAGAATTTCTATACGTTATATTTTTCTTCTTTAATTTTATGTATAAACGTACTTTATTTTTCTTTAAGTGTAAGCTTTACAAATGACTTTCTTTTAAAGATGACATTGTTAAACGTATGTTAGTAAAAAATTAAAGATCTTCATTAAAATAAGTTGAAGTGAGTAACCCAGGTGACATTTTAAAATAAAAACGTAAGAAGTTGGAATTTTTTTGTAAATTCATTTTATTAAATTAAATTTATGGAAAAGTGATGTAGAATTATATTTCTATTATAGATTTAAGAAAAAAAAATTTAAAATTCAGTAAAATATTCATGCTGGGCCCGTTCTAATCACTAAATTTTTTGTGCAAAATATATTCGAAATTACGTGCTCGCCTATCATGCGGGGGTCGTGGGTTCGATTTCCACCAGACGCTTTGGTCTGTCGCTGTAAAAACCAGCCATATGATCTTAAAAGAACCATATGGTCTTAAGAAAAAAAATTTTTTTACTTTGCATTGTAATTAATATAAACAAATAAAATAAATATCCGAAATTATTATTATTATTATTTATTTTTTTTTTTTGCTTAAAAATTGTGAAGATTTCAACTTTTTTTTTAAATATCTGTTCTAAACAGCAAAGTTTTTCAATTCTATTTTTAGAATAAATTAAAAATATAAGAAAAAAAGGAACTTATATTAGCTTCTAAATAAAAGGGTTTATTGTTAAAAAAAATTTAAGAAAAATATTTAAATAAAGAAAAAATTTATATGAGTCAATAAGATATCGAGCTAACGGGGCGATATAGCTTAAGTGAAAAAATCAAAATTTTACAGGAGAAAGTATCTATAATATTAATAGGCTAGGCGATTTCTTGTGACCGATGTTTTGTTCTACTGTTTTATCCCGATTTTGACCAAATGTATATTGTTTGAAAGGTATTTCTTTTTAGCCGTTTTGCAGGTTTACAGCTTTTTAAAATTTTTCCTTTCTTATGAGTAAATTGCATTTAAAGTTGCTACTAACACATACATAAAATTATACATATGCTAAGTGTGTGTTAATTAAATTTGTTAATGTGTCTGTTAATGAGTTTGTTATTTTCATTCACAATAACAAAAAAAAAAAAAAACCATAAAAGTGTTGGTTTGTGAATTGGCTAAGTTGAAAAATAAAGCTGCCTAGAAATTGCACAGGAATTTCGAGCGCTGGAATCTGCTAGTTTATTTAATTTCACAGTGCAACAGCCATTCTCTGGGGTGGGGGTGAGAAATTTCAAGTCAGGGTGAAAGTACGAGGCCAGTTTAGTAAAACCTTCGAAGTGTTTGGCATTCGCAGGCCAAACTTATGACCTTTTAAATTATTTCTTTATCTTGATAGTTTTTGAAATCACTTTTTTTTACTAACGTAACATATAATTATTTACTAGCACAGCCCAGCACTCGAAATTCGATTGCAAATTCTAAGATTTTTTTTTCATAAAATTTTTTTTCTATTAATGTTTTTTTATTTTAATTTATATATGTATATATAAAATTTATCAATATTTAAATAAAATTCATTAAATTGTGAATTTTGAAATAGAATTCATTCAATTTAATTACAAATATTTGTTGAACACACAGAATTGTAATATTAATAGGCTAGGTGATTTCTTGTTACCGATGTTTTGTTCTACCATTTTATCCCTTTGTGGACCAAACGTATATTATTTGAAAGGTATTTATTCTTTAGCTGTTCACCAGATTTACATATTTTTAAATTTTTTCCTTTATTTTGAGTAAATTGCATTTAAAGTTGCTACTAACACATACATAAAATTATACATATTCTATGCGTGTGCTTTTTAAATTTGTTAATGTGTTTGTTAATGAATTTGTTATCTTCATTCACAATAATAATAAAGCAAAAAAGTGTTGGTTTGTGAATTGTGAAGTTGAAAAATAAAGTTGCCTAGAAATTGCACTCGAATTTCGAGTGCTGGAATCTGCTAGTATATATAAAAAGGTTTTTAATAAATAATGTTATAAGAGCCTATAGTTATGATAATCAATTTTAGCCAATTCAGAATTCAGCATAGGCTTTTGATATACAATTTTTGCAAACACATTTACAAATTTGATAAACACACTCATAGCGTAGTGTGCTTTTATGAATTTTATGTATGTGTTAGTGGCAACTTTAAATGATAATTACTTCAAAAAAATGTACGAAATGGTGCACATCTGTAAAGATGGTACACATCTGCAAGGAAATGCCTTTCAAATAGTATATTTTTAGTCAATATCGGTTGATAACTAAATGCGTAGAAGAGGTCGCAAGTAATCGCCTTACCTATTAATATTATCGATTAGTAGAGAAGAGGAGATAAATACTTATGAGTGATATTTTTAATATTAAATCAAACTTTCATCAGTATTTTTATTTATAAAGGGTCCGCCATCTAACGTTTTTTTTTTTCAACTAGTGCTTATTTCGTGAATGGTAACACTTAGCTCATGTCTGATTTGACAGATAATTAGTTTTATCCTTCCGCTGAACGAATATGGTTGTGTATACGCTTGAACAACGCTGGGAAATATTGCGACATTACTTTGAAAATCATGGTAATGTTGCAGAATGTGTGCGAAAATTGCGTACGGATTTTGGAAGAAGAGAAGCACCGTCAGCTCCGTATGTTCGTTATCTTGTGAAAAAAAGTGAACGAAACTGGCATCCTCATCGATAAACCAAAGCGTGAAAAGCCAAAAACAGTGCGTACACCCGAGAATATTGCTGCTGTGGCAGGAAGTGTGCGTGAAGCGCCATCAACATCAATTCACCGTCGTTCTCAAGAATTGAACATTTCGGAAGCATCATTGAGACGAATTTTGCATAAAGACCTTGGTATGACGCCATACAAAGTCCAATTGGTTCAGGAGTTGAAGCCAACTGACCATCCAATGCGTTTACGCTTCGCTAAGTGGGACTGCGATCGACTTACAGAAGATGCCGATTTTGCCAAAAAAAAAAAATCATCTTTTCAGATGAAGCTCATTTTGATCTTGGCGGGTATGTAAACAAGCAAAATTGTCGCATTTGGGGCACAGAAAACCCGCACGCATACATTGAAAAGCCGATACACCTAAAACGAGTCACTGTTTGGTGCGGATTTTGGTCCAGAGGCATAATTGGGCCATTTTTCTTCGAAAATGAGCAAGGAGTGGCCGTTAGAGTCAATGGCGATCGTTATCGGGACATGTTGAACGAATTTTTGTTCACAAAAATTGAAGAGGAGGACATTGGCAACATTTGGTTTCAACAGAACGGCGCTACGTGCCACACGCATTATCAGCCGCAGAGCTGATGTCGTCTGGCCACCTCGGAGCTGCGATTTGACACCGTTGGACTATTATTTGTGGGGTGCCCTCAAAGATAAGTGTTACGCCAACAAGCCAGAGACAATTGACGCTTTAAAGGACAATATTCGTGAAGCCATTGGTGAAATACAGCTGCACACGATCGACAATGTGCTTAAAAATTGGACCCATCGTGTAGGCTACTGCATGGCCAGCCGAGGCAGCCATTTGAATGAAATTATTTTCCATTATTAACCGGAAGGATTGTACTTTCAAATAAAAAAAGAAATTTGAGATAATATTCAGTAGTTTTTTTTATAGCATTTTCAAAAAAAAAAAAAAAGTTATTTGGCGGACCCTTTATTATTATTATTATATATTAATATATTTAATATCTACAGTTTTTGGATTTTACTAAAAGTATTGCAACAAATAATTTACTGATTTTAATAAGTGAAAAAACATTTGGAAAAATTTACATGTAGGTAAAAAAGATAGAGAAAAAACCTTTAATATTAATATAATTATTATTACAAATAAATAAAAAAAAAATAATTTTTCAACATATCTACGTATAGAAAAAAAGTGATTTTTTTTCCTTAGGTTATTGCGGGTATTACAGTATCGAAGGTATGAAATTTTAGTTAGGTATGTTACATACCGTCGGAAAGGTTAATTTGCCTAGTTTCTCAATATACGTTTTATTTTTAAGGTTTTAGAGAGACTTCCACACTAATAGGAAAAAAAATTCAAATTAGCTAAAAATTGAAAAACCGTTGTCTTGAGTTACAAAACATATTTTTCGATAGATATCCCACTCGCATTCCACTAAGCGACCAAAAAGCTCTTAAAGGAAAAACCTTAGCTTTCTTTTGAGCAAAAGGGGGCCTTTTTTGAAAAAAAAAAATCCACAAAATTTTTGATTTTGCAAAAAAAAAAGTCAAAAAAGTTTTTTTTACCTATCTGAACTATTTGGGTGAAATTTTCCTAAGAACAATAGGGGAAAAGTAACATGGACAAACACCTGTTTGGCCAAAATGTCAAATTTTGACCCCTTCTTACTCAGAGAGTTCTGCAGAGAGTTGGGTCACTTGGCATGAAACGCCCCACATATAAAACCAGTTGGATCCCAAAAACATTTCCAATTTCTTCTATAAGTTTTGTTTAAATGTATTTATTATTACTAGCAGATTCCAGCGCTCGAAATTCGAATTCGAAAAATGAAATTTCTAGGCATTTTTATTTTTCAACTTAGCTAATTCACAAACCAACACTTTCTTGGTTTATTATTATTGTGAATCAAGCTAACAAACTCATTAACAAATACATTAACAAATTTAATAAACACACTCATAGCATATGTATAATTTTATGTATGTGTTAGTAGCAACTTTAAATGCAATTTACTTAAAACAAAGGAAAAAAAATTAAAAATCTGTAAATCTGGTGAAGAACTGAAAAGGAATACCTTTGAAATAATATAAGTTTGGTCAAAATCGGGATAAAACGGTAGAGCGAAACATCGGTAACAAAACATCGCCTAGCCTATTAATATAACAATTCTGTGTGTTCAACAAATATTTGTAATTAAATTCAATGAATTTTATTTAAAAATTCACAATTTAATGAATTTTATTTAAATAATGATAAATAAACATTAAAAGAAAAAAATTTTATGAAAAAAAAATCTTAGAATTTGCAATCGAATTTCGAGTGCTGGGCTGCGCTAGTAAATAATTATATGTTACGTTAGTAAAAAAAAAGCGATTTCAAAAACTATCAAGATAAAGAAATAATTTAAAAGGTCATAAGTTTGGCCTGCGAATGCCAAACACTTCGAAGGTTTTACTAAACTGGCCTCGTACTTTCACCCTGACTTGAAATTTCACACACCCCCCCCAGAGAATGGCTGTTGCACTGTGAAATTAAAGAAATTAATAAATTAATACAAATTAATAATTAAAGTTAGTATTCTAGAAAATGTAATTTATTTTTATTTGCATTTTAAATATTTATTAAAAAGAGAAAACCCATTTTTTGACATAACAAAAAAAAAAAAAAAAAAAAAAAAATTAAAATAAAGTTTTACTTAAGTAAATATTAAAATATTTAAATAACAAAAACTTTTAATTTGGTTTACAAAAAGTATTTTCCTCTATAATTAGTTGAAATGTGACAATAAATTCTTAATAATTTGTAAAAATTAAATAATAATAAAAAATAATAATCTATAATATTAATAGGTAAGGCAATTTCTTGTGAGCGATGTAAGTTTCACAGTTTTACCCCGATTTTGAAAAAAAGTTTATAATTTGAAAGCTATTTCTTTATAGCCGTTACCCAGATTTACAGATTTTCATCGCCTGGAATATTCTTTTGGAGTTATGATCGTTTAAAGTTGCTACTAACACATAATAAAATTATTAAATTTGTTAATGTATTTGTATTAATGTGATGAGTTTGTTTTAATGAGTTGAATTGTGAAGCATACCTTTAGGGTCTTTATTAAATGAAAAAATAAAATTTCCTGGAAATTGCATTCGAATTTCAAGTGATGGAATCTGCTAGTAATCATTTTAATACATTCAAATTACATATGAGTTTTATCAAAATAATTTAATATTATTTTTATTATTTACTAGCTGTAACCCGATGCGCTTCGCTACGCCCTTCGTAATGTTTAATATTATTATTTTTGGCGATTTTTGATTTTAGCGGGTTTTTTGTTTTGGCGATTTTTGATTTTAGCGATTTGTATTTTGGTGATTTTTGTTTTTTACAATTTTTAATTTTGGCCATTTTCGTTTTTTGTGCGTTTTGATTTTGGCGGTTTTTGTTATATGTGATTTTCGAATTTGGCGACTTTTGATTTTTGGAGATTCCGCCCAAATTTTCCACGACTTCTAACATTTGTAATTAATGTACTTGTCAAAAGTTTCAAGACTGTCATTTTCATCGTACTTCTATTATTTTCTAGTATTGTACTCCATTTTGTGATATTAAATATTCACTTTGTATATGGGGTGACACGCCCATTGGACCGATCCCTCCCATTTTTTTCATCGACTCCGCAAATTAGTTTATTTCGTACATGTACATAGTTTCAGAACTGTTGCTGTCGTAGTACTCCAGATATTGTATGTTAAAATTAGATGTTAAAAATTCACTTTATATGGAGGTGCCACGCCCACTTCAAAAATCCAAAGAAATATATTCTATTTTTGCTTCCTGCCATAAAAATTTCAAGACGTTCGGTCCAAAAAACAAACAAACAAACAAACAAAACTCCATTATTATAAAGAAGATTTGAGTTGTTTTTAAAAAGTATAAAAAACCGAAAAATTTGTTTTTTATCTCTGTCAACTGATATTCGTGCAGCAATCTTAGATTTTTCCAAATTAATAAAAAAAAAATCACAGTTTTAAAATTTTATTAAATTATTACAGAAACGAAAAAGCAAAGCTAAAATTTATATTTGCAAGGGCAAATCGATTTTTATTTTATGATTGGTCTTTGGTCATCATGAATCTAGTTATACTCTATACCACTATGTGGTTTGGGTATAATGATTTTGTGCTGCTGTTTGTAACAACCAAAAATATTTGACCTAGACCCATCTTCAATTATACCGATCGAATCAGAATCACTTTTTGAATCGATTTAAAAATGTCCGTCCGTCCGTCCGTCCGTCTGTGTGTCCATGTAAACCTTGTAATCAAACTGCAGGTCGCAAATATGAATATATTTTGATGAAATTTTGGTATATAAGCTTTCATCGGCCATGGGATGAACGCTATTGAAATTGGTGAGAATCGGTCCATGTTCAGACCTAGCCCCCTTACAACTGACCCCTATAAATTGACATAAATTGCCATAAGATCCAAATTGTCGTATAGATCTTAGTCAAATTGGGTTTGTATGTGTTTTTTACATCCATTAATGAATGGTCCAAAAACGGTCCCTATGCGACAACTCTTGGTCATAGGCCCCATATAGAGCTGCTTCCCGATCTTCACTTAAATCTGTCAAAAAAACAAAAATATTGCACTGATTCATCTCAAATTTTGTTTGTATATATTTTCGCAAAATACAAGAGACTTTACTAACCATGGTCAGGATCGGTACATTTTTGGACCTAGTCCCCTTTTTCATATCTGCAGCCAAAAAAATTAATAAAAATGCCACTCAAATTTGGTTTATGCTTATTTTCTATATCCAATTTGTTGGGCCTAAGAGATAGGGTCTCTAAACGCATGGTATAGGGTATCGTATAGACGGTCTAGACCGACTATAATTTTCTTACTTGTTTTTATTATAACTTGTCATATGTTAAAATTTTTGTTTGCTGGGAGACAAAACATTTTGTACGTATGGTGGTGTTTATATGGAGTCTCTTCATTGGATGTCAAGTTTGTTGAATTGTTTAGTTAAATTAATTTGATGTAAAATAGTTTTATATTGTGACGAAGAAAAAGAACAAGAAAAAAAAAGAAAATTAATGATTCAAATTATAATGTGGATGTTAAATAAAGTTGATGCACAAAAATTGCTTATCTCCACAAATCGTTAAGGAATTTCTTGTTATGTAAGAAATTTATGAAATACATTAATTGTCAAAAGTTAATTTTCTAACTTTTTATAACTTTTGACCTGATGAAAAATTAATTAAATAAATTTAACAAAGTCCAAGAATAAAATGCACATTTGACATAAACGATCTAAATATTAATAAATTTTATTTAATTTAAACGAAATGGAAATGGAAAAAGACATAACAGCTGGACACCTTTAACAAATTGCCACTCACAGACTCTGTTATCATAGAATGTCAAAAATTTCGTTCACAAATCTTCAATGTTTAAAAATCTTATGTAATTGTCTTAATTTCTACAGAGCGTTTATATCAGTTTGTAATTTGGTTCGAAACTCATTAAAGTTCGGATATAATACGCCATAACAAGCAGGTTGCTATATAAAATGGCGAAAATCGTGCAACATTTAACAAATAGTCTAAAATAAGAAAACACTCTAAGACATTCTAAAAATGTAGTGTTTTGTTGTAATAGTTTAGTGGCTAAATATTACTTTACAAATTTGTTGGTATTTTATAACATATACAACTACAAAAATATACGTTTATCACTGGCTGATGATGTAACTTTTTAAACCTAATTATAACTTTTCATAAAAGAAGTGTTATTTAAAAATGTAGTGCTATTTAAAAAAGTACCTTTAAATCAAAAATACATTTTCTTTAAAAAAAAAAATACCTTCTCTTAAAAAAAGTTATATTTTTACAATATACAAAATATTTTTCGTGATGAAATGAGGGTTCCAGAGGTTGTGGAACTAAAAGTCGAGCTGTATAAAAAAATGGGCAAAAAGGACCCAAATTTCAAAAGTTTTTTCTGTAAAAATGTTCAGAGTAAATTCAATTTTATCTACCTTTTATTTCGATTAAAAATTAAATTCGGTGGCTTTACAATTTGATATTTTACAATATTGTTGCGGTTGTTCAGCAGCCGATCCTTATGCGTTGACGAAAATTTAACGAGTGACAAAATAGCGGTTATGAATATTACATTTTATAAGAATTTAAAATAAGTTGCCGCAATATAAAGTATTAAAACTAAAGCGCTTTCTGTTTTTTGAAATTCCATCCCAATTTGACATCTATCTTTAGATAGTTAAACCTCTTTAGCGATCACCTTTTTTTTAATAATACTTTTTCTAAAACAATTGCTTTTGCTTAAAAAAATGTTTTTCTTAAAGAAGTGCTTTAATAAATGGTTTTCCCTAAAAAGAACCATTTTCGGAAGAACTCTACTTAAAAAGTGCCGCTTTTAAAAAGTACCTTCTTTTAACAAGTACACCTACATATACCTCGATTTACACGATTAATAGTCTTTAAAAACCAAAATTCAGATTTTAGATAGACTACGTAAAGGAGACAGAGTATCAACAGTTTCTAAAAATTTTTCTATTCACGAAGCTACAATAAGATCTATAATCAAAAATGAAATCCTTATCAAAAAAAGTGTCGCAGCTGGAACTGAGTCGAGCTTGAGTACAAATTCATACGTTCGGGACATGACGATTGAAAATATGGAAAAGGCTTAATGATCTGGATAGAAGATCAAACTCAAAAGCGAATTCCGGTTGAAACCAATGCTATAACAAATAAAGCTTTAAGGATTTATGAAAAACTAAATGATCGGCTACCATCCACGTCTTCAACTACAAAAAACATCGTTTCCGGCAAGCCATGGTTGTTTTGAAATATTTAAGCAAAGACATTCCTTACACAGTTTGAAGTTAAAAGGTGAACAAGCTTCCGCTGATACAGATGCTGCTAAAAAAATATCCCGAAATATTTTCTGTTATTATTGCTACCCACTCATACACTGCTGCTCAAGTCTTCAATGCACTCCTGGACATTCAGAAGACTTGCAACACGAGAATGTGCAAGATATATATTTTAACCAAAATACACGACTTCCTTGTTGCGTCCCCCCTAGATCAGGGAATAATTTCAACATTTAAAGTATTGTATATCAAACAATCGTTCAAGTATATTTTAGATCAAATCGAAAATGATGAATCTTTAACACCAATGAACGCTTGGAAAAAAATTACAATATTAGATTGCGTAAAGCATGTCGCTTTGGCCTATACTGAAATCAGGCAATCAACGCTCAAGGCATATTGAAAAAATTTGTGGCCAGATGTAGGAGAAAATGCTTTATCTTGTCAATCGTTGGATCCTGAATATTCTGACATAATTCAGTTGGCACGTGCGGTGGGAGGAGAAGGTTTTGATGACTTTTGTGCAGGTGATATTGATGAATTAATGATAAATAAAGAGTTAGATGTTGAAGATTTAGTGAATTTGGTGACCGAAAAAAAAAACGACGATTCCGATGAAGGAGATGCAGAATCAGTAGCACTGACAACGAAAAATATATGTGAAGGGCTCAAATTATGTCGAAAACTGGGAAACCATTTTTTTAAAACATGACCAGAATATTGAAAGAGCCGTCGTATTCCAGCGATACATTACACATGGATTAGCACAATATCGGTAGGTTTATAAGGTTTTAAACAATAAATCAACTCTGTCATCAATTACAAATTACTTTTACAAATCTCCACGAGACGATATTGTCTTCAATTTAACACATATCGAACCGGAAATGGAAGAATTTTCATTTAGCAACGAAAGTGATTTGTAGATGTTGAAGATTTAGTGAATTTGGTGACCGATAAAAAAAAACGACGAATCCGACGAAGGAGATGCAGAATCAGCAGCACTGACAACGAAAAATATATGTGAAGGGCTTAAATTATGTCGAAAACTGGGAAACCAGTTTTTAAAACATGACCAGAATATTGAAAGAGCCGTCGCATTCCAGCGATACATTACACAGGGATTGGCACATTATCGGTAGGTTTATAAGAATTTAAACAATAAATCAACTCTAGCTTCAATTACTAATTACTTTTACAAATCTCCACGAAACGATATTGTCTTCAATTTAACAAATATCGAACTGGAAACGGAAGAATTTTCATCTAGTAACGAAAGTGATTTGTTGCCCACCAAACATATACGATTAGTAGTGGAAGACAGTGATGAAGAATTTATTGGAAGTGATAACTGATATATCTATAATATTAATAGGGTAGGCGATTTCTTGTGACCGCTGTTTTGTTCTACCGTTTTATCCCGATTTTGACCAAACATATATTATTTGAAAGGTATTTCTTGTTAGCCGTTTGCAGATTTACAGATTTTAAAATTTTTTCCTTTATTTTGAGTAAATTGCATTTAAAGTTGCTACTAACACATACATAAAATTATACAATGCTATATGTGTGTTTATTAAATTTGTTAATGTGTTTGTAATAAAACTGAGTTTGTTTTTTGTGTTGATTTGTGAATTGGCTATAATTGATTAGCATACCTTTAGGGTGTTTATTTAATGAAAACATAAAATTTCCTTGAATTTGCACTCGAATTTCGAGGGCTGGAATCTGGTAGTAGATATAAATATAAGACTCTTGTTTTTTTTTAATAGACTACATATACATATTAATTTTTTAAGTTTTAGATTTTTTTGTTTTATGAATTGCTTTGAAAACTTATAACTTTGTAAATGTATTAATTTTATATTATTTAATTTACGCTGGAAAAAATGAATTTTATAAATAAAATTTTAAATTATTTCTTGTTTGTGTCTTTTTTCGATTTACACGATTTTCCATACAAATATTTTCTATTTCAGTTTATACTATTTTTTCAGGAACGCATCTATCGTGTAAATCGAGGGATAGGTGTACTTTCTTTAAACAACTACCTGTTCTTAAAAAAGTACCATTGCTTAAATCATGTACGTTTTCTTCCAAAAAAGTGATTTTCTCTAAAAAAAAATGTTTTCCTAATAAAAATACCACTTCTTTAAAAAGTCTTTCCTTTAAGAAATTAATTTTCTTTTTAAAAAAAAGTACATATACTTTTGAAAAAGTATATTTTCCTGAAAAAAAAGTATCTTTTCTTTAAAAAACTATCTCTCCTTTCAAAAAGTACAGTTTCTTTAAGAAATTATCTTTTCCTAAACAAGACCCTTTGTTGAAAATAGCACTGTTTTGAAGTATATCTTTTTAA
The DNA here is from genome assembly GCA_963682025.1 of Cordilura impudica. NCBI lineage: Eukaryota > Metazoa > Arthropoda > Insecta > Diptera > Scathophagidae > Cordilura > Cordilura impudica. Next base: position 248,358,654 of record OY821518.1, read on the forward strand.
AACGTATCTTTCTTAAAAAGGCACTTTTTCTTAAAAAGGCACTTTTTCTTAAAAAGGCTTTTTTTCTTAAAAATTTACTTTTTCTTAAAAAAAAAAAAAAAAAAAAAAAAAAAAAAACTACCTTTACTGATACAAATACCTTTTTTAAAACAAGTAAATTTACTTAAACAAGTACCTTTTCAAAAAAACTGTTTTCCTTAAAAGTAATTTTCTTCAAGTGTAAAATTTTTCGACACAAATTTATTTAATAAATACCTGTTCGAAAGAGAACCTTTTCTTACAAAAGTACATTTTCTTAGAAAAAGTACCTTTAATTAAAAATACATTTTCCTAAAAATAACCATTTCCTGTAAAAGTGCTTTTTTTAAAGTACATTTACCTAAAAACTGTCTTCTTAGAAAAGTACCTCTCTTAAAGAGCAAAATTAGTTTTACATATAAAGTAAAATTTTTCAAACGTCCTTATTTTTAAAAAAATTTTTAAGAAGTATCTGGTTAACTTTTGAAAAATTAATTTTCTTAAAAAAGTTCATTTTCTTAAGAAAATACTTTTTCTCAAAAAAAAAAAAAAAAAAAAAATTCATATTCATTAAAAAAGTAAATTTTCTTTAAAAAGTACCGTTTCTTTCAAAAATTACGTTTTCTTAAAAATATCTGTTAATCAAAATAGTACATCGTCTAACATTAACTCTTCTTAAAAGGTGCCTTTTTAAACAAGTAAAGTGGTTAATCTAAAGTGGTTAATCTAAAAAAAGTAAGTTTTACGTTAAATTTCTTTCAAAAGTAATTTATTTAAGAAGAGCTTATTTTAGGAAGCTTGTTTTAAAAACTATCTTTTTTTAAAATGGAACCTTTTTTTAAATCGTACCTATTTTTAAAGTACATCTTCTTAAAAAGGTATATTTTCGTAAACAAGCACTGTTTGTTAAAAAAAAGTTAATTTTCCTAAAAAAGTACCCTTTCTTAAAAAACTAACTCTTCTAACTTTTTCTTAAAAAAGTAATTTTTTAAAGTACCTGTTCTTGAAAAAGTACTTTTTTTATAAATAAATTTTAGTTTTTTCAATCGTCGTTTATTTAAGAAGTATGTTTTATTTTAGGAAGTATGTTTTAAAAATTACCTTCTGTAAGAAAAGATACTTTTACTTAAAAAAGTACCGTTTCTTAAAAAAGTACCTTCTCTTAAAAAGTACATTTGGAAGGAACAAGTACCTTTACATGAAAATATTTTATTTTCTAAAAAAAAGTACGTTTAAAAAATACTAAATCTTCTTAAAAAAAGTAAAATTTCTTTTAAAAAATTCTGTGTCTTCAAATTAGTACCATTTCTTAATGAAGTACCTTTCCTATTTTTAAAAAAGTACTTCATTTAAAAATTACCTTTTCATTTAACAGTTGCCTTTTGCTAAAGTTACCATTTCTTAATAAACGTTTCTTATAAAGTATTTTTTTTTAAGAAAGTATTTTCATAATTTTTCAATGCGCGACTTAGGCGCCTTACAGCGAACTAATAAAACCACAAGGAGGGTGCAATATTTACAAAAACAAATGTGTGTGTACGAGTACGTCAGTATTTCGTTAATGAAAAATAATTGTTATAAAATGATAGAAAATAAAATATAGGCAAGATTTGCCTATGATATTGTTAATTATAGGGGTTAGTTGAGGTTTAAGCTCATAAAGTAAAAATTATTATTAATGGAAGTAAATTATTAATGGAAATAAATTATAATAAGTTTTTAGGAAAATAGTGGCATTCAAAAATGAATTAAGGTTGTTCTTTGTCTAAGAAAAATGTAAATGGAATTAAAACTACAATTATTGAGGTTTTTGAATTAATAAAACACTAGTATATTCCGAAGTAATAATCTGAAATTTTTTACGAGTTTGCAACGGGGCTGTTCGTTTAACAGCTTAACTATACAACAAGAATGTGAAGAGTTCGATTACGAGATCGATTTCAAAGGATTAGATTAGATTAGATTAGATTAGATTAGATTAGATTAGATTAGATTAGATTAGATTAGATTAGATTAGATTAGATTAGATTAGATTAGATTAGATTAGATTAGATTAGATTAGATTAGATTAGATTAGATTAGATTAGATTAGATTAGATTAGATTAGATTAGATTAGATTAGATTAGATTAGATTAGATTAGATTAGATTAGATTAGATTAGATTAGATTAGATTAGATTAGATTAGATTAGATTAGATTAGATTAGATTAGATTAGATTAGATTAGATTAGATTAGATTAGATTAGATTAGATTAGATTAGATTAGATTAGATTAGATTAGATTAGATTAGATTAGATTAGATTAGATTAGATTAGATTAGATTAGATTAGATTAGATTAGATTAGATTAGATTAGATTAGATTAGATTAGATTAGATTAGATTAGATTAGATTAGATTAGATTAGATTAGATTAGATTAGATTAGATTAGATTAGATTAGATTAGATTAGATTAGATTAGATTAGATTAGATTAGATTAGATTAGATTAGATTAGATTAGATTAGATTAGATTAGATTAGATTAGATTAGATTAGATTAGATTAGATTAGATTAGATTAGATTAGATTAGATTAGATTAGATTAGATTAGATTAGATTAGATTAGATTAGATTAGATTAGATTAGATTAGATTAGATTAGATTAGATTAGATTAGATTAGATTAGATTAGATTAGATTAGATTAGATTAGATTAGATTAGATTAGATTAGATTAGATTAGATTAGATTAGATTAGATTAGATTAGATTAGATTAGATTAGATTAGATTAGATTAGATTAGATTAGATTAGATTAGATTAGATTAGATTAGATTAGATTAGATTAGATTAGATTAGATTAGATTAGATTAGATTAGATTAGATTAGATTAGATTAGATTAGATTAGATTAGATTAGATTAGATTAGATTAGATTAGATTAGATTAGATTAGATTAGATTAGATTAGATTAGATTAGATTAGATTAGATTAGATTAGATTAGATTAGATTAGATTAGATTAGATTAGATTAGATTAGATTAGATTAGATTAGATTAGATTAGATTAGATTAGATTAGATTAGATTAGATTAGATTAGATTAGATTAGATTAGATTAGATTAGATTAGATTAGATTAGATTAGATTAGATTAGATTAGATTAGATTAGATTAGATTAGATTAGATTAGATTAGATTAGATTAGATTAGATTAGATTAGATTAGATTAGATTAGATTAGATTAGATTAGATTAGATTAGATTAGATTAGATTAGATTAGATTAGATTAGATTAGATTAGATTAGATTAGATTAGATTAGATTAGATTAGATTAGATTAGATTAGATTAGATTAGATTAGATTAGATTAGATTAGATTAGATTAGATTAGATTAGATTAGATTAGATTAGATTAGATTAGATTAGATTAGATTAGATTAGATTAGATTAGATTAGATTAGATTAGATTAGATTAGATTAGATTAGATTAGATTAGATTAGATTAGATTAGATTAGATTAGATTAGATTAGATTAGATTAGATTAGATTAGATTAGATTAGATTAGATTAGATTAGATTAGATTAGATTAGATTAGATTAGATTAGATTAGATTAGATTAGATTAGATTAGATTAGATTAGATTAGATTAGATTAGATTAGATTAGATTAGATTAGATTAGATTAGATTAGATTAGATTAGATTAGATTAGATTAGATTAGATTAGATTAGATTAGATTAGATTAGATTAGATTAGATTAGATTAGATTAGATTAGATTAGATTAGATTAGATTAGATTAGATTAGATTAGATTAGATTAGATTAGATTAGATTAGATTAGATTAGATTAGATTAGATTAGATTAGATTAGATTAGATTAGATTAGATTAGATTAGATTAGATTAGATTAGATTAGATTAGATTAGATTAGATTAGATTAGATTAGATTAGATTAGATTAGATTAGATTAGATTAGATTAGATTAGATTAGATTAGATTAGATTAGATTAGATTAGATTAGATTAGATTAGATTAGATTAGATTAGATTAGATTAGATTAGATTAGATTAGATTAGATTAGATTAGATTAGATTAGATTAGATTAGATTAGATTAGATTAGATTAGATTAGATTAGATTAGATTAGATTAGATTAGATTAGATTAGATTAGATTAGATTAGATTAGATTAGATTAGATTAGATTAGATTAGATTAGATTAGATTAGATTAGATTAGATTAGATTAGATTAGATTAGATTAGATTAGATTAGATTAGATTAGATTAGATTAGATTAGATTAGATTAGATTAGATTAGATTAGATTAGATTAGATTAGATTAGATTAGATTAGATTAGATTAGATTAGATTAGATTAGATTAGATTAGATTAGATTAGATTAGATTAGATTAGATTAGATTAGATTAGATTAGATTAGATTAGATTAGATTAGATTAGATTAGATTAGATTAGATTAGATTAGATTAGATTAGATTAGATTAGATTAGATTAGATTAGATTAGATTAGATTAGATTAGATTAGATTAGATTAGATTAGATTAGATTAGATTAGATTAGATTAGATTAGATTAGATTAGATTAGATTAGATTAGATTAGATTAGATTAGATTAGATTAGATTAGATTAGATTAGATTAGATTAGATTAGATTAGATTAGATTAGATTAGATTAGATTAGATTAGATTAGATTAGATTAGATTAGATTAGATTAGATTAGATTAGATTAGATTAGATTAGATTAGATTAGATTAGATTAGATTAGATTAGATTAGATTAGATTAGATTAGATTAGATTAGATTAGATTAGATTAGATTAGATTAGATTAGATTAGATTAGATTAGATTAGATTAGATTAGATTAGATTAGATTAGATTAGATTAGATTAGATTAGATTAGATTAGATTAGATTAGATTAGATTAGATTAGATTAGATTAGATTAGATTAGATTAGATTAGATTAGATTAGATTAGATTAGATTAGATTAGATTAGATTAGATTAGATTAGATTAGATTAGATTAGATTAGATTAGATTAGATTAGATTAGATTAGATTAGATTAGATTAGATTAGATTAGATTAGATTAGATTAGATTAGATTAGATTAGATTAGATTAGATTAGATTAGATTAGATTAGATTAGATTAGATTAGATTAGATTAGATTAGATTAGATTAGATTAGATTAGATTAGATTAGATTAGATTAGATTAGATTAGATTAGATTAGATTAGATTAGATTAGATTAGATTAGATTAGATTAGATTAGATTAGATTAGATTAGATTAGATTAGATTAGATTAGATTAGATTAGATTAGATTAGATTAGATTAGATTAGATTAGATTAGATTAGATTAGATTAGATTAGATTAGATTAGATTAGATTAGATTAGATTAGATTAGATTAGATTAGATTAGATTAGATTAGATTAGATTAGATTAGATTAGATTAGATTAGATTAGATTAGATTAGATTAGATTAGATTAGATTAGATTAGATTAGATTAGATTAGATTAGATTAAATTAGATAAATAGATTAGATTAGATTATAGATTAGATTAGATTAGATTAGATTAGATTAGAATAGATTATATTAGATTAGATTAGATTAGATTAGATTAGATTAGATTAGATTAGATTAGATTAGATTAGATTAGATGAGATTATATTAGATTAGATTAGATTAGATTAGATTAGATTAGATTAGATTAGATTAGATTAGATTAGATTAGATTAGATTAGATTAGATTAGATTAGATAGATTAGATTAGATTAGATTAGATTAGATTAGATTAGATTAGATTAGATTAGATTAGATTAGATTAGATTAGATTAGATTAGATTAGATTAGATTAGATTAGATTAGATTAGATTAGATTAGATTAGATTAGATTAGATTAGATTAGATTAGATTAGATTAGATTAGATTAGATTAGATTAGATTAGATTAGATTAGATTAGATTAGATTAGATTAGATTAGATTAGATTAGATTAGATTAGATTAGATTAGATTAGATTAGATTAGATTAGATTAGATTAGATTAGATTAGATTAGATTAGATTAGATTAGATTAGATTAGATTAGATTAGATTAGATTAGATTAGATTAGATTAGATTAGATTAGATTAGATTAGATTAGATTAGATTAGATTAGATTAGATTAGATTAGATTAGATTAGATTAGATTAGATTAGATTAGATTAGATTAGATTAGATTAGATTAGATTAGATTAGATTAGATTAGATTAGATTAGATTAATTAGATTAGATTAGATTAGATTAGATTAGATTAGATTAGATTAGATTAGATTAGATTAGATTAGATTAGATTAGATTAGATTAGATTAGATTAGATTATATTAGATTAGATTAGATTAGATTAGATTAGATTAGATTAGATTAGATTAGATTAGATTAGATTAGATTAGATTAGATTAGATTAGATTAGATTAGATTAGATTAGATTAGATTAGATTAGATTAGATTAGATTAGATTAGATTAGATTAGATTAGATTAGATTAGATTAGATTAGATTAGATTAGATTAGATTAGATTAGATTAGATTAGATTAGATTAGATTAGATTAGATTAGATTAGATTAGATTAGATTAGATTAGATTAGATTAGATTAGTTAGATTAGATTAGATTAGATTAGATTAGATTAGATTAGATTAGATTAGATTAGATTAGATTAGATTAGATTAGATTAGATTAGATTAGATTAGATTAGATTAGATTAGATTAGATTAGATTAGATTAGATTAGATTAGATTAGATTAGATTAGATTAGATTAGATTAGATTAGATTAGATTAGATTAGATTAGATTAGATTAGATTATAGATTAGATTAGATTAGATTAGATTAGATTAGATTAGATTAGATTAGATTAGATTAGATTAGATTAGATTAGATTAGATTAGATTAGATTAGATAGATTAGATTAGATTAGATTAGATTAGATTAGATTAGATTATATTAGATTAGATTAGATTAGATTAGATTAGATTAGATTAGATTAGATTAGATTAGATTAGATTAGATTAGATTAGATTAGATTAGATTAGATTAGATTAGATTAGATTAGATTAGATTAGATTAGATTAGATTAGATTAGATTAGATTAGATTAGATTAGATTAATTAGATTAGATTAGATTAGATTAGATTAGATTAGATTAGATTAGATTAGATTAGATTAGATTAGATTAGATTAGATTAGATTAATTAGATTAGATTAGATTAGATTAGATTAGATAGATTAGATTAGATTAGATTAGATTAGATTAGATTAGATTAGATTAGATTAGATTAGATTAGATTAGATTAGATTAGATTAGATTAGATTAGATTAGATTAGATTAGATTAGATTAGATTAGATTAGATTTAGATTAGATTAGATTAGATTAGATTAGATTAGATTAGATTAGATTAGATTAGATTAGATTAGATTAGATTAGATTAGATTAGATTAGATTAGATTAGATTAGATTAGATAGATTAGATTAGATTAGATTAGATTAGATTAGATTAGATTAGATTATATTAGATTAGATTAGATTAGATTAGATTAGATTAGATTAGATTAGATTAGATTAGATTAGATTAGATTAGATTAGATTAGATTAGATTAGATTAGATTAGATTAGATTAGATTAGATTAGATTAGATTATATTAGATTAGATTAGATTAGATTAGATTAGATTAGATTAGATTAGATTAGATTAGATTAGATTAGATTAGATTAGATTAGATTAGATTAGATTAGATTAGATTAGATTAGATTAGATTAGATTAGATTAGATTAGATTAGATTAGATTAGATTAGATTAGATTAGATTAGATTAGATTAGATTAGATTAGATTAGATTAGATTAGATTAGATTAGATTAGATTAGATTAGATTAGATTATATTAGATTAGATTAGATTAGATTAGATTAGATTAGATTAGATTAGATTAGATTAGATTAGATTATATTAGATTAGATTAGATTAGATTAGATTAGATTAGATTAGATTAGATTAGATTAGATTAGATTAGATTAGATTAGATTAGATTAGATTAGATTAGATTAATTAGATTAGATTAGATTAGATTAGATTAGATTAGATTAGATTAGATTAGATTAGATTAGATTAGATTAGATTAGATTAGATTAGATTAGATTAGATTATTAGATTAGATTAGATTAGATTAGATTAGATTAGATTAGATTAGATTAGATTAGATTAGATTAGATTAGATTAGATTAGATTAGATTAGATTAGATTAGATTAGATTAGATTAGATTAGATTAGATTAGATTAGATTAGATTAGATTAGATTAGATTAGATTAGATTGATTAGATTAGATTAGATTAGATTTAGATTAGATTAGATTAGATTAGATTAGATTAGATTAGATTAGATTAGATTAGATTAGATTAGATTAGATTAGATTAGATTAGATTTATTAGATTAGATTAGATTAGATTAGATTAGATTAGATTAGATTAGATTAGATTAGATTAGATTAGATTAGATTAGATTAGATTAGATTAGATTAGATTAGATTAGATTAGATTAGATTAGATTAGATTAGATTAGTATTAGATTAGATTAGATTAGATTAGATTAGATTAGATTAGATTAGATTAGATTAGATTAGATTAGATTAGATTAGATTAGATTAGATTAGATTAGATTAGATTAGATTAGATTATATTAGATTAGATTAGATTAGATTAGATTAGATTAGATTAGATTAGATTAGATTAGATTAGATTAGATTAGATTAGATTAGATTAGATTAGATTAGATTAGATTAGATTAGATTAGATTAGATTAGATTAGATTAGATTAGATTAGATTAGATTAGATTAGATTAGATTAGATTAGATTAGATTAGATTAGATTAGATTAGATTAGATTAGATTAGATTAGATTAGATTAGATTAGATTAGATTAGATTAGATTAGATTAGATTAGATTAGATTAGATTAGATTAGATTAGATTAGATTAGATTAGATTAGATTAGATTAGATTAGATTAGATTAGATTAGATTAGATTAGATTAGATTAGATTAGATTAGATTAGATTAGATTAGATTAGATTAGATTAGATTAGATTAGATTAGATTAGATTAGATTAGATTAGATTAGATTAGATTAGATTAGATTAGATTAGATTAGATTAGATTAGATTAGATTAGATTAGATTAGATTAGATTAGATTAGATTAGATTAGATTAGATTAGATTAGATTAGATTAGATTAGATTAGATTAGATTAGATTAGATTAGATTAGATTAGATTAGATTAGATTAGATAGATTAGATTAGATTAGATTAGATTAGATTAGATTAATGATTTAGATTAGATTAGATTAGATTAGATTAGATTAGATTAGATTAGATTAGATTAGATTAGATTAGATTAGATTAGATTAGATTAGATTAGATTAGATTAGATTAGATTAGATTAGATTAGATTAGATTAGATTAGATTAGATTAGATTAGATTAGATTAGATTAGATTAGATTAGATTAGATTAGATTAGATTAGATTAGATTAGATTAGATTAGATTAGATTAGATTAGATTAGATTAGATTAGATTAGATTAGATTATATTAGATTAGATTAGATTAGATTAGATTAGATTAGATTAGATTAGATTAGATTAGATTAGATTAGATTAGATTAGATTAGATTAGATTAGATTAGATTAGATTAGATTAGATTAGATTAGATTAGATTAGATTAGATTAGATTAGATTAGATTAGATTAGATTAGATTAGATTAGATTAGATTAGATTAGATTAGATTAGATTAGATTAGATTAGATTAGATTAGATTAGATTAGATTAGATTAGATTAGATTAGATTAGATTAGATTAGATTAGATTAGATTTAGATTAGATTAGATTAGATTAGATTAGATTAGATTAGATTAGATTAGATTAGATTAGATTAGATTAGATTAGATTAGATTAGATTAGATTAGATTAGATTAGATTAGATTAGATTAGATTAGATTAGATTAGATTAGATTAGATTAGATAGATTAGATTAGATTAGATTAGATTAGATTAGATTAGATTAGATTAGATTAGATTAGATTAGATTAGATTAGATTAGATTGATTAGATTAGATTAGATTAGATTAGATTAGATTAGATTAGATTAGATTAGATTAGATTAGATTAGATTAGATTAGATTAGATTAGATTAGATTAGATTAGATTAGATTAGATTAGATTAGATTAGATTAGATTAGATTAGATTAGATTAGATTAGATTAGATTAGATTAGATTAGATTAGATTAGATTAGATTAGATTAGATTAGATTAGATTAGATTAGATTAGATTAGATTAGATTAGATTAGATTAGATTAGATTAGATTAGATTAGATTAGATTAGTTAGATTAGATTAGATTAGATTAGATTAGATTAGATTAGATTAGATTAGATTAGATTAGATTAGATTAGATTAGATTAGATTAGATTAGATTAGATTAGATTAGATTAGATTAGATTAGATTAGATTAGATTAGATTAGATTAGATTAGATTAGATTAGATTAGATTAGATTAGATTAGATTAGATTAGATTAGATTAGATTAGATTAGATTAGATTAGATTAGATTAGATTAGATTAGATTAGATTATTAGATTAGATTAGATTAGATTAGATTAGATTAGATTAGATTAGATTAGATTAGATTAGATTAGATTAGATTAGATTAGATTAGATTAGATTAGATTAGATTAGATTAGATTAGATTAGATTAGATTAGATTAGATTAGATTAGATTAGATTAGATTAGATTAATTAGATTAGATTAGATTAGATTAGATTAGATTAGATTAGATTAGATTAGATTAGATTAGATTAGATTAGATTAGATTAGATTAGATTAGATTAGATTAGATTAGATTAGATTAGATTAGATTAGATTAGATTAGATTAGATTAGATTAGATTAGATTAGATTAGATTAGATTAGATTAGATTAGATTAGATTAGATTAGATTAGATTAGATTAGATTAGATTAGATTAGATTAGATTAGATTAGATTAGATTAGATTAGATTAGATTAGATTAGATTAGATTAGATTAGATTAGATTAGATTAGATTAGATTAGATTAGATTAGATTAGATTAGATTAGATTAGATTAGATTAGATTAGATTAGATTAGATTAGATTAGATTAGATTAGATTAGATTAGATTAGATTAGATTAGATTAGATTAGATTAGATTAGATTAGATTAGATTAGATTAGATTAGATTAGATTAGATTAGATTAGATTAGATTAGATTAGATTAGATTAGATTAGATTAGATTAGATTAGATTAGATTAGATTAGATTAGATTAGATTAGATTAGATTAGATTAGATTAGATTAGATTAGATTAGATTAGATTAGATTAGATTAGATTAGATTAGATTAGATTAGATTAGATTAGATTAGATTAGATTAGATTAGATTAGATTAGATTAGATTAGATTAGATTAGATTAGATTAGATTAGATTAGATTAGATTAGATTAGATTAGATTAGATTAGATTAGATTAGATTAGATTAGATTAGATTAGATTAGATTAGATTAGATTAGATTAGATTAGATTAGATTAGATTAGATTAGATTAGATTAGATTAGATTAGATTAGATTAGATTAGATTAGATTAGATTAGATTAGATTAGATTATTAGATTAGATTAGATTAGATTAGATTAGATTAGATTAGATTAGATTAGATTAGATTAGATTAGATTAGATTAGATTAGATTAGATTAGATTAGATTAGATTAGATTAGATTAGATTAGATTAGATTAGATTAGATTAGATTAGATTAGATTAGATTAGATTAGATTAGATTAGATTAGATTAGATTAGATTAGATTAGATTAGATTAGATTAGATTAGATTAGATTAGATTAGATTAGATTAGATTAGATTAGATTAGATTAGATTAGATTAGATTAGATTAGATTAGATTAGATTAGATTAGATTAGATTAGATTAGATTAGATTAGATTAGATTAGATTAGATTAGAGATTAGATTAGATTAGATTAGATTAGATTAGATTAGATTAGATTAGATTAGATTAGATTAGATTAGATTAGATTAGATTAGATTAGATTAGATTAGATTAGATTAGATTAGATTAGATTAGATTAGATTAGATTAGATTAGATTAGATTAGATTAGATTAGATTAGATTAGATTAGATTAGATTAGATTAGATTAGATTAGATTAGATTAGATTAGATTAGATTAGATTAGATTAGATTAGATTAGATTAGATTAGATTAGATTAGATTAGATTAGATTAGATTAGATTAGATTAGATTAGATTAGATTAGATTAGATTAGATTAGATTAGATTAGATTAGATTAGATTAGATTAGATTAGATTAGATTAGATTAGATTAGATTAGATTAGATTAGATTAGAATAGATTAGATTAGATTAAATTAGATTAGATTAGATTAGATTAGATTAGATTAGAATAGATTATATTAGATTAGATTAGATTAGATTAGATTAGATTAGATTAGATTAGATTAGATTAGATGAGATTATATTAGATTAGATTAGATTAGATTAGATTAGATTAGATTAGATTAGATTAGATTAGATTAGATTAGATTAGATTAGATTAGATTAGATTAGATTAGATTAGATTAGATTAGATTAGATTAGATTAGATTAGATTAGATTAGATTAGATTAGATTACATTAGATTAGATTAGATTAGATTAGATTAGATTAGATTAGATTAGATTAAATTAGATTAGATTAGATTAGATTAGATTAGATTAGATTAGATTAAATTAGATTAGATTAGATTAGATTAGACTAGATTAGATTAAATTAGATTAGATTAGATTAGATATTAGATTAGATTAAATTAGATTATATTAGATTCGATTAGATTAGGTATGATTGGATTGGATAGGATAAGATTGAATTGGATTACATTGGATTGGATTAGATTAGATTGGGTTAGATCACATTGAAAGTTGGTTTTCAGTAGTCTCATTACCTCTTAGTTTATTCAAATTCTGAAATGAACGAGTATATGCAAATGTCCTTATGATGTTTGATAAACCACAAATATATTTAATACAATAAATAGGCACTTACACATACACAAATAATAATACTAATAATAAACTATACTATTTAACGCACATGCGAGTAGATTGAAACAGTACCCCTCTAACACATTACACGTGCAGTCAATTTTAGGCACTTCTATACAACAAATATTAATTAAATGTGTAATTTATTATCAAAGGCAGTATGGAATTAAATAACAACAAATATGGGTGACAGACAGACACACATATACACAACACATAGACCTGCCACACACAAAATAAATGTTAAATACATAAACTGCTATAAACTTTACATAGTCGTAAATAAACATTCATTCGTATAACTGTTCGTTAACTTAAACATGCTAATTTTCAATAAACAGTAAAACACTATTGCATACAATATTTTACAACAGTTTTTAAATGAATTAACTCATTATTATAATCATTGGTAAGTCGTTATTTGTTATAAATTAATTTCATTCGGTTGGTAATAAAAATACTAGTTACACGTAAAATGTTAAGAAGCAATAAAGAGTTGTTCAACTTTCTACCAACTTAATATGTAGTTACGCTCGTCACTTACTCTCTAACCCCGTATGATTAATTTAATAAATTTGTCACTCATACGGCTCATACAGTGAGCGAAAGTTGGTTGTTTAGCCGCATGATAAAAACAACATGAAAATAACTTTTTGTTACACTGTACCTAAAATTTTATTTGTGTAATGTTATGATTTTGAATTTAAGCTTCTCCTGAACTGCTTCTCAAGAAAAATATTAGTATATATTGAATACAATGTTACTAATAGATGCAAATTTTAGTTAGACGCAGTTTTAGTCTATGATTTATATTGGAAAGTTTTCGAACTAGTTGCGGTATTTTGATTCGAGTGATATACATTATGCCACCCTATATCAAACAGATATATATTTAGATCATAATATAACTACCACAGAAATCTACCAGACACTTACAAAGGTCAAGACAGATAAAGCTCTAGGGGAAGATAGAATTCCTTACGAATTTTTCAAAAATGCGCCGAAAGAGCTAATTATTGAACTTGCAAAGGCTTACAATATGATGTACAATAATATGCAATCGGACGTATCATTCGTGACCAGCGTAATATTTCCAATCTTAAAAAATGGTGATATAAATGAACCGAGTAATTACAGAGGCATATCCTTTATGAGTGTCATATCAAAAAGACTATATAATGGGTAAATCAACACAAACTCTTATGTGAATATCAAGCGGGTTTCAGAAAAAATTATTCCACAGTAGACAATATATATAATTTAACAACAATTGTACACCTAAAATTTAAAGATAAGGTCGTTAGAAAATCTTTGATGTTTAAACTGCATGCAATAGGGGTGTCTACAAAAATGGTAAACTTCTTGGAAAATTTATATAAAAACACATACTCTACTGTCTGGAACGGCAGAGAGTTGTCAGAGAAATTTGAAACCATATCAGGGGTCAAACAAGGCTGCTTGCTATCACCATTGTTGTTCTCATTATATATAAATCACCTACATCAAGTACTAAGAGGTGGATTACTTATTGGTAATATGAATATAAGATTGTTGTTATACGCTGACGATATCGTTCTTATAGCAGATAATGTTACGGTTCTACAGGATATGATTAACCATTTAGAGAAATACTGTAGCTATTGGAACCTCGAAATAAATCTATTAAAATCTAAGATTATGGTTTTCAGAAATGGCGGAAGGATAGCCAAAAATGAAAAATGGACTTACAGAGGAACAGAAATAGAAAATGTCACAGAATATTGTAACCTTGGCATGATACTAACCCCAAAGTGTGTATTTACAAAACATGTAGAAAAAAGAAATAATTCGGCAAAAAATTGTATAAACTCAACATGGAGTAGCTTTCTCATCAAAAATGATATTTCTTTTCGATCAACAACATATCTTTTTAATGCCGTATGTCGGTCCATACAGTCGTATGGTGGGCAAATATGGGGCCATTCTTACTTTGAAAAAGTCGATAGCCTACAAAGATACTTTATTAAACGTATTCTTAAGCTTCCTAAATTTACACCAAATTATGCTCTTATGCTTGAGTCTGAAATGGATGATGCGCATCTCTACACATTAAGCCTCCATTTGTGTTATATTAAACGTACACTTTTTGAATTCACTGATTCTAGACTACCTCATAAGCTCAGTTTACTAGTTTTGGCCAACATTATTTCATGGGTGAATCGTTTGAATGATTTGAGTGAAGAACATAATATACAGTGGCCGAAGAACAATGTTTAATGTTATGTTTTTATTTAACTTAATTCGAGGTGACATATGCTCAAATTTTGTTATGGACAACATCTCCATGAACGTTCCGGCACGGTCAACACGTTTTTACACTCCACTGTTTATCCCAATCTGTCATCAAAAGTTTGCCGATGCTGATCCATTTAGAAGAATGTGCCATGATTTCAATGATCTATACAATTTAATTGATTTTTCTTTAAATGATGGTATTATTAAACGCAATATTATATTATTTTTAAATACATAATCTCAAATTTTTGATTTAAGGATTTGTATATATTATATTTTTTTTTCCTCTGTATTATACTTAACAGTCTGTAAGCTTTTACCATAGACTTAATAAATAAATAAATAAATAAATAAATAAATAAATAAAAAAAAAAAATAAATAAATAGTAAATTGGACCCGTCAGTGGCACATCTATATTTCCATCAACACAACAATCAGACTAATATCATGTGGATATTCAAGGCACGCTGTGACCTAATCGAACTCAATGGATCTCGCTATTCAAGACGAATCGAAAAACGCTGCTCACTGTGTAATACGAAAGAAAGTGAAAATATACAACACTTCATTGGTAAATGTCCCGTTTTAAACAACTTTCGACAGTATTGGTTTCGAAAAACAACAATATCAGAGGAAGCATTAGTTAGAATTTTAAATGGTGAAAACAACTGGCGGTGTGTACTTCAGTACATAATCAATGCTTTATATTATCGTAAAACGCTAATATTTGAATACAATAATTAATTTTATATGTAAAAAAAATCTCTTTTTACCGGCTAACGACATAGTCCCAGCCGTATATTCTTTAAGATATTTATTTTTTAATGTTATTTAGAAAAAACAAAACAAAAACATTTTACAATTAAGAATTACTACTACTACTACTACTACTGTTGAATTGTGAATCAACTACAATTGATTGGCATACCTTTAGGCTCTTACCAAATTATTTATCGACAAACCATATATTTCATATATTTTATATATGGGGGATTTCATGTCCAGTGCACCAACTTTTGAATCCGATGTCTTCCGATCGGGATGAAATTTACACCAAGGTTAGTCCTATTGGATAGTAGTTTAGACACAATTTTTCAACAAGATCGGTCCAGATCTCTCTGAGTTTGAGGGGGATCAAAATTTGACATTTTGGCCAAACAGGTGTTTTTTTCTCATCAATGTTACTTATTACCTATTGTTCATAGAAAATTTTCTCCCAAAAAGTTTAGTTAGCTATTTCTTCAATATTTCGGAAAAAAATACTTTAAAAAAAAAAAAATTTGTAGACTTTTTTTTTTGCTAAATTAAAGCATTTTTTGCCTTTATTTTCAAAAAGGGCATTTTTTTTTTTTTCATAAGAAAGCTTAGGATTTTTCCTTTAAGAGCTTTTTGGTCGCTTAGTGGGATGGGAGTGGGATATCTATCAAAATAAATGTTTTGTAACTCAAGACAACGGTTTTTCAATGTTTCACAAATGCACTATTTTGAATTTTTTCCTATTTGTGTGTAAAACCTTACAAATAAAACTTATACTGAGAAACTAGACAAATTAAACTTTCCGAAGGTATGTAACATACCTTCATAACATAACAGAAGAGAATGGTTATCTGTAACCGGAAAGAGTTATTTGCAACATTTCAATCTGAACACGAGGACGTTAGAATTGGCTTCACGAAATTAACCCAAATGAGGCCAAAACATTGACTTTTGGCAGAAAGCAGCGGAACTCACACAGTATGCGTTTGCATTTACCATGAAAATGTTAAACTGATGTTTAAGGAAATCAACTTAAAGTATTAACAGATGATTCGGCAGAAGATTTACACGATTACCGCGATTGCCTTAAATTGACTATGTGTCCTAATGCAACAACTTCTTGCCACTTAGGTGAATGTACCAATTACCCGAAAACAACACTCATCAAAGAAAATTTAATCAACTCTTTAGATCGAGTATAGAGGAGGTCAAACTTGATTCTTGGATTCGGGTGGTATAAAATTTAGTCGTTGAGTCAGTCGGTTGAGATAGATCAGTCATGTCCGGGTTTTCCTTTAAAACCCTCGAACATTATTCAATTTTAAAACGGTTGATTTACCCTTTCTTGGGACTTTAATTACAGCCCAAGCCACTGGATTAGCGAGAGCAGTCAGCCGAAACCGCTGGATTATTGATTTATTTGTGACAACCAGAGTCGATCGTCACTTTACTTACTGTAAAGAGATCCCACACTATTTCTTGTGTGATGATGTTACACACATCTTCATTTATCTTTATTTATTTCATTTATTCATCTTTATTTGTTTATATTTTTTTTGTTTATTTTTGTTTACTATATGCACATGCACATATTTATTTGTAATTAGTTGTTTACATTTATTTATTTTTTTTGCATATCTTTTCTTTTTATTCAACACATACCACAAAGTACACTAACCTTCGGTAAAGGGTTGAATTACAAAACAATAAATTATTGTGTAATTAAATATCACTGGAATGCAAAATGACAAATTTGTGAAAATTCAAATTGTGTCAATAACCCATGACAAATAGGAATGTCACTCAAATTTTGAGGGGAAAAATTTAAATTGATTATTGAACGTTTTCTGATTGGCTATTGAGTCCAACGTTCAAAAATCAATGAATTTGTAATATGCGAATGTAAAGAAAAGAGAAGACTATTATTTAAATTAAGTAAAAATATATTAAATTATAATGATATAAAAGACCAGCATTTTAAAATAAATAATCAATTTATAATTCTGATTTGAAAGGGTTATAATTAAAACCAAACAGAGATTTTCTTTTTTTTTTTTACTGGCATATTCTGCCAAAGGGTTTAAACATTGGCATAATCTGCCTACGTGCTATCTCTGTAAAACATTAAAAAAGTGCATCTAGCGTGCACGCGGGAACTGCTTTGAGGAAAGCACTTGACAAAATTCCTCCTGAGATTGGTCCGGTTCTCACCCAATCTTAGTATCCTTTTGTACGCCCTCATACACTATATGGCGAACCTGCCAAGCTAACACTATATGGCGATCCTGCCCCCATACATACACTATATTAAATTTAAATGCCACTATGTACGTAGATTGCTACAAGGCATACATTATATAACGGTCCAGCGATTTTTATAATATTTGGTGATCCTAGCTGGCGTCCCACATACACTATATGGCGATCCTGCCTTTTTACACTATACTTGCCAAAACAAGATTGACTCTATCCACACCAACTTTTCATATTTATCGTATCTAGTTTATTAACTGGGTTATAGTAAGTGTAGTTTTTCCTTTGTTAACCACAGTCAGGGTCGAAAGAAGGTATACACTTTAAATTTTTATTCTTTTATTCCGGGTGCTTATATTGATTTTAATTGGGTATTTTTATACCCTATACCACTATGTGGTTTGGGTATAATGACTTTGTGCTGCTGTTTGTAACAACCAAAAATATTTGACCTAGACCCATCTTTAATTATACCGATCGAATCAGAATCACTTTCTGAGTTGATTTAACAATATCCGTCCGTCCGTCCGTCCGTCCGTCTGTGTGTCCATGTAAACCTTGTAATCAAACTGCAGGTCGCAAATATGAATATATTTTGATGAAATTTGATATGTAAGCTTTCATCGGCCACAGGATGAACGCTATTGAAATTGGTGGGAGTCGGTCAATGTTCAGACCTAGCCCCTATACAAATTACCCCTATGAAATCGACATAAATTGTCATAAGATCCAAATTGTCATATAGATCTTACTCAAATTGGGTTTGTATGCGTTCATTACATCCATTAATGAGTAGTTCAAAAATGATCCATTTGGCCCCATATAGAGCTGCTTCCCGATCTTCACTTAAATCTATCAAAAAACAAAAATATTGCACTGATTCTTCTCAAATTTTGTTTGTATATATTTTTGCAAAATACAAGAGACTTTACCAAACATGATCAGGATCGGTCCATTTTTGGACCTAGTCCCCATATAGTTATAGCATCCGATATGAACTTTTTCATATCTGCAGCCGAAAAAATTAATAATAATCCCACTCAAATTTGGTTTTTGCTTATTTTCTATGTCCAGTTAGTTGGGCCTAAGAGATAGGGTTTCTAAACGCATGGTATAGGGTATCGTATAGTCGGTCTAGACCGACTATAATTTTTAACTTGTTTAATTTTTATATGTGGTATTTTATTCTCTCTCAATATACAAAAAAAAAAACTAAAAAAATTGTTTACAATTAAACAAACAATATTACAAAAACTAAAATTAAATTTTCAATTGAATTATAAAATTTTAATATTTTGTTTGAATTGTTTTTGCCTTAATAACAACTTTGAATCTTCTAATCGTCGATTCCATTAGATTTGTTGAAAACAGATTTTAGCATATTTCTGCAAAAACAAATTTTATTTTTTAAGATTTGGTGATCAAGGTATTGCCACCTGGCGACGGGGTAGGGACCTGGTGATTAGGGCATGTATCCTAGTTGTTTCGGCACGTGCTTGGGTTCATTGTCTTGTTGAAAGATCCAAGACTGATACAAGAACAGCTTTTTTACGCTGGATTGCAAATTATGTTTTAAAATGTTAAGGTAATCGGTTTTTTTTATTGTATTTTCAAAAATACCACATTTGCTACACCCCAGAAAACGCAGTACTTGTAATTCTCCAAATTTTGCTTCGAATCAAAATGCTCTTTCCTTGGCATTCGGCAACCTTTTAACCATTGAATTTACAATAATGTTTACTAGCAGATTCCAGCGCTCGAAATTCGAGTGCAATTTCTAGGCGGCTTTATTTCTCAACTTAGCCAATTCACAAACCAACACTTTTATGGTTTGTTATTATTGTGAATGAAGATAACAAAGTCATTAACAAACACATTAACAGATTTAATAAAACACACATAGCATATGTATAATTTTATGCATGTGTCAGTAGCAACTTTAAATACAATTGGCTCAAAATAAAGGAAAAAATTTAAAAATCCGTAAATATACAAAACGGCGAAAAAGAAATACCTTTCAAATAATATACGTTTGTTCAAAATTGGGATAAAACGGGAAACTAAACATCGGTCACAAGAAATCGCCTAGCCTATTAATATTATAGATTAATCTATTCTTGGACTTGGACATCAATTTTTCCCACCAAAAAACAATGTTTAATCAAAACACGAAACTCTTTCTAATTATTTTTTTTTTCAAACTTTAAAACAAGAATCATTTTTATAAGGGTAACTTTTTTATAATTAATAAAATGTTGGCTCTACTGAATTAACAGAAACAAATGTCACTTGTTACGCCATCTGTATGTGAGGCCAAGTACTTTTCACTACTGCATTGAATAATCGCAAATCTAGGATATATAATTTTTAAACCACAATTGCAATTTTTCATAGAATTACCTTTTTGATTACTCAATATCTTCTCTTCTTCTTTAATACTTAGTCCATATCGGACATATAATGGTTTCCAAAACATTACACATACTTTTTTTTTTAATTTTTAACACTGTACTGCTTCCCATAGCGATAATTTGTTGGGTACTTTCTTGTCTGTAGTAGTAAAGTGCTGTGGCCATCTGCAGAACGACTGGAATGCTGGTTCATTTTAACTATGGGCGATGCCTATTCTGAAACCATCATAAATGCATCCTTATTTAATCTGAAATAAGCTCTATATCTTCCCCCCCCCCCCAAATAGTTATAAACTTTTCCGATTTAAAAAAAGTTTTCTTAGGATTGTTTCGTTTTTAAATTTTTTCTTTGTCATTTTCAATTAAATACAATGAAATCACTCATTTTGTTTTAATTTAAAAATAGTTTTAATTGATGATATAATATTGACTCCTCTTCAATAAATTTTTATTCAATATTTGCTTCTTCCCACATATTTTTAATTAGTTCATAAAAATAAACTACTTTTTCAGAACACCGTGAAATTATTAATGTGGAATTCAAAACCATTTCAATCTCATTTCGTGATGGAATGTAGAAGCTAGGCGTGTTTCTGAGAAGAAAAAAGAAACATGGACAATTTTTTCCTTTTGTTCATAGTTACATATGAAGTTCTTCTATTTGATGATATTAGTCGTTTAAGGTACTGATCTCTAAACGTAATAGTCATGCCGAAATATGTTTATTATCAATTAGGCTACACCGCACTTAATTTAGTTTTTGTGAAAATGCTCGTATCTACATTTTTATTTAATTATTGTCATGCTGGTTTGTTTTCTATAAAATTGATAGTTTTAGGGTCAATTTATTGACATTTGCATGGCATTTGCTTGATTTGGAAATAAACAAGATGCTCTTATCGTTAAAAAAGACAAATTATATTATTGTTAATAGTTTTTTTTTTTCAGCAATTAATAAAGTGTGCCCATAAATATTGAACTAATTGATTAAATTATTCTAGGGGGAATTTTTTTATTTAATGTGGTTTTGAATTGGTAGACTGTGTTTAAAAAAAAAAATACTTCAAATATCATACGCAATGAATGATACCATACAGAAACCGATCTGATTATAAATATTTACAGAGTAGTAATGATCTTTCGTGAAATATATGCTTGCTGCTTCTCTAACACATACACACAGAAAACAGATTTGTTGTGGCTTCCAAATTGTGATGAAGTTAATTACCGAATTTTGAGCTGATGGCAGTTAACGTCTATTGTCTTTACAGTAAATATTTTATTCCAAAGGAAAATGGTTAGAAAATGTTTACTGTTAGACCAAGGCATGGAGCTAGTTAAATTCCCTATGATATCCATTGAAATTTTTTCCCACTCTGTATCAACAGTCTCTATGTGATCTGTGTTGGTTGTGGAATTTTGTGTCCGTATTATTCGATGTACAAGTTCCCATAGATTTTCTTAAAAAACACTGCTTTAGCCATTCGGTTACAACTTTGGAATTGTTTTTAGGGTCATTGTCAAGTTAGAACTTCAGACCAGCGTTATATTGTTCTCCGTGCATGGATACATTACGTCACATAGAACTTGCCTGTATGCAATTCCAAACAGTTTTATTTTTATAAATTGGGTATAGTCCCTTTCCTTTGGCAGTAGTACAAACGTTTTGCCATTATGGCCTGCTAAATTAAACTTGAAAAGAGAACAGAATTTTCAATTCCACATTGACCAGTTCATGTGCTCTTTAGCGATATTTATGCGAGCAAAACGATTTTATTTGTTATCAGTGATTTCCTCACAGGACGACAACAACTAAAATCAGCCTCAGTTGCTCGTCGGGTAACAGTTTGGGCACATATTTATACCCTACACCACTGTAAGGTCAGGTGACTTTGTGTGATGTTTGTAATTACAAAGAATATTGTACCATCTTTACTTATACCGATCGACTCAGAATTGCTTTCAGAGCCGATGCCCGTCCGTCTGTCTGTCTGTGTGTCCATGTAAACCTTATAATCAAACTGCAGGCCGCAAATTTGAATACATTTTGATAAAATTAACATATGCGCTTTTAGCAGCCATTGGACGAACGGTATTGAAATTGGTAAATATTGGCACATGTTCAGTAGGGTGTCCCAAAAAAAAAAAAAAAAAAAAAAAAAAAAAAAATGGGTGCCTAAGCATTTTTTGAAAGCTTATAGGGTAAAGTATTTTTGTGATTTTTTTCAGATTTTTCGGAAGAGGTTTAGATGTCGCTAAAGTCGAATTTTACCCAAAAATCGGGATTCCCGGACATTTTTTGAGTTTTACTTATTACTTGGCCCATAACCACGATTTGCTTTGCTAAAAAGTAAATATTTTAAAAGAAGAATGTTCAAGCTTCACTTTTCTGTGTAGAAATCGACAGTTTCGGTTATTTTTTTGCTCACTTGGGTCCCTTTAATGACATTTTTTTTCGCCAATTTTGCATAAATTTTGAAAGTAATGCTTTGTAACTTTTAAAATTTCTATTAAAGTTAAAAAAAATAATGACGCAGTTTAAAATGTGGATAAAGGCTGAGTCATCTAAAGAAAAAATGATTGAATTTGCTCTTACCGTTCGAAAGTTATACCCTTTTTACGCTTTGTACACAGAAAAAATTACGTAGTAGAAAACCAAACAAATGTGTAGGTTTTCTAAACATTTGTTACGTTTTCGGCACCCTAAATGCTAGTAGTAGAAAGCCAAAAAAATCGTTCAGTTTCGAGCCAAATGTGCATTTAGTTATCTATTGTGTAGGATTCAGCTTTTGCAAAACAAAATGTTTGTTCAGATATATACTATGGCCATTCAGTTTCTGTATTGCTAAATGTGTGTTCTGTAAATAACAACGCGTATTCAGTTCTCGTAAACTAAATTTGTGTTCCAAAACACCCTATGCGTGTTCAATATCTTTACTACTAAACGCTAGTTTGGTTTTTGATCAGATGCGTTTAGTGAATTAAATAAAAGAAATTTTTGTTTATATTTATTTATTTTAATAACAAAATTTATTTCATACATTTTCGTTTAAAATACATTACAAAGTCTGATAACGTACATATATTTTTTCATTATTAGCAAAAATACAATTCATTGCCTTGCACGAAAAAGATTCAATATCAATTACATAAACTAAATTATTTTCAGTTTTTAATATTTCATAGGAAAAAAAAGTGGTCGCTAAATTCAGCCACTTTCAACTGAACACATACTATGAGAATTTTGGAATTATTTTTAATACAAAACTTGTATTTATATATTTCAATTTTATCGGCATTTTTAATACCTAAAATGCAATTTTTTTTTTATAAACTATATTTTTGTATGTTATGCAATCACTGGTTAATACATTTTTAAAATTAAGACGATATTGGTTATTATTGAAATTTTCGGCACTTATATCTTTTAATTTAAAACAGCAATTACTGTACAGTTTTGGAAACCCTTCCTTGTATTTAAGAAGAATATTTGAAAATTTATATGAACACTTCGTGGCAATTGTTTTTTCTATGTTTCTACGAGATGTAATACAATGGGCATAAATTTTCATTTCTTTGTGCTTAGATTCGAAGCGCATAGCCCACATATATTTTAAGAGTCCGCATTTTAAAATCGCCCTTTCGTAGTGAGTCATAAAATGATGTTTAGGTTTTAAATTATCATATAATTGTAAGTATAATGTGTGATGTTCTGTTATTAGTTGATCTAATTTTTCTAGATTTTCTTGACTAAACTCGCTTTGCATCAAAAGGTCTATTATCTTGGAGAGAATTATTACTAGACCCCAATGTTAATTATTTACTGGAATTAAATCTCCAATCATCAGCGGAAGATAAGTTACAAAACATAAAATTTCACTAGCAGTCATCTTGAAGCGTCCGTTTTTTATATTGTTCAATGTTATATCTGTAGATTTATTAGCTATTTGAAATTCTCCATAAGGAAAAAGACGTTTTCTAGCGTTCATGTTGTAGCAATTGACGTTTTAGAGAAGAAAATCTAGAAAAATTTGCCTTACAATTATTTAAAGAACAGGTTTTAGAATCAGCGTGTGTTAAAAAATGGAAAATTTTGAGGTGACGCAGATATTCGTCGACATGTTTAAAACACTTTTGACACTTAAAGCTTGTCAACATTGTGAATTATTGTTCTTTAACATATGATTTAAAAAACTAGCTAATGAAGCCGAACGTATATCTGGCGGAGTATGAATTTGATAAAAATGTTTTTGTACAAAAGTCCACGGCTTAATGCATGGGTCTGGATATTTTAAATTTAATATAAAGAAGAGTTTAAACGCACAATCAAAGGCTTCCAAAAACTTCGAACTGATTGCAAAGCTTCAATAATTACGAGCGGCTGCAAAGATTTTTCCAGCCATTTGCATTTTTCCTTCAATTCTTCAATTTTTAACGGCACGTTATTTATGTTACGTAAAGTAACAATGAAAAATTGTTGCGCATCCAAAATTGTTTACGGTTTACCTCCAAATCCAATTGGTACCAACACCGCATTCAGCAGATTCAGCAAAACGCTGTTTTGAAAATCTGAAAGCATAACATAAATAATTAAAAAATATTCTATCTATCCATATGTTAGCGCAATGTTACCTTCGTTATTTCACTCTAAAGCGTTTTTAAATAGTTATTGCTGAGTTCAGATCCATTCATTTCAGGTCAGCGAAAATTGCCATGTAAAAAGAAAAGTACGTTATTAAAATCTGCAATTGAATTGCTGCAAGAGCAGCAAATTTAAAAAGAACATTTTTTTAGGTGCATATGAAATATTTTTTTTTATATTTTTAAACATTTTTGAAATATGTATTTGTTATCTCTAATTTTATAACAATAAAGTGCTTAATTGCCTATGTCGAAAAACAAACATACGTTTTAATGAATATATTATTAATAGAAATATAAAAAATGGGCGGTGGGAGCAAGCGACCACGCCCATTTAATCAGGATGTCGTTTTTATATCATCAGAAATATACTGTGTAAATTTAAAAATTATATCTTAATTCTAACTATTTTTGTCGTTCTCCTTCATACAAGTGCAACCACTGTGCAGTGTTCAAGATGACTTCAAAATTTGACTTCATGTTAGGCAAAGTAAAACATAAAAAAATTTAAGTTCGATAATAATTCCCAGGTAGTAGTGTTTGGAGTCCATAAATGAAAATATATTTTATTAACATAATTTAATTCAAAATCAAAAGTTGGCCTACTGGGTTAGATTTTATATGTTATTTTGTGTTACCACAAAATCTAATAGTGAAAACTCGCTTTTAATCTGTAAAAAAAAAAAAATTATTCTCTATGTTTTCCAAATATGGAAATATTTTAACAAAAAAAAATTGAGAGAGCTTTTTTTGTGGTTATAATTTTGTTACTCCATCCGACCTATACAGCCACAATGAAATATTATTTGGCCAGTTAAGAGAAACTATACAGCCATCTCCAATTAGCAAGATTTAATGCGTATAGCCACCCTACACAACCATTACCTTCGCAATGGAGGTTAGGGATGGCTATTTAATTTGCAAAAACTTAAACTAAATTAAACGAGAGGTTATGTTATATAACCGGAAACGCATGCATATAGGTATATAACCTAAATGCATGCCGATCAGCAACCACGATGACCAAAAAAGCAAACACCGAAACGTGTTTTCTTTTATCCAAAATAATAGAAAAGACGAAAACGATCTTTCCTCGTTGGAGCGCTAATTACGAATGTGAGAGAGCTTTATAGACCAACTCTTGTAACGACGAGTTATCTCCGGTTGCTGGGGTAAGCTCGCGGGATTAGGGATCGTCACAGAAATTTCTTTCTTTGACCGAGAGGAAAAGACGAGTTCGGACGTTATAAAATCGTTTATTGAAAGTATACACTACAGAGCGGAAGGGATCTTCCGTGTGGTATTTGCGACTGCTGATGGCCCGCTGGCCCGGTTAGGGTTGGGGTGATCTGGGACGACACACTCATCCTGGTTAAAGTTGCAGTGATCTGGGACGAAACACTGATCCGGTTAAAATTGCAGTGATCTGGAACGACACACTGATCCTTGTTAAATTTGCAGTGATCTAGAACGACACACTGATCCTGGTTAAAGTTGTAGTGATCTGGAACGACACACTGATTCTGGTTAAAGTTGCAGTGATCTGGAACTACACGCTGATCCGGTAAAGTTGCAGTGATCTGGAACGACACACTGATCCGGTTAAAGTTGCAGTGATCTGGAACGACACACTGATCCTGGTTAAAGTTGCAGTGATCTGGAACGACACACTGATCCTGGTTAAAGTTGTAGTGATCTGGAACGTCACACTGATTCTGGTTAAAATTGCAGTGATCTGGAACTACACACTGATCCGGGTAAAGTTGCAGTGATCTGGAACGACACACTGATCCTGGTTAAATTTGCAGTGATCTAGAATGACACACTGATCCTGGTTAAAGTTGTAGTGATCTGGAACGACACACTGATTCTGGTTAAAGTTGCAGTGATCTGGAACTACACACTGATCCGGTAAAGTTGCAGTGATCTGGAACGACACACTGATCCTGGTTAAAGTTGCAGTGATCTGGAACGACACACTGATCCGGTTAAAGCTGCAGTGATCTGGAACGACACACTGATCCTGCTTAAAGTTGCAGTGATCTGGAACGACACACAGATCCTGGTTAATGTAACAGTGATCTGGAACGACACACTGATCCTGGTTAAAGTTGCAGTGATCTGGAACGACACACTGGTCCGGTTAAAGTTGCAGTGATCTGGAACGACACTTGATCCTGGTTAAAATTGCAGTGATGTGGAACGGATGTTCAAGGATGTGCCAAGGACCTTCGATGAAGTTTAAGGACCTTCTAAGGATGTTCAGGGACCTTCAGGGATGTCTTCAAGGACCTTCAAGGATGTGTTTAAGGACCTTCCAAGGACCTTCAAGGATGTGCTCGAGGACCTTCGATGATGTTGAATGACCTTCAAGGATGTGTTCAAGGACCTTGAAGGATGTTCAAGGACCTTCAAGGATGTGTTCAAGAACCTTCAAGGATGTTCAAGAACCTTCTAAGGATGTTCAAGGACCTCCCGAGGATGTTCACGGATGTGTTCCAGGACCTTAAAGGATAAAAAATTGTTCAAGGGTACTTACTAGGTTCTTTAGGTTCAACGACCGCAGCCAACTGATCCCTGTTTTCCTGTTGTCACTCTTTTTATAGTCGACAGATAGAAAGACAATGGAATAGTGGAAAGAGAGTAAGGAATTTCTTTCATTTGTTATTCTCATATTCCCGTACTCTCTCATTCATATTTCTTTAACCTACGTAGGACAATAACTAGTGTGTCCTTATTACTCGACGTTTCCCTTCGATAATACAAAATTATAATTCAAATAATTGTATAATAACAAAATAAGTCCTCAATTCTCGTGGTAAAATTAAATACAACAGCAAAATGATATTATGCAGTGTTGACAGAAACAGAAATCATCTGTTAAGCGGATCAACCCAAAGAATTTATAGAAATAATTTTGTATTAAGTTTAATAAATTGTTTACTTTTTCAAATGTTTCGTTTATATTTATTATTAATACTCAAACCTACGTGGAGGGTATCAAAGATTCGGCACGGCCGAATTTAATACTTTTACTTGTTTTTTAGTAATTGAGTTCAAACTACTGTTCTACTGTACTCTTATAGTTCTGAGATCCCCCTCCAATATGCATATAACAAATTTTTATTGTTGAGTCAATTCGCAATGTCCTTTTGTTCAAACTTTGAAATTATTTGATTTATAATTTTATTTAAAAATATTTTTTTTTTTAATTTCAATTTTTCAATTTGTAATACTCAGAAATCTGATCCTGATCTTGTATATGCCAAATTTCAGAATATTTTAAATGAAAATCTACATTCAAAGTAATGCGCTTTAGTGGTCCTAAGATTTTTCAATCTTCTTCCATTTAACGATAGATAACAGTAAAAAAAAATAAAGAAAAAAAAAAGTTTCTCATATTGTCACTACGAATTAGTTTTCCTCATCTCCCATCCATTACACCCACCTGTGAATAAGATGAATAAATTGAAAAGCAATTTTATAGAAAGAATCTAATTTTATCATTATCACAATGTGTGTTAAGTGCCTTAAAGTATAATGGAGCAAAAGCAACAACAAAAAAGGAAAATAACAGAAATCACAAAAGCTTTTTTTAAACCAACACTATAGAAAAGTTAAAAAAAATATATATATATGTGATAAAAAAAAAAAAAAACTTAAAATACAAGACACTTAAAAAATCTTAGGGATACATAGCAGCAAAAGAATAAGAAAAAAAAGGAAAAAGAAAATATCTGCATTAAAAAAGACATATTGCTAACAGTTTACACATTCATACATTCCCGTACTTCACTACAAGTATAATCACACATAAACTGACACACATGCAGTTACACCAACCAACTGACAGTTGCATACAAAACTAAAACAGACATAGACATACACAGATTCTAAGTAATCCTACATTAAACACGTATTTGTATTTGGATTGTATTAAAAAAATAAATAAAATGAAAAATGGAAAATGGTATAAATATCCTTCTATACAAAATTATTACGAGGGCGGATAAAGGAAAAGAGAAAGACGGGCATCCAATGAAATAGTGTGAATACTGTAAAGAAGATTCTAGACAACATCATTATCTTCCCATGAGCCGAAAAATAAACACACACAGACACACGCATACGTACACACTCATACATCTATTCATACATCTATTCACATTAGTGCTTAGTGAGTGAAGACTTAATTCAGTGCATACATCTCAGTTCTTTTGAATATTTTGTACTCAAGACTGGAATGTACTTAGGTATTCAGATTCTTGTTTTTTCCCAAATATTTTTTGTTTGTATATTTTTTTTTTGGTTGTGGGTGTGTTTCTTTTTGAAACTGTTAAAGTTGCGTGTAAAGTATCTTGTAGATGATACAAGTGACAAAATCGCATTGCACCACCCCTTGTCACATTGCGTAAATTCAAGAAATTTTCTGAGCTTTCACAATATATGACTTCTTAAAGGCTTTTTAATTAGATAATTTTTCAAGCGCTCATAAACTGAAGTCATATATTTTATATGTTCCATTCTTTTTATGAGCTTCTAAATTAATTTTTTGTTTTTATTTCAATGAGAACATTTTATAATGATGAAATATAGCAATTATTCACAAAAACGAGATATATTCATGTAGAAAAATAACTGTAATATGTGCTTGAAGCAAGGAATCCAAGGAATTCTGCAAATAGGATATGTTATAATGGATATAGAAAAAAGGGAAATAACTATGAACGAATTAGGTATCAAATGATCGGAAATTTGTTAACCTTTCTATCCAAGTAGAATAAAATGAAAATGCGATTATGGGGATAGGTGGGGTCCAGTTTGTTACCTTTCCATATAAAACTAATAAATGTGAAGTTTGGGGACAATCGGATAAAGAAAAGTAGCGCCGGAAATCGATTGAATATTTTAAGTGTGTTTATATGGGGAAAGTATTATTTTTTTTTTAGATTTTACGAAAATTTCGTTCTATAGTTTCAGTATTCCGACAAGTTGTTGTAAGAATCGGGATCAGTATTAAATTATCTTTTCAAAAGCGAATAAAAATTCGCCAAGAAATAGCAAATGCCCCAGACCACTTTTGTGCCAAAAAAAACTAGGTCACGAAATTTAATAGCATTTTTTTCAACTTTAAGAAATTGATTAAAGCCATAATATTTTTTTTGTCTCTACACTTATAAGTAATCAGATATGAAGTATTGTTTTATTACCACGTTGTTAACCTATTGCGCATTGAGACCGATAATGGGAAATTTGTTTGATAAAATTTTGAAAACTGCTTTTTCAAGTTTTAAAAATTTTCTTTAACAAAATTTAAAAAAATGTATCTGGCATTTTAAGGTTTTATTAAATTCGTGTCAAAAATTAACTGTGTGAATTTTTAGGTAAATCCCTGCATCAAAATTTTTTTGACAAAGACTTTTTATTTTTGCGGATTTCGAGAAAAATGGGATTTTTGTAAAATATTCTATAAATGTACTCATTCTAAATACTTTATATCAAAAATTCATCACTTTTCTTCTTTTAAATGTTATATTTTATATCAATAGCGTACGATTTCGAAAAAAAAAAAAAAATAATATGACTCCATTAGCCCTTAGGGATTTTGGGTCACATATGACCCCAAGCTAATAAAAAACAATTTATTCAAAAAATTCAAATATTTTGTAAGTGCTGTTCAATTTTTAGATACGACACCTAAAATATAATAACCAAATGTGTGGAACTTCCATTCCTAAAATTTGGGATAAATCCGAGAACGTTAACCCATTATTTCCCAAGGCCAGCTTTGGATTTTAAGATATTTTTAAATACAAAATTCCGAAAACGAGTTTTTCTATTGAACTCGATGAAACCACTATTTAGAAATAAAGAAAAGTAAGTCCGATAATTTTTATTTATTTAACCCTTCAGTGCTCCTGGGCTCAAAATAATCCATTGTGATATATCTTGGCTGCAATTATCTGCTTATTTCCCGCGAATATAAATTAAAACAACTTTTAACCAATTTTGTTATAAAATTATTTTTTATGTATAAAAACTATCTATATTTTTCTAAAGAAAATAAGAGGACCCACAGATGACCCAAAGCTAATAAAAGACAATTTATTCAAAAAAATATGAAATATAAAATTAATTCTATTTATTGTGGTGTATTTAAGGATTATTTAATGAGCGATTCAAATTGTTTTCTGTTATCACCTACGACTTGCAATAAGTATTGCTTTTCTTGTTCATTCTTTGTTAATATGTTATAATACTCTTTTATTATACACCGTGTTCTTTTTATTATTTATTTTATTTGGAAACATATAGACAGTTTTTAAACATAAAATAATTTTATAACAAAATTGGTTAAAAGTTGTTTTAATTTATATTCGCGAGCAATAAGCCGATAATTGCACCAAAGATATATCACAATGGATTATTTTGATCCCAGGAGCACTGACGGGTTAAATAAATAAAAATGAAATGAATTACTTTTCTTTATTTCTAAATACTGGTTGTTTCATCTAGTTTAATAGAAAAACTCGATTTCGTTATTTTTTATTTAAAAATATCTTAAATTGCAAAGCTGGCCTTGGCAAATAATGGGTTAGCGTTCTCGGATTTATCCCATATATTAGGAATGAAAGTCCTACATATTTGGTTATTATATTTTAAGCGTCGCAGCTAAAAATTCAACAGCACTTACAAAATATTTGAATTTTTTGAATAAATTGTCTTTTATTAGCTTGGGGTCATATGTGACCCCAATTCCATAAGGGTTAATGGGGTCATATTATTTTTTTCGATACCCTAGGCTATTAAGATAAAATATAACATTTAAAAGAAAAAAGTGATGAATTTTTGATACAAAGTATTTAGAAAGAGTACATTTACAGAATATTTTACAAAAATCCCATTTTTCTCGAAATCCGCAAAAATAAAAAAAATCATTGTTAAAAAAATTCTGACACAGGTATTCACCTAAAAATTCACACAGTCAATCTCCGTCATGTATTTAATGAAACCTTAAAGTGCCAGATGCACTTTTTTAAATTTTGTTTAAGAAAATTTTTTAAAACTTGAAAAAGAAGTTTTTAAAATTTTACCAAAAATGCGTAATAGGTTAACAACGTGGTAATAAAACAATACTTCGTAACTGATAACTTATAAGTATAGAGACAAAAAAAGTTATGGCTTTAAACAATTTCTCAAATTTGAAAAAATTGCCATCAAATTTCGTGACCTAGTTTTTTTTTTTTTTGCACAAAAGTGGTCTGGGGCATTTGCTATTTCTTGGCGAATTTTTATTTGATTTTGAATTTTTATAGCTTCTTGAAAGGATAATTTAATACTGATCCCTATTCTTACAACAACTTGTCGGAAGAATGCAGCTATAGAACAAAATTTTCGTAAAATACCAAAAAAAGTCATATTTTCCCCATATAAACAAACACACTTGAAATTTTCAATCGATTTCCGGCGCGATTTTTCTTTATGCGATTGCCCCCAACCTTCACATTTGTTAGTTTTATATGGAAAGGTAACAAACTGGAACCCGCCTATACCCAAAACCGCATTTTAATTTTTTCAAGGACCACTCTAATAACAAGTAAGAGCGTTAAATTCGGCTATACCGAATCTTTGGTGCTCCCACCCGTGTTCTATACACAATGTTATAACCAACGTTGTCAATACTAAGAAGCAAAATAGACTAGATTTCAAATTTGAATGACTAGATTTTTTTACAATGATTATTAAAATTAACAAGCTGTTTTTACCCGGTCTTGCTCGGGATAAAAAGGCCTTTGACTTGAAAAATGGTTCACTATGTTTACCAGGCGCTGAGTACTTAGTCCCCAATTAACAAATTACCCAATAAAATGAACTTTCTCCCCAAAAATTTGTATGGGCAGTAAATTAATTTTTTATTTCAATTGAAAATTTTTTGATTTTTTAATTTAGAAGTTTTTTTATAAGATGCTGCAGCAAAAATGCTTCAAAAATAAGCTGCAAAACCGCTTTAAGTTTTTTTTCAGTTTATTTATAAACATCAAATATAACGGAATGGTTCGCAAATTAAAGGAATCAGAACTTTTAAAAATTGTATTACTTCATTCAATAAGTGATCATCATTGAGCAGAGACGTCAAATTCAAGTTTCAGAAATGAAAGACTAATGCGACGTTTAATATTGTGTCGCAAGGTTTCTTTAAGCAACTGCTTATAGTATATGTGTGGCCTATTTTGATCAACAGGTAATTATTTCACATACGTAGATAAAATTTATCATACGACATTTCACTAAGCTGTATTCCGCGAGCGAGTCGCGTCCGCTTCCGCGCGTTTGGCAGCCACACCCGTGCTGCCGCGCAGTTGTTGTCAACTTATTTTAATCGCCAAAATATATTTTTCAGATCATTGCGATATTTTAGCTGAGCTGTGTTCCGCGAGAGCGTCGCGTCCGCATCAGCGCTCCGCGCGCCTCGCGCCGCTTCCTCGCAACTACTACCCGTGCTGCCGCTTAGTTCTCGTTAACTTATTTTAATTTCTAAAACATTTTTTTTACAGCATTGTGATATTTTAGCTGAGCTGTGTTCCGAGAGCGCGTCGTGTCCGCATCCGTCGCGTCCGCGTTCGCGCGCCGCTTCCGCGCATTTGGCAACCACACCTGTGCTGCCGCGCAGCTGTTGCCAACTTATTTTAATTGTCAAAATATATTTTTCAGATCATTCCGATATTCTAGCTAAGCTATATTCCCCGTGCGCGTAGCTTACGCGCAACGAAATGATGCTATAGAAAAGAATACTCATTTTAAATGCATTTATTGTAGGACATATATTGAGAGCAGTATGCAAATGTTCACTAAAATAAATATTTAACAAAATTCATTAAATAATTAATGTAAAAATTTAAGAATGAATTTGGTGAGTAAGTTCATTTTTTATTTCGATTAAAAAAAATGGGGACTTTGTTAATATCTTTTGGGTACATTTTTTTTAAGTTTGGGGAATTTGTTCACCGTGTAGTTATTTCCGTGTAAACCAAATTTCAGAGAAATCCATTGAAAAGTACAAATTTGTATAGGGAAGAAATATACCACACAACAAGATATGAATTTTATATGAAAATTGGGCGTAAAAATAGGCGTGGTCGGTAAAAATCATATGGCGACCTTCCCTGGAATATGTACTCAATTTCGGAGAAAGCCATTGAAAAATAAAAGTTTGTATAGCAATCAAATAAAGAAATAGATAAAAGGAAAAAAAATAAGTTTTATATACATAGAATTTGGCGCAAAGTAGGCGTGGCCTGTAAGAAGCATATGGTGACCTTCCCTGTAGTATAGAGATCGTGTGACCAAATTTTAAACACCCCTTGAAAAATAAAAATTTCTATAGTGAACAAATATACCAAAAAACAGAAAATTAATTTTGTATAAAAAGTGTGCGTAGAAGTAGGCGCGACCGGTAAGAATCATATGGCGACCTCTCGGGAGTACAGAGATCGTGTGTAGCAAATTTCAGAGAAATCCGTTAAAAAAAAATTGTGTAGCGAACAAATTTACCAAAAAACAGAATATGAATTGTATACAAAAAGTGGGCATAACAGTGGGCGTGGCCGGTACGAAGAATATGTCGACCTTTCCTGGAGCAGAGAGATCGTGTGTACCAAATTTCAGAGAAATCGGTTGAAAAATAAAAATTTGTATAGCGAACAAATATACCAAAAAGCGGAAAATGAATTGTACATAAAAAGTGGGCGTAGAAGTAGGCGTGGCCGGTAAAAAGTATATGGCGACCTTTCCTTGGGGTATAGAGATCGTGTGTACAAAATTTCAGTAAAATCCGTTGAAAAATAAAAATTTGTATAGCGGTCAAACAAACAAACAAACAGATAAGATACTACATGGAGTGAAAACTCCCTGGCCTAACAATGAAAAACCAGTGTTTTGGATTTAAGATCAATTTTATTGTTCAACATAATCTCCGTTAAGTGAAATTCACTTCTTCCAACGAACCTCTAATATCTTGGTACCCTTGAAAAAATACGATTTGTCCAATTCTTCAAAATGGGCTTCCGTCTCTTCTTCATTTGTGGAAAAACTATTTCCCTGAAGCCATCTTATCAAATTTGGGAACAAATAATAAATAATGGTTAAGTAATTCATAATGTAACGACTTCAATTTTTCTGGCGTCAGATCAGATGAATGCGCCTGTGCATTGTCATGATGGTACAATATTTTTTTCTTATTTAAGTGGGGTCGTTTGTTTTAATTTCTTCATCCAGTCTGTCGAATATCTCAACATAGCACTTGGCAGTTATTGTTTTTCCTTTTTCCAAGTAGTCAATAAATATCCAGCCTATTGTTGAGTCTTCGGCCGCTTTGGTCGGCTTTCGCACGCTTGTAACCGCTCCATAGACTGCCTATTGAACTCCGGTGTATAATAATGAATCCACATCTCATCCATTGTTATAAATCGACGAAAAATTTCAATTGAATTTACTTCAAATATCTTTAAAGCAGACTTTGAATGAGGAGAACGTATTCTTGTGTGCAGCGCAAAGTATACAATTTTAAAGAACGAAAATTTTGTCAGATAAGTCCATGATATTATACCATAATAGTTATAACCAGTACAGGAAGAGCGCAGTGCAATAAATATGGCTTAATTCTCGAATTACATCTTCAAAAATTTTTGAAAATGTGATTTAAACGTTTGAAAAAAGTATTTTTGCCAATAGTGCAAGAATAGTGCATGATAGAGTCGCTCGACGAAAACCATAAGTTTCACTCGTGAATAGACAAAACGCGAAAAACTAAAACTAAAAAATGTAACTAAACTGAATTTTTTTGTCTAATATTTTCATTAGGTTTTTTTTTTAATTTTGTATAGCTAACTTGTAGCATGTTCTTTACGCTTTAGGACCTCTGTGAGCCGATTTGTAAATTATCCTCTTTACTCAGTTGAACACATCCTTTCAGGTTACTTCATTTCGACAGATTCTGGACTCCAGGAAATCCTGCAAATGCTCTTTAGATGTGATAAAGACCGGGTGATTTGGTTGGTGATTTCCATAGATTTTTTTGAGTCATCATGGACCCTGGAAATTGCAAATGCTCTTTAGATTGGATTAAGATCTGGTGATTGGGTTGGTGATTTAAATAGATTTTTAGTATTGTAACCAACCATAACTTGGAGTCATCATGGACCCTAGAAACTGCAAACGCTCTGTAGATTGGTTTAGGATCAGGTGATTGCGTTGGTGATTTCAAAAGATTTTTAGTATTGTAAAAATGATGTTCGGTTTAAAGCGGAGATTGAGCCCAATAATGGTTTTATATATGCAGTCTGCCATCGTACGCCTCATTCTGTCTTACGATTCCCTAGTATGGTGGGCAGCGATGAGTAGGCTAGTCATTGTTAATCTACTATACAATAATTATTACCTTAATTGATATTATTCCTATTGACTTTCATATAATGGTAACCACAGTTAGTAGTTCAGCGCAATTGGGTGTTACAAGTCAATGGAAATTCAGAACCTATGGACACCTTCGGGTGTCCTCTCCTGTGATTTCGATATTCTCAATCGAAAGATGCCAGTGTCTTCCAATCAGAGCTTCTGCCAATCACGGAAACTGTAGACATCTTTGTCGACAGTCGGGCGGCGCTTGTCTCTCTCAACTCTCATATTACATCTTCCGTTCTGAACTGTCAAAATCTAAGCAGCCCTTCCGTGATTACTCTTGGATGGGTCCGCGTCCATACGCATTTTTACGGCATCGACCAGCTAGACGAAGTGATATGAACAGGTTCCACTATTGATGCTTCTTCGGCGGTATCAGTCACAACTCCACTAGTAACCACTGAGAGATGAATTTTCCTGCACTCTCTACGAGCAGCGGAAAGTAAATTCTGGAATATTGACACATGCAGTATTGCAGGGCACATGTGGCATGATTATGACATGAGTAGGACTTAATCTCTCCTCACTAGAAATAGAAGGGACTTATCAAGGTTTACGAGCATGTTAACTGGCTGATTGGTTAACATACAGGAAGATTAAGACTTCAGTAAAACGATCATGCCGCAACTGCTGGTGAAGAGGTGACAATATGTCATCTCATGAATGTCAATGTCAATCTTTGGTCTTTGGTTCAGAATACTAGACAGACACACATCTGGCGACCTATCTAGGATATCGAACTAGAGCTGACTTTTGCAGAATTTCTTTCGAGTGGTTTTTCCACACAGATTTACTTGACTCTACTAGTTTATTTCACAGACCCTGAACTGACATTTAAACCAACCAATCAATTATCCGTTATCTGATACTTCTTGAGCATTTAGTGCGACAGTAAAAATCAGCTGATTCGCATAACTAGCCCCTGAAACAGCAGCAGACAATCCAATTAACTGAAAAAAATATTTTTTAAGGGCATTCCAAATTCCAAACGTACCTTCACGCCAATAATGATAATCAATAATAATGATAATCAAAAACAAGTAAGAAAATTATAGTCGGTCTAGACCGACTATACGATACCCTATACCATGCGTTTAGAAACCCTATCTCTTAGGCCCAACTAACTGGACATAGAAAATAAGCAAAAACCAAATTTGAGTGGGATTTTTATTAATTTTTTTGGCTGCAGATATGAAAAAGTTCATATCGGATGCTATATCTATATGGGGACTAGGTCCAAAAATGGACCGATCCTGATCATGTTTGGTAAAGTCTCTTGTATTTTGCAAAAATATATACAAACCAAATCTGAGAAGAATCAGTGCAATATTTTTGATAGATTTAAGTGAAGATCGGGAAGCAGCCCTATATGGGGCCAAAGGGATCATTTTTGGATTACTCATTAGTGGACGTAATGAACGCATACAAAACCCAATTTGAGTAAGGTCTATATGACAATTTGGATCTTTTGGCAATTTATGTCGATTTCATAGGGGTAATTTGTATGGGGGCTAGGTCTGAACATGGACCGATTCTCACCAATTTCAATAGCGTTCATCCCATGGCCGATAAAAGCTTATATACCAAATTTCATCAAAATATATTCATATTTGCGACCTGCAGTTTGATTACAAGGTTTACATGGACACACAGACGGACGGACGGACGGACGGACGGACATTGTTAAATCAACTCAAAAAGTGATTCTGATTCGATCGGTATAATTAAAGATGGGTCTAGGTCAAATATTTTCGGTTGTTACAAACAGCAGCACAAAGTCATTATACCCAAACCACATACTGGTATAGGGTATAATAAATGAACAGTTTCTACACAGAATTTGTTCGGAAAATCGTATTGACTAAAAGCTGTCCCAAAATTAACGCAATGTTAGCTTCGAAAAGCAATCACATTTTTTTCTTCATATTTTTATTTGTTTTTATTGAATCATAAAGTTTACTGGATGTGATTATGTATGGCACAGCACATCGAGGAACAAGTGTGTCAAATTTAATGAATTGATGGAATTCGCAAATATAAAGATTGAAGGTTCCTTACATAAACTTCACGAATTTTATAAATTCATAAAATTTGCCGCATTAGGTGGGTTTTCTTACGCAGGGTCACAAATATGGAAGAATTTCATTAATGCAGCGTTGAGTTGTCTCTTCCAGTGCGTGGATAGTTGAGGGCTTATTGGTATAGACATTTGCCTCCAAATATCGCACGATCTAGGGCTATTTCTGATCATCGAAACGAGAGAGTACCAAACCATGTCAATTGTCTTGTGCAGTAATCGAATCGTTTCACGGGTTGTATAGAATGTGGCATCGTCTTATTGAAAACACTTGGCGTCCACATCATTAACATCCAATTTAGACAGAAATAAACTATATTTAAATGTCGCGATATTGACCACAAGTAGGAGCGTCATTTTCGAAGAGGCTGCACCAAAAAGTGATACGTTACAGACGCATTTGTTTTTCAACAAACACATGTTCTCTAAACCCCAAATATGGCAGTTTTTGACGATCAACGAAGCCAGCAAAGTGAAATGTGCTTCATTCCTTAAGAATGTTTTGTTCCAAAAATCACCATCCACTTGTTGATGTTCAGTAATCGATTCATTGAATTCTCTCCTATCGTGTAATACACTTTTACTACCCTAAACTGACAGTTGTCAAACTGTCTTTCTTGTGGTTGCCAACACTTTACTGCACAAATGGCGGTAAATTCTAACCTTGCGTAGACTTGAGCTTCTAGTACGTAACACAGAGGCTAGAAACTCAAAGAAAATTCATCGGTGAAGCAATATAAACATGCTGCCGAGTAAAACAATTGAAAGTTTAACTGAGCAATGTTTAGATTTTATAGTATTTTTTGCACACTTTGTAATTCTCCATGCACATAATTAAAACAACTTATTTTTCTAATTAAAAGAGTTGTTTGTGCACCAGCAAATTGTTTTTTTTTTCTGTTAGGTCTTTCTTTTAAAAAACCTAGGTTTCAGAGGTTCTTTATAAAACGTACACCAGTTCCTCCATTTCTTTGCATTTCGGTAAACTTACAAAGATAAAAAAACGAAGACTTTTGAAATTCTGTCACAACAATATGTTGGTACTGCACAAGAGAGCTGCACTTAATCCATAGACAAAAGGAATGTTGCGACAAATAACTTTCTTTCCGACACAGATTCGCAAAGGACACAGCAAATAGAAAATGATAAAAGGAGATAAGAAGAAAATGGTGGATGCTGATGGTGGAATAAAACTCCTACAACAGAAGATGTCCTGCTTGGTAAAACATGAAATACAGCAGACGTTGATGAACGTAAGTAGAAGAGCCATAGTACAAGAAGGTGCACAGACTACAAAACTGCAATTGTCAGTGACAATTGCTTGACAAAGCGTAGAAAAAACAATAGTGGTAAAAGCAAAGTTTAAGCCAGAGTATGAGGAAAGACAGGAACAGAAAAATTGTTACAATATTAGATGATGCTGAATTGTTGCAGTAGACTATTGTTACATGCTGCAAATACTGTTCTTACTAAAGTTGCTACTGCCAAAAATGTCGTGTTCTTATTTATGTGATGCCAAAGCATGTATATATGCATTTAGACAGTCATATCTTTATCTACGCATATGTTGTAATTCATGCAGAGAAGAAAATGCCGTAGAACAACATACAGGAACGCATAACAATATACGGTTCACGATGATGTCATTAATTAGCCAAGGAGAAAACAAATACGAGCTAAAAGACTCTTGCGATAATTTATGAAATGGTTAGTTCTCAGAAACGGTTAAATTTAAGATCGAAATATTTACACATTTTTAGAACCGTAATGTCCGTCCGACTGTACATTGCACTTATTGTCGACTAGAAGAACTTTTTAACAACATCGGTGCAAGGATATCCACGTCGTAAAACGATAAAAATTGAAAAACCTTTCACATGACAACTTTTAATTTGTAAACAAATCAACTCAATCGCAGCAAGGACCTGTTTAGCTGCCATAAATCATAATCTGAAAAGCACTATAAAAGCGGTACAAACTATTCGCTTATTCTGAAATTGGACAAATTTGTTGTTGAATACTACAGATTTTAAATGAAAAAGTCATGTGAGTCCGATCAAGGGAAGATGTGTAAACATCTAGTAATTTAAGATTTTTTTATGGCACTTTTTTAAAATTAAACAGAGAGCGTCACACAGAGCCGTATTTACACGATCTACGCGGCCAAAAATATTTTTGTACTGAATTGGTATCTAAACAATGTAAATAAATTAAAAAAAAAATTTTCACAATAAATATGTATATATTTAAGTTTATATACATTATATATTTACAAAAAAGCAAAATAATAAAATTTTCGGTCTGTACAAAGGGAAATAACTTAATAATGCTAGTTTATTGGCATTCTTCATCACTCTCCGATGAACTTTCTGATACTGGTAAAAATGTTCTTGATATCCTTTTTTTTACAGTGCGCATGCTACTTAGCATAGGATGAGAAGAAAGTAGAAGGCGATTAAAAATATCCTGATTACAGCTTTCCCTTGAAAATGTTCTCGCATAGTCTTGGCGGTAACATCTTAAATGTTTGTTGCGAGCCTCAGCTGCTTCCTCGGAAAGCTGTCCGATTGGTAATAATGCATTTTCGATGATGACTGCGCCATCAACTAAAAGCTTGTGCATTGTTGGCGTCATAGGGTGCCAATCATAAAGGTCCACATAAACGCGAGCAGTTTCTGATGCATATTTTTCATACTTTACGGGATCTATTTTGAATCCGCTTGAAATTACTTCCGATATGACTTTTAGTCTGTAAATTAGCTCATAACTAATGCCAGTTATTTCTGCAGCTAATGTGGGGTCCTCAAAGAACCTTCTGCTGCTATTGCCATCATTGGTATTGCCGAAATTGGATTTAGGCATATCTATTATTAAGCCTGTTTCATTGAGAAACCTTCTTTTTATCTCTTTCTTGGATTGCTCTTCTAGATCTTTCTCCTCTTTAGATATCCTTTCCCTGTATTTTTGCACTTGGAGTTTATAGGCTAAATGTAGGATACATTCAAAAATTCAAATTCTGACGTGCAACACCGATATGTCAAATTCAAGGGCTGCAAAATTCACTTCTCTTGTGTAGTCCAATTTATTGAAATCTTTCGAGGTTGCTCCACATATATAGCACCTACTTGTGGACTTTGTACCTATGGCCGCATTCCAGACGTTTCCGTCTACCATGGTCAGTACAAATGTGTGCTTAATTAAGAATTTTTTCTTCGCTATATCGACCTCTGTTGGGACTAACGAGTTAATAGCGCTTTTAGCATGTCTTATTTCCTCTTCAGTAATATCTGTTGTTTCCTTGAGAAAACGGAATCTTATTGGTCGACAAAATGACGGCGAAGAGGGCGTTGGATTGTTCCATAAAATTTTATTATCTCCACAAGCTAATTGCACAGGTACAAAGCAGCTTTGAAATATATTTGAATCCGAATCGGTATCATTTTGTATTTTTTGCTTAAACTGTGATTGCTGGGACCCATCGCAACCCCATTTACTTAGAGAGTTAGGCATTCACGCTCTTGCTCCTTTAAAGTCTCCAATAGCTCTTCTAGGTTCTCCGATAAACGCATAGAGGTAACATCCATTAGAGGCTGCAATTGAGCTTTGGCAATAGTACTTGTCACCATAATCGATTCTTTAGGTGGGTAAATTGTCTGCTTGGTTTTTAGTAAGCACCTAAAAACTTTTATAGGAAAAAACTTTTTATAGGTCTTTCTTATAATTTCGTACTGTCCAAGTGTCAAATCGGCATCTACAAACATTTGCAATGCTTGCATTGGTGTTAAGGAGGAGGCTTTCCTTTTACTTGATTTCCTACAGTAAAATGCCTTTTTATATTTATTTGCTCGAGTACCAAATTTTCCCAGTTCCACTATCGCAGCATGGATTATGATATCATTTTCAAAATTAGAACGAAGTTCTTCAGTCTTTCGCCTTTTGCGCCTATCACTTAAATCTTCAAACAACTTAGATGGCCGACCTGGCCGTTTTTGTGTCTCAACAA
This sequence comes from Cordilura impudica, assembly GCA_963682025.1. Lineage (NCBI taxonomy): Eukaryota > Metazoa > Arthropoda > Insecta > Diptera > Scathophagidae > Cordilura > Cordilura impudica. The sequence continues at coordinate 248,401,689 of OY821518.1, forward strand.
CAGCTATTTTGAAAGTACCTTCTTACCAATTTTGGTTGTATTTTAGAAAATTAGCTTCTTTATAATGAGCTTTGACCCACCTTTGCTTCAGTTCTGATTTGAAAAGAGCAAAACCATGTTTCAATTTAATAATTTGGTCTTCATTATAACTTTCACATGAAAAAAGTTCATCTTTTAGATAGTTTAGTTTTGTATCTAAACTAGGCAAATTTTCCTTCTTCATGCGGTCGCATAAGTATTGTCGAGTCACAATCTTGATGCACCCTCTGAAACTAAAACAAACATGCATTAAGTTAAGAGACACTTACAAACATTTCTAATTTTATACGAAATTTCGCTACATATCTTTAACCCCTCAAAACTATATTTATCCGGAAGTTTCCGGACACGATTTGGTACCATTTATAAGGAAAAGGATCATATAATAACCTGTAATAATAACTGTAGCCCGATCTACCCCGATACATGAACAAAAACACTAGTAAAGAAAACTGTTGAAGAAAATCAGGGTACGAAAAAGACATTTTTTATAAGTTGAAATAATAATGTTGTTTTGTAGTTTACCATGACTTAATTAATGTAATTTGTAAGTTTCTTACCTTCTTCATTAGAATCCATCACTTTTAATGTGCAACAAGAACTTGTTAACATAAAAAATAACTTGGGAAGTTCGTTTAATAAAGCGCGTCGACGAGAACAGATACGTATACTAGGTGAAACGGCTCAATTCCGACTAATGCCACGGGTGCGCGTTGCGCATTAGCAGGTAAAAAAGGGACGGGTTTTGTTCACGAGTAAGTCCTTTGTTCGGGGAACCAGTTTTTATGAATGGTATTGTTATTTTGAGATTGGGACTTTTGGCCGCGTAGATCGTGCAAATACGGCTCTGTGCGTCATCTATGTATCGCTTATAGCAATCAACTGCAGGGGCTCTGCTAATACAAAAATATTTATTATTATTTATTATTTCAATTGGTTAATTTTTCGTTTTTTATTTTTAACTCTTAATTTTTTTTTCAATTTTCATTTATTATTTTTAATTTTTTCATTTTTTATTTTTCATTTTTTATATTTAATTTTTAGTTTTCTTTTTTTATTTTTCTTTTATTACATTTAATTTTTTATTTTTCATTTATTATTTTTCATTTATTATTTTTCTTTTTTCATTTCTCATTTTTCGTTTTCCATTTTCCATTTTTCTTTTTTCATTTTTCACTTTTTAGTTTTCATTTTTTATTTTTTATTTTTCAGTTTTCATTTTTTAATTTTCTTTTTTCATTTTAATTTTTTATTTTATATTTTGATTTTTTTATTTTTAATTTTTCATTTTTATTTTTCATTTTTAATTTTAAATTTTTTTTTAATTTTTCATTTTCATTTTTTATTTTTAATTTTTTACTTTTCATTTTTCTTTTTCATTTTTTATTTTTCATTTTTCATTTTCATTTTTCATTTTTTATATTTCATTTTTCGTTTTTAATTTTCTTTTTTTATTTTTCTTTTTTACATTTCATTTTTTATTTTTCAATTATTAGTTTTCATTTCTAATTCTTCATTTTCCATTTTTCACTTTTAATATTTAATTTTTTAGTTTTCATTTTTTATTTTTCAGTTTTAATTTTTCATTTTTTAATTTTCATTTTTCATTTTTCGTTTTTCATTTTTATTTTTTTTATTTTTCATTATGAATTTTTGATTTTTCATTTTTATTTTTAATTTTTTATTTTTATTTTTTATTTTTTTTTTATATTTTTTTAAATTTTTTTTTTAATTTTTTTTTTTAATTTTTTTTTTTTATTTTTCATTTTTTATTTTTCATTTTTCTTTTTAATTTTTTATTTTACATTTTTTATATTAAATTTTTCGTTTTTAATTTTCTTTTTTTATTTTTCTTTTTTTACATTTCATTTTTTATTTTTCATTTATTATTTTTCATTTCCAATTTTTCATTTTCCATTTTTCATTTTTAATTTTTCATTTTTTAGTTTTCATTTTTGTTTTTCATTTTTATTTTTTTTAGTTTTCATTTTTCGTTTTTCATTTTTATTTTTTTTATATTTCATTTTGAATTTTTTATTTTTCATTTTTATTTTTAATTTTTCATTTTTTATTTTTGTTTTTTATTTTTTTTTTTATTTTTTTTTAATTTTTTTTTTTTTTAATTTTTAATTTTTTATTTTTTTATTTTTCATTTTTTATTTTTCATTTTCAAAAAGGTATTTATGACATATCATAATTTTTTCACCAATACAATCATAAGTCACACGGATTTTGTCTTACGGCTCACGTGTTGCGCTGTTTTTGTAATTGTATTGTGAAATAGAAATTTACCCACGTGCGCGTATAGATGTTTACACATCAAAAAAATTGTATGTTTATTGAGTGACTATACTAATTTGGATTTGAATTGATAATCGATTCAATAATGTTACCCAATATTTTCTTATCCGATCCCGTCCAGTTACAGCACGATTACCAATATTAATAACAGATGACGTCACACAAATTTATAACATTCGAGATATATTTACTTCATTTGGGAGTTGCCACGCTAGCTGATCCCATTTTCCCCCCTTTTGTATTGCTCAAGATACATATATGATGTTGAAAAGTCACTTAGCATGGGAGGTGACACGCCCACGAAGTAACAGATGACCTCACACAAAGCTATTTACCTTGTATGCGAGGTACCAGCAACGATATTTAGACTAATAACCTGTAAAATCGCACAAAGTAGCATTCCTCTCCGTTTTATATTACTTAGGATATGTGATGATAAAAACTCACTTTAAATGGTAGGTGACATGCCCACTTATCCAATATCGCCCATTTTCGGTAAATCTACTCCCATTAGTAACAAATGACCTCACACAAATTTCCAAATCTTTTCGTCATAGAACTCGAGATATGTGATACTGAATATTTACTTTTTATGGGAGATGCCAAGCCCCGTGAATTTTTCAGATATTTTGATAGTAATTTTGTTATTCAAAAATCATTGAAATTGGTCCTGCCATTCTTGAGTTGTAAATGGTGTAACTAAACCGACTTGTATGTATATTAGGGTGACAGCGGTTTGTATGAAAAAAAATTGTTGATCGAATTTTGAGGCGTGCTGGTCAGCTTCTTGTAACACTGGACCTAAAACTTTAGTGCGCAAAATTTGAGCCAAATCGGAGAATGATTTCTGGGCGCGCATTGAGATCAAAGTTCAAATATGAATTTATTTGTAAAAATCACAAAAAAAATTTTGATTTAATAATTACGTTTCAATTAAATTAATCAATAAACCATAATCCAGAGTAAACTATCTTTCTAATAAAACAAAAAAATCTATTATCGGTTGAAAAACAGCCAAGTTATATCAAGTTCCCTAGGCAATAAATGCGCCGCAGACCATTAAGATAATCGAGCTCACATTTTTAAAGACATTGAAATAATTTACAACAACAACATTTTGAATTCTCCTGATCCCAAAATGATCTTATGTAAAGTATTTTGCATATCGTCTATTGTTATGCCGTTCTAAATTAATGTCAAAACGGTACGTATTTTTTAGCACTATTTCAAAATCTCCAATTTTACTTTTTCAAAAATTTTACTTCAAAAAATTTTGGTGTTTTCATATTTCAAATATCTTTTGTCAAAATATTATACTGCTTGATATAGTTTTTCAATCTTGTAAATTAACGTTAAATTGAAACACTATAAACTGTCCCTCTTTAAGGTCAAAGGTCAAATTTAAGGAGATTTACATTTTTTTAAAACTAAATATCGAAATAATATATATTTGTGAAAGGATTTCGATAGACCTGTTGATAATATTTTAAAAATTCTAAAAAATAATATTCTGGACTTATTTTCTGAAATTAACCCGTGGGGTACTCAAAATGTGTCCCGGGTTTAATTTGTTTTTTTTAGAATTATTATATTCATATAAAGGTATATCGAGGGCTTATATTAAAAAAATAATATCTACATTTGACAGCAGCATTAATTTTTGATTTCAAACTGTTCTCTGATATAACTGTCAAATATAAAATTAATTTTGATATCATACATGAATAGTACGGCTATTTCTTAATGGATATTGTAGCAAATCGATCGACAAGTACTTTCAGATCTTAATAATAAATTGGTTTTACACGCTCTCTTTAAAATAGTTATTGATGCAGATGCCAATTTTTGAATATAAGACCTCGATATACAAGTTTGTATTAAATATAAAAACTAACTAATTTATATATTTTCATAAAATAACAAATAAATTTGAGGAATTTTATGAATACATTAAATTTGTTTTATTTTAAATAAATGCTGATGAAGAACATATTTGACATCAAGAGTATCCCACGATCTAATTTCAGTCCAGATATTTTTTTTTTTAAATGTAAATCTCCTTAAATTTGACTTTTGACCTTAAAGAGGGACAGATTATAGTATTTCAATTTAACCTTAATTTACAAGATTGAGAACATATATCATGTAGCATTATACTTTGACAAAAGAAAATTTGAAATATGAAAACACCAAAAAGATGTAGCCGAAAGTTGAAAATGTATGAAAAATCACATTTTCCTTCGAATCCGCTGAAATAAAAACGCTGCCCTCGCCAAATTAAGAACATGATGCCTACAATATTTGGCATTTTAATCACATATATTTTGTTAATAAGACCTTAAAGTCCAATCGTTGATTTCGGAAAATTTCTTGAACAAAACTTTTGAAAAAGTAAAATTGGAGATTTTGAAATATTGCTAAAAAATACGTACCGTTTTGACGTTAATTTAGAACGGCATAACAATTGAAGGGATGCAGAATACTTTACATAAGGTCATTTCGGGATCAGGAGAATGCAAAAATATTGTTGTTGTAAATTATTTCAAACAAAAAACGGAAGGATGCGGATGAGCACAGGCATTTTCAAGATAAGTGGAAATTTGATTATTTTTTCACTTTCATCAAAGATAAAGCTATGTGCTTAATATGCTCAGAGACTGTGTCGACATTAAAAGAATATAACATCAAAAGGCAGTACGATACAAAACATGAACAACAATATAAAAACTAACTTAACAGGACAACTCCGGATAGATAAGTTTAATCAAATGGAGAAAAACTTTGGAAACCAACAGGCTACTTTTAAAAATCAAGCTATTTTATCAAATGCGACAGTAAAACTAGTTTTGTTGTCAGTCAAATTCCTGCTGTTGCAGGAACAGCATTTCCTGATAAAATAAGTATTATTTCATACATTAGTTTATCAAGATTCACCATTGCAAGAATTGAAGACTCGTCCGAGAAAAGAACAATAACGCTTCGTGAACGCATTGCAAAATTCGAATACTGGGGGGTTATTATGTAACTCGATTCGAATGAAAAAATTTACGAATTCGTACAAATTGTACTTTGTAGTACGCTTTCGTACTATTATTTCCATTTCAATTTTCGAAAAGAAATTCCTTTCGAAGATATTTTCGTTTCGAATCGAATTACATAATAACCCCCCTGTTCTTTGGCACTTGATGGGAGTTGCGATATTAGCGATACACCACAACTGGCTATATTTTTACGATATATTGATACCAAGTTTCATATTATCGAAGAATTGTGTTCACTGATTAGGAGTATTGGGAAGGTTATGTCAAGACATTAAGAAGCAGGGAAATATTTGTTAACCACTGCATAATTCACCAGGGAAATTTGTGTGCGAAATGAATGAGTTTGCCGAATGTCACAGTACCAATAATTAAACTAATCAGTTTTATAAAGTCACGCGCGTTACATCACCGTGAATTTAAAGAATTCCTAAAAGTTTTAGAAATGGAATATGGCGACGTGGTTCTTAATACCGAAGTACGTTGGCTTAGTAGAGGTTCAATGCTAAAAAGAGTACATATTTAACTTAAAAAGCGAATCACAATTGTTCGTTGATAGTGATAAAGAATGGATGTACAATTTTGGGTTAATGTGGAACTATAAGGCAAAGAACAGTTTATTCACAATTTGTATAATATTTGTATGATTCAGGGCTTTAATCGCAAATTAAAATTGTGGAAACAGCATCCTTTGCAGAACAAAGTGTCTCACTTTCCACATTGCTACTTCTCAAAAATTCGCACAAAATTTAATCAACGAATTTTAATTTCGACTCCCAAGGTTCAAAGCTGAGAAGACAGCGGTTTCCATGAAAATGTTTTCCTCTCCTTTTAATATCGATATGGATGCAGTTCCCGAAGACTTACAAGTGCAAGAGAATGACATGCCTAATACTAGCGATTTAAAAAATGTATTTGTCTCAGTAAACATCCAAAATTTTTAAAAATTTTATGTGAGCCCTGAGAAATTTCCGCTTTTGACGAAAAATGCAAAGCAAATTATGTCTCTGTTCGGAAGTACGTATGTTTGCGAACAATTATTTTCAACCATGAAATTAATCAAATATGACCACCGACCAAGACTGAGTGATGGACGATTAGAAAGCTGCATACGTGTAGCTACCTCATCAATTGCGGCTGATATTGATGAGCTTGCCTAATTTCTCATTAAAAATTTCAAGTAAATTCGTTTTATTGTTTTTATTTTGCAATAAAATTTGTATATGAAATCTCTCCTTTTTTTAATTTTATATTTTTTTATTCTAATGTTTATTAAAAATAAAGTTTTGTAAATTATTAATAAGTGTTACTCTATGTGCGGCCCGCCAAAAAATTGTAAAATTTTAATTGGCCCGTTTATTAAAAAGCTTGCTCACCCTTGCTCTAGATTATGGTTTATTAATTAATTTAATTGAAACGCAATTATCAATTTTTACATATAAATTCATATTTGAACTTTGAACTCAATGAGCGTGCATAATGTATTGTCCGATTTGGCTCAAAATTTGTGCACTAAAGTTTTAGATCCAGTGTCACAATAATCCGACCCGTACACCTCAAAATTCGACCGAAAATTGTTTTTAATTCACCCTAATGTATATAGATGACATATGAATAATAATTGTCCAAAATCAATATATTTTAGGCAAAGTCACTATTATTAAGAATTTATTTTATTTTTTTTTATACTTATTGTAATTAGCATTGTTGTTAAGTAATTAATATTCAAATGTAGAAATTGAATTAAGTACATATCTTTGTTGTGAATTATACTTAATGAATTGTCAAAAAAAAAAAAAATATATATATATATATATTACAAAAAACCATAGACTCACCTAAAGATAAACCTTCACAAAATTAATGAGGTTATATCAAATATAGAACAAATGTAAAAGGTCACTTGCGGTCTGAAGGCCAAACGGTGAGCACACATGAATAAAACCCATTATAATATTAATTTTAATTATAATTTTTATTTAGTTCTCTTTTACATTTTCCTTTATAAGGAGTGAGATCGAAGAAACCTTAACATATATAAAATGTAATAATTAGGTTTTTGATTTCTTTTATTTAATTGAAACTATATTAACTCAACAAAAAAAAAAAAAAAAAAAAAATTGTAGTTCTCGTCACTGTTTATGAACTAATGGACCTTTTCCTGAAACCCTTACATTAGACCATCTCCGTTTAAAAACTTCTTCTTTGTGGTCTTCAACTTTCTTTTCGCTAGAGCCCATTATCTCTCCACTGGCCCAAGCTCCGTATAGTTTAGAGGATTTACCTCCGTAAATACAAAAACCACGTTATATCTCTTGTACCACTCAAGAGCTTTCTTACGGGTCAAAAATATGGGGACACATTGTGTTGGCTTATGAAGGGAAGTAGTCTTCTTTGCAAGTACTCCTCAACTCCTCTTTTGCCGCAAATGCTAATTGTTTGCAATACCAGCAACTATTTTGGAAATTTCGCCTGTTTTTCAGTTATAAACTATAATTCGACATTTTCTCAAGCATTAGCGATATACATATTTTGACTCGGAAGCTGGGAAAAATTTGCAGCAGGAGTATTTTTGCATGAAACATGATCAGCCCAGTGCTAAATAAGAATTCCCCTGGAATTTTTTCACTTTCCTCTCATTATGAAAAAAAAAAAACTCCCTGGTAGTTTAAATATTTTCTGACATTTTTCTCCCATCAATTTTTAATGGCTGCTATTTTTTTCTTCCTACGCTACCGGAGTACCAGGTTATTGATTAACGCATATTTATTTTGTTATTGATTTTATTGTCAAATCTTAATTGTAATAATTCTTTTCAAAAATATTTATATATATATTTTTTTTCTTCTACTTACAGGTAAGCCAACTGGCAAATTAACTAACTAAAACGGTAGTAAGGTTCATACGAGGGCCGAACATCGTTCGGTACAAAGTCAAAACTCTTTCGTCGTGTTTTAGTGCTCGCTAAAATTACAGCTAAACAAATATTTATAATAGCAGTAATACAAAGTGGTAATATTTGATAAAATTTATTAGGGAATAGTCCTAACAGAGAAAGTTTATAATTTAGAACCTTTTTGCTGGATTCGTAATATACCCTTAACATACCTTAAGTTTTTCGAATTAATTTAAAGGATGTTTTTTTAAGCCCGATTAAACTTGAAATTGTAAAATATAATAAAAAGATTTAATTTTAATCAAAAAAATCATGTGAATGCGATCACAGGGGAGATGTGTAAACATCTAGTAATTAAAGATTTTTTTATGGCACTTTTTGAAAATCAAACAGAAAGCGTCATCTATGTATCACTTATAGCAATCAACTGCAGGGGCTCTGCGAATATAAAAATATTTATTATTGTTTATTATTTCAACTGGTTAATTTTTAATTTTTCGTTTTTTATTTTTCAAATTTCGTTTTCATTTTTTATTTTTAATTTTTCATATTCCATTTTCCATTTTATTTTTCATTTTAATTTTTTTTTCATATTTCATTTTTAATTTTTTAGTTTTCATTTTTAATTTTTCATTTTTTATTTTACATTTCCCATTTTTTATTTTTTATTTTTTATTTTTCTTTTTTCTTTTTTTATTTTTAATTTTTTGTTTTTCATTTTTCATTTCTTATTTTTAATTTTTTATTTTTCATTTTCCATTTTTCATTTTTATTTTTAATTTTTTATTTTTCATTTTGCAGTTTTCAGTTCTCATTTTTTATTTTTCAGTTTTCATTTTTCATTTGATATTTTTCATTTTTCATTTTTTTGGAAAATGAAAATTGAAAATTGAAAATTTAAAAATTAAAAATGGAAATTGGAAAATGAAAAATGGAAAATGGAACATGAAAATTGAAAAATGAAAAATTAAAAATGGAAAATGGAAAACGCAAAATGGAAAATGGAAAATGAAAATTGAAAAATGGAAAATGGAAATTGAATATTCAAAATTGAATAATTGCAAAGGGAAAATGAAAAATTAAATATGGAAATTGGAAAATGAAAATTGAAAAACGAATAATGGAAAATGGAAAACACAAAAATTAAAAAATAAAAATTAAAAATTAAAAACTAAAAATTAAAAATTAAAAAATAAAAATTAAAAATTGAAAATTAAAAATTAAAAATTAAAAATTAAAAATTAAAAATTAAAAATTAAAATTTAAAAATTAAAAATTAAAAATTAAAAATTAAAAATTAAAAATTAAAAATTAAAAATGAAAAATGAAAAATTAAAAATTAAAAATTAAAAATTAAAAATTAAAAATTAAAAATTAAAAATTAAAAATTAAAAATTAAAAATTAAAAATTAAAAATTAAAAATTAAAAATTAAAAATTAAAAATTAAAAATTAAAAATTAAAAATTAAAAATTAAAAATTAAAAATTAAAAATTAAAAATTAAAAATTAAAAATTAAAAATTAAAAATTAAAAATTAAAAATTAAAAATTAAAAATTAAAAATTAAAAATTAAAAATTAAAAATTGGAAATTAAAAATTAAAAGCTAAAAATTAAAGACTCAGGTGGAGGGTATCAAAAAATTCGGCACAGCCGAATTTAACACTCTGACTTGTTATTTTTCATTTACATTTTTAATATTTCAGTTTTCGTTTTTCATTTTTTATTTTTCATATTTTTTCCATTTTTTTGGTTTTCAGTTTTCATTTTTCAATTTTTGTTTTTCATTTTTCGTTTTTAGATTTTCGGTTTTCGATTTTCGTTTTTCATTTTTTTTTTTTCATTTTTTATTTTTCATTTTTATTTTTAATATTTCATTTTTAATTTTTCATTTTTTGTTTTTAATTTTTCATTTTTTATTTTTCAGTTTTCATTTTTCATTTAGTATTTTTAGTTTTTAATTTTTTATTTTTAATTTTTTATTATTTTTTTCATTTTCATTTTTATTTTTCATTTATATTTTTAGTTTTTCATTTTTCATATTTCATTTTTAATTTTTCAGTTTTCGATTTTAATTTTTCTTTTTTCATTTTTAATTTTTAATTTTTTATTTTTAATTTTTATTTTTAATTTTTAATTTTTTATTTTTCATTTTTAATTTTTATTTTTAATTTTTTATATTTCATTTTTTATTTTTTATTTTTAATTTTTTATGTTCCATTTTTTGTTTTTCAGTTTTCATTTTTCAATTTTTGTTTTTCATTTTTCGATTTTCGTTTTTCGTTTTTTTTTTCATTTTTTATTTTTCATTTTTATTTTTAATATTTCATTTTTAATTTTTCATTTTTTATTTTTCAGTTTTCATTTGTTTTTTTTTTTCATTTTTGATTTGTCATTTTTTATTTTTCATTTTTTATTTTTCAGTTTTCATTTTTCATTTGTTATTTTTCATTTTTTATTTTTCATTTTTTATTTTTAATTTTTCAGTTTTATTTTTCATTATTTATTTTTAATTTTTTATTATTTATTTCATTTTCATTTTTATTTTTCATTTATATTTTTAATATTTCATTTTTCATATCTCATTTTTAATTTTTCAGTTTTCGTTTTTAATTTTTCTTTTTTCAATTTTAATTTTTAATTTTTAATTTTTAATTTTTAATTTTTAATTTTTAATTTTTAATTTTTAATTTTTAATTTTTAATTTTTAATTTTTAATTTTTAATTTTTAATTTTTAATTTTTAATTTTTAATTTTTAATTTTTAATTTTTAATTTTTAATTTTTAGTTTTTAATTTTTAATTTTTAATTTTTAATTTTGAATTTTTAATTTTTATTTTTAATTTTTAATTTTTAATTTTTAATTTTTAATTTTTAATTTTTAATTTTTAATTTTTAATTTTTAATTTTTAATTTTTAATTTTTAATTTTTAATTTTTAATTTTTAATTTTTAATTTTTAATTTTTAATTTTTAATTTTTAATTTTTAATTTTTAATTTTTAATTTTTAATTTTTAATTTTTAATTTTTAATTTTTAATTTTTAATTTTTAATTTTTAATTTTTAATTTTTAATTTTTAATTTTTAATTTTTAATTTTTAATTTTTAATTTTTAATTTTTAATTTTTAATTTTTAATTTTTAATTTTTAATTTTTAATTTTTAATTTTTAATTTTTAATTTTTAATTTTTAATTTTTAATTTTTAATTTTTAATTTTTAATTTTTAATTTTTAATTTTTAATTTTTAATTTTTAATTTTTAATTTTTAATTTTTAATTTTTAATTTTTAATTTTTAATTTTTAATTTTTAATTTTTAATTTTTAATTTTTAATTTTTAATTTTTAATTTTTAATTTTTAATTTTTAATTTTTAATTTTTAATTTTTATTTTTAATTTTTAATTTTTAATTTTTAATTTTTAATTTTTAATTTTTAATTTTTAATTTTTAATTTTTAATTTTTAATTTTTAATTTTTAATTTTTAATTTTTAATTTTTAATTTTTAATTTTTAATTTTTAATTTTTAATTTTTAATTTTTAATTTTTAATTTTTAATTTTTAATTTTTAATTTTTAATTTTTAATTTTTAATTTTTAATTTTTAATTTTTAATTTTTAATTTTTAATTTTTAATTTTTAATTTTTAATTTTTAATTTTTAATTTTTAATTTTTAATTTTTAATTTTTAATTTTTAATTTTTAATTTTTAATTTTTAATTTTTAATTTTTAATTTTTAATTTTTAATTTTTAATTTTTAATTTTTAATTTTTAATTTTTAATTTTTAATTTTTAATTTTTAATTTTTAATTTTTAATTTTTAATTTTTAATTTTTAATTTTTAATTTTTAATTTTTAATTTTTAATTTTTAATTTTTAATTGTTAATTTTTAATTTTTAATTTTTAATTTTTAATTTTTAATTTTTAATTTTTACTTTTAAATTTTTAATTTTTTATTTTTAATTTTTAATTTTTAATTTTTAATTTTTAATTTTTAATTTTTTATTTTTCATTTTAATTTTTAATTTTTTATATTTCATTTTTAATTTTTCATTTTTTATTTTTCATTTTTAATTTTCAAACAGCTTATTACATATCATAATTTTTTCACCAATGCAATCTTAAGTCACGCCGATTTTGTCTTACGGGTCACATGTTACGCAGTTTTTGTGAATGTATTGTGAAATAGAAATTGAATTTCGCGTATGGATGTTTACACATAAAAATTTTTTTTTTTTTTTTTTTTTGCGAAAGATCAATGGCATTAACGGCTGTTCTTGATGAGGCACATTCTGGATGTCCACTTTTAAGCCACTTTTGCGAGCATTGCTCACCATATAGCAATAATAAAATGAACAATGTTGGCCTCCAAGGTGTCAATTGTTGCTGGTTTATCAGCATAAGGCTGTGAAATCACGTAGCCCTACAGGAAACAATCGAGAGGTGACATGACCTTGGAAGAGAATTTTTAGGTCCATTTCTAGAAATCAACTTATGGCCAAATTTTTAATGGCCATCCTGTTGATGGCTATGTGCCATACGGCGACCGCAACCACATCACGACCTGATCAATGTCATCCATATTTTCAAAAAAAAAAAAAAAAAACAGCATGGTGCGTTAACGATCTCCATTGGCCGTAACAAGCTCCGGCTTCATTTTGCAAGAAATAAACCGAACGGTGTATTTTCTGGTTGTTATGTAGTCCGTAGGGTCTGTGGTGGATTGGTCCCACTGTATACGTTGTAATTTTTTTTTGAAACAAACCCTTAGTGGCAAAACCGAGCATCATTGCTGAACAAAATTTTGCGATAAAACATCGGGTCAGTTTTAGACTGCTCTAGAGCACAATGGGCTAAAGAACCGCGCGTGTGATGGTCTCGTGTCTTTATTTCAGCACTAGCTACATCTTATATGGATGCAGGCCTACATCGTTGTGAAAAATTTTCAACGTAATGGATGGACAGACGCACAATTCCTGGGACCTACGACGAACCGATAAATTTTGATCTTTTTCCACACTCTCGTTTGAAGCGGCGATATTCTCTTCAGTACGCACATTCCTTCGACGCGTCAATTAGCTAGTATGTGGTATCAAATCTATCCACAGTTCGACAGATGGCTTTCTCAGATGGACGATTATGTGCCCAATAAAAACCACAACGTTGCGTGAATCGATGATTGATTTTCAAAATAAATTTAGAAAATTTGGTAGCGTTGTTTAAGCATTCACATATTCATGACAACTTGTCAGAGCATACTGATCATAAATGTCAAAAAGTGAGTGCAGTATGATAGTTCATTTGACAGCTTACCCTTTCGTAAGTTATATCTAACCGGAAAAAAGCATCCGTTAGTTTTTTTTTTTTTTTTAATTAATCAACACTCAGGGGATGCCCCCTACAGATGCAGTGCATTGTCTTGATCTCAGGAAAATAGGTTTAGGAGGAAAGATTGAGTATTATGTTCATTTTTTTTATTTATTTTTATTTTTTTTTTGTTTGCAGCGACAGACCAAAGCCTCTGGTGGGAATCGAACCCACGACCACCGCATGATAGGCGAGCACGCTACCTACTCACCTACCGGGGCGCTTGTTGTTTAAACGAAAAAAAATGAATTTGATCGGGCTCGTGAGACATATTTAAAGATTTCCAAACTAGCTGAATATTTTAGGAATATTAATTTAGTAGTTTTAGTAGTTTTTTTCAACGGAATTCCTTATGCGGCTTTAAAATAGTTTCAAAAAAATCAGATCAAGATTTGATCAATTTGTTACTACAAATTGTTTTTGTAAAAGGCATTAAATAATTTTAAAAACTTTTAACTGATTATTTAGAAATTAGTGTAGTGCTTAAAATTGCCAATTTCTCAATCATCAATTAGATTATTTATCCCTTTCAGATATTCATATATCCATTTGTTAACTATTTCTTTTTTTATTTATCTGCAGTTCAATATTCTTGTATGTATTTCGTAAACTTTTATTTTTTAATGAAATTAATTTTCTACTTCTTATAAGTAAGAAGAAGCAGCCAAATGTATATAAAAACCATGATTCAATTCATTAAGAGGGTTGTAAAAATAAAACAGCATGTTGTGAATTTTAAGAGTTTGTTTTCATAAATATATGTATGAGTATACAGTGCGTTTCATAGATATAACGTCATTAACTGTTTTTAATATATCTCTATTAAAATTACACCAATTAGTTAGGTCACTTTGAAAAAATTACTTTCCCCTGACATTTAATTTTCAATTGTATAAATTAGTATAGATTAAAAGCCAAAGCCTCGCCACATTAAATCTAGGATGAAATTTCTTCATGTTAAATTAGATCAATTGAGAATCAGTTAAACTGGTTATAGTAATACTAAGTATTTTTTTTATTATTTATTTATTTATTGGAACTGCTCCATACACAAGACTAAAAGTCTTATTTTGCAGTATGGAACTGATTGTATTTAAAATTATAAAATTATCAATAAATTAATAACTTAATAACTAATTACAAATTTTCTTTATATAAAATGCAAACAACAATAAGATTAAAATTAAAGAATAAAGTTGAAATATTTGAAATTTAATTTAATCACATGTATTATAATATCAAATAATATTTAATGTTTTAAATTGTTATGCCGAAAGCAGTTTAAAAATATTTTCTTTAAATTTTCATATTATATTGAAATATCTGTCTATTCATCTGGATTTAAATGGTGGCTCTAGTTCTGAAACTGGAGGCCGCACAGTGGACCATTTGACGAGAAGGCGGTCAAAAATCTATAACTTTTGATTGGATTGGAATTTTGATATGCGGTTTTTTTTGTTTGGTAGGTGAGACTTTAGCCTTTAAGTTTTGCTATAAAACGTAATTCTCGACCGAAAATAAAAAAAGTTACGGAGGGTTTAAA
This sequence comes from Cordilura impudica, assembly GCA_963682025.1. Classification (NCBI taxonomy): domain Eukaryota; kingdom Metazoa; phylum Arthropoda; class Insecta; order Diptera; family Scathophagidae; genus Cordilura; species Cordilura impudica. The sequence continues at coordinate 248,416,871 of OY821518.1, forward strand.
ATACATTTTCATTTGTAGTTGAATTTGTAGTTTAATTTTACAACTAATACTTTTTAACAATTTTTTAAGTTAATTTTTTCAGAAAATGCCAAACTTTGGCCCCCGTAAACTTTTAAGTCCTAATGTGCCAAAGGTTGTTTTTTTTTTTTTGTTTTTTTTTTTTTTTTTTTTTTTTTTGAAAGATCCCGAGTTCAAATATAATTTATTAAGCAGCGAACGTAAAAGTTATCTTATATTGGTTCAAGATAGAGAAGTTTCAATGAAAAACTCGTATGTTTTTGCTTTAGTTAAATTTTTTGTTATTGTCTTTTTAAATATTTCTATATCAATTTTTATGGTAAATTTATGAAATATAACAATTTTTATTGTAAATTTACAAAATATATAAATTTTTAAATCAAGAAAATTTTTTAACTATATAAAAAAAAGTGTAACTTCTTGTTAGTGTAATGAAAAAGAACTTTAAATCAACCAATTTTAGTAAAAATTTCTTCTAAATAGGCTTGATTTTCATCTTCTAGAAGTTGTTTAGCTTCTTCGTCTAATTCAATAGAGGTAGTTTTCCATTTTTGACGAATGTTGGGGATATATGGATCTGAAGTGCACAACAAAATAGTGATAAGGTCTTCATTAGTACAACATCTGGACATTTTCCTTGTGTTGTGCTTGCGAAAGAATCTGTAGTCTTTATTCCTTTCTTCTTGCGCTTCTTCAGATAGATCTCCTATTGGTAGCATATTTGTTCCCCATGGTACAAAATTTTATGAACTGTGGATGGCATATATCTCTAAGAGTATTTTTCATTATAAAGTATAGCTGTTTTATTGGCGTACTCTCCAAATTTTTTTGCATTTATCTACTTTCTGCTGCATGCTAGAACTTATAATATGATTTTGAATCGTCTTATTAATTCATGATCTACACCTGTGATAGATGCTGCAGTTTCCCTATCGGAAAAAAATCTCATTGCAGTATTTCCATCAGTTGTGTTTTTTCCCCTTGTTTTGGTTGGTTGATTACGAGGCCTACCTGTAGATATTTTTGTTGAATTTGTTTTTTTTTCTTTCTTTTTTTCTTCATTTTCTTTGTTTTTTCTCACTGTTTCGCCTAACGGACCAAATTCCAAATCATAACCCAATTTAAGAATATGCTCCATGAAACGTATTCTAGCATGAAGAGGGGACATTCCAAATTCGTAGGCTTCCTTAAAACTATCGTCTTCTGGTGTGGGCTGGCTTAATTGACTTGATGTCTTTTGGCATATAATGCAGCTTGACGTTGACTTTGTTCCAGTTAAAGCTTGTGCAACTTTTCCATCAATCATTGTGAGATACATTTTAAAATGTTTACTGGTTGAAGTTCCTTAATTTGATCTTATATTTTTTGAACTTCTTCAGTTACGAAATCTTTGGTTTCCTTTTTGAATGTAAATTTTATTGGTCTGCAATACTTTGTTAAAGAAGGAATTTCATTTTTCCATATATCAATTTCTGTTGCTCTACTAGTTGACGGCTCTAAGACGCTATACCTTTTTGTTAAGCGCAATGGAACGAAAGATACCATAAATAAATTAGCATCTGATGAATTTTCGGCATTAAATTGCTTGTATTGTTTCTGACCAGAGGATCCATCACATCCCCATTTAGAAATTAAAGTAATGCTGCCATTACCAATTTTTTTTAAATGATCAGTATCAAGCGTATTTAGCAATCGTTCTGCAGTATGTTCATGGAGATCTTGCAATTTTATTTCTGCTGATGTTGAAGTGACACTAATAGCAGATTATGAAGGTAAGCATTCTTTTTTGGCAGAAACTAAATCTCGATACTCTGGAAAAATCCCACAATTCTTTTCATTGTTTCGCTTCCGCAATTCCTTATATTCATTTTTGGTAAATTTCAAATCCGAAAATAGGGTGAACGCTTCTTCCGGCGTAAATTTCTTATCTTCAATTGGTGTAGGAATGCTTTTCAAAATCCTCTTTGTGCTCCTTGGGCTCGCTTCTACTATTTTTTCAATTATTTTTTTTATTTTGGGTTGGTTGAATTTGGTGCAAAAATAAATCCTTAATAATTCTTTGAGAAATTTCTTCATTGATATTCTCCAGCTTGCGCCTTCGAGATCTTTCACTACATCCGTCAATTGGTTTTGCTGGTCGACCCTTTTTCCACTTTCGTTGGCAGTAGTAGATACACTCTCAAAAATAAGTTCCTTTATTAACCAGTGTTGGTAACGTTTGTACATCTTTGCCTTGCTATAAGAGCATTCAATGTACCGTCTTTTCAAATTCGATGCAAAATTAGTAATTTTTCCTTTGTGTATTTCAATGTCTTCTAGGTTACAAGACGTCGTTGCTCACTATGTGCAAAATTACATCGTCTACATCATTTCGTTGAAAATAAATATCTGCCAGATCTCTGTAACAGTACTTAGCCATTGCACAAATTGTAATGAATAATAATTGTGGAAACATTATTATAAATTCCCTTTCTTGCAATTAAGTAAAACAAAAATTTTGATCTTTTATTACCACTTTTAGAGGCATAAAAAACCCACACCCTTACCCCTTTTAAAAGGTGAAGCATACCTGCTCATATCTTAAAGGGCTATGTCGCAATAGTAATGGTTTTTTTTTTACCATTTACAAATTTTTATCTTTTATAACCACTTTTAGAAGCATAAAAAACCTACACCCTAACCCTTTTTAAAAGGTGAAGCATACCTGCTCACATCTTAAAGGGCTATGTCGCAATAGTTTTTTTTTACCATTTACCTGTTATTTAAATTGTTTCCCATTTTGTCAGGTATTTAAACTATATAACTCTAATTCAGACTATTAATGTTTTTGAAGGATACCTATGTAAATGTACCTGTAACAATTAAGCGCATTATATCTCAACCCTTTTTTTATAAGTATATAACAACTCCTGACAACTCTACCGACACGCAAAAAATAGACCGCGGTGCACCGGTACGACCAACTTTTGTATTCATAACACTCAGACGGACGGACGGACATCGTTTAATCGACTCAGAAAGTGTTTTTGAGTCGATCCGTATAATAAAAGATGGATAAAGGTCCAATATTTTTGGCAGTTACACCTCAAACTTAATATATCCTAACCACATTGTGGACAACTTTTGTATTCATAAATTTTACAGAAAATATCTAACCTTGGGTCAGAAAAATTGTTCTGGTGCACACGGGCGGAAACTGGCGGGTATATAATGTGGTATAGTAGTATAGGGGAGGGTTCGGACTATAGAAGAGTGCAAGATTTTTTCTGACTCCTTTTGAGTGGCAGGAGTTATGCTGTATTAAGTAGGAGATTTTCGGAAAATTTGGACCTTTTTTAAAAATTTTTTTTTTTAAATTTCGGAATGACTCAGTGATTTTGCATTTTTAACATTAATAGTATGGAAGCCACAAAATTATACAAAATTTATTTCACTTCAAAATCTTTTAAATCAAAAAAGCTACAGTCATTCAAAAATAAAAATTTTTAATTTTAGCAAAATACTGAGAAAGCCCATTTTCGAAGACCCTGTTCGCTGTGATATAGTGGAGATAGAGTCACAATTTTTTGGCTCCCGAGGTTTACAAGTATATACTTTCAAATGAGTAACATAACTATAAAATCGGTAACAAAAAAAAAAATAATTTTTGGCCGTTCTCAAAATATGGTCCACTGTGGGCTGGTTTGAGCGTCAGTCGTCCAATCTGTAATTTTTCGCAATGGGTTTTTAATAGGTTTTTTTTTTACTTCTTTGTAGTTAGTCTAGTCGAAATTACCAGGATTTTTTAAACATTTTTGAACTATGCTAAAAATCAAACCAAGTTTTGAACAACTGCACGGATACCGACATTTTCAGCTTTCAATTACTTAATGTGACCTTCATAAAGGTGATTTACTTTTTTACATTAAATATTAACACTTACTTTTATATGGTACCGTTTTTACAGAAATACTTAAACTAACTGGAACTTGGTGCATATATTTGGTAAATTGGCGTTATAGTTTTGAAATACAAGCAAAGGAATATTTAAATAAAAATAAAACAAAAACAACTGGAAAATTATAATTTGTACGATTGAAGATTAAACGTATCCTTCGAAGAGAACTGAGAGACTGATGAGAAAAATTTGATAGACATAGATTAAAACCAACGTTGTCATTATAGTTATGAAACGCACTATATATTTGATATGCATATATATATATTCTCTTTAACCATTTTTTGTATTCTATACAATCTTAACCATTAAAGGCAACTGAAGAAAAAAAAAACAGTCATGGCATCAGCAAATATTGTGCATACCATCCCTCTCAAAATTGTGTGTTTATTTCAGCTCAAAAAATTTATTTTGCATGCTATTAGTTTCTATAAAGTACATGCTTTTATTTGTGATTGTTTGGAAACTTGAAATTATTAGCAGAAAGTGTTAAAATCGATGTTATTCCCTTAGAATCTACAATTTTTTTATTCCCTTAAGAATATAAATTGTAGAAAGTACTATTTTTATCCCTTTCTAACCCTGTAGCATTTAACATTAATAACAAGTTCAAGTGTTAAATAATTATTTTCCCCCACAAAAATGAAATGTTTGTAATATTTTTTTTTAATTTTTCCTTTAAATTTTTTTATTAAATTTCCTTGCGAAAAATAAAATTATGGTTGCTTTCTTTTTAAGGTAAATACTTTTTTCTGCACATACATATCTTAAAAGAACATTTTTCTCCACAATAATATAGCCGTAGATATATATATGTATGTATATATATATATGTTTTCTTTTTTTTAATTTCTTCTAAAATAAACAAATAATTATGAAAAACTTAGAGAAAAGTTTTACTTTCAAAAAGTAATATTTTTGCTGTGTTCTTTTTAAGTAAAATATTTCTCTTCGTGGAGAAAATATAATTATTATTTTTTTTGTTAGGCGAAAGTATTACTGACGAAAATATGTCAAAAATATAAAAGATAAGTAAATAAAATAAAGAAAAGTAATAATAATAGTTTTTTAAAGTAATAATTTTCAGAGAATATTTTTATTTACATATTTTTTTTTTGTTTAAAATTCTTTTTTAATATTACTTTGATAAAGTATTTTTATTATAAGAAAAAATAATTTTCTTAGAAAAATTTTCTTTAAAAAAATTTTTTTTTATATAATGTTTTTTTTTAATTTTGCTTTTTTTCTCTCTTCTGCTAAATATTTCACATTAGTGACATTTCTTCGTACTAAAAATTGTAAATAACTTTTTGAAAATTTTTTTTCTTTTTCTGTGATAAAAATTTGTCGTAAAATATACCAATAATTATTAAAAATTTAGAGAAAATTTTTACCTTCAAAAAGTAAAATTTTTGCTGTCTTCTTTTTAAGAATATATTTCCTTTCGTGGGGAAAATATCAAGAAGAAAAATGTCAAAAAAGCATAAATAAAATAAAATATTAATAATATAAGACACTTATTATTTTAATAATTTTACAGGTTTTTTTAATTTATTTTTTATTTTATTGTATTTAGAATTCTATTTTAATATTACTTCGATAAAGTATTTTTCTCACAAGAAAAAATTATTTTGTTAAATAAAAAAAATTTATGAAAAAAATATTTTTTTTTTTAAGAGAATATTTTTTCTCGTGAGAAAAATATGAAAAAATATTTTTTTTTAAGAAAATATTTTTTTCTTGTGAGAAAAATTCTTTATCGGAGTAATATTAAAATAATAAAATTAAAAATTAAAAATTTAAAATTTAAAATTAAAAATTAAAAATTAAAAATTACAAATTAAAAATTAAAAATTAAAAAATTTTAAATTAATAATTAAAAATTAGAAATTAAAAATTAAAAATTCAAATTAAAAATTAAAAATTAAAAATTAAAAATTAAAAATTAAAAATTAAAAATTAAAAATTAAAAATTAAAAATTAAAAATTAATAATTAAAAATTAAAAGTTAAAAATTAAAAATTAAAAATTATAAATTAAAAATTAAATATTAAATATTAAAAATTAAAAATTAAAAATTAAAAATTAAAAATTAAAAATTAAAAATTAAAAATTAAAAATTAAAAATAAAAAATTAAAAATTAAAAATTAAAAATTAAAAATTAAAAATTAAAAATTAAAAATTAAAAATTAAAAATTAAAAATTAAAAATTAAAAATTAAAAATTAAAAATTAAAAACTAAAAATTAAAAATTTAAAATTAAAAATTAAAAATTAAAAATTGAAAATTAAAAATTAAAAATTAAAAATTAAAAATTAAAAATTAAAAATTAAAAATTAAAAATTAAAAATTAAAAATTAAAAATTAAAAATTAAAAATTAAAAATTAAAAATTAAAAATAAAAAATTAAAAATTAAAAATTAAAAATTAAAAATTAAAAACTAAAAATTAAAAATTAAAAATTAAAAATTAAAAATTAAAAATTAAAAATTAAAAATTAAAAATTAAAAATTAAAAAATTAAAAATTAAAAATTAAAAATTAAAAATTAAAAATTAAAAATTAAAAATTAAAAATTAAAAATTAAAAATTAAAAATTAAAAATTAAAAATTAAAAATTAAAAATTAAAAATTAAAAATTAAAAATTAAAAATTAAAAATTAAAAATTAAAAATTAAAAATTAAAAATTAAAAATTAAAAATTAAAAATTAAAAATTAAAAATTAAAAATTAAAAATTAAAAATTAAAAATTAAAAATTAAAAATTAAAAATTAAAAATTAAAAATTAAAAATTAAAAATTAAAAATTAAAAATTAAAAATTAAAAATTAAAAATTAAAAATTAAAAATTAAAAATTAAAAATTAAAAATTAAAAATTAAAAATTAAAAATTAAAAATTAAAAATTAAAAATTAAAAATTAAAAATTAAAAATTAAAAATTAAAAATTAAAAATTAAAAATTAAAAATTAAAAATTAAAAATTAAAAATTAAAAATTAAAAATTAAAAATTAAAAATTAAAAATTAAAAATTAAAAATTAAAAATTAAAAATTAAAAATTAAAAATTAAAAATTAAAAATTAAAAATTAAAAATTAAAAATTAAAAATTAAAAATTAAAAATTAAAAATTAAAAATTAAAAATTAAAAATTAAAAATTAAAAATTAAAAATTAAAAATTAAAAATTAAAAATTAAAAATTAAAAATTAAAAATTAAAAATTAAAAATTAAAAATTAAAAATTAAAAATAAAAAATTAATAATTAAAAATTAATAATTAAAAATTGAAAATTAAAAATTAAAAATTAAAAGTTAAAAATTTAAAATTTAAAATTAAAAATTAAAAATTAAAAATTAAAATTAAAAATTTCGGAGGTTGGCGAAATATTGGAAAATAAATTAATAAAAATAGACCTCGAGCTGGAAGAAATTATTTAATTATTTAATTAAAAATAATTCAAAAATTTTTTTTTATTTTTTACTTTTTTTTCTTCTGGTTCATATTTGACATTGGTGAAATTTCTTCGTATTTAAAATTGTAAATAACTTTTTGAAAAAATTTTTCTCGCATTTTTTTTCTCTTATTTTTGTAAAATTTGTCCTTAAATATACATATAATTATTAAAAATTTATGGAAAATTTTTACCAATAAATATTAGTGTTTTCTTCGACCTTTTTGTTGTTATTAAATTATATATTGATTGAGCTTACGTCAAATTCTTTGAATATTTTGTTGTTTTTTATTTATTCGATATTTCGCTACCCTATTATAAATTAATGAAAATTTTTACTTTCAAAAAGTAAAATTTTTTCTGTGTTCTTTTTAATGAAAATATTTCTTTTCGGGGACAAAATATCAAAATTAGTTTTTTCTTTTTGTTATCAGAAAAATATTACCGAAGAAAAATATGTAAAAAATATGAAAAAAAAATAAATAAAATAAAAAATAATGTTATTAGTGTTTTAAAGCAATAATTTTCCAGGTATTTTTTTATTATTATTATTAATATTATCAATAAAATCTTTCCTTTTTTTTAATTTTATATTTTTTTATTCAAATGTTTATTATAAATAAAGTTTTGTAATTTATTAACAAGTGTTACTTTATGTGCGGACCGCCATAAAATTGTAAAATTTTAATTGGCCCGTTTATTAAAAAGCTTGCTCACCCTTGCTCTAGATTATGGTTTATTAATTAAGTTAATTGAAACGCAATTATTAATATCAAAATTTTTGTGAAAAATTATTTTTTTTTGTGATAATTTTTACATATAAATGCATATTTGAACTTTGAACTCAATGCGAGTTTAGAAAGCATTGTCCGATTTGGCTCAAATTTAGATCCAGTGTCACAATAATCAAAAAAAAAAAAAAAAAAAAAAACTATGGCTGTCACCCTAATGTTTATACAATTGTTTTAATATTGTTTTACAATTGTACGTATTATAAGTATTTTCCTAAAATAATAAATTAAACTGATCTGGTTTATGAATCAAACAGATTTGGGATGGTATGAGTATAATGTTGACGTCGGATTCATATTAATTGCCTCTTATTGTGAGTATGAGTGCATCAGAGTAGTTGAATTTCTTCAATGATCGCTAGGCATTTATACTTAAAATTTCATGAGTGACTACAAGTAGCGAAAAACGAGTTAATGTTGATCTCTGATTCCTTGCTAAAATAAACCCACATTTTAGAGGCTAGGAACGAGTCAAGCCAGTAAGAACATTATGCAGCAAAAGAAAAATGTGGTGGTCTGAATGAGCAAGTTCTGGGCCTAATTTTAACAATCGTGATCGAAATAATTTCGTATCAAAATTTTTGCGAAAGTGGAAATACTTATAATTTCCTTAATCGTTACGAAGCGAAACGATGTATTGTTTCAGTATTGGAAAAGACGGAAATAAATACGTTTTCCAACACCGCATAAATGTAACAGATTAAACAGAAAATGTAAACAAAAAAGATATGTGTGACATTAAAAGAAGTAAAATATTAACATATGGATTTAACTTTTTTTTTTATGCATCTTCTTCCGATTTCGTACAAATGAATGGCCAAATTTTATAAAACGTTTGGTAATTTGTATAAAACATTTGATATTTTGGAAATTTATCTAACATTTACACTTCTAAAATTTGACCATTCCTCTCAAAATTTTATTTGTCTAAAATGTAATCAACAAATTATCCACGAATTATTCAAATAGGTCTTGCATATCGATTGTAGCAACTATATGCAACCAAATGATTCACAAATTCTGGACATCGAATTAGGACCACGCCTTAAGCCCCGTGGTAATGAAAAATTTAATTATATCATAATGGCCGATGATCCCCATTTACTGGTATATGATATTTTGATACAAAAGTGGCCCTATCGTCAGTCGAAAAGAAATATTGCACGATCAGTGAATAATTACCTATAAAACCCAGCGACATAACATTCGGTCGTAAAGGAGAGATTCTTATATCGGGTGGTTATGGTAACTTGTATACAGCTCCATATACATTCAACCACACATCGAAGCCAAACAACGGAAGGACAACATAAATATGTTATAATTAGGCTCTATGCTGGACCCACCAGAAATCTAATGGTTGATTCGTATGGCGCTTTATTTTATGCGTATTGTTTTTATAAGCAAAATATGTCGGCCGAATACAGTGAAATTATACACATGACTTCGAAAAATTTCTAGCAATTTTTTTTTTTTTTTTTTTGGTTAGATCCGCATGATCAATATTTTTCGTGGTGTTAATCTCATTGGAAAAAATATTTTTAAAATATTTTATCGTTACGACACACATAATCGTACAACAAAATTATGAAATTTTTCTATAAAATAATCTAACTCATAAAAACAAATTTTTTATTAAAACTCTTTCTTTCCTTATGCAAATGGGTTTTGAATCTCTTCGTGATTATGTCAAAGTTAATCTTTTTTCACAGCAAGTGTATTGACCAAGTTTTAGATCGATCGGATAAGGGGAAGTTGAGGTTTTAATCCCTCCATGACTGTGCGTGACTATGCGTGACTGTGCGTGACTATGTGAATAAACGTGACGGTGCGTGACTACCTCAAAATTAATCTATAGTCACAACAAGACTATGGGCCAAGTTTCAGATCAATTGGATAAGGGGGAATAAGGATGACCCACGACAGACAAACAGAGAGTACGAGTTAAAGGCAAGAGTTTAAAAATGACTAAATGTACACTTCATTGACTCTGGTTGCAAATTTATATAAAATAAAAATTGCCTTTTCGCATGCTATTTTGATTACGAGTAAAATTTCACAAGGTTGCATTACAATGATCACTCGTTATCGGTTCCCAAAATCAGAAATTTCGTTACATATTATTCAGTATAGTAAAGGAAAATCCCAAAAGTACAAAAATTCGCATGTTCGGATAAAAATACGTACGCTTACGAATGCGAAAATTAGGCCCCTGGTATCATTAAGTAATTTTTAACTGGAAATATTATTATTTTTTTTTTTTGGACATATGATGGCACCAAATACAGATCCAACCTTGGTGATGGATGGACTTCACATACGATATCTTAAGCTTCGGTTTGTCGCAATGAATCCACTGTTTATCAGCAGTAACTAACTATACGATGCATAAATGTCTTTTTTCAAAACCGTCGAAGCAGCATTTCAGACATTCAGAATCGCCTTTGGATGCGTCTCAAATTTTTCTCGTAGAACATCCATGCTTCGGGATGAATCCCATTGAATCGAGGCGGTTGCAAATTACTGTTTCTGTCACATCAAATAATTCTGTGAGTTGTTCCTGCTTTTGCGTAAGATCTTCAATTCTTCTTGCTGGAACAGGACGGACCTTGTCTTCGGCATCCAATCACCACTTTTATCATGTCGAAACCAGAATTCGCATGTATTAATCGAGTTTCGGATAAATTATTAAAAAAAAAAAAATATTTCAAATATCTTGAATTTATACAAATTTATTCGCATTATTTAAACCTTTCAACTTATATAAAAATTTTAATTGCATATCCACTAGATGTTACGTGACCTTCCCCATAACAAGTAATATGCAACATCTATATTTTTGTTCATTGCTGTTTAAGGATACATTCCTCTATTAATTCTAGCATATAATAAATGCAAATTGCATTAACTCCCCACCAACAAAAAAAAGCTTTTAACTCTCTACCAGCATTAGATATAGACAACATCCCTTAGTTTAGAAAATAATATTTTTATATTTTGGGGTATGAATGTTTTGTAAATTCGTATCTTTAACTCATTTGTTGTTAAAATACATATTTACTTTTTTTCTTGTTAGCATCTTTTTTTTTTGGTAATGGAAAATGCACTTGTTGTAACAACGATGTCCCACTCCGCCCGAAAAAAAAAACACTAACAACCCTTAAAACCCGTAACAGCTGGAATGATATATAAAATACAAGATTTGGTGATGCAACAGCAGACTCCCGCATTTGTTGCATTTTTGTTAAAAAACATTATTTAGAAAAATAGAGTAGAGGACTCTGTGATCAGACCAGAACATTTTAGTATAATAAGCAAGAAACAAATTTGCATTGATAATGGTCTGTGGTGCATTTTAATTTATTTATAAAGTATTTGATTTCATCGTTTCTTTTTCTACTTATTATTTTCTATATAAATTCTGTTTCTTTTAGTTTCTATCTCAGAATTTAAAATACCATGGAAATTTGATTGTAATATTGTATTCTATGTAGTATTGTATATATATATACATATATATATATATATATTAGGGTGACAGCCTTTTTTGGAATTTCAAGACGAACGGGTCGGACTATTGTGACACTGGATTTAAAACATTGGGCCGCAAAATTTGAGCCAAATCGGAAGATGTTTTCTGGACGTGCATTGAGTTCAAAGTTCAAATATAAATTTATTAGAAAAAAATTATCACAAAAAAATCGTTTTTCACAAAAGTCTTGATATTAATAAATGCGTCTCAATTAAATTAATCAATAAACCATAATCCATAAATTATCTTTCTAATAAAACAAAAAAATCTATTATCGGTTGAAAAACACCCAAGTTATACCAAGTTTCCCAGGCAATAGATGCGCCGCAAACCACTTGATTAAGAAAGTCGAGCTCACATTTTTAAAGACATTGAAATAAATTACAACAACAATATTTTTGTATTCTTCTAATCCCAAGCTGATCTTAAGTAAAGTATTTGCATATCGTCTATTGTTATGCCGTTCTAAATTCATGTCAAAACGGAACGTATTTTTTAGCACTATTTCAAAATATCCAATTTTACTTTTTCAAAAGTTTTGTTCAAGAAATTTTCCGAAATCAACGATGGGACTTTAAGGTCTTATTAACAAAATGTATGTGATTAAAAATGCCAAATATTGTAGGTATCATGTTCTTAATTTGGCAAGGGCAGCGTTTTTATTTTAGCGGATTTGAAGGAAAATGTGATTTTTTATACTTTTTCAACTTTCGGCTACATCTTTTTGGTGTTTTCATATTTCAAATTTCTTTTGTCAAAGTATAATGCTGCATGATATATGTTCTCAATCTTGTAAATTAAGGTTAAATTGAAACACTATAATCTGTCCCTCTTTAAGGTCAAAAGTCAAATTTAAGGAGATTTACATTTTTTTTAAACATAATATCAAAATAATATATATTTGTGGAAGGATTTCGATAGAACCTGTTGATAATATTTTAATAATTCCAAAAAATAATATTCTGGACTGAAATTAGATCTTGGGATACTCTTGATGTCAAATTGGCTCTATCTATAAATATGTTCTTCATCAGCATTTATTTAAAATAAAACAAATTTAATGTATTCATGTATGTATTCATAAAATTCCACATTAAGATCATTGAGATGCTGAGTCATGTCGTTAAGAAACCCAAACACGCACATTCATTCTTTATTACTAAAATGAGAAAAGGCATATTACCTTCATATCCACGAACAATTGTGTTTCGCTTTTTAAGTTAAATATGTACTCTTTTTAGCATTGAACCTCTACTAAGCCAACGTACTTCGGTATTAAGAACCACTTCGCCATATTCAATTTCTAAATCTTTTACGAATTCTTCAAATTCACGGTGATGTAATGCGCGTGACTTTATAAAACTGATTAGCTTAATTATTGGTACTGTGACATTCGGCAAACTCATTCATTTCGCACACAAATTTTCCTGGTGAATTATGCAGTGGTTAACAAATATTTCCCTTCCTGTGACCTTCTTAATGTCTTGACATAACCTTCCCAATACTCTTAATCAGTGAACACAATTGTTCGATAATATTAAATTTGGTGTCAATATATTGTAAAAATATAGCCAGTTGTGGTGTATCGCTAATATCGCAACTCTCATCAAGTTCCAAAGAACAGGGGGGTTATTATGTAATTCGATTCGAAACGAAAATATTTTCGAAAGGAATTTCTTTTCGAAAATTGAAATGGAAATAATAGTACGAAAGCGTACTACAAAGTACAATTTGTACGAATTCGTAAATTTTTTCATTCGAATCGAATTACATCATAACCCCCCAGTATTCGAATTTTGCAATGCGTTCACGAAGCGTTGTTGTTCTTTTCTCGGACGACTCTTCAATTCTTCTTGCAATGGTGAATCTTGATAAACTAATGTATGAAATAATACTTATTTTATCAGGAAATGCTATTCCTGCAACAGCAGGAATTTGACTGACAACAAAACTAGCCTTTACTGTCGCATTTGATAAAATAGCTTGATTTTTAAAAGTAGCCTGTTGGTTTCCAAAGTTTTTCCCGATTTGATTAAACTTATCTATCCGGAGTTGTCCTGTTAAGTTAGTTTTTATATTGTTGTTCATGTTTTGTATCGTACTGCCTTTTGTTATTATAGTCTTTTGTTATCGACACAGTCTCTGAGCATATTAAGCACATAGCTTTATCTTTGACGAAAGTGAAAAAATAATCAAATTTCCACTTAACTTGGAAATGCCTGTGTTCATCCGCATCCTTCCGTTTTTTGTTTGAAATAATTTGCAACATCAACATTTCTGCATTCTCCTGATCCCAAACTGATCTTACGTAAAGTCTTCTGCATCCCTTCAATTGTTATGCCGTTCTAAATTAATGTCAAAACGGTACGTATTTTGTAGCACTATTTCAAAATCTCCAATTTTACTTTTTCAAAAATTTTGTTCAATAAATTTACCGAAATCAACGATTGGACTTTAAGGTCTTATTAACAAAATATATGTGATTAAAATGCCAAATATTGTAGGTATCCTGTTCTTAATTTGGCTAGGGTAGCGTTTTTATTTTAGCGGATTTAAAGAAAATGTGATGTTTAGTACTTTTTCAACTTTCAGGCTACATCTTTTTGGTGGTTTCATATTTTAAATTTCTTTTGTCAAAGTATAATGCTACATGATATATGTTCTCAATCTTGGAAATTAAGGTTAAATTGAAACACTATAAACTGTCCCTCTTTAAGGTCAAAAGTCAAATTTAAGGAGATTTACATTTTTTTTTTAAACAAAATATCGAAATAATATACATTTGTGGACGGATTTCGATAGAACTTGTCGATAATATTTTAATAATTGTATAAAATAATATTCTGGACTGAAATTAGCTCGTGGGATACTCTTGATGTCAAATTGACTCTTTATGAAAATCTATAAATATGTTCTTCATCAGCATTTATTTAAAATACAACAAATTTAATGTATTCATAAAATTCCTCAAATTTATTCATTATTTTCTGAAAATATATAGATTAATTAGTTTTTATATTTAATACAAATTTGTATATCGAGGGCTTATATTTAAAAAGTATTATCTGTATCAATAAATATTTTAAAGAGAGCGTGTAAAACCAATTTATTAATAAGATCTGAAAGTATTTGTCGATCGATTTGCTACAATATCTATTAAGAAATAGGCGCACTAATCATCTATGATATCAAAATTAATATTATATTTGACAGTTATATTAGAGACCAGTTTGAAATCAAAAATTAATATTGCTGGAAAATGTGTCACTTTTTGAATATAAGCCCTCGATATACCTTTATATGAATATATTAATTCTGAGAAAAAAAAATTAAAACTAGGACACATACTGAGTACCCCACGGGTAAATTTCAGAAAATAATTAGATAATTCGATAATTAATTAGAATTATTAAAATATCAACAACTTTTATCGAAATCCTTCCACAAATATATATTATTTTGATATCTTGTTTTAAATTTGACCTTTGACCTTAAAGGGGGACAATTTATAGCGTTTCAATTTAGCCTTAATTTACAAGATTGGGAATTTATATCAAGTAGTATGTATATTTTGACAAAAAATATATGAAATACGAAAACATCAAAAAAATTTAGCCTAACAGTTGAAAAAGTATGAAAAATCAAATTATTCTTCAAATCCGCTGAAATAAAAACGCTGCCCTCGCCAAATTATGATTAGAATACCTACAGAATTTGTCCGTTTTAATCAAATACATTTTGTTAATAAGACCTTAAAGTCCAATCGTTGATTTCGAAAATTTTTTGAACAAAATTTTTGAAAAAGTAAAATTGGAGATTTTGAAATAGTGCTAAAAAATACGTACCCTTTTGATATTAATGTAGAACGGCATAACAATAGACGAGATGCAACATACTTTACATGAGATTATTTTGGGATCAGGAGAATGCACAAATGTTGTTGTTGTATATTATTTAAATTTCTTTAAAAATGTGAGCTCGATTTTCTTAATCAAGTGGTCCGCGGCACATTTATTTCCAGGGGATCTTAATATAACTTGGCTGTTTTTAAACCGATAATAGATTTTTTTTGTTTTATTAGAAAGGTAATTTACTCCAGATTATGGTTTGTTTGTTAATTAATTGAAACGCAATTATTGATATCAAATTTTTTGTGAAAAATGATTTTTTTTTACAATTTTTACATACAAATTAATATTTGAACTCTGAACTCAATGCGCGTCCAAAAAGCATTGTCCGATTTGGCTCAAGTTTTGCGCACTAAAGTTTTAGATCCAGTCTCACAATTATCCGACCCGCACACCTCAAAATTTGACCAAAAAATTTTTTCACACAAACCGCTATTACCGTAATAATTATACTACATGGCGTGAAAACTCCATGGCCTAGCAATGGATTTAAAATCAATTTTGTTCTGCAACGTAATCTTCGTTAAGTGAAATGCACTTCTTCCAACGATCCTCTAACACCTCGATAACCTTGAAAAAATACGATTTGTTAAACTCTTCCAAATAGGCTTTCGTCTCTGATATGACTTTGTCATTTGTGGAAAATCTCTTTCCGTGCAGCCATCTTTTAAAGTTTGTGAAGAAATAATAATCGCTGGCGGCCAGATCTGGCGAGTAAGGGGGGGAAGCGATTCGCAATGTAAAGACTTAAATTTTCCTGAATTTAAATTAGATGAATGCTCCGGTGCATTGTCGTGATGGTACACAATTGTTTTCTTTTTTAAGTAGGGTCGTTTTTTTTAAATTTCTTCATCCAATCTCTCCAATGATTCAATATAGTACTTGCTAGTTATTGCTTTTCCCTTCTCCAAGTAATCAGTTAAAATTATACGACGTGCATCCCAAAAAGCACTGGCCATTACCTTTCCAACGAAATGTTGAGCCTTTGGCCGCTTTGGTCGGCTTTCGCACGCTCGTAACCACTCCGTAGACTGTATATTGGACTTCGATGTATAATAATGAATTCTCGTCTCATCTATTGTTATAAATCGACGTAAAAATTCAGTTGAATTTACACCAAAGATCTCCAAAGCATAGTTCAGCTGTGATAAATTTCATGTTTAAATGATCATATAATTTTTGCCGATCTCGCCCTTTTCAAATCTCTATGAAGCCAGCAACGTCACTAACTTCTATTTTTCAATCATCCGCTACAACCTGATGCATTTTTCCTACGTTTTATTTGTTAACTGCCTCATTTGGACGATCAAGACGATCTGCATCAATTGTGCTCGTACGACAACGTTTTAACCATTGAGTATGATAGCGAAGATCCTCTGTAATGTTTATCAGTCCATTCTTCGGCTTGGACAGTATTTTTTTCCACCAATAAACTACGTTTAATCAAAACAGGAAATTGTTTGCAAACCATTTTTTTTTATCAAACTTTAAAAGCAGTATCATTTTTATAACCGTAACTTTGTTTCTAATTAATGAAATTTCAGGAAATTTTGACACAATTTTTCTTACAGTTGGCCCTACTGAATAAGGCGGCAAAATTTACACTTGTCATGCCATCTCTATGTGAGGCCACGTACTTTTCACTCCATGTAGTAGATGCGCCAAATTTAGTCGCTAGTAGTTAATTGTATCCCTACAGAGTCATTTTCAATTATATCCATCATTTAAATCCATCAAAAGACAGCAGATAGTTGCACGAATTTGGTTTACGAAGTAATATGATCATTGGCGTTTCCATTTTCCACCTGGTCCCCCTATATATAAACTTTCTTATCATATCTGCAGACCACAAATTCAAAACGTAGCTACTCAAATATGTTTTATACTTATTATCTCCATCCATTTATCATCTTGTAAGACTCTTTATCTAAACTAATGGTATAAGGTATCGTATAACCTCTACGGAAAATTTCCCAAAAACGATCTCCCAAATACAATTGCCCGTAAACAATTGCCCGAAAAAACAATTTCCCGAAATAACAATTCCCCGAATACAATTTCCCGAAATTACAATTTCCCGAAAACAATTTCCCGAAACCACAATTTCTCGAAAATAATTTCCCGAAATTTCAATTTCCCGAAATTAGAATTTCCCTATTTTTAGTTTGCAACTTCCCATATATTCTTGATTTACCCCATAAAAAAGTAAAAATTAGCCGAAAATACAACTTGCTGCTTACGATTTCTCGAAAAAACAATTTCCCGAGTACACGACTTCTCGAAAAAACAATTCCCCCCCGCGCACCGCGCCCATCTTCTTCCACCCTCCCTCGTCATCCGGACCTATTTATTGGAGTGTCATACGCTTATTTTTTCATTGTGAATTTGAACACTTCGGTATTCAGACGGATAACGCTCACTCTCTCCATAACATCCTGCCCATGTAGTAGCTGCTACGGAATTGTTACCACCTTGCATAGCAAAGTTTATTAGTTATTTGAGTTGTAATACACAGTTACTATGCCACTCGAATTCGTGGATAGCGAAAAAGGTAAACCGAGGTTGCTTTTGAATGGTTTCTTGTATCATGACGATGGTCAGTCCGTTGATAGCGTTTATTGTCGTTGTATCCATTACCGAGGAAAACACTGTACCGGTAGGGTACGTGGGGTCACTACATCAAGTGGTCATGAACTGATTGCTCGCGCTTCGGCCGGAATTTCTGATGGTATTGTTTTGGAAATGTCATCAACAAACTTTTTGAAGAAATATTAATTTTGGGAAATTTTTATTTCGGGAAATTGTGTTCGGGAAATTGTAATTTCGGGAAATTGTGTTCGGGAAATTGTGTTCGGGAAATTGTAATTTTGGGAAATTGTAATTTCGGGAAATTGTAATTTCGTGAAATTGTAATTTCGGGAAATTGTAATTTGGGGAAATTGTGTTCGGGAAATTGTAATTTCGGGAAATTGTCATTCCGAAAATTGTGATCGGGAAATTGTAATTTCGGGAAATTGTGTTCGGGAAATTGTAATTTCGGGAAATTGTGTTCGGGAAATTGTAATTTTGGGAAATTGTAATTTCGGGAAATTGTAGTTTCGGGAAATTGTAATTTAGAGAAATTGTGTTCGGGAAATTGTAATTTCGGGAAATTGTCATTCCGGGAAATTGTGTTCGGGAAATTGTAATTTCGGGAAATTGTTTTCGGGAAATTCTTTTCGGGAAATTGTTTTCGGAAAATTTTCCGCAAATCACCGTATACACCGATTTAAACGGCTAAGAACTTTCTTACTTCTCCTAATTTTCTGGGAAAGGACCTTTGTTTGGAACTGGAAACACCTGGGGGCAAATCGTCGCATTCGATAAGGATTAATCTCAATCGAAATTCCATATTTTGGTTTATTATTTAAAGAAGACGGACAATCGTCATACCTCGTTTCAATTTTGCTATTAACTATGCACTATAACCCGTTAGCTGTGACAGAGTAAAATTACTCTTAGTATTTTATTTTGGAAAAGAAAAAAATAATTTCGATCGAAAAATTTCGTTAACGATTTCGACGATTCAACCCCTGTTTTGTAATAGGAAAATATTGATGTTGGTGTAACAAAATTAAATTGATTAAATTGTTCTTTACCCATTTTTTTACAAGAAAAAATTGTCTGGAACGTAATTGCAGAGAATCCATGACAAATGCAATTATGAATTTCTTTTTTTAATGTTGTTTCAGCCAGAACAAATAGCAAAAGTCTTACTTATTATGCTACCGAAAGAGATTTGCATAAAGTCCAAACATTTGTGAAACTTAACAAAAGTTTCACTTGCTAAGAAATTTATCGATGTTTTCAAAAGAACACAAAAAAAACAAAAATTGTTTTTTTGCCTTAATCTCTGTGTAAAGTCTCAATTATAGATTTTTAACAAAGCATAAACATGTCAAAGAACCACATAAACCAGAAATGAAAACCATGCATTAAAACCCCTAAACCCTTAAATGTAGGCATATAAGACAACAATTACACATGACGAACATAAAAGCAATAGGGGCATTCACAAAAAGAAAAAAAAAATGAAATATACAAGAGAATAGAATTTTTAGAAAATGAAGAAGTTCGTGTATTAATTTCGTATTAAATTTATTTGTATCAAATGACAGAAGGATTCTCAGAAACTTAACAATTGATTTAATTTTTATATAAGTAAACAATTTTTTTTATTAGAATTTCTTATTTAACGTATTATTTGTAACAGTATCAAAAAAATAGTAGGGGTTTTCACCGTAATTAAGACTTATGTATTATAAAAAACATAAGAATTTCTTTTAAGAATGTTTGAGTAGGTATTAAAGTTGTGTCGTTCAAAGCCCATTAAAAATACTAGCAGATTCCAGCCCTCGAAATTCGAGCGCAAATTCTAGGAAATTTTACTTTTTCATTAAATAAAGACCCTAAATTATAGCCAATTCACAAATCAACTCAAAAACAAATTCATTTTTAATACGAACTCATTAATAAGTTTAATAAACACACACCTAGCATTGCATAATTTTATGTATCTGTTAGTAGCAACATTAAATGCATTTTACTCAAAAGAAAGGAAAAAATTTAATAATCTGTAAATTTGCAAAACGGCTAAAAAGAAATACCTTTCAAATAATATACGTTTGGTCTAAATCGGGATAAAACGATAGAACAAAACATCAGTCACAAGAAATCGCCTAGCCTATTAATACTATAGATACGTTTATTGTTGTTTCTTTAAAAATTTTTTTATAGAGATTAAAAAAAATTTATATGTTTTTTTGCTTTAAAAATTTCCGAAAGAAAATGGTTGCTTACAGCCAAAAAAGTTTGAATATCATTTAAGAATCAGACCAGGTTTTATTTCGATTCGGCAATAAAATTTGTGCGTTGAATTCAATATTTACTGCGAGAAAATCATAATATAAAATGTAATTATACCATACTAGCAGATTCCAGCGCTCGAAATTCGAGTGCAATTTCTAGGCAGCTTTATTTTTCAACTTAGCCAATTTACAAACCAACACTTTTACGGTTTATTATTATTGTGAATGAAGATAACAAACTCATTAACAAACACATTAACAAATTTAGTAATACACACATAGCATATGTCTAATTTTATGTATGTGTTAGTAACAACTTTAAATGCAATTTACTCAAAATAAAGGAAAAAATTTAAAAATCTGTAAATCTACAAAACGGCTAAAAGGAAATACTTTTCAAATAATATACGTTTGGTCAAAATAGGGATAAAACGGTAGATAAAACATCGGTCACAAGAAATCGTCTAGCATATTATGTTATAAAGGGTCCGCCATCTAACGTTTTTTTTTTTTTTAATTAGTGCTTATTTCGTGAATGGTAAGACCTAGCTCATGCCTGATTTGACAGATAATTAGTTTTATCCTTCCGCTGAACGAATATGGTTGTGTGTATGCTTGAACAATGCTGGGAAATATTGCGACATCACTTTGAAAATCATGGTAATCTTGCAGAATGTGTGCGAAAATTGCGTACCGATTTTGGAAGAAGAGAAGCACCGTCAGCTCCGTATGTTCGTTATCTTGTAAAAAAAGTGAAAGAAACTGGCATCCTCATCGATAAACCAAAGCGTGAAAAGCCAAAAACAGTGCCTACACCCGAGAATATTGCTGCTGTGGCAGAAAGTGTGCGTGAAGCGCCATCAACATCAATTCACCGTCGTTCTCAAGAATTGAACATTTCGGAGGCATCATTGAGACGAATTTTGCATAAAGACCTTGGTATGACGCCATACAAAGTCCAATTGGTTCAGGAGTTGAAGCCAACTGACCATCCAATGCGTTTTCGCTTCGCTAAGTGGGCCTGCGATCGACTTACAGAAGATGCCGATTTTGCCAAAAAAAAATCATCTTTTCAGATGAAGCTCATTTTGATCGTGGCGGGTATGTAAACAAGCAAAATTGTCGCATTTGGGGCACAGAAAACCCGCACGCATACATTGAAAAGCCGATACACCTAAAACGAGTCACTGTTTGGTGCGGATTTTGGTCCAGAGGCATAATTGGGCCATTTTTCTTCGAAAATGAGCAAGGAGTGGCCGTTACAGTCAATGGCGATCGTTATTGGGCCATGTTGAACGAATTTTTGTTCACCAAAAATTGAAGAGGAGGATATTGGCAACATTTGGTTTCAACAGGACGGCGCTACGTGCCACACAGCCGAAGCTACACTCGATGTTTTGCGCCCTGTTTTTGAAGATCGCATTATCAGCCGCAGAGCTGATGTCGTTTGGCCACCTCGGAGCTGCGATTTGACACCGTTGGACTATTATGTGTGGGGTGCCCTCAAAGATAAGTGTTACGCCAACAAGCCAGAGACAATTGACGCTTTAAAGGACAATATGCATGAAGTCATTGGTGAAATACAACTGCATACAATCGATAATGTGCTTAAAAATTGGACCGATCGTGTAGGCTACTGCATGGCCAGCCGAGGCAGCCATTTGAATGAAATTATTTTCCATTATTAACCGGAAGGATTGTACTTTCAAATAAAAAAAGAAATTTGAGATAATATTCAGTAGTTTTTTTTTTATAGCATTTTCAAAAAAAAAAAAAGTTGTTTGGCGGACCCTTTAGATGCCTCTATGTAATCAGGGTATAATGTGTTTGTATTGATGTTTGTTATTTAGGTTGTGCGTAGGTTAATTTTTTATTGATTATCTTCAAAAAGGAAAAACAATTAACGGCGGGTATTATTGCATTGTTTAAGTGATGAGATTAAGATAAAAAAGACGCATAGGCGAAAAAGAAAGTGCCTTTCCCTAAAAAAAAAAAAAAAAAAATAATGGAAAATACACCAGTTATCCTTTCCATATTGCGATGGATCACTTTCTATTTCCAAACTTAAAAAAATAAATGACTCGGTGGTAAAAGAGTTGCCAACAGTGAAGAGGTGGAACCAGCAGATGATGGCTATTTTAAAGTACTGGACAGTTCTTAATATAAACAAAGTATTGAAGGTGTTGAATGTCGTTGGGAGAAATGTTGAGAAATTAGGAAACATTTTCCCAAATTTGTTGCGTTTTCTTTGTCAGCACCGGTTACTCTAGGACCGCCGTCGCTACTCCAAAAAGGATTCCTACACTTTTCAAACATTTTTAACCCTTACCCTACAGCTCGTGTATTAATGAAGAGGATTAAGTACCAAAATGTACTCTCCTGACCTTCATACTATCGATAATATTTGACAATGGCTTTCGTGCATGATTTCAAATCAGTAAGAAATGCCACTATGAGCGCCTGGAGTGAATAGTTATTGAATCTTCTAAGACTCCTATACGAATCAATGCCTGACCGAATATATGTGATTTCCGCTAAAGATGGTTACACACATTATTAATTAAGCTTAAAACATTATAAAAATATTAATTATAATTAAGTTTTTCGAAGATTTACACTTGGTAGAAAAAGTTTTCGTACACTTAACTTTAAAACTGTTATACTACGAAAAAAGAAGAAATCATTAACTAAGCTGAATTAACATTGCGTTGTATAAAGAGGTGTCGAAAGTACTGCGAGCGAATGATCTATTGTACTGCCCTCTGCTAATAGTTTGTCCCTATAAAATCTCACCCAACCCTGAAGCCCTCAGAAATTCGAGGACGTTGGTTGGTTCTAGTGATTTTATTTCGCTCCCTGGTATTTGGAAAGAACCCAGGTGCTTTTGCCTCTTAGGCATTAAAGCTACACAATCCCCAGTATCGCAGAATCTGCACATTGGGTTTGCTTCAATTCCCAACTTGCTAAGATGCTCCCACAGCCTACAGTGTCCAGTTAAAATCAAGGCTAGTATTCTCAGTCCATTCTTTGATAATCCGATACATGACTCAAATCTCTTACTGTTGTAGTTACCTTACAAGAGTTTGGATTGCCTTAAGTGGCTCAAGAAAAGCTCCTGTCTGATATGACTCTCATATTCTCTGAGTACGCGTTCCCATACTCCTTTTCCTATTCCACAAAACGGTTCCGGCCCCATTAGCTTCGTGGAAGCTCCCCTTCTGGCAAGCTCATCTGCTTGTTCATTTCCTTGAATCCCAATATGCCCCGGCACCCAACAAAGGCTGACTTTATTGTGTCTGCCTAGCTCATTCAGTCTCTGCAGACAGTCCCATACTAACTTAGAGTTTACTACATAGGAGCCTAGTGCTTGGCTATCTGATAATATGGTTATGTCCCGTCTTTTGTACTCTCTATATCAGTTAATCTGTGCACATCTATCGATGACATAAATTTCCGCTTGGAAAATACTTGTGTGTATTCCCATTGATTCGTAGTATTTGGTTCTAGGCCCAAAGACCCCCGCCCCTGTTCCATTTCTGGTCTTTGACCCGTCCGTGTATCATTTGATCGTATCCTCCTTTAGAGAATATGCTGAAATCAAACTACTCTATTCCCTCTTATTACTAAGTTTTGTAACAAAGTTTTTCTTGAAATCGTATTTCTTCTCAGTCCTGGACAATCTAGGAGGGAGTAATCTTTAACTTGACTTATTCGATTCCATTGCCCTTTATAAAGCCCTGTTATACGTTTATCCCCCTTTATCCTGATTGCTGTTGCCAGGGGTTTCTTTTGCACCACTATATGTAGTGGGCTTTGGTCCAAGAGTTCTTCCAGTGATGCCGTTCGGCACGTCCTCATTGCTAGTCTTTGTATAATACTTAACTCCATTTGAGTTGATTTTAACTCCGTCCTTTTGGCCCACACAATAGCTCCATAGGTCACGATTGGACGGACCATCATGGAGTACATCCAGTATAGGATGCTGGGTTTACATCCCCAGGTTCTACCCGCTACCCTTCTACATATCATTGTATCACGCTTGGCTTTCTCTGTAATATGATTGACATGTGCCTCCCATGTCAACTTGCTGTCTAGTATTATGCTCAGATATTTCACCTTTGTCTTTGGTTCGATGACTTCTCCTGGAATTTGAGCTGCCCTCCATCTTGGAAGTTTCCTTCTCCTGGTATATGGTACAATGGTGGTCTTTGTCGGATTGATGTTCAGTCTTGTTGCCCTACATCATTGACTGATAATTCTCAGCCCTACTTGCATCCCGTAAGTATAATTTTCATTAATAGACGGTCCCCAGAAACAAAAAATTAAAAGTCTAAAATATTAAAATATATTTTGCGAATTTTTTTCGTTTTCCGATTTCTAAAATTTAATATTATATTACTAAAAATTTTTATTGATCGGGAGTGTTTATACACTTAAAATAAATATTTATTGTTTGGAAATTTGGAACAATTCTAACCGAAACTTGGTTTTATTTGAAATTTCTTATAAACCATATTCGAATAGGATTTTCTTAGTTGTTTGTGATTACCCCTACTAGGTTCATATATGCTCTAGAGTTTTCTTGTCTATAGCTAAATGTTTGTTTGATTGTTTGTTTGTTTGTTTGCTTTATGGTTTTACACAAATGCTTAACGATTCAATTATTTATCTTTGCCTACAATATCAATCTTGTCAACCATTTCCATTTGCCTGCTCATCAACCCATTCAGATGCCTTATTCCATATAATTTAAGTATTAAAAAAATTGTGAACTCCAAGTATTTTCACGTATGCATTCAATTTAAATTTGAAAACAACCAACGGCAACAGCACGTTTAAGTGCGATTTGTGTTTGTGGTTTTTAAAAGCTGTGTTGTGTTTTTTTTTTTTTTTTTTTGTCTGGTAGATTGCATAATTATTTTTGAAGCTATCAGAAATTTATCTCCATCTTCTTCTGCCATCAGATTTAATGGATTGTTCGCACAAATTCTGAAATAATTGCAGGTAAAAGTTAAAGTTTGGTGTGCTAAGCCTCAGAGAGTGGTTGCAGCGAAAGTCATGTCTCATTAATTATCCACCTTGCAGTCATTTTAGGAATTCGAGAACTACGAGTATATGAAAACCAATAAACTGAACATCCATTTCTTCTGGCGTACGTTAGGCCATGACCGCGAAAATAGCTCAAGTGTGATCAATAATATTTGTCCAGTTAAAATTTCGTTGAGAATTAAAAATATCAATAACATATTTTTTTGTGATAAGTAATCCTAGTTATCCTTATAATATCACTGACATAATGGCCGATGAAGACAATATTTGATTCATTATCTATAAACAACTTCGAAAGTCATTTGGAGAAGGATTCAAAATATTTCTTAACACAGCATCTTAAGACTTGACGCTCTAAAATTTCCAATTTCTTAACAGTTGTCGGTGAAATCTGAAACCAAATTGGTCTTATAGAATGACGTATCTTACATGCTTATTAGACTTCAAAAGCTTATTAAAATTTATATCAAGATATCTTAGATTATCCCTAAATGGGATTTCAGTCCCTTCGAGGAAGAGAATTAAGGTCTTACTCTCAAGAACAAAAAAATGTCTGCATTTACCTTAAGCATTGCGAATACCAAGTGAGTTACATTTTGAGGCATTATTATTAACTAGCAGATTCAAACGCTCGAAATTCGAGTGCAATTTCTAGACAACTGTCAACTTAGCCAATTCACAAACCAACACTTTTTTGATTTATTATTATTATGAATGAAGATGACAAACTCATTAACAAACACATTAACAAATTTAATAAACACACACATAGCATACATATGTATAATTTTATGTGTGTGTTAGCAGCAACTTTAAATGCAATTTACTCAAAATAAAGGAAAAAATTTAAAAATCTGTAAATCTTGTGAACAGCCAAAAAGAAATACCTTTCAAATAATATACGTTTGGTCAAAATCGGGATAAAATGGTAGAACAAAACATCGGTCACAAGAAATCGCCTATCCTATTAATATTATAGTTTTCCCAATCATTATAAAATTGTTTTACTACTGAGAGGTGATGTGACACCTGACTTGAAGCGTTAATGGGTGAGTGAAGCAAAAAATCATCAACGTATAAAATACAGGATTTCTACTAGAATGAGGAAAGTGATACATAAAGATATTTTATAAGGAGGAGCTAAAATTGAGCCTCTTGGACCACCGCAACTAATATCCCAAAAACCCGATTTACATTAAATTAAATTGGACACAAAATATTTCGTTAGAAAAAAAAACTATGAACATTTTTAGGAATTGTGGATTGAAATCCAATCTGTATCATTTTAGAGATGGTCAAATGCTTTAGCATAGCGTCAACAGCAGAATAAGTTTTTTTTAAAACAAAATTGTATTTTTGGAATATATGGATATAAAATTCCAAAATCCATTTTTTTATGTAGCACATGTAGCAACTTCAAATAAAATATACAACCTTCTTGTTTGAGGGCAAATCACAAACTGAAACTTGACTCTTTATTTCAAATTAATGATCCTCAGAGAATATATATATAAAGTAATGGGATTATAAAAGCAGTAGGATAAAACGGGACAATATATTATGAACAAAGTAGACATGACAAATACATAATTAACAGCAGAATACAATGACTGTTAAATGTACAGTTATAATACAGTTATAATACAGGGTTAATAATAATAATAAATTATACAATAAAATATCGGGTAATCATCTAATACTGCTACACACATTTTCAAACAAAATGCCTAAATTTGAAAATAATTTAAAGGGGTTTTAAATTATTAATATCAAAATTTGCGAAATTTTCCGTGAATCCCAAATTTTCCATGAAATTCAAAAGCTTTTATAGATATAATACTTACTCCAAAGTTATAGGTCTCAAACTCTTTTGCTTATTGTGAGCATTAAAAGTGGAATTAAAACAAAAAATCTTGGCCTGAGCACTAGAAATTTTTCTGTTAACAGCACTAACTACATTAGAAACGTCTCTGATAAGAACAGAACCACTCACTATTAATGTTGGAAAATTGTTTCTTCAAATTTACTAATCTCAATATCAATGAAATTTTTAGGTAATCCAGTTAATTATGAAAATGGTCTAAGTGAATTCAAACTTTAACAAATACCTTTTCATATGAAAGACACAATAACGGTACGGGCACATTAGGCAAATATTTGACGTAACCTTGTTTTCTCGTATTTGCCAAAAATTTTGTCAAACAAATACAGAGTTGATTTTGTGGTCACACTAAGCACATTTATTTGCCTCTTTTTGTTTGAGCAAACAGCTGCCAAATTGTGGGAAATAAAAACAAGGAAAACATATTTGCCGTGCGGTCACACTTGAACAAATATTTGACTAAAAAAATTGTTTGATCAAACAATCAAAAATTAAAAATATATTTGATCAAAAATTTCCTAATGTCGCACGAGGGGGAAAGTTTTCTTCTTTTGTGCTGTGGAGCGGCATCGGTTATAGTTTTGAAAGTTTTCTATTATATTATATTTAAATATTATTTTTTAACTATAATTATAACTATAATTTACACAATTTTACTTAACTTTTTATTTCTATGATATTTTTTTCTTTGTTTACAAAATAAACAGCTGTTTATTTTAAGTAAGTAACAGTGTGGCAAATTCTGTGTTTTTAAAATGATAAATACGCTAAAGTTAAAAATAAATTTAGCTTAAGTGGAGTTTAGGGGCAATGCCCCGATTTGTTTTGATATTTTCGCCACTTATAATACATTTTATTGCGATTCTAGGAAAATATTTTTCTTTCGGCGATCGAGCCTATTTTCCGAGTTATGGACTTTCAAACTTTTGACATTGACTTGTATATCACATTGTTATTTAGTATCGGATTTCAGCACTATATAAATGATTTAAAATCTTACTTGAGTGTCCTATATTCAATATTTTTAAGCTTGAAATCCATTAGCCCGTTATGAACCTATTTACAATTTTTTATTGTTGTAATAGAGTTTTTTTTCTTAAATATAGAATTATCTCGTAAGTAGGCATATATCATGTGAGTTTTTACATAAACTGAATAAAAGCTGGGTCCACTAGGTTTATTTTGATGTATATTTTGACCTTTAAACCCTTTCAGGACCGGATATGTATCGTTATTTGTAAGGTAGTTCAATAGAAAATCAAGTGTCTTATTTTTTTAGGGAAATTAACCCATTAAAAACTATATTTGAAATTATCCCAGTATTTATTATACTATAGAAATAAAAAAAAACCTTAAAATTGAAGGTTAAAAACCCTAATATATCTGATCCTTAAGTGCTTAAGATGTAAAAATATACACTGAAATGAAACTAGTGGATCCAGCTTTCATTCAGTTGTAAAAACGAACATTATGTAGGTCATTTTATGAGATAATGCCACGTTTTCCAAAAATAACTTTAAAAAATCCAAATAGGTTCAGAACGGGTTAATTGATTTCGGATTTTGAAATATCAAATAAAAGGCACTCAGGTAAGCTCTGAAATGAGATATATATATGGGGGGTTTCATGTCAAGTGCACCAACTTTTGAAACCGATGTCTTCCGATCGGGATGAAATTTGCACCAAGGTTAGTCCTATTGGGTAGACACAATTTTTCAATAAGATCGGTCCAAATCTCTCTGAATTAGAGGGGATCAAAATTTCACATTTTGGCCAAACAGGTGTTTTTTCTCATCCATGTAACTTATTACCTATTGTTCTTAGAAAATTTTCTCCCAAATAGTTTAGATAGTTATTTCTTCAATATTTTGGAAAAAAATACTTGAAAAAAAAAAAAATTTTAGTAGATTTTTTTGCCTTTTTTTCAAAAAGGGCATTTTTTTTTCATAAGAAAGCTTAGGATTTTTCCTTTAAGAGCTTTTTGGTCGCTTAGTGGGATGGGAGTGGGATATCTATCAAAATAAATGTTTTGTAACTCAAGACAACGGTTTTTCAATTTTTCACAAATGCACTATTTTGAATTTTTGCCTATTTGTGTGAAAAATCTTACAAATAAAACTTATACTGAGAAACTAGACAAATTAACCTAATTAACTAATCCCGATCGGAAGACATCGGTTTCAAAAGTTGGTGCACTTGACATGAAACCCCCTATATATATTGCTGAAATCCGATACTAAATAACAAAGTGATATACAAGTCAATGTCAAACCTTTGGAAGTCCATAACCCGGAAAGTAGGCTCGACCGCCGAAAAATATATTTTCCTAGAATCACAACAAGAGTAAGAAACATATGCTATGTGTATGTTTATTAAATTTGTTGATGTGTTTGTTAATGAGTTTGTTATCTTCATTCGCAATAATAATAAACCAAAAAAGGGTTGCTTTGTGAATTGGCTAAATTGAGAAATTAAGTTGCCTAGAAATTGCACTCGAATTTCGACCGCTGGAATCTGCTAGTTTAATTTAATATTATACTTTTACAACTTCAAAACAATTTTAAAATTGCACATTTTTTTGTGATAATAGTTTCCTTTAAAGCCAATTTATAATGAATATTAACTAGTTGCACAACAAATGCTTTTGAAAACAAAGTTTTTTTTTTAAGAAATAACTGCATTAAGTTTTAAAAGTTGACATCACTGCTGAAACAACTGTTGTTGGCCACTGTTTGCTCTTACAAATGTTTTATAAGGTCAAATAATTATTTGCCCAAAATAGAAGAAAATATTTGGTTGTGAGTGGTCACAGTAGGCAAATATTTATTTGCAGGCAAATAATTTTGTTTGCCTAACATCAGCTGTTTTGTTGTTTGACGGCAAATAATATTTTGTGGTCAGACTGAGGCAAACAAATATTTGTCGTTTTTAGTCAAATATTTGCCTAATGTGACCGTACCTTAAACAACACATTCAGAATAAATTTAAATTAATCAAGGCAATTAAAATTTAATTATTCACTGATATAAGATATAAGGTAAGATATTTTCTTATATTATTCCGAACATAAAAAAAAAAAAAAAAAAAAAAAAAATATTCAAAATTCAAAAATAACGATTGTTTGTTTGGACAGAGTTGTATCTTCTGAAATTAATACATTAATGCTCATAGGCCTGACTTTAGGTGAGTGTGTTAAAGCGCTGACCAAAAAGTGCAAGTACGAGTGTATGTGAAGGTTCATGGTTCAAAACCTCACGGCCGCCCTAAGTAGAAAAAATTTTCATATAGAAACAATCTATTCAATTAAAACAATTATCACAATGTTCAATAAATCGCTAATGAAGGCTGAAATGCCAGAAACCGGTCCGATTAAGAATACAGTGCAGTTATGAATTTTTTAAATATATGCTTTTTTCTTCTTTACCACGCACCATTTAAACAAAATTAAAATTGCATATTAATTACAGTAGTAATTGCAATATGTCTGAAAAATGACGATAAATCTAACAAACATAAAATATATGATTTAGACTATTTTTAAACTCTTTCCTTTAACTCGTACTCTCTGTCTGTCTGTCTGTAGTGGGTCAACCCCATTCCCCCTTATCCAATTGATCTGAAACTTGGCCAATAGTCTTTTTGTGACTACATATTAATTTTGGGGTAGTCACGCACAGTCACGCGTAGTCACGTACAGTCACGGAGTGATCTAAATGTCAATTCCCTCATCCGATC
Source organism: Cordilura impudica (assembly GCA_963682025.1). Lineage (NCBI taxonomy): Eukaryota > Metazoa > Arthropoda > Insecta > Diptera > Scathophagidae > Cordilura > Cordilura impudica. The sequence goes on from OY821518.1 coordinate 248,448,021, forward strand.
AATCATAAACTTCATACACTTGCTGTGAAAAAAAGTTTAACTTTGACTTAGTCACGCACAGGCACGCATGGTCACGCACAGTCACGGACAGATTTAAAACGGATTTCTCCTCATCCAATCAATCTGACACTTGGTCGATATATTTGTTGTAAAGAAAGATTAACTTCAACATAGTCACGCACAGTCACGCTTAGGCACGCACAGTCACGGAGCGATTTAAACCCCATTTCACCTCATCCGATCGATCTGAAGCTTTGTTCATAGACTTGTTGTGCCCAAAGATTATTTTTAAAATAGTCACGCATGGAGAGATTCAAAGCTCATATGCATAAGGAAAGAAAGAGTTTTAATAAAAATTTTGTTTTTATGGATTAGATTATTATTATTATGGTTACGAGTATAATACTTGGCTTAGAAATGGTTTCTTCCAGCTGGGAAAGTCCTCTAGACGTATTTGGTGACATTTAAGTGACATGTCTTAGTTGTCTTGCTGATCCGCTTCCATTACAAACCTGGGCGTAATTGAGGAACTGCTGAAAAAAAAAAATACTTCACTAAAAGTGAGTATAAGGTATGAAAGTACTTTGAAAGCAAAATCGTCGCTTAGGTAATTTTCGATATATAATGATTTGAGCCATTTTCCATGAAGACTTCATTGAGTTTTTTTTTTTTTTTATTTATTTTTAGGCAATTTTTTTTTTTTTTTTTTTTTTTTGATAAAAAAATATAAAATAACCGACAAACTCGAAAACTAAAGATTTTTAAAATTTTTTTTATATCATTTTTCCTTTACTTTGGAAAAAAAGCATTGCAAAAAAAAAATTAAAAAAAAAATATTACCAAAGAAAATCACAAAAAAAAAATTACATTATATTTTGTGACGACACAAAAAATCGCTCAAATCGCCATAACTCGAAAATTACCTTAACATTTTTTAATTTATTTTTTGTTATTTTTTTTTTTTTATTTATTTATTTTTGTTTGAAGCGGTGACATACTCACTTTTTGTGTAGTATTTTTTCAGCAATTCCGCCCAGATGTGTGTGTGTCCTTATATTTTAAAAAACAAAACTAAGCTCCATAAATCAATAATAGTTGTTGAATTAAATTTTTATTTAAATAATTCCCTCTAAAATATTATTAAATATATACAAACTCTACCATATAATATTTTAAACAAGAGAATTTAGGATGTCCTCCGCATTGTCCAATTCAAATATTTCCAACTTAAATTTACATACATAATATATTTCATAAATCAATTTGTAAATTTTATGGCTTTTAACGATGACCATCACTCATACAATGTAATATGTGCAGGATTTTACATTGTTCACCATTTTATTTAGTGTAAACTGATGTCAATATGTCATTTAATTAAAATTTAAATATATAAATAAATGAAATTTACAAGCAGAATTATGTTTTGTATATAATTTTCTTTTATGATTTATGTTTTATTTTACAAAACAATTCAATAGGGATTTTTTTTTTTGATAAATAAAATTATTTATGTTTTGTGGAATTATTATGGAATTATTTATATTTTTGCGATGCTCATTCTAAAATCTTGTTCAAATATTGTATGTAACAATTTGAATCTGAAAATTTATTTTATGGCGATATTATAAAGAAACTGTCTACCCATTTCTGTTGAAAGTGTCTGATCTTTCGCTAACAGCACAATTACTGTCAGTCGGAATTCTTTGAAATTTTAAGGTAGAAGAGTCCTCATTTTTGGAATTTTCGAAAGTATAAATTTGTACCATCTATTCCTTTTTAGAAAGGGTTTATTTTTTCAAAACTAGTAATTTTTAAGAAAATGGTAAATTTTGTATAAAGGTTTCGTTTTTAAGAACTAGGACTTTTTGGCGAAATGGTACTTTTCTAATAAAAGTTAATTTTTTAAGAAAACGTAATTTTATAAGTAAAAACACTTTTTTAAGAAAAAGTATTTTTTGTTTTTTTAAGAAAAGGGAGTTTTTTACGAAATGTTACTTTTTTGAGCCCAGGTAATTTTTTGAGCAAAAAGGTACTTTTTCAGAAAAGGTTAGTTTTTAAGAAAAGATATATTTTTTTAAAAGGTTAATTTTTAAGAAAAGATGCTTTTTTAATAAAAGGCACTTTTTTGGAAAAAAAAAACTTATAATCAAACACTTTTTTTTGTAAGAAAAAGCAGTTTATTAAGAAAAAAATAATTTTTTAAGAAAATATCCTTTTTTAAGAAAAGTTACTTAAAAAAAAATGTACTTTTTTAGAAAAGATTCCTTTTTACGAAAACGTAAATTTTTAGAAAAGGTGCTTTTTTAAGAAAAGGTATTTTTTTTAAGCCCTTATTTATAAAAAAAATTTATTTTTTAAAATACTTTTATAAGTAAAGGCATTTTATTTTAATAAAACGAAGTTTATTAAGAAAAAGTTCTTTTTTAAGAAAAGGCTATCGTTAAGAAAATGGAGTTTTTTATAAATGTACTTTTTTCAGCAACGATACTCTTTTGAAGCATAAAGGTACTTTGTTGGAAAAGGTTAGTTTTTAAGAAAATGTACTTTTGAAGAAAATATGCTATTTTAAGAACAAGAACTTTTTTCTGTAAAGGTGATTTATTAAAAGGGTTTTTTTTAGAAATGAAAATTTTTAGAGAAGTTTCAAGGTCGGAGATACTCGCCTTTGGTATTTTGGAAAGTATGAATTTATACCATACATATGTTTCTTAAATATTTTTTGTAAATCGATGCGTAACTTGGATGGCGTACATTTGTTCGTATATTTGGATTGAAAATGACTGATGTTTTTCGAATAGTAGTTCGCTAACAGCATAATTTTGGTTGCAATTGTCGAAAAAAATATCAAAAGACGTTTTTGTTTATTTATTTTTAATATAAGTACTGGTCATTTTCGAGCAATAGTTCGCCCTATCCCACACCTTTAAGGCGAAAGTTTCAATATTTTAGGGATATAATCGGTTGATATGAGTGAAAATTGTTTGTAAAATGATATCAAACTTCCATGGAGTGAAAGTTGTCATACATTTGTAAGTGAGGTGTAGTAGTTCGTGCACTCCACAATTATTGTCGGAATGGTTTGAAATTTAAAAGGAATACTGCCCTTACATTTGCAACTCTAAAAATATAATTTTTATACACTATACCACTATGTGGTTTGGGTATAATGACTTTGTGCTGATATTTGTAACTACAAAAATATTTGACTTATACCGCCCATACGCTACACGTGTTCAGTGCTCAAGTCTGGCTCCAGAAACTTGAGCAAATTTCAAAGTCGTGGTGATTTTTACACAGTCCAACAACGCAAACACCCCCATATATTACACACACGCACTGTACAGTGCAAAAAGGTACTTTTTTAGAACTTGTGTAGTGTATTGCCGACACGACACCAGACCCATCTTTTATTATACCGGTCGACTTAGCATCACTTTCTAAGTTGATTTAGCGATGTCCGTCCGTCCGTCCGCCCGTGGCCGACTGGTGCATCGTGAAACATCCAACCAGATGAAAAGGTTGTCACACCCCTTTAATATATGTGAGATCCAAGTTGAACTGATGGTATTGTTGGACCACATTATGAACGTGGCACTAGAGGCTTTCGAATCTGACGTGCAGAGGAGATTGCTGTGTGTGACTAGTAGGGGTGGTTGTGGAGTGAAAGAGTTAGTATATGCGTTGTTTGGGAAAGCTGGTATATGCGTTGTGTGGGTGGCATGAGTTGAAGATGAGTCGCAAGATGAATCGGAGGAAAGAAGGTCGGATGTAGCATGAGTAGAAGTCTTTTGACGATACGAGAGTGCGTGATAATGGATCAGAAAACTGTGTTATGGTAAGCAAGGTCAATGCAGAGGTCTGTGAGGAATCTTTAATACGATCTCATTGGGAACGGCCCCTCGGGGAGTTTCGCAGTGCCTGTGGTGCCCATATCGCGTGCAGATCACAGATCGATGTGGAGGTGCATTCACCCAGGTGTTGCTACCTCTAAAGCAAAAGGGTTTTAGATAGGCCCGACACAATAACAAAGTGTGGAGTGATGCCGAACACATCACTCCAGCTTGTAACCGTCTTATGGCGGGGCGTAGGCAAGACGCGTAATATCTACCCAAGTGCTAAGACCACCGTGTGCTTAAGTCAACAAGACAGGCACACACGTAAAACCCGTATGACTTCTGTCCGTCTGCGTGTCCATGTTAACTTTGTAAATAAACTACAGGTCGCAAATATGAATATATTGAGATGAAATTTGGATAAATTTCTACGGCCATGGGACGAACGATATTGCAATTAGTCAAAAAATGTTTAGACCTAGTCCCCATACAAATTGCCCTTATGAGATCGACTTAAATTGCCATAAGAGCCAAATTATCACATGGATATTGTTCAAATTGGGGTTGTGCGTGCTCATTACATCCGTCAATTAGAAGTCCAAAAATAAACCATAGAGGACAATTCTTAGTCATATCCCCCACATAAATTTACTTCTGGATCTTCACTGAAACGAGTGTTGCCATTTTAGCATTTTAGTAGCTAGATTTAGCAACTTTTTTGTCGTTTAGCATCCAAAATTTATGAAAAGATGCTAGATGCTAACTTAGCATCTTTTATTAATAAAAAGTTGCTTTTAGCATCTTTTTTTTTTTTGATTTTTTTTCATTATTTTTGAATATATAGTTTTAATTTTAATGATATTGATATGTTTAAATTTCTCAAAGTGTAATACGAGACATTTTTGTACTACTCTTTTTACCACTCTGCTCGTTTCTTTCAACAAATATAACAAAACATTTTGAAATAGAAGAATGTAAACACCAACAACAGTTTTTAATGAATTAAAAAGTCGATTGCCAAAAACTATTATTGTATTAAAAAAAATGCCAAAACTTTCAATACAAAACACATTAAGCCGGGTAAATGAACCGATAACCAATGTATTAAAACAGTTTAAATTTAGATCATCTGAAACAGAAAAAATTCAAATCCAATGGAGTAATATCACAGAACAACATGGATTTAAGTTAACAAAAATTCTATTGGCGAAAATCCATTTAAAGAGTTATCAATATTTGTATTGTCTTTATTAGTTTTGTCTTTCTCAAAAGCCGAAGTTGAACATTTATTTAGTTTAATGGCTTTAGTTGAAAGCAAACTTTGAACAGAATAAAACCCGAGTTGTCATGTTCTGTAATTCATATAAAAGAAGGTTTGGAATTGAAAAATGGGTGCTGTTATACCGAGCGATGTCGTTGATAAAATTCGATCGTCAGAAAAATATCAGAGCCAAGAAGAACTTGAAGATGAAGACATCACAGAAATATTAGATTCCATATCTTTTGATAATATAAATTCTGATATATTTGAAATTAAAAAAAAAAAGATTACCTCTAAAATTAAAAATATTTAATTTTAAATTAAACAAACTCAATTTGATGTCAAAAAACATTACAGATGATATCCAAAATTATTTTAATTAAAATTTAAAAAATATAAATCGAAACTTATGTTTTGTATTAATTTTTCGACTTAAACACCAAAGAATTTATTAATAAGTATTTAATTTTTCAATATAAAGGTAATGAATTAAAAAAAAAATTTTTTGCATCCTTTTTTTTTTGACTCCAGTAGGTTTTAGCATCTTTTGTTTGCAATTTAGCATCTTTACAATTTCAAATTATGGCAACTCTGACTAAAACCTATCAAAAACAAAAATATTGCACAGATTTTTCTCAATTTTGGTTTGTATAAGTTTTGCAAAAATTAGTAACCTTGCCAAGTACGGTCAGGATCGGTCCATATTTCGACCTAGTCTCCATATAAATATAGCATCCAGTACGAACTTTTTCATATCCGAAGGTAAAAAAAATTAATGACAATGCCACTTAAATTTGGTTTATGTATATATTCTATATCCAATTAGTTTATCCTAAGACCCTTTCTCTAAACGCCTGGTATAGGGTATCGCATAGTCGGTCTAGACCGACTATAATTTTCTTACTTATTGACTAAGTCATTATGGAAAATTTTATATAAAATTATCTCAAACATAAAGTCGGAGTAACTTTTCACACTTTTGTGTATAAAATGTCTGATCTTTTTCGAGTAGTAGTTCGTTCGATCCTCAATTTTGTCCGGATTACTTTCAAATTTGAATTACGCTATAACCTCAAATTTTTAACTTTAAAATGTATAAATCTGTACCATGTGTTCTTTCAATATTTTTTGTAAATTTATGCCTAATTTTTATAGAGTCCATATTTTCATATATTTCTGCAGAGCAGTATATCGAGTTTTCGAGCAGTAGTTCGCCAACAGCGGAATTATTATCGGAACATTTTAAAACAGCAAATAATTTTAGCAAGTCGTGATGGAATTTTTTTTACTAAAATTACAGCAAACTTGAAATGAGAGCAAATTTTCACACATTTTGCTGATCTTCTTCGAGTGATTATTTTTTTATTTTTCTATTTTTTGTCGAGTATAAGTTCCTCCAAGCGTCAATTTTTGGCGGAAAGTTTTGAAACTTGAATGAAGCGTTCTCTTTATATATACAGCTCTAAGAAATATAGTTATACAATATACCAATATGTGGTTATGGTATTATGACTTTGTGCTGCTGTTTGTAACTACCAAAAATATTTGACCTAGACCCTTCTTTTATAATACCGATCGACTCAGAATCACTTTCTGAGTCGAGTTAGCGATGTCCGTCCGTCCGTCCGTCCGTCCGTCTGTCCGTCCGTCCGTCCGTCCGTCCGTCCGTCTGTCCGTCTGTCCGTCTGTGTGTCCATGTAAACCTTGTAATCAAACTACAGGTCGTAAATATGAATATATTTTTATAAAAATTTGGTATGTAAGCTTTTATCGGCCATAGGATGAACGCTATTGAATTCGGTCCATGTTGGGGCTTTGTCCCCAAACAAATGACCCCTATGAAATCGACATAAATTTCCATAAGATCCAAATTATCATATACATCTCAGTCAAATTGGGTTTGTATGTGTTTATTATATCCACTAATCGGTAGTCCAAAAATAATCCCTATAGGAGAATTCTTAGTCATAGGCCCCATATAGAGCTGCTTCCCGATCGTCACTTTAGTCTATTAAAAAACAAAAATATTGCAGAGATTTTTCTCAAATTTGGTTTGTATATATTTTTTTTTTTTACCAAATATGGTCAGGATCGGTCCATTTTTCGACGTAGGCCCCATATAAATATAGCACCCGATATGAACTTTTTCATATCTGCAGCCAAAAAAATTAATAACAATGCCACTCAAATTTGTTTCATGCTTATTTTCTATATCGAATTAGTTGGACGGAAGAGATAGGGTCTCTAAACCATGGTGTAGGGTATCGTATAGTCGGTCTAGACCGACTATAATTTCTTACTTGTTTTTTGTTAAATCATTGTGGAAACATTTCTGGAAAAATTCAAATAAGCGCATATTTTCACACATTTGTATAGAAAGTGGTCAATACCAGTCGAGTAGTACGACAACATCGAGAGAGAGAGCAAACGCGGCACCGATCTGATCATTTAAAATCGAAACCACACTGCCATATGAAATGCCTATGGCGGCATCAACAATCTCACGCACTTTTACTCTGCGATCGGCCAAGACCATATCGTGGATTTTTTCGACATTTTCGGGTGTATTGAGAGCAGTGTTGCATTTCATATAACTGAGGGGCAATTCCATATGTGACGGAATGACATTTTGAGTTGAAAAATTGAAGTTAAGGATATTTCACAAAGCTATTTTCAATTGAAAATTCATCCTTCAGTTTGAAAATGATTGTTAATTCACTATTTAATTCTTTTATTTTTGAGTAATTTCTTATTGTGTGACGGAATGACATTTTTGCTACCATGACTCTGTCTTGGTATTAAAACCTATGAACTTTTGTCAATTAAGAAGCTAGTCAGTTTTTAAACTAATGAATATTTTACAAATGATATATAAGCAATATAAAATTATAATTCAGAGCTACTTAGCTCTGATAGTGTTGAAGTTATTAACTGTCATTTGACGTGACGGAATGACTGTGACGGAATGACTAAAGCTTCTTAAACATGTATTAAAAGAAAATTTAGTAAACAAATAAATTTTATAATTATATTGTAATCTAGAATATTTGTAAGAAATTACATTATGTAACTTGGGACATATTTTAATATATTTTTAAACTTACTTCATATAAATGAAAAAAAAAATTTTTTTCATCAAAGTTGACATTTTTATGGAAAGTTCGAAAAGTCACGGACTTATTGATCCAGCTCAATTTTGGTCGGATTAAATTTTTTTATGAGTAATCTATTCATGGTCCATTACAAACCGTGTCAAAATTAAAGAAACAAATTTTTTTTTTTTTAATATTTTGCAAAATTTCTGATCTTTTTCGAGAAGTTGTTTCCACACGCCAACATTTTTGTGGGAATGCTTCACAATTTTAAAAATATATTCTATACAAATATTTAAACTGAGATACTGGTAGACCTGTTCAAGTGTTCTTGAAAGAATTTTTTCAAATAGACTTCAAACATATACGAAAAACATATTTTCATACATTTGAATGGAAAGTGGCTGATATATTTCGAGTAGTTAGTCCACTCCAGAGTTTTTATCAGAATGCTTGAATATATTAGGAGGTATAACTGACTCAAACATCTATGAAATGCATATTATCATACACTTATATAGAAAGTGTTCAAGCTTTATCGATTAGTGGTTTGCCTATGCTAGTAGTAGAAAAATATCGGATGATATTCCCGGTACTTGTACGATTCTGAGCAATATGCATTTGTTATACTAAGTTCTTATATTTATCTTTTTACATGCTTCCAAACATGAAATATGTCAGTTTTTACTACTCGAGCTATGCGTTTTACTCGAGTTGCTCGAAGCTCAAGTAATGGGGAACTCTGCTTTAAACTACTTTTGTTAAAAGTATAACCACACACCACTGTAAAAATTTACTTTAATTAACCAATTTCGACTCATTTCTTAAAAATCATTTTTGTTTTTTTTTTATTCAATATTTTTATCAATAAATAGTTAAACTATATTAATTTTTATACCACTAAAAAATTAAATTAATAAAGTACGCTTATTGTCCAATTACAATATTTATTAACACTCAACAACATGTACTCATAAGCTTAAATAAAATATAATAAATAAAACAAAAGAAAAAACAAAAATAATATTTTAATAAAACACAACATAAATTCCTACGATGTGTCTGTTACAGTTCATGTTTCAATTTCACTTGAAAAGCATAAATTAATTCTGAATAGAGCAATAAAAAAAATTAAAATAATAACAGATTTTAAATTAACTATTTTATTAGCACTTAATATTAATAATTTAACAAGAGAGTCTATTAATAAATAGCGTTTTTTTATGTATAATATTAAAATATAATGTAAATAAATTTTATTATTGGCTTTTGGTTGTCATTGAGTTCAGTTAATGCAAGAGGTATTTAACTGGGTTCCGAGGCAGTATAAGAATGAGCTCAGAGCACCTTTAAAAAATATGCAAAATTTCTAATGAATGAAATATTGAAGTTTACAATTAATTTTAAATACATAAAACATCTAAGAACAGCAAGAAAGCTGATTCTCTACTTCACTGTTCATAGGCCCGACTTTAGTGAATGTATTAAAAAAGTGCATCCCCAAAACGTAATGTACAGATTCAAAACTCACAATTTAATCAACTATTAGTCCCGTTAACTAATACGTCCGTCCACACAGGTATGCATTTTCATGTCTGCTTTTGTTAAAATTTTAAATACAAAATGCGATTTTACAATATACCTAGAAACTATATTATCCTCCGATTATAACTTAGATATATTGATAATGCAGCAAAAGTTATTTTTTTTTAAGAAAACGTACTTTTTAAATAAAATTACGTCTTTAATAAAGAACACTTTTTAGCAAGGGATTCCTTTTTAATGAAAATAGTATTTTTTAAGAAAAAGGTATATTTTATTTGAAAAATAGTACTTTTTTAAGAAAAAATTAATTTTAAAGAAATGGTTCTTTTAGGGTACTTTTTAAAGAAAGTTTTTCCTCTTTTAAAATAAGGGAGTTTTTTTTAAGGAAAAGTTACTTTTTCGAACAAAGATACTTTTTCGATCATAGGTATTATTTTTAAAAAGGTACTTTTTTAAAAAAGGTACTGTTTTAAGAATTTTTTTTATTCGCTTTTTAAAAAAGGTGCTTTTTAAGAAAATATACTTTTCAAGGAGAAGGAATTTTTTCGAGAAAATGTAATTTTTTTAGAAAATGTCCTATTACTAAGAAAGGCTACTTTTTCAATAAAATAAAAGATAAATTTTTAAGAAAAGGTACATTAAAAAAAATTTAATTTTATCAGAAAATATACTTTTTAATTAAGGCACTTTTTTGAGAAGAGTTACTTATTTTAAGAAAACGTACTTTTTTAAGAAAATATTAATTTTTAAGAAAATGCACTCTTTGGAAACAAGGCAATAAGAAAATTTACTTTTTTAAGAAAAGGTACTTTTTTAAGAGAAGTTACTTTTTAGGAAAATGTTCTTTTTAGGAAAAGGTAAATTTTTTTAAGAAAATTAATTTTTAAAAAATGTACTTTTAAGAAAATGTGCTGTTGATAAAATGTACTTTTTTAAAGAAGAAATACTTTTTTACGAAAAGTTAGTTTTTAAGAAACGATACTTTTCAAGCAAAGAAAGAATAAATTTTTAAGAAAAAGTTTTTTTTATGATAAATCTCTTTTCAAGAAAATTTAATTTTTAAGAAAAGCTATCTTTTAAAGAAAATCTACCTTTTTAAGAAAATGCCCTTTTGCTAAGAAAAGGTACTTTTCCAAGAAAAGATACTTTTGTAATAAATTGTACTTATTTAAGGAAAGGTTAAGTATTTTTTTAAGAAAAATTATTTATTTAAGGAAAGGCATAGTTTTGAAATAGATACTTTTTTACAGAAGGTACTTTTTTAAGAAAAGGTGCTTTTCAAAGAAAATGCAATTTTTTAAGAAACTGTACTTATTTACGAAAAAGCACTTCTTAGTGAAAGGTACTTTTTTTAGAAAGGGTAATTTTTTAAGAAAATATACTTTTGAAGAAAATTTCCTTTTTTAAGAAATTTTTGAAGAAAATGTTCTTTTTTAAAAAAATGCACTTTTTTAACAAAAGAAAATAAAATTTTTTAAATGAAATGTGCTTTTATAAGAAAAGGTAATTTAAAAAAAAAAATTAACTTTATTACGAAAATCTACATTTTAAAGAAAATTAAGTTTTTCAAAAATAGGTACGTTTTTAAGTGGAAATTTTTTCAGAAAAAGTACTATTTTAAGAAGTACTTTTTTTTAGAAAAGTTACTCTTTCAAGAAAATGTACATGTTTCAGAACGATACCTTTTTAATAAAGGTACTTTTTTAAAAAAGGTACTTTTTAAAAAAGGTACTTTTTAAAACAGTTACTTTTTAAAAAAGGTACTTTTTAAAAAAGGTACTTTTAAAAATAATTTACTTTTTTAAGAAATAAGACTGTTTTAAGATATGTATTTAAGAAAGTCTACTTGTCTAAGAAAATGTACTTTTTTAAGAAACGACACTCTGTTGAGTAAAACAACTTTTTAAGAAATGGTACTTTTTTAAGAAAATTTTGTTTTTTACGAAAAGGTACTTTTTAAGAGAAGTTACTTTTTAAGAAAATGTACTTTTTACGAGAAGGTAAATTTTTTTTAAAAAATTAAAATTTTTAAAGAAAATTATGTACTTTTGAGGTAAATGTGCTGGTGATAAAAGGTACTTTTAAAAAAAAAAAACTTTTTTAAAGAAAGTTACATTTTAAGAAAAGCTACTTTTCTAAGAAAATGAAATTTTTTAAGAAAATATACATTTGAAGAAAATTTACTTTTTTAGGAAACGTCCTTTTTAAAGAAAATATTCTTTTTGAAGAAAATGTACTTTTATGACAAAAGAAAATGTAATTTTTTAACAAACTGTGCTTTTATAAGAAAAGGTAATTTTTTAAAAAAAATTAACGAAAATCCATATTTTAAAGAAAAGGTAGTTTTTCAAAAATATGTACGTTTTTAAGAGAAGGAAATTTTTTAAGAAAAAGTATTTTCTTAAGAAAATATACTTTTTAAGGAATAGGTACTATTTTAAGACGTACTTTTTTTTTAGAAAAGTTACTCATTTAAGAAAATATACATGTTTAAGATCGGTACTTTCTTTGAAAAGGTACTTTTTTAAAAAAAGGTACTTTTTAAAAATAATTTACTTTTTTAAGAAATAATACTGTTTTAAGAAAAGGTACTTTTTTAAGAAGCGACACTTTTAAAGTAAAGCAACTTTTTGGGAAATGGAACTTTTTTAAGAAAACGTAAATTTAAAAAAAAAAAATCTACTTTTGAAATAAAATTACTTTTTCGAGAAATTGTACTTTTTAAGAAATGTTGCTTTTTAAGAAAATTTATTTTTTTTAAGAAAAGGTACCATCTCCATAAGAAAATGTACCTTTTAAAAGTATTTTTTTTTTAGAAAAACTAATATTTTAAGAAAAGTTTCTTTTGAAATACCGGGTGATCCAAGTAGAGATACTTTTTTCAATAGCCTTTTTTTGACAGATCACGTGTGAGTCGTATCATGCTGTCATGTTATTTTTGTTTAGTTTTGTTTGGCATTTCATCATGGAAAGACTTACGCCTGAAAAAGGTTTACAAATCGTTCAACTTTATTACGAAAATTCACGTTCTGTAAAGAATGTGTTTCGTGCACTTCGCTCAACTTATGGCCAACATAATCGGCCTACTGAGCGTACTATTCGCAACACCATCACCCATCTTGAGACCCAGCTTTCATTATCGGATAATATTCGACCGAATAGACCACGTCCAGCACGCAGTGAAGAAAATAAAGCGGCCGTAGCTGAGAGTGTACACGAAAACCGTGGAGAGTCGATTCGGCGCCATTCGCAGCAACTCGGACTGACGTATGATGCCTGAAATTAAAGCTCGTGATCTCGGCGACATTTGGCTTCAACAAGACGGCGCCACTTCCCACACAGCGCATCAATCAATGGATTTATTGAGAGAACACTACGGTGAGCAGATAATTTCACGTTTTGGGCCGGTCGATTGGCCAGCAAGATCGTGTGATATTACGCCGTTAGATTTTTTCCTGTGGGGATATGTAAAGTCTAAAGTTTATGCGGACAATCCCGCTTCGATTCAGGCCTTGGAGCAAAATACCACGCGTGTCATTCGCCAGTTACCAGTCGAAATGCTCGATCGAGTTATCGAAAATTGGACTCAATGGATGGACCATCTGAGACGTAGCCGCGTCCAACATTTGATAGACATAATCTTCAAAAAATAAATGCCAAAGGAATGTTCTTTCAAATGATAATAAACATTCCCCACTAAATTTGAACTTTCTGTGTTTTTTCTTTAAAATGTAGGGAACCTCGAAATGGATCACCCTTTAAAATAATTTTTTTTTTTTAGAAAAGTTTACTTTTTTAAGAAACGGTCTTTTTTAAAAAAGACATTTTTTAGAAGAGGTGCTTTTTAGGTAAATGTGATTTTTAAGAAAATTAACCTTTTTTGAAAAAGTACATTTTCAAAAAATTTACTTATTTAAGAGAAGTTATTAATTAACTTCTTAAGAAAACGCATTTTTTTTAAGGGAAAGTATGTTTTTTTTAGGAAAATATACTTTTTCAAGAAAACATAAACTTAGAATAGGAAACACTGTTTAAAGTAAAGGGTACTTTTTTTAAGAAGATGTACTTTTTTGGGAAAATAATTTTTTTTAAGAAAAATAATTTTTTTAAAACGTACTTTTTTGAGAAAAGGTACTGTTTTAAGTCAATAATTATTTTTAAAGAAAGGGCACAATTTTGAGAAAATATACCTTTTTTTGAATAAAATACTTGTTTAAAAAATTTCCTTTTTTGAGAAAAGGTTTTTAAGAAAGGTACTTTTTATGAAAATGTATATGTAGAAACGGTACATTTAACAAAATGTAGCCTTTTTAGAAATTGTTGTTTCTGAAAAAGGTAGTACTTTTTAAAAAAAAAGTACTAAAGGAATAATTTTTTAGAAACTGTTCTTTTTTATTTTGAGAAAAGGTCCTTTTTAAGAAAAGGTCCTTTTTAGAAAATATGCACTTTTTTAAGAAAATTAGCTTTTTGAGAAAATTAACTTTTTTAGAAAAGTTTTCTTGCTTTTTTGAAACTTATTTTCTTGCAAATTTAAATGTAATAATCTCACATTCTTTAACCACATCAATAAAATACCGTAGATTTTCGAATTTTCTGACGGCTGACGCATTTTATTGCCCCTAAATTTTAGATAGTTATTTTTAAGGATTTTTTTTTTTTAAATTTGTGTTAAATTTGTCTTAATTTCCTTTTCAAAAATACTGCTTTTGCTAAGCGATTTGCCTTTTTTCTCATTTGTAGCCAAAGTTTTTATAATTTCGAAGAACCCACTAAGAAACCATTCTGCAAATTTACTTAATAAAACATGTTTGCTTTATGAATAAAAAAAACATCCAAAAATGAAAACTACAAAATAATCTGTTTAAACAGAGAATCCTTTTTGTCATCATTTACAGTTTTTTTTTTTTTTTTTTTTGAGAATAGCGAAGAGGAAAAAACATAACATATTTTAAATGCACAGCCACGAATTTCTAAGCCCATTCACTGCTGCACCTCGTTCTCCTTAACATCTAAAACGGCAACGAAGACAAGTACTTTCAAAGAAAAAGGACTTGAAATGCATAAACTTCTTTTTGGGGAATACACACACAAATAAATAAAGCGAAAATTCTCATACTAAACCATATTCCTCTATTTTAAAAGACCGCCTTTTCAATAAGAATTTTCCTTTTCAAATACAATTTGGCCAAAGAGTATACTAGCGAAAAAATATACTCTATGCACGTATTTATTCATTAATAAGAACACAAATGTGAACATAGATAAACTCATATACAATCATATATCACATTCTAGAATATTATATATCATGCGATGATTTAGAGGCTTAAGTGAACAAAAAAAACTTTCAAAATTGCATGAACAAACACTTACATTTTTACACAACTGCTTTTTTATGATCTTCCCAAAGTTTTTGATTTATCTTTTGACTAGAAAATAATATTTTCAAATTATTTTGTATATTTCTGTTCCATAAATACTGTAGGACAAATAACTCTAAAAATAATAGGAAATTTATTTGTGTTTTCAAAAATGAAAAAAAAAAAAAAAAAAACAAGTAAGAGTGTTAAATTCGGCTGTGCCGAATTTTTTTAAACCCTCCACCTGAGTCTTTAATTTTTAATTTTTGATTTTTAATTTTTAATTTTTAATTTTTAATTTTTAATTTTTAATTTTTAATTTTTAATTTTTAATTTTTAATTTTTAATTTTTAATTTTTAATTTTTAATTTTTAATTTTTATTTTTTAATTTTTAATTTTTAATTTTTAATTTTTAATTTTTAATTTTTAATTTTTAATTTTTAATTTTTAATTTTTAATTTTTAATTTTTAATTTTTAATTTTTAATATTTAATTTTTAATTTTTAATTTTTAAGTTTTAATTTTTAATTTCTAATTTTTAATTTTTAATTTTTATTTTTTAATTTTTAATTTATAATTTTTAATTTTTAATTTTTAATTTTTAATTTTTAATTTTTAATTTTTAATTTTTAATTTCTAATTTTTAATTTTTAATTTTTAATTTTTAATTTTTAATTTTTAATTTTTAATTTTTAATTTCTAATTTTTAATTTTTAATTTTAATTTTTAATTTTTAATTTTTAATTTTTAATTTTTAATTTTTAATTTTTAATTTTTAATTTTTAATTTTTAATTTTTAATTTTTAATTTTTAATTTTTGATTTTTGATTTTTAATTTTTAATTTTTAATTTTTAATTTTTAATTTTTAATTTTTAATTTTTAATTTTTAATTTTTAATTTTTAATTTTCAATTTTTAATTTTTAATTTCTAATTTTTAATTTTTAATTTTTAATTTTTAACTTTTAACTTTTAATTTTTAATTTTTAATTTTTAATTTTTAATTTTTAATTTTTAATTTTTAATTTTTGATTTTTAATTTTTAATTTTTACATTTTACATTTTACATTTTACATTTTACATTTTACATTTTACATTTTACATTTTACATTTTACATTTTACATTTTACATTTTACATTTTACATTTTACATTTTACATTTTACATTTTACATTTTACATTTTACATTTTACATTTTACATTTTACATTTTACATTTTACATTTTACATTTTACATTTTACATTTTACATTTTACATTTTACATTTTACATTTTACATTTTACATTTTACATTTTACATTTTACATTTTACATTTTACATTTTACATTTTACATTTTACATTTTACATTTTACATTTTACATTTTACATTTTACATTTTACATTTTACATTTTACATTTTACATTTTACATTTTACATTTTACATTTTACATTTTACATTTTACATTTTACATTTTACATTTTACATTTTACATTTTACATTTTACATTTTACATTTTACATTTTACATTTTACATTTTACATTTTACATTTTACATTTTACATTTTACATTTTACATTTTACATTTTACATTTTACATTTTACATTTTACATTTTACATTTTACATTTTACATTTTTCATGTTACATTTTAGATTTTACATTTTCCATTTTCCATTTTCTGTTTTTCATTTTCCATTTTACATTTTTATTTTCCATTTTTCATTTTCCATTTTTCATTTTTCGTTTTCATTTTATAATAATAAATAATAATAAATAAAAATCGCCAATATGAAATTGGCGATTTTTATTTATTATAACGTGATAACGATAAAAAAATATGTGGCAATACTACTAACATGAGCTATGTTATTGTGTTTTTGGTATTATCCCAGGAAAAATTTCGTAATAGCAGCTCATTGATTTTTGCATTACCAATAATGACCTACTACTGCCCACTGCATTATTTCTAAAGTGAAAATAAGGCGTTACTAATAAGTGTTATACAGCTACTTATATTTCATGCCAGCGCCTTGCATACTGCATTACTTTCAAAGTGAAAATAATGAGTTCCCAGGCAACTAGTTACCTCCAATGACATCCCCGTGTTAATATAATGAGCTTATCAGGCAAACTTCAACCAGTTACATCTCATTCTAAAACCCATTATTTGGTAATGTTTGTTTTTCCTGGGATTATATATGTATATGCATAATTTTTTTGTGGCATTTTTTTATGTTGTTGTACAATTATAATGGTCAACCACTAAACTGTTACAACAAACACACTGGGTTTTATGTTTTTTTAGAGGTATCTACATATTTTTGCTCGTATCTAATCACGATGATGCCCGATTTAGCCAATTTTCAATATCAACCTGCTGGGAATTATGGCAAATGATATTATTGTAGCCTTATCTAGTAACATTACTTTTTTTGTGAATGAGCGTGATAAGGATCAAGAATATGTATACTTTATGGGGTCGGAAATTAGTTTTTCGATGCGTTACAAACGGAATGACAAACCTATATTTACCCTCTGCCACAGACGTGTGGAGGGTATAAAAAATGTTACAATTAATGAAGATAGTCTTCTTCTTAGTGAAACTGATATATCTGTGGTTTTCCGGAAAAACCGCGTATGTCCATTTTTGTAAGTTTTGAGTTAACGATGCCAAATATATTTATTTTTAACGCTCTTTACATGTGTTCAACTTATTTTAAAAAAATATTGACCATTTCTGAGTTTTTTCTTTAAATAACGACGTGACTTAAATGTTTATTAAATTAATTTGCAGCACTAACGACGTATATCAACCTACGTTTGATCGCTGACAAATTATTTTCTCAGAAAACGACACATAGCGACATACGTTGTTATTAATGAAAAAAAAATTCAAAATAATTTTCGATTATTTTTCAGTTTATTACCACTTATAAAAACTTGTGTGTTTATTTCTGTTATTTTTTGTCACTATTATTCTTGATACGTTGTTATATTTTCATCCTAAGTCCCGTTAACTTTTTGTTGACGAACAAAAAAATCCATTTTCCAAGCAACAACAACTTATGTCTACATGGGTGGTTGCATTGGTAGTTTTCTTTTTCAAAGAAAACGACGTTTGTCAGCATAAGTTGTTTTATCTGCACACACATATTGGTTTTTCGTCCTGCTCTAGGATCTATTCCTCTAAAGATTTTTGAGTCAAAATTTTACATAAAGTATTTATTGCCCATATCTACAGGACTGTTAAATAAAAAGCTCTAAAAACTTTAAATCGAGCCCATAATTTCAAATATAACGTTCTTTGACTCTCTTGAACATTTATTTTTTTCACGTTACTTTATTTATTGAATCTTCACTTATTTGTATGTGAATTAGCAATAATTATTTAAATCTTAAAAGTAAAACTTCCTACAAAAAGTATAATTTCTTAAAAAGTACCGCTTCTTAAATATATTCTTACAAAAGTACAATTTTTAAAAAAGTACATTTTACTGTATAGTACCTTTTCTTAAAAAAGTACATTTTCTTAAAAATCCAGCTTTTCTTAACAGAAGTACATTTTCTAAAAAATGGACATTTTCTTTAAAATCTACCTTTTCTTAACAAAAGTGCACTTTCTTAAAAACTATCTTTTCTTAAAGAAGTACCTTTCTTTAAAAAAGTACCTCAGCTTAAAAAAGTTCCTTTCTTCAAAAAGTACCTTTTCCAAAATTACACTTTCTTAAAAAGTACTTTTCTTAAAAAAGTATATTTTCTTAAAAAAAATTTAGTTGCTCTTTGAAGTATAGAAAAAAAAGTTTTGGGTCTATATGAATTTTCAAAGTGAGGCGGCGGACAAATGGCATGCCCAGGTATTTCCCGTTTGTGTGCTGGGATATACAATAATTATTAATTTGTATCTGGGGGCAGTTGCCCTTCTTAAAGTGATCTCTCCACCCAATCTACTAGTTGATACATTTGAGTTTGCAGAAATCTATAAGGATGCTCATGAACGCTTAAAATTGTCGTATCGTTAGCTAAAGTCTAGGTATGAGTGTTACCATTGGTTGGTATATCAGATATGTAGACTTAATATAATAATGGCCCCAGAATTATCCCATGTAAGCATGTAGGAATTTTTCACTTATAACAAACCTTGCAATTTTGCTATTTCACTTAAAAAAGGCCTTAAAATATTGAATTTTCATGTTCAAGGATTTTGATGTTAAAGAAAAAATCTGCACAATTATGTTAATGACTGTGAAAATATATTTTTATAAAGCTTGAAGTTTTTCTAGGTATTTTTATTTTTTTATTTTTTTTCAAAAACTAAAAAGTAGATTTTTGCCAAAAACATTTTCTTCATAAAGTATTTTTCTTTAAATATTTTTCTTCAAAAATAATTTTTTCTTAAAAATTAAAATTTTTTAACAGAAAGTACCTTCTCCTAAAAAGAAAATTTTCTTTTAAAAAAAATCTATTTCCTTAAAAAAGTAACTTTTCTTAAGAAAAAAAAAGTATAATTTCTTAAAAAAGTAAAAGGTGTGTTTTATTTAAAAAGTACCTTATATCAAAAGTTTACACTTTCTGAAAAAAAGTATCTGTTATTAGTAAAGAACCGTTACTTAAAAGTACATTTTCCTGAAAACAGTTTTCTTAAAATAATAAATTTTCTTAAAACAGTTAATTTTCATAAAGAAATAACTTTTCTTACAATTTCTTAAAAAAGTACATTTTCTTGAAAAAGAACCTTTTATTGATAAATTATATTTACTTAAAAAGTACATTTTCTCCAAAAGTATATGTTTTTGAAAAAGCGTATTTTCTTGATATTGAGGTTTTTATTAAAAAAAGTGCCTATTCTTAAAACAGTGCCTCCTCTTTAAAAATTACGTTTTCTCGAAAAAGTACTTTTTAAAAAAATTACGTTTTCTTATAAAAGTGCCTTTTCTTAAAAAAGTAAATTTTCTTCAAAAGTACACATTCTTAAAAAAGCACATTTTCGTAAAAGTAGCTTTACTTTAAATAGAAATATAAAAAATATATGCTTTTCTTTTAAAAAAGGACCTGCTCTTAAAAAGTACCTTTCGTTAAAAAATAACGTTTTCTTGAAATTAAATGTAAAAATGTAAAAAAGTATCTTTTCTTAAAAAAGTACCTTATTTTAAGAAGTACTACCTTTTCTTAAACAATTACCCCCTTAAAGAAGTATAAAAACAGGTATCTTAGAAAAGTAAATTTTTTTTTTAAATACATTTTCTTTAAAAAGTCACTTTTCTCAAAATTTACATATTTAAAAAAAAAAAACTTTCATATCTTCAGTATCATATCCTAAAGATATGCCTTTTGTAACAGAAAGTAAATTTCCTTACAAAAAGAGGATTTCTTACAAAAAGTACCTTTTTTTAAAAAAGTTCCGGTTCTTACAAAAAGTGCCTTTTCTTAAGAAAGTACATTCAAATAAAGTACAATTTTTTAAAACAGTTGAGTTGTTTTTAAGGAACTACCTCGTCTTAAAATATTCCATTTTTAAAAAAAACTATTTTTTCTCATAAGTGAAAATTTTCTCAAAAAAGTACCGTCCTTATCTTAAGAAAGTAGCGTATTTGGAATAAGTGTCATTTTCCAAAAAGTATTTTTTTCTTACAAAATGTACATTTTCTTAAAAAAAGTGGCTCTTCGTACAAAAGTACCTTTTTTTTGCAAGAATTAAATTTTCTCACAAAAAGTACTTTTTCTTACAAACAGTTGCTATTCTTACAAAAAAAAAATTAATTTTCTTTCAAATAGTTCCGGTTCCTACAAAAAGTACCTTACTTAATAAAAATAAAGTTTCTTTAAAAAAGTACGTTTTTTTAAAAAGTACCTTTTCTTAAGAAAAAGTATCTTTTCTGAAAAAAGTACCTTTTCTTAGAAAATAATTTCTGAAGAAATAAGAAGAATTTCAATTATTATCTTAAAGTAAAATGGTTTCCCGGTTTAACGTAAAATCAAATCTTGTGTTTCAAATTATTGCTGAAGCATACATTATAATGCATATCGCACCTGTACCTCTAAAGTGAGTCAACTCAAAATTTACAAATTTTCAGTAGATGCCAAAAACTGTTTAAAAACAGTTGTTTCGTTATAAAGAATTGCGAATAATAAGTATACAACAGTAGTTGTTTTTGCGAATTTTTCAGTGACCGATTTTATGATCTGCTGATTATTGATTTTATAATTTGACATCATTAACCCATTTGAATTGAGCGCCACAAATGATCCCAAGCTAGTATAGGACGATTGAGTAAAAAAACTTAAATATTTTGCAAGTACTTCTGAATTTTAGATCATTTTAAATAAAGAATTTTTATTTTACATTTAATAAAATTGACCAAAAAAGCCCCACGTACACTCTATTATACATATAGACCCTAAAGGTATGCTAATCAATTATAGTCAATTCACAAATCAACACAAAACAAGTAAGAAAATTATAGTCGGTCTAGACCGACTATACGATACCCTATACCATGCGTTTAGAAACCCTATCTCTTAGGCCCAACTAACTGGACATTGAAAATAAGCAAAAACCAAATTTGAGTGGGATTTTTATTATTTTTTTTGGCTGCAGATATGAAAAAGTTCATATCGGATGCTATATCTATAAAGGGACTAGGTCCAAAAATGGACCGATCCTGATCATGTTTGGAAAAGTCTCTTGTATTTTGCAAAAATATGTACAAACAAAATTTTAGAAGAATCAGTGCAATATTTTTGTTTTTTAATAGATTTAAGTGAAGATCGGGAAGCAGCTCTATATGGGGTCAAAGGGATCATTTTTGGACTACTCATTAGTGGATGTAATGAACGCATACAAACCCAATTTGAGTAAGATCTATATGACAATTTGGATCTTATGGCAATTTATGTCGATTTCATATGGGTAATTTGTATGGGGGCTAGGTCTGAACATGGACCGATTCTCACCAATTTCAATAGCGTTCATCCCATGGCCGATAAAAGCTTATATACCAAATTTCGTCAAAATATATTCATATTTGCGACCTGCAGTTTGATTACAAGCTTTACATGGACATACACACGGACGGACGGACGGACGGACGGACATTGTTAAATCAACTCAGAAAGTGATTCTGATTCGATCGGTATAATTAAAGATGGGTCTAGGTCAAATATTTTTGGTTGTTACAAACAGCAGCACAAAGTCATTATACCCAAACCACATAGTGGTATAGGGTATAAAAACAAACTCATTTTTATTACAAACACATTAACAAATTTAATAAACAACACATAGCATTGTATAATTTTATGTATGTGTTAGTAGCAACTTTAAAAGCAATTTACTCAGAATAGAGGGAAAAAAATAAAAATCTGTAAATCTGCAAATCGGCTAAAAAGAAATTCCTTTCAAATAATATATGTTTGGTCAAAATCGGGATAAAACGGTAGAACAAAACATCGGTCACAAGAAATCGCCTGCCTATTAATATTACAGATTTCTCAAAAAAATTATTTTTCTCGAAATCCACAAAAAAAATTCTCTAAAAAAATTCTGGCTGAGGAAATTACTTAAAAATTGACACAGATAATCTCTAACACATATTTAACAAAACTTTAAAGTACCGGATCCATTTTTTGAAATTTTGTTGAAGAAATTTTTCTAAAACTTAAAAAAGGAGTTTTCAAAATTTTATCAAAAAAATTTTCTATCTTTGGTCTCATTTCGCAATAGGTTAACAACGCTCTAATAAAACAGTACTTCATATGTGAGTACTTATAGGTATGGAGACAAAAAAAAATATTATGGTTTTAATCAATTTGTTAAAGTTGAAAAATGTTTGTCATATATCATGGCCTAGAATTTTTTTTTTGGCACAAAAGTGGTCTGGGCATTTGTTATTTCTGAGCGAGTTTTTATTCGTTGTTGAAGTTATATAGCTTTTTGAAAATATAATGTAGTACTGATATCGACTCATTCACAACTTGTCGAAAAAATTAAACTATAGATCGAAATTTTCGGAAAATCTAAAAAAAAAAACTATATTTTTCCCATATAAACACACTTGAAGTTTTAAGTCTCGTTGAGGCACCTCTACATTTTTTATTTATTTTTTTTTTTTTGATTGACCCAGAACTTTGTATTTCTCAGGTTTTTTTGCTGTTCGCATATGTCTAGGAGGTGGGACTATATATTCGAACACTTTTTCCCCCCTCCATATAATGAAGGGCCACCCTAATGTACATGTGATAAATATTTTTGAACTATTTTGTTCATATTTGAGGAAATAGTTACAATTTTACTTTTTGTTAGGAAAAAATTGTCCTATCTTTTAATTTACAATTGAATTTACAAATTTTAAAAGATTATTTTTCAGAATTAAACTGAGTTGAAGTATCAACCATAATTTACTACGCTGACTTGTAAAGTATATGAAAATGTTGAATGCAGTATTTAATTTAAAAAAACTGTTTAATTAAATAATTAATTTTTTCTCTATGAATTTTTTAAAAGTAAAACATTTTTTTTATTAAAATATTTGCAAAAGAACAACTGAAGTTATATAAATTAATTTGCCTAACCAAGAACACAAACATACAGATGCATGTGCATGTATCCAGGTAACCCAGCAAAAAAAAAAAAAAAAAGAGCAGCCAAATAAGTGAAATATATAAAAAAAAAAAAAATTGAAAATTGATACGTCACCGATGAACCTATCAAGGGCTTTTCGTAGGACGGAAGTTGTCTTAAATAGATCCAGTGAAGAATATTTTAAATAATTAGCAGATTCCAGCCCTCGAAATTCGAGCGCATATTCTAGGAAATTTTATTTTATCACTAAAAAAAGACCCTAAAAGTATTCTAATCAATTATAGCCAATTCACAAACCAACACTAAAAACAAACTCATTTTTATTACAAACACATTAACAAATTTAATAAACACACACATAGCATTATATAATTTTATGTGTGTGCTAGTAGCAACTTTAAATGCAATTTACTCAAAATAAAGGAAAAAATTAAAAAATCTGTAAATCTGCAAAATGGCTAAAAAGAAATACCTTTCAAATAATAAACGTTTGGTCAAAATCGGGATAAAACGGTGGAACAAATATCGGTCACAAATAATCGTCTAGCCTATTAATATTATAGATACCTAAGATGTCATAATAAAACACTTCTTTGGAATGTAAATTTTTCTCTTCTTTGCTCAAAATTTCTTTAAAAAAAATTATTTATCCAAATCATTTTGTAATACCCTATATGAATTCCGATAGTCTTCATTTTTGTTTGACATTCTGAAGCTTAAAAATTTTTTTTTTTTTTTCATAACAACTTTTTATTGGCATCTTTGAAAGTTGTTTTAAACCAGCTGTAACTTTGGAAACAATGAAAAAGTCATTCTTGTAAAATAATTTTGAAATTTTTGCTGGGAAGTATGTGAGTATATTTGTCTGTCGTTGGGGTTGCATTGCATATGAATATATTGACATTATAATTGTGTGTGTTAAGTCAGCATAAAATAGTTTTTTTCTCATTAAGTTAAATATATAATTTCATATGTACGATGGTGTAAACATATAACCGATACATACAAGGACAATCGTATTGTTAAATATATGCAAATGGATATGTATGGATAAAATTAAAAAAAAAATATGTGTTGTTATGTGACACATTTAAACTCATTATGGTCTCAATGTTTGTAACTGGTTAAATTAAAAAAAAAAAAAAAAACAACCCAGCAAAAAAGTTAATAAAAAAGCATAACTTTTTAGTTATATAAAATAAATTTTCCTTTTGAAGAAAAATTTCCTTAAAAAGCCTGAAATTGTTGTTTCAATTATTGCTGGGATCCATTAAACATAAATTAATTTGAAAATATTAAGTATGGCAACGACTGCTTTCGTAATGAACATAATTTCATTCATGTCCACCCCTCTTGCTCGTGCATTTATAACAATTATAAATAATATTTGCATTTAGTATTCAACCTACAATTTTGTGGTAGATTCGTTTACTGTTGTTGTGTGTTTTGTTTTTTTTTTTTTTTTTTACTGTTTTATAAAAATGGCAATAAGGACCACAAATCAATGCAACACTTTAGTTTAATGTAGGAGTCAAAATGAAATGACAATTTAATAATTTAGCAAAACGCTTACACAGATATCTGGTTTTTAATGCAGCCAGACATAGATCTACCTCAGACTTGGCACTAAAGTACAGTTATTTGAGGAATTTAGCAAATATCCTAATTTGCATTGAAATCGTTCTATTGAGATCACTCACTCACTCAGCGAAAGCCACGTTTATCTACTAGACAAGGAGTACATAGGAATGTGACCAGCTAGGTGGTACGAATGATATCACTTAACTCAGCTGGACATTTCCCATTATAATATGTGCAGCAAAGTGTTACGCTTCCCCAACTAGTCATTAGAGTTTGATGTCCTACTCTCATTAACGCTCACCTCTGTCCAAAATAGACTTTTTAGATATATAAACATACTATATTTTACGGAAAAAGACCATGTATTGCTTTCACGGATTAGTATTGGACTTCGTTCGAGCATTTCTGGTGTAGTCATTTTAAGTATGCATTATATATGTTAATATTAAGATTAAAATTATGATTTTTTCGATCTCACTCCTTATGCATCAATAATATGGAATCCATATTATCATATTCGCACAATGCAATTGAGTCTCTGCAGATAAGGTTTTTGCTATTGTGTCTGCGTGGTTTCGGTTTGAGTTATGATACTGATAAGGGACAGGTATGTTTTGAGAAAAGGTTGTTGACCAAAAACTAATGGACGTCGGTCATATAATATACCCTCCCTGGGGGGACTCCGAAGCATATATTTCTAGTCTTTAATAGAAATTTTGTAGTTGGGGAAGGGGGGGGGGGAAGGTTTTCTCTGAACGAAGATACAAAAAGATAAAGCGTTTCAAGCGACCTGCTCTCATACACTTTAAATCGATTTTCTCGTCAAAACTCAAAATCTATTTTATTGATCCTTTTCAAATTTTATACTCTATTTCTACACATAAATCAACAGGTAATCAGAGAGAGTTTTTTTATTTCAATATTTTTTGCACCATTTTTAGCAACAAATTCACCGAAATTTGAAGACAAAAATCATGTTTTTCACTTCAAAATGCTGCAAAAAAAAAAAAAATTTAAAAATTCTTCCTGATTACCTCGGAAAACATATCTCATTTTAAACGCATTTCGATTTTTTATTTCACATGATCCGGTAACGAGTTACGGTGTTCATCGCAAAACATCGAGGCGCCTCCGGAGATTCGCTGTCACGTACTTTTTTTATGGGCCCCCAAAGATTTGGGGCCTCGGTGTCAATTTTGCAAAAAAGTGATCATTTTCTCAGGCTCATATCTTGCAAACCATTCGGAATTTTGATTGACTCTCTGAGGCAAAGTTGTAACTCTTGTCATAAAGAAAATTGTGAACATACAAATTCAAAAAACTTCATCTTCCAGATCAAAATCGCAAAAAAACTTAAAAAATTCGATTTTTTTTACCTTTTTTCCCCTGTTCAGGTCCTTAGGTAGCAAACCGTTCAAAATTCGATGAAACAATTAACTACGAAAATGTACCTAAGATCTCAAAAAACAAATTTCTAGAACATATGAACTTCCTAAGGATGATCCTTAACACCGTTTAGGTAGTGCTTATGTAGCCGCAAAAGTGAAAAATTTCCCGAAAATGTTTTAATTTCATTTGTATTTTTCTTTACTTCAACTTCGAGATACTATGCTATCTATTACAAAATAATAAAAAAAATATTTGTATTATGCAAATCACACTCTCTTAAGTTGTAGATCCAAATCGTCGTCCGAATCGTCCGAATCTGACTCTGATTCAGAACTTATGGTGTCCACAGGCACGTTGCTTCCAGACTGCCCTCCATCATCAGCTTTTTCTTCTTGAAATACTTCATTAACATCATACAGGGTGATCCTGTGACTCCACCAACATACCTGAAATGAATTTGAAAAGAAATCAAAAAGGGAATGCAAAACAATGCATCAATAAAGTTGATATTATCTCTGCAAGCAATGCGTCGAGTTTTTTGCCTTTGTACGGCTTTCCATGAGGATTGTGGTTTGGTGAAACCGTTCTCCCTGCTCATCGGATTCGGTAGGGAGTAGTTTGATAAAATCGTCAAAATGAAAATGAAGAAAATGCAGTTTTAATGTCATCGATGTGCCAATTTTCCCAAAATAATACAGCATTTCTTTCACCCATTCTCTTGATTCCGGTTCCGCGACTCGATCCCCTCCCAAGACTTTGATGCATACTCGCTGAAGGTAAATCCATGCCATTGGATGATTTTCATCAAGCGATGAATCAAAGTTGCTCTTGAATAGCTTTCTAATGTCAGGGCAAAAAATAAAGACCGAAAAGAAAACATTAACATAGCGTGAACAGTACAATGAGGTGATCAAAAATTCGTTTTAAATTTACTACAATACCTTTTTTAATTTTGTCATCGCTACGCTTTGGGAAAACGCTTTTCAAAAAGTTGAATGCGTTTGGACAATTTACAACGGCCACGAATTTTTTAACAATTCCCAATTTTATGTGGAGCGGTGGCAGCCAGATGTCTTGAGTATTGTCAATTAAAGATGCATTCTTCAGTCTATGTTGTTTCATTTGTTCCTCCGCACTTCCTCTTGGTCTACACGAATTAAATTGGAATTGATTCAGAGGTGAGATCGAATCCCAATTACAAAGAAAAGAAAAGAATTTTGAGAAGCCGCTCTTATTGATGATCCCTTGCAAAATGTTTATGACCTTCAAATCACAGCCAATCTTCCATTTATTTTCGTAGTATTTGATTTTTTTTCATCATATCTTTCAATGTTTCATAGCTTTCTTTCATGTTAATACCCATTGCTAGCGGAATGGAAGGTTTCGATTCGACACATGCAACAACACTGCTTTCAAGCTTGAAACAGAACCATCAATAAATAATCTCCACTCACTAGCGATGTAGTTCATTCCCATTTTTACCACCAAAATTTTTAAATCGTTGCAGTAAGCTTTCCGTTTGCGGTACACCGTAGAGCTAACATTAGCATGTGTGAGTTTTCTTTCCTAGTTGTGCTGCATCTATTCCCTGTTGGGGCTCATAATCGGTATCAAATGGATCTTCATAGGTAACACCACTTGCTCTACTCATATCTGTAAATTCTGTCCTACGATCTCTTGGTGGTACAAAATTTTCAGATGCAAGCACTGGTAGTGTGGCTGTTAAAGTTGCTTAATAAATTTTTTTCTTCTCAGCATGTCGATTTAGACGACATGTGTAATTTACGCATGCATAGCAACTGGTTGCACCATGCTCACCTGGGCGATTAATCCAGTTTACCGGCTTAGAATACTTCATACTATCTTTGCCTCCACTCATGCCATGAGATTTTCTTCTTCGTCGAAAAACAACTTATATGCTCTATTGAATTCAGTAGTTAAAAGATTCTTTTCCTTTTGAAATGTTGTGGAACTTTTTTTTTCTGATTTGATGACCGCAAACGTAGGAAAATAAATCAATTTTTTCACATTGCATATTGAAATTGTCAGTTGCCAATTTTGTGTGCGAATTGTGCTGTAGCACTCTCTCTATAATTTTCACCGGTGAGCTCTCGTTGACGTCGCGCTGTGTAATGCCTCGATGTGAGCGTCGTGTCACTTTTATATTGTGTGCTGCGTCCCTTGATGCGTGTGCTGAGCATACTGCTTTGCCTGTGCTGCTGCGGTCGGTGCGTGATCGCGTGAGTTGTTTACGGAGATCTTAGGTACATTTTTGTAGTGGATTGTTTCCTTGAATTTTGAACAGTTTGCTACCTATGGACCTGAACAGGGGAAAAAGGTACAAAAAAATCGATTTTTTTTAGGTTTTTTGCGATTTTGATCTTGAAGATGAAGTTTTTTTTATTTTATATGTTCACAGTTTTTGTACATTATGATAAGAGCTATAACTTTGCCTCAGAGAGTAAATCAAAATTCCGAAAGGTTTGCAAGATATAAGCCAGAGAAAATGATCACTTTTTTGCAAAAATGACACCGAGACCCCAAATCTTTGGGGCCCATAAAAAAAAGTGCATGACTTGGGGCACGGGTCTTTTTTTTTATCTTCTACCACGCAGTGGTGTCCGTATATGGTTATATTTTTTCGGGATGCACTGTGTAATGTTTATATGAAGTAACTAATCCAACATTATTCATATATTCAAAAAAAAAAAAAAATATTATGAAAATACTTCTTTTTTCGCTTTTAAAACCTTACCCCCCTTTATAATAGGAGAGAGAGGGTATATATGTTCAAAAAATCTAGGGGGTAGAAATCTAATGGTAGCCGGTCATACATTTGACCCATCTAGGGGGCATCTTAAGAGCTGTGGAGGCCCATTTTTTTACAATTTTGTATAGTTTTAAACTTTATATGAGAGCTCCCTTAAGGAATGGAGATAGGAGGTAGGTGTGTTCGGAAAAAATGTTGCTGATGAAAAATTAAGACCGGTCGGTACTACATTTTAAAACTCTAAGAGTGGCTCTGTGACAGATATTGAGTTTGCATCCAAATCCAGTTTCTAAGAAACTCCATATAACATTTTCCCATATCTATTGAATATATTAAAGAACACGAAAAAATGTGCCATTTATTTTTAGGTGCTAAGTCTCATATTTAGGGTGTAAAATAGGTTACAAAAAAAATGGACTGTTTCTTCGTTTTTTTCCAGATATTTCACTTTTGATCCTAAGGAACCATGTACACATTGAACATCACCTGAAAGGTACATATTTGCACATAAAATATAAACCTAAATTTTTAGGAGAATTTTGGATGGTGGTACATATGAATTTTAAATCAAAACTCACCTACTCTTTCGTCCAAAAGTATTTGTCAATCCTAAAATATGTGGTTACTCGCTAATAGTTTCTGTTTAACAGTCATAAAGTTATTGCAGATGGAATTTTCCATTCATTATTGAGTAAATTTTTTATTATTAAGGGCTCCTAAATGACTGTTTGGCTTAGAAGCAGCGGCTGCCTTTCTAAAATCAGCCCGAAAATATTCAATAGGGTTGAGGGCTGGTGTGTATGCAGGTCACTCCAAAGCATTAACCGAATGTCTTCCATACCATTGCTTTGCTTTGTTATTGGTATGTTTGGGGGTCATTATCTTGTTGGAAGACCTATTCCAGCGGCATCTCATACTCTGCGTAGGGTAGCATTACAGTATCCAAAAAATATTGACATAAAAGTATTGGTCCATTATGATTTTGAGCCAGTGTATTGAAGCTACTCCTTAACCCATTTCCAGCCGCACCTAAACTACTCGGTAGAACTCAATGTAACTTCGTACATGTGCTTTAAACGTAAATAAATGTCTATTTTTAAGATATTATTTTTATCTCATCAGGTTAAGCCTGTAGGGGGTGGTCGATTTTTCGACCACTGGCTAGATACGAAGAATGCTTGTGACAAGCGCGGCAACGACGAGGCTTTTCAGCTTTAACGATTCCATGGTCTGTTCTGTCACTGCGAATTTCATTTAACGCAATTTCAGCGCTCAGCTTGGGTGTTTTGTGTTGATTATTTCGCTTGACGCAGCAAACATTCTGACACGTAGAAACGAAATTCTAGTTGCGTCATCGCACTGCTTTTCTTTGTAGTCACTCGATTCTTCGAACGATCAGTTCCGCAGAGTGAAGTTTCCATGCGTTGACCATGGTGGCGTCAAGAGCATTTGTTAGCAATGGCCAGTACCACTTTTTGCAGTGTATGCGAATCCGATAGTTATTTGTGGCGTTGTCAAATAAGTCAACTTCTCCCATACGGCTGTTGTACGCTTTGAGAATTTGTGGCATTTGAATATTTGTCATTTTTCCTGTCTTTCGGTCCCATCGTTTTACATGGTGCATAGGCTCGATCGCTTCGTGGTTCGATACAATTGTAACGACAGTGTTATCCTTCCAACGAGCCATCAGCAAATCATTCTTCTTGTCGAACACGTAGTCCAACGAACCACGCTCATTCTTTTTCATTGCTTTAACATTCACAAGTGGAGCGCTGTTAGTTCGGTTGTCTCGAATAGTGCCAGTGAAGAAATAATTCAATTGAGACAAACGAGATGGCAATCGATGAGAAGTAAAAAAATTGTCGAATGCAACGCAATGTTGCAATGGATGCTCCAATTTACTAAGCAGCTTCATAACGACTGTTTCTCCTAATCCGTACTCAATTTAATCTGGATCCGGATCTGCATTGGCACCACCATACGGGATAAAGGAGTACATGTATCCTTCGGCTGAACATAAACCCCAATACTTAAATCCAAAACGGATCGGCTTTCCCTTTATGAACATTTTGCATGAGTGGCGGCCAAAGTATGCTTTCATCTGTTCGTTGATTGATAAATTGTGAGAAAACAAACCAAACTGCATGAAATTCTTATTCATCAAATCGTTCAATGGAGTCACCTTGGAGAACTTGTCATTTTTATCTAATTCGCGATTATTGCAGACATGGAAATAGCGCTTCAAACGAACAGAACGATTGCGTGGCATTGTTGCACGAATCAGTGGGCACTCCAATGTTTGGTTCGTCGACCAATAGTTATCAATTTTCGGCCTTGTATTGTATCCGGTTATAAACAGGATGCCAATAAATTGTCGAATTTCAGCAGCATCCGTTGAAAACGAGTTGTCATTCATGTCAATTGTCGCATAGTCAATAGTGCACGCTGTTATCCACTCAATTACTTCGTTGTCGACGAACAACTCAAACAATTCAATCGGCGAATAATTGCCTGCAATTCAGTCCAAAAATTTGAGGATGTGATGGAAAAGACTAACAATAAACAAATATAGTTACACACCGTATTTTTCAAACAGCTCCACAATTTTGTGTCGCTCAACATCGACCGGCTGCCGCGAAAAGGAGAATTCCTTTGATTTGGACCACTTGGCAGGAAAAGCATTCTTTTTAGTGCCTTTCTTAGGTCGTTTGGCCGGCTTATTACCGCAGTCATCGGCAACGTGGGAAACAACATCATCGTCGGCACGATCAGGCTTGTTTGTGTTGCAATCATTAAAATCACATACAACCTCGATGCTACCGGCAACTTCACCTGGCATTATCGCACTTGGGTCGCTTAAAACTAGCTCGTTTTCGTCGATATCTTCTATATCGCTTAGTTCATCTACTCTATCCGGCGGCAGCATCACCAGGTCAACACTATTGGCATTACGAATAAGTGTTGCGGTTTCATCCTCATCACTACTTTCGTTGACCAATCGTTCTATTTCTGCTTGCGTGATATATTCCTGCCGATACATTTTACATTTTTGTTTATTGTATCCAGCCGGTGGTCGAAGAATCGACCAGTGGTTTTTAATCTCACATATCTCAGCAAAAAATACAGCGAACGCTTTCAAATTATTTTTGATTTAAATTATTACTCTCATTCAAGTTTAAATTAGGAGGAATAGTGTTTTGTTTTTGTTTTTAAAGTTTTTCTGAGCATTCGAGCTTAATTTTTATTTTTTTTGTTTAAAAATAGTTTTGCGTTACCGGAGAAAACAACAACAAAAAACACGAATTGACCCAATCCAAAAATTATTAAGATTTACAAAGGTGTAGAATACCAGAATTGCCTTATTTTTAAGTTATAACTGTTTCCCGCTAATTTATAAAAAATTCGAAAGTCACTGGTCGATTTTTCGACCACTGGTTGGAAATGGGTTATTAAAAGAAACAACGCCATATTATTACGTTTGATCCACCATTTTTAATGGTTTTTATAGTGTATTTGTTCGAAGACTTGATGACATTTTCCACCAAATATATTAACTTTATATTAACTTCATCTGTGTATAAAATATTCCCCCATTTTTGGCTGGATGTTCCTTTGCGAACTTCATGCGCTTGGCAATATATTTTATGTTTAAGAGAGGGACCTTTCTTGGGCTGTGGACTTTCAGCCTTTCTTTGTAGTGTAATGCGTCTTGAATCATTTTGTTTGAACACTCAACCAATCGACCAATTTCTCTATAGGATTTTCTATTCAATAATTATTTTTTTTTTGATTATTTTGCGTTTCTCCGCACTACCATGTTTAAAAAAATAATAAAATCTAGGTCAAATCCTTTAAACCCGTGCTTTCCATCCAAACAATTCTGCGAATCACAACTGTTTCCACAAAGAAAGTGCGAGTGATGCTATTTTTACCGGCATTTTTTTTTTTAGTAATTTTCAAAAATTGAAAAATGAAAGTGGTCAATGAATTACGATCTTGTATAAGAATTTGGAAAAAATTTAAGTCCAAATTAAAGAATTTATTTAAAAAAAAGTATGTGACCATTTGTCGTATATGCTCTCTTCAAATAGCAAAAAGAATCATAACTATGTGAAGACTTACTGGAGTCATTGTATCTGAGAGATTTATATACTTTTGCTGTTAAATTGTAGTTATATAGTTCAGGCACATACATGAATGGTTATATCTCTGATAATATTATGCCAGACTAAACTACACACTCACACACTTATTCATCCACACATTTAGGTTGTAAAATAAATTTTAACATCACAATATTTTGTCACATACTCTATGGCGCATTCGGATGTTCTTGTACAACACCAGTCATTTATTCATACGACAACATACACAACATACATTTACGTCTGTTACACAATAATTATTAACACTATTATAATCATCATCGGTATTATGAAGAGATGAGACTCCTGATGCTGATGATCATGATCATCATCATCATCATCATAATTACCATTACTTTGGTAGTACTTACTACTATTATTTATACAATATTCTTACTTTTAATGACATATTTTATTATTATTAAGATACTTAACAATATAAACACACATCGCAACACATACACACATACTCATACGTTCATAAATATTATTATTCATACACATGACTTTTGCTCAGTTAATATATAAAAGTCAAGATTATAATTTATGACAATAATGGTTGGTATTGTCATTTTGAAAACCGCTTTACTTAAAAACTGATGATATGATAAAAGAAAATGTTTAAACATTTTCCATATATTTAATTTAATTGATTTATAATTATGGCAATGAGTTATTTTAATGAGATCTTTAAGTAAAGTTAAATGTAATAAAGAGAATTAAATATATTGAGTTACACAGATTTTCCATTTAATTTTCAGTAGCAAAAAAAATAGTTGAAAAAATAGTTATTCCACACTTCACCAGCCCATTTGGTTGCCAAGATTTTTGTCGAAAAGACGTCGAAAGCACTAAAAAAATCAATTCGATTCTGCATTAGTGCTATGAGTACAGAAGTTGAAAGTCATTTCATGTCATTTTCAAAATTGCCAGCCGTCTTCTTTCAGCGTTGTCTATTATTTTCTGTTAAAGTTTAGTCTGGGATTTGATTACTGTATTCAAGTTGACACCAACTTGTGGATTGTGAGAAACGTTATTCGAAAAGGGCGTAGCTGAGCAAGACAAACGTA
Source organism: Cordilura impudica (assembly GCA_963682025.1). Classification (NCBI taxonomy): domain Eukaryota; kingdom Metazoa; phylum Arthropoda; class Insecta; order Diptera; family Scathophagidae; genus Cordilura; species Cordilura impudica. Next base: position 248,482,630 of record OY821518.1, read on the forward strand.
AGTCATGAACGTCAAATCGGTTCAAACACGCTGCTCGGAGGAGTATTGGACCTAAAAGCTGGACAAAAAAGTCCGGATTTTTTTATATAATTTTTTTATTATTAACCAACACTCAGGGTGTACCCGCTACAGTGCAGTGCAGAGAGAAAAGGTGTTTTGTGGGTATTTGACTAAAATTTTTAGATACTAGCTGCCAGGAATGATTTTGCTAGGGATAATCGAATTTTCGCTATAACGCATTGTGCGGTCAACTGCAGACTAAACTACAAATGGATGTGATCTACTAGAAAAACGCGTAGTACGTACTGACGCTCGGGTACTTCAGATGAGTTCGCTAATCTCAGAATCCATGTTGGTATCTGTAGAACATTTTTACACAATCCACATTTCAAAGATGTTCTAACATGATAATAGAACTGGACACCCAACCGTCATTAATGACCATCAACGCCCTCCTTTGTACACGGTGCGACAGCTCCAAAATAAACTTTCAACCTCCTATCCATGACACTTGAATGCTTCTTTCAACACTTGAAATACATGTTTGTTTCAACGGACATCACATTGAATTCTCTAGGCTAGAACACTAATAGTATCCGATTTCTCAATACCCATACCACCCATATTTACCGACAACATGGTTGAATGCGAGGCCCTATGGGTCAGCAAATAACATTGAATCTTCAACGCATTAAAATCAACCCTATTTGCGTTGCCCCAGTCTAAGATTGTTAACAGGTCTTGGTTGATTGTCTCATTCGTTATTAGTCTTTTGCCAGCGCTAAGAAGGAAAAGCTAACAGGTCCCCAGTGGAACGACTTTTACGGAAGCGATACTGTCGATCATTAAGAAGGGAGTTGACCTCTAGATAGTTAACAAGATGGTAATTAATCATTCTCTCCATCATCTTTGAGAGCGCAAAGCAAATTTTCAGCGTTATTAGCCTCACTCTTTTTAGGGATTGGTTGGGCATTGGAAACTTTCCAGCAAGAGAAAAAGATGACCGCATGGCATGAAGGGTTGAAAGTGTTGGCCAATGGACTAGCTAGCATCGAAGAGCACCGTTTGAGCACCAGTACCGATATACCATCCGGCTCCGGAGACTTATTTACGTTAAGATCCGAAAGATGCCTTTTTAACCGCACGAGGTCGGAAGAATATTTTAGGCGGCGTAAAACATACCCTTTTGCTAAAAGTTCAGCTAAAAGGTTAGCCTTATCAACCGGGTCAGTGAATATTTAGTTATTCATTATAAGAGTTGCATTAATCTTTATTCTTTTTAAAATATCCGAAAGCTTTTGCTCCCCATGAGCAGAAAGAACATTATCAAGAAGACGCTGTTCGTAAAAAAAAACTTTGGCACATTCGGTTCTCGCCTGTGTGCGTAGCAGTAACGGAATTTTTATATTCAAGCCAATATTGGAATGATTCCACTCTGGATCTGACTGCATTTCTCCAATTCTGATTAGAACAAGATTTTTGATTAGATTTAACCGAAATGCGCTTAAAAGGAATGAATAATTGCATATCAAACACTATTATTTTTTCCACCATTTTCGCGGCAGCATCAACATTATTATTATCTAGTGAACAAAGTTTCCAGTTGAAATGTCTGAGGAAATTGTGAAGCTCAACGAGCCTTTTCGTAAATAAAAACTGAGTTTTTCACAGCTGATGTGGAAGCACAGAGTACAGAGTACGAATAGGACACGGAAATGATGCAGTGACCCGAATTACCTGGAGATGCAAATATTTTCATTTCATACTTATGTGGTTGTAAAGTGAGAAAATGGTCGAGAATATTTTGTCTTTGCCCTTCAATGCACGTAATGTGCATTGGATTATTCAGTAGTTGCGCTGGGGCGGCTCCTTTTTGGAATAGAGATGGTGGATGGGTATGTTAGAAAAAAATTTTGGGAAGGAAAAATTAAATGTGGCTTGTCGTACATTCGACCCATCTACGGGCATCTTATGACCTGTGTGAGCCAATTTTAATTTAAAATTTTTATATTTGTATGAGAGACCCTTCAGGGAATGGAGATAGGAAGTAGGTAGGATCAAAAAAAATTATAAGGGTTCATATATGTTACGATTTTAGGAAGTTTTGTCGTTTTTCCTTTTTGCCCCCTACTTTCAGCTCGATGAGGAGCCTCTTGCCCTCGACCTACCGTCCCATTTTTTTGCTCATGCAGTTTTTTTTTTCAGAATCTCATAATGGGGGGAATAGCGCATCCAAATCCTGTTACTACGCAACTCCATACAATAGTAACCAATACTTAGTGATTAACCATGCATTTCCTTACTGAGAAAGCACTTTTCTCTAGTCCAAATGTGTTCGTTTCTGTTTAAATCGTCATTGAATCGGTTGAATAAATGTGCAAAACATTTTCTGTTGACGGGTTGCCCCTTTCGATAGTAATCAATGCGGATTGGGCTGCATACATCCCAGAAGAACTGTCGCTATGAACTTGTTGGCCAATAACCGCAGAACAACCCACTGTTTAGAATGCTCCTTGGTCTACGTTGTGTTTTAATGGATCCATGTGTCATCCACCGTTACAAACTCTTGCGTATTGCGGTTGAACACCGCTATAATCTCCGGATGCGATGAAAAGTTTGATCATTCCAAAATGGCATCTCTTTCATCTCTTTCTGCATACATCCCAGAAAAACTGTCGCCATGAACTTGTTGGCCAATAACCGCAGAACAACCCATTGTTTAGAATGCTCCTTGGTCTCCGTTGTGTTGTAATGGATCCATGTTGCATCCACCGTTACAAACTCTTGCGTATTGCGGTTGAACACCGCCATAATCTCCGGATGCGATGTAAAGTTGGATCATTCCAAAATGGCATCTCTTTCAGTTTTGTGGATGCTCTGTTTTGCTGCGTGCATCTAAACCAAAATCAGAACCATCCTATATTAGAAATTAAAGTCGGCTTGTTGAAATCAAGTCCATGGCTTAGTATGCGGCTACGGTTTCATAATGTAACAAAGCTTATTGTTATCCTGAACAGATGTTGCTTACAAACAAGAAATGTCGATCTATCAGAGGTTTTAAGGAAATGTGAAGGGACTTCCAACAGTTTCATAGAAAAGATCACTTCTAAGAAATGTTCATCTCAAGAATTACATTTTAAGTGAAACAAATTTTTTTTTTAAAAAATTTTTTTTAGTATTAAATTGTTTTTCTTTAAAAATGGTTTCCTTTTAAACGATTTTTCTCTAAAAAAAAACTAAAAAAAAAAATTCCTCTAAACAAATTTTTTTCCCTCAAAAAAATTTCCTTAACACAATGTTTTCCCTTAAAAAAACACTAGTTTTCTTTAAACTTTCTCTACCTCCTTATGAATATTGCAATTAAAAATGTTATTTATGATTATGATCAACTTATACTTTTTGCAAAAATTATTTTTGCTTATTTATAGTACTTGCTGGAAGAGAACGTATAAGGAAGTATGAAAGCGAACCAAAAAATCGTCGTATGAAACTTTTTAATAAATTTTAACAATGATTTTTTTTTTCCAACCAGTAGAAGTTTTTATTAATTTATTTGATTTTTTACTTAGCTACAAACGTTTCATCCTCGGAGACTATTTTCAGTGTTGAATGTAATCATTTTTGTAAACGAACCACGTTTGTACATCTGTTTTCGCAAGGATATCAGATTCTGTTGGCCTCTTTTAAGACCTTTTCTAAGAATGTGTTTGCGAAAAAATATCAAATTAAGAACATGCTTCACTTTTTAAGGAAACATGCACTGAAAATAAAGTTAATATATGTACATACATAAAACATAAGGCCAAATCTTTATAAAAGTTGTTTCGCAGTTAAATCTATGGCCTAAAATGAATGAATACAATAAGAGATCTACTAAAAGGTTCACAATAAGAGGTGTTATTTTGGTATTCAAAGAAAAATGCAATTTTTTTTAGATAAATGATCGGAGGTTTATTTCATAATAAAGAGGAAAGTATGCCGTTAATAATGAAAAACAACATCAGCCAAATAGCCACCACGACGACGCTTACAGAACCATATTCTTTTCATGAAATTTTCCATAACCAAATCGCAAAGTGGCTGCCCTATGTCTTCGATAGCCTCACGAATTCTATCTTTGAGTTCTTGATCGACGCTGGGCTGTTGGCGTAGACCTTATCTTTCACGTGGCCCCAAAGGAAGATGTCGCAAGGTGTTAAATCACAAGATCTCGATGGCCAATTGTGATCACCTCTTCGAGAGATAACACAGTCCGGAAACTTTTCCCGTAAAAGAGCAATGGTTTCGTCGCTTGTGTGGCACGTAGTGCCGTCTTGTTGAAAGTAAACGTTGTCCGGATCAATGCCATCCAACTCTGACCATAAAAAATCATTAATCATCTCTCGATATCGCAATCCATTCCCCGTTACTGTTGATCCAACCTTATTTTCGAAAAAGTAAGATCCAATGACCCCGCCGGACCATAAACCGCACCGAACAGTCATACGTTGAGGATGGAGAGGCTTCTAAACAATAACTCTTGGGTTTTCCGAGCCCCAGGTGCGACAATTTTGCTTATATACGTAGCCACCGAGGTGGAAATGGGCCTCCTCAGTCAAGATGATTTTCCGATGGAATTCCGGATCATTTCCATGCATTTCAAGGACCCAATCAGCAAAGACACGACGTCGTTGATGGTCGGCCGGCTTTAGTTCTTGTGTTAACTGAACTTTATAAGCCTTAAGACCCAATTCTTGATGCAAAAGACGGTGTAATGACGTTTGTGGAATGCCCAACTCCAAAGAACGACGAGGAATGGACAAACCTGGGTTTTCTTCAACTCTTTGGGCTACAGCAGCAATATTCTCAGTTATTCTTGAGCGACGTGCACGGGTTTTATTCTTCACATCACTAACTTGTCCCAACAGCTCGAATTTTTGCAACAATTTCTGTATGGCGTCCAACAAGGTGCTTCACGACGACCCAAAAATGCTTTAGTTTTGCGAACTGGGACTGCAAGATTTCCACCATTTTTGTAGTGAATTTTAATAATTTCAATGCGTTGTTGAAGCGTGTATCGTTCCATTTTTAGTAATGGCGTAGTTTCTACTTGTCAAATGTCAAAGAATAAAAGCTTCAAAAGTGACAGCTACCGAAATAACGGGTGATTCAAAATAACACCTCTTGTTGGAAAACCCTTTACTTATAGATTTTGTTGCAAAGCTGAAAAAAATCTGATTTTATTGTATGCCTGCTAATGTATTTAACTAAACTAATTGTTATTAGTCATACCTGTGGTCATAAGCGATAACCAACTAAGTCGACTTAAGAACGATTTGAGTTATGTATACTATCATATTCTACAAACAACACTTTATATTGACGTGAAATCTCCATTTCTCTAACACTGTTTTTAAAAAGATATTAATAAAAATATACTGACCTAAGTCGTAAGCCCCATTACATTTATATAAAAAGTTGTTTTTCTCGAAAGCATGATTATCGACTTAGGCGGTTAATACTTGTATATATGCTGTTATTAATTCTCTCACAGATATATGCTGTTATTAATTCTCATTAAGTTGTTTAAAACTAAACAGCATTGTTGTGTCTGTTTTTCCACAATTTTCATAGAAAGGAGCTGTCGATCCAAAATAGATTGTTCTATGTGTAAGACTGCCGGTAACAGCACACCTTTTTTTTTTATTTTTGTGTCCGGGAGGTGGAAATCTTGCATAAGATTCCCGAGCAATCCAAATTGGGATATGTCGGATTCTTCCCGACTAAAACCACCCCCCTGCTTCATCCTTTTTCCCTGCGGGACTGCCTGTTAAGGTATTACGTCGCAGGGCAGGATAGCCTTAGCTAATCACCACATTTGCTTCCCTCATTTATTTTCGTTTAATTCCTCTGCCCTCAATATGTCATGCATAACTTTTACGTAGTCAGTCAACCTGCTCCAATTTTCCTCGGATCTTAATAAAGTCTCTAGAATATTCTCCTTTCTCATCTGACTGCCTATATCTTGCTCCAATTGCACACGCTCATTGCGGAATCTCGGGCATGTAAATATTATATGTTCCACGTCCTCTATCTCCCCTGGACACCCAGGGCACATTGGGGAATCATCATGTCCAAATCGGTTCAGGTACCTTCTGTAACAGCCATGGCCGCTTAAAAATTGGGTAAGGTGGTAGTTCACTTCTCCATGACGTCCATTTATCCATCTTTGTATGTTCGGTATAATTTGGAATGTCCAACCGTTAAGGTCTGCTCCCATCTAGTCTGCCATTGACGCATTGTTATTTCGCGCTCCGCCCTATGTATTTCGGGTTTTGAAACAATTGTATTATTCCCTTTCGAGTCATAAAGTCTCCGAGCTTCACATGCCAGTAAATCAACTGGAATCATTCCCGCTATTACACCTGCCGCATCATCTGATGTAGTTCGGTACGCACTACTAACTCGAAGGGCACTCAGCCTATACACCGACGTCATTAGTTTACGAGAGCTGGTACTTAGTGTAGGTGACCACACAGGTGTTGCATACAGCAGAATTGACTTAATAACACTTGATATTAAGAACCTTTTACTCTGCCTTCGCCCTCCAACATTTGGCATCATTCGTGCTAGCGCCGCCCTCACTCTTGATGCTTTTTCTCAAGCGTACTTTAAATCTGCATTGAATTTTAGTCGTGTATCAATCATCACTCCAAGGTACTTCAGCTCTCCTCTGGACGTTACCTCGTGATGTCCAACCTTAATCTTGATAGATTCCGTTTTCCTATACCCGCTTATTAAAACCACTTCAGTCTTTTGCTCCGCCAACTGGAGTCCCGCGTTATTCAGCCACAGCCTGATAGAATTCGCTGCCTCATTTGTATAGATTTCCACTTCATCGATATATCTGGCAGTTACAACTACGGCAATATCGTCCGCGAAGCCGACCACCGTCGTGCCATCTGGCGCTTTAACCGCTAAAACTCCATTGTACATTAGGTTCAAGTACTGACCCCCTGTGGTACTCCAGCAGTGATCTTATAACTTTTCTGTCCGTCTTCAGTATTATAGCATAGCGACCTGTTAGAAAAATAGCTAGAGATTATCCCAACTAGGTATCTTGGCACACCTAGCCCATCTAACGTGATCCAATTTGCACAATTAAACGCGTTTTTGACATCCACTGTAATTATTGCACAGTAGTTTCTCCCGGCTCCCTTTGCTTGTATGGCGGTTTTAGCTATATCAGTTACCATCTTGATAGCATCAACCGTCGACCTTGCTCTTCTAAAACCGAACTGTCTCTCGGATAGACCCTCTGAGCTCTCTGCCACAGGTAGAAGTCTGTTATATATGACTTTTTCCAGCATCTTGCCCATGGTGTCAAGTAACAGCACACCTAACAACAGCATTATTTTATATACTCATATATTTTTATGATTCGATGAAGCAGTGTCCGCCTGTCCATCTGCCGATTGTGTATTTAGGGCCCGTATGCAAATTTAGAATTGCTGAAAACCAGAATATATGCAGACATAGCTTACAGTCAATGAATTGGAGTTAAAGGACAATACGATAATCATTTAGGGTATGGAGAAAAACTGTTTTGTTTTATTTGACAAACGTTTTGTGTAATCCTGTCATAATTTCCTATGATACACACTTCTTATATACTTCTTAAATGAAAACTTTACTTTGACTATAAAATTAAAAATATTTAGTTTGCTCTTCCAAATACATTTTGATCGCATTCAAGGTAATTACCCTCTGATGCAATGCCCTTATGCCGACGAATTTGTCGAATCCTCGAAACACTTGTTGAAGTCGACTTCTGGAATGGCCTTCAAAGCGTGCAATGATTCGGGTTTGAAAGAATATCCCGGATTGGTGCTTTGTGTTTGTTAAAGAGTGATGTTAAACCAGGTGACCCATTATCTGCGGAACAATATTATTCAAATTTTGTGTGAAATGGTCTCGCGGAAGCAATGCAACAAATTCAGAGATTGCTAAACTATACTATCAGTTACCGACGGTCATAAAAAATTTCACGTATAGGTTAATTATGGTACGGGCCCCATTCACCGCATCATTACCTTTGTTATGATACTCCACACCATACTGCACACTGTAACGAGTGCAATTGGCGCTTTTGAACAACGCTGGGATATGCAGTGAAAAATTTCAAATGAATAATTTTGTTCAACAACGATGGGGGGTTGATTTAGTGCACCAATCGAAATAAGAAAAAATTAACGAATAAGGTTTCTCGTTTTTTCCACTAAAAAAATAAGTAACAATACTTTCCTCTATTTGTATATTTGTATATTAATGAAAGTTACAATTTTTATTTGATTTTTAAAAGCACCGCGAACAAAAATCGACTTTATTTTCTGGAGGTTAAACAACGATTGGCCCTTAATAGCCCAGAAAACAACGATTCGACCTTTAAATAAAAATATTCGTTAAAATTTAAGTACTAAATTACATAACAACATCAACACCCTCAAATTTATGATCAATAATTAGGGTGACCATATGTAAGGTGACCATCCAAACATGAACATGCAGTACACCAAAATCGTATATTTCCCATATTCATATATACATTAAGATGGAAATGTGCTTCATCTCTCATAAACTCGTTATTTTCTGCGCACAACTCCACGAAGCGTGTTGCCCAAAATATTCGTTACTGGTAGTCAACTGGAAAAAGTTGTTGGGCTATTCGTATCTTGTATGAGTGCATGTGCAAATACCGAGTTAAAATCCGTCGAAGTAATGTTCTAGACATTCCCAGTTGCCCAGAACGTCTTCGCGTTGATATTTCTGAATATTCTTCCACACTGTCCCGTACACGATCAATGTTTACCTAGTTCTGTGCTAATTTCGGTCTTCCAGTTTGTGGCAAGTTTGACACTGAATCTTGTTGCCGGAAATGTAGACGTTAGAAGATTAATTGCGGTGTTGCGATAGGCTCATTGGGTCAGTAAAATTGAAAAGTACAATTCTAACATTTAGGTCCGTGTCCCGTTCGACTAATTTTGCATGTTGGTATGACAAGGTTCTTTAAATAAACTCTGAAAATTAAAACAAAAATAATAATAAATACAATAGTATTCGCAAAACAATACTCGCGAGATAGAATTTTAAAAACTGTGGATTTATATCCAGAGTCTTATCAGTTTTTTTTGTCATATTTCTCTATTTATGTACGAGGGCGGATCAATAAGTCCGAGACTACTCTAAGATTTGAGCAAGATTTTGAGCATGTTCCGTTATTTACTTTGGGTTTAACAGCTGTCCAAAATGTACAACGTCGTGTTTTTTTTTTTAAATGGAAAAAAGTGAATTTCGAGAGCTCCTTAAACATTATTTTTTGCAAAAAAAAAACCGTCTATGAGGAGTCTGCACCATTGATTTCAATTGTAAAAAAGTGGTTTACTGACTCGTTGTTTTCGCACAAATACAAATGACGCTGAACGTTCTGCACGGCCAATTGAGGTCAGTTCACCCGAAAATGTCGCAAAAATCCACGATGTGGTGTTGGCCGATCGAAGAGTAAAAGTGCGTGAGATTACTGATGTCATAGGCATTTCATATGGCAGTGTTGTTTCGATTTTAAACGATCAGTTGGGTTTAAGAAAACTGTCTGCAAGTTGGGTGCCGCGTGACAACTTCAAAGGATTGTTGGGAGTTGTTTACCCGCAAATCGAATGAGTTTTTGCGGCGTTTTGTAACCAAGCAGCAGTAAACAATCAGTTTCTCCTGATGAACCGGCTCCGAAGAAGGCCAAGGTAAGTTTGTCGGCCAATGAGGTGATGGTAATAATTTTTTGGGATGCACGCGGGATAATCCATATCGATTATCTTCAAAAAGAAAAGACAACTTATTGGACCAATTTAATGAGGATTTAAAAAAAAACGACCTCCTATGGCCAGGAAAAAAGTTATTTTTCTTCAAGATAATGCGCGGGTGCACACGTGGGCAGTCTCAATGGCAAAATTCCATGAATTGGGCTACGAATTGGTACCTCTGCCGCCATATTCTCCGGATTTAGTCCCTAGAGCCTATTTCCTATTTAAAAACCTAAAGAAATGGCTCGGTGGAAAGAGATTTAGCTCCAACGCTGAAATGATCTTACTAACTTTTACAAAATATTGGAAGATATAATTCTACTTTATAATGACGTAGTAATTGCAGGAGATTTTAATGCAAATCTACTACCTGACACAAGTTTAATCATAAATATGAAATCTTTTGGTCTTAACCCAACGAATATAAATACTCCTACTCATATCTCATCAACCACTAGCACACTAATTGATCTGTTGTTTGTGTCCAATGAATCAAACATTCTACTTTATGATCAGTTATCAGCATCGTGTTTTTCCAGACACGATCTTATTTTCTTGGCATACAACTTTCCACTCCAAATTCCTACTAACGAAATACAATTTCGTAATTTCAAACGCGCTAACCAACATATTTTAGGGGAAGAATATATTAAAATAGACTGAAGCTGTATATATAATATGTTATCGGTTCATGATCAATTAGCGTTTTTGGAATATAACGTTTCAGATCTATACAACATAATTGTGCCAATACAAACAAAGACAGATGTGTTCAAGATTAACGTGAGTACCTGCCACGATGGCCTGACCTCACGGTGCACTTAACACCGGGTGGAAACTATGCGTCCACCGGCGCCCTCGCAGTACGAGTACCAATTTGTGGAATGCATTTGGGCATGACCTCCCCCTTGGATGAGGAGCGGAGTACTATCTAAAACTCCTACCGATATATGGGTCACGGCATCCGGTTGCAATGCAACTCCACACCGAGCTTGCGCTCTACCCGCGATTTGGGTTTAAACCACAGCCACCACGATGCTCCCATACGGGTTCGCACCACTGCCAGACTGGAATAAATTCCAGGGGCTCCTGACACCCGTGGTACCAGAATAAAGCCTCCGGTCAGGCTTCGTAGCCGAAGCTACTACCAGTTGAACTCCAAACAGTTCGGGACTGGTGGCCCTAGACAACAAACATATAGACATAAAAAGACAAGGACACGACAATAAACAGCCGCATACTGAGTAAGACAACCAAAGTCTCTTGAGTTTTACGTGCGTTCCTGTCATGTTGACTTAACCACACGGTGTGCTTGGCACTGGGTGAGATACAAGGTGTCCACCTGCGCCCCTTCCTTAGACGGTAGCAAACTAGGAGAATTGATTTGGCATAAACTCCTCCCTTTGCTATTGGGTTGGTCCGATCTAAAAGACTAGACCCAGTTAGTTGAAATGCAACTCCACATCGAACTGTGTTCTTCCCGCGATTTTGGGCCACCACAATCACCACGAAACTCCCCGAAGGGCCGTTTCCAAAAAAGTTATTTAAGGGTACAACACATTGTCTTCGGTCATCGGCAGCACTTGCAAAAAACACATACTTCCAATAACCGTCCATTTGTCTACTACGTTCGTTCTTACTAGCTGTTATTATCAGGTGGCCCTGATATGTACAACGTTCCGTACCAACATTTCAACCGATTTCCGTTTCGTCCGCGAAACACTGTATTGTCAAATGACTCAAGCGTTCTTGGACTCATCTTCCATCCGACCCTCTTGCCTACTTATTCTACTGCAATGGCCATCTTTGCTAGGACCGGTACTAGCTCATCCATTCACAGCTTCGAACTTTTCGACTCATGCCTACCTCCGTTTACTACGCTCCGAACTTACTAATCGGCGCCATCATGCTAGATGATGCTTACGTCAAGTTTCGGTAATTCGCTTTTCAACTGGTCTCCGACTTGTCTTGGACGCTGTATTGACATGTGCACCTGTCTCAAACGCCTTCGACTTGTCTTCGACCCACACTCTTGCTCAATTCCTCCGTCATGGTATCTTGTGAGGACAACTAACGCACCCACACCCGGTCTCCTTTCGCTCATGTACCGTCTTACCATCTTACCGACATTATCTTCGTTGCACCTTGGGACACCAACACAATTATGGGATGTGACAACCATTTCATCCGGTAGGTTTTGACACCTCCAGTTTTGTGTTTTTGCTTATGCTGTCTTCGTCTATGAAGACGCCGTGAGGTAACCTTGGGCTTGATAGTTTACCCGTGGTACCTATTTATAGCCTCAGGTAAGGCTTCGTAGCCAGCCTGGCCACATACTAGCCACTACCAAGTTATTCTCCAAATAGAATAGTACTTGGTGGACCTGACCTTAACCTTTAGCCGCTAGGAATAATCACCAGAATTAACTGGCTTTGCCTAGCGTTGCCCGGGAGCACCACGTGGAGGTAGGTTATAGGCATGGGCGAAGTATCAACAATAAGCAGCAATCAAAAACCTTGGTTTACTACACAGATTAAACGTCTTATAAAAGATCGCGATTATACATACTCTCGTTGGAAGCGCTACAAAACAGTTGACTTGAATAACAGCTATCGAGCATCCATAAGGGCCGTAACTAAAGCCATTAGACAAGCTAAGTCAACATGTTACGCCGATAAGTTTGCGAATTCAGTCAACACACATAAAAGTTGAAGAACAATGAGAGAAATTGGAATAGTGAAACAAAAAACCAATGAAGAAACCTCAATTTCAGATCCAAATGCCATCAACGAAAATTTTATTAATATACCGATGCAACAGGCGAATCACTCTTACTACAGTAACTTGCAGGATGAACTCCTACCAGAAAATCAATTCAGTTTCGATTGTGTTAGTCAGTATGATGTACTCATGAGCTGCTCATCCATCAAATCTAACGCAACAGGTGTTGACGGTATTCATCCCACTTTTTATACCCTATACCACTATGTGGTTTGGGTATAATGACTTTGTGCTGCTGTTTGTAACAACCAAAAATATTTGACCTAGACCCATCTTTAATTATACCGATCGAATCAGAATCACTTTCTGAGTTGATTTAACGATGTCCGTCCGTCCGTCCGTCCGTCTGTGTGTCCATGTAAAGCTTGTAATCAAACTGCAGGTCGCAAATATGAATGTATTTTGATGAAATATGGTACATAAGCTTTTATCCGCCATGGGATGAACGCTATTGAAATTGGTGAGAATCGGTCCATGTTCAGACCTAGCCCCCATACAAATTACCCATATGAAATCGACATAAATTGACATAAGATCCAAATTGTCATATAGGTCTTACTCAAATTGGGTTTGTATGCGTTCATTACATCCATTAATGAGTAGTCCAAAAATGATCCCTTTGACCCCATATAGAGCTGCTTCCCGATCTTCACTTAAATCTATTAAAAAACAAAAATATTGCACTGATTCTTCTCAAATTTTGTTTGTATAAATTTTTGCAAAATACAAGAGACTTTACCAAACATGATCAGGATCGGTCCATTTTTGGACCAAGTCCCTATAGAGATATAGCATCCGATATGAACTTTTTCATATCTGCAGCCAAAAAAATTAATAAAAATCCCACTCAAATTTGGTTTTTGCTTATTTTCTATGTCCAGTTAGTTGGGCCTAAGAGATAGGGTCTCTAAACGCATGGTATAGGGTATCGTATAGTCAGGCTAGACCGACTATAATTTTCTCACTTGTTTAAAAATGCTCCTTCCATATATCTTACCGGTGATAACCCACATATTCAATAAAATAATCATGACGAGCACCTACCCCTACAGATGGAAACTGGCAAAAGTTCTTCCAATACCAAAATCGTGCTCCGAGTATCGACCAATTGCCATATTACCGTACCTGTCAAAGGCATTTGAAAAACTGCTACATAAGCAAATAACTAATTATATCAATGATAATAATCTTCTCACTTGTAAACAATCCGGTTTTCGTGCCAAGCATAGTTGTATTACAGCTCTTACTGATGTAGCTGAAGATCTTAGAAAAGAACTAGATGATGGCTGTATGGCAATGCTAGTCTTATTAGACCACTCAAAGGCTTTTGACAAAGGCTTTTGACAAAAACTAGAAAAGATCATGCACTTTTCCCCAACGTCTTCGAGTACAGTACAACTCATCAATAACTTCAAATTTCCTTTCCATCTCTAGGGGTGTACCGCAAGGTTCCATTCTTGGATCTCTTCTCTTTTCCATTTATGCAACTGATTTACCAGACCAGCTGATGCACTGCAATATTAGAATGTATGCTGACGATGTTCAATTGTACATAAGCAGTAAAAAGGAGCAATTTGAAGAATGTACGCGAAAATTAAATGATGATTTAGAACGTGTTTCTTTTTGGGCATCTGTAAATGGCCTAAGTCTAAATCCAAAAAAACAAAATGCATTTTACTACTTGAGCGAACGCAGAAAGTTGTCGAAATACCCAACAATTATATTAATAACCAAAAAATAGAAATAGTCAATAAAGCCAAAAATCTAGGAGTAATTTTTAATAATACATTAACCTGGTCGGATCATGTTACAAACGCGTGTGGAAAAACCTTCTCGATGCTACGAACTCTATGGCCAACTCAACATTACACCCCTTTTAAAATCAGATTGCTGCTCGCGAAAACGTATTTAATACCTATTTTAATGTATGCCTGTGAAATTTTTTCAAGTTGTGATGCAAATAGCAAATCGAGACTAAACATAACGTATAATAATATTACAAGGTACGTTTTTGGCCCTATGCAAAGAAAATTTTTGGTGTCCAGCTTGATGACCTGATGAAGATTAGAACTCTAATTTTTTTACACAAAATTATAACACTCGTGAGCCTCATCATCTGTATAATCGAATCACTTTCAGCAGACACAGTAGAAATAATACCATAATTCAAATAAGACACCATATGCTAATATCAAATTGGCAATTTTACATTAGCGCAATTCGTCTTTGGAATATTATCCCACCAATTATTAGGGCAACCGGCAACGCGTTTCACTTTAAGAAAAGAATTTTTGAGTATTACTCTTAATATATTTACTTCAAAATTAAATCACACATTAATAAATTTTTTATTTTTTGTTTTTATTAATTGTTATTTAATAACTTTCCCATGTTTAATAACAGTTACATTGTATGACTCTATCTATCATGATATTTATAACATATGTTTAAAATTATCTTATAGCATTATTTTATTTTTATTTTTCTCTCTGTTTTTATTTTTATACTTCAAAATAACATTTAACAATGTCTGTACTTCTACTACTTTAAGACTCATGTTTTGCTGTAGATGTTACCAAAATGAAATAAATAAATAAAATAAATAAATAAAAAATAAATAAATGATTGATCAAACAAAAGCCTATCTTATGGACCTATTTGTAATTTTCTTATAATTTTTTTTTGTGCAAATTCTTTTAAGTTATTTTTAATGGTAATATTAACAACACTATTAGAAGTATTTTTTCACAAAAATGGAGACAGGAAGAGCTAAAACGGCAACCAAGGTCTTGAAGTCTTAACAATTATTTAATCACATTCTGTAGACTCATTTGAAAATTTCTTTTGTCTAGTACTCTTCACCCAGTACGATGCTGATCTGGGTATAATTTAATCTGTGACTTGGCTGAAACTGATGGTGTGTGGGGCACCTTCTTAACATAAATTGTTTAATGCTGTATCTGATGCTTCTTTTGCCTCTTAAGTAGTGATTCCTCCTTGAGGTTTTTGCATTTGCTGTGTTATCATAATACGATATAATTATTTCATTACCTTAAACTTTATAATAGAATCATTGTTTAGAGTTTCTCTGCAACAACGAATAGAAAAAAATAATACATAATTAGCTTTAGCAAATATTTGTCTGTGAGAAATTTTTAACATAAATTTCAGTTTATTTTTTTTAATTTAATAAAGTTCAAGAAAATGTTCTATTTTGCAAATCTAACTAGCTTCTTTATGTATGCAAACAAATGCAAGGTCATATTTAGCCAAAAGTTAAGCTTTTCCTTTTTCTTTTCTATTTGCCGTTTGTTGAATTTTAAGTAAGATGCTTATATTTTCCATTAAAAGTCTTGATTATTTTCGAACAATTTTTTGTCGTTGGTTAAATAATTGATATTTGGAATATTTTCATTCATATTGTTGGTTGGAGAAAGTGCTATTTTATTTTCAGCTAATAATAATAATATCGTAAATAATATCCTATTAAAAGACACAGAAATATGAAAAATAATCACTAAGAGCTTATTGAGGTTTCTTATAGACATTTTGCAAGATGGAATTGATTATGATGTTAATATGCAAAACTAATTTTAAATTTAAACAAGTAAGAAAATTATAGTCGGTCTAGACCGACTATACGATACCCTATACCATGCGTTTAGAAACCCTATCTCTTAGGACCAACTAACTGGACATAGAAAATAAGCAAAAACCAAATTTGAGTGGGATTTTTATTAATTTTTTTGGCTGCAGATATGAAAAAGTTCATATCGAATGCTATATCTATATGGGGAGTAGGTCCAAAAATGGACCGATCCTGATCATGTTTGGTAAAGTCTCTTTTATTTTGCAAAAATATATACAAACAAAATTTGAGAAGAATCAGTGCATTATTTTTGTTTTTAATAGATTTAAGTGAAGATCGGGAAGCAGTCTATGTGGGGCCAAAGGGATCATTTTTGGACTACTCATTAATGGATGTAATGAACGCATACAAATCCAATTTGAGTAAGATCTATATGACAATTTGGATCTTATGGCAATTTATGTCGATTTCATAGGTGTATGGGGGCTAGGTCTGAACATGGACCGATTCTCACCAATTTCAACGCCGTTCATCCCATGGCCGATAAAAGCTTATATACCAAATTTCATCAAAACATATTCGTATTTGCGACCTGCAGTTTGATTACAAGCTTTACATGGACACACAGGCGGACGGACATTGTTAAATCAACTCAAAAAGTGATTCTGATTCGATCGGTATAATTAAAGATGGGTCTAGGTCAAATATTTTTGGTTGTTACAAACAGCAGCACAAAGTAATTATACCCAAACCACAAAGTGGTATAGGGTATAAATATATACTAAAATATATACATGGGGCGTTTCATGTCAATTGATCCAACTTCTAAAGCCGATGTCTTCCGATCGGGGTGAAATTTGTACCACGGTTAGTCCTATTGGATAATAGTTTAGAAAAAATTTTGCAACAAGATCGGTCCAGAACTCTCTGAGTTAGAGGGGGTCAAAATTTGACATTTTGACCAAACAGGTGTTTTTCTCATCCATGTAACTTTTTACCTATTGTTCTTAGCAAAATTTGTCTCAAATAGTTTAGATATCCATTTCTTCAGTCTTTCAAAAAAAAAAAAAAAAAAAAAATGTTAAAAAAAAAAAAATTTTTTTTGTCTATTTTTTCAAAATCAAACACTTTTTTTGACTTTTTTCAAAAAAGGAATTTTTGTTTTTGGGCTCAAAATAAAACTTGGGTTATTTCCTTTAAGAACTTTTTGGTCGCTTAGTGGGGTGCGAGTGGGATATCTATCAAAAAAATGTTTTGTAACTCAAGACAACGGTTTTTCAATTTTTACCATATGCACTAATTTACATTTTTTCCTATTAGTGTGTAAGTGTTTCCTAAACCTTAAAAATAAAGCATACACTGAGAAACTATATTTTTAGAAGGCGGCCAAAAATCAGTTTTTTTTTTTACCGATTTTAAAGTTATGTCATGCGTTTGAAAGTAAATACTAGTAAACCTCGGGAGCCAAAAAATTGCTACTCTATCTCAACTATATCACAGCGAACAGGGTCTTCGAAAATGGGCTGTCTCAGTATTTTGCTGAAATTAAAAATTTCTTTGTAAATTTTTATTTTTGAATGACTGTAACTTTTTTGGTTTAAAAGATTTTGAAGTGAAATAAATTTTGTATAATTTTGTGGCTTCCATACTATTATGTTAAAAATGTAAAATCACTGAGTCATTCCGAAATTTAAAAGAAAATTTTTTAAAAAAGGTCCAAATTTTCCAAAAATCTCCTACTTAATAGAGCAGAGCTCCTGCCAGTCAAAAGCAGTCAGAAAAAATCTTGCACTTTTTTATAGTCCGAACCCTCCCCTATACTCCTATACCCCATTATACACCCGCCAGTTTCCGCCCGTGTGCACCAGAACAATTTTTCTGACCCAAGGTTAGATATTTTATGCAAAATTTATGAATACAAAAGTTGTCCACTATGTGGTTAGGATATATTAAGTTTGAGGTGATGTTTGTAACTGCCAAAAATATTGGATTTTTATCCATCTTTTATTTTAACGATCGACTCAAAAACACTTTCTGAGTCGATTAAACGATGTCCGTCCGTCCGTCTGAGTGTTATGAATACAAAAGTTGGTCGTACCGGTGCACCGCGGTCTATTTTTTTGCGTGTCGGTAGAGTTGTCAGGAGTTGTTATATACTTATAAAAAAGGGTTGAGATATAATGCGTTTAATTGTTACAGGTACATTTACATAGGTATCTTTCAAAAACATTAATAGTCTGAATTAGAGTTATATAGTTTAAATACCTGACAAAATGGGAAACAATTTAAATAACAGGTAAATGGTAAAAAAAAACTATTGCGACATAGCCCTTTAAGATATGATCAGGTATGCTTCACCTTTTAAAAGGGGTTAGTGTGTGGGTTTTTATGCTTCTAAAAGTGGTAATAAAAGATAAAAATTTGGAAATGGTAAAAAAAACTATTGCGACATAGCCCTTTAAGATATGAGCAGGTATGCTTCACCTTTTAAAAGGGGTTAGGGTGTGGGTTTTTTATGCTTCTAAAAGTGGTAATAAAAGATAAAAATTTGTAAATGGTAAGAAAAAACTATTGCGACATAGCCCTTTAAGATATGAGCAGGTATGCTTCACCTTTTAAAAGGGGTTAGGGTGTGGGTTTTTATGCTTCTAAAAGTGGTAATAAAAGATAAAAAATTGTAAATGGTAAAAAAAACTATTGCGACATAGCCCTTTAAGATATGATCAGGTATGCTTCACCTTTTAAAAGGGGTTAGGGTGTGGGTTTTTATGCTTCTAAAAGTGGTAATAAAAGATAAAAAATTGTAAATGGTAAAAAAACTATTGCGACATAACCCTTTAAGATATGATCAGGTATGCTTCACATTTTAAAAGGGGTTAGGGTGTGGGTTTTTATGCTTCTAAAAGTGGTAATAAAAGATAAAAATTTGTATATGGTAAAAAAAACTATTGCGACATAACCCTTTAAGATATGATCAGGTATGCTTCACATTTTAAAAGGGGTTAGGGTGTGGGTTTTTATGCTTCTAAAAGTGGTAATAAAAGATAAAAATTTGTAAATGGTAAAAAAAAACTATTGCGACATAGCCCTTTAAGATATGAGCAGGTATGCTTCACCTTTTAAAAGGGGTTAGGGTGTGGGTTTTTATGCTTCTAAAAGTGGTAATAAAAGATAACAATTTGTAAATGGTAAAAAAAACTATTGCGACATAGCCCTTTAAGATATGAGCAGGTATGCTTCACCTTTTAAAAGTGGTTAGGGTGTGGGTTTTTTATGCTTTTAAAAGTGGTAATTAAAGATAAAAATTTGCAAATGGTAAAAAAACTATTGCGACATAGCCCTTTAAGATATGAGCAGGTATGCTTCACCTTTTAAAAGGGGTTAGGGTGTGGGTTTTATATGCTTCTAAAAATGGTAATAAAAGATAAAAATTTTTATTTTACATAATTGCAAGAAAGAGTATTTATAATAATGTTTCCACAATTATTATTCATTACAATTTGTACAATGGGCTAAGTACTGTTACAGAGATCTGGCAGATATTTATTTTCAACGAAATGATGTAGACGATGTAATTTTGCACATAGTGAGCAACGACTTCTTTAAGAATTGTAACATAGAAGACATTGAAATGCACAAAGGAAAAATTACTAATTTTGCATCGAATTTGTAAAGACGGTACATTGAATGCTCTCATAGCAAGGCAAAGATGTACAAACGTTACCAAGACTGGTTAATAAGGGAACTGATCTTTGAGAGTGCATCTACAACTGCCAACGAAAGTGGAAAAAAGGGTCGACCAGCAAAGCCAATTGACGGATGTAGTGAAAGATCTCGAAGGCGCAAGCTGGAGAATATCAATGAAGAAATTTCTCAAAGAATTACTAAGGATTAATTTTTGCACCAAATTCAACCAACCCAAAATAAAAAAAATAGAATTGAAATAATTGAAAAAATAGTAGAAGCGAGCCCAAGGCGCACAAAGAGGATTTTGAAAAGCATTCTTACACCAATTGAAGATAAGAAATTTACGCCGGAAGAAGTGTTCGCCCTATTTTTGGATTTGAAATTGACCAAAAATCAATATAAGGAATTGCGGAAGCGAACCAATGAAAAGAATTGTGGGATTTTTCCAGAGTATCGAGATTTAGTTTCTGCCAAAAAAGAATGCTTACCTTCACAATCTGCTATCAGTGTCACTTCAACATCAGCATAAATAAAATTGTAAGATCTCCTTGAACATACTGCAGAACGATTACTAAATACGCTTGATACTGATCATTTAAAAAAAATTGGTAATGGCAGCATTACTTTAATTTCTAAATGGCGATGTGATGGATCCTCTGGTCAGAAACAATACAAGCAATTTAATGCCGAAAATTCATCAGATGCTAATTTATTTATGGTATCTTTCGTTCCATTGCGCTTAACAAAAAGGTATAGCGTCTTAGAGCCGTCAACTAGTAGAGCAACAGAAATTGATATATGGAAAAATGAAATTCCTTCTTCAACAAAGTATTGCAGGCCAATAATATTTGCGTTCAAAAAGGTAACCAAAGATGTCATAACTGAAGATGTTCAAAAAATAAAAGATCAAATTAAGGAACTTCAACCAGTAATATTTAAATTTGATGACCAAGACATTGAAGTACATTTTAAAATGTGTCTCACAATGAATGATGGAAAAGTTGCACAAGCTTTAACTGGAACAAAGTCAACGTCAAGCTGCATTATATGCCAAA
Organism: Cordilura impudica; assembly: GCA_963682025.1. Classification (NCBI taxonomy): domain Eukaryota; kingdom Metazoa; phylum Arthropoda; class Insecta; order Diptera; family Scathophagidae; genus Cordilura; species Cordilura impudica. Next base: position 248,503,575 of record OY821518.1, read on the forward strand.
AGACATCAAGTCAATTAAGCCAACCCCCACCAGAATACGATAGTTTTAAGGAAGCCTACGAATTTGGAATGTCCCCTCTTCATGCTTGAATACGTTTCATGGAGCATATTCTTAAATTGGGTTATGATTTGGAATTTGGTCCGTTAGGCGAAACAGTGAGAAAAAACAAAGAAAATGAAGAAAAAAGAAAGCAAAAAAAAAAAACAAATTCAACAAAAATATCTACAGCTAGGCCTCGTAATCGACCAACCAAAACAAGGGGAAGGAAACACAAATGATGGAAATACTGCAAGGAGGCTTTTTTCCGATCCGGAAACTGCAGCATCTATCACAGGTGTAGATCATGAATTAATAAGACGATTAAAAATCATATTACAAGTTCTAGCATGCAGCAGAAAGATAAATGCAAAAAAATTTGGAGAGTACGCCAATGAAACAGCTATACTTTATAATGAAAAATACTCTTGGAGATATATGCCATCCACAGTTCATAAAATTTTGTACCATGGGAAACAAATAATTCAAAACAATATGCTACCAATAGAAGATCTATCTGAAGAAGCGCAAGAAAAAAGGAACAAAAACTACAGATTCTTTCGCGAGCACAACACAAGGAAAATATCCAGATGTTGTACTAATGAAGACCTTATCACTATTTTGTTGTGCACTTTAGATCCATATATGTCCAACATTCGTCAAAAATGGAAAACTACCTCTATTGAATTAAACGAAGAAGCTAAACAACTTCTAGAAGATGAAAATCAAGGCTATTTAGAAGAAATTTTTACTAAAATTGGTTGATTTAAAGTACTTTTTCATTACACTAACAATAAGTTACATTTTTTTTTTTATATAAAGGGTGATTTTTTTTAGCTATTATCTTTTTGGCAACACTGGTTTAAAAAGCTGACGCACGTTTCGTGTTTTGTTTCATTGTCAAACATCTTCAGTTTGGTCTATAATTTAACCATGAAGCGTCTGACAAACGAACAACGCTTGCAAGTTATTGAATTTTATTATCAAAATGCGTGCTCTGTTAAGAAAGTTCATCGCGCGCTTTTTCCATTTTATGGTCAGCTTAATCGACCCACTGAAGCGGCTATTCGGGCTATTGTGACTAAATTTCGCACCAACACGCTTACGTAGAGTGCGAACTGAAGAAAATATCGGAGCTGTATCGGCCAGTGTTAATGATGACCATCTATTATCGATTCATCGCCGTTCGCAGCAATTGGGCCTCTGTTACTCAACAACGTGAAAAATTTTGCGTTCGCTGCTTAAAAAATTATATCTTAACTCGGGATCTTTCAAAAAAAAAAAAAAAAAAACCTTTGGCCCCTGTGCACGGGGCAAATTCTGAAAAAATTAATTAAAAAAAATTGTTAAAAAGTATTAGTTGTAAAATTAACTGAAAAAATAAGACATATTAAAAAAAAAAAACTTTTTTACCTTTTAACACTTCACTTTTATACTAAAATTCAACTACAAATGAAAATGTATTTTAAACCCTCCGTAACTTTTTGTATTTTCGGTCGAGAATTACGTTTTATAGCTAAACTTAAAGGCTAAAGTCTCACCTACCAAACAAAAAAACCGTATATCAAAATTCCAATCCAATCAAAAGTTATAGATTTTTGACCGCCTTCTCGTAAAATGGTCCACTGTGCGACGGTATGTATCATACCTAATCAAAATTTCATATCTTCGATACTGTAATACCCACAATACATTAACCTCAGGAAAAAAATCACTTTTCTTTTATAGAAATGTTGAAAAATTATTTTTTTGTTTTATTTATTTCTAATAATAATTAAATTAATATATAATAATAATAAAAATAAAAAAATAAATAACTTATTAGATCCATTTATAACATAACTATTTTTTTAAATTAATTTATTGTAGCTGATGAGGTATTTAAGTTTTATAAATTTTTAAATACCCAGTCTTTCATCCAGCTTATTTGCTTTTTTGCCAATCTTTTCTTGGCGTTACTAGGTTCAGCTGTTGCTTAAACTGATGTTGAAGGAAATCAACTTAAAGTGCTTAACAGATGACTCGCCAGAAGATTTACACGAATACCACGATTGACTATGTGTCCTATTGACTATGTGTCCTAATGCAACAACTTCTTGCCACTTAGGTGAATGTACCAATTGTCCGAAAACCACATTCATCAAAGAAAATTTAATCAACTCTTTATATCGAAAATATATAGAGGAGGTCAAATTTGATTCTTGGATTCAGACTGACAGATGCAGATTGAAAACAATAATTTTAAATGTCGATGATTTTGTGGAAGAAATGTGTACAGGATTGCTAAACTTGAGAAACCATGACTTTTTAGTCAAAGAGCAATGGTCATTCTTCAAGGATTTGAAGATACATTTGAAGTCTGGTGAATTCGTTATTTCATATGATTTCGCAGAAAACTATAAATATGTTCTTCAGGATGCCATACAAGCATTCCACTTCAATAACGACCAAGCAACTATATTCACAGTAGTTATTTCTACATGAAAGATGAAAAACTGGAACACAAAAATATGGCAATCATATCCGACGATTTAAAACATGATACCGTTGCAGTTTATGAGTACCAGAAGATAATACTAAAATATATAAAATCTAAATTTACAGTAAAGAAGGTATACTACGTTTCGGACGGAGCTCGTCAACATTTTAAAAACAAAGGTAGCTTGGCAAATCTTATGGCTCATGAAAAAGATTTTGGAATGCCAGCTGAGTGGCATTTTCATCCTACTGCTCATGGTAAAGGAGCATGTGATGGTATTGGAGCAAACCTTAAAAGAAATGCAGCGAAGTATAGCCTCCAGTGCTCTCATCAAGATAGCATCTTAGATGCGACTGCTTCAATCCATTGGGCAATGAATTATTGTAAAGAAACTAAAATAGTTTTTAGTAGCAAAGAGGATCATGAGAAAACATTGAAAACACTGAAGAACAGATTTGATGCTGCGATAACAATCGATGACACCACTCAATATCATGCTTCTATACCGCTTGTCGATGGAAGACCCAAGTTTTCTGCCTCCACTCAATTCGAGTTCTTTCTAAAGCCAAAAAAGAAACCAGCAGCTAAATCAATAGCTGAACGTACTAACGCCAAGAAAAGAAACAGAAATAAAGGCGACTAATAAGATGAATGAAAGACTGGGTATTTAAAAATGTACAAAACTTAAATACTTCATCAGCTACAATAAATTAATTAATTAATGTGATTACCATAAAATTTTATTAAATTCTTTATTTTTTTATTTTTATTATTATTATTATAGATTAATTTAATTATTATTAGAAATAAATAATAAAAATTATTTTTAAACATTTCTATAGAAAAAAAGTGATTTTTTCCTGAGGTTAACATACTGCGGGTATTACAGTATCGAAGATATGAAATTCTAGTTAGGTATGTTACGTACCGTCAGAAAGGTGGTTTATTTTTAAGGTTTTGGAAACACTTACACACTAATAGGAAAAAATTCAAATTAGTGCAGGTAAAAAACAGTTGTCTTAAAAGAAAAAAGGAAAAACCTAAGCTTTTTTGAGCAAAAAAAGTCCTTTATTGAAAAAAAAAATTCCTTGAAAAAAAAATTTCTTTTTTGGAAAAAAAGTCACAAAAATGTTTGATTTTGCCAAAAAAGTCAAATTTTTTTTTTAATTTTTTTAATTTTTTTTTTCGAAAGCCTGAAGAAATAGCTATCTAAACTCTTTGGGACAGATTTTGCTAAGAGCAATAGGTAGAAAGTTATATGGATGACAAAAAGCACCTGTTTGGCCAAAATGTCAAACTTTGACCCCTTTAACTCAGAGAGTTCTGGACCGATTTTGTTGAAAAATTGTGTCTAAACTACTCTCCAATAGGACTAACCTTGGTGCAAATTTCATCCCGATCGGAAGACATCGGCTTCAAAAGTTGTATCACTTGACATGAAACGCCCCATATATAAATATATAAATCACTGCTTGAGCCGTTTATTTGGAAAGAATTATAAATAACTTCAAAAATAAAGCCACTCAGATGACACCACAGTTTATCGATTTCTTTTACATTTATGAAATTTTCAATACTTTCAATAAATTTTAACTCTATCATCGAGAAGGACGCTCTAAAATACTTGAGGGAGTTTGATCTGTGGTATATTACCAATAACTGGGCATTTAGAAATATTTTAAACTCCCTAATGCTGGCAGTATCTTCCAGGCAGATTTCTTTACGGGCAAGGTGGCCGCTTAAGTAGAGCTACCTAGTTTCATACCAACGTTTTTATTGACATTTCTGCGAAACACACGTATTCATTTATTGTCCAAAAATGTAAGAACTAGAGTGAATACCAGTAGAAAAGTATTCATATAGGGGATTAGAGACCGTAGGCATCACGGTCAATGAAAGGGCCGAAAAATTGGTGAAGTGAGAAGTTCAGTTACCACGAAGAAACAATTAACGTTCATCATTCAGTCTAAATGTTTAAAATGGATGTAAATACCACTGTAATGAGGAAGGCGTGATGAAGAAGAAGTCAAAATTTATCACAGTGCGATGGTAGTTATCGAAGAAGGGTAGCAGAATCTGTTTGTGTACAGAGATCAGAAGGGCTGACTAGCATTAAGTGTAGACGTTATGGGGCACGCAACCAATAATAATCGCTCCAGAGTGACCTGTTTGGCTACATATTTTATGCAAGATCTGAAGGAAATTTCAAGACTTGGAATGATAAGAATCCTGTCATTCGCGAAGAAAATGTAGAGAACCCGCGTAGTATTAAAATAGTATATATTTGCCTCTTCACATGACATCAATATTTTTCGCATTTTAGAACTGAAACCCCTAAATATCTCGGTTTAAACTATATCTATGTCCTCGCAATGGAACGGCAAAATTTTTAAGTTTGTTTTAAAATATTTTTTTGGAGAAGTTATCGGTCAACTGGGCGCCGTTGATGGCGCAGGCAATTTGATTTTCGGGCGATCAGTTCTCGCACTATTGTCAGAGATTCTCCTTGAAAGCTTTTAGACTCCGTTGCTACAAAAAACACCCAGAAGGTAGGCGCTTCCTTCAAAATATTCATTATAGGCGAGCAATAGATTTCTTGTTCCAACTCATCAATATGCGGTAATAAAAATATGGGAATCTTGGTTCTGTTTCGCTCACCTGTCCTAGGAACCGTTTTACCCACGCGACATATTCAGCCAAAGTGATGCTATTCTGGTAAGAACGGGCATTTAGTCGATCGGCTAAATGGCTTAACCTGCAGTTAAATTCACGCTACACCAAAGTCAATGCCGAATTATTCCATAAAATAAAAATTGCAAGTATTGCATGGTGTTGAGGATTATCGCGCTCCATGGGTTGTCAACGTGCATTCTGTATGCATTTGCAAAAGGTATGTCATCTTACGATACGGTAATGCATTTTGGGCCACCTTCACTTGAAATATTTTGGGGTTTTTTTGTAAAACTTTCACAATGCCCTGTGAAACATAAAAAAGAGCGATCAAAATAGAACTAGAGCCAATCTGAAAGATTAAGACAATGATGAGATCATATTGCTATGTGCGATATCCCAGATATGTTGTCTAGTATATGTTTTTTGTCTAATGCTGCCTATAGCTGGACATAAGATATGCTGCCTGTCTCCGTTACTCCATGTGGACAGCACCTACGGTAGTATTCAATGTACTAGAGTCCTAGTCTTTTCGCGTGTATTCCGATAAGTCAGAGTCCCGAGTAGTAATTAAGTACATCATAAGTTGTAGGGAGAATGTATTTGTCAAGCGATCCTGGAAGTGTTGATAATCTGCCACCTTTAAAACCATATTTGAAGATAGTGCATGAAAATTCTCCGTTTTTTTGTTCCTTAAGGCATAGCGTCTACAATCCGTTAGGAAATTTCATCTATATTCAGTGCTACCGCAGATCACTGCCTCATATGTCCGTTATTGTTATTCACACTCGAATTTTTCTTATTTTGAGGTATATATATTTTTCACTTGTCGATTTACAAACTCCCATTTACTCTCTAAGATTAGCATTTCATTTTGGTTTAGAAACTCGCAAACTAAGTGATTTGTGAGCTTGATAATTTTGGAATATGCTTCCATGTAGTACTTTATTCGAGAACGTGAATCTTGAGTTTCTACATAAAGCTATTATAATTATCCAATTCCTGACGAGAGAATGCACCTTGAACTAGAAAATAATTAAACAGTGCTTTATTACCACAATTTTGTAATTTGTCTATTTCTACTCCGGACCTTAGTTAACTGTCCCAAGCTGTTGGATTTAGGTTAGCTTGAAAGTAGCTGCTATCCAAGGGTAAGCACACTTAGACTCTATGCTCCGTTGTGATACCACGGGCTGTTTGATTACTGGCAGTTGATATAGTGGAATGTCGCTGTTGATGGCTGTAGCACAAAATGTATTCTATCAAAATCGAAGAACTTAAAGACACTTACATCGACATGCAATACGCTGGCCCAATGCACATCAAGCCGATATTGTTTAATGATTCGAGTTATTAGAGGTTTCTCGACAGGAAAGCTTGCAAACAAGTTGGTGTTTAACTTTACATAGTAATCTATTTTAACATGCTTTATCATTTGCTGGTCGTGATATTCACCATTAGTGCATGGATCATCACTTCCTAGCCTTGATTTAACATTTCAAAACAAAAGAACAGGGAAGAAAACTTCCTTAAGATTATTTTATATGGATATTGGGAAATTGGATGGCTTAAGCAAAGACTCGCGATTGAAAATCATATGACCCAACATTGCATTTTGCATGTTCGTTTCTTTACAGTTAAAGTAATGCTGCATACTTTAAAGCTTTTCTAGAAAAAGAAATATTCTAAATCTCTTGCAGTTAGGAAAATAGTTATATAAATATGATTGCCTATCTTTAGGGGTTTAAAACAAATAATGGTTTTTTGGCTATATCATGTTTATACTTGACTTGACGGAAAACCGGAAATATGTTAAACTTTTTAATACATACCCAAAACCATTACACTCACACATGCTTTTGGCAAACACATGCTCTCCCATACTAACAAACAAACCCAAACAAATAACAACAACAGCAAACACATTATACCCAACAATTTTTAACGACATTAAAACATGCTGGCTTTCTGCATTCTAGCAAATGAAATAAAATTTTCGAGGATTTCTTTTTTCTCTATTTGTTTTCTGCCAAAAAATTATAAACCCTTCAGCAGTATTTGCCAGAATTATGGTTCGTTAAAAAAAAAAGAAAAATAATATCATACTTAGGTCGGTCTCTCGTTTGTCTGCCTGTCTGCTGATGTCTTTTTTGGTTCCTTTCTCCATTTTTGTCTAACCCATCCATAAATATAATGTTCAAGTATCATTCATTTATTCTTTCGACTTTTTGTTTGTGCCTTTCTTATATTTTGCCGTTTTATTTTGGCTGCTTCAAACTGGAATTTCTTGCGATACTTTATTAAAAATTTCTTTTTGTTTTCAACAAAGTGGTTGTAATTTTTGTGGTTAAAAAGAAATATTGTTTTGTTTCGTCAAGGACCTTCTTTTTTGCTTTTTTTTTTTAATAATGTTCTGTGTTACTTAAGACATTTCAAATGTGGTAAATTTTGAAATTATTACTTCCACATTTTTGCATTTATCATCATCTAAAAATACAAGATGAAAAGGTTTTTAATTAACAAATATTCATACCATTAAAAGTTTGGCATAGAAATCCTAATGGAAATTTTACGATGAGTTGTTGTAAAAGGGGATAGAATTGGCAGCATATTTTGTTACTTCGTAGTTATAATTTGTTTTGAATTTAATTTACACATCAGCAGGCAGTCAATTGATTTTACTATTAAAGACCTTAAACACGATCTCAATTATCTTTTGATCTCAATTATCATTTTAAGTAGTAGACCTATTAATATAAAAGTGAATACTGTCGTCAAGAAGAAAGATTCAGTTTTAAAAAACAACAGTTGTTCCTTAAAAATATGGTAGCAGGGCTTTCGTTCCTTAGGGGAAAGTAGTTAGATCAACTATAACTACAAATGACCATATTCGGTACTGGTTCTTACTGTCTTACTAAGACCATAAATACCAATATATAATTGTTTAGTTAGTTACTTCGCAATTGCGCTGTAATTAACTGAAAATCCATACTTTAACTTATAATCACCATTAGATTGCTTCAATGATTTGTATTGCCGTAACGCCATCTCTTGCCAAGGCCGATAACTTATGATACAGGCGTCGTATGAAAAGCAGGCACCGAGTACTGGCATTAATAAAAATTTGAATTTAAAACAAATAAGAAATAAGGCGTCAAGTCGCCTAACTATTAAACAGTGATCAAAATACCTTTTTAAAAATGTTAAATACTTACAAAAGACTGTTAACAGCATTTTTGTGAAGGTAAGTGATGCTTTTTAGAAAAGGTACTTTTTTGTTTCAAATAAAAGGTAGTTTAGAAAAGTTATTTTTAGATATGATACTTTGTTAAGAAAATATACTTTTTCAAAAGACTTATTTTTTTTAAGTTTCTTTTTAAAAAAAGATACTTTTTGAAAAAATTCTACTTTTTGAGAATGGTACTTTTTATAGAAAAGTTACTTTTAACTCTTCTGTTTGTGAGACGGTCCCTGGGGACCTTTTTAATTTTCAAACTCTTACAACTCCTTAATGTTGTATGGGTTGAATACCCGAACCGTGCATGTATTCCAAGAAAAAAGTGTGCTGAATCGCTTAAAGTTGGTTTTAAAGCGATACGTTTATTAATGAAAAGGTCCCTATGTACCTTGTACTTTTATTAGAGGAAAAATCGATAATGAGTTTTGTTGAGGAGCTAGGTGAAGACGACGAACACGAATGAGAAACTGCTCCTGTGACAACCGAAACTTTTGACAGTTATTTTACATCTAAAAATTGCACCATCGAATACCGGCAGTCGTGCTCATAACGTGGTCTAGGCAAGTGGAAGACACATGTGGAACCTACACCATATTCTGCAAACTCATCACCGAAGATATGGCGTATATTATCATGCAGGAAACCAATCGAAAAGACAAGGAAGTAACAACTGTATGGAATTCGGCAAATCATACTAAAAAAATGAATGGAAAACAATCACTCTAAAAGAGCTTGATGCATTTTCGGCTATAGTTTTGTATGCTGGGCTGTATAAATCAAATAATGAGCCTGCAAAGGAACTGTGGAGCTCAAGCCATGCTCCAATATACAAAGCTGCATTATCATACGATCCATTTATGCTCATCAAACAACACATTTGCTAACGCAAATACGCGACGGTAGCGACTAATCAACAGTATAACTGCTGCTATTGACGATGTTTAACAAATGTTGCAGGCCAGTTTGACGACATCTTACATTCCGCACGATTCGCTGATCGTGTCCGAGCAATTATTCCCATACAGAGACCGCACATGGTCTACACAATACAAGCAATCCAGAACTACCAAATCAGTATACGTGGATGGCATTGGTATTGGCCTTTGTGGTGCACTACTTTGAATTCGGCAATTGTGAATGCTTGGTAACTGCATTGCTTGATTGCAAAATATAAAGCTGAGAAATCGATGAGTCAAAAAAGAATTCAAAGTTTTTGTGAAAGAAGCTCTTCTTTTGAAACTGCCGATGATGACGTCATCGACCATGAGGAATACCGACCATCCAGTCTTCCCAAAGTTGATGGGAAACACATTATAATCATAAATCCGGAGGGAAAACATCGACGTTGTCAACTGAAGGGATGTGGTAAGCCAACAATTTATATGTGCGAGAAATGCAATATGCATCTGCATACAAATTGTTTCAAGCTAAAACATGGAAAATATAACTTTTTAGTGCAATAAGCCCATATAAAGGGTCCGCCATCTAACGTTTTTTTTTTTCAACTAGTGCTTATTTCGTGAATGGTAACACTTAGCTCATGTCTGATTTGACAGATAATTAGTTTTATCCTTCCGCTGAACGAATATGGTTGTGTATACGCTTGAACAACGCTGGGAAATATTGCGACATTACTTTGAAAATCATGGTAATGTTGCAAAATGTGTGCGAAAATTGCGTACGGATTTTGGAAGAAGAGAAGCACCATCAGCTCTGTATGTTCGTTATCTTGTGAAAAAAAGTGAAAGAAACTGGCATCCACATCGATAAACCAAAGCGTACACCCGAGAATATTGCTGCTATGGCAGAAAGTGTGCGTGAAGCGCTATCATTATCAATTCACCGTCGTTCTCAAGAATTGAACATTTCGGAGGCATCATTGAGATGAATTTTACATAAAGACCTTGGTATGACGCCATACAAAGTCCAATTGGTTCAGTAGTTGTAGCCAACTGACCATCCAATGCGTTTTCGCTTCGCTAAGTGGGCCTGCGATCGACTTACAGAAGATGCCGATTTTGCTAAAAAAAAAATCATCTTTTCAGATGAAGCTCATTTTGATCTTGGCGGGTATGTAAACAAGCAAAATTGTCGCATTTGGGGCACAGAAAACCCGCACGCATACATTGAAAAGCCGATACACCCAAAACGAGTCACTGTTTGGTGCGGATTTTGGTCCAGAGGCATAATTGGGCCATTTTTCTTCGAAAATGAGCAAGGAGTGGCCGTTACTGTCAATGGCGATCGTTATCGGGCCATGCTGAACGAATTTTTGTTCACAAAAATTGAAGAGGAGGATATTGGCAACATTTTGTTTCAACAGAACGGCGCTACGTGCCACACAGCCGAAGCTACACTCGATGTTTTGCGCCCTGTTTTTTAAGATCACATTATTAGCCGCAGAGCTGATGTCGTTTGGCCACCTCGGAGCTGCGATTTGACACCGTCGGACTATTATTTGTGGGTTGCCCTCAAAGATAAGTGTTACGCCAACAAGCCAGAGACAATTGACGTTTTAAAGGACAATATTCGTGAAGCCATTGGTGAAATACTGCTGCACACAATCGATAATGTGCTTAAAAATTGGACCGATCGTGTAGGCTGCTGCATGGCCAGCCGAGGCAGCCATTTGAATGAAATTATTTTCCCTTATTAGCCGGAAGGATTGTACTTTCCAATAAAAAAAGAAATTTGAGATAATATTTAGTAGTTTTTTTTTTATAGCATTTAAAAAAAAAAAGTTATTTGGCGGACCCTTTATAATGTAGACGTGAAACGCAAGTGGAGGGTATCAAAGATTCGACATAGCCGAATTTAACACTCAAACTTGTTAAGAATAGAAAGGTTTTTTTTAAGAAAATGTACTTTTTTTTAAGATACTGTAATTTTTTTTAAATAGAACAATTTGTTTTTAAAAAAGGTATTTGTTAAGAAATTGTCATTTTTGAACTCTTTTTGAACTCTTTCGCTTTTCGTCTTGTTTCGTCTATTTATTTTCCAAACGTAGACGACCACGTCCAAGAAGTAACTCTTATTACTCACTAGTCCACTAGTCTCATTTCAGACATTTCCTGGTCTTTGTTTCTTCTTCTGTACAGACAGTATCAAGACATTTGCACAGGTCATGTTAAGAAGATAGTAAAATGCTCGGTTGTAATATTAAATAATTTGTGGACAAGCAATATCTTTTATGGACTTATCCTTTTTCTTAAACCGTTGTACTGTTAAGTAGAGATAAGATTACGAATTCTGTTGTCTTTACACGACAATATTATCACTACGACATGTTCCTCATTTGAATTTCTTCATAAATTTTCTTCCGGGAGTTTACAATTCTTCAATCTACTGCGTCTGATAGTATGCCCTGTGTGTGCAAATATACTAATAGTGGGACAGTTATATAAAAGTTATCAAAGTACACTACATAGTTTTGAAATCCAGGTACTTCTCTGAGCAACCTTACAACTAAATTTGCTGAGGATTGAAGATCTGGTACTTCTGCAGCAATCGCTTCAGCTGCTCCACTACATATTTCGACTTTGTTACACATTACAAACCCCAATTAAAACCCCAATTTTCCAACTTCAGTAGAGCACATTTGCTCATCCAAACATAAACTGCCTAATTTTGGTACGGCAGAAAAAGTTTTGTTGAGAGTATTAACCGGGCGAATTAAATAAAGCCTATTGCGATCATTTCGATCAGGCATTTTGCTTTTATCGTTAAAATTAAGTACCTCCCGATTTTTCTGAAGTGCTTCAAGGGCATTTGACTTTGTATTATGTTAATGTTACGGCGCACAGTGGCGCCCGTAGAGCAAACGAGGTTGCAAAAATCAAAATTTACATGTGCGCCTACGAAGTTTTGAATAAATCCATGTTATAGGAAACTTTTCAACGATTTCAAATATGCTACTCTTAATAATATCACATTTTTAGTTTAGAAGATATAACCGTTCAAAGTTGACCGACTTTCGGTTTTCAAAAAACACACAATTTTTAGTCAATTTGTTGCGATTTCAGGTGTAATATCACGAAAAATAGGTAACGAATCGCCTTATTTTTTGTTTGTATTGATTGATGTATTTATTAAATGTATAATGATAAAAAAAAATTAACTGTTTGCTTTGTGTTTCTCCTGGTAAATCACTATTTAAAAACTATCCGTTTTTTCACTATTTTTCAACTTTGACGGAAAATAAAAAAATCTGTATTTTCTATATTTGCCATATTTGCAAAACATGTTCTTTGATTATTTCAAAAGGTTTTATCTGCCCGTACGTGCCCGTTTGGCTTCTAGAGGTAAAAAAGGTTAAAAAGACATGGTTGCAGAAATTGTATGGCGTGCGTCCCTTATATGTTTTGACTGACAGTAGTTTGATCTAATAGTTTGAAAATTGCATTTTAAGTCGGTTGTCTACCTGTGAGCCTCTGCCAAAGTCTACTTCCAATATTCTGTTAGAGACACAGGATGCACAAAAAACTACTCATTGAAATTCGCAGGTACGCACCTCACTTAAAAATTACTTTGGAGTACAAATGGTCAAGAAAAATATTGACTTATGGTCCCTCCAGGTAGGCACAAATCTTATTTAGACACGAGCATAATATCAAAATTGCATAATTCAGCCTAAATCCATATGTATGCAGGGAACAGGTAAATTTTTAGGCATGGTAGCATAAGCCTATATATTGAAAAATAAGCATAATGCCTGGATTAGTCTACGACTGGAAGTTGGCGCAACAAGTACTGAAACAATGGCGTTAAACAATTTAAGTACTGAAACCATGGCGCTAAACAATTTAAAATTATTTGAACTGTTTAGAAGGTCAACCACACCAAAGTTTTTCACGGAAGCTGCTTTAGAAGAACTTGATAGCTTATACGTAAATATTGAGAGAAACGAAATTATAAAAAATAATTTTTATCTGATATATGCAAATATTAAGGCAAAATGGGTGAAATCCAATCGAACCATTCAGAACTTCAACTCCAAATACGAGTACTGGATTAATGAAGACACCATCCTGGATATATTGGCAGTAGATAAACCCACCACATCAACCAGAGGAGCAAAAGGAAGGCCAAACAAAAGTACTGAGGAGTGTTCAATTTTCACAAGAAAGAGGAAACTTGCCGATGCCACCAATGACTTGACCACGAAGCATTTATCGGACGCGCTGTCTATTAAGTATACAAAGGATAATGAAAGAGTTAGGTCGCAGATTACAAAATCTGTTGCTGATGCAAGCCCACTGCGACTAAAAAGGATTAAGGAAAGCATTCCCACGCCCACAAACGCACACATTAAAAAGTATGGTTCCGAAGAAGCCTTGGCCTTGTTTATGGACTTACATCTTTCCAAAGAAAAATATGAGATACTACGGGCATCCTTGATGCGACACGGGGCTGACGTTTTACCAGGATACAAGCATATTACGCAAGCCAAAATAAATTCACGACCACTGCTTACGGAGTTTACGGAAGTCTCTGTGAAAGCCAATCTGCAGGATCTCATGGGCCATACAGCAAAACGGTTGTTGGAGAGTCTTCCTGAAAATGAGGTGAAAATTCTTCCTGAGAAACTGACATTGATCAGCAAATGGGGCTGCGATGGATCATCCGGACAAAGCGTTTATAAGCAAAGGATATCTTCCGATGACGCTACAATATCGGACGGAAATATGTTTATGGCATCTGTTGTTCCTTTGCAGCTAAAATCTGATGTTTCCCTACACTGGAAAAATCCACGTCCGTCATCAGTGCATTATTGCCGACCAATAATGTTCCAGTTTGCAAGGGAATCGGCAGAACAGATAAGGACCACGGTGAAAGACATTGAAGAACAAATAAGCAAGATTAAGCCTACAAAGCTGCAAATTGGAGAAGGAAAATATATTGAATGCAATTACGAGTTCCACCTGACCATGGGTGACGGAAAAGTCGTAAACGAACTGACAGGAACAACCTCAACGTTATCATGCCCGATTTGCAAAAAGAGTTAGAAGAACTTTGGTAATTTAAACGATTCTACAAACGAGGAGAATTACGAATATGGAATGTCACCATTGCACGCAAGGATAAGGTGTATGGAGTTCTTGCTAAAACTGGCGTATACCCTACCACAAGAGGAGGAAAACTTCGATGAAAATACATCAATAAAGGATAAGGAAAAGATCAGAAAGAAGCAAATACAGGATGCTTTTTTTAAACAAGTTGGACTAAAAGTAGACTGTCCCAAGCACGGATACGGTAACTCAAACGATGGAAACACTTCTAGGAGATTTTTTGAAAATGATGAGGCAGTAACTAGAATCACTGGAATTGACAATCAAATCGTGAAAAGATTGGGAACGGTCTTGAATGTTTTAAACTGCAAAGAAAATGTCAATTCTACAAAATTTGGAGAATATGCATCGAAAACTGCATCTCTTTTAGCAGAAATGTCTCCACAGAAGAAGTTGACCCCGACCGTCTATAAAATATTGGCACATGGGAAAGATATAATTGAGTACCAGTCTTTGCCAATTGGAGAGCTTTCTGAAGAAGCACAGGAGTCTCTTAACAAATTTTATAAAAAATATAGATTGCAGAACACATTCAAAGCATCAAGGGTAAGGCAAAATGAGGACCTCTTCAACATGTTGGCAGCATCTTCCGATCCACTTATTTCTTCCCTGCGGCATGTGAAGTCACGAATAGAGTTAGAAAATAATTATAGTTTAGATATGATTAGTCTTTTAGATATACCTTCTCTTACGAATTGTGATGAATATTTTACAGAAATTGAAAAAATAAATTTAAAAAAGAAGTATTTTTTTTTAATTTGTTGGGTAATAATTTAAAACATAAAACCATAAAAAAAAAAATATAAACAATCTAAAAATGTAAAAATAATTTTTTTTAGTTACAATAAAATTGATTTTTCTACAAATTTAAATCTGATAACCCATAAGTAGGCCCCTATAAAGCGTAGCACCCTTTCCAAACGCTCATTTCATAGGCTGAACAGTTGTTTTTTATATGCTGTTTAAACTGTTCAATTATGTTATTCGGTTCAAAAGATATGATTTTTGCAACGAAAAAACACAAATGGCGCCACTGTGCGGCGGTTGTTTGTAGACTAATATTCTCTGGAGTTTGGAAGTTTATTATTTGTCACATAAAAGATAATTCCGATCAATTTACCAAATCGGATACCCTAAAATCAAAAGTTTCATCTATTCCCGCATATCTTAGCGTTTCCATTACTCTTTCTTCCTCCAAGGACTGTGGAAATAAATACCACCACACTTCGAAGGCCGTTGTATTTTCTGAAGGACTACTATCACCTTCAAATTTAACTTGCTTGTCGTTTAGTTGTAGAAGTCATTTTTTTATAAAACCTTTTCAATATCGGAGGATTTGTAACTTATAGTAACTGCACTAAACTCTGAAGGAAATGAACTCCAGTTATTTCTCGGACCGACAGTTATAAGAGCTTTTGAAACGGGAGCAGATGGTGTAAAATCGAACTCTTCATATCGACCACAATCTACCTTTTTCGGAACTTCGGGATTATTATCATCTTTTAGCATTTGAGTATAAGAATCATTTGTAGATCCATCAATATCAATCTCACCCTTACTTTCGATATCTGATTTATTTATTTAGTCTCACTTCCTTCCACTGGAATTGGATACATGTAATTCATCAATTTTACAAGATCTTTTCCCGTTAGCGTCTTGTATATGATGAACAACGAATAACTAGAAATGATCCAAACATTTAATGATCTTGGTGTTTTATTGGATAAGCGTGTGGATTTCCAAAAACATATCTCAATAACAGTTAACGTGGCATCTGGTGTACTTAAATTTATCAAGCGTTGGGCGAAAGAGTTTTCTGATCCATACACAACAAAACTTTTCACTACACTAGTAAGACCTATTCTAGAATATGGATCTGTAGTTTGGGACCTTTGTTGCACTTTACATTCTAACTCAATTGAATCCGTTCAAAAACAATTCTTAATATTTTGCCTTTGCGGACTTGGTTGGGATCCAAATATGCAATTATCCTCTTATACAAGCCGTCTTGCTCTTATTAAGCTTCCTACGCTTAAAAGTCGAAGAAAAATGTTAAATGTAACCGTTATGTTCCATCTGATTCATGGTAATTTAAACTCCTAATTTCTCCTTAACAGAATCAATATAAATACTTCACAGCGCACACCACGGTATTTCCAGTTCCTGATTGTAAAATATGTTCGCACAAATTATGCTAACTCTGATCCTTTTCGTCGAGTTTGTGTTGAATTTAACCAACTTTAGCAAAAGGGATATAATACTTTATCTAAATAATATAATATAAATTTAGTTTTGCTTTACCCAATTTTAATTATTTTAATTTAATTTTAATTCTATATTTCTTTACAAATGGTATTAATGGTTTTTTTTTTTTTTTTTTTAATTCATCTCTATTTATTGAATCTTCAGATAGGTTTGTGAACTAACAATAAGTTATTCAGATCTTAAAATTTAAATATTAAATCCAGCCAGTGCCAGACAAAATTTCATTTATTCTATATGTATATGTAATCTAAAGATAAAAAAAAAGAAAAATTGTATCAATCCATTTTTCATCCAATGAGATCAACAGTTTCCAAATAGTTTCCGCTATATCTAGTTATTTCGTACTTTACTAGAGAAACAGTCTCTGTACAAATGTGAGAGTTTCTTACGTACCATGGTGCGCTTGTAATCATTCTCAAAATCTTGTTTTGGCATCTTTATATTCTTTCTGTGTTTGAAGCTGAGGCTGTTCTCCATAACTGTATATCATAGTACCAAATGGGTTTAAAAACAAGTTATAAATCATGAGCTTACAATCGAGACCTAATTACGAGTTCCTACCAATAAGCCATGTGAATTTCACTAATTTCAATTTTAGTTGTGTCAATTTAGCGTCTATATGGCTTTTCCAGCGATCAAGATGTAGTCGGTGATATTTAACAGAGGAATGTTGAGGTATAGGCTGGTTCCTAATTCGAATTTGAGGGCAAGTCTCCCTTCTTAAGGTTAAAGTGACGTTGATACACTTTTGTTCATTTACTTTAATCTTCCACATATCTAGCCAATCTTATAGCTGTTCAATATGGCTCTGTAAAAGAAGAGATGCTGTTGAGGGGTTTTCGTGTACGCTTAAAATTGCAGTATCATCCGCAAAAGTCGATGTAAGTGTGTTTCATTCGTTGGCGTGTCGGATGTGTAAAGGATGTACAGAAGCGGTCCCAAGATACTACCTTGTGGTACACCAGCATGAATTGTCTGTGGAGGGCTCACAAAGCTTTACTGTCTTATAGAGAATTTTTTTATTAATTATATAGCTCTTCATTAGCTTATGTGTGTTCGGGCGTAACAACTGTTTAACTTTATAGAGGAGGCCCTCGTGCCAAACTCGGTCGAAGGCTTGCGAGACGTCTATAAAAAGTGCAGAGCAGTACTTTTTCCCTTCCAAAGCTCTTCTTATGGCACTTACAATTCTGTGAACTTGTTCAGTGGTGCTGTGTTTTCGTCTGAAACCAAATTGATGTGCTGGAATCACATTATTTTGATCTACGGATATTGTAAGTTTGTTTTCCAAAATTCTCTCGAATAATTTTGACAAGGTGGACAGTAAACTTATTGATTTATACGAATCGACCTTTATGTGATCCTTACCTGGTTTAGGTATCATTGTAACGAGTGAAACTTTCCATTCCGGGGTGGAAAATGTTCAAGGCGTATTAAAGCATTAAAAATAAACAGAATTATTCTTAATGCTAATCGGGGTAACTTCAAAAGCATTTTATTACTGATCCCACCGGACCCCGATGCTTTTTGGGGCAACAATAGCCTTTTCGACCTCTCGAATTTCAGAACGAAGGGACACTGCTCCATGCTGTGAAGTAACAGGGTGGCAACTCATCAATAGAACTAGGGGTTATATTTGGAATAAAAACTTTTTCAAAACTTTTCCAAACTTGTTCCAAAAACAGATCTTCCTTCTCTTTGGGCTACCTCCACATTCTTTCTTAGAGGAGGCTTACATACAACAGGTCTTTTTTGTAGCACGCCACAAAGAGTAATCAGTTTTTTCTGTTGGATCCGGTTTTTCAAGATAATTCAATTTAGCGTTTCTTTGTGTTTCAAGCAGTTTCCGTAGGGTTTTCCTGTATTCTTTCAATTGTTGCTTAAGTTGAGGAGATCTGTGCAGTTGCCACTCTCTTCGAATTCTTCTTTTTTGACCTAATAGCCTTTCAACGTCTACAGAAGTAGTTCTATATGACCTGGTGTGACGAGGAGGTTTAGTACCAAGTTTAGCAGCTAATTTGAGATTTTGTTCGAAGTAAACAATCGAGAGGTTAATATCTTCTGGTGTTCTTAGCGGAAAGCTTTCTGTGCAATGGGTACTAAGAAAATTTTTGTATTTTAGCCAAACAATATTACTTAAAAGCGTTAAACCACCAGATGGGGGCACACTTTCTGAGGGTTCGAAATAAAAACAATAACGGGTGTATGGTCAAACGAAAGTTCCAATGAAGATTCTACATGCACGAGTTCTTTTGCGATGTTCTTCGTTAATACGAAATCGATCAAATCGGGTATTTTTTGCCCATCTGTTGGCCAGTACGTTGGTTCTCCGCTTGAGACCACATCCATGCCCATTTTAGAAATTGTGTTGAATAAAACTCGACCCTTCGGGGAAATAAGCCGTGACCACCAGAATGTATGCTTGGCATTAGAATCGCCAGCAACTATGAAACGAGGGCCTGGTGATTTAAAAAAACTTGTATACTGATTTTCTGAAATAGAAAACCTTAGGGGAGAATATATTGATGAAATCACTAGGCTGTTTCCAAGTTCTTCAAAGCAAATAATAGTAGCTTGAATGTTGTTATTAAAGTTAAGTAGTCTGTAAGGATTATATTTCCATAGACTAATAAAATAAATAAATAATCAAATGTTTAAATAATTCTTAAAGGTGGACCTTTTTACATAATATTTTTTTTTTTCAATTCATTTGATTATTTTTTTTTTATTTCATTTAAATTCTTTTTGATAATTGTATTTTCTTTAAAACAAAAACGTTATTTGCTTTCCAATAATATTTCAATTGAGTTTCCATTGTATCAGCCGCCTGAGGCTTGCAGCACAATTTGTTTTCATTAGTTTTTTCTTTTAAAGTCTTGAAGCATATTTTGTCCTTTTTCTTGTTTTGTAATTATTTCAATTCTTCTTAAGTTATTTTTTTTTCTCTTTGTCATTGAAAACAAATTTTAAATTACATATATTAAATTAAATTTAAATACTTGTACAGAATTTTTTTATTTTTTTTTATTTTTAGGAAGAATATATTTTTCTTTTCACATGATTTCTTGGCAATGTTTTACAATAGATTATTCATGTTGCTACAGAAAATTTCATTTGGCATTTGCATAAAAACAAATGATAAAGACATCACAAAAGAGATTTATTTTGTGATAGTATTTGCGTCACTTTTTAAAATTATTTCTTCAATACTTTAAGGCTTTCTTTTAATAAATTATTTGTTTTTCTCTGTTTCTTTTTAGGTAAGTTTAAAATGTTCATTAAAAAAGGGGCTCAGTACGATGGATGGACCTTAAAGGAGAGTATTGAGGAAAATATGTTGTCTAAGTAAATAAATAATATATATGAAATGTGGGAAATTTCAAAGAAAGTCAGGCCTCTCGCTATAAATTGTTATAAAGGGTCCGCCAAATAACTTTTTTTTTTTTTTGAAAATGCTATAAAAAAAAAACTACTGAATATTATCTCAAATTTCTTTTTTTATTTGAAAGTACAATCCTTCCGGTTAATAATGGAAAATAATTTCATTCAAATGGCTGCCTCGGCTGGCCGTGCAGTAGCCTACACGATCGGTCCAATTTTTAAGCACATTATCGATTGTGTGCACCTGTATTTCACCAATGGCTTTACGAATATTGTCCTTTAAAGCGCCAATTGTCTCTGGCTTGTTGGCGTAACACTTTGAGGGCACCCCACAAACAATAGTCCAATGGTGTCAAATCGCAGCTCCGAGGTGGCCAAACGACATCAGCTCTGTGGCTGATAATGCGATCTTCAAAAACAGGGCACAAAACATCGAGTGTAGCTTCGGCTGTGTGGCACGTAGCGCAGTCCTGTTGAAACCAAATGTTGCCAATATCCTCCTCTTCAATTTTTGTGAACAAAAATTCGTTCAACATGACCCGATAATGATCGCCATTGACTGTAACGGCCACTCCTTGCTCATTTTCGAAAAAAAATGGTCCAATTATGCGTCTGGACCAAAATCCGCACCAAACAGTGACTCGTTTTGGGTGTATCGGCTTTTCAATGTATGCGTGCGGGTTTTCTGTGCCCCAAATGCGACAATTTTGCTTGTTTACATACCCGCCAAGATCAAAATGAGCTTCATCTGAAAAGATGATTTTTTTTAACAAAATCGGCATCTTCTGTAAGTCGATCGCAGGCCCACTTAGCGAAGCGAAAGCGCATTGGATGGTCAGTTGGCTTCAACTCCTGAACCAACTGGACTTTGTATGGCGTCATACCAAGGTCTTTATGCAAAATTCTTCTCAATGATGCCTCCGAAATGTTCAATTCTTGAGAACGACGGTGAATTTATGTCAGTGTTGCCATAATTTGAAATTGTAAAGATGCTAAATTGCAAACAAAAAGTTGCTAAAACGTACTGGAGTCAAAAAAAAGATGCTAATTTTTTTTTTTTTTTTTTAATTTCATTACCTTTATATTGAAAAATTAAATACTTATTAACAAATTATTTGGTTTTGAAATCGAAAAATTAATATAAAACATAAGTGTCGATTTATATTTTTTAAATTGTAATTAAAATTATTGTGGATTTCATCTGTAAGGGATTTTCTGTGGAGGGATTTTTTATAATTTCAAATATAACAAAATTTACATTATCAAAAGATACGATTATATTACAATAATTGGTTTATGGAATCTAATATTTTTGTGACAACGACATCGGTCGGTAGTGTAACAGTACCCAATTTTCAATTTCAAACCTTCTTTTATACGTATTACAGAACATAAGAACTCGGATTTTTTTCTGTTCAAAGTTTGCTTTAGTTAAAAAGCCATTAAACTAAATAAACGTTCAACTTCGGCTTTTGAGAAAGACAAAACTAATAAAGACAATACAAATATTGATAACTCTTTGAATGGATTTTCGCCAATAGAATTTTCATTCAGTATTGTATCCCAATATTGTTCTGTGATATAACTCCATTGGATTTGAATTTTTTCTGTTTCAGATGATCTAAATTTAAACTCTTCTAATATATTGGTTATTGGTTCTTTTACCCGGTTTAATGTGTTTTTGATTGAAAATTTTGGCATTTAATACAATAATATTTTTTGACAATCGACTTTATGATTCATTAAAAACTGTTGTTGGTGTTTACATTCTTCTATTTCAAAATGTTTTGTTATATTTGTTGAAAGAAACGAGCAGAGTGGAAAAAAGAATAGTACACAAAATTCTCGTATTTACACTTTGAGCAATTAAAACGCATCAATACCATTAAAATTAAAATTGCATATTAAAAAATAATGATAAAAAATCAAAAAAAGATGCTAAAAGCAATTTTTTATTAATAAAAAATGCTAAGTTAGCATCTAGCATCTTTTCATAAATTTTGGATGCTAACCGACAAAAAAAAGTTGCTAAATCTAGCAACTAAAATGCTAAAATGGCAACACTGATTGATGTTGATGGCGCTTCACGCACACTTTCTGCCACAGCAGCAATATTCTCGGGTGTACGCACTGTTTTTGGCTTTTCACTCTTTGGTTCATCGATGAGGATGCCAGTTTCTTTCACTTTTTTCACAAGATAACGAACATACGGAGCTGACGGTGCTTCTCTTCTTCCAAAATCCGTACGCAATTTTCGCACACATTCTGCCACATTACCATGATTTTCAAAGTAATGTCGCAATATTTCCCAGGGTTGTTCAAGCGTATACACAACCATATTCGTTCAGCGGAAGGATAAAACTAATTATCTGTCAAATCAGACATGAGCTAAGTGTTACCATTCACGAAATAAGCACTAGTTGAAAAAAAAAACGTTAGATGGCGGACCCTTTACATTTCGGACATTTTGAAGAGCTCTCATTAAATATCCATACAAAAAAGAAAAAACTTTTTTTAAGTGTACTGAAAAAATCTACTTATTTTTTAAGAAGCA
Organism: Cordilura impudica; assembly: GCA_963682025.1. Lineage (NCBI taxonomy): Eukaryota > Metazoa > Arthropoda > Insecta > Diptera > Scathophagidae > Cordilura > Cordilura impudica. The sequence goes on from OY821518.1 coordinate 248,526,266, forward strand.
CTTCACATACACATATGTACATCACTAATATTCACCTTAAATTACTTGACATTTCAAGTAAATTTCTAGCTGAATAACTTTAATCTTTAATTTCAATAAGTACAGGAAATTATGGTAAGAATAAATTCTAATAATTTGTAATATAATCTACTCTGACCAGAGAAATTACTATTATGGAAGAAAACCTTGTTAATTTTCAACATATTGCTAAATTATTATGGGAAATAAACTGAATAGAAGTTTGGAAATAATTGCAATTTAAATACCAACTTGTCACTTACAAACTCAACAGAATAAACCGAAACAATGTACGGGAAAATAGAATTAAAGATAGACGAGTATGTCTGGTAATGAAGTTTATTAATGTCTGTGTATATGTAGTTGTATAAATAGTTAAGATTTAATCAAAATTGCCATCATCAACATTAGTTTGTTGGTGAATATGTCTCATTATTGTTATGAAAATCAGCTGCAGCCAGCCGACGGCAACAGTTTTAGTTAGTACGTGCAGTAATTACATCATCATCAATAATGAAAAAGTTTTATTTTGTAAAATTTGTAACAAAACTACAAATTTATGCAAATTAAGTAAATAACTTATATACACACAGACATAGATACATAGATATATACATATGTTCATATATTTATATAAATACAATGTATATAATGGATATGCACTAATAAGCATTATATAAAAAGCCATGGACGTTTAGAAAGTTTTCAATAAATCAATTGTTTGTTTCAGAGTGAGAGAAACGGAGAGAGGGAGAGAGAGAAAACAAGAATTGTTCAAACTTATTTTATATGACAACATATCTGTCCCAACTCTGCTTTTTTGATAGCAATTTAAAATGTATATTGAACTTGGGAGAGGCTACTGTGAAACTAGGCCTAAAACTTGAATCAAATGATAGAATCGGAAAACGTAAATCTGTGCCGCAGCGAGGACAAGGTTCAAATATAAGAAATGGTACTGATAGTGTAACCTATGTTTTATAATGTTCTTATATTGCAAGTGCCCAAAATTGTTTTTTGAAACATTTTTACAGATAATGTTAACCCTTCTGACACCGTGGAGTCGAAATATACCTATCATTGAAAAGTGTCTATACATATAGTTTAAGGGTTATACGTAGACGAGGAGGCCGAAAAAATCTAATTCCATTGGCAAGATATTTTTATTAATAAACGTTAAAATTTCATACGGGATTGGCTCAAGAAATCCATGACTTCTTGAATGCGAAACAAAAATTTTTTTTAATCGTGCAACGACGCACAGTGGACCATTTGACGAAAAGGCGGTCAAAAATCTATAACTTTTGATTTAATTGGAATTTTGATATGCGGTTTTTTTTTTGTTTGTAAGGTGAGACTTCAGCCTTTAAGCTTTGCTATAAAACGTAATTCTCGACCGAAAATAAAAAAAAATTTCGGAGGGTTTAAAATACATTTTCATTTGTAGTCGAATTTTAGTACAAAAGTGAAGTGTTAAAAGGTAAAAAAAAGGTTTTTTTTAATATAATGTCTTATTTTTTCTGTTAATTTTACAACTAATACTTTTTAACAATTTTTTAAGTTAATTTTTTCAGAAAATGCCAAACTTTGGCCCCCGTAAACTTTTTAGTCCTAACGTGCACAAGGGCCAAAGGTTGTTTTTTTTTAAAGATCCCGAGTTAAAATATAATTTATTAAGCAGCGAACGTAAAAGTTTCCTTATATTGGTTCAAGATAGAGAAGTTTCAATGAAAAACTCGTATGTTTTTGCTTTAGTTAAATTTTTTTATTGTATTTTTAAATATTTCTATATCAATTTTTATGGTAAATTTATGAAATACAACAATTTTTATTGTAAATTTACAAAATATATAAATTTTTAAATCAAGAAAATTTTTTAACTATACAAAAAAAAGTGTAACTCATTGTTAGTGTAATGAAAAAGTACTTTAAATCAACCAATTTTAGTAAAAATTTCTTCTAAGTAGCCTTGATTTTCATCTTCTAGAAGTTGTTTAGCTTCTTCGTCTAATTCAATAGAGGTAGCTTTCCATTTTTGAAGAAGGTTGGACATATATGGATCTGAAGTGTACAACAAAATAGTGATAAGGTCTTCATTAGTACAACATCTGGACATTTTCCTTGTGTTGTGCTCGCGAAAGAATCTGTAGTCTTTGTTCCTTTTTTCTTGCGCTTCTTCAGATAGATCTCCTATTGGTAGCATATTGTTTTGAATTATTTGTTCCCCATGGTACAAAATTTTATGAACTGTGGATGGCATATATCTCCAAGAGTATTTTTCATTATAAAGTATAGCTGTTTTATTGGCGTACTCTCCAAATTTTTTTGCATTTATCTTTCTGCTGCATGCTAGAACTTGTAATATGATTTTGAATCGTCTTATTAATTCATGATCTACACCTGTGATAGATGCTGCAGTTTCCGGATCGGAAAAAATCTCCTTGCAGTATTTCCACCATTTGTGTTTCCTTCCCCTTGTTTTGGTTGGTCTATTACGAGGCCTAGTTGTAGATATTTTAGTTGAATTTTTTTTTTTTTTTTGCTTTTTTTTCACCATTTTCTTTGTTTTTTCTCACTGTTTCACCTAACGGACCAAATTCCAAATCATAACCCAATTTAAGAATATGCTCCATGAAACGTATTCTAGCATGAAGAGCGGACATTCCAAATTCGTAGGCTTCCTTAAAACTATCGTCTGCTGGTGGGGGTTGGCTTAAATGACTTGTCTTTTGGCATATAATGCAGCTTGACTTTGACTTTGTTCCAGTTAAAGCTTGTGCAACTTTTCCATCAATCATTGTGAGACACATTTTAAAATGTACTTCAATGTCTTGGTCATCAAATTTAAATATTACTGGTTGAAGTTCCTTAATTTGATCTTTTATTTTTTGAACTTCTTCAGTTATGACATCTTTGGTTTCCTTTTTGAATGCAAATTTTATTGGTCTGCAATACTTTGTTGAAGAAGGAATTTAATTTTTCCATATATCAATTTCTGTTGCTCTACTAGTTGACGGCTCTAAGACGCTATACCTTTTTGTTAAGCGGAATGGAACGAAAGATACCATAAATAAATTAGCATCTGATGAATTTTCGGCATTAAATTGCTTGTATTGTTTCTGACCAGAGGATCCATCACTTCCCCATTTAGAAATTAAAGTAATGCTGCCATTACCAATTTTTTTTAAATGATCAGTATCAAGCGTATTTAGCAATCGTTCTGCAGTATGTTCAAGGAGATCTTGCAATTTTATTTCTGCTGATGTTGAAGTGACACTAATAGCAGATTGTGAAGGTAAGCATTCTTTTTTGGCAGAAACTAAATCTCGATACTCTGGAAAAATCCCACAATTCTTTTCATTGGTTCGCTTCCGCAATTCCTTATATTGATTTTTGGTCAATTTCAAATCCAAAAATAGGGCGAACGCTTCTTCCGGCGTAAATTTCTTATCTTCAATTGGTGTAAGAATGCTTTTCAAAATACTCTTTGTTCGCCTTGGGCTCGCTTCTACTATTTATTCAATTATTTCAATTCTATTTTTTTATTTTGGGTTGGTTGAATTTGGTGCAAAAATGAATCCTTAATAATTCTTTGAGAAATTTCTTCATTGATATTCTCCAGCTTGCGCCTTCCGTCAATTGGTTTTGCTGGTCGACCCTTTTTTCCACTTTCGTTGGCAGTTGTAGATGCACTCCCAAAAATAAGTTCCTTTATTAACCAGTCTTGGTAACGTTTGTACATCTTTGCTATGAGAGCATTCAATGTACCGTCTTTTCAAATTCGATGCAAAATTAGTAATTTTTCCTTTGTGCATTTCAATGTCTTCTACGTTACAATTCTTAAATAAGTCGTTGCTCACTATGTGCAAAATTACTTCGTCTACATCATTTCGTTGAGAATAAATGTCTGCCAGATCTCTGTAAGACTACTTAGCCAATGCACAAATTGTAATGAATAATAATTGTGGAAACATTATTATAAATACTCTTTCTTGCAATTATGTAAAATAAAAATTTTTATCTTTTATTACCACTTTTAGAAGCATAAAAAACCCACACACTAACCCCTTTTAAAAGGTGAAGCATACCTGCTCATATCTTAAAGGGCTATGTCGCAATAGTTTTTTTTTTACCATTTACGAATTTTTATCTTTTATTACCACTTTTAGAAGCATAAAAAACCCACACCCTAACCCCTTTTAAAAGGTGAAGCATACCTGCTCATATCTTAAAAGGCTATGTCGCAATAGTTTTTTTTTACCATTTACCTCTTATTTAAATTGTTTCCCATTTTGTCTGGTATTTAAACTATATAACTCTAATTCAGACTATTAATGTTTTTGAAAGATACCTATGTAAATGTACCTGTAACAATTAAGCGCATTATATCTCAACCCTTTTTTATAAGTATATAACAACTCTTGACAACTCTACCGACACGCAAAAAAATACACCGCGGTGCACCGGTACGACCAACTTTTGTATTCATAACACTCAGACGGACGGACGGACATCGTTTAATAGACTCAGAAAGTGTTTTTGAGTCGATCCGTATAATAAAAGATGGGTAAAGGTCCAATATTTTTGGCAGTTACAAACATCACCTCAAACTTAATATATCCTAACCACATAGTGTATTCATAAATTTTGCAGAAAGTATGTAACCTTGGGTCAGAAAAATTGTTCTGGTGCACACGGGCGGAAACTGGTGCGTGTATAATGGGGTATAGGAGTGTAGGGGAGGGTTCGGACTATAGAAAAGTGCAAGATTTTTTCTGACTGCTTTTGACTGGCAGGAGCTATGCTCTATTAAATAGAAGATTTTCGGAAAATTTGGACCTTTTTTAAAAAATTTTTCTTTTAAATTTCGGAATGACTCAGTGATTTTACATTTTTAACATTAATAGTATGGAAGCCACAAAATTATACAAAATTTATTTCACTTCAAAATCTTTTAAATCAAAAAAGTTACAGTCATTCAAAAATAAAAATTTACAATGAAATTTTTAATTTTAGCAAAATACTGAGAAAGCCCATTTTCGAAGACCCTGTTCGCTGTGATATAGTTGAGATAGAGTCGCAATTTTTTGGTTCCCGAGGTTTACTAGTATAACATAACTTTAAAATCGGTAACAAAAAAAAAAAAAATGATTTTTGGCCGCCTTCTCAAAATATGGTCCACTGTGCGACGTAATATTCACCATTTATAATTTTTCTTAGATTTAACGTCATTTTTTCAAAAATATGCAAATTTTGATTTTTTTAATAGTGGTATTTTGTTGCTAAAAAACAATTTTTCGACAACTACTTTTCAAAAATCCAATGATGCAGTTTTATAGACAAGTGTTTCATTAATAAAAATCAACAACGTTTTTTAGTAAAAAGTAATATTTTGTCTTAGAAAAAGTCTAGTGAAGACACTTAAATATTGTAAAACGAAAACTGATGAAAATTTTCATGCAACTAAGAAGCTTATGCATCTAATATATTTTACTTGCCAAAAATTTTAATGCCGTTTTTATTGAAGTACAGCATCTTCTTCTTGTTTAAAAAAAAGTTATATGGAATGCCTAAGCAGTTTAGTAAATATGAGCAAATTAAAATGGCTTTATAAAATTCAGGATTTGCACCTTGCCTTGGAAAAAAAAAGAAGTTAGCTCCGGCTACCTTCGTCTTCTTACTGCAACATAATAAAGGATGAGAGTCTATTCTTTAAATTTTCCCAAAAAAATCCACCGACTTTCACCGATCGCTTAACAAACTTATAAATTTTCTGAAAAAGGTCACGAATTTTGCAGCGTAGTTTGTAACAAAATGTGTTGCATACACTTAGGCTTAAACTTTTTAATGATATTGCAGTTATCAATTACAACAAAAATTTTTAAATAATTGAGAGCAATTCCAAAGAAGTGCATAACGAAATAAGAGAAACAAAACCAAACCGAACTCAACTATTTTTGTTTTATAAAATTGTCAAATATAATTATTAAAATGAGTTTTCTATACCATATTGTGAATTGTGTAAGATAATTATTAATTGCGGTAATAATGTTGATTTTTAACCGATTTCATAAAAGCAAAAAACTCGATGCTTACGATTAATGAAATCGAAATAGTGAAAGAAGCAATTCAGAAGCGATTTCTTAGTCACTTTTATAAACGCTGGGAAGAATCCCAACAAAAAATACATATTTCTTAAAGAAAAATGATGCTTGGCTTAGAAGTATGTTCTAAAAAAAATCATTTATTGTGAATTTTGAATACCATAACAAATGCTGATGATCAACCTAGATGTTCAAGGAAAAAAGGTAGGCCAGTTAAGGAATTCGATGATTGCAAAGATCGTAGTCAAAGGTACAAAGCTGCTGATTTAGCGTCCCAAAATACACAACAACAATTAATAATGACAAGTGCAGTAACGGGTGCAAAAATTAAATCGCAATCATGTATTCCTTTGTCAACTGCGCTAGCGTTAATGCATGCTGGATGCAGACAATAAAATACGTTTTACAAAGAGAGGGATATGATATTTTACCACCTTATATAAAGGTACGAGATGAGAAGAAAAAATGTTATCCTAATGAAGTCTGAGTATCATAAAAAGAAACCTCTGTAAGTTTGCAAAGTTTGATGGATCGCACCACAAAGCGTCTTTTTGAAAGTTTTTCGCACGAAAATGCTAATGCTATGACAAATTTGAGTTACACTCTTACGTCGAAGTGGGGTTGCAATGGCTCTTCCGGTCATTCAGAGTACAGTCAGAGTTTGCCAACTGATGTAAGAGACAAGTTTCTGCTATTAGCATCGAATGTACAGGCGGTGGGCGGTGGGCGTGGACGATTTCGGTGAAATTCAATTTTTTTCTTCATTTAGTCAATATAATGGTTGGTATTAACTTTTAATCATCTAGTACCAGTCCTTATATTTTTTGCGTGGTAGAGAAGAAGATAGCTTATATTTCCAAAATTCATAACTACTCTGTATTCCTAATAAGACCGGCTTCTGGCATTTCAGTCTTCCTCAGTGATTTTACTGAACTTTGTTATAATTTATATGTTATAATTGTTTATATTTAGGGAATTCATAAGGTGTACTAAAGTTGTGAGTTGTAAAGAAAATGTGAATACCCTCTCTTATATTCATACACTATAGTCTACAGAAAAGTCAAAGGATGCCCTTTTACACAAAAACTTACATGAATGGAATTATTTACTTCCATTTAAAATTAAAGTAAAAAAATATTTGGAATAAACTACAAAAGCTGATTAAATAGTAAACAAACAACAGCTTACAGCTTACATAGTACACCGCAAAACATACTTGGAAACTTTGTATTGACGTATAATTTTTTTGTACGGAGAATATCAACAACAATTATATAACTGTTGTACAATTTTAGTACATACGACTCATACAACAGTTAGGACGTCTTTTTGAATACCCCAACTGATTGTTTTTGAATCTGAGGTTTGAACCTACATCTATCTCATATACACTCGTACTTCCATTTTTTGCTCAGGCGCTTTCACACAGTCACCTAACGTGAGGCACTTGTTTAGGGTTCTGCTTTTAACAGCTTAGGGTTGATGTTGTCAGGTCCTGGAGTCTTGTGGTTTTTAAGGGCGTAGGGGTTTACTGGTATATCTGTCCTCTCGGTATGGGTAGTGCAATTGCATATTGGATGGGGTATGTGCATGTCCACTTATAGCATGTTGGCATAATGGTGTCATCAAATTTGAAGCTGTGCATTTTTTGAGGTGATGAGATCGCCGTTGTTGTTTCGTAACGGTTTTGACGAAGTGATGTTTTTATTAGCAAGTTTTTTGATTGTTCTATTGTTCAGGCGTGTTCTGCTTGGCTCGGCTTCAGTTTTTGCATCTGTGGCAATGTTTTCCGCACATTTACGTTTGTCTCTGCGCGCGCTGTGCTTAACTTCTCTGTCAATAGAACTGTAGATGGCCTGGAGTCTGGATTGTTCCGAGTTGGTTCTGGCGTCGTTCATTTAAGACTTAGTTTCTTTTCTCGTGGTTATGAGTTTCCACGTTGCATCGTATACCCATGGATTTCTTTCGGTCCCTCACATTTACAAATTCATCAGTAAGAGTTTGGTTGGTTTCTGCTGAGCTTCTCAAGGCCTGAGTGTCTGGACATCAAATTTTCCTTGAGCTTAAATTCTCTTCTTCACAGCCGCCGCTCTTAGTCTGATGGTGCCCACAAGGAGATGGTTGTCACCAGAACAATCAGCACCACGTTTATTTCACACATCTAATAGGGAGCCACACCATATCTTGCTAATTGCGATGTGGTCAATCTGGTTTTCTGTGCGATGGTCAGGTGATACCCACGTAACTTTGTGGACTGTTCTGTGAAGAAAAATTGTAGCACCTATCACCAGTTTGTTGCCCAAACACATTTCTGTGAACAGCTCTCCATTTTCGGTCATTCTTCCTATGCCATTATCGTTGCCCACTTGAGCATTGAAAATGGCCATCACTAATAATATGTCACCCCTGTGGACAGCTGAGGTTATGCTGGCTATAGAATTCTTCTTTAGTCTGTGTGTCAGAAGTTGCTGTGGGTGCTTAACATTGCACACATGTGATGTTGCGAGCACGAGTTCGGAGTCGTGCTGTAAGTATTCTGTCAGAATATGATTCCCTGCTCAGTAGTATTCCCACTCCACTAGACCGCTGTTGATCGGCGGTAAAACCGTCAGATGTTGAGAACTCTCTTGAATCCGGTCATCTGGTTTCACAAAGTCCTAGGAAAGCGAGGTTGTAAATTTTTGCTTCCCTGCAGACCTGCGCAATCTTCGAAGAATCTAAAAGCGTCCTTACTTTCCAAGTTCCAAATCGTGTCCTTTGTTTAAAGCCGAAGGTCTTCATCAGAGGGTTCTAGTGTGTTTCATTTACATTGCTGTTTCGGTAATCATTTGGTTTAAGATGAGTAGCTGATAGGGCTTCTGCATCCGATTCGGGAACTAGGGCCGCCAGCATGGCCTCCAGGCGGGCTGTTGGTGGCAATTGGTTATTTAAAGGTGTCAATATCTCGCATTGACGTTCCGAGTACCATTGGCACTCAGAACTTGTTAGGAGTTCGGTGCTACCCGGAAACCCTCTGCGACTCTCCTCGCGGAATCGCTGATTGTCCGGAACTTTCCGCTATCCACAACATGTAGAAGCGCCCGGTAGCACTCAGCTGTGCTTCCACCAGAGATGGCGAGGAGTAGACTAAATGCGATGAACCAAATCCAAAGCGTGGAAAGACGCAACAGTCGGCTGGCAAGCATTGTGGAATACGCATGGTATTATATTCATCGATTACCTCGCAAAGTGTTGGAGCGTTTAAGGGATGGAATGGCAGAAAAACGGCCGCATTTGAAGAAGAAAAAGGTGCTGTTTCATCAAGAGAATGCACCGTGTCACAAATCAATAAAAACGATGTCAAAATTGCATTAATTAGGCTACGATTTACTTCCACATCCACTGTATAATAACTAGATATTAATAGTAAATTAAATAAAAATTTTAATAAAACATAAGTAACTTTATTCAAAAGTGAAATAAAGATCTTAATAAAATTTAATAACTCTTTAATAACTGTTTTGCAACATTTTCGATGTAAGAAGAAATCTAAAATTGATTATTATAAAAAAAGTTTCCATATTAGAAATTTTGTATTTGAATGCATTTAAAGTTTTCTTAGCGTAAAGTTTTTTATATATTATTTATCATGTTTTGATAAATTTAAGATAATTGTTTTGTAGAAAAACTCTCCGATTAGACGGAGTAACCATTTAAAATATATTTCCTAGGGAATACGTTTAAGGGTTATTCTTTAATATTTATCAGATTCTAATGTTTCCTATAAAAACACTGAAAAGCTACCAACGCACAGTGGCGCCATTTGAGTTTTTTCGTTGCAAAAATCATATCTTTTGAACCGAATAACATAATTGAACAGTTTAAACAGCATATGATAGATAACTGTTCAGCCTATGAAATGAGCGTTTGGAAAGGGTGCTACGCTTTGTAGGGGCCTACTTATGGGTTATCAAAGTTAAAATTTTTAGAAAAATCAATTTTATGGTAACTAAAAAAAATTATTTTTACATTTTTACATTGTTTTTATTTTTTTTCTTTAGGGTTTTATGTTTTAAATTATTACCCAACAAATTAAAAAAAATTACTTCTTTTTTAAATTTATTTTTTCAATTTTCTGTAAAATATTCATCACAATTCGTAAGAGAAGGTATATCTAAAAGACTAATCATTTCTAAACTATAATTATTTTCTAACTCTATTCGTGACTTCACATGCCGCAGGGAAGAAATAAGTGGATCGGATGATGCTGCCAACATGTTGAAGAGGTCCTCATTTTGCCTTACCCTTGATGTTTTGAATGTGTTCTGCAATCTATATTTTTATAAAATTTGTTAAGAGAATCCTGTGCATCTTCAGAAAGCTCTCCAATTGGCAAAGACTGGTACTCAATTATATGTTTGCCGTGCGCCAATATTTTATGGACGGTCGGGGTCAACTTCTTCTGTGGATACATTTCTGCTAAAAGAGATGCAGTTTTCGATGCATATTCTCCATATTTTGTAGAATTGACATTTTCTTTGCAGTTTAAAACATTCAAGATCGTTCCCAATCTTTTCACGATTTGATTGTCAATTCCAGTGATTCTAGTTACTGCCTCATCATTTTCAAAAAATCTCCTAGAAGTGTTTCCATCGTTTGAGTTACCGTATCCGTGCTTGGGACAGTCTACTTTTAGTCCAACTTGTTTAAAAAAAGCATCCTGTATTTGCTTCTTTCTGATCTTTTCCTTATCCTTTATTGATGTATTTTCATAGAAGTTTTCCTCCTTTTGTGGTAGGGTATACGCCAGTTTTAGCAAGAACTCCATACACCTTATCCTTGCGTGCAATGGTGACATTCCATATTCGTAATTCTCCTCGTTTGTAGAATCGTTTAAATTACCAAAGTTCTTCTGACTCTTTTTGCAAATCGGGCATGACAATGTTGAGGTTGTTCCAGTCAGTTCGTTTACGACTTTTCCGTCAACCATGGTCAGGTGGAACTCGTAATTGCATTCAATATATTTTCTTTCTCCAATTTGCAGCTTTGTAGGCTTAATCTTGCTTATTTGTTCTTCAATGTCCTTCACCGTGGTCCTTATAAGTTCTGCCGATTCCCTTGCAAACTGAAACAATATTGGTCGGCAATAATGCACTGATGACGGACGTGGATTTTTCCAGTGTAGGGAAACATCAGATTTTAGCCGCAAAGGAACAACAGATGCCATAAACATATTTCCGTCCGATATTGTAGCGTCATCGGAAGATATCCTTTGCTTATAAACGCTTTGTCCGGATGATCCATCGCAGCCCCATTTGCTGATCAATGTCAGTTTCTCAGGAAGAATTTTCATCTCATTTTCAGGAAGACTCTCCAACAACCGTTTTGCTATATGGCCCATGAGATCCTGCAGATTGGCTTTCACAGAGACTTCCGTAAACTCCGTATGCAGTGGTCGTAAATTTATTTTGGCTTGCGTAATATGCTTGTATCCTGGTAAAAGGTCAGCCCCGTGTCGCATCAAGGATGCCCGTAGTATCTCATATTTTGCTTTGGAAAGTTGTAAGTCCATAAACAAGGCCAATGCTTCTTCGGAACTATACTTTTTAATGTGTGCGTTTGTGGGCGTGGGAATGCTTTCCTTAATTCTTTTTAGTCGCAGTGGGCTTGCATCAGCAACAGATTTTGTAATCTGCGACCTAACTCTTTCACTATCCTTTGTATATATAATAGACAGCGCATCCGATAAATGCTTCGTGGTCAAGTCATTGGTAGCATCGGCAAGTTTCCCCTTTCTTGTGAAAATTGAACACTCCTCAATACTTTTTTTTGCCTTCCTTTTGCTCCTCTGGTTGATGTGGTGGGTTTATCTACTGCCAATATATCCAGGATGGTGTCTTCATTAATCCAGTCCTCGTATTTGGAGTTGAAGTTCGGAATGGTTTGATTAGATTTCACCGATTTTGCCTTAATATTTGCATATATCAGATAAAAATTATTTTTTATAATTTCGTTTCTCTCAATATTACCGTATAAGCTATCAAGTTCTTCTAAAGCAGCTTCCGTGAAAAACTTTGGTGTAGTTGACCTTCTAAACAGTTCAAATAATTTTAAATTGTTTCAGTACTTGTTGCGCCAACTTTCAGTCGTAGACTAATCCAGGCATTATCCATTATCCAGGCTACCATGCCTAAAAATTTACCTGTTCCCTGCATACATATGGATTTATGCTGAATTATGCAATTTTGATATTATGCTCGTGTCTAAATAAGATTTGTGCCTACCTGGAGGGACCATAAGTCAATATTGTTATTGACCATTTGTACTCCAAAGTAATTTTTAAGTGAGGTGCGTACCTGCGAATTTCAATGAGTAGTTTTTTGTGCATCCTGTGTCTCTAACAGAATATTGGGAGTAGACTTTGGCAGAGGCTCACAGGTAGACAACCGACTTAAAATGCAATTTTCAAACTATTAGATCAAACTACTGTCAGTCAAAACATGTAAGGGTTGCACGCCATGTCTTTTTAACCTTTTTTACCTCTAGAAGCCAAACGGGCACGTACGGGCAGATAAAACCTTTTGAATTATGTAAAGAAATAATCAAAGAACATGTTTTGCAAATATGGCAAATATAGAAAATACAGATTTTTTTATTTTCCGTCAAAGTTCAAAAATAGTGAAAAAAACGGATAGTTTTAAAATAGTGATTTACCAGGAGAAACACAAAGCAAACAGTTAATTTTTTTTTTATCATTATACATTTAGTAAATACATCAATCAATACAAACAAAAAATAAGGCGATTCGTTACCTATTTTTCGTGATATTACACCTGAAATCGCAACAAATTGACTAAAAATTGTGTGTTTTTTTGAAAACCGAAAGTCGGTCAACTTTGAACGGTTATATCTTCTAAACTAAAAATGCGATATTATTAAGAGTAGCATATTTGAAATCGTTGAAAAGTTTCCTATAACATGGGTTTATTCAAAACTTCGTTGGCGCACATGAAAATTTTGATTTTTGCAACCTCGTTTGCTCTACGGGCGTCACTGTGCAACGTTTAAGAAAAGTGAATGATAAAAATATTGTAAAATTTGCTTTTTTTAAATTAATATATGGAAATTTTTAGCTTAGAATCATTTGGAAATTCTGGATTATCATATGACTTCTAACCTTTCAAAACATTCTTATAGGAATTAAACTTTGGGTATTATAACGGCGGCTGCATTTAATAATGAATTCCACTTGTGTTCCATGAAATGCTTAGGAAACTTATGGGATTTCTACTCTAGTACAAGAAAAATAAGGCTGTTTTTCAAATAGCAATTAATTCCTTCTATAGAAGACATGAATCATTGTTTTTATAACAAAAAATTATGATGAAAACTGGCAATAAAGAAAAACAATTAACTTACAATTTAATTGGTATCCGAATTTCTAGTTTGAGTTTGAAAAATATGTGTGTGTCATTCTAAAAGTCACGGACGTATTGTTCCGCCCTCGTGTGATTTGCGTAATTTGTAGCCATTGAAAATTTCGATTACTCGATTACAAAAACAAAAATTAAGAAACATTGGACGAAGTGAATTGAACTAGAAGAAGGAGACTATACTAAGAAATATTTTTCGTTTTTGTTTTCTTTATGCTTAAAATTCTGTCTACGATTCTAAAATTCACGAATTTATTAATCCGCGGTCGCACCTCGAAAAAAAATAATGCAAAAAATTTAAAACGAAATCATAAACACTGGTTCCTGAACTTAGTCTTAGAAACCAAAATTGACTAGAACTTGTTTCATAAACCGTTCTTTATGAATCGTTATCAGTTTGGAATAAAACTAGACAGTAATGGATAAATCTTATAGGAAAATCGTCCATGAGAGCACATGCCGATCAATTTTTCTAAGCTCGTTATTGAATGGAGCAACTTCATAAGTTAAATTCCAAAACCTCATTTGAAATATTTTTGTGTATCACGAAACTTTACAAAAACTAATTTTTCCTGAGCTAGAGTTAACAAAATCTAGTCTCATTGTTTTTGGGACAGACGTAAATACATTACTTAGATATCAACAAACACACATACCAGGAAAATGAACTTTTATTAAATTTTTTTATTTTTTATTTTTTATTTGCTACAATTACAACAAAAAGCGCCAGTAACAAAAAAAAATTTTTTTTGCTAGTTGTTGCTGTTGATATTGCTGTTGCTATTTTTGTTATTGTAGCAATAACATTAGTTTTAGACACAAAATTGGCAACTGGCCATGTATGTGTAAATGAAGATATGAAAACTGGTAACATTTGTTTCTATATCACCAACAGCAAAAAAGAACAACAACAGAAACACAGCAGCACAGCAGCAGCAGCAGCATGGCCGACACAACTGAGTGTTTCAGATGCCTTGATAGCAATTGTATGTACATGGTACTCGTAGTCCACATTGTAGTTGTAGTAGTTTTTTTTTTGTTTGTGTAGTAAACTCTAATTCAGTTTGGTTTATTGTATAAATCTAACAATTGAAAATCAATGTCCCCTAAAACCATGCATTATAAAATAATAGATTATTTTGCATATTTGTGTCGGTATAGATGTGAGTATCGTATATGTATGTATGTATGTATATGCTTATATGTACTCGTATTTCAATTCTCAACAGTAAATTGCAATATTGTATGCCAAACAAAAAGTTATGGATCAATGCATTGGCCAAAGTTTAGATATTGTTAAAGTTACAATATAAATTGTTACTTAGTCGAATAGTAGTAACATTATATTGTAAGTTTATCATATTCAAACAAAATTAATGGAGGCCGGAGTGGTCATGGGTGATGTTAAAGTTATAAATTAGGGAAATTATAAAATAAATCTACTCAACTTTATATATTTTTATGTATTTTTTTTTTTAATTAACAAATGAAATTCTGTTTGAATGTGTAATAAATTTGTGACTTTTTTTTATGTATGGGGCGTTTCATGCCAAGTGATCCAACTTTTGAAACCGATGTCTTCCGATCAGGATGAAATCTGCATTAAGGTTAGTCTTATTGGATAGTAATTTAGACACATAATATTTTAATATTTTGACCAAACAGGTGTTTCTTCTCATCCATGTAACTTTTTACCTATTATCCTTGGCAAAATTTGTCCTAAATAGTTTAGATAGCTATATCTTCAGTTTTTTGGGAAAAAAATTTAAAAAAAAATTTGGATTTTTTTTTTGCAAAATCAAAAAAAATTTTTTTTTTAAAGGAATTTTTTTTTTTTTTTTTTGCTCAAAATAAAGCATAGGTTTTTCCTTTAAAAGCTTTTTGGTCGCTTAGTGGGATGAGCGTGGGATGTCTATAAAAAAAAAAAAAAAAATGTTTTATAACTCAAGACAAAGGTTTTTCAATTTTTACCATATGCACTAATTTGAATTTTTTCCTACTTTTTTTATTGGAATATTGGTTTCACAAATATACAAAGATCTTCCCGCAATGTATTGGCATTTTTAGTAACAGAAAATTCTGTTATTAGCTTTTTTGGAAGATCTTGTTTCTGAGAAGTAGCTAATTTATGTTTTTATACCCTCCACTCCAGTGTGCAGAGGGTATATATAAGTTTGTCATTCCGTTTGTAATAATTAGAAAAAAAATTTTGGACCCCATAAAATATATATATTTGTGATCCTGTCCGTCTGTCCGTCTGTGGAAATCACGATGACGGCATCAATCGGGCAGCTAGGGTACTCGTTGGCATAAAAAATGATTCAATAACATCCTGAAAAGTTTGCTATTTAAAATCGTCCAAATCGGTCGATTAGGGCCCGAGATTTGAATGAAGAACTAAAAAAAGTCTTGAAAAAATATAATTTTCTATGTTGTTCTTGTCACGATCACGCCTTCAATAGTGCAGCTACAGTGATCATTTTTAACGGGAATGATTCACCAAATTCATGGGAAGATTTCTGTTTCAAAAATCATTGAAATCGGTGGAACAGGGCCAGGGAAATCTCTGAAAAAGTAAAAAAAAAATGAAAAATATGATGTTTCTATATTGTTCTTGTTTTATTCCAAATGTTGTGTTGCTATCATAGCTGGACTTGTTGTTTTTGTGGTCGTTGGGGTAATAATATAATAAAAACTAACCCTTTGTACATTTTCTTTATTAACTCTAGTAGAAAAATTTAAAAGTTTCCATTGTTTTGGTATCACTAAAAAAAATTATCAGATCATTTCTGTCATTACCACGAGCCTGCCTGCAAAATTTCAGATCGAATGGGTCACGGGAAAGGGGTTAAAATCGATCCAAAATTTTTTCGACAAGCAGACACTACGAGTTAATATAAAGGGAGTAAAAATTCACCAACATCTAAAGCAAATATTGCTAAAATACCTAGTTGTTAATAAAAAAAAAAACAATGTAAATTTAACAAAAAAAATTTATGTATAAATTTATTTAAAGAGAAAAACACAAAAATAACGTTTGATGTTGTATTTTTGTGTGTAATATTTACATAAACATATTAAATAATACAAATAATATACATATATTCTATATATGTATATCCATAACAACTGCATGTTAGAAATAAATCGGTATATTATTTTATTAACATAAAATTCTGCAATATTTTGTTGTGGGTAAAATACATTTCTTTTGCATTAACAGAGTGTCACTTCATTTTGCTCAGCGTGACTATGCCACAGTAGATAGCGCCACAATTTTTGTTCTAATTAGCTTTGCAATAGTTATTTCTATTTTAACATGAATGTCAATATTTTCAACTAGATATCATACAGAACAATGTTAAGAATATACACGGGCTGGTCTTTTATTTCATACGTTTTTTTCATTATTCTTTTACAAATATGAACATAAGTTTGGCATATTAACTTTTTGTTGTCTTTACAAAATAGAGTTACCGAGTTCGTCAATGAGTTTTTAGCTTTCAAAACAGTTCTACATAGTTATATAGAATTATTATTCTGCTTTACCTACAAAATATCTGATTGCGATTACATCTAATTTTTAAAAATT
The DNA here is from genome assembly GCA_963682025.1 of Cordilura impudica. Taxonomy (NCBI): domain Eukaryota; kingdom Metazoa; phylum Arthropoda; class Insecta; order Diptera; family Scathophagidae; genus Cordilura; species Cordilura impudica. Next base: position 248,543,392 of record OY821518.1, read on the forward strand.
GTTTATAATTACTAAAGCATTATTATTCACATAAATACAAAATTGCACTTTTTAAATTTTCCATTCAAATTTAAGAAAATATCAATTCTAAAAACTGGAATTAAAAGTTTCCAATTATAAATTACAATTAATTGAATTTCAGAAAATCATATCAAAACGTCGGAAATTATAATTTTAAATTTTGAAGACATAAATTGCATCTTTAATATATAAATTTTATTCGTTGAACACAAATTGAAATTCCATTTAAAAAATTTTCACATTTAAAAAAAATATTGACATTCAGGTGAAATTAATAGCGTTCAGTATCATCAAAAACTTCTTTTAACGATAGTCGGATCGTTAAAAAAAAGAAAATAGCAAAATTATCAGTAAAATTTTTAAGCGATATTCGCTATTGGTTAATTTAGCTGTTGTTGTTATCTAAACGACAACCATTTTTCTGTTGTTTATTCGGTCGATAAAAACTTTTAGGTTGAAATGTCGTCATACATAAATAAAAATCATAAAATAGTGAAAATATTTTGCTTCTATTAAAAAACTTTTTTATATAAATAAAAAAAATTAAATAGCATATTCCATTCATTATTTCATTTCCAAATAAATAAACAGAAATATTAGTAAAAAAAAATAAAGATATTAAACATAAACATAAAATCATCTTGTCAAACACGAAGTAATTTGTTTTTTTCTATTCTTCTTTGTGTTTTTCGCTTATTTTGACAGAGATACCACTCGTTTACAATTTAAATAAATAGAAAAATAGATTGGTCGACTGTCGTTAAGATGTATGTACTTAGTGAATCACTTAATCCTTAGTGCAAACAACAATAGCTGTCTGTATATTTTGCGATTATCGGATCGTTGAAATTTACAGAATCGGACTACAGAAAACATTGATTTAAATTCAATGAATTTTAGAAAACCTCAAATGATATTTAAGAATTGCGAACACAAAAATTGTTACATAAATAAACGCAATTTGATGAGAATATTATTTTTTATATATAAATTTTCACAATTTTTTTTGGATGAATATTTGAAGTTTTCCAGAAAATAAAGAGAACAAATTATTTTATTTAAAATGTTTGGGACATTTGGTTTTTTGCGTTTGGCGTCCCTAATTTGATTATTTATTATTATCAAAAATTTATTCTCTATGTTTTCCAAATATGGCAATATTTTAATAAAAACATTGAGAGAGCTTTATTTTTTGGTTATTATATTGTTACTTCATCCGACCTATATGGCCGCAATGAAGAAATATTTGGCCAGTTAAAAGAAACTATACAGCCATCTCCAATTAGCGTTAGCACGATTTAATGCATATAGCCACCCTACACAACCATTGCCTTTGCAATGGAGGTTAGGGCGAGCTATTTAATTATCAAGAACTAAATTAATCGAGAAGTTATGTCATATAACCGGAAACGCATGCATATAGGTATATAACCTAAATGCATGCCGATCAGCAACAACGATGACCAAAAAGCAGACACCGAAATAAATCCGAAATAATAGAAAAGACGAAAACCAACCCAAAGAATTTTCTTAAATAATTTGGTATTAAGTTTAACAAATTGTTTACTTTTTCCAACATTTTGTTTACATTTATTATCAATACTCAAACCGAGGTGGAGGGTATCAAAGATTCGGCACAGCCGAATTTAACACTCTTACTTGTTTTATATCGATATGTTGCTCTACATTATATTTTTTTTTTTTACCGTTTATTTGACAAGAGCAAATATTACAAAACAGCCACTCCATTTCAATTTTAAAAACACTTTACCATTGTACCATTTGTAGTAAAAAAATTTTATTTGATTTTTCTTTCGACTTATTATTGTTTTCTAGTTTAAGATGTTGGCGAAAAAAGTATTTTTCTGTTAACAACGGCCTGCTTGTAATATTTTTTAAACTTATTCGAAAACAGAGATGTTGTTTTAGTATGGTAAACTGAGTTGCAATATGAGGTAATAAAAAAGAATTACATATATTACTGAGTTGCAATATGCGGAAAAATTTAATACCAAAAGTAAGACAAAACGGAGCAAAAAATCCCATTTTGTAGCACAAAAATTGGAAGAATTAAAAAAAAAACATCATGTCAAAAATGGCAAAAAAAAAGGCACAACAGAGTAAAAATGGCAAAAAAAAAGCAAAAACAAAAGTGCAAATTTGTCCTCTCTGATGATTATTATTACTTCTAAATACATGTAGTGAAAATAAACTTAAAATTTTGTTAATAAATTAAACTCCAATTCATATGCAAATATTATTTTTATACCCTATACCACTATGTGGTTTGGATATAATGACTTTGTGCTGCTGTTTGTAACAACCAAAAATATGTGACCTAGACCCATCTTTAATTATACCGATCGAATCAGAATCACTTTTTGAGTTGATTTAACAATGTCCGTCCGTCCGTCCGTCCGTCCGTCTGTGTGTCCATGTAAACCTTGTAATCAAACTGCAGGTCGCAAATATGAATATATTTTTGATGAAATTTGGTATATAAGCTTTTATCGGCCATGGGATGAACGGTGTTGAAATTGGTGAGAATCGGTCCATGTTCAGACCTAGCCCCCATACAAATTACCCCTATGAAATCGACATAAATTGCCATAAGATCCAAATTGTCATATAGATCTTACTCAAATTGGGTTTGTATGCGTTCATTACATCCACTAATGAGTAGTCCAAAAATGATCCCTTTGGCCCCATATAGACTGCTTCCCGATCTTCACTTAAATGTATTTAAAACAAAAATAATGCACTAATTCTTCACAAATTTTGTTTGTATATATTTTTGCAAAATACAAGAGACTTTACCAAACATGATCAGGATTGGTCAATTTTTGGACCTAGTCCCCATATAGATATAGAATCCGATATGAAGTTTTTCATATCTGCAGCCAAAAAAATTAATAAAAATCCCACTCAAATTTGGTTTTTGCTTATTTTCTATGTCCAGTTAGTTGGGCCTAAGAGATAGGGTTTCTAACGCATGGTATAGGGTATCGTATAGTCGGTATATACCGACTATAATTTTCTTACTTGTTTTTTATAAGTAAACAATCAAAAGAAAAAAGGTTAAAAATGTACAGCAATAGTGCCGCTCAGGCCTGTAATTCATTCTATTGGGAGAAACAACAATACCCCCTAAAAAAAATTAAAATTATCGTGCAAAATAAAAATATTTGATTTAAGTCGTTTCTATTGTTAGAATAGTGTTCATGGCTTTAATTTTAATTAGGGTTAGGTGGGGGATTATTTGGTTCTAAAGTCATCTGAGGGATAATTTGTTTCTGATCCAAAAAATATGTAGTTTTTATTTATTTTAGTAAATTTTGGTCGAGCCTACTCGGACACTGTAATATTTTTAGGAGTCGAAGTCGGAATCGCTTTTTTCCGTCGACTCCCAACAAGCAAAAATTACTACCAATACCGACTCTGATTCCACAGCCCTGGATCCTAGTGAATCATATGTTGTCTTCGTTTCTGTACTATACGCGATTGGAACCGCAAAGAATTTTCTTAAATAATTTGGTATTAAGTTTAACAAATTGTTTACTTTTTCCAACATTTTGTTTACATTTATTATCAATACTCAAACCGAGGTGGAGGGTATCAAAGATTCGGCACAGCCGAATTTAACACTCTTACTTGTTTTATATCGATATGTTGCTCTACATTATATTTTTTTTTTTTACCGTTTATTTGACAAGAGCAAATATTACAAAACAGCCACTCCATTTCAATTTTAAAAACACTTTACCATTGTACCATTTGTAGTAAAAAAATTTTATTTGATTTTTCTTTCGACTTATTATTGTTTTCTAGTTTAAGATGTTGGCGAAAAAAGTATTTTTCTGTTAACAACGGCCTGCTTGTATTATTTTTTAAACTTATTCGAAAACAGAGATGTTGTTTTAGTATGGTAAACTGAGTTGCAATATGAGGTAATAAAAAAGAATTACATATATTACTGAGTTGCAATATGCGGAAAAATTTAATACCAAAAGTAAGACAAAACGGAGCAAAAAATCCCATTTTGTAGCACAAAAATTGGAAGAATTAAAAAAAAAAAAAACATCATGTCAAAAATGGCAAAAAAGCAAAACAGAGTAAAAATGGCAAAAAAAAAAGCAAAAACAAAAGTGCAAATTTGTCCTCTCTGATGATTATTATTACTTCTAAATACATGTAGTGAAAATAAACCTAAAATTTTATTAATAAATTAAACTCCAATTCATATGCAAATATTATTTTTATACCCTATACCACTATGTGGTTTGGATATAATGACTTTGTGCTGCTGTTTGTAACAACCAAAAATATAATTGTCCTAGACCCATCTTTAATAATAGCGATCGAAGCAGAATCACTTTTTGATTTGATTTAACCCTTATGTGTGTGGACAGGTACCTGTGTACCCTATTGCGTTTTCAAATCGAAATTTTTTATATAAGCTTTTAGTCTACAATTCTACAATTTCATGAGAACTCCTAACTTTTTGTTATTATTATATTTTCATAGGTGTTTATATACATATGGCATATCAATTTACTTTTTGCACCCTTAATAGGGTGAATAGGTACCTGGGTACCTGTATACGTTTTATATGGAGGCACATGAAAAAAATTAATTAGTTGCTTTACTAACGTGTGATAATCTAAATTATTTGACTTGGTTTTTAGAAATACCATTAAATAAAACTTTATTTGATAAAAGAAAAATTGTTTTACAATAAAAAAAAAAAAATTTATTCAAGGTTTATTTTTGATAAAAAAAATTATTTTTCATAAAAAAATTTATTTCAAGGTTTAACACAAAAAAAAATATAATTTAAATATAAATAAAAGACATAGAAAAATTAATCCAAACAGTTGTTACAAATGGGACGATTGATTGAGTGCTCGTTACAAATAGGCTTGAAGCAATTTTTGCAAGCCTTTCTAGTTTTTCTCTGCTTCTTTGTAAGCTTAGAGCATAGGTAACAACTACCCACAACCGCAATACGGCCATTCTTATCTCGAGTTTCTACATTAGTAACAGCTGTTGTTGAAATATCTCGCCCCAATACAACCTGTATTGCTGATCGAGTGGAATCGATTTTTATTACATTTGAATTTTTGGCACGTCGTTCAGTGTTGTCCTTACATAGTTCAAAACTTAAATCTTTCAAAAATAGTCTGCGACGGTCAGTTGAAATAAATTGGGCATTGTACTCCATGTAAACGATGTATGCTGCTAATGCTGCTACATCGATAATATTGAAAAATAATGCTAACGGCCATCGACATGTCCTACGTTTAGAAGTATATTCTCCCAGTAGCTTATCCATATTGTCGACACCTCCTTTAGTTTGGTTGTAATAAGTTATAATTTCTGGTTTAGCAGCTGTAGTGGGTTCTGTTACAGGCTTTGTGTGCAGAGTAGATAACATTACTACTGCTTTTTTCTTTTTAGGAACGTAGTTGCACAAAGTTGCCTCATTTCTGAAGGCAAAGTTGGTGGAATTTATTTGCCTGAAATAATAATATTTGCTTGTCAATTTAATTTTATTTTTGCATAGTCAGTGTATCATGCACGCATTTCTTTTTATGTGTAAAATTAAGCTTACCTGTCTTTATGTGGCTGCATATTTGCTGGTAAAAATCTTTTGTTCTTTCTTACTGCTCCAACTAGAGTTAAATTCCACGAGTTAAGTTTTCGAGCCAGTTGTAAGGATCTAAAAAAGTTATCTGTAGTAACATTTCTTCCGGAGTTTTTATATGGGCTAACAAGATCTAGAACTGTTCTTTCCCCTATATTTGTTTGACGCTCGCCTTCTGTTGGTTTACCTGTATATAATTGACCTTGTAAGGGGTAGGAATTACTTGCGTCACAAGCCCAAAATATTTTTATTCCGTACTTCTCAGGCTTAGACGGCATGTACTGTGTGAAGCGCGTTCGTCCACGATAACCATATAGCTGCCCGTCAACTGTTATACATTCGCCTGTCTTATAATTTCTACGTAAATTGTCATTATGCATTGCCCAAATATCTCGAATGGCTGCAGCTTTATCAGTTGCGGCACGTGAAGTACGAGTGGCATCGTTGTCAAATCTGATGACACGCAACATCATTCTAAATCTATCAAGAGGCATTGCAGCTCGAATCAGTGGTAGATGAATAGGTTTCCATAATTCTGACAAATGCTCCTTATTAGTTTTGTGCACTCCACAAAAAATTAAAATTCCAAAAAAGGCATCTAGTTCTTCTTCTGTAAATGGTTGGAGTATTTTTGTTTTTGGCCGGTCGGCCACGTTTGGAAACTTTTGTGTCATGTTAAGATTGTAATCATCAATAATTTTTTTTCCTTTTCGGTTTGTTTCGCGTAAAATTATGTCACACATTTCGGTCGACAAAAAGCTTTTAAATATTTGCTGTGCTGTTAAAATATTGCTGCCAAGGGCTGCGCCGCTACGCTGACGTAAAATGTTTCGGTTTACTGGTTGCGATTCAGTAAAAGGTTTAAGATCCCAAACAGTGCCATCTTTACCACAGAGTTCATTGTTTGGCTCTTCTTCCTCACTATAATCTAAATCATATGAATCCTCAGCGGCCTCAATGCATCCCACCTGCTCAGCATCTGAACCTTCCGATGCTGCGTTGTTAGCTGGTGGAATGTATTCATCGTCGATATCAGATGGTGAAAATTCGTCTTCATCACTTTCACATTCACACAACATCTCACGAATTTCGGTTGATGAAAATCTATTAGAACGTGTTCTTCTATTTTGATCCATTTTGCGGAAATAAAAAATGCACTTTTAAAAAACTACGCACCTTTACTTGGTGAAAAATTATTTCGAATGAAACTCTTCATGCAAAATCAATGTCAAAATGTCAATAAAAACTGCGGAGATGTGCGTATCTCATATGTGCAACAAAAGAAAATACGTAGTGTTTGCTCATTCATTATACGGGGAATCACGTAATAAAATTTTTATTTTTTTGCTTCAGATTTAAAAATATATTTAAAGGGGAATCCCACATTGAGTAAAATTATAATATTATATCATTAACCATCGATTTTTTGTACAATACAGGACAAAAAATTACATTTCTCATACAATTTGCATGAAGGTACCCAGGTACCTATCCACCCTATAGAAGGTGTTTTTTCCACACACATAAGGGTTAACAATGTCCGTCCGTCCGTCCGTCCGTCCGTCCGTCTGTGTGACCATGTAAACCTTGTAATCAAACTGCAGGTCGCAAATATGAATATATTTTGATAAAATTTGGTATATAAGCTTTCATCGGCCATGGGATGAACGGTATTGAAATTGGTGAGAATCGGTCCATGTTCAGACCTAGCCCCCATACAAATTACCCCTATGAAATCGACATAAATTGCCAGAAGATCCAAATTGTCATATAGATCTTACTCAAATTGGGTTTGTATGCGTTCATTACATCCATTAATGAGTAGTCCAAAAAGATCCCTTTGGCCCCATATAGACTGCTTCCCGATCTTCACTTAAATCTATTAAAAACAAAAATAATGCACTGATTCTTCTCAAATTATCTTTGTATATATTTTTGCAAAATACAAGAGACTTTACCAAACATGATCAGGATTGGTCCATTTATGGACCTAGTCCCCATATAGATGTAGCATCCGATATGAAGTTTTTCATATCTGCAGCCAAAAAAATTAATAAAAATCCCACTCAAATTTGGTTTTTGCTTATTTTCTATGTCCAGTTAGTTGGGCCTAAGAGATAGGGTTTCTAAACGCATGGTATAGCGTATTGTATAGTCGGTCTAGACCGACTATAATTTTCTTACTTGTTATTTATAAGTAAACAATCAAAAGAAAAAAGGTTAAAAATGTGCAGCAATAGTGCCGCTCAGGCCCGTAATTCATTCTATTGGGAGAAACAACAATACCCCCTAAAAAAATGAAAATTATCGTGCAAAATAAAAATATTTGATTTAAGTCGTTTCTATTGTTAAAATAGTGTTCATGGCTTTAATTTTAATTAGGGTTAGGTGGGGGATTATTTGGTTCTAAACTCATCTGAGGGATAATTTGTTTCTGATCCAAAAAATATGTAGTTTTTATTTATTTTAGTAAATTTTGGTCGAGCCTACTCGGACACTATAATATTTTTAGGAGTCGAAGTCGGAATCGCTTTTTTCCGTCGACTCCCAACAAGCAAAAATTACTACCAATACCGACTCTGACTCCACAGCCCTGGATCCTACTGAATCATAGGTTGTCTTCGTTTCTGTACTATACGCGATTGGAACCGAATAGTTTTCCGTTTTAACTTAATATTTAATGTTTTTTGCTGAAAAACTAAGCAAACAAACATCAAGATAAGGAAAAAAAAAATATAAAAAGTCATAATATATAGTTTGGCATATTCACCCTTTGGTTTTATTCTACTGGCGAAGTACTTTCACCCTTACTTGGAACTTCTCTCCCCCCAGACAATTATCCGGTGTAACATACATAGACAATTCGGGGTGTGACATAGATCGCCTCCGTAAACTCATTGTTTGTAGGTGCACCCTGGGTAGCGCTAACTGATCTATAACTTCTGTCTTCCAAACTATCAGAATAATATCCCGATCTCCTCGTAAATTCAAAACCAAGTGAATAAATATAAATATATAAGAAAAATCAAATTACAACACAGAACAATTATATAATGCAGCCTGAAATGATTTGATCCAGCACCTCTAAGAGCTTCCTGACAGAGAAAATCTGTCCGTCGATTCGGTTATTACAGCTTAGTATTGAAGGTATGATCATATCAAAGTGCGAGTACCTTGCCATTCTTCCTAATAACGAAGGTATTGATGTCATAGTTATTCAGGAAACACATATTCTTTCTGAGGTGGATTTTAATAACCGTGGCTTGATTGATGGCTATGACGCTATTGGCATTATATATCACCGGCACTATGGCCGCTACGTATGTTTGAAGTGGTATAGAAAATGTTACTCTTATTGATACGAGTGCTGAAAAGAATGTATATATCATTACAATTGAGGTCTCTGGTATATATATTGTAAACCTTTACAAACCACCAAATATTGTATTTCCTGACTCTGTTCTTCCTACATTCCCTTTCCCATCATTGTATACTGGGGATTTCAACAGCCAACATACCTCATTGAGGTACAAAACCAATGACAAAAGTGGCATTATGTTAGAGGAATGGGAAGAGGTCAATAACAAACATCTTGTCTATGATGCAAAAGATGCTACTACTTTTCACTCCGGCCGCTGGCGAAGAGGATATAACCCCGATCTGACCTTTGTAAGTCTTAAAGAGGACCACACTCCCATTCCAATTTATCGTAAAGTACTTGACGGCTTTCCAAACAGCCCTAATCGTTCAGTATTCCTAGAAACTTGCATCCAAATCCCTCTAGTTGAATGCAAAGCTTCTTGGAAATCATTTGCGTCTGATCTCGATACAAACATAATGAGGATAAAGCCAAACCAAAAAATTATATCAGAATGGTCGAAATGGTAATTGGTACTGCGAAGAAACATATTCCCAGAGGGTACCGCAAACACTATGTCCCAGGTTGGTCAGGGGAAACAGAAGCTCTTCACGAAGAATATCTAGGTACGCAAGATGAGACAATTGCAGATGTACTCCTCAAATCACTAGATAACGCTCGCATGGCAAAATGGCACAAAACGGTTGAAAATACAAATTTCTCCCACCCAAGTCGGAAAGCTTGAAGCCTTCACCGTAAACTAGGAGATAGCACACCTATAGCAAATTCCAAGTCGACTATACATCCAGACAGCATTGCCCTAAACATCAACGAACCTCAAAAATCGTATCAGATAAGAAACACACTATTGATATAAAGAAGAAACTTGAAGAACTAAAACGTCAATCGCAAGTTATACCACATTTTTCAGGACCTTTTGAAGAAAAGGAAATCTATTTTGCAGTATCACAACTTAAACCTGGTATAACAGCAGTAGCTAATGGTTTATTTCCTGAATTTTTCATACATAGTTGGAAGAACTTCCGAAAGTGGCTGACACTTTTCTATTCCAACATCATGCTCACTGGCCACATCCCTATGGATCAAAAAAGATCCAAAATACTCGCTCTTTTGAAACAAGACCAGCCAAAAGAACAACCTGAAAGTTAGCGCCCAATAGCACTACTGAGCATAGTATATAAATTACTTGAGAGGCTAATTTATAATAAAATTGAACCCCTAACAACATACATTGAGTCAGGCTTTCAACAGAAACTCAAGACTGCAGTCGCTATTATAGATCTTAAGACTGCATACGATACGGTGTGGAAAGATGGAATGATCTATAAGTTTTTAAAAGCTATACCTTGCATTCGAATGGTTACGCTTCTAAACAACATGCTGAGTGATCGCCCTTTCATAGTGTATCTCGGAAACAAACAAAGCAGAAAATGTAAACTTAATGATGGACTCCCTCAAGGATCCTCTCCTATTTAACGTCTACATACATGATCTCCCATCAGCATTTTCGAGAAAGTTAACATAGGCCGATGACATTGCTATAGCCACTCAACGCTCTCTAGTCGAAGATGCAGAATCTGTTCTTACAAATGACCTTACATCACTTGTTACGTAGTTTAAAAGATGGAGACTTTGTCCCAGTTTAAATAAAAGGTTTCATGCTTCCATCTGAACAACAACCAATCTAATCTAGAGCTAAATGTACGTTTTGATAACACCACATTACCCCATAATCTGACCCCAATATACCTGGGTGTCACCCATGACAGAACCCTCTCATTTAGGAAACACATCGAAAACACTGCCAACAAAATAAGAACGCGAAACGATATCATCCAAAAACTTGCCTCAATTACTTGGGGAGCTTCCGCAAAAACACTGCGCTCGACAGCGCTTGGATTAGTATACTCCACTACTGAATACTGTGCACCAGTCATGCTCAACAGTCTACATGTCAACAAACTAGATCAACGCATCAATGCGACTGATAACAGGTACAATGTCTTCTACTCCAATAAGATTTCTACCTGTTCTTAGTAATATACAACCACCAAATATAAGACGCCAAAATGCTTTAGTCCGTGAACACCGTAAAATAATAACTAATCCCTGCCTTAAAATACAGTAATACATCGAAACCGCCCATGACGATCGCCTTCAATCTCGAAACCCACCATTAAAGTTAGCCAAAACGCTCACAGATAAGAACTTCGATCCACAAAACATTTGGACCGACAACTGGAATCTAGCCTCGTGCGATGACGCCATTAAAATCCAGGATCTAATCTTCATGCCGCCAGGCTCAGAACTACCAAGGCTTTTTTGGGTCAGGCTAAACCGTATTCGAAGAACACTGGAAGATGCGCAGCTACCCTTTACAAATGGGGCTCAGCGGACTCCCCGCTGTGTGACTGTTGTGACACTGTGCAAACCATTCACCACATTATAAGAGGGTGCCCTCATCGAAGGTTTTCCGGTGAACTGTCCGAACTGAACAGCGCTGGCCCTGCCGCTGCCGAGTGGCTGAGAAATGTTTTTGATTTCTTTTTTTTTGTTTCTTTATTTATTTTTTTTTTTTTTTGTTTAATAATTTGTTTAAATACTTACTAGAGGACCCCTGCTGCTCCGCAGCATTATACTATATTATATTAATTTTTATAATATAATACCAAAATTTGCCAAGAGAAGTTAACGTACAGTAATGCCAAAATATGCCAAGATAAGTTAACGTACAGTAAAAGTAAAGTTGATTCTCCACGCATAACTTTCCTCAAACCCAACGAATTTAAGCAGTTAATAGCTCAAAAGGAGGAAGGAGCTTGATTCACTGAGTGTTCTTAGACCTTGTCAACAGCCTACGTTAATTAGAACTCTAGTTATAGAGGTTTGAGAGAAGAAAAATATTGAAAAAAAATCTTGAATACAAAGTTTATTCATAAATTCTTTTAATATATAAGATGTAGTTTGTTTTGAACAAGTATGGCTCTTGTTCATAAATAAATAAAGTTTTATATTTACGGATACTTTTTCTTGCACACGTACATGTGAATTAAGAACATTTTAATATAATCAACAAATAATACAAGTATATAAACATTTTCCATCCTGATAACTTCAAATGCTCACACAAAATAAAAAGAAACTAACTGTTTGAATTACAAAAAGATGTAGCTAAATATTTCCGTATCAATTTATCTTATCTTTACTTTTTTTTCTTAGGACAAATAATATAATTTTAAAGTTAATAAGAAACTGGAATTTTCTTAAAATAGACTTTTTGCAAACTTTGTATGAAAAAGTCTTATTTAACTGGCAGTTATAGAAGTTTTTGAAGAATGAGTTTTTCAAAAGCTTTGCCATTTGTATACAATGTTTCATTATTTGGACGGAGTGTGTGCGTCGTATAAGTGTTCAAATTTGAATAAATGATTTCATTTTCATTTGAAATTGTCGCACATATACATATATGTAATTCAAAATAATGTGTGCGTGTACGTGTATTTGTATAACTCAATTTATGTATGAGCTAAGCATTTCATTTCAGTAATTGAATTTAAATTATTTTATTTTGTACATTTTCAAGCCAATTTTTGTTTGAACACACAGTCAAAGTTATAAATTTATTTATACAATTTTATTATGAGTTCTTTTTGGTTTTATTTTGAGTATAATTTATATGTGCCTTTAAGCCCTTACGATTATATAATTCTATCAATTTATTTTAAATTAAGAACTGGCAATTACGAGAGAACCCAATGTTTAAAAGAAAGTTATTTTGGATGGAAGCCAAGAGTATTTTGTGTGTTTTTAAGATATAAAGGATCAGTAACAAACAAAGCACTTGTTTGTTTTGGAAACTCTTTAATATTTGGGTAGTTGTAACTAAAGAGCTAATAAAATCTAATCTAGTAAAATATTATTTCATACATTATTTCCTTCTTCATCAAACATTTAATCCTATATTTTTTTCGCAGATGACAGTAATATTTGTTATTCAATTTCCTCCAACTTTAGGCCAAGCCCTTTTGTGGATGGGGTCAAAAGGTTGATAGTGAATGACACGCTCAATCAAGAGTTGTTAACAATCTCTGAGTGGGTTAAAGTGAATTTAATGCGCAGAAGACTCAATGTTGCTTGTTGCCCCATACCAATTCAGATTCAATAATGTTGAGGAATCGGATACTCTTGATGTTGTGAGCATGTATTTCAAGAGTCCAAAGAAACAATTAAGGTTCAGGGCTTTCTAAAACGATGCAAAAATTACTTTAATCCATCTGATCTCCTTCAAATCTACACTACCTACATCCGACTGAAAATGGAATTACAAGTCCCTTATATGGGGCTGCAGCTTCAAAGTTTATTTTGTGGCTACTTGACAGTGTGCAAAGGAGGTCGTTGATGGTCATTAATGAGAGTAGGTTATCCAACTGCATTGACTCCTGGGAACATAGTCGAAATGTGGGTTGTGTAACTCTGTTCCACAGATACAGCCTTTGGAGATGTTCTTCTGAGATTAGCAAACTCTTACCATGTGCCCAACTTTCAGTTCTCAGATCTCATCCGTTTGTAGTCTATTTTCCAGTAGACCGCACAATGCAGTTGACCGCCACTGCATATTGCAGAGGTGGGCACGTAAATTGCTTATTGGGCTTATTGGAATTTCACCTACTAACGGTGGGCCGCACTAGTTTATTTCTGTACAAATATTCATTTTCAAACAAAAAACAAAAAAAAAAAAAACAATTTTTAAACAAACATAAAATTTATTAATTCATTTCATACACATTACAAATAAATTTTATACTGAAATATTATTAGTATTTATAAAAATATTTATATTTAAACATTTTTTATGATCAAAGAATTTCATTTTAAATAAAATAAAAAAAGGAATTATATAAAAATAAAATAAAAATATATGTAACAAAAAATAAAAAAGAAATTCGGAAGAATTTTTGATTATTTCTTTAAAATCAGGTGTGTAGTTTGTCAAAGTTGTCCGAATGAGTTCCGTAAGATGTTGATTTGTTAAACGTGAACGATATTTGTTTTTAACATTTTTCATGGTGGAGTATAGAGATTCGTTGTGCCAAACATTGAAAATAAACGAGCAGCACCTTTTTTTATTTTAATTATGGATATTGGGTTTCGTTAACAAGTTTCCAAAATCCAACTAGAGAAGTTGATTTGTGATGCATTTTCAATACAATATCATCCTTCATTTCTAACAACTCCAATTTTCCAACATCTGGTTTTCCAAGAATTATATCGGATAATAAAAATTCATCATTTAGGACATCACACAAAAACGGGTTAACAAAAACTGAGAATGTTGCTTGAAGTTGTTTGAGATCCTCAAATCTACATTTAAAATTTTCATGAAATTATTTTAAATTATTTATGTATTCTTCCAGCTCATCGTCTTGTATATTATTTACGTTCAATTTTAAAAGAGGAAAAAATTTAAATTTTTTATATTCGAGGTCTTTTTTCACGTGGCAAATCAAATTTGTTAATTACTTCGAAAAGCGCATTTTTTACATCAATGCCTCGCGTTGTTTCTGAAAGAGCTACAAGGTCTAACATTTCTTCAGTGATATTAAGTTCAACTGATACAGACCTAATGAAGATCGCCAATTGAGGAACGTCGCTAATATCTGTGGATTCATCAAGAGCTAAACTAAATGCTGCTGAATTTTTTAGTTCGTTTTTTAAACTTGTTTCAATAAAAGTGCTGATATCTCCAATCCCACTCTCGGTTGTGCGCCATGATAAAGAAAGCTGATCTATCGCTTTATGCAGCTTTTTGTTATCAGGGTCGAGAATGCTCATAACCTTCTTCATAGTGTGTTTTCTTAACTCTGCTTCCCCATAAGGACGTTTATCACGGGCAATATCCCAAGCTATTATGTCACTTGCTTCAAGTGATCTATCATTTCCATGGCTAAAAGACGAAATAATGTTCTGTTCTTTTGCAATATTTGACTGCAATGCCTTCAGTTTAGTCTCTCTAAGATTAGTATTAAGGGGATAATCTTTGGCAAATTGTGAGTGAAATTTTTCATGATGTCTACTTAAATTGTAAAGTTTGTTATGTGGTACAGTAATTTTGCAAATGAGGCATATAGGTATGTCCTTATTTTCAACAAATCCGAATTTGTGTGTCCATTCGGACTGGAATTTTCTGTTTTCATCACCTATCTTACGTTTTTTATTGCTCGTTGATGCCATTCCAATTCCGTAAAAGTAAAAAGCGGGACCGATATATGTTGAGTATTACCAGTTAATTTCAATAAAATGAACATGAGATATAATTAAAAAATCGTCCAATTTGCCAATTTTAGTTTTAAAATTTTTTAAACAATATTTTAATGTTCAATTGCATTATTTTTCAAAACATGCTTTTATGAAAAAATTTTTATGAAGTGGTTGGTACAATATGTATCAAAAATTTAATGGTTCCTGTTTAATTATTTAATTATCGGGACTGCTCTCATCCCCAAGCATTGAGGACAACAGGGCTTTTACTGAAAAAAGCAAAAAAAAACAAGTAAGAAAATTATAGTCGGTCTAGACCGACTATACGATACCCTATACCATGCGTTTAGAGACCCTATCTCTCAGGCCCAACTAACTGGATATAGAAAATAAGCATAAACCAAATTTGATTGGGATATTTATTAATTTTTTCGGCTGCAGATATGAAAAAGTTCATATCGGATGCTATATCTATATGGGGACTAGGCCCAAAAATGGACCGATCCTGACCATGTTTGGTAAAGTCTCTTGTATTTTGCAAAAATATATACAAACAAAATTTGAGAAGAATCAGTGCAATATTTTTGTTTTTTGATAGATTTAAGTGAAGATCGGGAAGCAGCTCTATATGGCGCCTATGACTAAGAGTTGTTCAATAGGGATCAATTTTGGACTACTGATTAATGGATGTAATATATACATACAAACCCAATTTGACTAAGATTTGTATGATAATTTGGATCTTATGTCAATATATGTTGATTTCATAGGGGTCATTTGTATGGGGGCTAGGTCTGAACATGGACCGATTCTAACCAATTTCAATAGCGTTCATCCCATGGCCGATAAAAGATCAAATACCAAATTTCATCAAAATATATTCATATTTGCGACCTGCAGTTTGATTACAAGCTTTACATGGACACACAGACGGACGGACGGACATCGTTAAATTGAATCAGATAGTGATTCTGATTCGATCGGTATAATTAAAGATGGGTGTAGGTCAAATATTTTTGGTTGTTACAAACAGCAGCACAAAGTCATTATACCCAAACCACATAGTGGTATAGGGTATAAAAATGGAAAATATAGTGTTTTTTTTTTTCAAATTATGCGATTTTTGTCGGTTTAGTGCTTTTTGATATTTTAAAATTGACAACCCTGAAAATAATAAACTATAAAAAACGAGAGAGAAAAATTATTATGCTCTGTCGTTTGCATTTCAAATCATGTGTGTGTTTTGCAAACATACAATTTTTAAAATGCATTTTTTTTGTACATGCTACATTAGGGTGGCCCTTCGTTATATGGAGGGAAAAAAAAGTGTTCAAACTGTCGGTCTAAACCCCTAGAAATATGCGAATAGCAAAAAAACTGAGATATACAAAGATTTGGGCCAATCAAAAAACGTTTAGTCGTGGCGCAAAGCGATTGAAAATTTCAAGTGTGTTTATATGGGGAAAATATGACTTTTTTTTTCAGATTTTACGAAAATTTCGTTCTATAATTTAATTTTTCCGACAAGCTGTTAAATAATTCGGGATCAGTATTAAATTATCCTTTCAAAAGGCTATAAAACTTCAAAATCGTATGAAACCTCGCCAAGAAATAGCAAATGCCCCAAACCACTTTTGTGCCAAAAAAAAAACTAGGTCATGAAATTTGATGGTATTTTTTTTCAACTTTGAGAAATTGATTAAAGCCATCATTCTTTTTTGGTCTCTATACTTACAAGTACTCAGATATGAAGTATTGTTTTATTACCGCGTTGTTAAGCTATTGCGCATTGAGACCGAAAATTGGAAATTTTTTGATAAAATTTTTAAAACTCCTTTTTCAAGTTTGAAAAAATTTTCTTAAACAAAATTTAAAAAAAATTAATATATTACTTTAAGGTTTTATTAAATACGTGCTGCAACTTAACTGTGCGAATTTTGAAGTAAATCCCTCTGCCAGAATTTTTTTGACAAGGATTTTATTTTTGCGGATTTCGAGAAAACTTGGATTTTTGTGAAATATTCTGTAAATGCACTCTTTCTAAATACTCTGTATCAAAAATTCATCACTTTTCTACTTTTAAATGTTATATTTTATCTTAATAGCCTAGGGTTTTGGAAAAAAAAATAATATGACTCCATTAACCCTTTTGGAATTGGGGTCACATATGACCCCAAGCTAATAAAAGACAATTTATGCAAAAAATTCAAATATTTGGTAAGAGCTGTCCAATTTTTAGATGCGGCGCTTAAAATATAATAACCAAATGTGTAGCAGTTTCGTTCCGAAAATTTGGGATAAATTATTGCAATTTTCCTGGCATATTGTTTGCCATACCAGGAGCTTTTTTTTGAAAAATGTTGACCTGGAAGATATGAAAAAACTGCCAGTACTTATGTTTAGTTCTCCATTTTGAATCAGGACGATTTTTCTTATGAAGCATGATTTCAACATCCGTGCTCTTTTTTTGGCCTCTAAATTTTTTGCAACGTTCCCATCTGAAACTTTTTGGGCCTTTTATGTTTTCAAACCTGCACTGGTTTTAATTTTCCACACCAAACAGACCTAGCATTGAGCTAACCGGGCCGATTTTCTACCGGATGTGTTGGGAGCTCTTTTCAATACGTTGCCTATTTTCTTGGCCTTGAAAACAGTATGGGCACCTTTTGTTCTTCCCAAAGTATGTTTCCAATCAATGGTAAAATCCTCCTGATAGTTTCTACTAACAGTGCACTATGGCCGGAAATGCATTTTTTTTTGGCATAAAGTCTAATAAATAATAAAGATGCTACAGGGCTGTAATTTGGTACATATACTAATAATGATATTCTGAAGAAATATTAAAATTTTCAGATCGATACGACCACGCCCACTTTTACCGTCCGTATAAAGCTAATTTGCAGGTAGATGTTCTAATTAACTAAATAAGCATTGGAATACAAGCATTATATTTCCCCAAATCTGTAAGCTAAGAAAAAAGATATTACCATAATATGTATAAAAAATAATAACAATTTACTCACATAAATATTTTTCAGACTTAGAACTAAGAATTGATTTATTCATCTTCGACATCTAACTCAACCGCAAATTCATATAAATTTTCGTTATCAGAATCATAATCTAATTCGATGTACTGCTCATCAGAATCATTATCGGTAACATAATTTGCTGGGTCAGTATCAAACGTCAGGAGCTCATGACTTCCTTTGGCAATATATTTTTTTTTGATATGGCTAATCTTCTGTTAATAAAAATACTGGAGAGTAAAGGGTCCGAAGAATCCATTGACCTATTGAACACATCCGCCATAGTATTAACTCGATTATTTTTTCGTGCATGATATCTCCTATCTTCTTTATAAATCTTATTGCGCCCTTCTGAAGCATTTTCGCTGAGGCATCCGACATGAACAGGAGATACAGCTATAATTTGGGAACCATGAACCAAAATCTTATGAACTGTTGGCGACATCGGATACCATGGATACTTAGACATATATAATGTCATAGTTTTCTCGCAGAATTTAAGGGCATTAATTTTATATTCACAGGAAATTGCTATTAAAATTGTGCGAAAATGTTCAAGAACACCTAAATCAAATTCCAAAATGGATGCAAATAACTTTTTATTTGAAAATGCCCTCCTTGCAGTATTACCATTATTAGTGCTACCACTGCCGTTTTGTTTTGGCATATCCACAAGTAGTCCCATTTCTTTGTTTAAATATTTCCAAATTAATGTCTCTAGTTTTCACAAAATGCTTTGCAGTAGCGCCACAGATTGGACACGATTGACACAAGTTAGTTCCCGTTAAAATATTCAAAACTTTGCCATCTATAAGGGTCATATTCAGATTATAAGAAATCGTAATATTTCTTTCATTTAAAATGGAATATATATATGGCGTCAATTCTTGTATTTGTATGTCCAGATTGTTTTTTTTTCTGAAATAATATGTTGTTTGCTTTCCTTAGCAAATTCCGTTTTAAGGAGTCTACAAAATCGTACAAACTGAGGTGTACGATTCATCTACAAAACCTTTCCCAATTTGTCTATTATTTTTAGTGAGATAACTGTTGTTACAAATAGTGATTGATCCATTGATGAAGGTTCATTCCCTTGAAATCGCTGTTTGTATATGGCCTGTCCAGCTGATCCGTCAAATCCATAACTTAGGACTAGCATGACATCACTTATTTCTGGATATTGTGCAAATACTTCCTCTTGCAAAAGTAGTATTCGACTGGCAGTGTGATTTAGCAAATTTTACAAAGAAACTTGCGCAGCGGTTTCTGTTACAATTATTCCAGCTGGTCTACATTTTAATTTAGCTTGCACTACTTTGTCATAGCTTGGATATATATTACTAGAATGCAATTTATTTATTTCTCTAATATTAATATATTGTCTTTGACTTAATGAATTTTCCAGAAAAAATGAAAGAGCTTCATTTGGTATAAGAGAGATCGTTTCATTCAAAAATAATTTTTTTTTTTTTATTTCAGCTGGTCTATTTGAAGTAAGCCGAGATTCCTTTAAAATAAATGCTGTATCTTTTTCATTGGATTTTTTTGCTGATACCGTAGCAGTATGTACAAGCAGAATTGTGTCATGTTCGTGGGTTTCTGCTAGTTCGGATGCCAACTTTCTCTTAAGCTGTGGTCCCGCATCTTTATATGCCAGGCTTGGACGTCCTATTAGTTGATTTCGCTGTTCAGTTTCTGCGTTTTTTGTTATCAAGTTTGACCATCATAGTCGATGAGAGCCATTTGGCATGTTTAGTTTTAAAAGTAGATATAGTTCTATTACATTTTGGTAATTTTTTTTTTCAAAACATCTCTTTTTTTGGCAGTACTAATACCATTAGTGCCAAGTTTTTCAAATATCCAGTTTGACACAGCGTTTGCATTTCGCTTGTTATCCAGCGAAACCTGTAGCAAGGTTGAACGGCTAAAAGCTAAATTCACTGGAAAATCCAAAATATTTGGAGAATGGGCAAAATTGGGCAAAAAACGTTAATAACATATTAAAATAGGCAGACTCTAATTTCCTCGTAAATAAATAAATTTTAGCACAAGTTGGCAGAAAGTTAGTTTTCGATCTACAAGGCATTGTCAAGTTGGTTAGGTTTTCTCTATTATAACACTTAACACATATAATTCACATAATTGCCACATGACAAACACTGACATTGAATTACATTCTACATACCTTGACCTTCATTTTCCATATTTTTTAAAATTTTTTTTGTTCACTTGTATCAATTT
Source organism: Cordilura impudica (assembly GCA_963682025.1). NCBI lineage: Eukaryota > Metazoa > Arthropoda > Insecta > Diptera > Scathophagidae > Cordilura > Cordilura impudica. The sequence continues at coordinate 248,563,964 of OY821518.1, forward strand.
CCTAGTAGCACGAAGTTTAGAAAAAGTTTCCTTTATTTTTAATAAAAAAAAAACAGCTGTTAATTAAACATTGCAGTTTGCAGCCGTAGTAAAATAACAGGGTTGCCATCAGATTATTTTTAATTTTAAAATAAGTATACTAAGACTATGTACTTTAAGAATATCTAGCAAAAATTAGAAATACATTCATGAAAATTTTTACTTTAAGCCAAAAATATGGCAAATCCGGCCACAGTGCAGTGGAAACATTTTGACGGTAGGCCTTTGATTATTCGACCAACTCTTTGTAGAATCAACTTGAAGGAAAATTCGAGCTTGCCCAAAATTACCTTAAGTTAGCTCAAAATATGTTAAACATGTTTCCAAAGGCTCCTTCCATTTTGATGCGCATGGTTGCTTGTAAGATTAATGCCGTTTTCTTCTCTGACAAAAAATGTACCGCTTTATTTGCGCTTTTTCAAAAAGTGTATTTTTTTTTATATATATTCTCAATTAAGAGCCACCTTATCTTATACATAAGTCGAAAGGTTTCAAAGTGCTGTGTGCATAAAATGGAAAAAATTTTGATTATTATCCTCTTTGAAGTCATAGTGTGAAAACATTAAAAACAAATGGGAACAATGGGGAAATATTTTCACACTATGACCTGAAAGTAGGCAATGACTGTAATTTTTTGTGGTTTACGAGAAATCGATTTTGATACCTTTCGATTGATGTATAAAATAAGGTTTGGCTTAATTTAGAATATATAAAACAATACACTTTTCGAAAAAAGTGCAAATAAAATGCGACATTTTTTGTCAGAATAGAAAACGACATAAAAGATCACAAAATTGTGTTGAAAATGTAAAAATCCTTAATAGATTAAAATGCTTTAGAGTCCAACTGGGTTCAGATCATAATGCAAAACAAAATTTTTCAAGAAAAACTCAGAGCTTTACCCTCTGTAAACAACTACTTAAAAAATATAATAGCGTCATTATGGATGATGAACCATATTTATAATAATAATAGGTAAGGCGAGTTCTTGTGACCGACCTTATGTGCAAGGTATTTCTTTTTAACTGTCCACCAGATATACAGATTTTTATCTTTTTTTTTTTTTTTTTTTTAATAAAATGCATTTAAAGTTGCTACCAACACATACATAAAATTATACAATGCTGTGAGTGTGTTTGTTAAATTTGCTGATGTGTTAGCAAAAAAATGAGTTTGTTTTATTCATTCACAATACAATTAGTATTGAGAATAAAGAATTGAAAAATAATTTTGGACATAAACCAATAACGCAATCGGTATTTAAAAGAATTGAATTGTGAATTGGCTAAAATTGAATAGCATACCTTCACGGTCTTATAAAATAATTTATTAAATGAAAAAATAAAATTTCGTAGAATTTGCACTCGAATTTCGAGGGCTGGGATTAAGAACTTCAGGTATATAGCACAACAAGATTTTCAGCAGTACGTAGTTGGGGCGATGCTGCTAATCCTTTGAAGAAAGAATCGAATATGTCAAGCAATTTGGTCCTTTGACAAGAAATCGAGACCTTTTTTTTTTACAACGGACACCTTTAATGCTGAAATTTATAGAGAGGGATTCCCAATAACGTCCACTACTATTTATATGATGTCCGTTGTTTTAGAGAGTTTTAGCCAGTTGACGCCATGTAAAAGAAATAAACCAACTTATTGCCCCGAATAACTACCAGTAGAGGAATGTTAGACAATTATCATAGTTAATTTGAAGACAAGGGTATCTGTGCAAACCTTAAAGGAGTTCCGTGTTAAGTGGAAGTTAGCTGCAAAAAAAGATATAATTTAGTATGATATTTTGTTTATCTTTTCATAACTACACAAATATTCAAAGTGGTACAAAAATACTCGCCCGATATTGTTTTCTATGTCTTTAAAATACGACGACATAATTTCATATTTTTTTAAATCTTTCTTTGGACATATGAATTTTTTCTATTAATTTTTGAATATGGTTTCGCTGAAGTGCGTGCCGCCATTCTTGATGGCCATTTGAGATCTTTTTACTGCATTTGTTTATCATGTATGCGAGAACTTTAAGTAATAAGTTCTTCTACTCTTGTCAGATATTCTCTATGAGATCTTCCAGTGCCTGTGCTTTGTTCATATAGACCCTTGACATCTCAAAATTGCAATGATGGAAGTCCTGAGCGTTCGAATCGAACGATCTTACTGAGCACTGCTAAATTCCAAAATGAAATGTTAGGCGACCTGGCGGGGATTCCTTCAAACTACGTGTTTGGAGTTGCACCGTTTTTTTGGAACCACATGTCATCCGGTCGCAATTCATCAATTTGTGGCAATAAAACCTAGCTGATAGTGGCTCTAAATCGCTCATTACCCACGAAGTCCTCGAAAAAGTAGCGCCTCATGACATCTTCGGCTTAAATGGCTCAAAATACAATTATTTTGGCTCTTCAAGAATAATACGTAGATTCTCAGTGTACCAGAAGAGCAAATTTTGTTTGCTTACGTATCCGCTCAGATGAAAATGGGCCTTGTCAGTGATGAATTTCGACCGAAAATCGTCTACTGCGACGTAAGATTTAGGAAAGCGTGAGCGTATTTTCAACGCGACGCACGACCTGCAGGTAGTAGCTGATGGATTGTCAGGTCTTTCTAAGGGAACATCTTCAAGTCTTTCACTATATACGCTGCAGAGACGAAGGCATAATGGATAATTGCAAAGAATATCGAGTAGACAATGTTGACGGCTCAATCGCCATATCTTTAGTCACATCGGAGAAGTTGTCGTTGGGAACAAGCACTACAAAAATGAACAATAAAAAAATAAATAAAACGCAACAAATGTTTTTAATGAGTGAGTAAGTGAGTGAGTTCACTTTGCCAAAAAATCATCGAAATGGTTGGCAAGACTGTGGATATCTAAGTCAAGCGTATACATAGCATTTGTAAAACTGTATAGCATACAAGTGCCAAATTTTTAGGTTTTTATGTCAACTTCAAAGCAGAGTTCTGATATGCTAGAGCATCATCCAAAGGAGTTTTGGCTTCTATTTATACTGGAACGAATTATGGAGCCATTACGTTACACCAGACACCAAGGAGCAGACAATCAGTTAATCTTTTGTTTCGTCAGCAAACTAGATATTGAACGCAGTTTTTTTTTTTTGTATGCACGCGGATATAATATCCCCGTTGATTACCTTGAGAAAGGAAAAACTTTTAATGAAGAATGCTGTTTCATGGTATTGGATGAAGACAACAACAATCTACAGGAAAACCGTTCCAATTTCTGTCGAATGATAGAAAGCACACTTGTGTTATACTCTAGGCATAATTTCATAAATTTTGGTATGAATTTCTTCCTGATACACCGCATTCGCCAGACATTTCCTGTTGCCAAACCTGAAGGATGAGGTTGGTCTCCTAAAATGAGTACATCGTTTGGAGAGTTTGAGAACTCGTATTATTAGGAAGGGATCTATAAAAATTGGAAAAACTTTTGAAGTAATGATCGAGTCTGAAGGTGAATTTCTTCCTAATACAACGTTGAATGAGAAGAAACACACATATGTTATATGAAGGGCAAAATTTAATGAATTTTGGCGTGAACTGCTTCCTGATACACCGCACAAGCCAGACTTTTCCTGTTTCCATACCTAAAGAAAGAGATTTCTCTCCTAAAATAAGTCATCACTGAAACAAACATCTATTTGGAAGAGTTTGAGAACTCGTAATATTGGGAAGCGATTTATAGAAATTGAAAAAAAAAAATTTTATTTTGTGTATCGAGCTTAAACGACACTCTGTTGAAAAATATAAATGAATTAAACCAAGTCCTTTCAGTCAGATTACATATTGGAGAACAACTTAGTATTAAATTCAGGTATGAGCTTTTCAAGAGGAGTCGAAAACTTAAAATTCCTTACTTCTTTTTAAGTCTTTATAGTTGGAATCGTAATTAAATTTTTCTTACTCTTCCGAATACAAATTTTAAAATCTTTTATAAAATTCAAAATTCATATGTTCCTTTTAAATAGTAGTCAAATCTAATTTATTATAAATGAACTTAAATATGCCAAGCACGTGCTAAACTTAAAAATAAAATAAAAATATTTAACAGAAACAAATAGTAACACTGCATACATAAACACAGTCATACTAAAATCTCTGGCCAAATGCAGCCAGACAAGACAAACCTTATAATAAAAGAGAAGGAGAGGGATGGGTCTAAGCACTTTAACAAATATCCAGGACGTTAACATAAAACACGGGGGAATATCGGCCAAAGCAAAAACCCGCTTTTACTCGTATGTGTTTTTACAATGAAATTCTAGAGCTAGGTCTTTCTTTTGCGTTCTTCTTTTTTGTGTTTTTATTGTTATTATTTTTGTTTAAATAGTCCTTTTTGCCTCTGATTATCTCCCACCATAGACAAATAAAAACTTCTACCACTCTCACCCTTTTAAGTTTGTATATAATCACACTTATAATTGTAGTCAAGCGTTGGTGTGTAGTCTCTTCGTCTACACTTTCCTCTACGGATAGCGGCCACGGACTTTTTGCTGTCTGTAGTGATGGTCGACAGACATCTGTGGCGTATTGCGCAGCACGTTAAAAAAGAAGAATACTTAAACAATTGAAAATTTTAATGAGCGTTTGTTTGTAAAAAAAGAAGATAACGAAAGAAAACTAACTAGCTGCTGCATTCTAATCACTGGCTGATTGACTGACTGTTCCTTTACGGTTATCTATATGGAAGTGTATGTTTTTTACATCTATTTAACATTAAATAAGACGTGTTCGACTGTATTTACGATGGTGGTCTCAGAAGTTCTCGACCTAATGTATAGATGGCGGCAGTAGTTTGAAAATTTTTACTGTAGTGCAATGTGGCAACCTTATAAAACTTAAATGCTGTGTCCAAATGAAAAGGTGAATTTTCTATTCAAACTTCTCGGAAGAGTTAATAAAATTGCAGAATCCCTTCGGTGATGTCGAAGCAAAATGCTTACATGTCGTACAAACCGTTCCAAGAAGACAAAGAAAACGTTAAAAACAATTAACGACCCGCAAGAGGCACGACATTAACGACGAAACTTCGTTAGTGGATAGTTCGAGATCTTGTGAAGTTTTTTAACGTAATTTTTTAGTTTGTTTGCAATTGAAGTTATAATTAATATGTGCATGGTAAAGTAGAAGAAAGCATATGTTTCTAAAAATTATAGCTACTCTGTAAATATTCTTAATCAGACTGATTTCTGGCATTAAGCCGACATCAGTGATCATATTAAACATTTTCATATTATAATATTGTAATTAATTAGATTGTGTCTATTTAAAATTTTTCTACTTGGGGCGGTTGTAAGATTCAAACCCGCATTATCTCCTACTGTTTCCATTTCTAAGCATCCTTAACTCCATTGGAAACTATAGAGAGCCTAAGTGAGAATCTTTTTTGATTACTAACGGAACCGATATGAAAAAATTAAATTTTATAATGTTATAAAAAATTAATGTCAATTCATCAAAAACATAATTGTAAACCGGCCACATCAAATTGTACAGTCAAATTTTTAATATGTGAGAATTCTTTCGACAAAAATTAAAACTTTTCTTAATTTTCTGTATAGAACCTGCGTCTTAAATAATGTCTTTAAGACAAATATCAAAAGTCGGAAATATCCTCCGGACAAACAAGAGTAATAAAGGGGTTTTCAACAGGGACGCTACAAAAGTAGAGAGACAAGGACAGCAAACGACGCCATATTTCTTGCCGCTCTTTTAACATTTCTCTTCAATAAGGTTTGCCATTTCATGATGGAAAGATATACGAGCCAACAACGAGTCGAAATTATTAAAATTTACTACCGAAATTCGGAGTCAGTGGCCTCAACGTTAAGAGCGCTACGTCCAATTTATGGTCGTCATAATCGTCCTAGCAGATCAACAATTGAGCGTCTAGTGGAAAAATTTGAATCCTCAGGCACAGTACAAATTGTTCCCGTGCCAGTGAGACAAAGCAGTGCCCGTAGTGTTGAGAATATTGCTGCCGCTGAGGCTTCAGTTGAAGAAAGCCCAAATGTGTCTCTCACACGTCGTTCTCAAGCGTTGGGCATCTCTGTGACGTCGTTGTGGCGAATTTTGCGAAAAGATCTTGGCCTACATCCTTGCAAGATCAAATTGACACAAGAACTGAAGCCGCTTGACCACCAGAAGCGTCGTATGTTCGTGAATTGGGCTGAGCAACAACTTGAAAATGATTCGGATTTTCATCGAAAACTCATCTTCAGCGATGAGGCTCATTTCTGGCTGAATGGCTTCGTCAATAAACAAAATATGCGTTATTGGTCAGACAGCAATCCACACGTACTCCATGACTCATCATTGCATCCTGAAAAAATTACGGTTTGGTGCGGTTTATGGGCCGGCGGCGTCATTGGGCTGTACGTCTTCCGTGATGATCAAGACCGGCACGTTACTATGAATGGGAATCGCTACCGTTCAATGATAACCGAACGTTTTTGGTCCCAATTGGATGATATGGACTTGGAGGACATGTGGTTCCAACAGGACGGCGCCACAAGCCACACAGCAAATGTCACAATCAATTTATTGGAAACCAAGTTTGGAGAACGTGTTCTCTCACGAAATGGTCCAGTCGATTGGCCGCCTCGGTCGTGCGATTTGACGCCGTTGGACTATTTCCTGTGGGAAATATGGTCTATGCCAACAAGCCAGCGATGATTGATGAACTTCGTACGAATATCGAACGTGAAATTGCAGCAGTATCGGCCGATTTATGCTTGAAAACCGTCGAAATTGGAAAATTGCAAAAGAGATCGATTTCCATACATAATGGCATCAAACGTACTTTCACAGGAATAAAGAATTTCATTGATATCCAAAACCGTTTTTGTTTTATTTAAAAAAACTTTTGTAGCGCTCTTATTGAAAAACCCTCTATCTCTATTCACCGAAATATTTCTTGTATTTGAAAAAGTAAGATCTAAATTTATTAATCTGAAGAGAAAGAACCTTCATTCGTTCCGAGAGTGAAAACGGCAATAAATTTAAATCTACTAACACTAAAATATTGTACATTACATTCAGCTTACCGAGATGAAGATAAACTTTTATATCTGAGCCCTGATTCCCCAATGTTATCATACGAACAGATAAAAATTCAATTGCAGCTAAAGAAATTTAAATTTAAGCGCTCAGATAAAATGACAGCTATTAAAACACCACCGCCATACTTAAATGAACGATCCTTCCTGTAAACCTGATATTTATTTCAAAAGACTTCTAATCATTGACTGCAAGTTGAAGCCGTGATTCTGTAAAACATAAAATGTTACATCCATATCCCAAACTTTTCCTATAAATCCTAACTTATTCTGTATTAAATCCTCTAACACTTTAAAACAGAACACATCAGTTCTTTGGAAGCACTGTTACCGTTTCACTTCGTAGCCTGTCTTGATGCACAAATTCTCTTACTAAAGGATGAGGAAATTCTAATTTTAACACATTATATCCTTATATTATCCACAGAGGTATCTGGAGCAAATCCTGACACAAAAACGGGGTTTCGAAGCGGAGACATAACTAATTAGATATTAGATAAATGTGCCAGTTCTTTATATACTGTATTAAGGTGGCAAATTTTGCACAGTGGTTTCCACACCTAAATTGCAAGCGATGAAATCTTAAAACAAAACTTTTCACACGGCGAAAGAAAAAGTTCAATTAGTTATAGTTCTAATTATCTCAGCCCGCTTCCTATTCACCAGATTTATCACCCTCGGATAAAAACATTTACAAACAACTAAGATTTGGAAAATTGGGGTAACGGGATGGAAAATAATCCACCCATCATATCGTTCCATCCAACCTTATATGAACGGAGGAAACTCATGAACAGTCTTGGCATCAGTAACGACAACGGTCTTCGCTTTTCGGTTTATATCGAGCTTTCTCAGAGACCACACAAGACGTATTGTTATTGACGGAGTTTCATCCAATGAAATTCAGCTTTATTCAGGGATACGGCAAAATCCTTTTCTTTCTCCCTCTCTTTTTAATGACCTTTGGAATGTTGGTATATAATTACAAAAAAACATATCCGGTTCGAAGGACCAATAAATATTGCGTCACTAGAGAAGTTTTAGGTTATAGCAAGCTCTAAGGCTATGTAAAACACAGAAAAACACAAAATCAAACACAAGGTCATTAGAAGTAGGATTCTGTGGTTGGAAACTATTTTAAGGAGCTTGACAGCTCTAACTACAAACAGGATATGGAAGCTATTGAATGTAGCTTGAAAAATTGTACCGAGCTGTAAGGAGTTTATTTAAATGGCAAAATTTAGATTTTTCTTTTCCTTATTGTTTGTAATTTCTTTGTTAGGTCGATTATTTCTAGAATGACCCCTATAGCTTACGTTATTCCCAAAATGACAAGTCAGTGCAAATCAACACAGATACTGGCACAGTCACATCCACTCTTATATATTCCTACAAGACTAAAACATCAAACAAGTACTTGCTGTTGTTTTAAAATTCTAGCACTTTAATGTACTACTACATACAAACATACGAGTACTTACTTACTCGTTCAAAAGTGTTGCATAATATGAAGGGATTAACACAAAAAATAACTGTGCAAATAATCTTTATTTCATAAAGAATAAAATTTAAAAATATTTTTCTACTTGAAATTCTTCTCATACTGCGTAGTTGTTCGAAAATGTTGTGAATAGAATTTCAATTAAAATTATAATTAAACATAAATAATAACTGTAATTATATCATGTAATTTACACAAACACATGAAATATAATGTAAACATTCTGGTTTTTATGGTGTTAAATAAGTCAATATGGAAGGCTTAAATGAATGTTAATAAATTAAAAAAAAAAAAAAATCTAAATGATGCTTTAAAACGGAATAAAATTTTCATCACATCTAGAAAATTTAAATAAATTCCTAGAATTTTGGTTGAAAATTGCGAAGCTTATTGATGTTTGATATATTGAACTTGCTAATTTACAAAGTTTTACTCAACAATCAGATTGAGTTTGAATAATACTTAGTTCATAGTAGTACAGTACAGTAAACGAAATTTATTTAATAAAAAGCGAAAAATATTGAAACAAGTAAAAAATAAGTAAGAATCACTTTCATAAAGTCTAAATTTACAAAAAATTACCCCCCATCAGTTGACTATCCAAACTTCTTATTTTTCCAAACTTTAGCGATGGAGCTTTTATTATTGATATTGTATAAAATTGCGCAATAAAATTGTTTTTATGTTAGTCGATTCTGTGTATACCTTGCTCTTTAAGTTTGTTCAAAGATTTTCAACCGTTATTTGGAGAAGTTTTGGGAGTTCATTTCTTTTGCACAAATTCTATTTTTTTTTCTCTCAGCGTTAGCAAATTATTTTCTTCGTCTATGGTATTTTGCCATAAATTTCAAAAGAGCTGAAAAATATTTATCATTATAAATGTGCGCACTGATGACTACATCTCCTTTGAAAGATTCTGGTTCACTGATATCTTCAATTATGGCCAACCACAATAGCATCTTTTTTGTTAACTACTGTATGGTAACTTGTTATTTTAATCTCACTACGCTGCAGGGAATGTCAGTAGTAAAACTGTAGTGTTGTTCTAGTGACATTGTCACCAGTACTACTGACCAGCTATACCCCAGCCAATGCTATCTACTATTGACATTTAACCCAGACGTGACATTGGAAATCAACCAGTAGACTTTGTGACTACTGACGAGGTAGTTCCTTTAGGACCATATGCAGACATTAGAATCAAAGATTCATTAGTACATTTTAGTAACTCTATTCTACGTAATTGGTGCTTCTCAGTCGATTCCCGAGCAATTTTTTTCAAGGGGTTGGGGCAATATAACTAAACACATCTTTTATTTTTTTCTGAAGGAGACTTTATATTTTTTTTTTTAACTAGAATTACTTTTATTCAAGGCTAGTTAAACCTTTCTATACATATATATTATTTTAAATTATCCACAGCACAAAGTTTTAAATATTTTTTTTATCAAAATATTTTTTTAACAAAATTTACATTTTTACAGCACATTTCTTCAAAGCTGTTTAATTTTTTTCTTTTTCAGACCTCTATTTTTGTATAAAATTGTTTGTTTTTTTTATTTGTCTTTTATAATTTCTTTTGTTTATATTACATTTTATTTAAAAATTAACACAAACTAATTTTAATCACCTCTTTTTAAAATTTATTTATTTTTTTAACAAAAGGAAATGCTACAATAAAAATACAAAGAAGAGAATAACTGTTGTGCAGTCAAAAAATTCTCTACCTATTAAAAGCGCAGCATAATAAAAAAAAACAAGTTGTTGACGCATTTGTTGACAGTGTCTCTAGCTAATTTCTACTCGTGCGTAGAAGGAAAGTTGTCGACATTTTTACTAGTGCTCTTGTCGCTATAGAATGAAGCGTTGACATAGAGACAATTGGTCCCAGGCTGACTGCAGGGTATCTATTTAATCGAATGGCAATACTTTTCGAACAAAGTATGCCTATTTAAAGCAGAAAAGTATTCAGTAAATTTCAAGTTTTTATTTAGGTCTTAACTCCACGATATTTAGAAAATGGTTGGCAACACCTTATCAAGGAATTGTGATGGGATTGTGCTTCTTTCTTATAATTATAACTTATATTAGTTTCTTAAAAAAGTACATTTTCTTCATAAAGTACCTATAGTAAATTATCTTTACTTAAGAAAGTACCTTTACTTCAAAAGGTACCTTTTCTCGAAAAAGTATATTTTCTAAGAAATGCATATATTCTTAAAAAAGTTGCTTTCTTAAAAAAAAAATATATTTTCTTAAAGTAACTTTTCCTCAAAAAGTATCTTTTCTTCAAAAAGTATCTTTTCTTAAAAAATTATCTCCTTAATGGGTATTGAAAACGTACCTTTTGCTTAAAAAAGTAAACATTCTCTAAAACATAACTTTTCTTTAAAAATTAACTTTTCTTCGAAAATTGCTTTCTTTAAAAAGTACCTTCTTAAAAAGTATTTTTCTTAAAAAAGTACCTTTTGTCACAAAAATTGCTTTTTTAAAATAAGGTATTTTCTCTTAAAAACGCCTTTTCTTAACCCTTTCATGCCTGAATTAATTGGGGCGTGTTTAAACATTTTTCATGTTTATGTAGTTGTTAGTTTAGACCTAAATATGAATTGATATCAATTTCAAAGTCCTATGTATTCTGATTTAGCCGTTCTGTAATGTTGCCTATAGGCCTGTTGCCTATAATTTTTTTCTAATTTTCTTACCATTAAGCAATATTTTTGAGCATTTAAATTTAAACTTTTAAATGTCCTTATTACTTTTTTTTCATTATGTGTAAATTCACTTTTTGCACAAAAATATTTTACATGTGCAATCAAATAAGATTAGCTCTCAAATGATCTTTATCAATACTGAGAATAAAATATTTGCAACTAGGCTTGCACAATATATCAAGCAACTCTGAGAAGAAAAACCGTAGGAGAAAAAAAAAATTACGTGACTTATAAGCCAAAATATCAATGTTGCCTATAGGCAACATCGGGCGTTAAAGGGTTAACAAAACAATTTTTAAAAGAGTACATTTTTGTTAAAAAAGTACCTTGCTCTTTTTTACAAAATTACTCTTTTTTAAAAAAAGTTCCCTTAATAAAAAAGTGCCTACAAAGTGCCTTTCATTAAAAAGTACCTTTTATTAAAAAAGATGCTGTTCTTAAAAAGTACCGTTTATGAAAAAAGTGTATTTCCTTAAAAAATTATATGTTCTTAAAAAAAGTACTTTTTCTTAGCAAGTATTTTTCTTAGCACGTATTTTTGTTTAAAAAGTGAATTTTATTAAAAAAAAGGTACTTTTTCGCAGAACGAATTTTTGTTATCAAAAAAGTACCTTTTATTAACTCTTTCTTGCCTGAATTAATTGGGGCGTGGTTAAACATTTTTCAAGTTTATCTAGTTGTTAGTTTAGACCTATATATGAATTGATAACAATTTCAAAGTCCTATGTATTCTGATTTAGCCGTTCTGTAATGTTGTCTATAGGCCTGTTGCCTATAATTTTTTTCTAATTTTCTTACCATTAAGCAATATTTTTGAGCATTTAAATTTAAACTTTTAAATGTCCTTATTACTTTTTTTTTCATTATGTGTAAATTCACTTTTTGCACAAAAATATTTTACATGTGCAATCAAATAAGATTAGCTCTCAAATGATCTTTATCAATACTGACAATAAAATATTTGCAACTAGGGTTGCACAATATATCAAGCAACTCTGAGAAGAAAAACCGTAGGAGAAAAAAAAAATTACGGGACTTATAAGCCAAAATATACAATGTTGCCTATAGGCAACATCAGGCATTAAAGGGTTAAAAAAGTAGCTTTTATTAAAAAAGTACCTTTTATTAAAAAAGTACCTTTTATTAAAAAAGTACCTCTTGTTAAAAAAGTACCTTTTATTAAAAAAGTACCTTTTATTAAAAAAATTACCTTTTATTAAAAAAGTACCTTCTGTCAAAAAGTACCTTTTATTAAAAAATCACCCTTTTTGAAAAAAGTACCCTTTATTAAAAAAAGTAACTTTTATTTAAAATTACCTTTTATAAAAAATTACGTTTTATTAAAAAAGTACCTTTTATTAAATAAGTACCTTTTATTAAAAAAGTAACTTTTATTGAAAAGCACCTTTTATGAAAAAATTACCCTTTATTAAAAAAGTACGTTTTATTAAAAAAGCACCTTTTACTAAAAAGTACTGTTACCGCCACTGCCAAATCGCTATAGTGTACATCATTTATTATCGATTAATGTTAAAATATTTTATCTTATTGTTAGTCGTTATTTTACCTGTCATAATGTTGTAAGAAAAGCTTTTGTTTTCCACGCGGTTGAATAAGAATTTAGGCACACAATTAACAAGTATCCATTTTTATTGTATTCTTGTATCGTACTTATTACTGTCATGAAGTTTGCTCTGCGTTTCTTAACCAGAAAAGTTAGTAATATTTTCTTAATTTTTGTAATTTCGTTTAATATTGTAAAAACTTAATTTCAGGAATTTTAACGTTTAAGTACAACACAATAAATATAAATTTGTTATTGAAAACTAGTGTGTTTATACTTGGCGTTCGCAATCTTCATTGGGAACAAAGGGCTTGGGCAGCTTCACCCAACAAGTACCTTTTATTAAAAAGCACCTTTTATGAAAAAAGTACCTTTTATTAAAAAGTACTTTTATTAAAAAAGCACCTTTTATTAAAAAAATACCTTTCATTAAAAAAGTACCTTTTATTAAATAAGTACCTTTTATTAAAAAGTACCTTTTATTAACAAAGTACCTTTTATTAAAAAGTATTTTATTAAAAAAGTGCCTTTTATTAAACAAGCACCTTTTATTAAAAAAACACCTTTTATTTAAAATTACCTTTTATAAAAAAGTACGTTTTATTAAAAAAGTACCTTTTATTAAAAAAGTGACTTTTTTTAAAAAAACACCTTTTATGAAAAAATTACCCTTTCTTAAAAAAGTACATTTTATTAAAAAAGCACCTTTTACTAAAAAGTACCTTTTATTAAAAAAGCACCTTTTACTAAAAAGTACCTTTTATTAAAAAAGCACCTTTCATGAAAAAATACCTTTTATTAAAAAGTACCTTTTATTAAAAAGTACCTTTTATTAAAAAAGCACCTTTTATTAAAAAAATACCTTTCATTAAAAAAGTACCTTTTATTAAATAAGTACCTTTTATTAAAAAGTACCTTTTATTAAAAAAGTACCTTTTATTAAAAAAGTACATTTTATTAAAAAAGTAACTTTTATCAAAAAAAGCACCTTTTATGAAAAAATTACCCTTTATTAAAAAAGTACCTTTTATTAAATAAGTACCTTTTATTAAAAAGTACCTTTTATTAAAAAAGTACATTTTATTAAAAAAGTACATTTTATTAAAAAGTATCTTTTATCAAAAAGTACTTTTTATTAAAAAAGCACCTTTTATTAAGAAGTACCTTTTATTAAAAATGTACCTTTTATTAAAAAAGTACCTTTTATTTAAAATTACCTTTTATAAAAAAGTACGTTTTATTAAAAAAGTACCTTTTATTAAAAAAGTACCTTTTATTAAAAAAGTACCTGTTATTAAAAAAGTACCTTTTATTAAAAAAGTAACTTTTATTAAAAAATCACCTTTTATGAAAAAATTACCCCTTATTAAAAAAGTACGTTTTATTAAAAAACACCTTTTACTAAAAAGTACCTTTTATTAAAAAAGCACCTTTTATGAAAAAAGTACCTTTTATTAAAAAGTGCTTTTATTAAAAAAGCACCTCTTATTAAAAAAATACCTTTCATTAAAAAAGTACCTTTTATTAAATAAGTACCTTTTATTAAATAGTACCTTTTATTAAAAAAGTACCTTTTATTAAAAATTATTTTATTAAAAAAGTACCTTTTACTAAACAAGCTCCTTTATTAAAAAAGTACCTTTTATTTAAAATTACCTTTTATAAAAAAGTACGTTTTATTATAAAAGTGCCTTTTATTAAAAAAGTAACATTTATTAAAAAAGTAACTTTTATTAAAAAAGCACCTTTTATGAAAAAATTACCCTTTATTAAAAAAGTACGTTTTATTAAAAAAGCACCTATTATGAAAAAAGTACCTTTGATTAAAAAGTACTTTTTATTAAAAAAGCACCTTTTGTTAAAAAAATACCTTTTATTAAAAAAGTACCCTTTATTAAATAAGTACCTTTTATTAAATAGTATCTTTTATTAAAAAAGTACATTTTATTAAAAAGTATCTTTTATCAAAAAATTCCTTTTATTAAATAAATACCTTTTATTAAAAAAGTACCTTTTTTTAAAAAAGTACCTTTTATTAAAAAAGTCCATTTTATTAAAAAAGTACATTTTATTAAAAAGAACCTTTTATTAAAAAATTACCTTTTATTATAAAAGTACCTTTTATTAGAAAAGCACCTTTTATGAAAAAAGTTCCTGTTATTAAAAAATTACCTTTTATTAAAAAAGTACCTTTTATTAAAAAATGACCTTTTATTAAGAAAGTTCATTTTATTAAAAAGTACCATTTATTAAAAAAGTACCTTTTATTTAAAAGTACGTTTTATTAAAAAAGTAACTTTTATGAAAAAAGTATCTTGTCTTAAAAATACCCTTCCTTAAAAAGTAACATTTCTTACAAAAGTAAATATTCTTAAAAAGGTATATTTTCTAAAGAAGTATCTTTTCTTAAAAAAGTAAGTTCTTAAAAAGGTACCTTTTCTAAAAAAGTATATTTTCTTAAAGAAGTCACAACGTAACAAGTACCTTTTCTAAAGAAAGTACAATGTCTTAAGAAAAGGTCCTTCTTTTAAAAAAATTATATTTTCTTAAAAAAGTACTTTTTCTTAAAAGTGCCTTTTCTAAAAGTGTTTTCCCTAAAATTGTACCTTTTCTTACAATAGTGGATTCCCTTAAAAAAGTACCATTTCTAAAAAATACAGTTTTCTTAAAAAATAACCTTTGCTTATAAAAGTTCCTTTTCTTATAAAAGTACCTTTCTTGAAAAAGTATCTTTTCTTAAAAAAGTACCTTATATTCAGCCCAATTCTCAATAACAATTCCCTGGGAATTTTTTCCCTATTCCCTGTTCCCCTATTCTTAATAAAATCTTCCCGGGAATTTTTTCTCTTTTCCCTTTACCCTTATTCCAAAAGAACTTCGAAAATGGGAATCTCTTCCCCGGGAAAAAAGTAGCTATTCTGAATGTCAATAAAAGGGAGAATAATTTGGGAACAATTCAGCCAAAAAATTGAGAGGGAGTGCTGCGAAAAATGTAAGTATTTAATATTTTTATGAAAAATAGTAATATATGTCATTTAAAATTTTGTATAATAATATTATTAGGCATTACTGTTGCTTTCAGGTCAAAAGCAACAAAAAAAAAAATTCATGTTCTTTTGAACACAATGCAAGCCAACCCTGATGTTGCATGCGGGATATTCAAATGAAGCAAGGAGGAGCTAAGCCGGATATGGCGCAATTTGGAGTGGAAATTAAACTCAGCAGGCAATTCAAGTGGGTTGCTGGCATCACGTAGCTTTCTTCTTGCCATGCTTTGCTCCGTCTTGTCCTGCTGCTGCTCTTCTGCTTCAGCTACCGTCAGAAACGCTACACTGAACATTTTTTTTATTTATTTTAATTTATTAAAAATTTTAAAAAAAGTTTTACTATTAATTTCCACAAAAAATTTTTAAATTTGTAAACAAAACAAAATAACTGAAACAAAACAGCTGTCTTCGAATAATCGAAATTCTCTCTCCCATATTATTCTTCTCCCCGCCTGTTTAGAATAGGAGGACTTATTCTCGGGAAAAATGAATTCTTCGGGAACTCATTTCCTTGGGAATATTTAGAATTGGGCTGATTAAATAAGTACATTTTTGAGGAAACAGATTTTCTTAAAAAAGTAACTTTTATTAAAAAATTACTTTTGGTTAATAAAGTAGCGTTTATTAAAAAAAGCACATT
Organism: Cordilura impudica; assembly: GCA_963682025.1. NCBI lineage: Eukaryota > Metazoa > Arthropoda > Insecta > Diptera > Scathophagidae > Cordilura > Cordilura impudica. The sequence continues at coordinate 248,580,559 of OY821518.1, forward strand.
GTTATTAAAAAAAGTACTTCTACTTAAAAGTACCTTTTTATTAAGAAAACTATATCTGCTTAAAAAATTACCACTTTTTAAAAAATTACCAGCTCTTAAAAGGTACATTTTCTTAAAAAAGTACCTTATTCTAAAAAAGTACCTTTTCTTGAGAACACTATTTTCTTAAAAAGATAAGTTTTCGTAAAATAAAGTTTATACAGTACTTGTGCTTAATCACTTACATTTTTGTTAAAAAATTACATTTCTCTAAAATATCATCTTTGCTTAAAAAAGTAAAATTCCTTTATAAGCCTTTTATTAAAATAAGTACCTTTTATTTAAAAAAGTACCTGTACCTGTTAAAAAAAAATACTTTTTATTCAAAAAGTTACATTTATTCAGAAAGTACATATATTAAAAAATTAGTTTTGCGTAAAAAGTACCTCTTTTTTAAAAATCAAATTTTATTAACCAAGAAAATTACAGTCGGTCTAGACCGATTATACGATACCCTATACCATGGGCTTTGAGATCCTATCTCTTTGGTTCAACTAATTAGATATAAAAATAAGCATAAACCAAATTTGAGCGGCATTCTTATTATTTCTTTGCTTTCGGATATAAAGAAGTTCATATCGGATGCTATTTTTATATGGGGACTTGATCGAAAAAATGGAACGATCCTGAACCTATTTGGTAAGGTTACTTATTTTTTTCAAGAATATTTACAAACCGAATTTGAAAAAAATCTGTGCAATATTTGTGTCTTTTGATAAATTTAACTGAAGATCGGGGGCTATGTCTAAGAACTGTCTTATAGGGTTTATTTTTTGACTACTGTTAAATGGATGCAATAAACATGTGTAAACCCTATTTGACCGAGATTTAGATCATAATTTGGATATTATAGCAATTTAAGTCGATCTAATAGGCGTCGTTTGTATGGGGACTTGGTTTGAACATGCTGCGATTTTCAATAACGTTCATCCTATGACCGATACCAAATTTCATCAAAATATATTCATATTTGGGATTTTGAGCTTGACTAGGTTAACATAGACACACAGATAGACAGACAGACGGACGGACGAACATCGCTAAATCGACTCAGAATGTGAGTCTGAGTAGATCGGTATAATAAAAGGTAAATTTTTTTTACAAACATCAGCACAAAGGCATTATACCCTGACCACATAGTGGTATAGGCTATAAAAAGTGCTTAAAAAGGTATTTTTTTGTTACCCGTAGTGAGGGTTTAGCAGAATTTTAATCTCATATTTGTTTGATTTTACTGTTTATTTATTTTTATTTAAGGTAAAATGGGTTAGTATTTTCTATGTAAATAAAACAATTTATTACATCTACCCGAAGTTTCGTCAATTTTATATTGACTTTTTCAAGGGTTTGGTAATAATAAAATAATTTTCGCAGTAAACAATATTAATATAACTAGTAGATTCCAGCCCTCGAAATTCGAGTGCAATTTCTAGGCAGCTTTGTTTTTCAACAATTCAGTTCACAAACCAACACTTTTATGGTTAATTATTATTGTGAATGAATATGAAAAACCCATCAACAAACACATTAACAAATTTAATAAAACACACATAGCATATGTATAACTTTATGTATGTGTTAGTAGCAATTTTAAATGCAATTTGCTCAAATTAAAGGAAAAAATTTAAAAACCTGTAAATCTGCAAAATGGCTTAAAAGAAATTCCTTTCAAATAATATAGGTTTGGTCAAAATCGGGATAAAACGATAGAACAAAACATCGGTCACAAGAATTTGCCTTGCCTATGAATATTATAGATAATAAAATAAAGCAAATTAAATTAAACAGCTTAAATATCACAGGACGTTTATTGCAACCCTATAACTGCTATTTTGTTTCGAAAAACTATTTGTGTTTTGAAACCAAATAATTTTCCTTACAGAATACATATATAATATTTGTCCTATTTTAATTGAATAACTTTATTGTGTTAAGTTTTTCATTTATATGAATACTTTAAGTGTCTATACACATATTTTTTGATTATTTTATCAAAGCACTGATTATAATCATCAGGATTTATTTCATACATTTTAATTAATATATTCCTAATTTACCTGGTATTTTCCATAAACATCACACAAAATTTTGCCATATTACTCGTATAAACAACAGCTTACGGATAAAAGTATTAAATTGTTACATTAAAAACTCATGCTTAAAGCGATTTGAAGAGACTGACAAAAAAAAAAAAATAAACAACAACGCTAATTTTGGTTTACATGAGCATATGTTCCATAAACCCGATGAAGTATATAGTAGTACAACAGTGTTGCCAACTACTTATGGAGTTGTGTCTAAATTTAACGAAATTAAGATATGAAAAACTTTTTCGTTTAGTGTTATGTTATTATAGTTTTTATTTGAGCAGTGTTGCCAATGTAATTTTTTTAGTGTTATGAAAAAGAAAGCATTGCTCCGATGGGCCGTTCCCAAAAAGTTATTTTGAAAATTCATCACAGACAATCAAGAATTGACAACCCGGACAAGAACATACACTACTTTCTGACACTTCTTGCCCAACCAGCAAACAACAATCAGCTGACTCAGACATTCCTGGACTCCTCTTCAACTCATGCACCAGCATCCTTCTTCCTGCTATGTCTATCATCCCTATGGCTGCAAATGCGAGATGACATCAATAGCTCGCCGAATTCATGTTCAACTCACGTTCTTTTACCCCAGCCACCATTGACAACAGTTAACACTCGTTTCCAATCGTGCGTATGACATCAATCCTTTGACAGCAGTTAATACTTATTTTCACTCATGTGTTTGACATCAACCACTCAGTAACATATTTGTCTATTACATTATTCACAGCTATCTCCCGTTATGATATCCTTTGAAAAGTGTCGGAAAGGCGAGTTAGGTAAAGTGATAGACAATGTAGGGAGTATGGAAAAGAAAAGAAAAGAAAGGCGAAAAATAGCTCTTTCTTCTGCTATGTGTCCTTCCTGAACCAGCCAGAGTCCCTTACCCTCCAAAACAGGGTTAGAATGGTGGCCCCAATCTGCACATAAGAATGTAGAGGTTTTAAGGAAATATACCAGGTTTTGTTTGATCAGTGTTGTCAACCTAATTTAATATTTTTGCCAACATAATTCATCTAATCACTGTTGCCAACTGCAGTTCTATAAAATGTTTTAACTTAAAAAAACAAGGTTAGTCATTTAAAGTAAGAACTTTGTATAGTACCACCAATACTAGTAATTTCAAAAATTAGAATATTGTAGCCAACTACATTTCAGAATATTATGATACTCATTAAGAACACTTCGAGGAAATTTATTTTCAATTTTGATTTAAAACTGTTATTGGCTATTAAGGAAACAACATTTTTTTGTTTGTCTTTTAAAATGATTTTTCAACCATAATCCCTGATAAACAAGAATATTGCTCCCAACACAGAAAACAAATTCGAAAAACTTACATTTTACGTATGTATAATGACACTCACTTACCATGCTACTTCAGAACATAAAAAGTTGTTGTTCTTGTGCCTTAAATCATTTGAACAATCTTGTTGATGTTTAGTTTAACAAAAGATCATTTAGCACAGAGGAAAACATAATTTTGTTCTTTCTAAAAGATAAAATAGAAGTTAACACGTGTACCAAACTGTACAACTCTGGATACTGATACAAATTTACCAACAATATTTGTCAAATTTTGCTGTTAATTTGTCCCCTTTTGCCTAGTCAACAATACGAAACTAATAAAAAAAAGAAGGAAAAAGGGAGAGAGCATTGTATAGATAATGATAAGAACTATCTAACAAAGTTCCACACAGGACATGTTCTGTAATGAAATATTAGAAAAAATTTGTTCATTTCGTAGCAAATGAGGGTTGTGTGTGGACAATAACCTCAACAATGTCACGTGTTGAACCAATGAATGAATGAAAGTATAGCATACGATAACAAGAACTTGTGCAAATTTTTCGTAGATAATAGAAGGTCATCATGGCGAGAAAGCCATTCAAGTTAATTTCGACGTTCTTTGCTACAGAAATTTTACAAAAAATAATATAGAGTCAGCAGAAATAATCGATACCGCAGTAAACATTTGAATTACGAAAATATTTCTTTAAGACTCCTGAGTTTCCATCCATTAAAAAAATAATTTGAGATCAGGTTTGTAAATAGGGCGGTCAACAACAAACAAGATTTTCGTTGTTCTTGTTCTCAGTCAGTAAATGCTAGAATCAGCAAATTTTTTATATTTAAAAATAATGCATATACTCTGTTTCTGGCCATCATTTCTCATATATTTCTCATATCGCCAAAGCGAAAAACATTTTAATGGCTGCTGCTAGTGTTAGCAAATCAAACGATTTTTGCAAATTTTTTTGAAAAATATCCTCTTTCAAAACAAATTGTAGGCAAATAAGTTAAGCAATTATAGTGCTTTTGGTGTCGTTTGAAAGGTATTTTTATTTTCTAGAAAACAAAATTAAAAATGATGTTATTTGGTCGTTTACTTTTTCTACAGTCTCAGTTTTTCAAATATACTATATTTTGGTAGTTTTTTCTACTTTGATAGAATAGAACTAAAAATGTTTAGATATGTTTACTTAGGTATTACTAAAATGGTTCACTATTACAATACTCTAACTAGTTAAAGTGAACTTGGCTGCATAGATGGGTAGACTTGTTTTGCCACAACTCAGTGAAAAAATAATCGATTTTAAAGTTATATGGCTTATTTTGAAGGCTATAGAATACCAAATATTATCTAAATTTTGCAGATTTTTATACTATTTTTCATGACTTTTTTTTTGGTGCTTGAAAACAGAAATTTTAATTTTTTTTCATATTTAATTTTGATAGGATGGCGAAGTGTTTTTAAGAAGATTGTTAATGTTTTGTAGTTTTGGTGTATTGGCAATAATAAAAACTACTAATTCTGGAAGGCAATGATCATCAAAGTTATCTTAATGAGTTCAGCACAATAAAAAAATCCGCTTGCTCTACCTGGATTATTTTTAAAGGTCGAAAATTTACAATGTGTGTATTTTGCAGCAATTAGAAACTTTTGACCTGATGCTTAAGAAGTGAAGTAAACATAATAAAAAATTTGCACTTAAAAATTAAAATAAAGGAAAATCCGCTAGCGCTACCTGTACTATTTTTTAGCGGTTATTGAATTCTACTTTTCCGTGCTGAGGCCAGTTGGCGTTTGACTCAATAAGAGGCCGCAGAATATTTTGGTAAAAAGTAAAAAAGGGTGAAGTGCAATAATGTCTTTGCAACATTTTAAATTGTTTCATTTATTTATAAGTTCGGAACACACAGAATGAAAACTTCACACCATTTTCATGAATATTAAGACAATATGGAAAGCTTCCAATCGTACAAAGGAAATCTGTCTTAACGAAGACCAGGAAAATCTTTGGAAGAGTGTTCGTCGTGCACAAATTATAAGTCCTTTGAGTGGTTAATTAATAAAATTTCATTGCGAAACTTGGAATTTTTAGAGCTTTGGGTGTTTTTCTTCATAAAAAATAATCGGGAAAATAGGTCCAAAAGTGGTGCGATTCCATTAAAATTTTACAGTATTTTTTTGCACAATTTTTGTAAATTTTTTTAAATAAAATACAGAAATTATCAAATTTTTCATCTTTTGTGGCATTTTAACCAAATTTTGAAGAAAATTTGTATGGGGACTAGGTCCAAACGTGGACCGATTTCAAAGATTTTTCATAAATCTCATCATTGGCCTAATAAACCCTTATGATTCAAATCTCATTACAATAGAATAACATTTGCTACATTCGGTGGCATTAAAACCAATTTTTAAGGAAAATTTGTATGGGTACTAGGTCCAAACGTGGACCGATTCAAACAAATTTATGTAGGGTTCGTGTTTGGGTCAAAAACACTTTAAGTACCAAATTCAGCATATTATTTTTATATTTGCAACATGTAACATTAGCACCAAAATAATATTGAACTTTGATATTATATATTGAAGCCCACTGTAGACCTAGTATCCTAGGTAAAGAAGTCATATTTCAGAATCATTTCTAATTTTTAAAATATATTATTTAGTTTAAAAGTTATGATCAGTGCAACGAAAAAAGTCAAAAGGTCCCACTGAGCAACGCACAGTGGCGCCCGTAGAGCAAACGAGGTTGCAAAAATCAAAATTTTCATGTGCGCCGACGAAGTTTTGAATAAACCCTTGTTATAGGAAACTTTTCAACGATTTCAAATATGCTACTCTTAATAATATCACATTTTTAGTTTAGAAGATATAACCGTTCAAAGTTGACCGACTTTCGGTTTTCAAAAAAAACACACAATTTTTAGTCAATTTGTTGCGAAAAATAGGTAACGAATCGCCTTATTTTTTGTTTGTGTTTATTGATGTATTTATTAAATGTATAATGATAAAAAAAAATTAACTGTATGCTTTGTGTTTCTCCTGGTAAATCACTATTTAAAAACTATCCGTTTTTTCACTATTTTTCAACTTTGACGGAAAATAAAAAAAATCTATATTTTTCTATATTTGCCATATTTGCGAAACATGTTCTTTGATTATTTCTTTACATAATTCAAAAGATTTTATCTGCCCGTGCGCGCCCGTTTGGCTTCTAGAGGTAAAAAAGGTTAAAAAGACATGGCATCCCTTACATGTTTTGACTGACAGTAGTTTGATCTAATAGTTTGAAAATTGCATTTTAAGTCGGTTGTCTACCTGTGAGCCTCTGCCAAAGACTACTCCCAATATTCTGTTACAGACACAGGATGCACAAAAAACTACTCATTGAAATTCGCAGGTACGCACCTCACTTAAAAATTACTTTGGAGTACAAATGGTCAAGACCAATATTGACTTATGGTCCCTCCAGGTAGGCACAAATCTTATCTAGACACGAGCATAATATCAAAATTGCATAATTCAGCCTAAATCCATATGTATGCAGGGAACAGGTAAATTTCTAGGCATGGTAGCATAAGCCCATATATTGCAAAATAAGCATAATGCCTGGATTAGTCTACGACTGAAAGCTGGCGCAACAAGTACTGAAACCATGGCGTTACACAATTTAAGTACTGAAAACATGGCGTTGAACAATTTAAAATTATTTGACCTGTTTAGAAGGTCAATCATACCAAAGTTTTTCACGGAAGCTGCTTTAGAAGAACTTGATAGCGGAAATATTGATACGGAAATATTGAGAGAAGCGAAATTATAAAAAATAATTTTAATCTACTATATGCAAATATTAAGGCAAAATGGGTGAAATCTAATCGAACCATTCAGAACTTCAACTCCAAATACGAGGACTGGCTTAATGAAGACACCATCCTGGATATATTGGCAGTAGGTAAACCCACCACATCAACCAGAGGAGCAAAAGGAAGGCCAAAAAAAAAGTATTGAGGAGTGTTCAATTTTCACAAGAAAGAGGAAACTTGCCGAAGCCAGCAATGACTTGACCACGAAGCATTTATCGGACGCGCTGTCTATTAAATATACAAAGGATAATGAAAGAGTTAGGTCGCAGATTACAAAATCTGTTGCTGATGCAAGCCCACTGCGACTAAAAAGGATTAAGGAATGCATTTCCACGCCCACAAACGCACACATTAAAAAGTATGGTTCCGAAGAAGCCTTGGCCTTGTTTATGGACTTACAACTTTCCAAAGAAAAATATGAGATACTACGGGCATCCTTGATGCGACACGGGGCTGACGTTTTACCAGGATACAAGCATATTACGCAAGCCAAAATAAATTCACGACCACTGCATACGGAGTTTACGGAAGTCTCTGTGAAAGCCAAAACGGTTGTTGGAGAGTCTTCCTGAAAATGAGGTGAAAATTCTTCCCGAAAATTCTTTCTTCAGCAAATGGGGCTGCGATGGATCATCCGGACAAAGCGTTTATAAGTAAAGGATATCTTCCGATGACGATACAATATCGGACGGAAATATGTTTATAGCATCTGTTGTTCCTTTGCGGCTAAAATCTGATGTTTCCCTACACTGGAAAAATCCACGTCCGTCATCAGTGCATTATTGCCGACCAATAATGTTTCAGTTTGCAAGGGAATCGGCAGAACTCATAAGGACCACGGTGAAGGACATTGAAGAACAAATATGCAAGTTTAAGCCTACAAAGCTGCAAATTGGAGAAGGAAAATATATTGAATGCAATTACGAGTTCCACCTGGTCATGGTTGACGGAAAAGTCGTAAACGAACTGACAGGAACAACCTCAACATTGTCATGCCCGATTGGCAAAAAGAGTCAGAAGAACTTTGGTAATTTAAACGATTCTACAAACGAGGAGAATTACGAATATGGAATGTCACCATTGCACGCAAGGATAAGGTGTATGGAGTTCTTGCTAAAACTGGCGTATACCTTACCACAAGAGGAGGAAAACTTCGATGAAAATACATCAATAAAGGATAAGGAAAAGATCAGAAAGAAGCAAATACAGGATGCTTTTTTTAAACAAGTTGGACTAAAAGTAGACTGTCCCAAGCACGGATACGGTAACTCAAACGATGGAAACACTTCTAGGAGATTTTTTGAAAATGATGAGGCAGTAACTAGAATCACTGGAATTGACAATCAAATCGTGAAAAGATTGGGAACGATCTTGAATGTTTTAAGCTGCAAAGAAAATGTCAATTCTACAAAATATGGAGAATATACATCGAAAACTGCATCTCTTTTAGCAGAAATGTATCCACAGAAGAAGTTCACCCCGACCGTCCATAAAATATTGACGCATGGCAAAGATATAATTGAGTACCAGTCTTTGCCAATTGGAGAGCTTTCTGAAGAAGCACAGGAGTCTCTTAACAAATTTTATAAAAAATATAGATTGCAGAACAAATTCAAAGCATCAAGGGTAAGGCAAAATGAGGACCTCTACAACATGTTGGCAGCATCTTCCGATCCACTTATTTCTTCCCTGCGGCATGTGAAGTCACGAATAGAGTTAGAAAATAATTATAGTTTAGAAATGATTAGTCTTTTAGATATACCTTCTCTTACGAATTGTGATGAATATTTTACAGAAAATTGAAAAAATAAATTTAAAAAAGAAGTAATTTTTTTTTAATTTGTTGGGTAATAATTTAAAACATAAAACCCTAAAGAAAAAAAAATAAAAACAATCTAAAAATGTAAAAATAATTTTTTTTAGTTACCATAAAATTGATTTTTCTACAAATTTTAACTTTGATAACCCATAAGTAGGCTCCTACAAAGCGTAGCCCCCTTTCCAAACGCTCATTTCATAGGCTGAACAGTTACCTATGATATAAGGTTAAACTGTTCAATTATGTTATTCGGTTCAAAAGTTATTATTATTGCAACGAAAAAAGTCAAAAGGCCCCACTGAGCAACGTCCAAACACATCGATATACATTCGGCCCATTTAATTTAAGTGTTTTACCTAAGCAACAAGACGTTTGCTGAAAACGATTTACTCGAAACTATTAAAGCGGATTATAAGTTCTTATAGCCCAATAGTTATTTTGAATTATTTTTTCCAGTTTTTTTTTAAAATCGACGCGGGTTTGCTGAAGTTGATTTTATTCAAAAAATTAGTTTATGAAACAAAATTTTTTTCTATATACCACGAGAGCCATATTTTCACTAAGCCATATAAAACATATCTGAGGAGTACTAGTCTACTAAAAAATATTATCCGCGGTGAAGATTTAATAATAGTTTGAAGGGTACTTTAATGTGCTTGAAATTAAAAATTCAGTTTTGCCCAAGTTAAAAACCTCAATCCCTTGAGAAATATGCAGTATTTGTGTGTAGTACTAACGGGTGATTTTTTAAGAGCTTGATAACTTTTTTTAAAAAAAAAACGCATAAAATTTGCAAAATCTCATCGGTTCTTTATTTGAAACGTTAGATTGGTCCATGACATTTACTTTTTGAAGATAATTTCATTTAAATGTTGACCGCGGCTGCGTCTTAGGTGGTCCATTCGGAAAGTCCAATTTTGGGCAACTTTTTCGAGCATTTCGGCCGGAATAGCCCGAATTTCTTCGGAAATGTTGTCTTCCAAAGCTGGAATAGTTGCTGGCTTATTTCTGTAGACTTTAGACTTGACGTAGCCCCACAAAAAATAGTCTAAAGGCGTCAAATCGCATGATCTTGGTGGCCAACTTACCGGTCCATTTCTTGAGATGAATTGTTCTCCGAAGTTTTCCCTCAAAATGGCCATAGAATCGCGAGCTGTGTGGCATGTAGCGCCATCTTGTTGAAACCACATGTCAACCAAGTTCAGTTCTTCCATTTTTGGCAACAAAAAGTTTGTTAGCATCGAACGATAGCGATCGCCATTCACCGTAACGTTGCGTCCAACAGCATCTTTGAAAAAATACGGTCCAATGATTCCACCAGCGTACAAACCACACCAAACAGTGCATTTTTCGGGATGCATGGGCAGTTCTTGAACGGCTTCTGGTTGCTCTTCACTCCAAATACGGCAATTTTGCTTATTTACGAAGCCATTCAACCAGAAATGAGCCTCATCGCTGAACAAAATTTGTCGATAAAAAAGCGGATTTTCTGCCAACTTTTCTAGGGCCCATTCACTGAAAATTAGACGTTGTGGCAGATCGTTCGGCTTCAGTTCTTGCACGAGCTGTATTTTATACGGTTTTACACCAAGATCTTTGCGTAAAATCTTCCATGTGGTCGAATAACACAAACCCAATTGCTGCGAACGGCGACGAATCGACATTTCACGGTCTTCAGTAACACTCTCAGAAACAGACGCAATATTCTCTTCTGTACGCACTGTACGCATTCGTGTGGTTGGTTTAATGTCCAATAAAGTAAACTGAGTGCGAAACTTGGTCACAATCGCATTAATTGTTTGCTCACTTGGTCGATTATGTAGACCATAAATCGGACGTAAAGCGCGAAACACATTTCGAACCGAACACTGATTTTGGTAATAAAATTCAATGATTTGCAAGCGTTGCTCGTTAGTAAGTCTATTCATGATGAAATGTCAAAGCATACTGAGCATCTTTCTCTTTGACACCATGTCTGAAATCCCACGTGATCTGTCAAATACTAATGCATGAAAATCCTAACCTCAAAAAAATCACCCGTTAAATGCCTTAGAAAGGCCTTCAAAGTACTTTTCATTTAACACGAATGTGTCTCTAGAAAAAAAAAAAATAAATATTAAAATATTGAAATGTCATGATGTGGGCTCAAAACAAGGCTGTCTCGAAGGCCTATCTAAATAATTTAATTTTACGCCTAACTTTTGCCAATTTCTTGAGGAATTGAGGTTTCAAATTAGCAAATACTTAATTTTTTGGTCTTGAGGTCATCAAAGTGTCGCCCCAATAAGAATTTGTATACACACCATCTCAATGTGGAGGGGATATAAGTAAATCAGCTTGTCATTACGTTTATAGCGGATCGAAAGAATCCTTTGCGACACCACAAAATATATATTTATTTTCGAGTCGATATAGAGATGTCCACCTGTCGGTCTGTTGAAATCATGCTCATCCACAAAATAAATCATCTACCTGGGTAATCTTAGGATAGATTAGATTAGATAAGGAAGGCTCTACGCACTGCGACCAGTTTGATATATTGTGCAGCCCATGGTTGTCCTAAAGATTAAGGCTTCTTATGAAGCCAATTACCCTATTTTGCATTTGTTTCCATATGCCCCGGAGGGATACAGTGTATCCTCCAAGTACAAGGATTCTCTTGCCACTTAGTCTTGGACATTCACAGAGAACGTGTTCTGCTGTTTCCACCTCCAGCTAGCAGAACTTAGGATAATATTATTTATAATTATTTCGAGCAGGTTGGTATTTTAAATGGAGTAAATCGAGCATCACTGTGCCAATATATGATATGAAGACACCTCTAAAAAATGCTAAAAATTCGGTGTGTTTGTTGTAATACGTTTATCAAATTGTTGAATTTTTTAAATACGAGTACTTGGATAACAGTTCATACAAGTATGTACAAGTATGTACAAGTATCTTAGTCCTCCATCCTACAATTATATAAGGGCTACCATGTTCTGTGAAATCTATCCTTCATGATGCGACAAATAATTGTGTCACACTACTTCCAAGTCTTCTTCACCGTCAGCATTTCATTCACAATATTTTCGGGTGTTAATCTTATCATCTATATATTAATACGTGAAGGAACATTTTCAGTTCCCTTTTTAAGCAATATGCTGGCACGGAGGAGTGTGAAAATTGGCATAGTCATAGTTCATATGGAGGAGAAGCTGAGAATGATAAAATTTATGTTCAATCTGTCTTAAAAATATATAAAATTAAATAAAATAAAATATTTATAATAATACGTTACACCCTGTTAATAGGAATGATTCAAATTATATATCAGACGCTGTGTTGAATTGTGATTTGCTAAAATTGATTAACATACCTTTAGGCTCATTTAAATATTTATAAATTTTTTATATATGGCTATTTCCACAGAAATGTCAACCACGTGTGAAAAAATAAAAGCTGAAAACCCGTTTTTTTTTTAATGTTTTATTAAAGAAAAACACTTACAATTTATTAAACTAAAGAGTCCGAAACGTATTTTTATTTCCGCGTCCAATTATTCGACTTGAAAGTTGTGCAAGGGCTTTGGTCACCTTTTTTTGAGTTTTTAATGGTACTTTCTCTTAAATATTTTCTTACTTAAGAGTGGTGATGGGAGAATACTCTTTTTGATAAACAGTTCTTACAACAATAATATATTAACAAAAAATAAAAATATGTGAATATAAAGATCAGTTAACGGTAAATTTTCAATTCGTTTTCATTAACATTTGAATGTCACACTCGTGACCACAAAACATCATAAATTGTCATTTCTTCTGAGTCGGTGGTCGTAAGTGTTTCAAACTCTTTACGTTAATCAAGTTTAATGATCTTAATTTATTGAAACATTAAATTGGACCATATCATACACTGTTATATTTTTATAGTACTTTAAACTTCGTCACGTCCGTCACCTGGTATAAATTATCGTAAGTGAATTGTGTTATTATTTTATTTTAATAATACAATATATATATCTTACGTAGATGGATTTAGTACGGGAGAAGAATAAGGAGAAAGCTCGGCGGTATAGAGAAAAATTAAAAAAAGACCCACTTAGATTGCAAGCAAACCTTCGAAAAGCTAAAGAACGGTCGCAAATTTACAGAAAAAAAATTTTGCAAATAGCAAAAGATAATAACAAATTATTAGAGGAAAGAAGAGAAAAAAATCGAAGAAGACAACAAAAACATCGCGAAGAAAAGAAAAATCAAGAAGCGAACATCAGTGCAACGTGTAAGGCGTACAACTGTAGGCAAACATTTGGGAAAGCTTTGAAGAAAGCTGAAAGGTCTTTACCAGCTGACTTGGAGAAAAGAAAACAAATTGTGGATTTATTACATAAAAAATATGGTTCATCTATGGAGGAAAAAGAAAACGAACCGAACTTGGTAATGGAAAACCAAATTCAAATAATTAGAAACTTTTACGGTCGTGATGATATTAGTATTCAAGCTGCAGGACGGAAGGACACTTACATAATAAATGGAGAAGTGGTATGTAAACGCTACATGATTATGACAATTTCAGAGGCTTACGAGGTATATAAAAATGAGATGAATCCCGATTACGTTGGTAAATCTCTATTCTATCAATTTCGACCAAAACACATTCAACTTTCAAGTAAGATGCCACATAACATGTGCGTCTGTCAGTACCATTCTAATTTTGGTTTTCTTTTAAAAAGCTGTGGAAATATAATAACATCGTTTCCTGATAACTTTGAAAGTTTCCTAAAATCGGCATGTTGCAATATCGAGCAAGAAAATTGTATGACAGACAGTTGTCAAAATTGTGTGAAGAACATAAAAAGCGATTTAGTACCTTTAAAATATTTTGCAAGTATGGATGAGGTCGTTAAATTGCAATATTGGCGAAAAGTTGATGATCGAATAGCATTAACGTGTACAACATCTCCGTTATCTGATCTGTTACGCGAATTAGATGCAATGTTGCCATCATTCAAGCGCCATTTTTTCGTAAAACGTGCCCAACAAAAATATTTTGAAAGTAAGAAAAATGATATTAGGGCCGGAAACATAATAATACAAATAGATTTTGCTGAGAATTACCGCCTAATATGTCAAAATGAAATTCAGAGCGCTCACTTTTCCTACCATCAAGTTACGATTTTTACGTGTGTTGCCTGGTTTAGTGGCGGCACAAAATCTTATGCACTAATAAGTGATAGACTCACTCACAATAAGTTTGATGTTTGTTGCTTCTTAACAACACTTGTACAGCAGATAAAAAGTGAATGCGGCCAATTTCAAAATATTTATATATTTTCAGATGGAAGTGGATCACAGTTTAAAAACAAATTTATTTCCAGAAGTTTGCCTGATTTCCTCTTAAAATTTGGTTGTAAGAATATCGAGTGGAACTACTTTGCAACGTCTCACGGCAAAGGTGCAGTTGACGGTGTAGGAGCTGTTGTAAAAAGAAAAGTTTGGCAGATGATAAAAACAAAAAATTTTGTATTGCAAAATGCTTTTTCGTTTTTCGAATGTGCTCGAAGTCATATTTCTGGGATTCACTTAATTTGTATTTCCTCAGAGGACATAGAAAATTTTTCTGTACCTTTTGTTGAAAAATGGAAGGATGACGTGCCAAATATTCCTGGAATACAAAAACACCATTACTTTTCGTGTAATGAAGAACTTGAAATAAAAATAGCTTTAACTGCATATTCCCCAAAAAGTAATATTTAAATCAAAAAATCACCTACCCACTATTCACAAAGAAGACAGCAGGACAATTTTAAAAAATGTGTATGAAAAAGAGCTCAATTTGAGTATTTTTTTTTTCGAAATTTTATTAATTGCCCTGTTGTCTTCTTTGTGAATTAGGCCCCTATTTTTTTTAATTCGTACATTTAAAAATAATTGAATTAATTTAATTTACAAAATAAAATCATCAAATAAAATTTATAACCTGTTTTCTTTCATGAATTAAAAAAAAAAGTCATTGAAAACAAAATTTTGTACAAGTACCACGTGGTAAACTATGTCACGTTACGTCACGTAACGTCACGAACCAAACAACGGGCTGTAGGGGATAATCAAGAAAAGTTTTGTCGATTCAGAAAATTTTAAAAAATCACTTATAATGTTGGGAATTATGACAAAAAATATTTGCAAAATATTCCGACGAAGTTCGCAGAGTTTGCATTTTTGCTAACAAGGAAAAAAACCAACTTCTATTTTTGTCACGCCACGTCACCGACTTTAATTTCTTATATTTTATGAGCTGCATGTTTGATTATTTTTTTTTTCTTTTACCAAATGTATAGCTTTTCATGCTAAACACAAAAAAAAAAGAAGTAAAAAAATTGTTAACGCTTTCGTTGGTTTTTGTCTCATTGAAGCGTGTGACTGTCACGTCTGTGACTATGGAATTACCCATATATAGATTAAAAAAACATTGGATGAACAAATATTTCCTAGAATTTGCACTTGAATTTCGAGTGCTGGGTTATAATAGTTTATTTAAATTGCTATTAAAAAGAATATGTTCCGTATTATGTTATTCCGCTCTTCGCAGTTGTCTTCTTCCATAATTTTAAACCATTTTAGGTAGTAGGCAACCATATCCTGTCATTAGTTATGTCAGATAATAGTTCATCTAACCGTGTATTCTCGGCTCCACTTTTTAATGTTCGGTATTAGTCTATAGGTCCATCTACCTTTATCCTCTCTTTCCCAGCGTTCTCGGCATTGTCTCAATAACGATTGTCGTGCTTCTCTTCTAACATTATTACGCACTGTAGTATCTACTTTTGTGACTCCAGCTATTTCCTCAAGTAGCTTGCTAGTGGAATCTCTCCTCTTATGTTAGGAATTATCGTAGCTAGTTTACAGCGCCTTATATTACGGATCATATCCACGTGCTCTTTCAATTTCAGTTTGGCATCCAATTATATTCCTAACCAATGACCGTAATATGCACTATTATTCCTTATTTTCAGTTTTAACATATCAAACACTCTGCGATGTGTGATGTATATTGCTTTCGATTTAGCCATGGATAAGTTTAGACCATGTTGACCCAGCCATCTATTATACCGACTAAGACTATCGTTTTCCAAGATCTCTATCGTCCATATCGTCAGCATAACCGATTGTCTCAGCTCCGTTTTCTAAACTCATGTTTAACTGATTCTTGTGATGCACCTGCTAAAACAATATAATCCTTCATTCGGACATCATTTTGATACGCAAGGAATCGTCTGCATAAATAATTGACCATTATATTGAAGGGGAAAACATTTTCCCAAATCTGTTTACGTTTAAGGCGATAAAGATACAAAAGCCTCTTGTGTTCCTAGCAGTTCTTACTATATCCACAACTAATTTAATGGCATGAACGCTGCTTGTTGCCTTTTGTCTGTCTGGCTGGCTATCGGTCTATCTCTCTGTCTGCCTGTTTGTCCGTCTGGCTGTCTTGCAAATAACCCACCTCTCTCTTCGTCCTTTTGTCATGAGAGACTACCCGTTAAGTTACTGGAGCTGACCTCTCCGTGAATACGATTTATCCACTGGTAGATGTTTGGGATCAATTTAAAGACCCACCGTTCTTTAGGTGAGTTTTCCCATCTTTTCCATTCACTTATCTCTTTCAGCTATTTTTATCGTATATTTCCGATAGCTCCTTTGCTGCTATATCTATTAGGATGAGCCCCGCTTTGACGCTAGAAGCCTTCAAAGATATCATGTGATATCCCCAACACACTCTTATAAACACCGTGGCCTTCATAGCTGTGTTCTTGGGAGCTCTCTCCCGTACTGGTGCTCCGTAGAGCAGGATCTAGTTCATCACCCGAAAGAGTAATAGTCTTTGACTTTGACGAGGTCCTGCCACATTTGGCATGGTAGTTATTGGACTTAGATTAAATAATTTCGATACTGCCATCTTGAATCCTTAGGGTTTCTCTGCCTCTTTTCCCACTTATTAGTACAGCTTCGGTATTGTGTTCCGCCAGTTCCAGGTTCATCGACTCCAGCCAAATTTTTATCGTCCGAATGGCTTCATTTGCATATAGTTGGACTTCTTCTAGATGTCTTGCTTCTATTTTTACTGCGATGCCATCTGCAAAATCAACAACTGTTTCTTCCTCTGGTCTGCCTGCCTGTCGGTCTGTCTGTTGTCAATATAAATATATTTCGATGAAATTTAGTATGCAAGTTTCTAATGGCCGTAGGCCGATCGCTGTTGAAATTTGTGAAAATTCTTGCATGTTCAGACCTAGTATACATAGAAATGACCCATATGAGATCGGCTGAAAGGGTCCTAAAATCCATATTATCCCCGTTGATCGGTAATCGAACCATGCAGGATTATTTCTTTTTGCAAGACCCAAAGACGATTTTTATAGGCATCTGTGTCTATAAAAAATAATTATTCAAATAGTGCCTACTTTTAAGTTACTAATGGCCCTTGGAGCATATAAACATATTGATGTATACTGCTGCTCTAGATGATTAGCTGCAATCAAAAAATGGGGTATATTCTTTTAGTGGCTAGTTTAATCTTGGGATTGATCGAAGGAATAGTCAAAATTAAAATCGTTGATAAAATGGCGACTATGTAAAAAAAAAAAAAATAGAATTCTAGATCAAAATGTTCGCGAAAAATTGTGTAAAAAATAGAACGAATTATCGCAAATCTCATTCTTTCGATTAATCAAATCCCTGAGCAATATATCTGAGAAGGTTGTGTTAAAATTAAAGATGGATCGGTTGCCGTTTTGAGGTAAACGCGTTTAAAGCTCCTTTCTTTCTCTCTAACGCTCTGAAGCGTCCTTCCAAATATGGGTATATCTTCGAAAATATTTACCTGATTGGTTTAAAAATACGTGTAAATTCCGAATATGCAATTTCAGATTTTTTGAAAATTCTAACTGCGTATAAAATAAACAACAAGAGAAAAAAAGTAATGATACGTAATCAAATTTTTTTGGACATTTGGACCTCAAAAAATCTGGCGATATACCCATAAATCTGTTTGGCTGTAAGAATTCATACTCCGCCTTATGAGTTGCAAAAATCATAAAATAAAAAAGTATTTTGTGAAAAGCCCAACTAAGCAATGGCAACGAACGAGCAAAGCTGCGAGCACAGATAGTTTTCTAAGGGCATGATTTGTCCGCAAAATAGTTGTAAATGTTGTACCATCAGTGCTCGCAAATTATGCAAAATAGTCTGGCAATTTCTGACTACTTAACGGTCGGAGAGTTCAGGGGTATGCTAAGTGTATATCTATCTATTCATACAATATGCTGAGCTTAATTTTTTTAATTTTTTGTGTTTTTCTTTTAATATTTAATTCCCGTGAGTTTATGCTGTAATGTGTTTAAAAATTTGTCTAACTTTTGTTGCTTGTCACCTACTTAGAATAGACATCATAGTACATAGTACATTAGACTCTGCTGAGTGTATGAGTCTGAAACTTAGTTAACCAACCAACCAAAACACAACAAACTCTTATAACAATATACAACTTTTTTTAAATGAATTTTTTTGTTTTTTTTTTTTTTGTTTTGTTAGTAGTCGACAAAAAAGTTAAATTTTTTTTCTAACTTTTTCCCTAAACAATTTTACATATTTCAACATTTATACATGCATGTATGCATGACAATAAATGAACCTGGATTGGACAAAAAACAAGACAAAACTAAAATTCAGCACTATGCAAATCACCTTTGAAACTATTTCTGAATATAAAGAGATCTGAAGGCATTGCAGAGGGAATAACGAGATTTGGAGGGGACAATGCAAATAGGTAACACCTGTCGCTAACGCTCCAGTACATACTCATACATACACACATACATACACATATACATACTTCCAAATATATAAAGAATGTCAGCAGTTTTATCTTTATAATCAAATGAACTTTGTTTTCCATTTTTGTTATCTTCCTACACACATACAAACGTATTGTAGTCATATGGAACTGTTACAGTGGTTCTGTCTTTGTACAAGCAAAAGGTTTGGTCATGTCATGTCACGTCAATGCAACAACACTAACCTTTTTGCATATATTCGAGATATAGAGAGTAGAGAAAAATAAACATCTAAAATTAAACCATATGAAAAATTTGAAACTTCACAAGAACAAATATTTCTATGTGTATCTGTTTGAGAGTAGTTTGAAACTTTGTTAACAGCAGGCCAATGGGAGTTTGAAATACGTTAATCAGAATTCCCCGAAAAAACATCTCTGTGCAATATAAGTTATGCAAGCCCCTGAAATTGAAATTTAACTAGACCTTTTGAAAAAATCTTCTCGGGGAATAAGAGATCCTGGGAGTTAACTTGTTTCTCTTTTTAGGTTGTTCTACTTATTGCAGCAATGAAATTGAAAACACAAAAAGTTATGGAAACCGTTAAACTTTAAAAATTTTTGGTAAAATTTCTTATTTTTTTTTTTGCATTTAATCCTTCAAAGTAAAATTTTAAAAGGACAAGCAGTGAAGTTTTGATATATGACAGAGGTCCCATCTCACATTTGAGTATGGAAAAAGAGTTTTTAAAAAGAATAATTTTTCGTTTGTTTTTTTATTCTGTCTAAAAACAGAAATTGTTCATTTTCAATACCGATATTGGTAATTAATTATTTTAGAAGTCTTCCTTGAAGGTCCTTTTACATTACTAAAAATACGATAACAAAGAAGAAACAAATTCAAATATTGATTGTTTTGTTGCAAAAGGGAATGTACAATATTCTTCTAATAGACCAATATTGCTCATTTTTAATACCAAGAATTCGATTGAAACTTAAATCTAGCTAATTAATGGCAACAAAAAGTACTTATTTCAGAAAAGATACTTTTCTGAGAAAATCTGCTACTGTAAGAGGAGGTAAAAGTACTTTTTAATAAATGAAAAGTACTTTTGAATGAAAAGGCAATTTTTTTAATAAAAGGTATTTTTTTAAATACATTTTAAAGAGAGGTAGTTTTCTAAGCAAGGCATTTTTTAAATAAAATATATTTTTTTTTTATAAGAGGTGCTTTTCAAAGAAAATGTTTTGTTAAGAAAGCAAACCTTTGAAGGAAAAATACTGCTTTAAGGTAAGGTTTTAAAGGCTAAAAAAAATTTTCAGTATTTTGTTTAAGATATGAATAATGTTGCATATTTTGTTTTAAATACACGTTAAAGTACAACAGTTGTATCTTTTTTCAATTAAAAATTTTGCTAAAAAGTCCGTGAAAGCGAATCTCCGGAGGCTCCTCGAAAAAAGTTGTTTTGCGGTGAACATCATAACTTGTTACACGATCATATGAAATAAAAAAAATCGAAATGAGTTGAAAAGGCTATATGTTTCCCGAGGTAATCACGAAGAGTTAAAATTTTTTTTTTTTTTTGTCAGCATTTTGAATTTCGGTGAATTTGGACAAAATGGTAAAAGAAAAAAACACTTCGTGATTACCTGGTGATTTAAGTGTAGAAATAGTGTATAAAATTTCAAAAGAATCGGTCAAGTATATTTATGATGTTCACAAACTTCAAATATGTTATTTTTTGAGAAAATCGATTTAAAGTGCTTAACATATACGATATCCCGTATGAGGGCCCGTCGCTTGAAACGCTGTATCTTAGTTTTGCTCCGAAAAAGGGTACTTTTAAAGAAAAGTCACTTTTTAAGAAAATGTATTTTTTAAAAGAGGGTACATTTTAAGAAACGCTACTTTTAAAGAAATTGAACTTCTTAAGAAAATATTCTTTTTTTTTTAAAGAAAAAGCACCTTATTTTAAAAAAGTGCATTTATTTTAAAAAAAAGGTACTTTTTAATATATGATATTTTTTTGTTAAGAAACTTTTTTGTGGTAGCGTACATTATTAATGGAAGGTAATTTTTTAAGAAAAGTTAGTTAGTAAAAAGTACATTTTTAGGAAAAGGCGGTTTTTTTAGGAAAAGGCGGTTTTAAAGAAAATCTTCAAAAAGGCCCTTTTTAAGAAAATGAACTTTTTAAAAAATGGTACTTTTTAAGAAAAGGTACTTTTTAAGAATGGTTACTTTTAGGGAAAATGTACTCTTTAAGAAAGTATTATATTTTAAGAACAGTTGGTTTTTAAAAAAAATACTTTTTTAAAGAAAGGTACTTTTTAATAAATAATAATTTTCTTAGTAAAGAAACTTTTTAGTGACAGCGTACTTTGTTAAACGAGGTACTTTTTTAAGACAAAGTACTTTTTTAGAAAAGTATTTTTTTTTTTAATAAAAGTTACTTTGTTTAAGAAAAATTACTTTTTTTTTCTAGAAAAATTACTTTAAAAAAAGGTGAAGGGTAGTTTTTTAAGAAAAGATATTTTCGTTTTAAAGAAAATCTACTAAAAGGTACTTTTTTAGAAATTGTACTGTTTTAAAAAAAAATTTTCGCTAAGAAAATATTATTTTTTAACAACTTTTTGTTAAGTAAAGTTACTTAATAAATGTTAATTTTATTTAGTAAAGAAACTTTTTAGTGACAACGTAGTAATTTAAGAGAAGTTTCTTTAAAAAAAGGTACATTTCTAGGAAAAGGTGATGTTTTAAGAAAAGGTGTTTTTGTTAAAGAAAACCAATTTTTTAAGAAAATTTATTTTTTTGGAAAAGGTACTTTTTAAGAATGGTTACTTTTAGGGAAAATGTACTCTTTAAGAAAGTATTATATTCTAAGAACAGTTGGTTTAAAAAAAAAATAATTTTTTAAAGAAAGGTACTTTTTAATAAATAATACTTTTCTTGGTAAAGAAACTTTTTAGTGACAGTGTACTTTTTAAACAAGGTACCTTTTTAAGACAAAGTACTTTTTAAGAAAAGTAATTTTTTTTAATAAAAGTTACTTTGTTTAAGAAAAATTACTTTGTTTCTATAAAAATTACTTAAAAAAAAAGTACTTTTTTAGGAAAAGGTAGTTTTTTAAGAAAAGATATTTTCTTTTTAAAGAAAATCTACTAAAAGGTACTTTTTTTTTAGAAATTGTACTGTTTAAAAAAAGGTACATTTCTAGGAAAAGGCGATGTTTTAAGAAAAGGTATTTTTGTTAAAGAAAACTAATTTTTTAAGAAAATTTATTTTTTTGGAAATGATACTTTTTAAAGAACAGGTGCTTTATAAAGGAATGCACACTTTTAATAAATTTTCTTTTTTTTAAGAAAATAAAAAGATTACGAAATGTTGTCAGACATCATTTCTTCAACGAAAGGTTCAAGTCGTTTAATAATGCTAATAATGCGACTCAAAATGGATTTATTTATTTTTTTTTTTGTGAAAAGGCACTTTTTTAGAAAACGTACTTTTTAAGAAAAGGTACTCTTTTCAGAAAAGGTACTCTTTTCAGAAAAGGTGCATTTTTAAGGTGATTTCTCAAGAGAATGTACCATTTTGGGGAAAGTTATATTTTAAGGAAAGGTTATTATTTCATGAAAGGTACTTTTATTAAGAAAACGTATGTTTTTTTTTTTTAAAGTATATAGTTTAGAAAATGTACTTTTGTAAAACGTACATTTTTTTTTTTTTTTTTTTTTGAAAAAGAAAATTTTTTTAGAAAAGGTACTTTTTTAGAAAAGGTGATTTTTTAATAACAGGTACTTTTAAAGGAAATGCAAATTCTTTTATAAGAAAATGTAATTTTTAAAGAAAAAGTTTTGTTTTAAGAAAATGTACTTAAAAGGAAATATTTTTCAGAAAGTATATCTATAAGAAATGGTACTTTATTATTTTTATTTTTATTTATTTTATTTATTTATTGGAACTGCTCCATACCCAAGACTAAAAGTCTTATTTTGCAGTATGGAACTGATTGTATTTAAAATTATAAAATCGTTAATAAATTAATAACTAATTACAAATTTTCTTTATATAAAATGCAAAGAACAATAAGATTAAAATTAAAGAATAAAGTTGAAATATTTGAAATTTAATTTAATCAAATGTATTATAATATCAAATAATATTTAATGTTTTAAATTGTTATGCCGAAAACAGTTTAAAAATATTTTCTTTACATTTTCGTGCGTTACTTAAAAGTTGAGAGCTATGGGGTATAGAATTCCAGAGAAATACTGCGAATATGTAGAAATGTCACTCCGATATTAAACTTTTATATCTAATTAATCTAATTCTTTTTCCCCTGCTTATTTCTGAAATATAAAGTTTGTCGTACAGATGATCCGGTTTGTGGGTATACACTATTTTATGTAAAAAAACTAAAACTCTTATATTTAAAAGATTATCTAAAGAAACGCCATATAGCTGCGATGAAAACAAAGATACACTAGAACGTCTATTAAGGCCATACACATATCTGATTATGTTGTTAAATGCAACGTTCAATTTCCTTTTACTAATTGTATCACATTTCGCAAATAGCTCACAACCATACAGTAAAACAGGCATCAGATAAGTTTTGGCAAGTAGGATTCTTATTTTCATAGGTGTACAATGCTGGGTTTGCCACAGAGTTCTAGTCATAGAGAAAGTACGACCACAAGCATAGTTAATATGGTTCGACCACGTAAGAGTGTCATTAAAAAAATACCTAGATTCTTAGCAGATTTAACGATTTCAATTTTCTGATTATTTATAATTATATTAATATTTAGTTTGGAAAGTCGCTTTTGAATTACAATGCATTTTGATTTTTTCGGATTTATCTCTAATCCATTTGCCGTTGCCCATGTATAAATACGATGGAGTTGCTGATTAATAGAGATAATACACTGGTCGATTAGGGCATTACTACAGCTGGTATAAAGCTGAACGTCATCCGCAGACATTCGTACATTACAATTTGTTAAAATGCCTGGGAGGTCATTTGAGTACAATGAGAATAATAGTGGCCCAACAATGGACCCCTGAGGTACGCCCCTTGCTACAGGCAGTGTTATTGAATTTTGAATTCTAGTTTCAACATACTGATACCTGCCACGTAAGTATGTTGACAATAACCGAGTAGCGGTCGAAGAAAAATTAAAAACGTTTTTAAGTTTGTAACAAAGAATGTTATGATCCACGGTATCAAACGCTTTTGAATGATCTAAAAGTATTAAAAATGTAGTCTTGCCATCATCAAGTTTCTCCCTAATCTCCTCTGTAACATCAACTAAGGCTGTTACGCAGCTGTCTTTCCTCCTGAACCCATATTGACGATCTGTTAGCAAGTTATTGTCATCCAAGAAACCAGTCATTTGTTTGTGCATAGTACGCTCGAATACTTTAGAGAGAAATGGAAGAATAGCTATTGGTCTATAATCGGAACCAGCTTTGGGTATTGGAATGATTTTGGCTTGAAGTTAATATTTTGTTAAAGAAAAAAGTTATAATTGAAAGTAGCTGAGGTAAAAGAATCTTGAGAAACTTAGGATTAATCCCGTCCACTCCTATAGAGTTCGATTTTATAGACAATAAACTAGATAAAACGTCGCATTGGTCTACTGCAGCAAAAGAAAAAAAAAAGATTCAGCATCGTTATTCGAGTGACTATTGATATAGTAATCTTTATCTGCTTGAACCATAGGAACACTTAAAAACTTTGTATTAATTGTATCTGTATCAACCGAACATGGTTCTCGATGCGTTGATTTACCGATACCAACTTCGCGTATCGTTTGCCATGTTCTTTTGGAGCCAATGGCAGAAGAAAATTTTTCAGCATAAAAATTGGATTTGGCCTTTTTAATCATTTTATTTGTGTTTCTCTTAGCAGTCAGATAATCATCATGTATTAAGGTGAGTTTTTTTGAGGCCTTTAGAGAAAAAGAGTTTTTTTGAAGAACAGCTGCCTTTTTAATAAAATGTACATTTCTTCAGCAAAAAGGTACTTTTTAACCCTGGATGGTTACTGTTCGTCGAATCGACGAAGCTCATTTACTCATTATCATATAAACCAAAAAAAGGGGCCAAATTCATATCGAATTTTAAGATTGAAAATGAATTTTGATTTTTATATTTTATTTTTTCTTTATTTTTTTTAATAAAATGTTTAACTAAAAATCATTTTTGTTTATTTTTTACTTTAAAAATCGTTCAGCTGGAAATTTAAAAAAAAATTGTTCGTCGATTCGACGAAGAGTAACTTTAATGTACTAAAATGAAGAGTAACCTTCCAGGGTTAAGAAAATGTACTTTTTTCAGGTACTTTTTAAGAAAATGCACTTTTAAGAAATGCGTTTTTAAGAAAATGTACTTTTGATGTGTAAACTTCTATGCGCTCAGGGGGGTAAAAATCTATTTCACAATACAATCACAAAAACAGCGTAAGGGAAAATCGGTGTGGCAAAGATTATGATTTAAATTTATTTAGCTGATTCAACAACCAACAGAAAGCGCCATGAATGTGTAGCCAACAACTGTAACCATCAAGTATAACAACCATAGCAGTTGCTTGCTATACATAGATGGCGCTTACTGTTTGAATTTAATTGATGTGTAAATAGAAGTTTACACATCTCTCCTGTGATCGGACTCACATAGTTTTTTTTATGCAAGTATACTTTAAAAAAAGTAAAGTTTTATTGAAGGAATACTTTTTTAGGAGAATGTACTTTTTAGGAAATGTAAATATGAAAGGGTGTTTTTTTAAGAAAGGTGCTTATTAAGAAAATGAGTTTTTCTAAAAAAAAATTTTTTTTTTTTTTTTAGAAAATGTATTTTTTTACTCTTTGATGTACTCTTTTTTAAGAAAATGACTTTTTTTTATTAAATTATTCTTTCTAAGAAAATAAAGTTTTTAAAGAAAGAATACTTTTTAAACAAAATTGATTTTTTTTAGACAAATGTACCTTGTGAAGAAAATTTACTTTCAGGAAATGGTGCTTTTGGATAAAAATTACTTTTTAAGAAAAGGTTCTTATTGGAGAAAAAATGACTTTCTGAGAAAAGGTACTTTTTTAAGAAAACTTGCTCTATTTTAAAAATTCACTTTTTAAGGAAATTAGAAATTTTTTACTTTTTTAATGAAATTTAGTTTTTAAGGAAAATGTGCTTCTTTAAGAAAATATACCTTTGAGAAGAGGTACTCTTTTGAGAAAAGTTATATATTTAAGAAAAAGTATTTTTAAGAAAATGTACTTTTTATTTTAGAAAAGATACCTTTTAAGAAAGTTCCTTTTTTTTAAGAAAAGCTAATAATTGCAGAAGATTTTACACCACTCACAACATAGCGATTGTTATATGTATATTTTTAGACTACGAGGGCGGCTCAATAAGTCCGTGAGCAGTATGAAATGTAATACTGCTCCCATCAAGTACCACCAGTTATTAGAATACTGTAAAATTTTAAGCAAGTTCCGACATTTACTTTGCGTTTAACAGCGGCTCATTAAACATTATTTTTTGCAAAAAAAAAAAAAAAAAAAAACGTCAATCGAACCAAGGAAAAGCTTGATAAATACTATGTTGAGAAATAATTTTATTATTTTTTTTTTTTTTTTTGAAAAAACTGTGTTTCATTCTAAAAGTCACGGACTTATTGAGCCGCCCTCGTATTTATGCATATTATCCAACATTCCAACATTGAACATATGTAATTGTTAAGATTGGTATTGTTGATCTTATTCCACAACTTCAGAAAAGATTACCTAACCTTTAGTGGCAACGGCATTTATTTAGATTCTATGGACACCAGGTTGGCTCTTAATAAAAAAAAAAAGTATTCAAACTCGTGGTCGCACGCCCTAGAAATATGCGAATAGCAAAAAAAAAAAAAAAAACTGAGAAATACAAAGTTTTGGGCCAATCAAAAAACATTTAGGGGTGGCTCAGCGTGAATGAAAATTTTAAGTTTTTTTTTTTTTTTGGGTAAAATATGACTTTTTCCGATTTTACGAACATTTCATTCTATAGATTATTTTTTCCGATAAATTGTTATATAAGTCGGGATCAGCATCTTTTCAAAAAGCTGTAAAACATCAAAATTGAATAAAAAGTCGGCAAGAAATAGCAAATGCCCCAGACCACTTTTGTGCCAAAAAAAAAACTAGGTCATGAAATTTGCTGGCATTTTTTTCAACTTTGAGAAATTGATTAAAGCTATAACTTTTTTTTTTTAGCTCTATACTTATGAGTATTCTGATATGAAGTATTGTTTTATTACCACCTTTTTAACCTATTCCGCATTGAGACCGAAACTGGAAAATTTTTTTGATGAAATTTTTAAAACTCCTTTTTCAAGTTTTGAAAAATTTTCTTAAGCAAAATTTCAAAAAATTGATCTAGCTCTTTAAGGTCTTGTTAAATGCATGTTAGAGATTAACTGTGTGAATTTTGAAGTAAATTCCTCTGCCAACATTTTTTTGACAAGTATTTTATTTTATGCAGATTTCGAGAAAAATGGGATTTTTGTAAAATATTCTGTAAATGTACTCTGTTTAAATATTTTGTATCAATAATTCATCACTTTTCTACTTTTAAATGTTATATTTTATCTTAACAGCCTAGGGCTTCGGAAAAAAATAATATGACCCCATTAGCCCTTTTCGAATTGGGGTCATATATAACCCTAAGCTAATAAAAGACAATTTATTAAAAAAATTCAAATATTTTGTAAGTGCAGTTGAATTTTTAGATGCGACGCTTAGAAGTTAATAACCAAAAGCGTAGGACTTCCGTTCCTTAAATTTGAGATATATCCGAGAACGTTAACCCATTATTTGTCAAGGATTATTTGGAAGTTACGATATTTTAATAAAAATTTCCGACATCGGGTTTTTCTATTAAACTCAATGAAACCACTATTTAGGATTTAAGAAATATAATTCGGTTCATTTTTTTTTTATTTAACCCTTCAGTAGTATTGAGATCAAAATAATCCGCTGTGATATGTCTTTGCTGCAATTATCTACTTATTGCTCGCGTATATAAATTAAAACAACTTTTAACCAATTTTGTTATAAAATTTTTTTATGTATAAAAAATATTTTTCTAAATAAAATAAGAAGACACACAAATGTCTCAAAGCTAACAAGAGACAATATATTCAAAAAAATATAAAATTAATTCTTTATATATTTTGGTGTATTTCAGGATGATTTAATGTGCGATTCAAATTGGTTTCTGTTATCACTTACGACTTGCGGAAAGTATTGCTTTTCTTGTTCGTTCTTTGTTATACTCTTCAACTAATTTAACACTGCGTTCTTTTTATTATTTATTTTATTTAGAAAAATATAGATAGTTTTTATATATAAAATAATTTTATAACAAAATTGGTTAAATGTTGTTTTAAAGATATATCATGAGGGATTATTTTGATCCCAGGAGCACTGAAGGGTTAAATAAATAAAAATTTACCGAATTATTTTTCTTAAATTCTAAATAGTGTTTCATCAAGTTTAATAGAAAAACTCGTTTTCAGTAATTTTTATTTAAAAGCATCTTAAAGTGCAAAGCTGCCCTTAGCAAATTATGGGTTAACGTTTCTGGATTTATACCAAATTTTAGGAACGGAAGTTCTACACATTTGGTTATTATCATTTAATCGTCGCATTTAAAAATTCAACAGCACTTACAAAATATTTGAGTTTTTTTAAATTGTCTTTTATTAGTTAGCTTGGGGCCATATATGACCCCAATTCGAAAAGGGTTAATGGGGGCATATTATCTTTTTCCGAAACCCTAGGCTATTAAGATAAAATATAATGTTTAAAAGTAGAAAAGTGATGAATTTTTGATACAAAGTATTTCGAAAGAGTACATTTACAGAATATTTTAAAAAATTCCATTTTTCTCGAAATCTGCAAGAAATAAAATCCTTGTCAAAAAACTGCTGGCATAGGGATTTACTTAAAAATTCACACAGTTAATCTGTAACATGTATTTAACAAAATCTTAAAGTGTCATATCCATTTTTTAAAGTTTTGTTTAAGAAAATTTTTTAAAACTTTAAGGGCCATTATTACAACATACCTTTAAAGTAAATGTTAGTTAAAGGTAACTTTAGCTAAAGTGAGCAATAAAGTTACCTTTAACTTCTTTTCGTTATTACAACTTCCCAGTAAAATAAAATTAATATTTTTGATATTGTGGCAACACCAAAGGAAACACCGATTACTTTTGACCAAATGAATTACTTTACAAAATACGTAGTGGCAACGTTCCTTTATTTGTTCGCAAGCAAAAAATAGAATAAAAACTAAAAACCTTTATTATAAGTTGCATAATTGTTGTAAATGTGTAATAAAACTTTTTAAAAAATATACAAACACATATTTAAGTATATGCAAATAAATATATTTCCAAAACTAAATTGGTGTGAATTTCTTCTTCATAGATCAGAAAATGTGGCAAGATTAAATACATAAACCCCACGTTAAAAGTTAAAGGCAACAATATCTTCCCTTTAGCTTATCGGTCACTTTTAGCTTAAAGTATAGTTGTAATAACGAAAAACTAATAATCTGCCCGATAACATCCTAACTTTAGCTATTGGCAAGTTGTAATAATGGCCCTAAAAAGGAGTTTTCAAAATTTTATCAAAAAAAAAATTTCCCATTTTCGGTCTGAATACGCACGCAATAGGTTAACAACGTGGTAATAAAACAATACTTCATATCTGAGTACGAATAAGTATAGAGAAAAAAAAATTATGGCTTTAATGAATTTCTCACAGTTGAAAAAAATGCCATTAAATTTCATGACTTAGTTTTTTTTTTTTGCGCAAAAGTGGTCTGGGTCATTTGCTATTTCTTGGCGAGTTTTTATTCGATTTTTGAAAAGATAATTTAATACTGATCCCGACTTATATAACAATTTGTCGGAGAAAATAATCTATAGAATGAAATGTTCGTCAAATCGGAAAAAAGTCATATTTTACCCATATAAACACATTTAAAATTTTCATTCGCGTTGAACCACCCTTAAATGTTTTTTGATTGGCCCAAAACTTTGTATTTCTCAGTTTTTTTTTTGCTATTCGCATATTTCTGGGGCGTGCGACCACGAGTTTGAACACTTTTTTTTATTAAGAGCCAACTAAAGGTTAGGTAATCTTTTCTGAAGTTGTGGAATAAGATCAACAATACCAATCTTAACAATTACCTATGTTCAACAAAAGTGTGAACTCTCTATAGCTTAAATATTTGAATGTTGGATAATATGCATAAATACGAGGGCGGACCAATAAGTCTGTGACTTTTAGAATGAAACATAGTTTTTTTTTCCAAAAAAAAAAAAAAAAAAAAAAAATAAAATTATTTCTCAACATAGTATTTATCAAGCTTTTCCTTGGTTCGATTGACGGTTTTTTTTTTTTTTGGCAAAAAATAATGTTTAATGAGCCGCTGTTAAACGCAAAGTAAATGTCGGAACTTGCTCAAAATTTTACAGTATTCTAATAACTGGTGATACTTTTCTTATAAAAAATACATTTTCTAAAAAAAAATAATTTTTCAAACAGTAAGCAACTGCTATGGTTGTTATACTTGATGGTTACAGTTGTTTGCTATACATTCATGGCGCTTTCTGTTGGTTGTTGAATCAGCTAAATAAATTTAAATCATAATCTTTGCCACACCGATTTTCCCTTACGCTGTTTTTGTGATTGTATTGTGAAATAGATTTTTTCCCCCTTGAGCGCATAGAAGTTTACACATCAAAAGTAAATTTTCTTAAAAACGCATTTCTTAAAAGTACACTTTCTTAAAAGTACCTTCTCCTGAAAAAAGTACATTTTCTTAACCCTGGAAGGTTAATCTTCATTTTAGTACATTAAAGTTACTCTTCGACGAATCGACGAACAATTTTTTTTTTAAATTTCTAGCTGAACGATTTTTAAAGTAAAAAATAAACAAAAATGATTTTTATTTAAACATTTTATTAAAAAAAAAATAAAGAAAAAAATAAAATATAAAAATCAAAATTCTTTTTCAATCTTAAAATTCGATATGAATTTGGCCCCTTTTTTTGGTTTATATGATAATGAGTAAATGAGCTTCGTCGATTCGACGAACAGTAACCGTCCAGGGTTAAAAAGTACCTTTTTGCAGAAGAAATGTACATTTTATTAAAAAAGCAGCTGTTCTTCAAAAAAGTTCTTTTTCTCTAAAGGCCTAAAAAAAACTCCTTAATAAAGTACCATTTCTTATAGATATACTTTCTGAAAAATATTTTCTTTTAAGTACATTTTCTGAAAACAAAACTTTTTCTTTAAAAATTACATTTTCTTATAAAAGAATTAGCATTTCCTTTGAAAGTACCTGTTATTAAAAAATCACCTTTTCTAAAAAAGTAACTTTCCTAAAAAATGTGCTTTTTCAAAAAAAAAAAAAAAAAAAACCTACGTTTTAAAAAAGTACCTTTTCTAATATATATACTTAAAAAAAAAAAAAACGTATGTTTTCTTAATAAAAGTACTTTTCATGAAATAATAACCTTTCCTTAAAATGTAACTTTCCTCAAAATGGTACATTTTCTTGAGGAATCACCTTAAAAATGCACCTTTTCTGAAAATAGTACCTTTTCTTAAAAAGTACATTGTCTAAAAAAGTGCCTTTTCACAAAAAAAATCCATTTTGAGTCGGTTATAGCATTATTTAGCGACTTGAACCTTTCGTTGAAGAAATGATGTCCGTTCCTTAAAAAGTGCCTTTTACAAAAAAATAAGTTTTCTTAAAAAATTAGTTTTCTTTAACAAAAATACCGTTTCTTAAAACATCACCTTTTCCTAGAAATGTACCATTTTTTTTTAAACAGTGCAATTTCTAAAAAAAAGTACCTTTTAGTAGATTTTCTTTAAAAAGAAAATGTCTTTTCTTAAAAAACAACCTTTTCCTAAAAAAGTACTTTTTTTAAAGTAATTTTTCTAAAAAAATAGTAATTTTTCTTAAACAAAGTAACTTTTATTAAAAAACATTACTTTTCTTAAAAAGTACTTTGTCTTAAAAAAGTACCTTGTTTAAAAAGTACACTGTCACTAAAAAGTTTCTATACTAAGAAAAGTATTATATATTAAAAAGTACCTTTCTTTAAAAAAGTATTTTTTTTAAACCAACTGTTCTTAAAATATAATACTTTCTTAAAGAGTACATTTTCCCTAAAAGTAACCATTCTTAAAAAGTACCTTTTCCAAAAAAAATAAATTTTCTTAAAAAATTGGTTTTCTTTAACAAAAACATTTTTCTTAAAACATCACCTTTTCCTAGAAATGTACCTTTTTTTTTAAACAGTACAATTTCTAAAAAAGTACCTTTTAGTAGATTTTCTTTAAAAATAGTGATGGGCCACCCTAACAACAATTGTAAATTTTACCTATGTCACTACAACACAATTCAATATTCACAAAAAAAAAAAAAAAACAACTATCTAATATTAATCCAGGTTAATGGAATTATGTCTAAACTTTTCTCAACTTTGTGACTGTAAAGCAGTGATGGAGCCAGTTTATAATTTTTATTATTGTGGGGGGCGCATTTTGAAAGTTTGTTTAAATTTTTCTATTCATTCAAGCATTATTTATTTTGTTCTTTATTTTTGTAATAAATAAAGCCACTAAAATATTATTTGTCAAAACTACAATTAAACTCTTGAAATATTTTGTAAATGTCATTGATATCTGAAAAAAGTTCGTAATCCGAGAGATAAATTCGAAACTAGACTTTAAAGATTTTTTGAAATTATATTTAGCGATAGATGGCAGTATATAAGCAAAAGCCTAGGCCACCTTCATTCTTAAATCTCCCCCTCCTTTGAAGCACACCTGTAAAATTATTCCTTTTCGCAGTTTGCCAAAAGGGTTTCGCCTTATATTTTTGTATGCTGCTTCTATTATAGAGTTGGTTTGAATGCTTTTAATTGAGTTTTTGGTTGTGGTTGATGTCACTCTATGACGGCTTTAACATCACCATATAAAATCTGCTGGCCTGTCCGCCCAAATTTATGCAATGATTATGTTTTTTTTTATCTTCCTCTTCAATATTTTTTTCTTGGTTCTATAACTAACTCAACTGAGTCAATCAGTTTATTAATTTGACTACAACATGTTGTACATTTGTGTATATTTCTGTTGTAGGAAGCATCAGATGACGATGAGTTAAGTTCACGATGAAAATGACAATTAAGGTTCATTCATTTTATTTTTAGTAAAACAGGTCACTGGGAATAGTTTTTTTTTTTTTTTTTTGCTTATGGATTATATTTATATTAAAAAGTAATTGAAATGTAATCAGATAATAAATAGTGTATAGTATGTACTGAAAATGGAGATAAAAACCAGAATGAGAAAAAATTTATATATAAATTTTTTTTAAATATAAAAAATGGGATGTAGTAAATCAAAAAAAAAAAAAAAAAAAAAAATATTTAATTAAAGCCCTTTCATAAAAAAACGGCAGCACTGCACTATGGTCAATTTTGGCTAAAAATAAAAAAAATAAAAAAATTGTTTTTGATAAAATTGTTATGCCAAATTAAAGTCTACACTTTAAGCTATATGATTTAATTGTTCTTCTTCTTATTAAAAATTTACTTCGTTACAATTAATCATTCACAAATTAACTTATTTTTTAACTCAGATTTACTTCTGAAAAATTCTATTATATACTTTTTATTCAAAAAGGGCTATGCTTTTTACTTAAATTTTTTTTTATATAATTGGTACACAATTTTAAAATTGTGTTTATATTTTATCATATTGTGTAAGTTTGAGATAAAAAAAGTACAGTTTTTGTATATTTATTGAGTGGTGATTAATTGCTTCCTTCCATAACTAGAAAAATCTCATACCAAAGTTTTGATAGTCCTGGAAATTTTTTTAGGACTTTTTAGAGGTTGATGCTTTATATTTCTAAATACTCCTAAATATCAAAAGTAAGTATCCAAAAATTCAACGTCCAAGATTTTCCAACCTATTAACAAGAGCAATTTTAGTGACTACGTTATTCACAAACGGGGAGCTTTTTAATTTTCATTTTATTCACCCCCAAAAAAAATGGATGAATTAACATCAATAATGGTAAAATTTATAGAGGGACGTTCAAACAAAATTTTTAAAGTGGATGTATTAAAAGGAAAATTGCTTGGTTTAATAGCAACTGGTAAAAAAAAAGTGGACGTTATGTAAAAAGTATAAGCCAGTTTTTGAAGCACGTGAATCACAATGGTTAAAATCAAGTTTTAATTATTTGGTGCATAAAGATTGTATAAGTAAATAAGTCTAATAATTGTGAAGAACTTTTGTTAATAATGGTTTTTTAAGGATGCTGGAACTAGTAATCAATCCAATAGAGGAAGGCCAACAATCTCTTTTAATGAATGTTCAGAGAGAAGTAAACCAAGAAAAATTAAATCGCAGAAACTAAGTAAAATAAAGTGTAATGCAGTAGATACAAATAATGGGGCTTTAGCTATTAAATAATGGGGCTTTAGCTATGTTTATGGATTTGCAACTGACAAAAGCAAAATATAATAATTTAAGATTATACAATGAATTGTTGCTTGGAGCTAAATATTATCCATCTAATCCCGAAATCCTAAACAGAAAAAAAGACTGCTATCCAGAAGATATAAGCATTAATGAAAAGCCCCCTATAAAACTTCAAGCGCTATTGGATCATACTTCCAAAAGAATTCTTTTATCAATTGAGGCTGATTTGAAAGATATAAGTGAAGCAAAATTTTAGTTAATTGGAAAATGGTGCACGGATGGATCAACTGGTCAACAGCTTTTTAATCAAATGTGGGAAAATGAAGAGGAGCAAACAAATGTTGATGAAAAGGCTATATTTATGATAGCATTTGTTCCCCTTCAGTTAATTTCAGTAACAAGTAGCAAAATTATTTGGAAAAACGAGAAACCTGGCTCTATTCGGTTTTGCAGGCCTATACAGTTTGAATTCATTAAAGAAAATAAGGAAGCTGTGGAAAAAGAATATAAAAACATAACGGAACAAATAAAACAATTATTGCCTACCGAAATTGAATTTGAAGATTCTCGCAAACTTGTGATCCAATATTCTCTCTTATGTACTATGATTGATGGAAAAGTTATAAATATCCTTACACAACAGCCGTCAACCAGGTCTTGCAATATATGTAATGCAAATCCATATAATATGAATAACCTATCATATGTTAAATCATTGCAACCTATAGTAAACAACTACAAATTTGGATTGAGCACTTTACATTGTTGGATACGCTTTATGGAGTGTCTTCTCCATATTGCTTATAATATGGATTTTAAAATGTCATTTGCATCAAAAGAAAATAAGATTTTAAAAGCAACCAGAAAAAGACAAATTCAAACTGAAATTAAAAAGGAACTGGGAATAAATATAGATGCGGTAAGACCTGATTCAGCTAATTCCAACAATGGAAATGTAGCAGGAACATTTTTTAAAAATTTTAGTATAGTTGCAAAAATATTAAACATTGACGTATATTTAGTAAAACGGTTTGCATGTATATTACAAGTACTGGCTTCGGGACACGAAATTAATAAAACAAAATTAAAAAACTTTTGTTATGAAACTGCTGAACTTTATGTGAGCCGTTGTACATGGTACAAGATGCCTCCGACTGTTCACAAAGTATTAATACATGGTGCAGATATTGTGGAACATATTGGAATCCCAATAGGATCATTAACAAAAGAAGCTCAAGAGGCTTCAAACAAAATTTTCAAATCGGCCAGACTCAATCACAGCAGAACATTATCAAGAAAATTGAACAACGAAGACGTCATTCATTATTTACTTATATCGTCAGATCCATTAATTAGTAATATTAGAATAAAGAATGAAAAAAAAAAAGAACAAGAGATATTCGAAGAAGCCTTAGATCTTATTTGCTAAGATAAGACTAACAATTTAAAACATATCTGTATCTACATAGTTATATACTGTAGTATAAAATAAATAAAAATATAAAAAAAAAAACTTTTACTATGAGAGTTAATTTTAGAAATAGGGAATATAGTGGAAAACGGCTATAAGGATCTTGAAAGATTGGAAAACTCGGACCTTTATAAACATAGTAATTTTTATAACAATTTTAAAGGGAACAACTAAAATGTTCGTTATTTCCGTGAGTAGTGTTGTTATAATCTGATTTTCGTAATTTTTTAGTTTATATGTAGAAAAAAAAATATTTTACGGAAATTCGTATCTATCTTCAGAAATAAGACGATCTCGGCAAAATTTTTATAGTTGGAAAGCTTATAAATATATTATTTTATATAATAACATAACATCTTTATAAGAATTTCAAATGATTTGTTTATTTTATTTAAATAGTCCATACTTTATTGGCCAACCCCTATATACGTCGTGCCGAAATTGGTATATGGTCAAAAATAGTATACATTACTCGCGTACCAAATTTCAACTAGTTACATAAAGAAACAAAGAAGATATAGATTTTTGGCCGATATTGACCATAATGCACTGGTGTAGATACCTCGTATGTGACATCAGCCTTTAAAGTTTAAAGTTAGCAGCTATTCGAAAATTTTTCGCAAAAATTAAAAAACGGAATTTCAAGTGCCAATATTTTATTATTCTTTTGCGGAATAAACCAGCAATCAAACCAAGGAATGGCTTGGAACTCTGTACCATCAACATAAATAGTTTACTGAGTTTTGTTGCGGACCATTCGGATCACTGCACCCGAAAATGTGGCAAAAATTATTCTAAATGATTAGTAGAGCTTTGGAAAGCTGTCCCCTCTATGAGTGTTAACCATTAAGATATGTGTAGCAGTTATGGCTAAATTCCTTGAATCGGGCTACGAATTGCTACTTCGTCCGGATTTAGACTCTAGTGACTATTTTCTATTTCAAATCTAAAGAATTGTCTCCAATTTAGCTCCAACGAGGAATTTCCTGTTCAGAGAAACGCCTATTTTGAGGGCCTTGAGATGTGATTATTTGAAAGTTCTACACAAATTGGAGAATCGTTGGAAAATGGGGCAACAGCTTGTGTTTCGTGGCAATAACTAAACCGTCGACATCCCAAATAAATATGAATCGTTGCAAACAGCGTTATCTCTCATTTATATCTGGATATTTAACTTTTATATGCCTATTGTAGAAAAATTAAATTTTGTGAGTCTGTTATTGTTATGTATTGTTGATCTGTATTGGAATAATTAGTCATTTATTGTTCGGTTTAAGATCATGTATATATTTTTCTAATGAAAGAAAGATAATAATTTTTGTAATGTAAGAGAAATATTGGAAAAAAAATTTAAGACAGCGCTAGATGGAGTAGCTACTTTCGAAAAAAGCGACTTGTTCATCTTCAGCATCCTTAAAAAATAAAAATTAAAAATTAAAAATTAAAAATTAAAAATTAGAAATTAAAAATTAAAAATTAAAAATTAAAAATTAAAAATTAAAAATTAAAAATTAAAAATTAAAAATTAAAAATTAAAAATTAAAAATTAAAAATTAAAAATTAAAAATTAAAAATTAAAAATTAAAAATTAAAAATTAAAAATTAAAAATTAAAAATTAAAAATTAAAAATTAAAAATTAAAAATTAAAAATTAAAAATTAAAAATTAAAAATTAAAAATTAAAAATTAAAAATTAAAAATTAAAAATTAAAAATTAAAAATTAAAAATTAAAAATTAAAAATTAAAATTTAAAAATTTAAAATTTAAAATTAAAAATTAAAAATTAAATAATAATTAGTTATTTAAAGTTCAATTCGAGATCATGTATACATTTTCTAATACTAGAAAAGATAATACTTTATGCAATGTAAGAGAAATATTGGAAAAAAAATTGAAGACAGCGCTAAATGGAGTAGCTACTTTCACACAAAGCGACTTGTTCATCTTCAGCATCCTTCTGCCTATTACTTCAACTCATGCTTAATCAACTATTTAACTGAACATTTGAAAGAAAAGAACACGAGAAATGTTTTCCTTTTTATATACGAGAGTTTATACGAACAAGCTGAGCTTTTCCAA
Organism: Cordilura impudica; assembly: GCA_963682025.1. Taxonomy (NCBI): domain Eukaryota; kingdom Metazoa; phylum Arthropoda; class Insecta; order Diptera; family Scathophagidae; genus Cordilura; species Cordilura impudica. Next base: position 248,618,591 of record OY821518.1, read on the forward strand.
TTTTTAGCTTTCTCTACATTAACATAGCCAGATCAATTACAAGTCTTGTAATGTGAACAGCTCTTTGTTTTTGCCATTGTCCTCTAGATGGAACTGTAATGGCATGTGAAATCTTCACAGATTATACAAATGCATTGTCCCTCATGTGTTGTTTGTTGTATGTTGAGTCTCTAAATATAAATACAATCTTCTTTTTCTTCCTTATTTGCCTATCCGTATTCGGAGCTTAGCGATAATAAAATTATAATTTAATTGTGATCTAACATATCTATTTCAAAATGTATTCAATATTTCATTCAGCAATGATGAGTTTTCTATTCTTGGCAGCATTTAGGAGACTTCGTTCATCTGGGTAATCTGTTCAGTCTTGAATATTTCATATCCAAGAAATCTCTCTTCTTCCTATTGAGCGTTTTCCTTCGATTTTGCTTTTGAGAGTTATCAGGGGAACCTTGTACTTTTCGTTTCTCATTATGTGTCTTGTTTTTATATTTCTTATACACTGTCGATCAATATTCAAACTTCTCAATATTTCCTCGTTCGAAATCCCATCAGTCCATGGAATCCTTAGTATCCGTCAGTATATCCATATTTCAAACGCTTCTAGTTTCCTTTCGTCCACCTCATTTACTGTCCATGTTTTAACTGCATATAGCAGCACGGACCAAACATAGCATTTAATAACTCGGATTTTTGTCGGAAGGCCTATGTCTTGACTAGTTAAAACTTTGTTACATATGAAGAAGGCGTGTCTGGCCATTTCTACGCGGCATTTCATCTCTTTTGGTGCATCCCATTGATCGTTTACCAGGACTCCAAGGTATTTAAAATTTTTAACCCGTTCGATTTCTGTATTTTTTACTCGTAGTGACGTAGTGGGGCACCTTGTACTTTCCGTTTCTCATTATGTGTCCTAAATATGTGACTTTTCTTGTTTTTATATTTCTTATATGCTATCGATCAATATTCAAACTTCTCAATATTTCCTCGTTCGAAATCCGATCAGTCCATGGAATCCTTAGTATCCGTCAGTATATCCATATTTCAAACGCTTCTAGTTTCCTTTCGTCCACCTCCTTTACTGTCCATGTTTCAACTGCATATACCAGCACGGAGCAAACATAGCATTTAATAACTCGGATTTTTGTCGCAAACCCTATGTCGTGACTAGTTAAAACTTTGTTATATTTGAAGAAGGCGTTTCTGGCGATTTCTTCACGGCATTTTATCTTTTTGGTGCATCCCATTGATCGTTTACCGGGACTCCAAGGTATTTAAAATTTTTAACCCGTTTGATTTCTGTATTTTTTACTCGTAGTGATGTATTATTTTGGATAGAGTTTCCTCTGCTGACAACCATATATTTCGTCTTTTTAGTGTTAATTTTAAGACCATATAATTCACTATTATAAGTAAGTCTATCTACTAGTTTCTGTAGGCCAGATATACTGGTTGTTAATAATGTAGTGTCGTCCGCATATCGTATGTTATTTAAAAATATACCATTTATACCATCTATCATAATGCCAATTTTTTCTCTGCTTAATATTCTCTAAATATTCTTTCTGAGTATATGTTAAATAACAAGGGCAATAATATGCATCTCTGCCTCACTCCTTTTGGTATGGGAAAATTATCAGTTAATTCTCCGTCGACCTGGATGTTTGCAGATTGTTGCTAATATAGTATTTGGTTATTATTTTCATCTAATAATTTCAAAACTTCGGAGGGTATTTCATCTGGGCCTGTTGCTTTTCCGTCCGACATTGCCTTGATTGTAGAATTGATTTCATCCTATTTCATGACTTGTTTAGTTAATGGGTTCTAAGTTTCCCAATGTCAATTTTGGTTGTAGTTTTCTCCTCTGAGTTGAAAAAAGATATTACATAATAAAAGACTATGAATATGAATATGTTGAGAATTTTATCACACACGAACAATGTCGTCGGTTTACTAAGATGTAATCTGATTTCTTACAATATATCCTCTATTGTCCTGTGGTGATTTCCATGTATAAAGTCGTCTCGGGTGAAGACTAAATAGGGTATTTGTAATTTTCATTTTATGTTCTTGGCAAAATTGTATAAGCCTGTCTCGTGTAACATTTCTTTGACCTAATCCATATTTCCCCGTTATATCGATAACCTCCTCTTGCCCAACTTTTGAATTGAAGTCACCTTGAATAACGGTAATCTTATGGGGCTTTGTCATTCTAAGTAGTTGTCCTATTTCGCTATAAAATTCTTCGATTTCTTCATTAATTCTATCACATGTTGAAGGATATACTTGGATTACGTTCATATTTAGTGGTTTTCCAGGTATTTTGATCATCATGGTTCTGTCCGACATCGGAACACATCCCGTGACAAAGGGAGCTATTGTATTATCAACAATAATTGCAACCCCTTTTCTGTGAATTCCCTCTCGATTTCCCGAATGGTATGTCTTCGCATTCTGGGATCTAAAGTCACCACATTCCGTCCACCATGTTTCGCTGATACCCAATATGTCTACTTTAAGTCAGCTCATTTCGCGTATGGTGTTGTCTAACTATCCAGGTTCATACAGACTTCTAACATTCCAAGTTCCGATGTTAAGTTTTGTCTTTGTTTTACCTCCGGGGACACTCGCTTGGCCGGAGACTGAGGGCCGTCTGTTATTTCGTACTTCCATTGCATTTTATGATTTTCAAGGAAAATTACTTCAGTGGTTTCCCGTTGCCTTCTGAAGGGTTTATAGTTTTCCATCGTGTGTTCAGCCACTCTTCTGGAGTACAGACGCTGTTTGCAGCCGCCCAATATGGGAACAGACGCTGCGAGAGTATTCTTTATTCCCATTGACCATTATATTGATCATTTCAGAAATTGCCCAATTCGAACTCCCTTTTTCGTCAGCCCTGACCTAAAATCCCATATCGGTTGATTACCGTATCTTCATTTAGGTTTCTCAGGTTTTCAGGATGCACAGCGATGGAGGTGAAAAAGGAGGTGGAGGTGGCAGCCCCTTTCCATAAAGCATACAATACTCAGGTAAAATCGTGATTATTCTGAGATTGGATTAAAATATTTTATTGTGGAAGAATTTTTCAAAATTTTTTAAACTATTTTTTATTAATATTAAATAGCTTAAGTAAATTATTATATTAAAAACTACTTGATTATTATTTGATATACTTAATTGCCTTAAAATCTCAGAGGCATCTTAACATACATCAAATATATTAAGAAGGAAACCATTCAACTGTATTAAAGCTTACATAAAAAGATAATCTTTATAGTTCTAATGACTACTTCTGTACTTATGGACCTTCTACGGAAAACCTTCTGTGAGCTATTTTTAGGAACAGGAAGTTTATCTCCGTTTAAAATCTTTTATATTTTGGGACACTTTTTTGTGCTCTTCGTTTTTTTTTTTTTTTTTTTTTTTTTTTGAAATTCAGTTCCAAAAAGCAAAGTTGACGTTACACGGACTTAAGTTAGAAAACTATCAATTGTATGAATTATTAGCAATAAAATTATTTTTATAAAATATTTTTATTGAACTATTAGATAATTAGAATTTTTTAAAACATTAAGTCATATTATATGCACTAGAGATATAGCATTTGGTATTTTTTGCAAAGGCTGAATAGTCCATGGAAAAATATGAATAATTACAATTTTTGCTTTTTCTCTATTAATGGGATGAAGTTTGGAAATAGGATTTTTTGACGCCACTATTGAAAATACTTTTTCAGATTTTAGTTACTCTTTGTTTCAAAATGGAATTCATAACCTGAATTAAACTTTTATATCTAGGGAGGTATTAAAATTTGTGTCGTTATTATACATTTTATACCTTTCCGCTTATGATTTATTGCATTTTTATTGTTATTGATTATTTTCCCATATGTATTTTTAAAATTAAAAATGAAATTTAAATAATCTGACCCATAAAAACAAAGTTTTTGTTAAAAATCTTTCTTTTCTTATACATATGAGTTTTGAATCTCTCCGTGACTGTGCTTGACTTCGCGTGACTATTTTAAAATTAATCTTTGGTCACAACCAGTCTATGGAACAAGTTCAAGATTGATTGGCTGAGGGGAAATGGGGTTTAAATTACTCCGTGCCTGCGCGTGACTTGGGTGATTGTGTGTGACTATCTTATAATTAATCTTTGGCCACAACAAGTCTATGTACAAAGTTTCAGATCGATCGAATGAGGGGAAATCACTCCGTGACTGTGCGTGACTATGCTTGACTGTACGTGACTATCCGAAAATTAATCTGTAGTCACAACAAGACTATGAGCCAAATTTCAAATCAATTGGATAAGAGGGAATGGGGTTGACCCACGACAGACAGACAGAGAGTATGAGTTAAAGGAAAGAGTAAAAAAACAAAATCGATGTTGAAATTCCAAAGTCTGGATCAAAAGTTTGGTAAAATGTAGAGAAATACAATACGTTGAGATATCAAAAGAAGGAAATAGTAAAGATAAAAGGTATTCTAAAATATCTGAAGAAAATTTGAGTTTGAGGATAAAACTTAATATAAAAAAAGTTTGTGTGGTGATATTAAAAAAAAAAAAGTTAAAAAGTTGATATTACCTTACTAAAACCATTGGCAACAATGGCAACAATTTTGATAAAATATTTTATATATCCAGTAAAAGGCAATCTCTTTCTGAACATCAATATCTGAAGTTGATACTGATGAAAATCTAGATGAAGACAACGATAAACCCCATGCAAAAAAGAAAACAAATTGTCGTTAAATCCAGCTGTGACTTTAGTCAACAATCTTAAAGTGAGCACCAAAAAAAAAAAGCAGCTAAGATTTGCAACCAATTGGCTGCGTCTGGAAAAACATTACCACCCCAACGCTGAACTAAAAGAAGAGGAACTGGATAAAACATTGAAAAACGAAGACTGGTGGCAGAAAGTGTGCGTGAAGCGCCATCAACCTCAATTCACCGTCGTTCTCAAGAATTGAACATTTCGGAGGCATCATTGAGACGAATTTTGCATAAAGACTTTGGTATGACGCCATACAAAGTCCAATTGGTTCAGGAGCTGAAGCCAACTGACCATCCAATGCGTTTTCGCTTCGCTAAGTGGGCCTGCGATCGACTTACAGAAGATGCCGGTTTTGCCAAAAAAAATCATCTTTTCAGATGAAGCTCATTTTGATCTTGGCGGGTATGTAAACAAGCAAAATTGTCGCATTTGGGGCACAGAAAACCCGCACACATACATTGAAAAGCCGATACACCCAAAACGAGTCACTATTTGTTGCGGATTTTGGTCCAGAGGCATAATTGGGCCATTTTTCTTCGAAAATGAGCAAGGAGTGACCGTTACAGTCAATGGCGATCGTTATCGGGTCATGCTGAACGAATTTTTGTTCACAAAAATTTAAGAGGAGGATATTGGCAACAATTGGTTTCAACAGGACGGCGGTACGTGCCACACTGCCGAAGCTACACTCGATGTTTTGCGCCCTGTTTTTGAAGATCGCATTATCAGCCGCAAAGCTGATGTCGTTTGGCCACCTCGGAGCTGCGATTTGACACCGTTGGACTATTATTTGTGAGGTGCCCTCAAAGATAAGTGTTACGCCAACAAGCCAGAGACAATTGACGCTTTAAAGGACAATATTCGTAAAGCCATTGGTGAAATACAGCTGCACACAATCGATAATGTGCTTAAAAATTGGACCGATCATGTAGGCTACTGCATGGCCAGCCGAGGCAGCCATTTGAATGAAATTATTTTCCATTATTAACCGGAAGGATTGTACTTTCAAATAAAAAAAGAAATTTTAGATAATATTCAGTAGTATTTTTTTTATAGCATTTTCAAAAAAAAAAAAAGTTTTTTGGCGGCCCCTTTAGTTATCAAAAATTAATTAAAAAAATAAAAGTTAGATGTTGTTGTACTTGATAGTGGAAAATGGCTTTACATATTTAACGGTATCAAGGATACGCTGGATAAGTATGATTTGTGGAAATCCATCAAAATGATAGTTTGGGATACGACAAGTATAAATACTGGAAACATAAATGGCATTGTTTGGTTCATCAAAAACTACATTATATTGAGTTAATTTTTTTACCACCACTGCTATATGTTGGCTGCCAGCGCCACATCCTGGTATGTCATGGATGAGATTTTAGGTAGCAAAACATCATTTCATAACATTCATTATGATTTTGTTGTTGAGCTGCTCAAAACGATGTAGTTATTAAATGTATAGACATTAAATGGCCTGATGATAGGCAATTTTTCTTTGAGATCGGTAAAGCATTCAGATATTATAAGGAAAATGGAAGGTTTCCATTCATTAACTTTAAATCATTACCACCAATGAAAAATGCCCGATGGAACTTCAGAACACTATTTGGCATCTTGACATTAATTCTTCTATGTGTAGGTTCATACGTGGTCCATTATATGATGTCCGTACAAATAACTTTTCATCATTTAAACAACTCGTACACCATTTAAGAAGGCTCAAGAAAGTTTTTCACGGCACTGGGTGCTAGAACCGTATGCAATTAATAGACAGCAGCACAGCAACACGTGCGTAGAACGAGCTGTTTAAATAGTGCAAGATTCGTTTTCGTTATTCAATCAACGCGAACACTAAACTTGAAATTTATTTCTCGTAACACTTAGTTTGTACTTTTGTGTAATTAATATTGTCACGTTATTTTAAAGATGTTAAAATTGCCGATAATATTTCGTAAAATGTTTGGTATAAAGTGTTATGTTGTTAAAACAATGCTTAGTGTACAAATTAATATTGAATTTCTATGTAAACACACAGAGAAGGGATTTGTTTAAGCAACTGACTTTGCCCATTGAATTTCGGTTGTCGTGTCTACTATCACGTTATTCTGTTGCGATTATTGTTAGTTAATTAACTTGAAACTGAACTAAATTCAAGTTATACTATTTGGTTTGAATGTTAGTAAGACACTTCCAAACCTCTACCCGGTTCGAAGGACCAATGTTAGTTAATAAATATGAAACAACAAATTTGAGTGTTTATAAGACATCAGCTTTATTTTCAGACTTCTAACCCAACTACATAATTTAATATAATAATCGGTACCGTCCAGTTGTAGAAGCTCCATATATTTATTTTGAGAATTTTCCATGAAAATAACCCATTGAAATGTATTATGTAAACAAAGATAAAATAGAATTTATTTATGATTCAGTAGCAAAACTAAAATTCTATTTTATCAAACAAATCTTGTTCATATTTGAGCAATTATTGAATAATATTTTCCAAATTACCATACAATTTTTTAAATAAATTCGATTGTATGAATTGTCATATTCTGTTGACACCATTGTAATTAGATTTCTTTTTTTTATTGCAGTAACCATTAATCGCATGAATAACTGCAATAATATAAAAATACTTATTTTTCTTTGTTGATTTAAAATAGAATTTACCATTTGATAAAACAAGAAGTCTTGTTGAATTATTTATTAAGTTTGTTGAATTAACTTTTTAAAGTTTTAAAATTATGATTATAAGGCTTAACCTTAGTTGCTGAATAAATTTCTAATGAAATTTTCAATCGTAGAAGAACCCATTAAAGTTTTTTTTTTTTTTTTTTTTGTAAAAATAAATTCACAAGGATCAATGACACTTAAATGCGTCTTTTCATACTTTCAACCTGTGGTAAATAATTGTACATTTGTTTAATCAATAATTTCAGAAGTTTTGCTCTTAATTTTCAAGTGATTTTTTTTTTCCTATTTGCATAAGCTCTGAAACTCTTTGAACACTTGAAGTACTATTTGTAGTTTTCAATAAAAAGTTAAAATAAAATAAAAAAAATACACCAGCATTTGACCCCTCTTAAAGCTCTACAGTGAACAATGTGTTTAATGGATTTATAACGTTAAATCATATATATATACATATATATTTCTTCTTCAATTTATACAGTAGAACATTAAATTCGTTACCCTTCATTGGACAACAACCGGCGTTAAAGGTACAAAAGATTTGGACTATAATGCTGCGAACACTCCACCCCGAAACTTATCAATTATTATAATCAAAACGGAAAGCAAAGAAACCCCTAAAAATACGGCTATTGTTTATGAAACTTGGAACGAACACTAATTTTTTTTTTTTTGGCAGTGTTGTGTTTTGGGAGAAAAACCTCAATTGTGTTACCGAGGAAAACATATCGAAACGCTAAAACCAAAAACAACCCCTTAGACATAAGTATGGTGATTAAGCAATGAAAATAATATTGAAACATTGATGAACAAGATGTTTTTTTTATTTTTTTTATTTTGGGAAAAACTTTTGTGCGTTATTGATGCTGGAAGTTGAGCAATTTTTGCAAGTAAATGGACAGCTGCCACCAATGCTACTTGCAAAAACTACAACCATAAAAAAGTAAATTCTATAAGAGCGGTAAGTTGGAAAGGAAGTACTAAATACAACAAAAAGAAAAATAAAAAAGCACGAGAAAACGGATGTTTAAAAAAAAGACTGTGAAATGAACAAAATACTCGATTTAGGACTGCAACAACCAGTGGCCGTTAAATCTTAAAATTTGTTTCAGGAAAAAATGGTTTTTGTTAAACAAAGCTTTATAAAAACAAAACGGAATTGCAATAAACAATTTTAGAGTTTGAAAAAAATATATATACTTATTTTTTTTTGCATTTTCTAAGCGTTTTGCGGCACTTAGCGCTTAGAAATGCTTAGAGCTGATATTTTTGCGGAAACAAAATAAAATTCCAATAAAAACATAGAAAACAAGTAAGAAAATTATAGTCGGTCTCGACCGACTATAGGATACCCTATACCATAGTTTAGAGGCCCTATCTCTTCGGTCCAACTAATTCGATATAGAAAATAAGCATAAACCAAATTGGAGTGGCATTGTTATTAATTTTTTTTGGCTGCAGATATGAAAAAGTTCATATCGGGTGTTATTTTTATAGGGGGACTAGGTCGAAAAATAGACCGATCCTGACCATATTTGGTAAAGTCACTTATGTTTCGAAAAAATATATACAAACCAAATTTGAGAAAAATCTGTGCAATATTTTTGTTTTTTGATAGATTTAAGTGAAGATCGGGAAGCAGCTCTATATGGGGCCTATGACTAAGAATTATCCTATGGGGATTTTATTTGGACTACTGATTAATGGATATAATAGGTTAGGTTAGGTTGAAAGTGGCTGCTAAACCAAAGGAAAAGCACACACAGTCCCCACCGTAGAACCAGTTTGAGCACCTGATGAAGCCCCTGGTATGTTAAATGTCCACATTTGAGAGATCAGAGAGATCGCGAAGAAACGGCGATCCCAATGTTCGAAGTCTCGTTCTGGAGAGCGCCGGGCAACAGCAAAGGAAGTGTTCTATGCTCTCCACCTCCTCCACATCCATGCAGCTACGACAGAAGTCATTTGACGAGACCCTGAGGCATTCAGCGTGTCTCCCTATGAGGCAGTGCCCAGTGAAAACAGCAACTACTGTTGATATCTCCCCAGGGGGAGTGATAGTAGCGCGCTAGTGCGCTTATGATTTAGAGCCGGCCAAATCTGTCTCGTGATCCTGCACGTTGATCCATTAGCCCATATTCCAGGGGTATACCAACGCATTCCAAATCCGCTGGAACCCGTAAGGTAGTGCCCTGTCTTGCCAACTCGTCCGCTTTACAGTTTCCCGATATATTCCTGTGCCCTGGGACCCATATGAGTCTGATGTCGAACTGCTTGGCCATCTCATTTAAAGACGTGCGGCAGCTAAGGGTGGTTCTTGTTTTCAGGAACATTGATTCCAAGAATTTTACCGCGGTCTGACTATCAGAGTAGATGTTGACTGCGGTTGTAGACAGAATATTCCGACCCAACCAGTCAGCAACTTCCTTTATTGCCAGTACCTCTGCCTGATAAACACTGCGGTGGTCTGGCAGCCTGCGAGCCAGATTTAGTCCAAGCTCCTTTGAATAGACTCCGAAACCAACTTGACCACACAATTTCGATCCGTCAGTATAGAAATTTATCGAACGCCTGCTACCTGGAATCCTCCCTGACCAGGATTCCCTGGTCGGTATCAGAGTTTTGTAGTGTCGTTCGAATACACTCCCCGGAGTAGTGTAATCCACGTTCAATGGTAAGTTCCTGTTATTCAGCATCACTCCATGGCCACAATTGTGACCACGCCATTGTATTGTGCTTCTTAGTCTAATGGCCGATGAGGCCGCCGACTGCTTTCCTAATATGTCCAACGGTATTAGGTGTAAGAGGATGTTCAAGGCATCCGTAGGTGTAGTACGAAGCGCACCAGTGATACACATGGAAGCCATTCTCTGATACACAAGAAGGTTGGTATTAAAGGCCTTCTCTAGAGCAGGACGATGACTCCGTACAGCAGTATTGGGCAACCACCGCTGTGTAGATCCAGTAAACAATTTTCGGGCTGAAGCCCCACCGCTTACCAATGACCTTTTTGCAGGAGTATAAAGCTACAGTCGTCTTCTTCGCCCTTTCCTCCAAGTTCCGTCCGATGTTCAGCTTCCTGTCCAGGAATACGCCAAGAAACATGGCTCCATCAGAGAAGGCGACTTCAGCACCGTAAAGAGAAATAGGGTCGAAGGTGGTATCTTATACTTCCTCGTGAAAAGAACAAGTTCCGTTTTGGTCGGATTTACGCCCAGACCGCAACTACTTGTCCAGCTAGATAGCATAGTGAGAGCCCTCTGTAGAATGTCTCTAAGTGTGGATAGAAACTTCCCATTTACGGCTATGGCCATGTCATCAGCATAGGCAACCACGTTGCAGCCTTGTCTCTCCAACGAAAGTAGCATTGAGTTCAGCGCTAAGTTCCATAGAAGTGGTGACAGAACGCCTTCTTGCGGCGTTCCCCTGTTCACGAATCGGGATCTTAGAGTCGTTCCTAATTTAGACGTTATCCGCCTGTTGGCAAGCAGATTTCCAATCATTGAGATGATCACGGAGTTCACTCCTAGACTAGATAGTGCCGCTAATATCGAGTCCGGTGTGACATTGTTGAAAGCCCCTTTTATATCCAAAAGGGCTGTCATGGTGTATTCTCCTACCGAAAGCGATTTCTCGATGGTACTCACAAGCTCGTGAAGAGCTGTTTCGGTTGACCTTCCCTTGCTATAAGCGTGTTGTCGCGCCGACAGCAGTTTAGGATCAATAACTCTTCGTAAGTAAGAATCTATCATACGCTCCATTGTCTTCAATAAGAACGATGATAGACTTATTGGTCTGAAGTCTTTCGGGACAGTGTGTGAACTTTTTCCAGCTTTTGGAATGAACACCACTTTCGTCTCCCTCCACTTCAGGGGTATATAAGCTAAGTTGATACAGCGAGTGAAAAGACTACATAGCCAAGGGGAAATGTAGTCCGACACGTAGTGCAATTCAGCTGGAATGATACCGTCAGGTCCTGGAGATTTGTAAAGTTTGAAACTTCTAATCGTCCAGTTCAGTGTTGGTATGTTGACTATCTCCGAAGCAATATCCGTCGCACTAGCGTCTGAGTATTCTGAGTTGCCCGGAAAATGGTTATCCAGTAGCAGGCTAAGTGACTCCCCACTAGAGGTAGTCCACACCCCCAATGGATCTTTCAGATAACCTAATGTGTGAGGGGTAGTAGCCAGAACCTTTCTCAACCTGGATGCTTCGGAAACGTCTTCTATATTATAACAGAATCTTTTCCAAGAATCACATTTTGCCGTTCTAATCTTCTTCTTGTAGGTACTAAGCTGCAGCTTGTAGGACAACCAATCCTCGTCCGCTCTTGAAGACTTTGCCTTGTTAAAGAGTTTCCTGCAGGAGCCTCTGCCCTGTTGCAGCTCGCTAGACCACCATGGTGGTTTCTTCTTGCCCTTTGGCTTTGCCGCGGGGCAAGAAGCATCTAATTTGTTCAAAAACGTCGTAATATGATCCACTACACCATGTATGTCCTCGGAATTACGCGGTTCGGATAAGGGTATTGTCGCCAATAACCCGGCAAAGGTTTTCCTATACTTAACCCAATTTGTCCTCTTCAGATTTCTGGGGACACTTTCCACCGGGTCTTTTTCTCTAAGCAAAAATTCAATGTATCGATGGTCAGAAAAGGAGTGGTCTTCCAACACCCTCCAACAATCAATTTTATCAAATAATGTGTCCGATACAAAGGTAACGTCAAGAACTTCCCTACGAATATAATAAACACATACAAACCCAATTTGACAGATCTATATGATAATTTGGATCTTATGGCAATTTATTTTGCTTTCATAGGGGTCATTTGTATGGGGACTAGGTCTGAACATGGACCGAATTTCACCAATTTCAATAGCGTTTATCCTATGACCGATAGAAACTTATGTACCAAATTTCATCAAAATATATTAATATTTGCGACCTGTAGTTAGATTACAAGGTTTACATAGACACACAGACGGACGGACGGACGGTCGGACGGACGGACGGACATCGCTACATCGACTCAGAAAGTGATTCTGAGTCGATCGGTATAATAAACGATTGGTCTAAGTTTAGTATTTTTGGTAGCTACAAACAGCAGCACAAAGTCATTATACCCAAACCACATAGTGTTATAGGGTATAATAAGAATTTAAGTTTTAAACATTTCCCAGCTTTATGACCCAGTTAAAGCTTGTTGCAAAAAAAAAAATAAATAAATAAAAAACAAAAAACATAATTTAAAATCATCATCTATTCACCTCAATATTTTATCCAGCATGTACGGTGGGGAAAGAGTGTCATAAAATTAAATGCCCCTTATGCCATTTTGTTGTAATGTATCCTTTTCCTATATAATGTTTAATAAGTAAAGGGTATGTGAATACAAAGTACTAACCGTTAGCAAAAATTGCCCCCATCTCTCCCCGAGTTCCATTACTGGTTTGTTGGCCAAGTTTTTTTTATTATTTTCGTAATATATAAATATTTTTTTCATTTTGTTTGGTCAGTTTTTTGAAACTCAGTGTTTGTAACAACTTATAGGTAACTTGGTTGTTTTGGCATTGCCATGATATAACAACATCATAACATATTAACCCATTTCGTTAGGAAGAAAATATGTTTTTGATGGGTTTAATGAATGGACCATGACAGAGCAAAAGATAATATTTGCCAAAGAAAAATAAATATTTAGCAAAAAAAGTCTGTAAAATCAATAATGAAATTTTTGTTTAAGTAAAATATTGTAGAGATAAAAAATATTAAAATATATTAAACTTTATAGCAAATGTGAGGCAAAGACTAAGAAAATGAATTCTTGAAAATAATTGTTTATATTCAACAAATCTAACCAACTTCAATACACAGTTCTTATGAAAAACCCAAATTTTTAAATCTTTACAATAGTCAACAGAAATATAAGTTTACTAAACTAGTATTGAGATTAACAAATTCATATCGATAAACAAAATGGACAAGTAATAGAGTTACATCCAGCTATTCCTTAACTTTTATGTCCTCCACCTGGGTTCTTAAGTTTATCTTAATTAGCTGTCATCGTCCCTTTTAAGAAAACAAATTTATTTTTTTTAAAGGTACTTTTTTAAGAAAATCTACTTCTTAATTAAGGTGCTATTAGACGATCTATTTGTTATATACATATGAACTGTCACTTTTTTTTATCCATATGTAATCTGTATGTCTGTCAAAATTTTCGTTTTACATATGACTAATAATTCTTGCTAACACACTTGCATATGTATTTTCGTGTGACATAATCTCTGAATTTTTGATTTGTGAAATTACAAAATTAATTGTTAAAAGTAAAGTTATATATTTTATATATTTTTAATTGTTAATTAACATTAAACAATTTATTTTTCTTTTAATATTAATCTTTTTAATTTATTCTGTTTTTCTTTCGCCACAAGCAGTGTTGTATTATCATATGTTTTTTCATGTAAAATAGAACATACTTTAATTGAAAAATTACATGTGACTTTCCACATGTACATATGTAATGTTTCATATGTATCACACGATGTGTATAACTTTTGCAGTGGGAAAATTTGACAGTACATACGTAAAAACACGTCGCACAGTGTCGTGTTTTCATATAAACGGCGGCCAAAAATAGAAGGAGTTATTGTAGAAGAACGAAAATTGGTACACATTACTATTATAAGTAAGAAAGGAAAAATACGAAGTTTTGCGAAACTCGGCCCAAGGACTCGCCCACCTCCCATATATCCTGAAATGAAAAAAACTTGTTGTTGAAATTGACACAAATTTGACACGATTTGTCTCTGATATATTACTGCTAACTGTGGTGAGTTATATGAAATTATCTCAAAGGACACGCCCACCTCCCATATATCCTGAAATGAAAAAACTTATATTTTCCAAAATTGTTGTTGAAATTGACACAAATTTGTCTCTGATATAATACTTATAACTGTGGTGAGTTATATGAAATTATCTCAAAGGACACGCCCACCTCCCACATATCCTGAAATCAAAAACCTTATATTTTCCAAAATTGTTGTTGGAATTGAACCAAAGTTGGCTTGATTTGTCCTTGATGTATTTTTGATTAGTATATTTAATTTCATTTAATTATCTTATAAAACACGTCTACATTCCATATGTCCTTGATACCAAATAAGAAAATCATTTTCTATATATATTTTAAATATATTTTTTTTCATTTTCCAATTACTATTATTATTTTAAATAAGAGAGAGGAAACCGATATGTTTCAAATTCATTATTATTCATTAACAAAATATTAAAGAAATGATTAAATAAATAAAACTAAATATTTTTCCTTATTCACTAAAGCTGTCATAATCCGTATCACTCGATTCGTACTGACTTAAAAAATTTTCTGCTATTACAGTTTCAGTATATTCCTCTGTATTGGATTCACTTTGGATAAGAAATTGTTTTATTTCATTATAATTCTTAGCCTTCTTATTATTTGCTTTTCTATGAATAGTAATATTTGGTTCAGACTGCAAAATCATTCTTTCAATTAAATCCTTATTGGTTGGCTCGCGACCATTTTTTCTGGTATGATTTAATCGGGTCTTTCTAAAAACTTTATGAGTTGCTTCTATAGCTTCCTCCGACAGCAACAGGTATTTTTGAATGTTTTATGAATTCTACACCATGAACAAGAATTTTATGAACTGTGGCTGGCATGTAATACCAAGCGTAATTTTCAATGTACAGATACCATGTATCTCTTAGAAGCTGATCAAAATTATTGACATTGATTTCGTCACCACTAGAAACTGTTTTCAAAATGTATGAAAAATTTCGAATAAGGGTGGGATCAACTTCGGTTATTTTGGAAGACATTTCAATATTGTTAAAAAATCGTCTTGCTGTGTTACCATCATTCGATGTTCCATAACCAGTCTTAACTTTATCCACCAATAGTCCCATATCCTCTTTAAATTGAGCTTGAATTTTATATTTTCTTTCACTAACAATGTTTTTATCGTCTGGTTTACAAACTTTCCAAATTCGAAAAACTTAATCCAAGCATGTAAGGTTGATAATCCGTATTTTTAAAACTCCTCCTATTAGGACATCAACTGAATTCATTTCACGGTTTTGCCCCGCAAGCAGAGCATGACGAACTGCTCTTGTTTTCTGTTAAAACATTCAAGACAGCTCCATCCATCATCGTTAGATGCATATTGTAATGAACATTAAAGCTATTGTCACCTGATACATATGTGTATGTTTCCAATCTATCTATTTCTGTTTGAATACTGTGTTTTACAGATTTGATCAAGAATGCATTTTCTTTTTGTAAATAAAACCGAATTGGTCGACAATGTTTAGTGGAAGAATATTTAATATTATCCCATACTACTGCTTCACTACCCCAGTTCAAAAATCTTAACGGCACAAATGAGACAATAAAAAGAAACTCATCGTTGGAATCCGGGTCATTAAATTTCTGTTTGTAATTGCTATGCCCTGAACTACCGTCAAACCCCCATTTAATATCGCAAATAAGGTCATCTTTTGATTTGATGTTATATAAATCTAAATAACTTTTCGCAGTCATATTCAAAAAGTTTTGCAATTGAATTTCTACAGACGTTTCTGAAACTAAAACTGAGTCTGGAATATATTTTTTCTTCGCATTTTGCAAGGCGTAGTATGACGGAAAGCAATGTTTGGTATTGGCTGAAAGATAAATCCATATCTAAAAAAAGTGCAAAGCTTTATCTAGCGGTATACATGTTTGAGTTGCTGGGTCGGAAATTCTCTTAACAGCCTTTTGCAGTAAGTTTGGATTTGTATTTGAAACAAGTTTATCCACTTTTTGCCTTTTGGTGCGATCCGAGCAATCGTCAAAGTCTGTCGAAGGTCTTCTTCTACGGCTGGTGCTAGGTTCTTAAAATAACACAATCATTTAGAAACATAGAAATTATGTTCCATATAATGTACTTACAAAAGATAAACACGCATCACTTATAACAAAAGGTGAATTTAGCCATGATCCGAACTTTTCTTCAAACCTCTCTCTCATGTAGTGACACCTTTGCCAATTAGTTTTTATTTTTAATAATATAAATTGAATTTCTTTAATTATCTTCTCATTTAGTTTTAACTTTAACTCTTCTTCTAAATACGCAATAACTTCTCCCTGGGCAGCACTTGGAGTACGATGCCTAAGCCAGATATTAAAAAATTGTCGAATTTTCACCAGTCTCGACACTGAAAATTTAAAAAATAAATGAAAGGGGGAAAAAGGGGGACGAGAAACTTACTTTTTTAAACTCTACATACTTGCCCGAATATTATATTAAAATATTAGAAAAGTATTTTTTGGTATTTTTTTTTTTTTAAACTCCACTGAACTTGAATGTTTTTAACAACTTCGATTTTTGCTTTTTGTTTACATTCGGTATATCGGTAAACCACATATGACATACCAAACGTGCCAAAAAACGAGTTTCTATTTCATTGTATTCTAACAAGTTTGTTCAGTCCTAAATTATACTGTTTTACCGACAGTTTTTATTTTAACTTACCGAATTAAATTTGCGTAATTTTTATCATATTTATATATCGATATTTTCTTTACTACAACTATTAACTTTGAATACTCATAACTTTTTGGAAATATAAAATTTGTTTAAAAATTCTTTGTGATTTAACATAAATGAAGTGTTGTTTGTACAACGACACCAACCTTTTTAAACACTAGTACATATTTTTCATTTTTGGCCGCCCTCACGACACTGTGCGTCGTGTGATACTTTTTAATAAAAGATACATTTTTAATGAAAGGTATTTTTTATCAAAAGTTTTTTTTTTTTTAAAAAGGTACTTTTCAATAAAATCTACTTTTTTAAGAAAAGGTACTTTTTTAATAAAAGGTATCTTTTTTAATGAAAGGTATCTTTTAAATTAAAGTTACTTTCTTAAATAGGTACTTTCTAAATATAAGGTAGGGTACGTTCGTAAATGCAGTAGTTATGCATCACTGCAGCATAATAAAAGTAAAGCGTTCAAAAGCATCACTTGGCAGCACTGATTTACATCAAAAGGTTTTTTTATGCAAACAATTGACAGTGCTGCCACAAATTTTTGCAACTATGGCATCATTTTAATTTCTGATGGAATAGGGCGCAAAGCTTTAAAAACAAAATAAACATTGGTGCAGAATGGAAGAGTAAGTAGCGCATTATATAAAAATTGTTAATACAAATTTAAATAATATCGTTTTATTATTTCAAAGAAATTTTTTATTTTGGGAATCTGCCTTCTTTTTTGTACTTTTTCTTTCTTTTAATTCTGTTTTTTATTATAAGTTAACAAAAAGTTGTCATTTTTAGAATCAAGATTTTCAATATTTGTTAATATTATTGTGTTGAACATGTTTTTTATCTCTTGCAAAACGTTCTAAAAAGCAAGCTGTGCAATTGTTGAGCAGTAACAATGCATCTGCAACAACTGACCACGCATCAGCAACAAAACTTAGCATAACTGCCGCAATGATGCACAAATTTACTGCATTTACGAACGTACCCGTAATTTTTCAATAAAATCTACTTTTTTAAGAAAAGGTACTTTTTTAATAAAATGTACTTTTTCAATAATATATAAATTTTTAATGAAAGGTATTATTTTATGTTTTTGCTTTATTTAAAGTAAAAACAATTGATCTTGAGCCTGAATAATTTCAAACTGAATGATAAAGATCGAAAATAAGATTTTTTTTTATTTTTGTAGAAAACTAGCTGAACCCGGTGTGCTTCGCTACCCCTCATCGTTATAAAATAAAATAAAATATAAAAAAATATTTATACATTAACAAAATATTATTTATTTAATTTAAAATTAATTATTGCAATGCTTTAGGATATACAATATTTTTAGTTTGTCCATCTGGAGCATAAACATATAAGTCGGTGGGTTTCCCTACACGTGAGCATGCAACATAAAGCTGTCCATGCGAGAAACATGGATTTGCTAAATTTAAGGCGCAATCTGGAAGAGATTGACCTTGATCTTTGTTAACAGTCATCGCAAATGCTAATCGAACAGGAAACTGTAATCGTTTGAAGTCGAATGGTAAATCAGTTGGGATCATTGGAATGCGTGGCAAAAGTACATCTGTTCCTTTATATTTTCCTGTTATAATGGTCGCTTTAATTAAATTATTTAGCATTTCTTTTACTGCAAGTCGAGTGCCATTGCAAAGCCGTGGTGGATCGATATTGCGCAGTAAAATAATGGGCACTCCAATTTTGAGTTGTAGCACATGTGATGGAAAGCCTGGCACATCGAGTGAATTCAAGCCTTCACATAGCCTTCCTTCTATTTGAAATTGCATTCAATATTGGGAAATACACTATTGATTAATTCTTCAACAAATAGTGCCATTTTACAAAAGTCAGGTGGAAATGTGATACAGTTTGTTGTTGGATTAGTTAGCATTTTTCCGTTTCCTAAATCCAGCAACTGCTTTGAAAATCGGGAAGCTTATGCATCGCGTTGTAGTTGCACAGAATATACAAAATTGGATGTAGTGAGTGAAAGTTTCATACTGTGAAAGTTTAAGGAAGAATGGTGTACAGGTCTGGCTTCCTACAAATCGGAAACAAAGGGACGTGGCCCGCCGACTTACCTATTAAAGAAAACACCTTATTTAGCAAATCAATCCATGCCAAATATTGAGTTATATGGGCGGGGCCTCGTCCCTTTGTCCACTAAAAACTTTATATAGTCAAAGGCTTAATAGAAGTTATTATGGATTTTAATTTTTCCAAAAAGGGCATGGTCCCGCCCAGTTTTCTTGTAGTACTATTTCTATTAATTTCAATAAGAGATATACCAAATATCATCGCCGTAGGTTAAAAAATGGCCGAGATATAACGATTTTAATTTTGGGTTATATGGGCGGGACTACGCCCGTTTGCCCACTAACAACTTTGTATAGTTAAGGACTTAGTATTTCGCAAAAGCATCCTTTTGTGAAAATTTCATGATGATCCTTCCAGTAGTTTAGAAGATATTACGACTTTTTATTTTTCTAAAAAGGGGCGTGGTCCCGCCCACTTTTCTTCTGGTATGTATTTCAATTCATGCAAATACCATATGTACCAAATATGACCGCTGTAGGTCAAAAATTCCCGAGATATGACAATTTCAAATTTGGGGTTATATGGACGTGGCATCGCTCCTTTGTCCAATCAAAAATTTATATAGCCTATTATTCCTTCCAGAGTCACAGTAACACGCTGTGAAAATTTCAGGAAGATCGTTTCAGGGGTTTGGCCTCCTATAAAGCACAAACAAACACACATTCGTTTTTATAAATAATATAATATATACGATATTGAAAGCAGATTAATTATAATTTAAGGTAAAATGGGGCGAAAAAGGGGGATTTGGTAATTTTAATATGTATGGCTACCTTACCTGTAAATAAAAAGTGTATCAAACTTTAGGTAAATACATATTATACATAAAAAAAAAATATTTTGTATAGCAGACATTGTTAGTGGTATAAGTAAGTATCTGAATTAAAAAAAGTGGGCGTGGTTCATAGTTATATGGCGACGTTAACAGTATTAAGAGCAATATACTACCAAATAAAAAAAAACTCCGTTGGAAGGAACAACTTTGTACAGAGAACAAAAAGTTTAAATCTTTCAAACAAAATTTGGCGTGAAAGGGGGCGTGGCGTAGGAAATGTTTATTTCTACCTGGCCTAGAGTATAATGTGTATACAATTTGAAGTAAATCTGTTAAAAACTATATGGGAGCAATTACATAATTTAAAAAAAGTAGGCGTAAAAGTGGGCGCGGTCGAAAAAAAAGTACCCTATTAATCATGCCAGAGTCCCAGTTAAATGCTGTGAAAATTTCAGGAAAATCGGCCCAGAGGTTTGGCCTCCTATAAGGTACAAACAAACAAATAAACAAACACACATTCCATTTTATATATATGGATAATAAAATTGAAATTATGTATTATTTTCTAAAATATACTTTTTTTGCTAAAAGTTAGGAATTAAAAAGGTGTTTTTTTAATAAAAGGTACTTTTAAACAAAAAAATTACTTTTTAATAATAGGTACGTATTTTTAATAAAAGGTGTTTTTTTTTTGAATAAAAAGTTAATTTTTAATAAAAGGTACGAATTAATATAAGGTGCTGTTTTAATAAAAGGTGCTTTTGTAATAAAAGTTACTTTTTTAACAAAATACACTTCCTTATATATATAAAAGGTACTTTTAATATAAGAAATAGTTTTATAAGAAAAGGTACTTTTTTCGTGAAAAAAATGTACTTTTTTTTAATAAAAGGTACACTTTGTTTAACAAAAAGTAAAATTTTAATAAAAGAAACGTTTTTAATTAAAGGTATTTTTTTATAATTTTTAAAAATGGTTTTTTTAATAAACAGTAATTTTCTAATAAATCATACGCATTAAGTATAAGGTACCTTTATAATAAATAGCATATTTTTATTAAAACGTACTTTTTTAGTAAAGGGAATTTTTTAATTAAATGTACTTTAAAAAAAGCTGTATTTAAAAAAAAATACTTTTTTAATTGAAGGTACTCTATGAATAGAAGGTACTTTTTTAATAAAAGTTTTTTTTTTAATAAAAGTTATTTTTAATAAAATAAACTTTATTAATAAAATGTAAATTTTTTTTGATAGATATCCCACTCGCATCCCACTAAGCGACCAAAAAGCTCTTAAAGGAAAAACATAAGCTCTCTTTTAAGCAAAAAAAAAAAAAAATTTTTCCTTTTTCGAAAAAAAGTCAAAAAAATTTCTGATTTTGCAAAAAAAAAAATCGAAAAAAAAATTTTTTTTTTTTTGCAATTTTTTTTTCGAAAGACTGAAGAAATTGCTATCTAAACTATTTGGAACAAATTTTGCTAAGAACAATAGGTAAAAAGTTACATGGATGAGAAAAAAAAACACCTGTTTGGTCAAAATGTAAAATTTTTACCCCCTCTAACTCAGAGAGTTCTGGACTAATCTTGTTGAAAAATTGTTTCTAAACTACTATCCAATAGGGCTAACCTTGGTGCAAATTTCATCGGAAGATATCGGTTTCAAAAGTTGGATCACTTGACATGAAACTCCCCATATCGCACCTGTATCTCTCAAGTGAGTCAACTCAAAATTTTTCAATTTTCACTTTTTGCAAGAAAACGATACACAGTGGTCATATCTATCCACTGTAAAAATCTTACATCGATTTTTCTTGTCTTTTGCAAAAAAAATACAGTTGTAACTAACTCTATTTGTGTTATAAGAGTAGCCTCCACTTTTTAAAAGCGCCCCGGTAGGTGAGTTGGTAGCGTTCTCGCCTATCATGCGGGGGTCGTGGGTTCGATTCCCACCAAAGGCTTTGGTATGTCGCTGCAAAAAAAATAAAAAAATGAACTACTCCCTCTTTCCTCCTTAACCTATTTTCCTGAGATCAACACAATGCGCTGCATCTGTAGGGGGCATCCCCTGAGTGTCGATTAATTAAAAAAAAAGAAGACATATTTTGAGTTGCACCAAAAAAAATTTGTATTTTTGATGATCACTGAAAAAATCGCAAAACAACTTCGGTTGTATGCTTATTACTCGCAATTCGTTACAATGAAACAACTGTTTTTAAATTTTATAGTAAATAAAAAAAAAAAACGTTTTTTGCCTCTACTGAAAATTTGTAAATTTTGAGTTGACTCACTTTAGAGGTACTGGTGCTATATATATAATATTCAGCTAATGATGGGAGTATCACTTCCGCTAAATAAATATATTTTCAAATTCATAAATTATAATTTATTTATTATTCCTAGCACAAATTAAAGCCATACTTGTTTCCAGTACGATAAAATTGTATGGTTTCAAAGTAAATATTATTGTTTAAATATATATATTTTTTTAAAGAAAATAGCTGAAAATGGCCACATAAATTATTTTAATTTATAAAATAAGTCTATTATTTATTATATATTTATTTTTTTTATTTTTTATTTTTTTAATTCGGCTATAAAACAAAAGTTATTAATTTTAATGTTATTAACGCAATTAATTTAATTAGTTTATGAGTTTTTTTATGGCAAGTATATTATTGTAGTTTAATTATGCTTTTATGAACACTACAATAACATCATGTTATTCACTTGATAAACGTTGTTGTTTTAGAAGATTTGCTTAGAAATGGAAACATAAATAATGACACTTACGAAAGAGTGCCAGCCAAAGGGTAAAATTAACAAGTAATTGTGAATTATAATGGCCCGCAATTTTTTTTTTGTTGGATTAAGCGTTTTTGAAATTCTCAAGTATCAAATTATTGTTAGAAATTATAGTAGAAAATTAATTGGATAACCCAGCAAAATATTTGAAGGAATAATATATTTTGAACAGAAAAATTAAAGACATTTTAAACAAAAAACAATTTTGAGGTAGGCAAAATATCAGGGCATAAATAATAACTCAATATAAAGAATGGCCCTTTCAAAATCTGACAACATTCAAAACGTGATTACAGCACCTCCGGTGTATAACATTTTTAACTCTTTACATATGTTATTGACAAGACATATACCGTTAGTTTTAACACGTTTCAAGTATGTTGTTTATTTACGGGTTAGAGGGGGATGCAAAATGGGTCAACAAACTTTGTATATACCTTCTATTTAAAACGTTATAATATTTATTAATCAACTCTTGACACCGATATCTTCCGATCGGGATGAAATTTGCAAAGGTTAGTCCTATTGGATAGTAGTTTAGGCACAATTTTTCAACTAGATCGGTCCAGAACGCTCTGAGTTAGAGGGGGTTAACATTGGACATTTTGCCCAATTTTTGAGACATATGACCTAAGTTGTTTTAATTTATATTCGCGAGCAATAAGCAGATAATTGCACCAGAGATATATCACAATGGATAATTTTGATCTCAGGAGCACTGAAGGGTTAAATAAATAAAAATTAACCGAATTTTTTTTTTAAATTTTAAATAGTGGTATCAACGAGTTTAATAGAAAAACTCGTTTTCGGTAAATTTTATTTAAAAATATCTTAAAATCCAAATCTGGCCTTGGCAAATAATGGGTTAACGTTCTCGGATTTATCCCAAATTTTCGGAACGAAACTTCTACACATTTGGTTATTATATTTTAAGCACCGCATCTAAAAATTGGACAGCACTTACCAAATATTTGAATTTTTTGCATAAATTGTCTTTTATTACCTTGGGGTCATATGTGACCCCAATTCCAAAAGGGTTAATGGAGTGGAGTCATATTATTTTTTTCCGAAACCCTAGGCTATTAAGATAAAATATAACATTTAAAAGTAGAAAAGTGATGAATTTTTGATACAAAGTATTTAGAAGGAGTACATTCACAGAATATTTCACAAAAATCCAAGTTTTCTCGAAATCCGCAAAAACAAAATCCTTGTCAAAAAAATTCTGGAAGAGGGATTTACTTAAAACTTCACGCAGTTAATCTGCAACATGTATTTAATAAAACCGTAAAGTAATATATTAATTTTTTTAAATTTTGTTTAAGAAAATTTTTTCAAACTTGAAAAAGGAGTTTTAAAAATTTTATCAAAAATTTTCCAATTTTCGGTCTCAATGCGCAATAGGTTAACAACGTGGTAATAAAACAATACTTCATATCTGAGTACTTATAAGTATAGAGACCAAAAAAGAATGATGGTTTTAATCAATTTCTCAAAGTTGAAAAAAATGCCATCAAATTTCATGACCTAGTTTTTTTTGGCACAAAAGTGTCTGGGGCATTTGCTATTTCTTGGCGAGGTTTCATACGATTTTGAAGTTTTATAGCCTTTTGAAAGGATAATTTAATACTGATCCCGAATTATGTAACAGCTCTTCGGAAAAATTAAATTATAGAACGAAATTTTCGTAAAAACTGAAAAAAATCATATTTTCCCCATATAAAAACACACTTGAAATTTTCAATCGCCTTGCGCCACGACTAAATGTTTTTTGATTGGCCCAAAACTTTCTATTTCTCAGTTTTTTTGCTATTCGCATATTTCTAGGGGGTGAGACCGACAGTTTGAACACTTTTTTTTCCCTCCATATAACGAAGGGCCACCCTAACGTACATACATACATACATGTTAGTGTGAGTAACAACAAACAAAACGACATATTGAACCATTGGTTCTTCGTTGGTATTTTTTTCCCAAAAGTTCCGTTAAGCGTCGTTTTTCTTCATACGTCGCAATGTGAAATTTTTTACGTCGCAAGCTGAAATGATGCAAAATTTTTTTTTCGACGCAATGCGAAATGTCGCAAAATGAAACGGCGCAAAGCGAGGTATTGGTGTATGTGCAATTACCTGGTAGTTTTATAAAGGAATTTGTTAATTCCGTTACTTATTACTTATTTTCTCATCACGTTTTTATCTTACACATTACTCTGCTTATAATTTTGCATACAACTATACCTTCAAATTTTGATTTCTGATATCTGTTTTAAAACTTTTTGCTGGGATGTACATTCAATATTATAAAACAAAAAATGAGATCATGATGTTGACTACAAACCTGCTTCAGATAATAAGAGGTCAATAAATGTGTACAGCACTTGATAAGACACCGAAGAAGGTAATGACAGTAGAAGAAAATTAAAGCAGACATGAATCGTTGATTCATAAGTGCATCAAATTTAAATAAATTACCACAACATTTACAAAACTATTTTGTGTAACAATAACAATTATTTTGTAGTTGATAATATCCATGACAAGTGTTTGGCTAAGGTATCTGTGTGTGTGTGTGTGTGTGTGTTTATGTGTAAGTTAAGGTGTAGTACATGACATTTGCCGGGTTCGAACTTATAATTACTAGAACATTTCACCAGCTACCTACAAATACAAATGTAGTTGATACATTTTAAAAGCCACACAAACACACACCACTTTAATCCGGAATTTTGAACAGGTTCAATTGCACATGTGTACGTGTGTGCGGTTCTACTTTGTGTGACTGTATAATCTATGAGATTAACCACAAAACCTCTGCTTCTTTTTCGGTTTTTATTTCCTTTCCCTAATGGTTATCATATACGAGTAACACTTAGCAAATGGCAAAAGTGTGTGTCTCTGCATGTGTGTGTGCGTATAGACAGAGTTCTAATGTATTTTCTTAAAGGATCGATAGAAATTACATATGGACTTGTAATTTTTGTTTCACTTCTGTTTATACAAATGTTTAATATTTAACTTGAATTCCGTTTGCGTTTGATGAGTTAAATGTTCTTGGGTGAGAGAAACACTAAATTTTGAACATAACCTCTAAGAATTACTGATAGCAATCGTATTTTAAACACTTATTTTATAACAATTTTAGCATAATTTCTTTTCAGTTCTGGTGGGGTCTACTGATGACGTTAATAGTGATCTTGAAGTTTTTTTTTATTAATTTTTAATGTTTTTCATGAATCATGTTGTTCAAATTTTCAAAATTTTAATTATGAATTCTTATCAATGTTTACATAGAAACAAACACTTCGGGTCCCTGCATATGACTTCAAGTGTGATAAGCGGCTTTTAATTATGTTCAATAAAAAGGCCAATAATTTATTTAAATAAAACAGAAAGAAAAAAATACTGACGAAGTAGACATACAAAATGGTATCAACATTTTTTGAATTAGAACAAGAATTAATTATAAACATAATGGTTCATGGCCATTACTTTTTTTTTTTTCTTCTTAGAAAGTTTTCATTTATATGAGTTAAAGGAAGTATGGCTCACATCTGGCAAAAAGTAGATTTCCTATTTCTTTTTTTTATATTTGCTATTTCTGTTGCTACAATTGTTTAACTCTCACCCAAGGGCTCTTAAGCAAGTCTAATGTACGAGTATGTTGGGGAAACAAAATTTCATTACATATCTAAGTAGATAAAATAATTTTTTATGTTTATTATTTAATATTGCAAATTTTTTTCTTGATAAGATATTTTCATTAATATTTTAGTAACATGTTACAAGTAATAAAACTTTTTATTGTTTAATCCAAGAAATTATATTCATTCACTTTTGAAGGGTTTTTAGCTATTCAGCAGATCTTAAATATTATTCAGCTATGAATAACTAATTCAAATTAAAACGTTTTGGTTTAAATTATAATAAATATTGATTCCGCTTGAGAAAACTCATATTTAGCTTTTGAATTTTTTTATTTATTTTTTTTTTAATTAAGCAATAACATTTTGATGGAAAATTTGTGTTAAGATGAATTAAATCGTAAATAATTTGGCACTAACTTTTCAAAAGTTTTTCAGATATTAAACACAAACGATTCAGCTGTGAATATGGTATATGAACAATATATATTTAGGTTTTTTAACTGTCAACATTGAGGAAAAAATATATTCTGAATCCGACAGGGTCAGCAAGCTAGAAAAAATTATTCCGCAAATTGTTGACCTTAAAAATGAAATTGATACCTTAAAGCGATCTTTGGACAAGCAAGAAAATACTAAAGTCGCTAATGAGATACGAATTCACTGCATTCGATACTATGAAAGTGAAAACTTACAGACTACATTCATGAATATTTGTGAGACCATTAATGCAATTGTTCCAAATATAAGGAAAATAACTCGTCTTCAAAATTCTCGAAACAATAGTAAAAATGATAACGTTATTGATCCTACTATTGCCATAAAATTGTCCTCAGCTCAGGAGAAAAATTATATTTTGAAGCAAGCTGCTGTTTTTTGTCGTAACTCTGATGACCTTCTGCGCCTTTGTCATGCTGGTTTTGATTCTAATGAACCACTCTATATAAATGAAGCTCTAACCAGATTTAACCACAATCTTCTTAAGGAAGCAATTAAGTTAAAACGGAAAAAACTGCTCTCATCAGTTTACACTCGCCGTGGCCGTATTTATGC
This sequence comes from Cordilura impudica, assembly GCA_963682025.1. Classification (NCBI taxonomy): domain Eukaryota; kingdom Metazoa; phylum Arthropoda; class Insecta; order Diptera; family Scathophagidae; genus Cordilura; species Cordilura impudica. Next base: position 248,646,008 of record OY821518.1, read on the forward strand.
CAAACGCTCTAAGTCCGATAGCGCGTTTTGTATGGAGAATGTGCATTTTCTGGAAAATATCGAAACATCGAAAAACACACGTGACAACTTTCCAGTTTCTGTCGTAGAAGGGTTTCTCCAGTAATATTTTAAAATTTAAAACTGTCGTAATTATTTCCATAACCTATTTTTATGTTTGTATTTTTTTTTATATCTTTCCTTTTTATTATGCCTTTTTATTTTAAATTTTTTGAGGATTTCTTATTTGATGTTGATATTTGCTTAATACTTTATTATGACTTCTTCTAATATTCGGTCGAAGTTCCAAATACAACACTCATTCTATGATTCGTATAATTGGTAAACAAAAGGAAGGTTTAAAAATTTGTCACTTAAATGCTCAAAGTCTTTTTTGTAAATTTGATGAATTTCGATACATTTTTGAAAACTCAGGAATTGATGTAATTTGTATATCTGAAACAAGGTTCAATCCGAATAAGATAAAAAACTTTCAGGTCAAAATAGACGGCTATGATTTATTTCGAGCTGATAGGAATACTGGTAAACGTGCTGGAGGCGTTGCGATGTATGTCAAGAAACAATTACGTTCTCGATTTGTTCGCAAATCTATCGATGAAGAATATGATTTTGTATTTATTGAACTTCCTTGTGACGTAAGCAAATGTCTCATAGGTGTTTTATATAGGCCTAATGATTCGCTAGATATTTCTCCGGTTGTTAATATGTTAGATGAAAATTGTTTATGTTATAGTGATATTATTCTTTCTGGAGACCTAAGTGGAAATTTGCTCATTGATTCTGATCTAACTTCACTTTTCCAACCGATTGGGCTTATAGCTGTAAATACTACTATCGCCACTCACTTCACTTCACCCTTATTGAGTGTTCTTTGTCTCAGATATTAGAAAAGTTATTTTGCATGACCAGTTTTCTTCTCCTAATTTCTCAAAACATGACGTCATTTATATGACCTTTAACCTTCCTTATTTTAAACATGAAAAACCACAGCATATTACTTTCCGTGATTACAAGAATATTAACTATGATGCACTTTTAAATGAAATGAATATAATCAATTGGACCAGTATCTACAGTAATCCTGATTTAAACCAACAGATATCCTTTTTTTTATGAAGCTACCACATACCTATACGACAAATACGTACCGGTTAGAAAGAAAACTGTTAAATCTTCTACTAAGCCTTGGTTTAATCAAAATATTTGTGATTTAATAGTTAAAAGAAATTCTGCTTACGATAAGTGGAAAAGATATAAAACTACACAGTCAAATGAAATTTTTAAATCACTACGTAGATCTGTTACTAGGGAAGTAAAGTTAGCTAAGCAACGCTATTATAGTCGTGTATTTTCAGAGGCTATGTATACTAAAAATATGTGGAAAGAGATAAAGAAAATTGGTTATAAAGATGAAAGTGAATCGGTAAATCTTTCCACTTTTGAACTAAATGAATTGAATAGACAATTTACTTCAAATGACTCAACTCCTCTTCGTTCTGACTCTTATGCAAATCTACCAGATTGCAATCTGAATTCTTTATTTAGTTTTTCCTGCGTTAACCAGGAGGATGTTCTGGAAGATTTTCTTTCCATAAAGTCAAAATCTATTGGTCTGGACGATATGAATCCAATATTTATTAAAGCTATTTTACCACAGGTTTTACCCTATATCACTCATATTTTTAACACTATTTTTACAAAATCTATTTTCCCTGATTTGTGGAAATGGGCAAAAGTAATTCCCTTGCAGAAATCTAATAAAGAATACAGGCCAATTTCCGTACTTCCTTTTCTTTCGAAAGTTTTCGAAAAAATTATGAGCAAACAAATGAATGAACACTTATCCAATAATAATCTTTTATCATCTAAGCAATCTGGTTTTCGCAGGAAAAGAGGGTGTATCACTACTTTAATTAATGTATCGGAAGATCTTCGTTATATCGTTGACAGTGGTAATATTGCTTTTTTGACTTTATTGGACCACTCTAAAGCTTTTGACTCAGTAGACCATGATATTCTTGTTAAAAAGCTTAAACATATTTTTGGTTATTCTGAAACCTCCTTTAAATTGATTAGCTCTTACCTTCGGAATAGAGAGCTTGTCTCTAAAGACAAGTCGTCTACCTCTGCGTCTTTAAGTAGGGGTGTTCCGCAGGGGTCTATACTTGGCCCTCTTTTGTTATCTATTTACATAAATGATCTACCACGCGTAATTAATTCATGCCAAATGCACATTTACGCTGATGACGTTCAGTTATACACATCATTTAACGTACGAGATGTGGAAAATTGTGTACAGAACCTGAATACTGAACTGAACCACGTATTTGAATGGGCTAGGTTGAATTGTCTTACCTTAAATCCGAAAAAATCTCAGTGCCTTGTTATTTTTAATAAGATATATGATACCACTTGTTTTCCGAAAGTTAGTATTAATGGAGTGGATATTCCCTACGTTGCGAATGCTAAAAACCTTGGAATGATTCTTAATAATACCCTAACGTGGAACGATCAAATTAATAAAGCTTCTGGAAAAGTTTATAGTATTCTCCGTAGTCTTTGGTCTTCTCAGTACTTCACACCGCAGAAAATTAGATTTGTTCTTGCAAAATCGTTTATCTTACCTACGCTTTTATATGGTTGTTAATTGTTGTCAGGTTGTGATAGTGCAAACATGGGTAAACTTACACGCGTATTTAAAAGTGTAGTTAGATATGTTTACGGTTTACGCAAATATGATAGTATCTCCGCTTTTCTAAATAAAATTTATGGCATTTCATTTGAAGACTATCTTAAATTTAGAACTTTACTTGTGGTTCATAAAATTATTTTCACTAAAGAACCCGTTTACCTTTTCGAGCGATTACTATTTACAAGATCTAACCGTAATAACTGTCTTGTACCAATATTGTACAATAGACTAATTTCCGAAAGACACTTTTTTGTAAATGGCATACGTCTTTGGAACTCGTTACATACTTTAAATAATCAACTTCACAAAATATCAAATACAACATCATTTAAGAAAGAACTATTTAAACTTTTTCTCAATTGATTTTTAATACTTCATTTTAATTTCTTTAGTTAATTTAATTTTAATTTCTATATAATTTTTACCTGCTGTGCAGGATATTTTTTCACTTCATTTTTACATTTTTATTTTATTTTTTATATATTTTATATTATACTTTATTTTATATTATTCTTCTAATTTTAATTATAAATTAAACTTACATACATTCTTCTTATTGAAAATTAATTTGTTATGACTAATGTTGTTTTATAAGATTTTAAATCTTGTTACATTAGGATTTTCATTAATAAAAATTAATAATAATACGTAACTGAAAAAATACTGAAAATATAACTAAGCAATTTTTCAACAAATTAAAGCTGCTGTATAACTAATCCAATTTTGAAGAATAAAAAATTATTATAAAATGTAGTTAAGGAAAATAAACTACACTTAGGTCTGTTTTTGTGCGGATTTGAAATGATGCGGTTTTAAATTCGAATTTATTTTTTTTAACTCATTTATTTTTAACTCATTTATTGAAATTTCCAACATTTTTTCTCGTTTTAAACATTTCTAAACGTTGGCATCACCAATGCACAGTAATTTTCAAAATTTGAATGCAATTTGAGTTTTTTTTAATGATGCGTACCCGATGTGTGTATGTATGTGTGTAAGCAACGAAAGCATATGGAGTTTGGTGATTCCCCGTTTTAAATTACAAAATTAAATGTTTGTATTTAACTCATTCAACTGAGTGTAATTCTGTCATTGAACTTCACGGTGCGCCTTAACTAAAATGAAATAAAAAGGTCTTACACCTAGAAAATTGCTAGAGATTCTGAATTTGCAATGTTCATAGATGAGAAAAATAAAAAAACTAAAATAATCTGTGGATAGATTTTTAAATAAATCCACTTTGAACATTTTTACGCATTGCAATCAGAAACCGATAGAGAAGAACGTAAATTTTATCCACCAGGCATCGACAAAAACTGCCACATAAGTTATGTGGCAGTTATAAACTTGATTGCGTATTAAGAAGATACGCAAAATAACTATGTTATTTATTTAGCTGATTAAAAAGTATACTATTTTAGATTTTAAATAATTGAATTTATGTTTTTTTTTGGTACTTTTTTAAAAAACTACAATTTTATAAGAAAGGGTACTTTCTTAGGAAAGGTACTTTTTTAAGAAAGGCACTTTTTTAAGAAAAGTTTCGATTAAAAGGAGAGGTAATTTTCAAGAAAATATACTTTTTTGACAAAAGCTACCTTTTTTTTAAATAAATATGTACTAAAAAAAAGTTTAAAAAAAAATTTTAATTTTTAAAAAAATTTACTTAACAGTACTTTCGTAAGTAAAGGAACTATGAAGACAATGACCCATTTTTAGAAAATGTGTGTTTTTCTTTTGAGAAAAGTTACTTCGCGAATAATTTTCTAAAAATGATATAATGACAGGCCTGTTCGTTAAATCGAAAAATTCGTTAAAGCGAGTACTGTTTATTTAACTTTTTTTTATTTATTAATAATCAATGTATTTACAACTTTCTTTTTGTTAAACAGTCTAATATTTATTTAATTACATATCTTATTTTTTCTAATAACAAAAAAAGGACAAAAATTCATATATAAAAAATTTGAAACATTGTAAAATTATATAAAATAATTTTGAAAAATTGTGAGATAGTTATGAGATACTTTGTTAATTTGTTTTTGAAACCTCTATATTGTTTTGTTGCCCCCATTTAATACAGTCTTTAAATTTTTTTAGTATTGCTGTGTGCTTAACTTTACTTTCGGCTTCTAAAGGTTTGTTATTAGAGGTTGTGATTTTTCGATAAATTAAACTTCACGAGAAATCGAGAAACCCAAATCGCTTGTCTCGAGAGTTATCGAGAAATTCTGATACTTAAAAAAATTTAGATAGACCAATGAAAAAACGAAGAAATATTTTATATTTTATACAAGTATTGTTAACTATATTTATTTATTAAAGCAATATTTATTTTTACCAAAAAAGAAAACTAAATTCATTATATTTTATTTGAAATTCTTATATATGCATTACATTTTTGTAATTTTAATGTAAGAAAAAAATAAAAATAATTCAAAAAATATTAATGCTATAATATGTAATATATAATATTTAATAAAAGTTAACTTTAACTATATTTATTTATTAAAATAATATTTATTTAAAAAAAAAAAAAAAAAAAAAAACCAAATTCATTATATAAACAAAACGAAACTCTTTAATATTTATTTTAAACAAAAAAAAGAAAACGAAATCCATTATATAAAATGATTCTTCAAAAAGCAGAGACTATCAATAGATCTATCTGACAAACTTGTTCTTTTCTTCGAAACAAAATTTGAGAAATTCCTTTCATTTTGTGATGAAGTTGGTTTTATTGTTAGTAATACTGCTTGAAGCAACGATAAGTTTGGAGTAAGTTTGCCATTGACAGAAAATATATTAATTTCACTCGACAATGTTTTAAAGTCTGTATCTGAGATCTTAAAACTCTTGTTGCTTTCACGAATGAAATTTTCCAACTGCTTTTTCAGAATTTCTGCGTATCCTGCTGGTTCGTATCATTCGATTCGAATTCTGAATCTTCAATTTCCATTATTTCTGCATGCTCTGCCAAATTTTCATTACCACGTGATTCATGAAGTGGTGCAGGGAAAAGCCTTACCATCAAGTTTTTAGCTGAATTGGTGATTTCATTTTTGTTGGTCATACTGAAAAATTCATCTTCCACATTTTCCAGACAGAACGAATCCTGTAAAAATTTCAAAAGAGACACTAATGATTTATCCCGTCTCTTTCCTATACGATCTTTTAATTCATCTTTTAACTTAAAAGATAAAACGGAATGATTTTTTTCTAGCGCTTGAAAAAGAAATTTTAGGACTCCTTCCGCTGTCAATATGGTAGTATCATTACGACTTAATGCCTCTATTGTTATGCGGACAAGTTTCAAAACATCCAAAATATTTCTGGCGTTAATAATATCATCATTGATCAAAACATAATCCATATTAAGATCTTCTAAAGCTTTTTTTATAGGATCAATTATACGAAGAAATCGTTCTACCATTGATTCTAAGGTATTCCACCTAGTCTTACAATCCAATAAGAGGGCTAGCTCCTTTTGCTCAGCGGCTTTTACGTGGTTTTGTTAAACACTATTTCTCACCGGTGATTTCCTGAAAAGTTTAACCACTTTTCGAACCTTCTGAATAGTGTCACGTATATTTATATGGGGATTGATTAACAATATCAACCCATTTGGAGAAATTGAATCTATCTGACTATCTTCTATACCGTAAAAATTATCTTCCTCTTCATCTTCGTTTGAGGTACAATTAGAATTTTCGTCATCGCTGGCCCCATTATTTGTTGTTTCAGATGCATATAAAACCGACATGTATAGCGTGATTGTAGCACATCTGTAGATGAGCAGGTGATAATTTTCCATATTTCGCCACAACGCTCGCATCATCTGATGTAGTGACTACAATATCTTTGGAAAAACAGATACCAAACGATTCCAATTTTGAATTCACCATTTCTATAATTTTTTCAGCAGGGCAGCTTCTTGTTATTGGTATTAATCCTAAATTAACTGAATCCAAAGCTCCAAAGAATAGGTGGACGTTCATGTATCGTCGGTTTTTAAAGTTGGTCCATTCATCAATGGACAAACTAAATTTCATATTCTGTTCTTTCAGCTTTAATTTTGAGAACTAGTTTGTCTTTTACTGAGCAATAATACTTACACACCAAATTCATGACATCTGACGGCTGCTGTGGTAAAGAAAATCCCTGTTTTTTAATACTTTTACGAATGAACTCGTTTTTAGTTATTCCCAAAATACTGAAACCATCTTTGGATGCTAATTTAGCCACAATTTCTGCCAATGTTTCAAGATCATTATTTGTATTGGTGATAGTCACAAATTTGTCCAGTGTTGAATTTGATTTTGAAGTGCCTGCAGCTGTACAGTCATCTTTAGCAATCCCCTTCATGCTATGATGACCAGTTAAATGGCGATGAACTCCAGTCCTTTGCGATGCTTTGCATGATATGGATTTTTTACACAAATTGCAAATAGCTGTATCCTTATCAACAAGTTTTTTTTTTAAATGTTGCCAACAATTTTCGTAACGTGGCTGTTCCGTTTTATGGCTAAAAAAATCGATATTAAAAATGTATTATTAAATTGTGTCCAAGTTAAAAAATAGTCCGTAAAATATTATATTCTAAATGTACTTACGTTTGATTGATTAACAGCTTAACAAAATATAAATATAATCTCACCTCACTTTTAAAAGAAATAAATGGTAATTTCACTTTAATTTTTATACCCTATACCACTATGTGGTTTGGGTATAATGGCTTTGTGCTGCTGTTTGTAACAACCAAAAATATTTGACCTAGACCCATCTTTAATTATACCGATCGAATCAGAATCACTTTCTGAGTTGATTTAACAATGTCCGTCCGTCCGTCCGTCTGTGTGTCTATGTAAAGCTTGTAATCAAACTGCAGGTCGCAAATATTTTGATGAAATTTGGTATATAAGCTTTTATCGGCCATGGGATGAGAATCGGTCCATGTTCAGACCTAGCCCCCATACAAATTACCCATATGAAATCGACATAAATTGCCATAAGATCCAAATTGTCATATATATCTTACTCAAATTGGGTTTGCATGCGTTCATTACATCCACTAATGAGTAGTCCAAAAATGATCCCTTTGACCCCATATAGAGCTGCTTCCCGATCTTCACTTAAATCTATTAAAAAACAAAAATATTGCACTGATTCTTCTCAAATTTTGTTTGTACATATTTTTGCAAAATACAAGAGACTTTACCAAACATGATCAGGATCGGTCCATTTTTGGACCTAGTCCCTTTATAGATATAGCATCCGATATGAACTTTTTCATATCTGCAGCCAAAAAAAATTAATAAAAATCCCACTCAAATTTGGTTTTTGCTTATTTTCAATGTCCAGTTAGTTGGGATAGGGTTTCTAAACGCATGGTATAGGGTATCGTATAGTCGGTCTAGACCGACTATAATTTTCTTACTTGTTAAACTTACAATATGTATGAATATGATATGAATGAGTAACCAAAAATGACTGAACAACCTACCAAAAATGCATAAAGTTTTTACAATACAACAAGCCTACTTCCTAGAATTTTTTTTTTTTTTAAACCTTCTCGATCACAACCTCTAGTTGTAATCACTTTTATCACCTTCATAATTTTCTTAATTTTCTTCTAAATTGATGGTCGACTCATTCAGTTAGATCGTTTGCAGTTAGTGCATTCTGAAACTTTTAAAACAAATGAGCCCTGTACACAAAGTTAAATAAAACGCTATAAAAATTTCTTACATTTGAGAAAATTTCGTGGAGTAATTGTAATCCATTTCCAATTGAAACTAGATCTGTAACAATGTTGACAATGGAACATCATCACCTTCATTAATATGTGGTTGGCTTGGGATAACAATTTTATTCCAACATTTTGCAATGGAGGTTTCTAACAGCTTGAAATGCTAAAAAGCTATCACAATTCTTTAAAATCATGATTATTTATGTTCTTGTGTTCTGAGGATATAATTTTGGACAATAAACTATTTTTGTAATGCAGCTTTAGAAGTCTTATGGCGTTTAGGTCCATGGGTTGTAATAATGGTGTAACATTTGGTGGCATATATAGGGCCCATACCCTGCCAGCACTCGTTTCTTTGACTAACTCTTCCGCTGGAAGATGGCAGAACAGAACAGAATTTTGTTGTAAATTGTTGTTTTTATAAATGATTCTACTGGCAAAATTATTTAAAAAAAAAAATAATTTTAATAAGAAACTATGCCTTATATGCATCGAAAAACCAATTTATTTCGATGCTTTTTCGAGTTCCCTATAATAAGGGGTTTAGTTTTTTTAGTCTTCTAATTTTTCTACCTAGAGCAGTCTTTCTATCGGAAATATTTTCAGTAAAAGCCCTGTTTCATCGGCGCTGAATATAGCATTATTGCGCAAATTATGCTGATCAATAAATAAATTAATAAATAATAAATGGTTTCACTGACTCTGCTTGAGAGGAGAGTTTCTCAACACTTTTTTTCTTTAGTCGAATTCGATATCTTTTTTAAAACGAGACGACGAACCATGGCTTGCGTTAAATTGTCCACCATAAAATTGTTTATGTAATTCGATAGCTTTTATTTTTAAAATAGGTCCAGTTATTGAACATGTTTTCTTCTTTCCATTTGGAATCATTTAAACAATCTTGATTCCATTTTTGGAAACTCACCCTTTTTCATAGCTCAGAAAAATGCATTCTTCTAAAATTCACCTGTTTTGTAACTTATATATTTTTTATTTTGTTTGAGTTTGTTTGCATTAACTGACTTTTTTATAAAGTAAGGAATTTTAAGAATTAAAATAGAACAGATATTTTAACAGATTTTTTTTCCACCTCTCTTATTTTGCAAATACAGTAATAATAAAATCTTCTCCTTTTGTTTAATTTTTCTTATTTTTACTTATTTTAAGCAAATTTTTCTGTGTAATTCGTTATATCTCGTACTTAAATATTTGGCTGTCCGTTAAATCGCAAATTCGTTAAACCGAGTATTCGTTAAACCGGGAAACCTCTGTACAATTTTTTTTTTACAAAAACGTGCTTTTTTAAGAAAAACTGATTTTTAAGAAAAGGGCATTATTTTTTTAAGAAGAGGTACTGTTTTAAGAAACGGTACTTTTTTATAAAAGATTGATTTTTAAGAAAAAGTAATTTTAAGAAATGGCATATAGAAAAGCGTTTTTTTTTTTAAGAAAAGGTACTTTTTTGAGAACAACTACTTTTTTAAGAAAAAAATACTCTTTTAAGTTTTTTTCAGAAAAGCTACTTTTTCAGTAAAATTTTTTACAGATAAGACATTCTTTTTAACGAAAGGCACTTTTTTAAGGAAAGGTGCTCTTTTTTTATTATAAAAAGGTACCATTCTAAGAAAATTTACTTTTCAGAAGTTATTTGTTAAGAAAAGGTATTTTTATAGGAAGAGACATTTTTTAAAGAAAAGGTACTGTTTAAGAAAATTTACTTTTTAAGAAAATGTATATTTTAAGAGAAGATGCTTTTTAAAAAAAGTGCATTTATAAACAGTTACCTTTTTTAAAAAAGGCACCATTTTGAAAAAAGGTACTTATTAAGAAAATTATTTTTTTACGAAAACACCTATTTTAAGAAAATGAACTTTTGTAAGAAGGGGTATTTTTTGAAGAAAATATACTTTTTTAAATAGAGCTGCTTTTTAAGAAAAGGTCCATTTTAAAGAAAATGTGCTCTTATAAGAAAAGGCACTTTTATTAGAAAAGGTACTTTTTTTTAGAAACTGACGTTATTTATAAGAAAATATTTTTTTGCAGAAAACGTACTTTTTGAGGGAATGGTACTTTTTGAAGCAATGGTAATATTTGAAGATAATGTACTTTTTGAAGAAAAATAATTTTTAGAAAAGTCAAAAAAAAAAATAATTTTATTTTGCAAAAAAAGACAAAAAAATTTTTATTTGAAACTTCTTTTATTTACGTGATGTTAACTCTTATATTTATACTTCTTTTTTTTTTTTTTTTTTTTTTTTTTTTTTTTTTTTACGTATGAGTGAGAGTTTTATGTGGCAGTTATAAACTTGATTGCGTATTAAGAAGATACGCAAAATAACTATGTTATTTATTTAGCTGATTAAAAAGTATACTATTTTAGATTTTAAATAATTGAATTTATGTTTTTTTTTTGGCAATGCATGCAGCCACTTAAGCTAAGTAAAATTTCGCTTTAACAAAATTTCGTAGGTCCTTTAACATCGTTATTGAAAAAATTCAATAACACATAATCAGCTGATAAAATCAGAAAAAATGAAAGATTGGAATTTTTAAATCTATAACTTTGTAAACGTAAATAAACTCATTTCAAATGGCGTTTTCAATCATGGCAGTCAATAAAAAACACTTTGCACGTTTCGCTCAATATTAGCAATGATAAGCAATATATTTTTGCAATGTTCTTCTTCAACGCAAATGCTTAGAAGTTTTTTTTTTTTTGTTGTTGCTAAATATGGAATATTATTTTAAATTTTATGCCTCGTTGAAACAACAACAACGTTAGATGATGTATCTATCGATGTATGTATTGGATGTGTATAAATTTTTTTTATTATCATATGGAATACGTTAGATACGTTTTTTAAATATAAATGTGGTCCTTTGAAACTTTGTAACGAATCGGAGGATAAGAAGTTAGGAGGGTATATTTTAGTACAAAAAAAAAAAAGTTTCGTAAATGTGTTTTTTATGTTTCTATGAATATTTCTTTTGTTTACTTTTATGAGTTTTATTGTAATTTTTTTCCTCAAGTTATTGGTTTATCTCCGAGTTAGCTTTTTGTTTTGTTGTAGCAAGCAATCTAGATATATATAAGTTGGGGTGGATTAAAATGCGTCATGTGTATGTGAAACAAGAAACACGTTTATATTGATTTGTGTTTAAAGTATTTCACATTTATCACACGCTATGGTACGAATACGCATTGTTTGAGACACCACGATCTCTCACGTATGTGTGTGAAAAGTGTGGGGATTTAATGATTAACCCTCAAATGGATCAATATTTATGTATTTCAAAAGGCTTGAGCACATAAAAATAGCTTTTAAAGGAACTTCATTTTTGAGCCTTACAACAACTCGGGACGATGTCCGTCTGTCTGTCTATCTCTTGAAGGTACGCTCATTCACAAAATAAACCAATTACCTGGGTAAAGTTAAGATAATACTGTTAGTCATTACGGCGAACAGGTTGGTATTTAAAATGGAGCAAATCGGGCATCATAATCCCCCACATATGCCCTAAAATATAGAGACATCACTAAAAAAAATGCCAATTATTAAGTCTGTCTGTTGAAATAATTTAGTATTAAGTTTATATACATATACATATAGTGCAGTTGTTATAAATAGTGCAGTAAGTCAAAATACTAATATAAGCGTAGCACTCATGTGGACGGTATCAAAGATGCGGCTTAGCCGAATTTAATATTCTTACTAGTTCGAACTATTTCGTTTTAACCATGTACGAGTATTCATAGCCTATACCAATCTGTAGTCAGGGTATAAAGAGTTTGTAACTATCAAAAATATCTGCCATAGACCTACCTTTTATTATATCCATTAGCTCAGAATCAATTTGAAAGTCTAGTTAGCTCTGCCCATCCGTCCATCTGTCTGTTTTTACTATCTGTCTTTTAAGTTTTTTTTTATTTATTAACCAACACTCAGGGGATGGCCCCTACAGGTGAAGTGCATTGTGTTGATCTCAGGAAAATAGGTTATGGGAAGGAGGAAAGAGGGAATAGTGTTTGTGGATATTTGAATTAAATTTTATTAGATTATAACAGTCAGGAAAGACCTCTGCGGGGAGTTTATTCCACATACGGCTAGTTTGACTGATAAACGAATTCCCTCTGTAATGTGTTGTGCGGTCAATTGGACAATATACTACAAACAGATGTGATCTACTAGAGAAGCGGGTAGAGCGAACCGAAACTCGGGCACTTCGAATAAGTTCGCTAATCTCAGAAGAACATTTCCCAAGGTAGTATCTATAGAACAGTGATGTACAACCCACATTCCGACCATGTTCCAATGATTCAATAGTGTTGGATACCCTACTGTCATTGATGTCAACGCCCTCCTTTGCACACGGTCCAGTGTCTCCAAAATAGACTTTGAAGCTTCTGCCCATATATGGGAGTTGTATTCCATTTTCGGTCGGATGTATAGATGGTATAGATTTTAAGGGGATCAGAGGGAGTGAAGTAATTTTTGCAGCGGTTTAGAAAACCAAGACACTTGAATGCTTCTTTCGGCACTTGAAAAACAAGCTCGTTCCAGCGAACATCACATTGAATTCTCATGCCTAGAACATCAAGAGTATCCGACTCCTCAGTACCTATACCACCCATTTATACAGGTGACATTGTTGAATCCATGGCCCTATGCGTCAACATACAACGCATTAAAATCAACCCTATTCGCTTTACCCCACTCGGAGATTGTTAACAGGTCTTGACTGAGTGTGTCATTCATTGTCCGCCTTTTGCCCCCAACCACCAAGAGGCTTGGCCTCTTGAAAGAAAATGAATGACAAATGCTGCTGTCATCTGCGAAAGAGTATATAGAGTTGAAAGTTTGACCAAGAAGGTCGTTCAGAAAGATAATGAAAAGAGAAGGAGAAAGAACGGAACCTTGGGGTACCCCTGAATTAAGCTGAAACTAATTAGATGAGACCCCATCAATAACAACACGTATTGTTCGATCTCTGAGAAAACTCGATATAAATCGAGAGAAGTCATAACCGACCCCAAATGCAATAAGCTTTGATATCAATGCACCGTGCCACACACGATCGAATGCCTTGGAAATACCTAGAGCAACCACTTTACTTTCGCCAATATTGCAAATGGATCGACTCCAGCCCTCAGAAAATAGAGCTAACAGGTCTCCGTGGAACGATTTCTACAGAAGCCATACTGTCGATCATTAAGAAGTGAGTTGGCCTCTAGGTAGTTCACAAGGTGGAAATTAATCATGCTCTCCATCACCTTGGAGAGTGCAGAGCAGATTGCAATTGGACGGTAATTTTCAGGGTTATTAGCCGCACCCTTTTTAGGGATTAGTTGGACATTAGCAACCTTCCAGCAAGAGGGAAAGACTCCCGCACGGTACGAAAGGCTGAAAACGTTGGCCAATGGACTGGCCAGCACCGTTTCAGCACCAGTGCTGGTATACCATCCGGTCCCGGAGACTTATTAATGTTGAGATACGAAAGAACCTTTTTAACTGCACGTGCTCGGAAGAATATTTTAGGCATAGTACAAGATACTCTTTCGTGTTCGGGCAGTGGTTGATCGCTATCCGGCAAAAATGAATTTTTTGCCAAAAGTTCAGCTAAAAGGTTAGCCTTGTCAACCAGGCCAGTGAATATTTGGTCATTCATTATCAGAATTGGGATAGCAGAACTAGCATTATTCTTTACCCATTTTAACAAATGACCACAAGCTCTTGCTGCCCCGAGGCGCAGACTTTAGCACGAAGACGCTGATCGTGAAGAAACTTTTCGTGCGCTAGTACTTTAGCACATTCGTTTCTCACCTGTTTGCGTAGCAGTTCAGTGACGGAATTTTTACTTTCACGCCAAAATCTGAATGCTTCCGCTCTGGATCTGACTGCATCTCTGCAAGTCTGGTTAAACCAAGATTTTTGATTGGGTTTAGCCGAAATGTACTTTGATGAAATGAATAATCTTATGCCAAGCACTATTATTTTTTCCACCTTTATCGCTGCAGCGTCAATGTTGTTGTCCAGGGAACAAATTCTCCAGTTGAAATTTTAATATTTCCCAACGTTGTTCAAGCGTAAATCGAGTCATTTTCATAACATAGTTGACGTTGCCGTACTCAGAATAACCAGTAGCTCAACATACAAAGTAGTAGATTTAGCAGAGATATTTTCTCTAACGATAAAAATTTACTTTTAAATGTAAATATTAATAAATTTTGGTGGCCATTTTTCTTATAGTTTCTAACTCTCAGACTACAAATTTGAAATATACTTTATAAGTAATGTTTTTTGTATAATTTTTCAGTGTACGTACAATTTTATAGTCAAAGTAGCAATATTAATATTATTAGAACAGTATTATATAGAACATATCCATATTTAAAAATAATGAACTAAATTATTCTAAGTATTAGAGGCCCCGATATGGGACAGTGTACATTAATTAATTTATATTAACTATTTGTTTATTTATAGTATACATAACTATAATATTAATAGGCTAGGCGATGTGATGACTTGTGATGACGTGTGACCGATGTTTTGTTCTACTGTTTTCTCCCGATTTTGACCTAACGTATATTATTTGAAAGGTATTTCTTTTTAGCCGTTTTGCAGATTTACAGATTTTTTAATTTTTTCCTTTATTTTGAGTAAATTGCATTTAAAGTTGGTACTAACACATCATAAAATTATACATATGCTATGTGTCTTTTATTAAATTTGTTTATGTGTTTGTTAATGAGTTTGCTATCTTCATTCACAATAATAATAAACCATAAAAGTGTTTGTTTGTGAATTGGCTAAATTGAAACAAAGCTGCACTCAAACTTCGAGCGCTGGAATCTGCTTGCTATAAATAAATAAACATTTCAAAAAAGAAAGGACCACCTTATATAAACCAAATTTGAAAGCAATATCTAAAATATTTTTGTCTCCTGATAGATTGAAGTAAAGAATGGGTAGCAGCTTTATATGACAACTATAACTAAAACTGTTCCTACGGGGTTTATTGTGGGTCTACCGATTAGTACGTATAATAGATGCATGTTTGCATTCACCGATTTGCAACATTTTCGTGAAAATCGTTCGTCCTCTGGTTAGGAAAAGTTAACGTACTAAATTTTTGTCGAAATATATTCATATTTACGACCTGTTTGATCAAAAGGTTTTCATGGATACACGAAGGGACGGACGGACGTACAGACACACATCGATAAGTCGACGCAGAAAGTGATTTTGGGTCGATTGGTGTAACAAATAGCGTGGGTATGTCAAATATTTTTGGTAGCTGCACACATCGTCACAAACTCATTATACCCTCATCACATTGCGGTATCGGGTTTGGATTTTATAACCTCCTGTATATTTTGGCTCAAATTTGATAATTGCGAAGAACATGCAATTTTTCTCACTGCTGTACCTCGGTAAACAATTGGGACAATTGTGGAGTGAAAACTCTGTGGCCTAACAATGAAGACCCAGTTTTTTGGATTTTAAATCAATTTCATTCTTCAACGTAATCTCCGTTAAGTGAAATACACTTCTTCCAACGATTCTCAAACACCTTGATACGCTTGTAAAAATAGAATTTGTCACACTCTTCAAAACAGGCTTCCGTCTCTGATATGACTTCTTCATTTGTGGAAGATCTAATTCCCTCTGGCCATATTTTCAAGTTTCGGAACAAATAATAATCACGGGGCCCAAATCTGGAGAATATGGGGGGTGGGGAAGCTATTTGTAATGCAGATGAAAGCGCCGGTGCATTGAAAGCGCTTGTGCATCATGATGGTACAAGTTTTTTTTCTTATTTAATTGGGGTCATTTTTTTTCTTAATTTCTTTATCCAATCTGTCCTATAACTCAACATAGTACTCGACAGTTATTGTTTTTTTTTCTTTCTCAATTAAGCAGTAAATATTATACCACG